>OY978453.1:16088159-18588159 GCA_963854805.1 Plagodis dolabraria | reverse complement strand
ACTGAGTGAACTGATTTTGATAATTCTGTATTTTTAATAAATAATACGGGATAACACAAGTGAATCAGTCAGATAGCTCCGACTATAGTTTCAACCACATTCGGTGGTCTTTTTCCAGGAGAGCTCGGGACGTTTATTACTAAAAATGAGTGAAAACTACGTTAGTTTTTATAATAAAATTCTGTATTTATTTGAAAGCTGATGCTTGTCATTTGGTTCCATTTAAATTTCGTCAAAATCGGTCAAGCCGTTTTTGACTTACACTCCAATAGCTGAAAAATATTTTCCTATCTTTATGATAGTCGTTGACAGTAAATGACATCGATCTTGTAAGTAGCAAGGGTCACTAAAAAGAGTGATTTGTTTTTACCGCACAACATTGTGATAATAGGTACTTTTGAACTATCATGGTACCGACATCAACAAGTTATTTCAAACTTTTGAGTTTTGCAATCAGTTCCATTTTTTGGTTAAACATTTTTTGTTTAGTTTTAAGTAACGGAGTATGGTGACTCAAGACTATACAGTACTTAGTATACTCCGTTACTTCATTTACATCAGCCCGATGACACTATGTCACTAGTAGGTACTTTAGTTCTTATTTTTATGCCATATGACAGCTGATTGAAAATGAAAATACAAATGTTTATTCATATAAGGCATTCTACAGCTTCAATGGCATGGTTGAGCACCTGTTTCCCACACTAGGCTCAAGGCCCGTATTATGAGAAAAAAGGACTCTTCCGTCGGAGTCGTTACGAACAAACAATTTCGAGTCTTTTATCAAAGTAAATTCATAATAACTATGGCAAATTATTCAATAGTTATGCATGGAATTATTTTGGGAGAATGACTGAAAGAATTTTATATTTAAACTTTATATCTATACTATTCAAAAATATCATTAAACATTTATGCTATTAGCTATTATGTATGTAACGCTGTGTGTGTGTGTGTGTTTATGTGAGTGTGTGTAAGTGTATGTGCGTGTGTGGCAATGTGTATAGGGATATAAAATCTGAATCAAAAGCAGATAAGCAAAATCTAGTATTTTACTCGTATAGCCGTATTTCGATCTTTATGACTCCCCTCTTAGTAACGATCGACATGTAACAAAAACCTACCGCGGGGTTAAGCGTTGATTCTGTTGTCAATCGAGCACCCCCATGATCGATGAAGTACTGAGACCTCGAGGTTGAGTTCAGCCCTTCAAATTAGGAGGACATTTTTAGAAGAATTTGGTGTTGTAATTTACTGGAAGATTTATATATGGATGTGAACTGCTTGTGAAGTTATTTCCAAGAAAGTTATAACCACCGTAAATATTTAATCAGGCTATAAGACGATTTTTTTAGCATTTATGTTTTTTAAAGGTTCAAAAAGGGCTTGTATGACGGTATATTTTTTTAAATAATCAATCAGTAATTGAAAGTTGGATATCTGTTTGTAAAAGAAACTATACCAACAGTTTTAATGCTATGAAGGCTAGAAATACTCATTATCTTCTATTTCTATCGAGTACTATCTTTTCAAAACCAATAACATATATACAAAAATGTTAAAACAAAACACGCTTTTTCAAATTTGTAATATGTATTCAGTTTTCTCCTACTTCTGTCAGACGGACTTGTTGCAATACACGCACCGTCGAAGCAGCGACAAGCAAACTTTCGTGACTGCCTCTCAAATAGAGATAAGTATGGCCCATAACACACCAGGAGGGCCCAGTGTTGCTTGGTCAGCATGCACTAGTGGAAAAGCCAGGCTAGATGTAAGAGTTTTAATCGATATCGTCGCTTTGGACATAACCTCAAACTGACAGCTTCTAAATACAGAAGCGATCTTTTGTAAATGCTACTAGCCTCTAGATAATTGCTGACTGTTCCCATTATCACGACAATATTCTCTCCACTAATTTGCTTTTCTCATGAATAAGTTTGTGCTCAATAAAAACGATAAATATTATATCGTTTTTAACGTTTCAATAACCGTGACCCGTTATCACTTTAATATTATAACATAAACTTATTATAATATAACATATATACATACAGAATAAAATTATTATAACATAAACGCGTATTAGCCCTATAGAGTTGTCCAAATTTATAAACACTTGGAGGGACAAGTGGACATATCTTAGAAAATATTGGGCACCTGTTTGCAAAGGCATTTTGAAACGAAAATAGAATTATCTCGACGTATCAGAAACAAAAGTCTAACCCAATTTATTAGTCCTAATCCTATCGCAAAGGCGTCAGGTGTCTGGACCATTGTTATGTCCATTCCCAGATCGCAAACAGCGACACCCACGAGTTTTATCACGGCACTCGACTATTGTAACAACCTAAACATTTCCATTAGACACTGTCCTCGTAATACATCTACGCCTTCGGGCTCGAGAATGTTCTGATAAATATTTGGAAGTGGTTTTAGCTTGAATTTATATTGTAACTTCTGTTGTTGACAGATTTAAAGATTAAAATGTTACATTGCGATATTGTGGCCTGTAAATAAAATTGTGAATAAGTATCGTAATTTAATAATTATAAGCTAAGTACAAGTGAAGCGTCACTTTTTTTAATGTTATTGTGAAGGGACAAGGGCCGGGCCCATCTGATGTTAAGCGGTATCCTCTGCCTATAAAATATGCGTCGCTTTTTTTTAATGTTATTGTGAAGGGACAAGGGCCGGGCCCATCTGATGTCAAGCGGTATCTTCTGCCTTTAAAATATGCGTCACTTTTTTTTAATGTTATTGTGAAGGAACAAGGGCCGGGTCATCTGATGTTAAGCGGTATCCTCTGCCTGTAAAATATGCATTACGACACAAGTGACGAATTTCGCTGCGCCTGTCACTCTGCGACATACAGTTGTTAAGTCTTATTATGTGTCTGTAATTTACTGACTCTCAAGGACTGCTGCTGGAACACATTGTTGGTGGAACAGGTGCTTACCGACAGATTTTTCTACTTGAGGGTGGTAGCTAGCCAGGCGAGCATTCGCAAAATGCCCTTCCACTATACATTGAAGCTCATGCCTTACTCTTTTAAGGACATATACCCGCCAGCCAAAGCGTGAACTTTTATATAAACTCAACATGTTATAAAAAAAAATGTAAATATAGTGTATTATTAGACCTATCCTTTCAGGCTTAAATCCTTTTTCTTTTGGACTAATATTTTTTTTTATTATATAGCGTTTAGTATATAGCACTCATTTTTAGGAGTTTGAGCCAGTTATTCGTAGCTCCAGATTTATTTAAAAAGTATAGTACACATGTATAAATAACTTCCCATTGTAGAAAGTTCATTATATTCTCCATGTTTGTGGTTCAATAGAAATATTAAAAACATGCTTATTTTTCTTGAAAGAGATGCTTAAAGTTGGGTCTTTCTTTTATCTAAAATTACAAGTTTTTGAGCTAGTGTGATTTCAAAACTGTATAATTTAATGAAAATCTGATGCACTACAAACCTAGATATTAGGGTAGTGATTACGTAGGTAAAAAATCATTGAGTTTTATTCGCTATTATTAAAATGAGATTGGAGCTGCGTTTTGTATGGGGGCGTTCGTCTAAAATATACCCTTAAGGTTTCGCAACACAACAGCGCGTAAAACAAATTCTGTTCAAAACTGCAATAAAGAGTGTCAGTATCTGTTGAATAAACCAACATTTTAGATTTCTAACTAGTATTGTCCCTATAACAATAACGATCTTAAGTTTATAGCTTGGATGGTACACCATTTATTAATGTTTATGAATAATATAATATCTACAAACCCGTGTAACCTGTCGGGACGAATGGACAGACATACGGTGGAGTATCATTAGTAGGGCTTTGAAACCTAAAAAGAAGAAGATTAAATAGGGATCATTTTTAATTTTCGTTAAGAATCATTTTGGTGTATCAGCAATAGTTTTGACTCAGAATTTCTTTAGACACGTATATTAAGCTGGAATGGTAGTAGAGAAAAACGATGCTTTTCTTTCAGTGCTTATTTAAATAATATTGTATTGTAAAAGAAAAAAATCCAAAAGCATAGGCGGTGTATTGAGAGGCTTTTAGCTTTTAAATATTAATTTATTCAAATCAAGATTCAAAACACTGTACTGTATCATCCGGATTATCCATGGCTGAACACAGCCTTCTCCAATTAGGGGGGAGTTTGTCATAATCCCCACGCTCGGAGCGCATATAAAATTAGTCCATCCGTATCTGGTTACGTGCTTACACTAAATGTAGCAGCCTGAATCTATCAATTGATTTTAATCTTCTAAAAAAGGAGGAGGTTCTCAATCGACGCGTATATATATTTCTCAAATATATAAATTCATTAAAATCGGTCAGTAGTACTTAAGTTACACTCAACTAACTGGAAAATGCTTGACATACCTTGACGACTTGGTCGTTACAAGTTTTGTAGATGGTGACGAGTGTAGTAGGTGAGTAAAAATTGATCTTTTGAACAGTAATTGTTACTAAAAAGAGTGAAGAAGGTACTTTTATGCGAAAAATGGAACTGACTTATAACACTGACCAGTTGAAATAACATGTTGAAGTTGGACCATGAAAATCTCAAAGTGTTTTGAATCAGCATGGAGCCGATTTTAATATGATGATTTCATACTTTTCAGTGTTAGAAGTGGTTCCATATTTTTTATAAAAAATGTGTTTTAAGAATTTATTTCACTTAAGAATATTCAACAATATTCACTTACAGGGAAACACATTTAAAATAAAGTAAAATTTAAATAACGGATTGCACAGTGTACACGAAATAATATTGATTACTTAATTATATATCTACTTAAAAGAGTTAATTACTTACTTAATTAATTACTTTAAAAAATACAAAGAAATTACTTACGTTATATCTATACAGAATATGAACAGAATAGTCATGATATCTACCCTCATTAAAAATTTGATCTAAAAAGCAGCGCGAGGTGGCCTGGACTGAGTCGTGTCGTGAGTCAGTAATTCAGTGTTTATTAAGGCCTATGACATAGTTGGGACATTTAGCAAGAGTTTACAGTGTGTAAGGTTTATTATAAACTAAATTATTTACTAGACTATATGTTCTCAATCGTTAAAAAATCCTTCAAAACATGGCTTTTTAAAAGTACTTAATGAACTTACTGTAACAGCCGAATCGTCCACTGCTGAACCCCCCCCTATTAAGGCGGTATTTACCATAATCCCCACGCTTGGCAGACGTCTTGGGGATCGCAGTGTAAGTTGGCAGTGTTTTAGGCGGCGCTGCTGCCTACCTTCCAGTATTTTTCTTTAGTCGCCTCTTACCACACTAACGGGATGATATGGGGAGGTGCAATTCTAACTCAGCACCCCACGGGGCTATGAACGTACTTCTTTAATATATCTTAGTATTTTATTGTATATTTTTGCACCTTCATATATTATATTTCTTTTCATATATTATTCATCCGTCGCGGTGCTTGTAAATCAAGATCTTGTCAAGATTTACACTACCCATTAGAGAACCCTCAACACCAATCCCAGTTTATCTCGTTAGCAGTCACCAAGTTGCTAACTAAATCTCCAGTGTACACAAACTGATAATTATGTTAGAATTAACCTGACGTCTTTGATTAGACAAGGATGTGGGATGTGGAACCGCGGAGTACTGCTTGATAGCTCGACTGGTTGAGTAATTCCGATTAAAAGCCAGTCGTGGTTACCCTGCACTTATTGAATTATCGTAAATTTGCATTTGTTAATGCATTCAAGTTTGTATTTGGAAACATTATCGTATTTTTTATGTTTAAGGATATAAAAATGTTGCTTGTGTTCTTTGATTTCTGGCCTAAGACCGACGCCAAAACATTTTACATACATACATATAATCACGCCTGTATTCCCCGAAGGGGTAGGTAGAGGCGTGAAAACACAAACGTTTCGTCAATTGGGTTTTCGTACCATGTATTAAGGGGAGAGCCTATTGTCATACTCCGGGCACAGTTTCAGGATAGTAAAAAATGTTTTCTCTAACACGCTGGATTTTCATCCAGCGTGCAAACCAAAAGAACATATTATGAATAATATATTTATTTACTCGTACAACATATAAGACAGGGACACAAGAACATATTGTATGAAACTCTGGCAGGGTACAGCTGGTATACAGCCCTGTTGTGCGTCGAAATCCCACACACCCTACTCCCATCCACGTGAGAAGTGGCATGCTGCTCATTTGTCACACTTTTCTCTTAGTCGACTTTTACCTACCTTTCGAAGATACATCAATGATGGACTACCAAGGAAACATAGCAAGGTACTCTTGACGCAACCAAGGCGAACATTCCACTAATTCACGTGTTTGTGATCTTGGATATATATTTTACATGTTAGACCTCCTGCTATATCCTGATTGCCTGGTATTTAAGATCAAAACATTGGTACGTATTTCACTTATGAGTTTTGAAAATAAAAAACTGGTATTAATACTATGTCTCGCAGACCGTCAAAGTACTTGATTGAACAAATTTTTGTGTAGTCAACTCGAAACTTTATACAATTGAGGCTTACATTCATCCTGTGACATTACAGCAATATAGATGCCTAGCTAGTATAGTATGAAAGTTAGTTGGATATTTCAGACCTTCCCCGTTTACGTGCCATTTCAACCAAGGGGTGGGGTATTTGCCCCGAAAATTCTTATTCCGAATCCGTAGCAAACTAGCAGGTTCATAAAGGGTGTGAACTTTGTGTACCTACATACTACTACAAATGAGAAGGGGATTCGTCATTGGAGCTTTGTACAATTGTCGAAGACTTGTTACTTTACCATAAACCGAAAATGTTTGTTATTTTCTTAGGTGTTTGTCGACCTACACAATCAATCCTTAACTGTTTTATCATAGATACAAGAAATATAAATCTGGTTTAATATTATTATTGTGAAAGTTCTTTGATGGGTACTACCATTTAAAAATACAACTAAAATATATTTAATATTTACTGGCGTTTCTTCTTTTACGAAGAAAATTTATTAGTTTTTGACTGATTTAGCGTAGCGCGAGAAAAGCGTCTCCGTTTCAGCTTGGCGAAAATGCTTTCTGAAATGTGTATCCGTCCGGATAGCCAGATTCCCGGTTGTTCTCCTCTACAATTCACATTTCTCAACTGATTGTCGTGAAATTACGAGAAGGTTCGAAAATTATATAAAATTTCGATCGATCAGTTTCAGTTTTTGTAAATTTTCCTAAACGGCGCGGCAGAGATATGGGGTATGAAAATGTAAAAACAAACATGTATTAGTTGCGAAGTCTTGAGCACACAGAGCTACTAGTATAATCAAATAAAAAAAAATACCTTATCAAAGAAATGTCTCTTGACTCTTGAGTGCCAAAGAAGTCAGCTGCCCTAATATTACATTTTAAATGACGTTTTTAAATCTGCAAAGGTTTAGGCAGAGCTGTTGAAATTATAGACTTATGTCTGACGTGACTTAGAAGCCTATGGTTCAAACACCCATTGCCACTCATTATGTTATGGTCTCTGTAATAAATGGCCTAGCGTCATCTACCGGGCTCTGCATCACACGCCGAATTATACTAAAATTTCTTACTATCCGACCCTGAGATTGAACCAAGAACCTCGAGATTCTAAAGTGACTCTTTAGGCCAATGGAGAAATGAAACTATTTTGAGAAAAGTATTTACGATGACAAACGTATATAATAAACAAAACTATTTGAGAAGTTTTTTAGAACAGTAATAACGATGTACTAGGCAATAAGATATGACGTACGAAGTTTGCTGAGCCATTCTTAACCGATCAGCAATTTCCGCTGCGACCATGATTTGGAGGGTGACCGCTAGGGAATTTATGAAAAAAAAATGTTGTTTGGTAATTTTACGAATGACCGATCGGCTAGCTACCTCAAGCAAAAAATCCGTCACCAAGCACCTGACGGTGTGTTCCAACTGTCCTCGAGAGCCATTTATACTAGGTTTGCCTAAATAACATCATCGACCACATTATCACTTTCTAAGATAGTGGCCAAAGACTAGCCTATCAGCTATAATAAATAAAAATAAACCTTAGAACTTCAAGTATTTTTGAGGTTGTCAATTCTGATCATAATATATTAAAATCGATAAATTAGCATCATTAGTCAGACGTAGACGACCGTCATGTACGCCTCACTTAATATATTGTAATAATGTAGACTAAGTCTGACGACACAGTCTCCTCATTAGCATGTCGGTACAAATTCTTTAGTTGTTGTAATAAGAAGCACGTAAAGTTTATATATTATAACCACAGCATAAAAACGCGATTGAATTCGTAATAACCAATAAGTTAGAACTGGCCTGAGTTAAAATTAAAAGCTTAAAGCTGACATTTATCGTTTGGCCAATTATTTTTTGATTAAAATTATAGTAAACTAGCTTTCCGGGCGCGGCTCCGCCCGCGCGTATGTCGGTTATCGCGCAAAAACATTAACCTCTTTTTGCGCAGTTGGATAAAAATGTTTTTTCTCGGGTCTCAAACTATTTCCATACCAAATTGTATTCAAATCGTTCCAGTAGTTTTAGCGTGAAAGCGTAACAGACAGACAGACAGAGTTACTTTCGCATTTAGAATATTCGTACTGATGGGATATTGACGATTTCATATTCGCATGTTACTAAATGAACCTATAATAACTGAATACAAGTGAGTAAAGAGTTTTAGCTAGTAACATACATAAGTGATCTGATGTGATACATAAGTGATACTCAGTCTCAAAATCGAGAGTGTAGGTATCTTAAAGCGAGATGGAAGAAGTTTTTAAACCTTATTAGAAAGAGACGAAGCAGCAGTGGAAGCGTGATTATTAAGTTAATTGTAGAACAGGCGGGTAGTCATGTACACAAAACTAAAGGTATGTTCAAACTTTCCAGCGTTAAGATACGCAAGCAGTCTTATTCAGAAAAGAAAATTCTTAAAAATAAAAACAGTTTTGAAACTTATACAGGAAGGAAAGGTTTACAAGAAAAACGAGCAACAAGCTCTTTTTCTTTAAGAGTTGGCTTAGTATTTCCACTCCTTTCTTAAAGAAAATATTATTAGAGCTGCCCTCATAAGTTTAAGGATTATTTTGTTAGAAAACAAAAAGTTTTGAGCTGGGATAACAGTAAGAGGTCTTTAGCAATTTTCAGGGGAAGAAACTTTTTAGGGTTACTTACATAGGTACTAAGAATATTAACACTGAAACAATTCGATGAAGCCATTGGTTTTATCATATTATAGTATTGGGTGGCTCATGAACCCGTACAGTTTCAGAGAAATTATGTTTTGTAGCATTCACTCTTATACCTCTGATCACTAATTCATCTGTTACTAAGTGGTGGTGTGGTTCACCCTCTGACAAGTGCTAAATAGCTTTACTTGAACAGATTTTTAGCAAAATCTATTAAGTTTGTATCAGTACGAAAATTATATGTTAGTCTTGATCATATTTCCTAAGGCCAAGTTAATTACGAAACACGTTTCCTTAAAATTTTCATGATGGAATAAAATTGCAAAGTCCATTATAAATTTTGCTCCTATAAATATGCTGAACACAACAACACGTGCTATTAAGGCGATCTTTCGCCAAATGCCCTACTATACAAAAAAGCTCACGCTCACAACGGTGGGCGAACCATGGACCTGACGAGCGGTGATCCGTAGTTATTTCCAGTGTGCCATCGCTGTTTCATTCTATATAAGTATGTATAAAGTCTATTCATATCGTTCAGTAATATTCTCTAGACCCAAAATTGAGTTTGGCTGTAAGAGTATCCGAGAAGCCAAAGAAGGCCTATCACAATGGAAAGATAAATAGTTCAAATTCTATTTCTAGGTTTACCAGGTGGTAGGTATCTTTAATATGAGTTCTTTTTGTTGGGTACCACCACAGCGTTAGATATTCTGCCCCAAATGGCTTGAAAGGCACTGTAGCAAGTGGAATTACTGGGCAAACGGGACATAAGAACTAACCTCAGAGTGACGAGCACTGTACTGTCAAACAGAGTCGAGAACTGTGACACTGCAATTTCAATGGTAGGTGTGACAGTCTTTTTTTTACCAGGATAAGAATGTAACTTCGAGCTTAAGAACTTCTAAAACAGTGTAGTCTTTTGCGGTCTTGGATTGTTTCACACATTACCACCTCTTATTAGCTAACATTTCAAAGATAAATACTGAACCCAAGTACAACTTGCTCTTAGCGGTTTTATTCCGAGTTGAGAAAGTTAGTGAGACTGTATTCCATTAGTGGCCACACGACCAAGTGCGTTACAACTTGTGCGCTATTGTTTAAGTTTTCCTGTCTATTGGAACTTTGGTGTGGTTTTCATACAACTACAGATTGAAAAATAATTTTATATAAATGTGTCTCTGAGTACACATGGCATATTGGATGACGTAAAGGCGACTTAAGAAAATATGTCTCTAAGGAGCAGCATGCTTTACGTCAACGTGAGTAGTATGTTGGTGATTGGGTGTACAACAGGGGTCTTTACCATATTAAGGCATTATTATTAAATAAAAGCAAGTAGGTGAAGTCTAACGAGACCGTACCAAAGGAAGTTTGAAGCAAGGCCGGGTAGCCAAAAAGCCAAAACCTATTGAATTTATAGCTTAATTTTCTCCATGTGTGTAGTAAATAGTTATGTCTTATTTACAGAACACATATAAATAGGATTAGGGTTGGTAAGGGTATCACGAACAAATTAAAATTATTAATACGTATTTTTTTACCTAAACTAGGTATATTTTGAAGGTGAATGTCGTTACGTATCTACATTTACGTAGGAGAAATAGCTGAGTACTTTTGGAAAATTCTTTCAACTTAAATCAATGTTTATTAAGGGTTCATAAAACCTATCTCCTCCAATGCAAATCTCTTATTACTTTTCGCTTAACCGCAAAACTTGAATAACCTCAGCCAGCTTAAGACAGGCTGAATCGTCGCAAAACCGCATAATATAGGTACCCATTACCTACCACATTTAAATAAGGATAAGGAAAAGCGTAATCGAACCCTTAACGGGATTTATGAACCAAATATATAATAGTAAAGGGATGTAGCTAGGATCTTGGTAAAGGGACGAAAAGGAAGGTATACACCGCGGGCAATGGGTAATTGCGTCGCGGTATAATGGAAATGTGAATTAATGATCATATTAGAGATGTTGAACACGAATAAATATTGTGTGTTATAAGTATAACTCCTTTAAAAAAAAGATATAAAATTTAAAAATATTAAAGTATAGCTTTGAGTTAGAGTTGAGTTTTGAGTGAGGAATGAGTTCCACAAAAGAAAAACATACCACATGACATATATTAATGGGTACTTATGTACAAATAGGCACACCGATAAATTAATATTAATTAGTACGGTAACGTTTTTTTTTGTGATTATGACGGTAAAAGCACGGCGCCCACCTAAAGTAAAACGGTAGCCTCTGCCTATAACAGATGCATTTCGTCACAAGTGACGAAATGCACTGCCCCATGAGACATAAAGTTTGTTGAATCTCATGTGCCTGTAATTTTACTGGCTCTCAAAGACTGCTGTTGGACACACTATCAGGTACATAGCGACAGGTTTTCTACCTGAGGGTGGTAACTAGCTAGCCCGGCGAGCATTCGTAAAATGACCTCCAAAGAAACGGTAAAGCTCAAGCCAGTGGTGGGGATCGAATCATGGACCTGCGGCACCACAGTCCAGAGCTATTACCGCTATCACTATCACTGCTTCACGTTGCAGCAGTTTTGGATGGGCTTACAAACAAATTATATTGTTCACACTACGTACATACCTAATACGTACACTTGTAAGGTATATATACAACTAAACTAGTTGCTCGTACAACTTTTTGAAAGAAAATGTAAAACTAAATGAACACACATAATTTCTATTCTATAAAACTCAAAACGACAACAGACGGTGATTCATTCAGTCTACCCAATCTTTCCCGAGTACGTCCTCTCAATGGGGTAGAAGAAATACGGGAGTTTACCTAAATCGATGTTGAGTACCTAAATCGAGATTGCTTTTCTTGCCGAATGTAATTCCGTTCAATGTGGAATATCCAATTATTTTTCAAAACCCTGAAAAGGTTTACCTCGGTATCGAAGTTAACCGTTCATACTGGAAAGCAAAGCTTACTAGCTTCGATGTGCGGTATTGCTGATGTGACAAAGAATTTCAACTCCATACGAAAACGTAAATCTCTATTTCGTCGTTTTATCCTAAGATTTCTGTATTTCAACTCTCTGGTTTTATCCCACTGAATATACATTCAGTGTATCTCTTTGAGGACGCAATAGAGATTTGAAAATTACCGTTGAATACGAAGATTTAGTCAAAAAATTAAAATATTAATTGGAAGTTTGTAGACAGTCATTGATTAGATATTTTGCATAATATATTTTTTTCTAAATTCGTTCAGCTGTTAGGAAGAGACACGATAGCCGAATTGCAGGGTAGCTGTTACAGAAAAACTTATAAAGGTCATATTTTCCCAACGCAGTATAACTAGTTATCTCAAAAATCATATTAAACTAATATTTACGTGTCTCTATTATAAAGGAGGCCATTCCCTGATTTTGGTCACTTAAAAGGCGGAACTCTTCTTCAGATTATTTTTAATTGGGTTCAGAAAAATACGACGTATGGACATTTTGGCCATAAATTCGTGCAGAAGATGTTTTCATACATGATTTTTTTTATTGAAGCTGTTTTAAAATTATTTTTTGTTGGATGATAGTGAATTTTCACATTTAACTCACGCTAAAATATGACCAATAATAACTAAGGTTTTAGTCATATTTTAGCTCATATATCCAGTTTAAAATTGGATAACCACATCCATGTGAAAATTATGATACTCTAATAATCGCGCTTTTTGGAAACAACAAGGCTGCTTTTTGGTGAAAAGGTCGTAGCTGCCACTTGCAGCGCGCATTGAGATTGAACTTTTTCCAAATATTTTCGGTATAGGTAAATCTAAAATTCTAGTTTGGGTTATACCTATCAATATTTTGTCTGGGAATTAAATAGAGATTAATAACCTTAACGAACATAAGCTACGATCCAGTAGCTTCTAAATTAATATTGTTTTTGCTGTTAAATTAGCCTTCGATCACTATCTCGCCTGATGGTAAGACATGATGTGGTCGAAGATGTTGTCCAGGTTCACCTAAAAATACTGGCACTCAAGGATATGGTACATTATCAGTACAAAAATACAGTAATATTTCCCTGCAGCACAATTCCTTGAATCAACTGATATACATATTAATTCTTCAAAACATTTTTGAAGTTATCGTAATAACAATAATGTTAATAATAACAAAGTATATTTGCTATGAAGGTTATTCCTAGACTGGCTTTGCGATACGTCGGTCCTCAGCCGCAATTTTACTATACTAGATAATATTGGAAAACGATAGCGTATGATGCTTGCCAATCATGGCTTGCAGTTTGATCAAGAAGCGCTCGTTTCATCCTAAGCACACAATATGTTAACAATTTATGGTTTAGTACAGCGATGCTCAAAATGAGAAAAATAGTCCCCTTGGAGCACAATATAAATCATGGAGGGTAATAACGAAGTTAGAACATTTAGACCAAAGTTATGCTATTAGCATATCATTATCCTGTAAGCTATTAGCATAATTTTATTGAGGCTAACAAAAAGAACAAAAACGTTCACGATAAAAATAAAATTTGGTAATTAATCATCACAATTTTGGTGGTCCATCATCGTCGTGGCCTTGCCTCAAAACAGGAAACTACTTTTTAAAGGGCTAGAAATGTACCCCCCCTCCCAAATCTTCTCCTATGGGAGTCGAATGCAACGAAGGGTTAATTACCAGAACGTGGGCAGCATCTCCTGAATGACTGCCTTCTTCAAGACGCCTGCCAAGTGTGACGATTATGAAAATATCCCCCCGTCCCTAATGTGGGACGCATTTGTAGGTACAATGGCGTACGTTATGGCTATTGATGTGATGTAATTTGGTGTGATAGATAATATGTACATTAAACTTTCATTGTATTCATCATCATCATCAGCCGGAAGACGTCCACTGTAGAACAAAGGCTTCCGCCATAACGGCTATTAGCAGCTTGTAACCAAAGGCTACCCGCGACTTTTACGATTTCGTCAGTTCACCTAGCGGGGGCCTCCCAACTCTACGTCTTCCGGTGTAACGTGGTACCCTAGTATAAACTTTGTCATATCAGCTATTGTACGCACTCAGTTGCAGTACTATACCGTATGTTTGACAATCCTAATCATCACGTTCCGCTACTAGACTAGTTCGTTATCATCCGTGGTCTCGTGTCATGGCGTAAAACGATATCATGAATATGATGATTGGACTCAAAAGATATCTACAATATTATATATACGGATGACATCATAATAATACCATGACCACAGTAATGTTATCTATACAGTAGTGTAACTCGGCTCTGTCTTCGAAATAAGTACCTACAGCCGCGCTGTACGTAAACATGCGATAGGGCTACCCGCCTCTAGTATTTTAATTACATTTGCATACTTTGTGTTTCTATTTAGTAGATAGATAGATAGATAGATAATTCTTTATTGTTACACCAATAATATACAAAGTTCATTCTTACAAACAAAAACTTAGACTAAAGTGTCACAATGGGCGGCATTTCAAATTAAATTTAATAAATTTAATTCTGAACGCTCCCCTCATAGACAATAGAATATGTCTTCGTTTTGACAACCATTTGCCGTTAAAATGTATCTGTGAAGGAGCGTATAAAAAAGTTCAGTTCTTTTTTTACGTTTTGCGAGGCCGGCATATTTGGTATTTACTTATTTAATTTGGACAATAATACCTACCACAGTTCATTTCAGGAAACATCTGAATAAACGTCAGTGTCATGTTAATTGTTTGAAATAGTGATTGTGGTCTATAATTAATGATAACGTAAGGAATTTATTGTGAAGTGCCGAGCTGTCGTTCTGTGAATATGTGAAAGTGTCGTGAAAGAAACCTTGTGTCGTGGTGCCGTTTTAGTGCTTTTGCAATTTGAATTAACCTAAAGTCGTACAAGTACGAGTTCAACAATTCATATTTCGGTAAGTAAGTACTTAGCAATAAGCCAGGATTTGAGCCAGTTGAAACGAAAATTTGGATGGCCGCCATCTTGGATCGCCATTCAAAAACTCACTGGAGTGAAAAATTATTAGGTACCTACATTAACACAATATATTTCCTATCGAGCATGCCGAATGTATGATTTGAGCTATATATATATTATTAAACGAGACAATGAGCTTGATTTCCCTGTGTAAAGACCTGAGTATTTTATTTAAAAATAAATTTACCCGTCGAAGTTTCACCTAGAAAAAGGGTCATCATATTTTGAAAATAATATCGTGGCGTGAACTATGAAAATTTAGTGTTAATAAGTGTTTTATAAAAATACATTTAGTTCTTAAATCTTGAAGTATGTAACGTGGTTTGTATAATTTTATTCACTATTCTCTGATCATCTGATGCAAAGATTCCAGTGCCAACTTATTTTTGTCATCTTTATATTTAAATAGTATAGTCATAATAATAGCAAACTTTAACGTTCGTCAATGTACTAGTTTTGCGGTCAGTTTGAACTAAAAAAATATTTTTAAAGTTTTATATGTAGGTATTTTAATGAAAATAAGGTAAGTAAAAGTACCATATTATTTTGCTTTAAATTATATTACCATCTGCTAAACTATAGCATTTAAATGTTGGCAGTTAGGCTGTTATTTTGTTATGAAACGACTGGGGCGTAGCGCCAAAGCGATAAAATGTGAGAACCTGTGGTCTTGCCATACATTACTTTTTTATGATATAAAAGCGTTCAGATACATTTATTTTCATGCGCAATCTAGTACATTTTAAGATAATAATATTTTATCGAATCAATGTTAAAAAATTACATGAAAATAAAATATGTTTTAGTGCCTACTCTGAACCAAGAGAGCTATTTGCATCGAGCAAAGTAATAAAAAATATGAAATAACACACGACAGGTACAAAAGACTTTAATTATCAGGTCATCCTCGTACTTATTCCGTTTTTGGAGCGCTCGTAGCGAAGTTTGCTTAACCATTCTGAATCGATCAGCAAAGTTAAGCAACGTCCGCCGCGGTCAGGAGTTGGATGGGTGACCGCTGGTGACATTACTACTGAGCGCTTCCGTGCTTCGGAGGGCACGTTAAGCCGTCGGTCCCGGTTGTTGTCTTAGGATGGCAGTCGTTACAGCATGGTGGTAGGGCACTTTGCGAATGCCCGCCTGGCTAGTTACCACCCTCAAGATGAAAATCTGTCGCCAAGCACCTAACGGTGTGTTCCGGCAGCTGTCCTTGAGAGCCAGTAATTCTAGGTTAGCCTGGACAACATCTTCGACCACATCATCACTTACCATCAGGTGAGATAGTGGTCAAAAGCTAATCTATCAAGCATAAAAAAAAAAAAAACATATTTCAAAAAACAGAGAAAAAACATATGAAATTTTTTTGTTAGGACTAGCAGAAGTCAACACTACGAGGTTGTTAGCATTTTACCAATAACCCTGTATAAGTAACAACGAGCTAAGCGAAGAGGATAGCTACGGTACGGTTACTGTTAACCACAATATGTCGATATTATAAAATGACATACTTGAACAATTAAATAGATCGGCAACAAATTATGTCAATTCAATATGTTCAATACAACAATGTATATACTTGCCTCGTGGGGTGCCTGGCTAGTGTTTCTGTGGCAATCGTAAAAAGCGACAAAGGGAACGTGGGCACGTTTTTTTATATTTCCCTTTGTAGCGTATTCCGAAAATCTTACACTACGATCCCCAATTTGGGCACGGCAAACCTCATGGGTGAGGTTTTATTCAACGTGGACGTTGTTGCTTTTGATAATGATGATATTACTGCACATACGCCGGCAAAACGCGACAATTTGGGCGGAGGCTAGGCCAAGGTATGTATTCTTAAGTCCACCAACGCCAGGTTACGGCCAAGGCTTGTATAATACGAGTAACTTTCCCAAATAACGCACCAAAATACAGACTACTTACAGGTTGTCTTCCAGTTGAACGTCACAGCCGAACGCATCCCATTCCAGAAACTTCCAAACGAGCGATCAGTATTCCAACTGGCGACAAGAAACTAGAACTTTGACCGCGAAGTCGGTTCTCCGGTATTAAGGGTAGGTACGTTTGTTTCCGAAATTCGGTAAACTCTAATGGCTAATTTGAATAAGGACCGCGTTAAGTTTAATCTGAATCTCAATATTGATTCTGGAAGTTTTTACATTTCTAACGAACCAACGGGAGGGGAATAATGAACCTTTGCAAATGAAGGTAGTAGTGAGAGCGGCCTGATGAAAATGACTGGAAAATTCTTAGAGAGTATATTTATTTATAATGCAAGTGACCTGTAATCAATTTCCTCAATGCCTCAATTGCCTCAAAGGTCAACTCAATTGATTGATTGATTTTTAAAGTTCATTATTAACATAAGTATTTACATGTTGTGTACAACTCAGCGCTAGAAACTAAGTTAAAACTATCATTACAATTATTTATTTTACAGGCTAGGACCGCCTCTTAAAACTTATATAACAAAATGTTAACATTTAGCTAGTTCTCATTAAATCTTGAGTTATAGAGGGTAGTTACAATAAAGTGACATGGACTATTTTACGTGCTACTGTGTCTTTTCGAACGTTTATATCTTAGCATTTTTTTTTTCATATAATAATAATATGTTATGTTGATATTAACTAATCCCTAGCAGGAACTAGTCGATGACCTAAAATGAGTACCTATAGCCTACGGATACAAAAAATATATTTTTCCTACGAAGTTGAATTACACAAGTTTATACATAAAAGTTTCTTTAAAGTTTACCTACCTAGAACCTAGAACAAATGAAAAGTATCATATTATGATAATGCCTCAATTGCCTGAAAGGTAGTGGGTATAATGCCAACAAGAGTAATCCTAGGGGGTATGGCGTCACGCACGCCTTATTTTTTTTGTTTCTTAGAGTGAGTTGATATGAAAAATGTGTTTTACCGAATCTTACATAGCTTGGTATAATTAAGAGAAAAAGATAAGAATGTATGCAAGCTTTTAGGTGTTTTACACGGTCCAAGTCAAGCAGAATCATTCAGAGTTCCGAAACGCACCGTTTCCTTTTTATGACACAATGTAGGTATAACTTTCGTCATCACCATCAATCATCATTTTTCATTATTGCCGGCGCGGGTGAAACTTCAGGGCGCGTCTAGTTAGATGTAAAAAATAACACTATAGTTCAGCCATGAAACTTGATAGCGAATTGCAATGCATCTGATTTTAGCTATTAAGAAAGTAACATCAAGAATTTTAATGAAAGAAGTTTGAAACTTATGTGAATTGTTTAGTTGGAGTTGAACATTAATGCCATTTAAATAGAGTTGTAAAATTTTACTGCTGTAATGAGTTTAATTAAAGAGTTAAATTGTTTAACGCAATGGATATACCTCTACTATAGTCTCAGGTTGATAATCTAGTTTTGAAAGTTTTCTAGACCTAATAGCTATAGTCTATGAGCATACTCTTTTTTGAGCTGAAAAGGAACTTTAGTTAGAGTACAAATTATGGTCAGTTTTAGAGGACATGGCTTGCTCAGTTTGCATGCGTGTGCAGTTTGATCCAAATTGAAAGATACAGGCTTAGTGCTTAGTTTGGAGCTCGCTGTCAATCTATTAGTCAATAGGAATTTTAGTAATTGTAGAATCTAAGTTAACCATTGTATTTCCTTATAAATCTTTTTAGCAATAAATTATCTATCTATCTATCTAGCTTACATTTCAATTTATAGCGGTTATTACCCGTGCGAAGCCGGGGCGGGCCGCTAGTGTACATATACGTTTTAATAATACATATTACATTACTTCATTAAAAAAACTGCATTACATTTGTAAGTGAACTTATGGCCGGACTAGTATATTTTGAAGCAGTGATAGCTCAGTGGCTTTGGCTATGGACTGCCGCGCAGCAGGTCCATGGTTCGAATCCCGCCGCTGGCTTGAGCTTCATCGCATGGTGGAAGGGCATTTTTGCGAATGCCCGACCACCCTCAAGTGGAAAATCTGTCACCAAGCACCTAACGGTGTGTTCCGGCAGCTGTCCTTGAGAGCCAGTAATTCTAGGTTAAGCCTGCTAACACCTTCGACCACATCGTCACTTACCATCAGGTGAGATTGTGGTCAAAGGCTTACCTATCAGCAAAATAAAAAAAAAAAAAAAAAAATTTGACAGAATGTTTACCTCAATAGTTTGTCTATGTAATGTGTTGGACTTCATGTCTGCGAACACACATGTGAGAATGAATAAATAAATAAATATATTTGGGGTGATATTATGTCCTGCTTTGATGGGGTTGTTTGTGTTGTTCCACTTCCAGCTTCTACCCAAGCCATCCCAACTCCAGATTTTTGGTCGCTGACTTATCTACTCCAGTAGCATATGTGGTGGTAGATAATAATGTCGTTCGTAAGAATGATTTTACAGTGCAATAGTAAGACGCATACATCCTTTACACAGAGGAGTATCTGTTGTTCTGGTTTTAAACAGATAATAATTCAAGTTACAGTGACCTGCAAAGCTATGAGGCGTAGTTTCTCAAGTTGTAGTTTCAGCATAATGTTAACAACCCTGCTAGGATTAAGTATCTTAATTCATCACCTTTAAAGTACTGTATTGTATCAGCCGGATTGTCGACTGCTGAACCAAACCTCCGTCTAATAAATAATCCCCACGCTTGGCAGGCGTCTTGGGAATCGCAGTTTAAGAAATCAGTTCCTCAAAAGGCGTTGCAGCTCCCCACCTTCCGCTATTTAAAATACTAATAAAACCTTTAGTCGCCTCTTTCAACATTCACAGGTGACAACGGGAAGGTGACATTCTAGCCCAGCACCCCATGGGGCAAAAAAATGCCTTTAACGTATATAATATAAATATTGAAATAGAATGAACATTATCAAAGGATAGTATTTAGTTCCAATCTTTATTCGTCGGAATCAGGAATTTGTTCATTCAAAGTTCAGTAAAATAGATTAGACAGAATAGATTAAACTAAGTTAGATTCAGTTTTGTAACATTTAGAAGCAGTTTATTGTACATAGTTATATTATTATTAATGCCTTGCTTTTTCAATCAAGGCAAAGTCTTATCTTGGGCGGATGAAGTTTTTCTTTATTACGTAAGTTACAGGGCGTACATTCCATAATTTTAGCGTATTTATCTTTCTCATGTAGGTATTTCTATGAGGTTCTTGAATATATGTGAAGAAACAGGCATCATGATCTTGTTTCCTACATAATTTGATTTTGCAGACATCCGCTTTTGTAAACAATTTATAATCCTGATCGATCTCTTTTGGCATTTCAACATTTTCTTTAAGTCAGCATTGCCCCATACTGTATTAACGTAATTATTAAACGAATGTACATATGATGCATAGTGAATTCTTATTATTGCTTCTTTATTTAGTACTAGTTTTAGTTTCAGCAACGCGAAGTTGGTAGGATCAGATAGTTTTTTACAAAGCGTGAGTACGAGCGACGTAACGCCCTACATCTTTTCTTGATTGAAATTGTATAATAATGCCTTCATCAGCATTTAATGTTATTGCTTTTGCTTAAAACTATTTTTTATGTACAGCTGATAGGCTAAGCCTTTGACCACTGGCTCACCTGATGATAAGTGATGATGTGGTCGAAGATGTTTTTCAGGCTAACCTAGAATTACTGGCTCTCAAGGACAACCTGAAAATACCGATAGGTGCTTAGCGACAGATTTTTTTCTTGAGGGTGGTAGCTAGTCAGGATTCGTAAAATGCCTTACCGCCATGCCAGATTTTTTTAAATTAAGTTAGATGTGGATAGGAAAATGTTGGTCTTTAAGCTGTCTCGAGGTTCTGCATTACGAACATCTTCAAACTTCTAACCAAAGTTGCCACACAACCTTATCGCAGTAAAATAATACGTAACTTCACAAAGCAAAGATGATGTGATGCGCTACCTACTCTTTAGTGGGATAAGGTACTAAATTGCTAATATCCTGTAACTACGTATACAGGATGAAATTCACGGAACTTGGGAAATAAGGGGATGCGAGACAAAGGTGGCGCTTATTGCAAATTCCTGCGCTCACCTTGCTTCGCTATTAAACCTTTTGCGATACAAGCTGTATAATGTTTGTAAATATCTTGTGGTTCAGATAAAAAAAAACCCATTTTAAATAGACTTAGACATCACAATGAATTGTTTAATCTGTCAGGTGATGAAACTAACATTTTTTAATGCCTGATAGGTTAGCCTTTGGCCACTATCTCACCTGATGGTAAGTGATGATGTGGTCGAAGATGTTGTTCAGGCTAACCTAGAATGACTGGCTCTCAAGGACAGCTTCTGCAACACATCATTAGGTGCTTGGCGACAGATTTTCTACTTGAGGGTGGTAGCTTGCCAGGCGGGCATTTGTAAAATACCCTACCACCATGCTATAACGACTGCCATCCTAAGACAACAACCGGATTCGACAGCTTAACGTGCCCTCCGAAACACGGTAGCGCTCAGTAGTAATGTCACTAGCGGTCACCCATCCAAGTTTTGACCGCAGCGGACGTTGCTTAACTTTGCTGATCGGTTCAGAACGGCTAAGCAAACTTCGCTACGAGTGCTTCAAAAATCATATCAAATCATCACATATGTTGCTTGATGTCATACACCTTACGACATCAAGCAACATGCGGTAACCGTCAATCATAGCAGAAGCACCGGTATCTACTATTCTTCTTGCCCTGCTATCCCTCTAATAGAACGTGAGCTACAAATAAAGAAGGGCTCGTAACAGAGCTAGCCTAGTAGTTCTATTTATAAAGAAGGGCTCGTAACAAAAAAAAAGCGAAGGTTGCCAAATGTACGTTCTTTGATGTCTAAGGCACCTATTAAATACAACCATGTTATCCAAATTATAAACAAAAAGTATTTTCTCTTTCAATATATAGATAATACTTTTTGTATGTAATTATTGTATAAAAATATACAAAAATAAACCTTTATTGCAATTAGTATTGCAAAATAGAATTCATGTTTTTAGATATATCCATTTAAGAGTTATTATATACGCTTGGGTTATAATGATAAGGTTCAGGTGTCATACGATTACTTAAAAAATTAACTGAAATAGATGCAGATTAGCCCCGTGAAAGAGGCGACTAAATGTAAATACCGGAATGTGGGCAGCCTTCTGACGAATTGATATCTTAAACTGCGTCCTTGAAGACGCCTGCCATGCGTGGGGATTATGAATACTGTCATATGCATACATTATCTCCCTTGTTATTGATGCTGATTAAAATAAGAGAATGGGAACAAACTTTTCCCACAAAGTACTGATATTACTTTTACAAGAATCATCAATAGAGGGACAGATGGATCTACCTTACATTCTAATTCTGGCATTCTGGTCACGAACTTACAAAAATATTTCAATAAAATTATTTTACATATATAAGGAATAGGTATTTAAAAACAAGTTTAATGCCACTTATTAATATAATTTTTTAATATACATACTTATATACCTACACCATAAAAAATAAGTACTAAGCCTTTGTCTACGAAAACATTTAAGAATAAAGGAAAAACAAAAACTTTAAAATTGGCGATGAGATAAATAAATAGGCACTATACTTCCACATCGCTTTATAGAGAGACCGTAAGGTCCCACTGTGGTCCCCAGGTGTTGGAACATGCCTATGGGTGCTTGGCAAGTGATTTTTGCCCTGAGAGTGGTACCTATCGAGGAAGCTTTCGCAATATGCCCTACCATTCTACTACAAACCACAAGTCCGTTACAGGATTTGAACCCGAAGGTCAGATAATCCGCAAAAGACCAAAAATAAAAGAAGACGGGTGCAGAGCTAGTACAATATCGTATAAATATTTTCATATGTACAAAATATGGAAAAAAATCTACAATCAGTGAAAGCGGTCCCCTCAGGCATATTGCGGTACGGAGTTTTCATTAAACACAGACCGGGTTTGGCAAAAAAATTGGTAAGAGTGATTCCCTTTTGTGGCGATTGGGTTCTATTATACGACAATAAAATTCTGTTTAATTTCTATGTTTTTAAGGTAAGTCATCACATGAAAAGGAACGACCACCGTAGAACAAAGGGCTGCCCCATTGGAGGGGTTTGTCATAATTACCACGCTTGGCAGGCGTCTTGAGAAGCGCATGGTGACAATTCCTCAGAACAGAAGGCGCTGTTATGCTCACCTTCCGCGTGTCGCGGTCGCTTCTTCCGACACCCACGGGATGATATGATAGGGTGCAATTCTATCGCGGTTCTCCCTCGGGGTCAAAAAGTCATGTATAATTGAAATATAGACATATAGAGAAAAAAGATTTATTACCCCACATAGGGGGAACATTAGTGTCGTAAGAAAATTATTGAACAAGTAACATAACATAACAAAATAATGACTAAATAGTCATTATTACCGCTTACCTGCATTGCGTCTGCATGGAATTAGCAAATATACATATATCTATCATATCCCTGAAATGTACGGTATTGTACAATTCGCGGTTTAAGAGACTAAAATATTTGAATGTCTAGTGGCTATGGGAAACTAGGTGCAGAATGGTGTGCTTTACCGAAAGGCAGCGGATATATTACCAACTACAGCATTCCCAAGGGTTGTCATCAGCAGCCGGCCATAAAATGGATTCCAAAACTTTTTACTCTGTTCTTACCGTCTTTGTGTCCATATCCTAAAAATATATCATATTGTTATATTATCATTTATAATGTTTCTGTATTGTCTTTTATGTTGTTTATGAACACATATTGTACGATATGTTATAAGAAAAAATACTGTAGGAAGATGATAAGAAACATCTCAAATGATTTTTTTTTTGTGATTGTGATGTAACAAGCTCGTGGCTCTTCTGATGTTAAGCGGATTAACCTCTGCCTACAACAGATGCATTTCGTCATGTGACGAATTGCACTGTGCCTGCAAGGACTGCTGCCGGAACACACTGTTAAATGCTTGGCGACAAATTTGCTAGCCAGGCGGGCATTCGCAAAATGTCCTTCCACTATGTGGTCAAGCTCAAGCCTGTGGTGGGGTTCGAACCAGGGAGGTCCCTGCAGTCCATGGCTATAATCGCTCGGGAATCATTGCTTCATTTGTTTGAACAAATTTTCAGCAACGGCAAGTCATGTAGATTTGTATAGATGTTTGAGGTACCCTAAAAAAATTGCTACACAGCCCGGAGCATCTCCCTCACATAAGGAATGTTGTCGCAGGGAAATTAGTTCATAAAATTTCGGGAAAACTCATACGAGGTGCCCACGGTGGACTATTTTATGATTTGCTTTTTGTTTTGTATTAAAAATAACAGTTTGTTTTTATGTTCTTGAAACAACTGGTTGGATAAAATAGTTTTTTTATTATACCTTGTTTATGTAAACTGTGCGAAGTATTCTAATATACTTAGCTATTTAGTTCCCTTTTTAATATTGTGAAAGTTGAAGTAAAATACATTATTTGAACTGAAAGATTCAGAATAGGGTACCTTTATATATTGAAACTGTGTTAACAGGTCTTATATGTAATTACTTTTAAACTGTTACTAGTGAATATTTTTTGTGGTAACAGTTTCTTTATTTCATTTTATTCTAAGTAATAAGTGTAGAGTGCAGAACTACTTAAGATGTCTAGAAACCAGAATCTGACAAAGCGTAGGTGCTTACACAACTCTGCCCCAGGAGTGAGATTACAAATGCCAGTTGATCTGATGCCTTGGCTCCAGCTTTTAGTTTAGTAGTTGCAACTTACAATTCAAACCCCAGAGTTATCCCGCCAGATTGTGGGTCTAGCCGTTACTTACAGTATATTTTTTTATTCTTTCACTACAATATGAAGAGAAGTGCGATTATTGCTTAAAAAAGTTATTTGTTGTAAAGAACGAGTGAGCAAAGTCGTATTTGGTGCGAGCTAGCGAAGTAGAATAAAAATGAATTGATTTGATTCTAATATAGACTTTAGGTGGATGATTTGAAGACCATGAAACATAAAAAAATTGCTCTCATGTAAAACATACAATTTTTCACCACTACTAGCGAGAAATAAATATTTTTTTAGGTAAGAAACAAGGCAATATTTAAAAAATAAACAATAGTTTGTTCTACAAAAAATAATGTAAAGATTCTGCAATCGTGAATTTATTTTCCTCATGCTTGCAGAAAAGAACAATTTTTGATGCGAACGCAGTATGTGAACAATTAAATCGCCCTTTTTTTGCTGGAGAGGTGAAATCACACACATATATATATATATATATAAACGCACACATTATATTTATTATATACGAATTGGTTAGCGTTAAAAAAATTATAGGTACATACCTACGTGGACGTTAGATACCTAGGTATCTAATGATGTTTTCTGATTGAAGTAGGTATGTACCTACTGCAATTAGTGTGCAATCACAGGGGTACAGAATCGATTGGCCATCAAGCAACACATTCGGCAGGCTAGCTATATTTAAAAATAAATGAAAATATTTTTTTACAGCTTGAAGTCAATTGGTTTATTAAATTGATTGGCTGGTAACCTGATAAAATTTAGCCCACACCACACCCTCACCGCCTTTGGATCCCTTTGAATAGGTGCAACACAGCTGTTTTGTCTTATTAGTATTCAGTAATATAGCGTCTCATTAGTATTCAGTACGTGTGTGAATAGAGTAAACCGCGGTTGTCGCTATCATGCTCAAAGGCAACTCGCCACTGCTTAGATTAGTTAGTAGTGATTTTATCTGAAAATTAAACATGAGTAGAACACATTCAGTTATCTATTCCACACTACCCCCCACAGTAATATACATCTCACCAAATATTATTATATTATAGTTTTCTCACCCTACTCAGAGTATAAAACTAATCCCTCTCTCGTTTTCATTGATTTTCAATAAGCAAGTGACGGTACATGTTGAAGGACGGGGTCAACACAGGCCATATTAGATAGAATAGCTGCTGGGGACACTTACCGAAATTGCTTACACAGAAAACTAATATCAGTGTTTGCCAGACGTCCGCAATCGGTGGTGGTATAAGGTATAAGATTGAAGCATTGACAAACAAGTGGCAGTGGATAGGTATAGACTCTAATAAAAAGACTAAATACACTAACAAAAAGATATTAGGTCCATGATTTGAATCCATCTGAGAGCTTGAGCTTCACATGATCGTTGATCAAAATCTTACTTTTGCCAAGCACATTTAGACGTCCGCATCAGTTCGGCTTAATGCCATAGGTCGTCGTGGTCTCTTAGTTAGCATAGAGAGTAAACCGTCCCTTAGATGGACACTAGTATGTGCAGCCTCCATAATATTATATTATGACCTATGGCCTTAGTAGCGTTTAAACATGCTAGTGACATCTATCTTCAAGCTCCAAGAGTTTTAGGATTGGTTTCAATGTAGTGTGCGGTGGTACCTATGGAAATCCGTACTTTACGATTTCAATGTCCTCACTTTTGTTCAGATTAGCTGCAGTTAAGTCCGTTCTGGAGATCCAGACAGGAAACTAAGACTGCCGATCGCGACTCCACTTCAAACTTCTCCATCACCAACGTAAATCAGGTATTGTTCAACCCGATTGACCACATCGCAGCCATGTAACTTTTGGTGTTAGTAATAAATTATTTGTACTTGTATTACACACAACAGTGATACAACTATGAGGAGAGTCAATTGAATATGCACAAGAATTTTGAACCAATTTCTGTGCATATGAAAGAAATTGATATTGATGCAAATTGACGTTTTTATGTTTAATGTAATGCAACGCCAAGTAAAAGCTAATATGCATGACATTAATGCCATTTGGACAAAAAAATTTGAAGAACACCGTGCACCGCACAATTTTATAACTGTGAAGAATTATGGCGACTTGTGCCAGCAATGTTCTGTAATAAATTAAGAAAAAATTGTTTACCAAAAAATGGAACCGACTTCAACACCCAAAAGTGTGAAATAACTTGTTGAAGTCGGTACCGTGATGGTTCAAAAGTAGCTATTATCACAATATTGTGCGCATGGTACCGACTTAGACAAGTTATTTCACACTTTTGGGTGTTGAAGTCGGTTCCATTTTTTGGTAAAAATTTTTTTTCAATCTTTTTAGTGTAACTCAAAAACGGCTTGACCGATTTTGATGAAATTTAAAATGGGACCAAACGACAAGCATCAGCTTTCAAGCAAAAAAAGAATTTTCAAAATCGGTTCACCCAGTCAAGAGATCTGAGGTAACAAACATAAAAAAAAATTAGCTAATTAGTTGGCACCTCAATTGCAAAGATTATATTGTATCCCTCGCTTTTCTTCTAACTTAAAGCACAATCGTTTTAACAATGATAGTACCCACCTTATTGTTCACGACAGCCGTGTAGGCTCATCATGGATTTAACATTCCACTCACGATGATATTATTGACTTCTTCTACCATTCTTATAGTTATTTTACCCTAGAAAAACACAACAAGAGTCATGTGGCTTGGTGACAACTTGCATAGAGTAGAAAACTGCCGCACCATGATAAGGGCATTCTTAGGAGAAATGTTATATACCTACGTCTAAATAATTTATAAATAATGTTATGCCCATTGCCTTGGTAAAATAAAATAATTATTGATAGTTTTGGAGTGGTTCTAATATCAAACCTTTTTTACTTTATATATGTAAATTGAGTCGTAACTGATTTTGTGCTAATGGTTTATACCTACAACATATCCTTTTCAATTTTGTCTTAGCTGTATGGAGACTATTAAATTTATGTATACCTCTTGATCAGTTGTTTCTCCGAGGATGTCATTCACAATAGTAGACCCAAATTACTCTGATTCATTGTGACGGTGTTGATAGAACGTAAAATGAAAGCCATATTTCTACTTAAGCAAATATTTCCATATCTAGCATTCGACATGATTAGATTAGCCAGTTTTTCACAAGTTGTTGCTCCGGTGTAGAACTGTTTTTAGTAATCGATATTGTATTCATTTTTATTATTATATTAAATGTAACATTGTTCTCAACGTCTACGTAGTTATTAGAAAAGATCTTATTCACTGTCAAGTTTCATGTGCCTATAATTTTACTGGCTTTCAAGGACTCCTGCCGGAACACACTCTTAGGTGCTTGGCGATAGATTTTCTTCTTGAGGGTGGTAGCGAGCTTCGCAAAATGTCCTTCCACCATGGTGTGAAGTCCAAACCTTCATCAGTAGGGTCTATCACCATGGGCCTGAGGCACGGCAGTCTATAGTTATGACAGGCCATCATTGCTTCATTCATTTAAAAGGGCGATTCAGATCAATTAAGGGTTTTAACGGAAATTAAAACATAATATCTTTAATATAAAGATCAATTTCAATGCGTGATGTAATAGCGTATATGACCTTTATGTTTGTCTGAAATTAATGAAAATTAGAGAAATGGATTCACATGGCAAAAATTTTGGCTGACCGATTTTAAAAGTTTCAAATATGTTTTGTTTTCGATATTGATCATATTTTAGCGAAAGTGAGATAATATGAGAATTATTTATTATCGTCGAGGAGGAATCCTAAGAAAGAATTTCATAACAGCTGCACTGCAGATTATATTTTCACCTCTTAACTAAGCCGTTATGAATAAAGCTTTTGCGTGCATTTATTGCTAAAACATATACTTGTCAATACATAACATACTTTTTCTGATACCAAGTAATGATCGTCTGAAGAGAAGTTCACTTTCAAAGTGACCTAAAATCAGCAAATCGCCCCCTTATTTAGTTAAAAGTTTGAAAGTTGTAAAACCAGTCGGTTCCAAAATAACCGACTGAAAAAATAATAAAAACATGTAGATGGTATTACCTATCTCATATATAATGTAATGTATCTGAAAATACAAGAATGCATCGTCAAAAACCAACGTTTCAGCTCTAGGGCTAGCCAGTTTTATGATTTTGACTATCTTCGTTATTATTCCTACCCGCATTTTTTTTTATTATAAGTAGCCTAATCCTGAAGCGCTCGTAGTGAAGTATGCTTAGCTGTTTTTAACCGATCGACGTCCGCCGCGGTCATGAGTTGGATGGATGACCGCTAGCGATATTACTACTGAGCGCTTCCGTGCTTCGGAGGGCACGTTAAGCCGCTGGTCCCGGTTGTTGTCTTACGATGGCAGTCGTTATAGCATGGTGGTAGGGCATTTTGCGAATGCCCGCCTGGCTAGCCACCACCCTCAAGTAGAAAATCTGTCGCCAACCACCTACGGTTCCGGCAACTGTTCTTGAGAGCCAGTAATTCTAAGTAAGCCTGTACAACATCTTCGACCACATATCATCACTTATAATCAGGTGAGATAGTGGTCAAAGGCTAACTTATCAAGCTTAAAAAAAGGCAAGTTTTTGACCACTATACCTCATTTGGTGGCAAATGATGACTTTACAGATACTACTAGTTGTACTAGACAGATGACCATACACAAAATGCCCTACCACTATGATACAACGCTTCAGCATATAGCAGATTTAGGTATGACCGGAAGATCAGTCGTCAACCCTCACTGCACTGTAGCTATCACAGCTTCAACCCTTTACAGGCACCAATGACCGTTGTAATCGTAGTTAAAATAAGGAAAAAACATCGGCTCAATTTTGTACATTGACCTTATCTACTCAAAATACTGTACTCTACTCGTTCGTTTTCACAACTTCCTGGCAAAGACCAAAGAGGATGCCACTTCAAAACAAATTATGGTAAAAGTTGCAAACTTCATCAGTTTGTTGTTTAACTTGTTGGATACTTACGTCCGTTGTTCTGAGCTTACCTACAGTTAGTAGATTTTAATTCAGTTTTGTATAATTACTTGAAAATACTTTGTTTTTCTCAGTTTGGGAAGTGGAATTAACGTTAAGTGTTGTACAGCCCTGGGTGAAATTGAATGTAAGTGAATGAAATTGAAATGGATTGTGTCTGGGTAATATCATTTTACAGCAAAAAGTTTCAAATTGAAAAGCTTTGCTTATGTTAAAAGCCAATTTTATTTATTTAAATTTTAATTGCACACAAACAGCAGAGACAGAAAATAAGTTAAGAATAAAATGTGTACAAAGGCGAGCTTAACCCTAAAAGAGGTCTCTTCCAGCAAACCTTAGACTAGAGAAAAATGATCTTTGTAGGCTTCCACTGTGTACATAAAATGAATGATATTTAGGTATATATATAAATATATATATAATATTGCTTTAATATTTAAATGAATAATATATATATATATATATATATATAATTCATTTAAATATTACAGCCAATGTGTCAGTAAAGTAGATACTATTGAGTTATTTATGAGACGAAGTGACGAGGTGAATAAATTACCCTCCTGATGGTAAGCATTAAGCCTGTCCAAGTGCAGTGTCACTCTCACGTTCTGCTTGACCATGCACAGTGTTAGTCAGTACATGTCTTCAGTTAGAATAAACAGGTGAAGCAAATCATTAAGCGTTTCCTGAATTTATAGGTTCATCGTATTGAGCAGGAAAATGTTAGAATCCTGAGATTGACAACTCAGAGTGAAGGGTTAAGGAAGTTCATTTACCAACCATCTCTATTGTAGTCTACCAAAATGGTTGGCACACTTCTTTACTTGGGACCTAACAATTTATATGCTGATTGCACGTATCATCTACGTGCAATATAGCGCCTTCATGTCCAACCCTTTTGGACATGAAGGCGCTATATTTTCTTTAAGCCAATACGGCTTCTTTCTAAATTTTCTCTAAATTTTTTTTATTAATTGATAAGTTTTAAGATCATCTTCATTTCCTCATCTCAGAGTCGGTGGGCGATGTTTAATTCCACAAATACATTACATGACATAAAAACATATGCTGCCTGCATGCTGGGCACACTGCCAACTGGTAGTGGGCTGGGGAATTTGGACTGCCCGTGAGTCTTCAATGACTTAATGCTTTTATTGTAGTAGCTGTACTATTGTATATACGTAGTTCGTAGTATATTGTTAATAAATGCATACCGCCGTTTCAAAAAAAAACATATTGTAGTAAGTTTCGGCTGTGGCTTTTCAGCAAACTTCTTGACATCAATCCTCTTTTGGAACGCTCTTGTTGAAAGTATACCTGCTTCTTTTAGTTAATGAACCCCTTTACTTATAAGGTAAAGAGCCTTGTCATGCGTTATGTTACATTTAGGTACTTTTAAACTTATTGAGCAGCAATACCATATTACTGCTCATTGAACAGGATATACGCATGCCTCAGTGTTTTCTTAGCCGCTTTGAGACGTACAACAAAAGGTTCACCAGAAACTGTAAATAATTCAATTTTAAACCGAACTTCGTTCCATGAGTAACATGCTGTCAGCCCTACGCTCTCGTTTTCCAGCAAATTTTTATCCGTCGAGTGAAAGAAAATTATGCCTCGGGTCTCGGCAAACTTTAGTGGCACTGTAACTTATATTAAAAATGTATACAAGAAATTGCTTCGGCTCTCATCTTAGTTCTTGGAAATCTTCCAGTTTATTGAAGAGACCGTCTACCAAGGAATGAGATTGGTAAGTAATTTATTTAAAAACACTATAAAACTGACTATATAGTTTTGCTTGTTTATATTCTTGAGACCGGTTGTGATTTTAGTCTTAACAAAAGCGAATAAACCGAGCCGACTTATACCACTTTTAATATATTTTATTTTTTATGTTATTGTGACGGAACACGCTCGAGGCCCACCTGGTGTTAAGTAGACTGACCTCTGCCTATAACAGATGCATTTCGTCACAAGTCACGAATTGCACTGCGCCCGTCACCTTGAGACATAGTTGTTAAGTCTCATGTGCCTGTAATTTCACTGGCTCTCAAGGACTGCTGCCGGAACACATCGTTAGGTGCTTGGAGACAGATTTTCTACTTGAGGGTGGTCGCTAGCAAGGTGGGCATACGCAAAATGCCCTTCCGCCATGCGGTGAAGCTCAAGCTCGCAGAGGACCCTAAAAAATCGGCCAAGTGCGAGTAGGACTCACGTACGAAGGGTTCCGTACCATTAGCTATACAACATTAGACTTCATATTTTATTTAACCTTTTTTTGTCTTAACGTGCGCGAGTCCGACTCGCACTTGGCCGTCTTTTTGTATTTGTTGTTATAGCAGTAACAGAAATACATCATCACAGAAACGAAAATTTCAACTGTCTAGCTATCACCGTTCTTGAGATACAGCCTGGTGACAGACGGACGGACGGACAGCGAAGTCTCAGTATAAGGGTCCCATTTTTACCCTTTGGGTACGAAACCCTAAAAACTACTTACCGTGCTAGTAAAAATGAATTGAAATAAAACGAAAATAAAAACTTACTTACCGTAAAAAACATGTGCCTGTAATTTCATAATCACTTAGTGGTTCATATACACTCAATGACTGCTGTAACATACTGATAGGTGCTCGGTGACAGATTTTCTACTTGAGGGTAGTGTGATAAAATCCAAATTAGTATAACACAATACTAAAATTTTATTGTTTCTATTTAACTAGAATATTACTGCCAGCAATTGAACAGAATAAACCTAGTTCTAGGATTACCGTTCTTAAATGGTGTATTAATTTGGACTTTAGTACTAACAAAATAAGAACTTGTGTATTTCACTTCCTTGAAGCAGTGATGCCGAGCGGTGATAGCCGTGGACTGCTGTATCGGAGGTCCATGATTCGATCTCACTGGCATCAGCCTCAGCTCATGTCTACAAGGGCATTTCATGAATGCTCATAAGAACTACCGTATTATACTGCATATACTTAGTAAATACATTATATGTTATTTTTTGGCGAACAGCAGTACAACGACCATTATGATCTCATATTAATGGTGTACGGGGTAATGGTTAAGTACTACATCGGTTAATATCTCCTCTAGTCGTGTGTAGAATAGAAACTCTTTGCAACTGGTATTGTAACAAAATAGAAGCAATAAATAACTACACTTCATCGACCTTCTGTTTTTTTACGTTATTGTCACGAAACAAGCGAAGCCCACCTTACGTTAAGCGGTGACAGATGTCACTGCTATAACAGATGCATTTCGTCACTAATGGCGAACTGCACTGTGCCTGTCACCCTGAGACATCAATTGTTGAATCTCATGTGCCTATAATTTAACTAGCTGGGTTGGTGTATTCCCGATGTCCCTATTGGCCAAATCCCCATCAATGGGAACAATGGGAATTCAATAAAAAAAATGTGAAACGTTCCCGCTGTCCCCATCGCCTGTATCCCCATCAATGGGGACAGCGGGAATAGAGCAAAAAGTAAAAATTGTTGCCCACTGTCCCCACCGCATTTGTAGTTATCAATGGGGACATCGGGAATGGAAAAATTGTGAAAATTAATGCCCACTGTCCCCACTGCTCGTCTCACCGTCAATGATAAATAATATAAATAGATCAAATGTTGTCGTCGTTGCGACTACATAATTGTTTCGTTGTCTCACATACATAAAATACTTAGGGCTTTGACTTACAAAGTATTTTACAATTATTTTTAATTAGTTTAATATATATAACATAATATAAAATATATGTCGTAAATGGCGATTTTGAAAAAGCAACCATGGCCGCGATTCGCGCAGTTATGCCGGAAGTTAATGTCCATGGTTGTTATTTTCATTTTAATAAAGCCATATGAAAAAAGGGCGTGAATTAGGACTAACAAATAATAAGAACCTACGTAGCCAAGTTGCTCTTAGTGCTGTCCCTTCGCTGTTGCCGGAAGATCGAGTTCTAGAAGGGTGGGTTTTATAATACTGACGAAAACCAAGATGACACCCAAAGCGCAAAATTTCAAAATATATCTTGTCGCAGTGGATTCAACCTAATTTATAAAAGTATGGTGCAGTTTTGGCAAACGCCACCGAACGAACAATTTTGCAGAAGGGTGGTACTTCAAATTGAACAACGTAATCGACAAAAATTACCTAGTATTTAAAAATTTCTAACAGTCCTATATAAGGACGCCGACTTCTTGAGCGCAGTTTTGAAGGTTGTGTGGCTTTAAGCCACACAACCTTCAAAACGGCGCAGCAAAAGTTCAATCGATATGGACGAATTTATTATTGATTGTCAAACTAAACTAGTTAATTCCTATATAACTGTAGGGCATTTCCTTGAGAAACTGCGCTTAGGATAATATTTTATTCTGTGATAGGGAAAAATATAGTAATTATATATATGACTAGCTTTCCGGGCGCGGCTCCGCCCGCGCGTATGTCGGTTATCGCGCGAAAACATTAACCTCTTTTTGCACAGTCGGATAAAAACTATCCTATGTTTTTTCCCGGGTCTCAAACTATCTCCATACCAAATTTCATTCAAATCGGTCCAGTAGTTTTGGCGTGAAAGCGTAACAGACAGACAGACAGACAGAGTTACTTTCACATTTATAATATTAGTACTGATTCTGTGATAAAAAATAAAGTGATATTTATGATTCTTTTACTATATAAAAAAGTTGGCAGAAATTATTTTTATATATTTAATTTTGTTATATTTTGTATCGTTTTCATACTTTATTAAATCTAAGTTGTAACCGTCAACCATGGGGTATGACAAAAAAAAAGGTTAATTTAAAAAAAACATTTTACAACAGAAAAATTGATAAGTTTTCTAAAAAGGGTATATTTTCAGAATGATTACTAAAGATTGTTTCATTTTTTTTATAATTTTTAACAAAAGAGACATACTTATAACGAGGAGCGATTCTTTCCAAACCGATGATGAAATCCTTTCCAACCCGTGGTGTTATACTTGTAGAATACATATAATAATTTCATTTTTATTGTAATTATTTGGTATTAAAAGTGATTAATGGGTTTGTTTGTTTAGGGAGGACATAGATGCTGGCTACCGCCTGTGCGGTCGTCCAGCTCCACCGGGTTTTGGGCGAGGGCCTGGCCCTACAATAGCCCGGGAGGGAGAAGTGCCGAAGGCACTTCTCCCGAGACGGGCGTAGAAGGCGAAAAGCGCTTTCTACCTCCGTCTCCTGCGGACGCCGAAAACGTACCGCTACTATAGGAGGGGTTGACAGCGAGCTCAAGGGCACCACTGTGGTTCGGACCTCGGCTTGTCTCGCTGTCGAGAGACATGGGGGGGATCGGAGCAAAATGCCTCTGTGCAACTGCAGTGTTGCACAATTGGGCCCTACTGAATAATACTCTTTGACTATTTGGAGAGCAATTTATCGTGACCTTGTTTTTGCCTCGAGCTCGCCGGCGAGCTCGGTGTTTGATTGTGTGACCTCTGATTACCTCACACCTGGGGATTTTACCTCGACGACTTGCGGATAACGCTAAAGCTGCCAACGTAATGGCTGCGATGGGGTCATCCGGGTCGTCTAATACCTGCCGTGGTCGGCGACGGGGGGGTTTGAAAAATGGGATAGAAGAGGCAGTCGAGTAGTTCGATGCCTGGACAACCAATGGGTTCGGGTGGTGGGGCGCTCGATCAAAGTATCGGCGGGCGCAGTCCTTATTGAACTGCGCTAGAGAGGGAAGGTTTAAGTCGCAATGCAACTCGGTGTTCCGGATATACCACGGGGCGCCGGTTGCATTACGAAGAAAACGGTTTTGGATGACTTGAAGTTTATGAAGGTGGGCCTCACTAGCATGACTAAACACTACTGATGCGTAAGTCATGATGGGGCGGATGCAGGCAGTGTAAAGTGTCTTCTTATTACTAAGAGACATTTTACTCTCTTTGCGAAGTAGGGGACCAAGGCGACCCATTATGAAGGCCGCTCTGTTACGGACGGTTGTTATGTGATCGTTAAAGGTGAGATGACGATCAAGGGTGACTCCGAGGTATTTTGTTCTAGGAACCCAGGGAATGGGTTCGTCGAACAAAATAAGCGGTTTCGGGTAAGGGGAGCGTGTCTTCTCAGTAAAGCACATAGCTGTGCTTTTAGCTGGGTTGACCGCGATGCGCCATTTTCGGAACCAGTCACCGATCTCGGTGATGGCCCGTTGCATGACGAAATAGGACTGTCTGTTGATATGCCACCCAGTGGTGTAAATGGCGGTATCATCCGCATATTGGGCTAGGAATACTTTGGGCTGAGAGCGTGGGATGTCACTGGTATACAGTGCAAAGAGAATAGGTGATAGCACGGAGCCCTGAGGGACTCCGGCTCTGACTGGGTGGGGGGAGGAGAGGGTGCCTTCCACGCGATAGCGAAAGCTTCTGGCTTTAAGGAAGTCTTGTAGGATGAGCACAAGACGTTCTGGCACGCCAAATTGGTATAGCTTGTAGATCAAGCCGTTGTGCCAGACTTTGTCAAAAGCTTTCGCTACGTCGAGGAAGACTGCTAGCGTAGTCTGGGGTTTGGGGTACTTATTGAAGCCCTCAATGATGTGCTCCGTGAGGCGGTGCACCTGTTGGACGCATGAGTGTCCGGGTCTGAAGCCAAACTGCTCATCTGGGATAAGGTGGTGTTCCTTAGCATGGGACTGGAGACGGTTTGCAAGTAACCGCTCGTAAAGTTTGCCTAAGGCACTGAGGAGGCTGATGGGGCGGTAACTGGTGGGGTCAGATGAGCTTTTGCCTGGTTTGTGAATGCCAATGACATTTGCACATTTCCAGGTGTCTGGGAATAAGCAGTGGCTCATAGCAGCATTGAAGATGCTGACTAAGAGATGGATGAGAGGAGGAGAGAGGGTTTTAAGAACCCTGTTGGAGATGTCATCGGCACCGGGGGATTTGCGCGGTCGGAGGGCCTTGATCAGTCTCTCCACCTCAGCGTAAGTCGCTAAGGTGATTGGTGGGAGTTCAGAGGTGACCACAGAGCTTTTACGTTCGACTTCAGCATCCACCGAATCGAGGTGAGCTTGGTCAACGTGATCTACGTTAGGGGAACACTGAGCCTCTAGGCTATCAGCTAGGCACTCAGCTTTGTCTTCGTCAAAGAACGCTGGGACTAGTGGGACTGGTCTGTATAAGGGAGGCATGTCGTTATGGTTACTTCCTTTCAAGCCTCGCGCCAAGTCCCAGTAAGCATGGTGGCTTGGCACGAGGTTTGAAAGTTTATCGCCCCATTGTTGATCACGCAACTCAGACATGCGACTTTGAACCATGCGTTCAAAGTGGCGTTTCTTAGTTTTGTTCTCTTTACTGGGGTAAGAGTCGTAATGTCGGGTCACTGCTTTACTCTCCGTCACCAATCGTCTCACATCCGCTGGAATGACAAGGCGCCGGTCGTCCGGCACTATGACCTCCTTTGCGGATGCACCTACTACGGTGGAGAGGTGATTGGTGAACGAATCGATCGCAAGGGTTACGTCATCTTTTGTCAGGATGTCGTCAGGGATCTTGTCTAGGTCCGGTGAACTGATAGCCTTTAGGGCATCGCCTACTTGCTTCCAGTTCACTATCGTCTTAGTGGGGCGGGGGAGGTCAGTCGTTGGGTCGGGACCTAGTCGCAGTATAATGGGTCGGTGGTCAGAGTGAAGCTCGTGAACCACTTCTATGGAGCGTAACCGGAGTGTTACGCCTCTGAATAGTGCCATGTCAAGCAAGTCAGATCGGTGGTTTTCCATATAAGGGTAGTGAGTGGGCTCAGTGGGCGCAATTATGTCAAAGTTAAGTTCTGCGATTAGGTTTTCAAGTGCAATACCTCTGGGATTGTTGACGTTACAATTCCATAGGATGTGCTTACTGTTGAAGTCGCCAATCAGAATGACGGCGCTTCCTAATGAGAATAGGGCTTCTAAGTCAGCTCGGACGATCGGCTTTTTGCAAGCTTGGTAACAGGATGCTATGACTATAGGTTGATGACCAGTCATAGCTAGGAGGCAACAAGATGCTTCCATATTAACAAGAGTCGGGGTAGGTAGGGGAATGCAGTGCAGGGACCTTTTGTAATAGATAAGAGTGCCTCCCCCACGGGAGTTCACTCTATCATCACGTACCGTTCTGTAATTGGCAAACCTAGGGTTCGCCTTCCCCGGTTTTAGAAAGGTTTCCTGCACGCATATGATATCGATAAGGTGGGTACAACAAAAGTCGTGGACGAGGTCACGTTGTCTGAAGAGGCCGTCAGCGTTAAATGACGCTAACGAAACTGAGTACGGTTTCGTGCGTTCGGTTGTACTACCCATAGTGGTTGTACTGGGGAGGGGCCTGGGGAACGAAGCGCTTAAGGGCGCTAAGTAAATTCGCGTGTTCCAATGTGTATTGGATCACGTCCGCTGGGGATTGAGCGTATTGCATCTTGTGGAATAGCTCTTGTACCTCATTGATGTCAACCGACATAGCCAGATCGCTGACTAGGTTGATTGCCTCTTGAAGAGGGGCAGCCATCAATGGCATAGGTGGAGCTTGTGGCCGGGAAGCGGCGCGGGGAGGCGCGTGAATGGTGTTGGCGACGGGTGCCGGGAGCGCGGGGCGAGCCGGGGCCGGTGCGCGGGCAGGGGCCGCGGCGCGGGCGGGTGCGGGTGCGGGCGCGGGTGCGGGCGCGCGGGCGGGTGCGGGTGCGGGCGCGGGTGCGGGCGCGCGGGCCGGGGCGCGGGCGGTAGCGACGGTCTTAACCATACTGGGTGGTTTAGACCATGCGTTACGGGCTGGGAGCGGCGCGGGTATTACCTGTGAGGCAGGTACTACCGTTAGTTTAGGGCTTACCCGTTGGTAACGGTCGTAAGAGGGACGGGTCGGCCTATGCCTTGCCACCCTGTGGTTCACTCGTGGTGCTTTAGGGCAACCACGGTAATTCGCGGTATGCCCTTGAGCACCGCATAAAACACAGCTGGGTGGGTCCGGTGAATCCCGGGTGCGAGTGCACGCTGCTGTCGCGTGATCGCCTAGGCACTTAACGCACCTAGCGCGAGCGAAGCAGAAACGGGAGGCGTGCCCGTATAGTTGGCAGTTATGGCACTGCGAGGGACTCCCATTTTTGTATGGGGCTTGGACATCGAGTCCTGAGAGGCCACAGACCTTTTTTAAATTAAAAATGGCCTTGCCTTCAGGTGTACGATCTAGTACTACGAGTACTAGATCGTAGGGACTGTGGTCCTTCCCGCTGTACATGCGGTGAACTGCATGTACGGGGAAGTCTTGTGCCTTCAGGTCGGCACATACCGAATCGGTATGTACCTCCTTGGGCACACCGCGGATGACCACTCGGAGGACTTTCTCCTCTTCGAGCGCATAAGTGTGAAAACTTATGCTCTCTTTACGGAGGAGCTTTGTTAGCGCTCTGTGGTCGCTAATGGTGGACACTTGAACTTTAATGCCCTGCTGCGTGGAGCGGGCATTAGTGTAGTGGATCCCACGATCCGAAACTAAACGGGACAGCATGTCCCATTTGGTTTTGTCCTGAATGAACAGGGGCGGAGGCGGTTTTTCGCGGCGCGCGCTCGCGTCCTGAGGGGACGCGGCAGTGGTGGCCGGAGCGGAGGGAGGAGACGCGGGGCGCGGGGCGGGGGTCGGCTTCTTGCCGGAGGCGGGGGCCTTAGCGGGTGCCTTGGCGGGAGGGGCGGAAGTTGCGCAACTAGCGGCTTTAGGAGCACGCTTGCGTTTTCTGTCTACGACGGTATAGCCGTCGTTATCGGAGTCCGAGTCAGTGCGTAAGGCACGACTCGGATCTACATCCATCTCCGCTTCGGAGTCCGAAGTGGGCTCGACAACGGCGATGGAGGGACGGGTGCTCGCTGGCCTCCCGATCGGTGAGCGCGAGCGAGACCTCTCACGGGGAGGGGCTGCCACCGTGCGTCTGTTGTCAGGGCCCGGAGCGGGCGAAGTCGGGCTGTCCTCTGAGAAGGACCGGGTCAGAGGAGGGGCATTTTTGGATAGAAAAGATAATTTCCAGCGGGACTCAAGTCCGCGGCCCCAGAATACCGTTATGTTGCATTATTAATTAAGTATTAAATACACACAAAATATGTGCGTAAAACGGATGGAAAAAATTTTATGTCCAACACCATAGCATAGAAAGGTATTCTGAGGTGGTAGGTTCCCCTCTAAGTCCCTTCACATACGAGAATGCTATATTATCTTTGTATATAAAAATTACGTGTCACGTTGTTTATCCGCGATGGGCGCGTAAAATAATAAACCAATTTTTAAATTTGATTTGCTCACCGTGTGCAATTTGTACCAAATTTAAAGATAGGATAGCTTACATCTCAATTTATAGTCGTAGTTACCCCTGCTAAGCCGAGGCGGGCCGCTAGTATAATAATAAAAGTTTCCAATTTAATTATTTTGCAACAGTTTTAAATACTGACTGTCAGCTACAACTGAAATATATTGTTTTATATATCGAAGCGAAGCACGCAAGTAATGTAATAGAGCATAGCAAAAATGAAACAACATTATTATCATAAATATACTGACGAGAAAGAATTCTGAGCATGTTTGTATTGCTTTGTTTCGTAATTCAAAATACCGCAAAACGTCGGATGTATTATGTGTTACAAATATTACATGGCCATGTTCTTTACATAATAATTATAATAATTTTGAACAGTTAGTATTGCTTTTTACAGTATTAACTGTGAACTGAAATTGTTAACATTTAGCATGTCGAAGTAAGCCAGTTTCCCGTCTCACTTTTCTACAATGAATCTCATTCATGTACCCAAAGGAATAATGGCTGCTTAAATACACGGAGTATATTCAGTGGCCTGAATTTAGTCCCAATGCATTATATTTTACAAGTTTCGCCGATTGGTGTGAAAATTAAAATTACAATAAAATAGTAAGAAAGTTTCTGTTATCAGTTTATGTTATCTCAAAACAAATGATCTCCAAATGTTGCTACTGACTGCAAGTTCAAGTAAAGCAGACTTTAAAGGCAGATTCGATGTGTTAATTACGAGGCGTAGAGTTATATTATAATATAATCAAAAGATATATACTTTTTAGTTATTTATTTTGTCGTGGTTCGAGCCGTGGGATAATAACGACTGATTAAAAGAAGTGCCATTATGGATAAGCATTAAAGTTTCTATCGTTGATTTTGTAATTTTATTACTACGGTGGTTGATGAATAATATATATTATAAAGTTTAAAAAAAACGGTCAAGCGCGAGTCGGACTCGCGCACGAAGGGTTCCGTACCATTAGCTATACAACATTAGACTTCATATTTTAACCTTTTTTTGTTTTAACGTGCGCGAGTCCGACTCGCACATGGATAACTTTTTATATTTGTTGTTACAGCGGCAACAGAAATACATCATCTGTGAAAATTTCAACTGTCTAGCTATCACCGTTCTTGAGATACAGCATGGTGACAGGCAGACGGACGGACGGAGACTGCGAAGTCTCAGTAAAAGGGTCCCGTTTTTACCCTTTGGGTAAGGAACCCTAAAAAGGGATAAAAAATATTTTTTATTAAAAGGACTTTTTTCGGAGCCACCACATAGTCCTGTTAGATACTAAGAAAAACCAGTAAGTACGTCTTTAATATTATTATGATAATAATAATATATCAAATCAGAAAATTATATACGTGTACAATTAAGACTTTCAAAATTTTATTTTAACTTTTAAATAGGTGGTTTCGTTTGAACACACGACTATTGAAGTGTGACTAGGTTTCACCACTACAGTTAATTAAGGGTTAGATAAAATAGTCACACAAGTCGTTATTTTTTTATTTTGATAGCCTTTTCATAAAATCTCACACTTTTTAGTGATGTTGTGATCGAAAGATGTTACAATGGCAGACATAACCTTGACTGAGAAAATACTCTCAAGTATAGGTACTCTATAGACTTTTAAGTGCTTGGCAAAAGATTTTTTACTTGATACAGGTAAGCATCCACAAAATTCCCTACCAAAGGTAAAAGCCGTAAATCAATGACAGGTATTTTAAAATACTTAGTTCTAAATCAAAATCACAATGCACCTTTAACTTTATAGATTTTTTAAAGCAACTCAACATATTCTCTCTCTTTTGTACCTTCAATCACAGGCATCGAGTGAAAGTGACAACGCAAAATCTTAAACTTCCAGGGTGACTCTTGTAAAATATTCAGGCTGGTTCACACCGAGTCCATTATTATCAAACAGAGAGGTGCTTTAATCCTTCAGAATGGAGACGCAGTATAGTGGTAGCACAGTGACTAATGTATGTTAAAACATAAACCTAATATGTAGTTGAAAAGTTGGGTAGATAATTCTGATAAAGTGCTACACCAATCGTTTTACACAGGGTTATTGAAAAAATGCTATGAGATTAATGTTCGTTTTTTTGTATTTTTTTTTTCTTAATTTTACTTATATATGTTTGTGACGGAATTAGTACGAGGATCACCTGATGTTAAAAGTCTCTTGTGCCTGTAATTTATTATATCATATTTTTTATTACTTTCCTCGATGTAAATATTCAAAACTTTATTCAAAAGGAGCGCGGCGCGATTAAGCGTTGCCCCGGCGGGCGCAGTTGGTTCGGAGTAGGCTCTGTCTTTTGCTACGAGACACAGAACTATTAGATCATAGAGACCATAGACATAACTATATTCATGATAAAGAGAAGAATAAAAATTCGGAAAAAATTGACAAAGAAAAATAATTAATCTCATGTTTGTTAGGACTAACAGAAGTCAACTCCAAGAGGTTGTCGGCATGTTTCCAATAACCCTGTATAATGGCAAGTTTGACACCTTTGAGAAAAACTGGCATAATCACCCCAGGATCGGAAACTTTGGATGAGACGAGGGCATGTCTTAGTGCTTTATTGAGAAGACAGAAATAACTAAAAACAAACAAAATACATTACAAATTGTTAATCAATTGTCTTATACATAATGCACTTCGAAAATTCATGTTATATAGGTATTATCCAAATTATTGGAGTACAAAATTTAATGCCCCAGACGGGAATCGTCTTAGATTTCCACTCGGCTTTCTTTCGGCGACATTTTATGCTGTAATAATTTGTTAAATAAAAAATAACTTATTGTTAGTATGGACTGTTGATTGTCGTTGATTGTATGGATTGTTGATTTTCCTTCTGCTAAAAGTTTTGTATGTTATTTCCGTTATAATTTTGCGTAACAATAAATAATTAGATTTCCTTGTATGTGGCTTAAGGTCTGTCAATGCCTACATTGGGATCAAGATTTGTTGCCTAAGGCAGTCGACGCTTACTACTTTCTTTATGGTAGGTATCTTTAGAAAATTTACTCAGCTCCATTCGTAATATTACCGTGGATTTTCTTAGAAAAATGTGGCTGAATTGTGCAGTCAGAAAAATATAATACGAAGAGCTTTTATTGTTAGTGAAAAACTTTAGAAGTTAATTACCTTGAAAAGAATACGTTTTATTTAAAAAATAAGTAGGTATAATCTTTTAAAAAAAAATAAGTTGTAAGATTGGTTATCTTAACTTTGTAGTCATATATTTCTGACATATACGTGATGAAATAAAAATACCAAAATTTAGTAATCACGATAGACTTATTTTTGGAAGATTTTTTTAGTATCGATGTAACAAGGATTTTATGAGTATAGTATATATTTTCAGGTCCGCGATAAAGATTTCTTCGTCAGAAAATGAAAATTATGTATATACCTACTAGTATCTTGACTCTATATACTCCATTTAAATTGCGTACAACAATTAATCGACTGATTAGTACAAATATGTTGTTATTCTCAATCATAAGCTGCTATATTTTTTTTCTTAAAATGAAACGATGATGCTTGCGCAAATTTCAGCCTTAGATTTTTTTTGTTGCTGTAGTTTAGAGACCTCGTGCACATTGGATCTATGACAAATGGTCATGGTTGCAACATAAAGCGGTTGCCTTTTTGTTTCATAAAAATCCATACTAATATTATATATGTAAAAGTAATCATCTATCTGTCTCGCTTTCACGCTAAAACTACTGGACCGATTTGGATGAAATTTGGTATGAAACTAGTTTGAAACCTGGGATTGCATGGTGGTAGGGCACTTTGCGAATGCCCGCCTGGCTAGCTACCACCCTCAAGTTGAAAATCTGTCGCCAAGCACTTAACGGTGTGTTCCGGCAGCTGTCCTTGGGAGCCAGTAATTCTAGGTTAGCCTGAACAACATCTTCGACCACATCATCACTTACCATCAGGTGAGATAGTGGTCAAAGGCTAACCTATCAAGTATAAAAAAAAAAACAGAACAGTTTTATCCAACTGCGAAAAAAGAGGTTAATGCTTTTGCGCCATAACCGACATACGCGCGGGCGGAGCTACGGCCGAAAAGCTAGTAATATACATAAATTATTTATTTGCCAGAAAAGTATTAAATGTGTTACAATTATTTTTAACTAAGAACATTGTTTACACAAATTTAATCACAACACTAACTTACGATAATTTACTGTGGGTCCCAAACTAAGCAAAGACTTCTTAGCGACCATATTAGGGTGACAAGACTGTCGCAGTTACACCATGACCCTCGAACCAGGATTTACCAAAAGATATATGGCGGGCAGTTACAATAAAAAGATGTGATTTCAAGCAACTTACCTAAGCTTACAATAATAATACGAAGATTGCTATGTATACCCAATACATAGCAATCTTCGTATGCAACAAAATGAAATACCTAAATACTTTATCAGTCTGTGATTTTCATAATAATATATAATAAACTTATATTAATATAATCTCATTCGGTAATATTCTAATTATGAAATGAAATACAGACTTTTATTGGCATATTTTATTTACATACTTCTTTAAGAAAATTATAAAATTAAATTAAAGCATTATTCTCCTAACAAAACAATTTTTTAATTATTAATGTACAATGTATCCCGACCAAGGAGGTTTCAATTCAATTCAAGTACACATTATCTGTGGAGAGCGCGCTACGCGCGCAACGGGCTGGTTTTTTATATTGCATATTATTTAATGTAGCTACCTATAGCCGTGAGATTAAATAAAGTAGTGTATGCAACTGCATATAATTAGGTATTAAAACACTCATGTAATCTTATTTTGAAACAAACTACACTCATGTTTTAATACCCTCTATTAAATATATTATAGTTGCATAAACTACTAATGTGATATGTTCTAGCAGTGTGATGAAGGTTTTGTGTGTGCTAGGGTGTGTGTGATAACGATGTAAAGAAATCTTTTTTTCATTAAATAATCCTTTATAACGACATTCGCTTAGAAAATCATTGTATTTCTATCGTATTGCATCGTATCTAATATAGTAGCAAAGTGCTGGTAGGACTTGTGTGGTCCTTTTTATTCGCGTCATCATTGCCGATTATGTATGGACGACATTTGGACGCTACGGATACTGGCTGTGGTCGTGGCCGCGTAGTACGCGAGGTTTTAAAGTAACACTTGTGCATGACGCTTATAATGATAAAAATGTATATCCTTGCTAATAGATAATAGGTAAACAAGTATGGGTTCGGATTTTCCCATGCTTGAATAGGTTGACAACTCGGCATATAACGTGTGTGCACTTTTTTTAGGTAACTGTTTGTTTTTATGATATATTTCGTTCCAAAAAAGTTATTATACTGTAACTGATTAAAGTGGAGAGACAACATGTGATCTGTGGTCTCATAGTGCTAACAGTCAAACTAGACGAAAATTACAACAGTCGTGTCATGAACGTGGATTGTGAACCTGAATACACAGTTTAAAAGACAGTAACAAATTACCTATGACAGTAAAAGTTTTTATGGTAATCATCGAAAATATATTACAAATGAACGCTAGCTTGTATCTGGCCTAAAACTCAACATAACCACACAGCAAGGTAATAAATTACAGCCAGCATAAACTTTCCTTCCACTAAACATTAGTTAAATATTTTTATTCCATAACATATTATAACCCTCTACAGTTTACACTATGTTATGCACATAACAGAAATCCGAATAAGCCCTCAATGGCTCAAGAAGAACCAGAGACTCAAGAAGAATATTGTTTATGGATCCTGAATCTAATTATGATATAATTATGAGGTATATTATGTAAAACATCTCTACTAAGTAATAACCCGGGAACATGTTTCAATAATGACTGTTCCACCTACATTATTCCTTGAAATTATTCAACGTCTTATTCCTTTGCCATGAACAAAATCCCTCGAGAATACGTTACAGAAATCAAACATTTACTTACTCGTTTCTCAGAAGTTATTCAATATACGTGTAAGATATTTTATTACAGCGTGTATTTGAACGAATGGATTGTTAAAAAAGCTGAAGGAAAGTTTAATCTTGGGCAGAACTCAGAAGGCAATAAAATAAGGGCGCGAAATTTTGTGAGATGTCGGCGCCAACCTGCCAGTTGCAGACAGCTATTGATAGGGTTCTGGATGTGGTGGTACATTTACAGAGCTGTTATTACCACTATTATTATAATAAAAAACCGAAACGGTGTTCCTGGTTTCGAGCTCTGTTCGGTTCCGAGTCCCGCTGGAAGTCATCTTTTTACTATCATTAATGAAAACATTTCTGCTGGGGAGGCCATTCAATATAACCTTCCTTGGCAATGTTTTCGTTGGCTGCCCGCTGCGGTTCAATTTGTAAGAGCGTTGGGACGCCCTGTTGTGTGCCTAATGTGCAACAACACGTTAACTTGAGTACGTAGTATTAGTAAGTTAAATTGATGTATCGTTTTTTCGGTTGTTAGAGAAAATATATTGCAAGTGACCTCCATAACGTGATTTTTTATAAAAAAGTTTTTTACTGACAATACATTTTATGTTATTTCGGCAATACACAATACACTTCATAAACAAAAAAATCTATATTGGAGATATGATATCACCGTTGCAATAGCCGCTTGGATTTTTTAGCTATCTGCGTTAATGAAACCGGGTGTAAGTCTTTACGACGATACTATTTGTTTAAATTTATGTGCAATTCTGGATAACCTGGCGATCAATCTGCATTTTTCTACCGCTTACTAAATTTAAAAGGCGTATCATTAAACATCCAAACTTGATCGCTGTCATCGTCTAGATTTTTTAGGGTTCCGTACCCAAATGGTAAAAACGGGACCATATTACTGAGACTTCGCTATCCGTCCGTCCGTCCGTCTGTCACCAGGCTGTATTTCAAGAAGCAGATAGCTAGACAGATGAAATTTTCACAGATGATGTATTTCTGTTGCCGCTATAACAACAAATACATTAAGTTGGCCAAGTGCGAGTCGGACTCGCACACGTAAAAACAAAAAAGGTTAAAATATGAAGTCTAATGTTGCATAGCTAATGGTACGGAAAGCTTCGTGCTCGAGTCTGACTCGCACTTGGCCAATTTTTTTATTATTTGACCTGGGATTATTAGCACGAAAACAATTTGTGCTGATCTGTTTTATTATTTCAATAGTCTAAATCTCCCTTAATATCAAAACACCACTACTATAAAACATATACTATAAAACCCGTAAACCACCGTATTTGATATTGTGAATTAATATTTGTTTACCATTTAACAACGTAACACATAATTAAATATTATTAAAATTGAATGCATTTTTATCACTGTCGTCCATGCGAACGTATCAGGTCAGGAGGCCATTTGATTTGATAGTAACCAGTAAGCATAATATTGAGTTTATAATATTAACTAATTGTAATGTTATTAAGGGTGAACTAGCCGGTCAGTTCTCCATACAAACGTCGAAGGGTAATCCCTCCCTTATTTGAGGATTTAGGTCCAAAATAAACCACGATATTGATTAATTTCTTTATTATCTAGGCTTGTATCTTAACATTGTTTTAATACTTGAGAGTTATGAGCCTCGAAACATTTTCATATAAAGTTTTCGAGGCTCATAACTTTCAACTTAATTATCTTTTTAAAATTTCGGCACGATCCAAACCTATATAATGACGAGATCTACAGGCATTACGCTTAATTATGGACCTAAAATCTCAAATAAGGGAGACCTACGACGTTTGTATGAAGAAGTGACCTGCCAGTTCAACCTTAAATGATACGCATAATATAATACAATAATAATATAATAACTCTGTGGTATTATCATCTCCTCGCATATCAATCGCGAACCGTTTCTCTCTGTCATAAATTTGAATAGAATCGATTGCTGTCTGCGCCTCGGGAAAGTTAGATTTCCCCCAGGACTCCACGACACCTGACCGGATGTAAAATATATTCCCGCTTTTTTGCTATTGCCGAATATCATAGGAATATCCTTGCGTATGTTTCAACTGAAAAAACTACTTTTTGAAATTTTTGTGTCCATTGTGGCTGACCAGATTTATGTTCGTAGGTTTTGTTTTATGCTGTAAAGAGGTATATAATTTAGTAAGTATATGGTTAGTAATATATTCAATCAGGATAATAACTGGTATAATTCCCGTAGGGCGAAGTTTCATGTTTTATTAATATCCTTGAGTAAGCTAACTGATGCCTTATCTTCAATTGCTACCAATAAAACACTAACTAGTAAATGCGAGTTGGACTCGGACACCGAGGGTTTGTTTTCATTTTTAAACAGTGGTTCATGAACCAAAAAGTTGTTAAGTGCTTTTTCATACAGTTTGTCCCTAATACGATAGTTATTTTAAGTTTGGATCTTGTACCGTTTTAATAAAAAAAGTAAAACGAAAAATGTGAGACAGGTTTATTTTATGGACCCGCTTTTATTATTGCATTTTTGTTATTATTATTGTTTGTAAACCTTTCCACTATAGTAGCACATATTCTGTGAAAATAATAATCAGCTACTTGTAACGGTTCTATATATCACACACACAAATTGTGTAACAGTCGAAATCCATTTATTGAGCTATGTAGTCTGACATATAAGATGAAGATTGTTATTTTATCTCATTACAGTCTTCCATCAACTCGATGGTTTCTTCTAAGATTTTCTAAGGTATATTTCGGCAAAGAGTTTATAAAAACTATACCGTACTCCCTTGGATAGTTTTCATCAAACAGATGTCATAGTTCTAAAGATACAGACCTGTGAAGGTGGAAGAGACGGAGAGGAACTTAATTAAATCTTATCAAAACCTTATTTAACCAACACCATTTAAGAAACGATTAATAGTAGATGAAAATCGTTTCAAAACGTTTCATGACGATTTATTTTACTATCAAAATTAAATGAAAAAATTGTAAAGTTAGGTAAGTTAGTTATACATTAAAATTCGTATAAAATTGACCTATATTTTATTTTAGATATACAATTCCATTTGTTGTGTAAGGGCAAACATGAGTAATTTAATAACCATTCCTTATCCCTCTGTTTCAAAAGCTATGTTCGAACTCAAGTAGAGAAGTATTCCTTTTGTGAGATTCTTGGACGTTTCCCTAATTTATTTTATGAAAACGATTTGAAACATTTGAAAATAACCTGTTTTCAAGATACTTTATGTTGCCTTATAGAGTCTTGTCAAGAGATAGAAAATGATTCTTTGATAAACAAATTGTTTCTTGAGTTTAAGATTACATTACTTTAACGAAATACGCAGAAAAATATGGGAGCGTTTGAAGTTGATTTCTGTTTTATCTATATTATAATAGGTATACGTTTATACAAAATAATTGCTTCTACCATTTAAAGAAGTGATCACAAAAATCGGTGGGGATAGATGAGTAAAGTTTCTTTTATACAATGTGTCTATATTTACAATTCTATATTTAGTTTGAGCTATATGATATCAACCTCTTTGTAACATTGTAATTTTGCGTTAAGGTCTGCTAAGCGAATAAGTCAACAAAAGCTTCCTCCCCTTATACCGGTTAAACAGTAGGAACAAAAAGGTAAATTTGAGCTATGACTCACTACGATAGATTAATTGGTAGTGCACTGCTTGTGGTTAATTTTTACCTTTCGTTGTAGTTTTCTATATATCATCCTCTTTTGAATTACAATACTAATATACCGATACAAATAAAAAAAATATATTCGCTGTTTTTTCTGATACTAAAAACCTTGCATAAATATGTTCATAGTTACAGAAATCAATGGTGACACGTTTGTACAAATAGGCACAAAATTATATTACAACCTTCGAAGATACATAGGATGCTTGAAGATATGCCTATAACTTCTGTAACCAATTCTCTTTGTCACAACATACATGTAATAACCACCAGAAAAAATCTCAATCCGTTCATGCGACCCATCAAAATCGAGGTCCTATAAACGCCCTCAATCAAATCAAGCCTCAGCAAATCATACCAATATTTATGCTGACCCCGACGGCTACACGACCCTGGTCCCTTACATACAGGAAAAATATTAATAATGTCACTAAAATAAAAACGGTAGACTCAGCTTGTTCCTGCGGCTAAACATACGGAATCCCTAATAAGGGAAGCTTATACCGAATAACATCTGGGTCTCGGACGGCAAACACTTCCCGGTAAACACGAGGTTGCCAGTAAGAAAAATGTTTTGTTTTCCAAGATACCCGCATATTTCGTCATAAGTGTCCACTCGTCTTTTGTGCTCTATCTGTTTTTGCTTGGTTATTTTTTGACGTTGCATTTTAGTGATGAAAGGGACGCCGTCTGGGACCTCATTCACATGAAAATCTTTGTTGGTTAAAAATGCAAAGCCATTTTCGCTCTCAGTAATATTTTTTAAAATTCTTTTATTTTAGGTTATGTGTTAGGACCATCACTCACATCAATGCACACAGCTACTCTTCTATTCTATATGATACGTTTAATGAATGTCAAAGACAGAAAGACAAGCATGCAGTAGAGATGCGCAAACTATAGACTCAATCAGTAGTCGTCGCCTGATTTGATATTGTGTTCGTGGTACGGATGTTGTTACGTACGATACGAGTATGGATGGAGACGACCCTTTTTTCATAAGTTAAATGGTTAGGACATATTATATAACAATATATTATAAATGAATATATTTTTTTATCAATAAGCTTTTATTTGTAGTGTATAAAAGGAAAAAAATATTTTTTTAAATTTTCTTTTGGGTGTAATTAAATATGTAATTAAAATTATGATGTATAAAAGTATTATAGCAGTGAAAAATTTGACTTTTGGGTTGGTGGGCTCAAATTGTACCCCCTTATGTCTTCCTGTGGGAGTCGTAGGAGGTGACAGAGGAAAAAATACCAGAAGGCAGGAAGCAGTACTTTCTGAATATCTTACACTGTGATTCCCAAACTCACAGTTCTTTTGAAGGTGCCGTCTTGGTGGGTACCGCTGCATTGACAAATATTCCACCTCCAAGTAAAAGTGTGAAAACACTGCTGTGTTTAGGTTTGAAGGGTACTGTAGCAAGTGGAATTACCGAGCAATCAAGACTTACGAAAGTCTCCGAGTGTCAAGCGCAGTGCATTGTCACATACAATGGTGGATACTGTAACTGTAATGGACACACGTGATGATTACCATCAGGCACCAGCTTGTCAGTCTCGGTACTAATTAACATAAAAAAAATACCTGAAGTTTTATAGTAAAACCATTTGGTTATAAACAATGCTATACCGTGTAGGTATTACTTTTATTCAATTTTCAATCAGATAAATGATAAATGTACCCTTCTTACATACCTCCCATGCTCCTTTATTATAAGCTATCATTTAACATAACAATTCATCCAGATGGAAATTCAAATAAAGTCCATATTGAAGTGGGCCGTATTAATAATGCGCTCCTAGACGTGTAGTAAAGACGTGGGACTCGAGATTATGGTCTCAGCTAACACCGGGGTCGTATGGCTCATTCTTCATGGGGTGTCGCGATACAAGGTCCACCTGCTTCCCCCCCATTTCTAACCTTGAATGCTGTAAGGGGCCACTAAGGGAAACATACCGGAAGGTGGGAAGCGGCGTCGTCTGAAAACTGACGACTTCTAATGTGATACCAAAACGCCTGCCAAGCGTAGGGATTTTGGCAAATCACCCCAATGCGGAAGACTTTGTTCAACCGTGAACTTTCAGTTTACGTGATGTGTTTATGTAATATCTCAGCATCATGGAAATGTATTCCTAGCGCATACAAATGTAGTTTCGTCATTATTTTAAAAACCAAGTGTTCAAACTAGGTGAAATTTCACATGCAGGTTCTTGAGTCTAATTTGTGTGCTTTTGGTTTGGAAGTTTTATTTTTAATTATTTTTTTATTTCTCTATATGAATAACTCAAACAGTTCATAAGAATTCCTATTCAAACCTTTTTTCTGATTAAATTTGAAAGTATATAATTCGACAGAAAACTGACAAACCAGAAGCATATATATTTAGGCTCCAGGACATGCATGTGATAGGATAGGTAAATATTGTGTCGTTAGATTTACGTTTTAGGCAATGTCCTTTGTTTTATTTTTAAGATGTTGAATAAAATAGGACTTGCAAGGAACTATTAATAAGTATTTGTATCATGTTGAACCATTGTACGAAAACCTTAGTCGCTAGACCACAGCGTCAGACGCAAGCATGGTTAGGTTTCACCAAAAGTTGTTTTCAGTTCTCACCTATTTCCCAACAATGTGATACAATGTATAATTCCAGTGGTACAGAATGCAAAGAGGCACGTGCGGGGCTTTAAGTAGGTAAGACGATGCATAGTGAAGGGTACAGAGTATGCCTTGAAATGTCGTCACTGGGTAATCAGGCACTTGCAATATGTGGGTCGGAGCTCTTCAAGACGCTGAGGCGTGAGTTATTATAACATAGTATTACCTCAGAATATAGGTTATGATTGGGTTATAGTATACCTTACAATGAGAAAAAAAACATTGTCATATCATATTATTTAAATTTATGATTGAAAATTATAAGAAAGAAAACCATTGCTTTTTCAATATTATTTAAAGAGCTTGCATGTTGCCCTTGAATATTCTGTAAAGGTTTGAAATAACCTTAAAATGTCTGACCTTGGTAAAAATTGGCGAGGAGGTTGCTTATAACATAAATATTCTTTTTTAAGGTAAGGTAAATAAGTTTTTTTATTAGCGCACTCTGGCGCGTCATTTATTTAGAAAAAATTGCATGAGTTCGAGTAAAGCCGGCACGCTGTCTTACTATTATTGCCTGATCATATTTGCGAGCAAATAAAGTTGGCGTCTGTGTAAAGTAGAAAATCTGTCGCCAAGCATGTAACGGTGTGTTCCGGAAGCAGTCCTTGAGAGCCAGTAATTAGCCTGAACAACATCTTCGACCACATTATCACTTACCGTCAGGTGAGATAGTGGTCAAAGGCTAACCTATCAGATATAAAAAAAACATGGATCTATATATTACATTTTAAACTTGTAATCCAAGTATGTATTTTAAAGTTATTTTGGGAATGTATAATAAAAGTTTCTCTGTGGGGTGCCAAGTTAGAATATCACCCCCCACCCCCCATCTCTACACGTGGGAGTCTTAAGCGGCAACTATGAAAACACCAGAAGGTGGTCAGCAGCGCTCTCTGAGGAGCTGATATACGACGCTGCGATCCCCAAGATGCCTGTCAAGCAAGGGGGTTATAGGGAATTCCCCATGAGAGAGGCTGTGTTCAGCAGTGGACAATCCAGGTGATACAGTACAGTAATACATTTTTAGTGGATAGGATATTCGTAATGCCGACACACAGCATAACAATAAAGAAAATTTTGATTGAACAAAATACTGATTTACCTTTTACCTCAATAAAAACACTCAAAACCCCACTTTTATTCCCTAAACGTAGCTCCATAAACCTTGATATCGCTAAACACCAGCAGCGTCGCTAAAGGCTTCCCCATTTTCGGAACTAAATTAAGAAATACCTAGTTGACTGTTCATAAATCAATACAATACTGATATATTACAAAGAAAAGGGTGGTAATATCTGCACCCCGCTGCATCAAGAATTCCAAGCACGCTTCGCTAGGGAGAGTCTAATTCTTCTCCTAATTTCGCACCTTATTGAGGGTGGTAAGAAAATGGGATTTTTTTTATATAAAATTCAAGCAACGCTTACTCTAGGGGGTAAGGGTTGCGAGCTTTATGGGCCGTTGTGAAAATATTTCGGTAATTATTTCTCAGTTTGCTTTGAAGAGGATTAAAATTAGGCAAAGAGATTGCTTTTTAAGAGAAGTAAAGACACTTAAATACAAATGGTAGACAAGAAAAAACACTGAGACAGGAAAAATTAAATGCTCGGTCATTGGAATCGCAATAACGATTATATTAAACTAGCTACGCCCCACGGTTCCGCCTGCGCAATGATAGATAGTGTTAATGATGATGAAAAGTATCCTGTTTTAATCTAGCGCCTCATCTACCTCCATACCAAATTTCTTCAGAATTAGCCGTTTGTGCGTGTAGAAGTAATGTACATACAAACACACTCACAAACTTTCGTTTTTAATATAAGTGTGATATGATATATGTGTGTGAAGTGTGATATACCTTAAATTGTGAAATTGTACATTTGTGTGTTTGTTTTCATTATTGACCTACCTTTACATATTCCGGAATTTTTTTTGTGACAGGCGAATGTTTTGTCCGCCTCAAAGCTTCGTAAAAAAAAATTAACCAAAAAATGGTTTTCATTATTCAAATTCAAAAGTTATTTCACTCTTTTGAGTTCCATTTTTGCTTAGAAAATTTTTTTTCACTCCTTTTAGTGACCCTTGCTACTTCCAGAATAGATTGTCGTTTATTGTCAACGACTATAACGACATCAAGATAGGAAAATATTTTTCAGTTATTGCAGTGTTACTCAAAAATTGGTTGATCGATTTTGATAAAAATAAAATGAGACCAAACGACAAGCATAAGCTTTCAAATTAAATAGAATTTTCAAAATCGTTTCACCCAGTCAAGAGTTCTGAGGTAACAAACATGAAAAACAATACAAACGAATTGACAACCTCCTCCTTTTTTTGAACTTTAAACAGAGCCATTATGTATGCCTAATTTTGATTATACATTCACGTCGATGGATGCTGCATTTTCGGCGAATTTATTCCTTATATGGCTCTTTTTCAATTTCAAACAAGATTATATGGAACAACCTTTAAGCTTATACTTAAACCCGGAAACTGTAAGGAATTTTCTGTGATGAGATTTGTTCATAGTAAATAAGTATCATTACTAAATAAGTTCCACCGCTTGCAACTCGCTTATTGTCTTCACTTTCAACTGAAATGCTTCATACAATTCTATTTTCGTACTTATTCTCCTCTTCGAAACAAAAAAATAAGAATAAACTCTGAACAAGAGTTGCATCCCTAGGTACCTGAAACATCCGCAAAATGAACTTCGTGAAATATCTAAGACATTTGTCAGTCGATTACCTGAGGGGCGCCACCCTATAATATTTCGAATTTCACCGACCCCTGTAACGTCTTACTATACTTATGAATATAAATTTACTAACCTATCTCATCTTATTTACTGGGATGAAAATAGATAAATGCACGCGAGAGGTTTTGGTTTTACAGATTCAGAATATGAAAGTGTAAAAATGAGAAGTATTTTCGGTGTGATAGAGAAAGAATAATAAGATTTTTACGTGTTATTTATTCGCAAAAGGCTTTCAATCAAATGAAATAGCAGTGCAACCAAACCAATTTTATAATAAATGAAGCTGTCTAATAAAAGAAGACGTTTCAAAGGAAACGAGTGTTGATGCGCAAAATCTTGGGTCTACTCTATATTTGAGGAAGAAGTTTCTGGATTCACTGCGTAGGTATATGGGTTACCTACCCATATACCTGCGCAGTGAATCCTGTAACGAAATATTTAACGGCGGAAATGGCATGGGAGCGTGGCAATTGTAGCAAGTATACGGTCAAACTGACCCTATATACAAGTCGCGGCTATATCATGGTATAACGAGAAAATTAGTTTATCTGTAGACCGTTAGGTGATTTAAATGGCTATTCTAGTCTGGAGATGCACCCTGCGTATCCAAATATCAAAGTTTCATGAGTATCTATCTAATATGTAGTGGTATACTATCGCAAATAACTGTAGCTACCTACAGACATGATTTTTATGAATGTTAATAATTATATTTTATTTAAATAAATCAACGAACTCTGGATGCTAGATATTTGCCACAGTGTACTTGCCATGGCAAATGTGTACGTGTGTACCGTGCACACGTATCAGCCGCGTTTGGAACCGGTTTATGAAGTTGAACTACTTGTCTGGTTTTACTGTGGCTATATGCACCGCTTTGTTGTCTAATAGATACCAGTTACCTTTTTAAGATACTTTAATAAAATACCTTTTTGATCATTGGAAATTTGCATAATAAGGACGACCACTACAAATCTTTCTACGGTCATTACAGCAGGGTGGTAGGGCATTTTGCGAATGCCCGTCTGGCTAGCTACCACCCTCAAGTAGAAAATCTGTCGCCAAATACCTAACGGTGCAGTCCGGCATCTGTCCTTGAGAGCTAGTTATACTCGTACTAGGCTGAACAACATCTTTGACCACATCATTACTTACCATCAGGTGGGTAAGTGGTCAAAGGCTAGCCCATGACCTATATAAAATAATAAAAACCTTATAACAAGTTGTAACATTGGTTGGCAAATTAAGTGGCGAAAAAGTAACGATACTGCGTAAATAGCTTAGTAGGTATAAAATAGGAGATGGCAAATCTCTCAGATATGTGTATTGTTTATAGAAACACACTAGCTTTCCGGGCGTGGCTCCGACCGCCCGAGTGAATTAACCTCTTTTTGCGCAGTTGGATAAAAACTATCCTATGTTTTTTCCCGGGTCTCGATCTATTTCTATACCAAATTTCATTTAAATCAGTCCAGTAGTTTTGGCGTGAAAACGTAACAGACAGACAGACAGAGTTACTTTCGCATTTATAATATTAAGTACTGATTGTTCAATACTGGTTACGCATATTTAACATATTTTTTTTTGGATCATGATTACTATTTATTGGTAGAATATATCAGCAAGTTGGTATACCATTTAACTTTAATTAACGTCGGTCTAGTTTTGCAGTTACATATGTTATCAATTTTCTGAAAAAAATATATTTGCAAATATGCCTACACCTCGATGACCTGCAACTGCTTCCAAAGGCTACCATTATTATTGGCAAATGATACAAAAAACTCAGCATCCAATATTAAAATAAAATACATTTCACTTCTTTGGCTATTTAGATTCGGAAATATTATTACTATACACACACAATACCTTCCTTTGCCAACAAAGGATTTCATATATGTTACTAATAAGAATGTTTTGTAGACTGTTCTACAGAGTGGAACCATAAAAATTCTTATTGAAATAATAAGCCACGGTGAGGTACGAGTGTGTTTGAAAATTTATTTTGAAACACAACATCTCAAAGTCGTCAAATGAGTTGCAATCAAAGTCGGTGTAAGAGGAAAAAATGCACCGATAACATTACTTCATTCTGCTAACCTAGTTAATCTCTCTGGTGAAGAAGGGCTGGCGGAGCTCTGACTCATTGCTGATCGCTCATTATTATACAAAAGGCCCATATATCAAAAAAGTTCATCGTAAACGCAGGTCACTTACATGCAAAGGATCACAACCCAACAATGTTCGAAAAAAAATCGCATTGATACTCGTATATATACTAAATGTATCAGCGTACAACACACTAAATTGATCAACTGTATGTAACGCAATTTTTTATGTATTGCACAACTGTATTTAATGACTTATATAGAAAAGAAGAGCGTTTGCGAAGAATGTGTGCGGAGGACGTGAGCGAGGGATGTGAGCAAGGATGTGTAGCGGTGCAGCAGCGCTTACTCGCACAGCTGAAAAGAGTCTGCTACGCATGATTGCATCGCTCAGGTACAGACCGTGCTACAGCTTCGCTACTTAATCTCATGCCGCTCAGCTTCCTCGCACTGCTCTGGTGGAAAAAGTTGCACCGTTCTACAGCATCGCTTTGTAATTTCGTACCGCTTAGCTACACATCGTTCCACAGCTTCGCTACGTAACCTCGTACCGCTCATCTTCCTTGCACACCTTTCGTGTATACGCAGCCTTAGGCCGCAAAACAGAATTAAAGTCTATCTATATATTAATGATCGATTGTAATAGCTTTCGCGATAGACCGGTTGGTCGTAATAAATAAAAGAAACTTAAAAGTCGAATAAAAATAGCGCGAAATATTTTTTTGTCCATCTACATAGTAAAAATACGAGCAACTCCAGTAGAAATCAGAATTATGGCTTATGATGTTACAATAAATGTCTTCTCAGTTTTTTCGAATCAAGTTTTTAGGGTGCCACTCAAGAAAACTGGACCACATTTATACCATATATTCCTAGGCCTTTGATTTGTATCTTTTAAATATCGTCCATTATTAAAGAAATCATAAATAATAATAAAAAAAATGTATTAAGATATAAATAGTAACAACATACGTGTTTTATCTTTAACAAAAAACGTGCCTTTTTGTTGTTGCCCAAAAACAAAGCATTGATTTTGTTTTTGATCAGCAATATAGTTAGTTTGGTTTGTGTATCTCTACAAATTTGGTTTGGTTCTGGTACAAACTCTTATGTAAATAAACTATTTAAAACCGGCTGAGTCACAACGCCAGTGTGACTCAGCCGGTTCGGAAAAGTCCGGAAAGATCCTGAACCTACTAAAAATAAAACTCGATACAAATATGTTGTGTGTCGAAATTTCCGAAATGAAGAAGAGGATTTCCAGCGGGACTTAAACCCGCATCCCCAGAATACCGTTCTATCACTTTACCACTAACTATACTATGGAAGCGAGGGTGAGACTAACGATTTTTTCAAAACGTTTGAATGCACGTCTTTCTGATTGTGCTTTGATACGGAACCCTCAATGTGCTTATCCGCTCGCAGTTATTCACACTCAGTTTTATTACTCTCGGTTAATTACACAGGTATCTAGAGTTTATTACCACTTCGTCAGTCGATAAGTGATGATGAAGTCTAAGATTGTAGCAGCATAGATCTGGAATTAGAATTGTTTCTAGTTTTCGTTATTGCAGATAGGCCAGCGTCTGACCACAATCTCGCGTGTTGGTAAGTAATAAGCTGTCAAAGATGGTATATGAACTGCTTCTTAAGGACAGCTACCGCAACATACAGTTAGGTTATTGGCTACAGATTTTCTACTTAACGATAGTACCTAGACAGGCGGTCATTTGCAAATACCCTACAACCACACAAAGTGTCAAAGTTTTCAAGCTATCCAAAGGCCCCCGACATAACATGACGACTGTCATCATATGACAATAACTGACACATTAGTGATGACGCGGCGATGGCTTAAGGTACCTTACAAAACGCTCGTTCAAAATATTGCATAACCTAATTAATGGGTTAAGAATGACTAGGTAAGCTTTCAAACGAGCGCTACTTCGACGGTGTGTCATTTGTCAGTAGTGATTTCAGCACTTAAGTATTATACTTCTTTTGTCGTTAATCGATACTTACCAAAACGTTCCAAGAAGCCTTCTCTTGACAAAAGTACTTACTGTAATAATTCATATATAGGTACATTTGAATATTATTTCAAGGGAAATTCCACAAAGGCTTTATATTCCAGTATATATAATTCCATTATCCGTAATATGTGTAGGATTCTCTATGCTTCGAGATAAAGTTTTACAAAGTTAGGGAAAGAATTTTAATAGGAAAGGCATTGTTAAGGAGCCGATGCCGGGTCAAAGCGTTCCGGACGCGGCCCTGTTAACAATACTCGTTAAAGCATAAGCGCTTGTCTTTAACTTCCTCAGAGTACGCCCAGGATTTCATGTTCCACTGGTTCCCTTTGCTATTTAAATAACGCTGATATTTTCTTTACAACCTCGATGCTGGTACATACTTTAACAGGATACTCTGTGTTTTAAACGAGGTATTAGCTTATTTCTGTTGCTTTTTTCTTTAAGCATTCAGGTAAGTAAGATGGTTCGTTGTTTTAGCGCTTTTAATTTAGTAAAGTGGTCTTTAATGCATTTATATTCCGAAAGTACTAATTTTAGTAAAAACCTTGCAAAGGCGTTTTCACTCACGAACGTGCGCCTTTCAATTTTTTTTTGAAGAACAATAGTAGTATTAGTATATTGCAACTAATACTACTTACCCATGCAAGCAATTATATAAACAAAGTATTTGAATAACTTCAAACTGTATGTGTCTCCATTAAAAACCAAGTTGTTTCTATAGTATTAATAAAAATTGTAAAGCTCTAATTATTCGACAATATTCTCAAAACTATAAAATACAATGTAACGTCGACAAATTTCTACACGCTCGGCTTCACCACTACAAATTGTTAGCTCATGTATCAGCGATTCTCAAAGGCTTTAACTTGTCTAAAACTCCTTAACCCGTGTGCTTGTACATTATCTCTAAGGATTAGTCGACAGCATGGCGCCATAGTTCGCGGTCGACGCATCCGACCACCGTCAGCCTCTTTGAGGGCTTTATCCGAATTGTGAAACTCACAAAGGATGTGGGAGCAACGGGAAGGAAGACACACCCGCATTATGGTATCTATTTCGGAGCGCGAAGCTTATATGTTTACTTATATATGTCTAATAGTGTATATAGTTTGTGATATATTTCACGCTTTTGATAGCGATTACATTGATTGTTATATTGTTAAAATAGCTTTCCGGGCGCGGCTCCGCCAGCGCGTATGTCGGTTATCGCGCAACAACATTAACCTCTTTTTGCGCAGTTGGATAAAACTACCCTATGTTTTTTCCCGGGTCTCGAACTATTTCCATACCAAATTTCATTCAAATCGGTCCAGTGGTTTTGGCGTGAAAGCGTAACAGACAGACAGACAGAGTTACTTTCGCATTTATAATATAAGTACTGATAATATATATAATATAGTACTGATAGTAGAGTATGGATTGCCGAGTGTTCCTACTACTATGTAGGGGGTATAATCACATATGTAGGGCTGGCATTATGTTTAGTGTTAGTAATTGTAGGTTCGCCTGTACAATATCTTTGACCGCATCAGCACTTACCATCAGTTGATATAGTGGCCAAAGGCTAGCTTATCAGCAATACAAAAATGTTTTCTCTTAACACAATAGACGAATTTGACATTAGTGTTATGCCCAGCTGCCGTTCTGACTCCAACCCTCCTCGGGGAAGCTCTTGTTGTTTTTTGTGTATCGATACAATAGTACGCAAATACTCGCATGTCTATTTTTCGTTATGATTTAAATAATTAGCTTATTCCATTATAAACAGTGCTAGTGATTGCTGGCCACTGCCGTGACACGCTCGCTTCGCTCACCTAGCCTAACCTAACGCTCCTCCTCACTTTGCTTTTCGTCGCATCTAAATATGACTTTGTCCTAGACTGGTGATCAAACCTGAAATTAAATGGATAACCATTTCAATTCACGCATTTTGGCAGACGTAGATAAGTAAAAAATAGTCTATAATATAATTAATAAAAAGCAGACCGACCCTCATGATTCTATATTTTTTCTATATTCTATATTTAACTTTATCTCTAAAACTCTCGTCAGCGTCAGGCGTAAGTGATGTCCACGTTATAATATATAGTTTGGTTTATATATTCACGAGCAGTATGCTATAAAAAATATAAAATTCGTATGTATATTGCAATACCAGATTAAGTAACAAAAATAGTCGATGTGCAGCAATACTACTCCCACAGACGTGAGTGCTGCTCATTCAGTGCGTTCTTTCTCTTAGTCGCCTTTTAAGATTCCAACAAGAGCATAGAGAACAGTAAACCGTAGATAATAGTCTTAAGCCTTTATTAAAACTTTTACGGCATCTATTTGCGGTTACAGAAACGGTTCGTTACGGTAGGTATGTATGACAATTCACTTGCAGAAATCAGCAATGCTATAGCATTGCGGTCTTAGTAACAGGTTCGCTATTTGCGATCTGCATGTGCCTTTCCAAGGCTTTGTTTTAACGGCACATCTTCTTAGGGAACAATAATACTCAGACAATGATATTGAAACAGATGACCCTAGATGGCAAATATTAATCTTACTATAGTTAATTTAAGAAAAGAAAGAAAATAAATTTATTTTTGACAACAACCAACATCAACAATTCACGAATAAATCAAAAAATAATATACTACATATAAAATGAAAATTCAATCGTAGACTGACAACTCCAAAATATATAATATTACATAAATAAAATAATTTCGATGTTGCGTGACGTCAGAAATTGAGCCCCGTCTCAGCATACACTAGGTACAAAATGAACCACAGCGCTGTTCTTCAGTCAGAAATCATGACGAACGCATATGAACAACAATTAAAATATATAAAACGTTAACAAAATAAGACTAAGCAAAAAAAAAATGAAGAACATGTTGCAAACATAATAAACCACGAACACACCCCTAAACGGTCAAGGAGCTGCCACCGCGACAGTTAACAAAAAAAAAATTGGGATATATCAAACCGTTTGCACAGCGCTACAAAGAAATCAATGTTGTTCATTAGTTTTCTTTGTTTTGTTAAAACCGACCATTAAGTAAATCGATATTATGTGAGAAAGTAGAATAAGTTGATTTGAAGACTGGAACGGAAGTAATTTAGTATAAAACAAAAGAAGGCAAAAGATACGCACTTATATTATAGGTACACTTTACCTCTCTTTGTTTATTTACCTTATTAGACAAGGTCACAAAGGTAAGATATCAGATAAATATTACGGAATCTCAAAGAGAACCAATAAATAAATCAACGTTACATCCCCATAACTTATCTTTGTCAAAGCGTATTACCAAAAGACAAAGCGCAATATTTCTAAGAAATTCTTGCGTAATAAAAGTGCTCGCGCCGCGTTCGAATGGATGAATGTTTCACGAAATTGCCGACGACATGAGATCTCTCTTTTGATATGGTAATCCGCTCTTACCCTGGGCAATAATCGATTATCAAATGGACAAAATCGGTGGATCAGTGAGGCCCGCCGAATATCGAGTGAGGGAATCTTAAACGGATTCTTTTATGATATAAAAGGTCAATTTCGCCGCTGATCCCGCCTTGTTGAACATCGAGCTTTTTGATGGTTGCTGACCTCAAGAAATATGTTGGGGATTACCTATCCTTATTGGTGAGCGATCGTTTATCTCTATTGAAACTTGGCTACGAGTAGATTGTGTTATATTATGTAGATTTTGTTGCGAAACAACTCTCTCACCGTAGTCAAAGTTGGATTTAGATTCTGCCTAGAGTGTTGTGAACGGTTTGATTTTCCTGCGGCTGGTCATCATCATCTACCCTTATCCCACACATAAGGGGTCGATAAACTAAGCCTTTTTTAAATAAATAAGGCCGATAAAAGGATATTAAAATATGCTTAAACAACGGTAACAACACCAACCTTTTTATAAGGTCTTTTAGTCCTTTTGCACAGTTGGAAGTCATGCTATTATGTATATATTATATTATATCTATATAATTACCGTTATAAAAAGGTAATAAGTTACTCTCCGACCTTTTGAGGATTCAATCATCAAAAATCTAATTCCATCCGTTGCCCTATTGTAACGTGAAAAATTATCAAACGTATACTTTTGAATGTATGCGAGACGTGTGAATATTTTTATACAAAATGATTGGAGATACAAAAAGTTATTCTCTCCGGCGGGGAATCGAACCCCGGTCTCCCGCGTGACAGGCGGGGATACTTACCACTATACTACCGAAGATATGACAACCTGTATCAAAATGAGCTAACTGTTTTATAATATTAGTCATAAATATTTCGTATGTATAACGTGGGTGAAAACAAAACGTATTCTGATATAAACATGATGAAAAAAGTTTTCTCTCCGGAAAGGACTCAAATTTCGGTTTCCCAATTGATAGGGGAGGATATTGGTATGATTAAAGTTGAAGTCAAGAGTTAGTTATTTTTTATTAATATCAAATATTTTAAAAATATTTTAAGAGAACATTAAATTAATATTTCAATAAAACACTTAAAACATATAAAAATATATCTAGTGACAATTCCGCCTAATTTTCTTGCTAAGCCGACGTGACGTCACAAACGATCGTGTCTATAGTCTATAGTGTCGATAGAGACACCACCTAAGGATTCTTCGTGTAGAAGCGAGACGCGTCGAAAATTCTTCATGTTTGGCTGCGTGACGTTTGTCACGTCGGCTTAGTAAGAAAATTGGGCGGAATTGTCACTAGATATATTTTTATATGTTTTAAGTGTTTTATCAAAATATTAATTCTATGTTTTCCTAAAATATTTGTTATTATTGAATAATGATGTCCGTCTGTTCTCCTATACAAGTCGCATTTCTCAACCAAGTTTGGTGAAATTTTGTAAGCAGGCTCTATCATTTTATGTACCTATATGGAACTCTTGGCTATTCAGTTTTTGTGGTTTTTTCAGAGCGGTGATGTGTGGGTTGAAAACGATAAAAAAATAGTCTTTGGCTCCTTGAGCCACTAGAAGATAAATATTATTATTTATATTATTTTTTTATTATTTATTATATTTAAGATAAATTAATTATAATTCAGAAAGTATATTAGTTAATAAAATATCAGTTCTGACATTGAAATATGGCTCGATTGAATTGCACTCCAATCATAAAATATTCCTGGGAGTATCGTAAGAGGCGATGAAAGGAAAATCACATCTTACACTGCGATCCCCAAGACGCCTGGCCAAGTGTGGGAATTATGGCTAATCTCTATCAATGAAGATGGCTTCAGGAAATCTTCATCTTTTATTCATATATTTTGGGATCAAAACAATATCCTAAATGCCTGAAATCGAAATCGGTATAACAGTGATCAATATATTTTTTAACGTAACTGATACTTGTGCAAGGGGTTATAGCCACTCGAGACGGAGCTTCAGATCGTATCAGGAGCATACCGTGGATATGACGACTTACTTTTTGCTAAAAAAGCTCCAAAAGACGTCTGAAGTGCGGAGTCGAGCCAACAGCCAAAAAATGTATAAAACGACGCTTTAGCGCCATCATTTTAATGATGGTGGAGGTATGAAATAGACTCGTATTTTTATTTTTTGTTACTTAGCGTGAATACACCTTTGCGGATGTCATCGCCCGTTTGTGCATTTTTAATTTTGGTGCAACTTGGGTTAAGAAAATCGTTTCTGCTCTAAATAATAAGAAGTATACATGTGACTTACTTTAAATGGGCACAATAATAAGAAAACATGTTGAAAAAGACCTACGCTTTTAAATAAAGCATCGCATGATACACGAAAATTAAAATTGCAAAATGTTTTTTTATCTTTAGAGGTGATCGAATCGCTTCCGCTGGGTGTCAAATATCGAAAAAAACGGCGGACGTGTGTTCGATTTCCGCTAAATAAGAAAAATAATATTGAGTTCTAAGAATGTGTGCGTGTGATATTAGCATAGCAAGTGATAGTGCTTCTTATCATATTTAGATATATGGATAGGTATTATTCAAAGCACGCTAACTTCCTGCACTAAAATTACGTTAAATAATGATTTGCTTAAGGCCCTTGGTATCGGTGAAATACTTAGTCAAATCCTTAGGACTACATAGCACGTAAAGGGTCCCAACTACAACAGAATATTAATAAATGTTTTACAATAAAATAGGCACTTTTTGATTCTAAACGAAGCCTCATCAGAAGGTCTAGACTCATCTCGATAATTATAATTTAATATGTACCTTAAATAATTTCGCCAGAATATATTTATTAAATGAATTATCTACTAGTTTTAGTATAGCTATTATTTTCAAAAATTAGTATAATAAATATTTTTTGTAATAATAATATGTAATAACTCTTTGAGTATGTTATTTGTCATAGGCAATAAAATAGAAAAAATAGTTTCATTGTATCTGTTTAAAAAGAACCATTAATATACGCCGCAGTGACTCCGCAAAAGTGCTATTTCTCAGTTACTGTTACTGGGAATGGATACAATTTGACATCATTCAGTGTTACAGGAAACAGCTTGTCGTAGCTCTACGAAAACTCGAACCAAACAAACACTGACGAGGCATCAGAAGAAGCATGCCGTCTGATAGGAAATTCTGTTACCCGCACAGGGAATCCGCTAGTGCCATCGCGTTCAACGTTGCGACTCCGCGAAGAGTTTGCCAAACGTAGGGCTGCAATTGAAATGATTTTTGTTCCATATTAGAAAAACGGTGAATCGTTGTATTAATAAGTAAGGGTAGGTATTTTCTTTAAAAAACTTTCTTTTAGTTAGTAGTGACTTTTGAATTATGAACATGAATATTATTCTTGAGCCTTCGATCATAAAAAGCTTCAATGAAAATCAGCATCATCTTTATTTAAATAACCTTATTTTAGAGATTATTTGTTATGAATTGTTTGCCCAGTAATTTTGCTTTCTATAATAAGGCCTAAACAGAGCGGTGTTCGCACACTACTGCTCGGAGGCAGAATGTCTGGTACACTGCGGGGGTAACCAACAAGATGTCTGCTCTTATAAAAATACCTACCACCTGGTAAAAAAAATATATATATAAAGCTTTCCCTTGACTTTAATAAATCTATTTCTTAATGCTGTAACCATTTGGCTATCTGTATTTGTGTATTAGTGTATTTGGTATACTTGTAATTTTTTTTGCCATTTTTCTTATTTGGCAAATATAGCAATTAAGTAACGTTCCGTACGTCTAACGGTTTTTCGAGGCACACCAAAGAAGACAATAAGCAAACACGCATTACCTATACCGACCAAACATGATCGGCTAATCACGAGCGCGTTACTGTACAAACTTGTATTCAATAAAATTCAGCTGCAAGTACATACACATACATATAAGTTGAAGAAATTATTTTCGGCAAGCATAGATGTTAGTTGTTTTGGTATTAATTATCTCTAGTTATGTGTGGACGCTCGTGTCAATTATTTTGGCAAATACTGCCAAGATGCCATCGCAAAATACAAACAGCAATGAACGGCGCCATTATAACAGATTAGTAATGCACTTCATGCGCAGTGTTACATTTTTGAAGTGCTCGTAGAGAAGTTTACGTAGCTGTTCTTAACCGATCAGCATAGTTAAGCGACGTCCGCCGCGGTCATTAGTTGGATGGGTGACCGCTAGTGACATTACTACTGAGCGCTTCCGTATTTCGGTGGGCAAGTTAAGTCGTCGGTCCCGGTCGTTGTCTTAGGATGGCAGTCGTTATAGCATGAGGGTAGGGAATTTTGCGGATGCCCACCTAGCTAGCTGCCTCCCTCAAATAGAACATCTGTCACCAAGCATTTAATAGTGTGTTCCGGCAACTGTCCTTGAGAGCCAGTAATTCTAGGTTAGCCTGAACAACACCTTCTACCATCGTCACTGACTATCAGGTGAGATAGTGGTCAAAGGCTAACCTATCAGGCAAAAAAAAAGAGCAACTAAGTATTAAAAGTATTTACTAGATGAGCGTGTATTACCGTCTCCCGCGGCCAGTTCACCAGATAAGACTTAGGTCTAATGCTTGCCTGTATGTTATGAAATAAAATAGTACAATAGCATGTACTAGTTCAGTAGCAGTTGTTAGTAATCTCGTCCCTTTATTCAAATAGAAGATATTGATTTAGTAATACTGAAACACGCTCTAGATTACAATTGTAGATTTCAACAGCCCTACAGTCAGCAACGAAACGCATCCAAACCCTGCATTTGATTGGATTCGTACCGTATAAAACTTTACCTAGAGAGCATAGTTTACGTTCTCCCGTCGGACACGCCAAAAGATTTTCATATGAGCAGGAAATATTCGAAAGTTGAAGTTTGCGAGGCGGACTTCTCCAGGAGATTGCCCAAACTACGCGGTATGTGGGGAGATGGGGAACTTTGAAAATAATTATTTTCAAGTTTGCTAGGCATGTCGGGGAAGAATTTCTTGGCAATCATGGAAGGGTACAATTATTTTGTGTTGCGCGCACATTTCTTGAGAGATTTTGTTATATAACATTTAAGACTCCAGGTAAGAAAACCACAACATGAAAATATACTATTATATGCAAGTGATTGTGCTTCATATATTACCTTAAAATTCTGAAGAGTTTAGGAATATCAATGAAGTTATTAGGAATAGCAGTATATACCGCTATTTATATTAGAAGCTGAAAATATTTTTTTTTGTCTATTGTAGTTATGCATATGGCTTAAGAAATCTATTAACACTCGCTCACAATACTAAATAAAGATAGAACTGAATAAATGCATTTTTTTGTTAAATAACGTACTCGTCTTATTTTGTTCCTTAAATTTACGAAAGAAAAAATAATAATGGGACAGGGATTCACCTGATGATTTTTAATATTCACATATATTTCAAGTCCGTATCTTCATTCACGTTAATCGATGATTCTTAAGCAGGTCACCTCACTATGAAGATTAAACTGACATACATCAAATGTTACCTATTAAAATGGCCTTACCTTAGTCACTATTGACAAGAGTAGGAAATACCATGTCATCAAGGTATTCAGTTATCGGCAAACACATTTTTCAATTAACTGAGTGTAACTTTACAATTACTAAACCGATGTTGATAAAATTTTAATGGGACCAACGTCAAGGGATCCTATTCCCAACAAAAATATCAACGAGATTTGATGATTCTGTAAAAAGAAACCGCGTGGGAATAAATTAAAAAAACATATAAACGTCGACTTGGGAACCTTCCTGCTTGTTTTTTTAGGTCGGTCAAATGACCTTTTTATTTGGTAAGTAGACTGGAAAGACGCATGCTCTGCGTTACTGTAGTAAAACGTAAGTTGAACTATAGGTGCCACTCCATCCCCATACGATGGTTAAGGTGGTTTTTACAATGCAAACAAAACAAATTACATAGAAAGCACCATAAATATGTGCAATTACAAAAATTAAACTAACTCAATTAAATGAGTTAACATTTAACACTGTAAGTAGTATAGCTAATTTAAACCGAAGCATCAGCTTCTGTCTTAAGCTTTAGTTACACTGTACACATGTGAATACGCAATCCTAGATCCGCAATTTTTCTATAATTTCAACCAAATTACAAAATACTCAATTGACCAACGAGTGTTCAGTCTGCTTAATCTCAGCCACAGTAAACTGTACTGTATTTCAGCACACTTAAACCAAAAATTTACCAGTGGGTAAGCGTCTTTAGTTAATCTCATTTTATCCCTCTACGTAGGTATTCCCACTTCCCAACAATGTAACCCCGACCGGCATACAAAGTTATGCTAAACTAAAGCAACCCTTTCCCATGCTAAAATTAACTAGCTAACGAACTCTGATCACAATAGCGTGTTCGTTACTGAGACTAACGTGTTAATCAAACTAACTTATCGTAAGGGGCTGTCGAAGAAAATTGCTCAATCAAACACTGTTGAGGCTAGGTCAAGCGTGCCTAGAGTCATAACTACGTAATAACCGGTCGCCCATATTGACCTATTAGCTTTTCACTTCTTGAATATTTATAGCGCTGATAAGAGTAAGTAATTGTTGGGCCGGGGGTTATTGGGGTTGCGAAAATGTTGGGTTTTTGTTAAGCGAGTGTACTAGGAATTTGATGACCCACTTCGTAGTAATGATTATAAGGATCGTAAGCGGAATTTCGTGGTTTAGACGCTCAATTTTGACTAAAGGATATATAGCACATTTAGGCTGACAGCAAACTATCAGGGCCTTACTGCTGTTTAAAGGTTGATAATATTCCTCAAATCTTAACATCTCAACTATGTATCTGTTGGTTATTGAACGCTGCGCTGGTTCCAGCCAGACTTACAGATTTTCGTTTGATTTTACTGCAAAGTTCTTGACACAGTGTGATATAGCCGATTTCTATGCAGGCTTATCTGTGAGCGAAAGCTAGTATTGAATAAATATCAAATTTTATTTATCATCAACTTTATTTTGTGTTGAAAAACCAGGTTTCATCACAAAACTTTCGAAAATTTTTGACAAACTGTAAAATTATAAAACCCGCGCACTATGACGAAAAATACAATAAGAGCACAAAATTCACACCAGGTTGAAGTGCCTGGTATGTAGAAAGGGAAACAGGGTTCGATTTCCTCCCGAAATGAAAATACATGTATTCATCTACAAATTTGTAAGTATATGTTAAGTAGCTTGCGATCACAATAAAAAAGGTAGATTTCCAAAACCATCTCGTTACCTAACGTAAGTACAAAATGAATATTCTTGCTTTGCTTGTACCAATTCAGTCCACAATCGAAACATATAGGTACTAATATAATATGTTGATAATGCATAGCAATATTTTAAATACTTTTGAAGTACATAGCAATGTTTATAAGAACTAATCCTGGTTTATTCTCAACAGAATCAGGGCCGCTACGACAATTCAACGAAGTTTCGTGTTTCGTGTTACAAGCGACACTTTAGACAATGAAAATCAAATTTGCGGTACCAAGATCGTGGCTTCGTATAATCTATGGTCGGAACGCATCGTTCATCACAAATCTTGTCCCACTATGGAGTCTCTCATACTAGGTACTCTGAGAACGCTATTATGCCTCAATCAGTACTTCAGTATTGATATTATAAATGCGAAAGTAACTCTGTCTGTCTGTCTGTCTATCTGTTACGCTTTCACGACAAAACTACCCGGAAAGCCCGGAAAGCTAGTACTTTATATAACTGAATAGCTTTCCGGGCGCGGCTCCGCCCGATCAACCTCTTTTTGCGCAGTTGGATAAAAACTATCCTATGTTTTTTCCCAGTTCTCAAACTATTTCCATACCAAATTTCATTCAAATCGGTCCAGTAGTTTTGGCGTAAAAGCGTAACAGACAGACAGACAGCAGAGTTATTTTCGCATTTATAATTTTATTAGTACTGATTAAAAAAGAGAAATTAAGGAACATTTCCACATGATAGAACTCCTCCTTAACTACTTATAAGCAAACGAATAAATTATAATTTCATATTTGGAAAATGTACAAACCATACGAATCCGATGTAAAAAATATGTTATTCATCTACACAGGCAAATGCTTGCAAGTCTATGCTACGAAGTTAAATAAAAGTAAGCCAATACGTGTTTTGCGGATACCTTTATTTCGGACTCGAAGTTCGATATTTCAAATTAGAGTAGGGGCCCAGATGTTGGGGTGCTTGGTCAGGATACCTCCTCGTGTGCTTCAATGCTGCTGGTCTCTTACGGATGCCTTTTATCCGGGGAGTACAGCAGTGTTTGGGCCGGTGCACCCTGGGCAGCAGTCAATAACTTCTCTATATGGGATCTTGTTGGCTGCTGGCTAAAATCCTGACGCGTAGGTGCTCTCCGCGTGTCCCTATGAAGCTAGCATACGGCACAGTGGATGGGCAGGCGGTTAATCCGCGGAGTAGGGGTCCTGAGAAGGGACAGCGGATCCGTAGGGTCGAAAGATGGCTGGCCCGCAAGGCTGGTGGCACGTCAGGTTCATCCTGTCGTGCAACGAGGTGGAGCGACGTCGCTTTTGACGGTTGGCGCGGCAGGGAGGGTCAACTCGGCCACCCTGTCGGGCAAAATTGGAGGAGCAGCTGCCTTTCTGCAGCTGCAGCGGACCTTCGGGTCGCGGGATGGCCGGCCTGCAAGGCTGGCGGCGCGGCAGGGAGGGTCAACTCGGCCACCCTGTCGGGCACACTCTTGGATGGCAGTCGCCTAACAGCGGCTGCAGCGGGCCTTCGGGTCGTGGGATGGCGGGCCTCCAAGGCTCGCGGCGCGACAGGGAGGGTCAACTCGGCCACCCTGTCGGGCTTCATGCGTCTCCGAATCCTACGGTTTCGGTGCCCGCCTATGGGATGCATGGCTGGGGGGAACCCGGTCGCAAGGGCACCAAAAAGGGGACCTCACCCCTTCAAAAAAGGAAACACAAACATGGATAAACGAGCGATTGTTAATAATCCCCAGGTGGGTAAATCCCACCCTTCGAAAGAAGGCTGCCCCAACGTATCTGGGGGGGGCAACAACCGCTTCGCGGGCTCTGGCCCGCGCACCAACGACTCTGGCATGATTATGGACACTGATCCTGCACAAAACGAAAAACACGGCAAGTCAACGGACCTAAACGAGCAGGAGGCAGCGGGTGTCTCTTCTGCGTCTGAACCAGGCGCAGAAGTGACCCCAATGCACAAAGTGCTTCGGATTCCGTCTCCGAATTTATCGGAGACGGATTCCGATGCAATGACGTGGGAGACCATGTCTTCACGCGGCTCTCCCAAGAGGAGGAAACGCCGAGTTGACGAACTCGATGGGAACCTGAGTGACCCCTCACCGTCACCCAAGGTCACAACCGCGCGACGCGGCAGAGGAAGGCCACCCACGACCGGCAAATATGTCGGCCTGGCGAAAGCCAAGGCCGAATTGAACCGGGCGCGCGAGGAGGAGCTGCGGCTTATCACCGAAAAGGAGTCGGCAGAGGAGCTGCAGCAGAGGAGGGCGGCATCAACGGCCGCCCAGTTTCTGAAGGTGCCGGAACCTCCGGCTACCGGTTTGAGGCTGGGCGACTGCGACGCCGCTCATCTGGAGAAGATCCTCTTGGACTCGGTGGACACTGTATTGACAGTGGCCACCAAGTCCAAGAATTTAAAGGGCACGAGCGTGAAGGCCCTGAAGGATGCCGCGATGTCCATCAAAGCGTCCTTCCTGGAGTCACGGGCCCGCTCGATGCCCGAAGAGATGGCCCTACTTGTCAAGGCCAATTCACAGCTGGCGGCGGAGTTGAAGGAGCTTCGTCATCAAATGGAGGAGATCAAGGCAGCCCGGGCTGCGGCACTAGTTGCTCAGCCCCCCACGCCCCTTGTGAGCGATGAGGCGGTGCGACAGGTCATGGTGCAGGTGGGTACCATGATCAGCGCCCGCTTCGAAGGCTTGGAGGAGCGGCTGCTGCCGGCAAAAACCCTAAGACCCCCTCTCGCTGCAGATCGGCGGAGGGTGTCTGATGAGCTATCCACAGCAACCACCAGTCATGGAGCCACCCTGGAGAGCGCCCCAGTCCAGAAGAAGAAGGCTGGCTCCGGGATGCAACCTGCAGCGACAACCAGTCGTGGATCCACCCCACATAGCACCCCGGGGCAAAAAAAGAAGAAGGCTGGCTCAGCAACCAAACCTGAGCCCAAAAGCAAAACTGCGATGGGCCCTAATCCTGCGGCCACCGCACTGGTGCCTGCCCCTGCCCCGGCTCCCCTGACCGAGGCATGGCATGTAGTGGCCAGACGCGGCCTAGGAAAAAGGAGGGACAGGGTGGCAACCAAGGAGCAGAGACCTGCTCGCCCGGTGCCAGCGCCTACACCGACACCAGTCCCACTTCCACCGCCACCCGCTAAGAGGAGACCTCAGCCTTCCCTGCCCAAACCAAAGGGCACGACTAAACTCCGTTCCCCCCGAACCGCAGCTGTGGTTATCACGCTGCAACCCGGAGCGGCGAAGTGACATATGCCGGAGTCTTGGGAGAGGCCAAGGCCAAAATCAAGCTCTCCGAGCTGGGTCTGCCGCCGTTGACAATCCGTACGGCGGCCACCGGGGCCCGAATCCTGGAGGTTCCTGGTGAGGACAATGCCACGAAAGCGGATGTCCTCGCCAGGAGACTCGAGGAGATATTTGGGGACCGAGCGGAGGTGAAAATATCCAGGCCGACCACTACCGCTGACATGCGGGTAACCGGCCTGGATGACTCGGCCACATCAGAGGAGTTGGCGAACGCGCTGGCGACCCTGGGGGGATGTCCCATGGCAGCAGTAGCCGTCGGCAGCATACGTCGAGGACCAGCGGGGCTGGGGACGGCGTTTGTGCGCTGCCCCGTTTCTGCTGCAAAGAAGATTGCGGCCAGTGGGCGCGTTCTGGTAGGCTGGGTGGCGGCGCGAGTCGGAATCCTTGATGCTAGGCCGCGCCGCTGCTTCCGCTGCCTGTCGTTGGGCCACGTGGCGGCCCAATGCAACGCCGAGGTAGACCGCAGCGACGAGTGCTACCGCTGCGGTCAAAAGGCCCACAAGGCCCGAGATTGCTCTGCTGCCCCCCGCTGCACCCTCTGTGCTGTAGCAGGGAAGGCGGCGGACCACCTATCCGGGGGCAAGGCTTGTACCAAGCCCCCAGTTAAACAAAGGACAAAGCGCAAGGCTGCTGCGTGTGAGGCTACGGCCAAGATGCAGCTGCTCGACCCTGAAAAAAGGCAAGCGGAGCGCATGGAGGTAAGTTAGTGATGGCCCTAACTTTCCTCCAGGCGAATATCAATCACTGCGCCGGTGCTCAGGATCTTCTCTTGCAGTGTATGGCGGAGCGGTTGATAAAGGTGGCGGTGATCGCCGAGCCGTACAGGGTCCCGCCCAGGTCTGACTGGGTGGGGGACCTGGATGGCTTGGCAGCAATCACTACCCAATCGCCGGCTCACTCCCACCGCCTCGAAGGAGTGACGAGGGGTAGGGGATACGTGGCAGCATCAGTGGGTCAGGTAATCGTCGTAGGGGTCTATCACTCCCCTAACAGACCTCTACACGAGTTCGAGGCCCTCCTCAGCGAGGTGGGAACCTTAATTGGTCAGACCCGCCCCCGCCCTCTGGTTGTCCTTGGGGATTTCAATGCGAAATCTCCAGCATGGGGTTGCCCGACAACAAATCCGCGGGGCGTTACCCTGTTAGAATGGTTAGCTGAGGTTGGCCTCTGCGTGATAAACCGCGGGACGGAAAACACATGTGTTCGTCAACGGGGTGGCTCGATTGTCGATTTGACGTTTGCCACCCCAAACCTCGCCTGCCGTATTTGCGACTGGCAGGTGTTGGTCAACGAGGAAACGCTCTCCGACCATCGGTATATCCGGTTCAGCGTCTCCTAGTTCCAGACGGGTGCAGTGCGAGGAGGATCGCGTGAGGTCGGTCCACGATGGGCCCTGAAGCGCCTTAATGCTGAAGTAATGCAGGAGGCGGCTCTCGTCCAGGCTTGGAGTAGATCTTCTCCTGACCCAGTCCTAGTGGACGTTGACATGGAGGCGAATGGGCTGTGTGAGGCAATGTCGCACGTCTGTGACGCAGCGATGCCACGAACACGAGCCCCACGGCCCAGACGCCAAGTCTACTGGTGGTCAGAGGAGATCGCTGAACTCCGGCGAGCCTGTGTGACGAGACGCCGCCGATACCAGCGGTATCGGAGGCGGAGGCGGCGGGAGACAGAGATGTTGGAGTCCCTGTACGCCGCCTACAGAGAAGCTTCAAGGGCCTTACGTGTGGCTATTAAGGAGGCCAAGCAGCGAGCCTGGGATCAGCTGTTGGAGGGGCTTGAGCGCGATCCGTGGGGCCGCCCGTATATGTGGGCGAGGCAAAAGCTTCGCCCCTGGGCCCCCCCCACGACTGCCTCGCTCCTCCCGGCGGTGCTCCAAAGGGTGGTTGATGGCTTGTTCCCCGGTGCTCCGGGGACCTATTTTACGCCTCCCACCGCGCAGTTGGCTTCTACAATAGATCTTAACGCGATCGAAGACGAGCCTGCCCCTATCTCCGACGGAGAGATAGGTGCCGCATTGCTCAGGATGAGAGCCAAGAACACGGCGCCTGGGCCTGATGGTATACCAGGTCGCGCGTGGGCACTCTCCTTCGAGCATCTGGGGCCCTTCCTGAAAGACCTGTTTGACAGGTGCCTCAGGGAGGGCAAATTCCCCAAGCGGTGGAAGAGGGGCAAGCTCGTCCTCCTGAGAAAGAAGGGCCGTCCTGCGGACGAGCCTTCGGGCTATCGTCCCATCGTGCTGCTTGATGAGGCGGGCAAGTTGCTGGAGCGTGTCGTCGCTGCCCGCCTTGTAAAGCACCTGGAGACGATAGGACCTGATCTAGCGCCCACTCAGTTCGGGTTCCGGAGAGGTCGCTCGACGTTGGATGCCATCTCCTGCGTCCGCCACCTCTCCGAGGAGGCGTGCTCCAGTGGCGACGTGTTGCTTGCCGTGTCGTTGGACATAACCAATGCCTTCAACACGCTGCCCTGGAGCACGATACTCGGGGGACTGGAGTACCACAGGGTACCCCAGTATCTTCGAAGACTCGTCGGGGACTATCTCTCCGATAGGGAGGTAGTCTTCCCGACGACGAATGGGGAGGGACGAAGTCCCATGACACGCGGCGTTCCGCAGGGGTCAGTTCTAGGCCCCCTCTTGTGGAACGTCGGATATGATTGGGTTCTTCGTGGTGCTAATCTCTGTGGCGTCAGCGTCGTTTGTTACGCTGACGACACATTGGTTACCGCTAGGGGAGGTGATTACAGGGAGGCCGCGATCCTGGCCACAGCTGGTGTCGCGACGGTCGTGGCAAGAATCCGGATGCTGGGCCTGGAGGTGGCGCTCCATAAGTCTGAGGCTATTTATTTTTATGGCCGACGACGGGCACCACCTGCAGGTTCCACCATCGTGGTGGGCGGAACCTCCATTCCAGTCGGATCGACGCTGAAATATCTCGGCGTCGTCCTCGACAGTAAATGGAGGTTCGAAGCACACATGCGGAAGCTGTCCCCCAAACTCCTGGGGACAGCTGGCGCATTAAGTCGCCTCCTCCCGAATACCAGGGGAGGAGGGGGGAGCTGCCGCCGCCTCTTTACAGCGGTGGTCAGCTCCATGGCCCTTTACGGTGCGCCAATATGGGCGGGCTCCCTCCGCCGTGAGGGGATCTCTGCACTACTCGCAGCGCAACGGGTAATGGCAGTGAGAGTGTGTCGGGGATACCGCACACTCTCCTGTGAGGTGGCATGCGTCCTCGCTGGACTGCTCCCTTGGGACCTTGAGGCCGAAGTCCTAGCCTCGGTCTACCAACGCAGAGTGCAGGCTCGGGAGCGGGACGAGCGACCGGTGCCGCGGGAGGTGGCGCACTGGCGTGATGACGCCAGGGCAGCAGCTCTCACCACGTGGGGTGAGAGGCTCCTTGCAGGACCCACACAGAGGGGGGCCGGCGCTCGACGGCTCCTCGATGCGATCCGGCCCATACTCAGAGAGTGGGTCCAAAGAAGGCATGGGAGGCTCTCCTTCAGATTGACACAAGTTCTCACCGGACATGGCTGTTTCGGGAGATACTTGTGTAACGTCGCACGAAGGGAGCCTTCCCCGGCCTGTCACCAGTGTGGCTTTGCGGAAGACACCGCCCAGCACGCACTGGAGACATGCCCAGGAGGAGCGGGACCGCGGCGATCCCTGATCGCGGTTGTGGGATCCGACCTCTCCTTGCCGGCTATCATCGTAAAGATGGTCGGTGATGAGAGGTCGTGGGAGGCGGTGGCCTTGTTTTGCGAGACTATTGTCTCGCAGAGGGAGGCGGAGGAGCGGGAAAGGGAGAGAGACCCTCTCTCTCTTCCACTCCGCAGAGCGCGGACACGGAGGCGAGTTGATCGTGCTCGCACTCCATCTCCGCTCAGAGGACCTGGGGTGTCGGCCGTGGGGACAGCCGGCACCCCCCATCAGGATTAAGTCCTCATGAGATGTGGATGCCCTCGTGTTCCGGGGCATCCCACGAAGTGGCATGGGAGAATTATTCCCAGAGGCTGGGCCCGTTTAAGCGGGCAGCGACGGCGACGGGGGCTGCGGATGAGAGCGCGAGTGACCCCGCGGCCCTCGCCTCTAGTCGATGACGACGGAACACCATGAGGTTTTTAGTCGGTAGTGGGGTCCCTTTTGACCCTGAGCCCGACATAACCACCTGCTCCCCGGCGGGTGCGTATGCGTAAATGCATTTTCCTCATGCAAATAAAAAAAAAAAAGGGGCCCAGATGTTGTTACGCGTACAAGCTAACTTAAAATTGTCTATAGTTCCAGGTAAAAGCAAGCTGCTGTGCAAATAGATATTAAGAATGGCACCTAATATATATAATAACATACCAACTCATTAGTCATTACAGACATGAATCATTATTTATTTTACAGGACATTGAACAATGTACTGACTGCTAAATGCGACTTCACAATAAAGAACCTTATTAATAACATACTTTGGCAATAAGATTTTCGTGATATTAAAATTGTCTATTAATATAAGTACATCGTTGGCATAATATCAATATCCTTTTATTTAATGTTATAATTATAATTTTCATGTAATAATATTAGTTAATACTGTATAATTAAATTTGATAATAATTATTTATTATATATATGGCTACACCTTAGCGCTCACCATTATTTATAAGGCCATTTATTGTGTATTTCCTGTAATAAAGCAGTAAAAAAAAATATTGAATTTTAATTTATGTTCATCCCTTACGCTCTATTTTTCTTACTTTGGCCAATATGCCACAATTTTGTACACTCTGCGACATTAAAAAATATTTGATTATTCGTTGGCTATAGTTAAAATCAACATTACATCGAGAGATGTTTTGGCTGTAGGTACGTTGTTTCAGCTGGTTTCTTCAGTAATATAATGAACAGAGCAAAGTTTATTTAGTCTCATTTGCCCCGAGGCACTCGCAGTGAGGTTGCTTTTACATTACGGGACTATTATTTTGTGCTATTTAATTTTGTCTATGCATTTTGTGTTCAGGTTAACCTTTGTTTTTGTATGTAATGAGATGTTTTTGGTTTGAATTACTTTATTATTTTTCTTTTCTTTTTTAATTATTAGGTGTTAATTAAAGAGAAGGCAAAAATTATATTTACTCGTCTTTATTATAGGTATACAATTTAAAATATGTACCAAATACACGTGGAAGTAAAGTTAGATATTTTTGTAATATCGTTTTACATACATTCTACATCTTAATTATTTGATATACATTATACACATAATATAATAATTATTATGAATATCCTTTGTTAAGTTGCATTTGTACTAAACTTTGGAAAATAAATATTATTATTATTTATTCGCTTTTCGCCAATTACACATACGTACTTTTACGCATATTACGTACTCACATAATTGTTTTTAGGACATTGTTATCAGATAAAATTGTTTTACGTAATAATATTCATTTCTAATCTGATGAAATATTATAACTAACAAATAGGTATCTATGTTACTTTTCGAATTTCTTTAATTATTAATTACTGTCTAGTAGAATATCTAGATATAGAACTGTGTCCAGTATATAGATGATAAGCTCGCCTTCTATTTCGTGGGATCCTTTGCATATCACCTCAAGGATATAAAGACGTGGTGTACGATGATTATTATCGCTTAGTTACCACCGCAGCACACAGTATAATTAAAATAAAAATTTCAAAACGCTTTTCCGTAATAGTAATACATTATGATACAAGTGCACTATATTGGTCATTACACTCTTGGTCTTGGCTTTATTACAGCAATCCCGCCTCGAGTGTAATGACTAGCATGCTCACGAGTATCAAACGACGTTTTTTTCAACAATATTCAAATAAATACATTTATATTGAATATAAAAATATCTATTTGAAAATGGCATACTGATTTCTATTTTTGCGAGCTGTTTATGGACGAGTTATCTTAGCACGCACAGAATGCAACACACGTGTGTTGCCAGTGATGACATTATGGCACAGAGACGTGGTCCTTAGCTGTGGTCCTTAATGTCCTTATGGACAAGCTCAGAGTCGCGCAACAAGCTAGAGATAACTATGCTTGGAATTTCTTTACGTAATAAAATCCGGAACGAGGATATTCGTCGGGTAATCACTCACCGACGTAGTTTTTAGAATTTGCAAGTGAAGTGACAATGGGCGAGCCACATTGCTCGACGAATTGATAACCGATGGGTAAGAAGATTCTCGAGTGGTTAACACATTACAGCGGAAGACGTAGAAATGGTAGGCCCCCACTAGGTGGACTGACGACATCCAAAGGGCCCGTTTCATAATGTCCTAATAAAGTTCGGGTTGCTCTGCAACACATAAAATAACTGAATGATAAAAATGACAGTTGACATGCAGCGCGTTTCAAGCTTTAACCGATGGATAGGCTAAAACGATGACTGTTAAACGCAAAGATAGTGTTTTATTTATTAAATATGTTCTGGGTAGTAAAACCGGAACAGCCGTTGTTTGTGTTTATTGTTAAATAGTTTTAGGGCCAATACACAATAAGGTCCAATATACTTTATTCGTTTTTGATAGCAATAATTATCGCTGAAATAGGGAAGTCAATATTCACCTAAATTTTAACCTCATTAGGTAAAAAGCTCTTCGGTTTGTTTTTATTAGGGAAACGAATGAAAAAAACAACAATTTAATCTAGGTAACGATGTGTTTTTATATAGAACACAAAGGCGTAGTACATTCAGTACATTATGACACTTAAATCGGTGCAATAAAATAAAAGCCCTTTACGAGCTAGTGTATTGAAAAACTCTTTACTGATAAAATTATGTATTGTCATGGTATTAGTACCAATAAAAGCTAATCTATTGTAGACTGACTTGTGACTGAATATACCCTTAAGAAAACTGAGCTTTCAAATAAGGCCGTAACAAATCTTGTTACAAACGACCAACTTGAGTAATAAGGGATACCGTTTCTCCATAACAATTACGGTACTAGGAAGTAATAAAAGTTCCAGTTTCTGAGGACGTGACGCAAAAATCAGCCGACTCTTATGGACGTGTTCGGCATAGCTTACTGGCGTTTTTCTCTTTTATTTTCCCCTTTTTTACGTAACCTTCATTAAGGTGTGATCTTGAGTTAGCGTTCGTATAGTTGAAGTTGATGATTTTCGGATTGCTACTTGTTAGTTAAACACGCAGAGGAAGGCTATTTTATAGCTGCATGAGCCAAGAACAACTGAATATGCTGTCTTATGAACTATGTTGAAGAAGTGGTGCCCCAGAGGGTTGCTGTACCTACAGATGTCGAAGGTTCGAATACCACGGCAGATTTGAGTTATACCTTATTGTGTTAGGACATTTTCCGAATGTTCGTGGCTATACCCGAACTAACTGCCTTCTGCACAGTTTTTTTTAATACCTACTAGGAATACATTTGTGTGACATTATTTGTAAAATAGAAGCTTTAAAAGCTTCGATAGATACCTACGTTTTGTACGAATATTGTCCTTTAATTGGTGTAATTGATATTGGTACCACTTTAATAAATTACATCATTAATAGAATTGTAATCATGGACACTGTTTTTAATGATTGGCATTTATGTACTTAATTTGTAATTATTGACATGGATTTAGACTTATAATAATGGAAGTTGACTTATTTATTATAAAGTATACTATTTAATTTTGATCTAATTGGTAATACTTTAGATTAGATTGTAATATAAATGATTTCTATTAGTATGTTATTTGGTGAAGGAATTTAATAGGTATTTTAACTATTATTGTAATCTTTATTCATTTAATCATATGTTACATACACAATTGAATAAGGACATTCCTGTAATAATTTGTGTACGTATATTATTAATGAATGTGCATTAAATTAATTTAAAAAAACGCCGAATTATAGTCCAACCGTATTCTATTTTGGTCAACTAACTAGTAAACATAGATAAAAAAATAAGATTTGAAAAATCCTCAAAGATCGATTAAGTTTCAAATAGAAATCGATAATATTACCTGAACATATATATGTTTAGAAAAATAATGACTGTTTACCCAAAAATAATAGGAATTTATTTGTAAATTGCTGCGTGATCGACTTTACGTGAAGCGTTCTATTGTTCTATTATATATATTATATTATATATATCCATATTATTAATGCCATACTAAGATAACCGGGACCAACGTTTAAACCTGCCTTCCGAAACACGAAAGCGCTCGAAAATGCTTTTCGAGCGCAATCGAGATTTTTTTTTCATATTTAGAATATGAACAAAAGAAAAACCTATGACTGCGATTGATTCGATTCGATTCAACGCTCATCGATTATTCTCTAATATCTCTAGTAAAATAAATAAGAAAGTTTATAACACGGGCACTAACTAGTCTCTGATTTTAATCCTGGTGATTAAAATTATATTAGTTCAAATTATTCCGAATACCGAAGTATGCATCTGACAGGACCAAGACCAATTATAGTCAAGTTTTAATCAAGTTCGAGGTGTGGAATCAACCTCACTATTTGTAAAAAATAGTTTTAAAAGCTTTGGTGGGTACCTGGGTTTTGTACAAGGCCTTCATTCATTTATTAATATGAAAGTTTGAACTCATAAATCAAATGGTTTCGTTTGCGAAATAAACAGATTATAAAAATATATAGGCTTTCCAACGAATTTGCATTTTCACTCAAACAAATAAGTACCTGCGAGTTACGCTTACATTGGTACGAACACTTTGATCAATCATAAATAAAAGATAGATTAACTAATGAAGATCTTCAAACTGAGACTATGCACACAATTTAAGGGAACAGTACAAGCTAGTTTATGAAATTATTTGGCTTTGTTTACATAAAGATCTACAAATATTTTGACCTGAGTCTTAACTGGTGAAAGCAACGATGCGGTCGACAATGGGAAATGCTTGTCTAGAATAAACAACTTGGTATATTTGCTTTGTAGTGCTGATATAAACTCAAAACAAAACTAACGCAACTTAATAACCTAAATAAAAATAAATTATTTTGTAAAAAAAAAAACAATTTTCATAATTACTAGGTCTAAAAAATAATCAGCAATGATTTTAATAGGTATGATGTTGACAGATAAATTTTAAAGCAGATGATTGTTTCAGTTTTATGCGTTGGTCTTTGTCTTTATGGTTGATCCAAGCATCAAGCCGAACACTTTCTCTAGTCTTTGCATCAAATAAACAATGCTATTTACTAAACAGAGTGAACGAGTGTCTCTCTTCGCACGTGCAAATAGGATTTGTTTAATTTATCGCCATACTATAGAATTTTGTAGATGTACTTTTACATAGAATTCTCTAAGGAGTACTTACGTGTAAAAAACGTAATAAATATAATAAAATGACTAAAGTTATTATATTATGCAACATCTATGAATTGTCGCGCTGGAGGCCCATATTTTTAATCCCACCGCGGACTTGAGCTTCATCGCATGGTGAAATACACCTCTAATCGGCTACTTATATCAAATATTGTCAAATAAATATTATACCAAATATATAACAAAACATTTATTTATTTTAAATTAACATGTGTTATTAATGACCCACCACAAAAGCACGATGTCCACCTGATGTTAAGCGGACTAACATCTGCCTATAACAGATGCGTTTTGTCAGTAGTGATGAATTGCACTGCAGCCATCACCCTAAGACATACAGTTGTTAGGTTGGCTGCTGCTGGAACACACTGTTAGGTGCTTGGCGACAGATTTTCAACCTGAGGGTGGCAGCTAGCCAGGCGGGCTTTCGTAAAAAGCCATTCCACCATGCGGTGAAGCTCAAACCGGCGGTGCCAATCAATCCTGCGGCACGGCAGTTCATAGCTGTTACTGCTAGGCCATCATTGCTCCATATCATTGGCTGACAGAACTGACTTTGAATCTTAAATTTTGTACGGTCCCTTTGACACCTACAAGGGATCAAAATATTATACCTAGTCATTGATATTTAATTTATCTCGTTATAACAATTCTATCTTCACTACGGTTCCATTATAAAGCCACCACGGTTACTTAGTTCCCGACACCTTACTGTTATAATAGGGTTATCTCCGAGGATTTAAACTGAACCCTGCTAGAGACTCAAAAGTACTCAAGTCTGCGTTTGCCGAAATTGTATTGGAAAATGTTGAGTTTCATTGCGTTTTAAAGATCATTACAATTTAGTTTAGTTTAGCGCTCGTAGCGAAGTTTGCTTAGCCGTTCAGAACCGATCAGCAAAGTTAATAAACGTCCGCCTCGGTCTGACTTGGATGGGTGACCGCTGGTGACATTACTCCGTCCCGGTTGTTGTCTTAGGATGCCAGTCGTTTCAATCATGGTGGTAGGAAAATTTTCACTTACCATCAGGTGAGATAATGGTCAAAGGCTAACTTAAATGATATAAAAAAAATATGTCAGCGATTTTGGTTCTTTGGCAAAGTTCCGGATTTGATTGCGCAAAGAAACTCTAAGCATAAGTCTTTTCATAGCTTGTTGAGTAACTTTGAGCTTCTCCATAAGGGCAACAGTTAGAGATCACGTCTCAGAATCATAAGTATCCACTGGCAACACACTTAGGTTGAGGTCTTTGGGCTCTACGGGAAGTACGACGAACAAAATGACGCGTAAAAAAATTTTAACGCTGCCCATCTGAGTGGATTCTTCGGGCGACCTCTTTATTGTAATAGGAAACTGCTGAGATCGTTGAGCATTCTACTGGGCTTAAGTATTGCCCTCGATTGAATCTAAGGTTTTCATAATCTACAAACCCTAAACCTCAACGGATTGGTGTTCAACACAATCGGCTATAACGATTGCAAGCTATAGATTTTTAATCAAACGTACGATTAAGAATCTTAATGACTCTGGAGAACAACTTGTAAGCATGGCTCAGAATCGAGATGGCCCTGTTCTTGAACAAGTTCTTGTCACCTTTTTGGAGGAACCAACGCTTCTGGAATTTCACCTTCAAGGAATTAAATAATCTGTCATGATTGCTTGATCACCTGGCACCTTGTGGCTTTTTAGATGTTTGAGAGCCCTCCCAATGTCTTTAGGCTTATGTCCGTATTTTTTTAGGTATAAAGTCGGGTCAGTTTCGAGTAGTTTCAGAAAAGGGGTTTCGAATGGCATATCCGTGGGACGCCCTGTATATCGTATATTTCTGTTGCACGCAGACATTTACATATATATCTCTCTCTATTAAGTTTATCAACGAGTCTTACCTGAAAAATAAAAGCGTCACGTTCTAACTTTGGAGAACTTGATTTATTGCTGGGATCTAAAAAAAACAGCCTAATTGTACCCTAAAAACTCCGAGTATAGGTAAGTTGCTCCGATACTGCTTATAAATAAAAGGTCCCTCATTCACTCACTACTTAATCACGAAATCTCGATAACTTGATCTATGAAGCTGAAATTTGGCATGTACGTAGTTTATGGAGAGTCGACTTCAGGTAAGAAAATATTTTGTAACAGGGACGAATAAGGGTATTAAACAAAGCAAAAGGTTTATATAAACTAATAGTAAAATATAAATAATAACAGGTCATGCAGAGGTCCTTGGAGTCGGTCAGCTAGAATATATAAACTAAGACAATTTTGGCTTAAGCGATGCTACGACGATGCTTATGTGTTTGGCTCTGAGATAAGCTATATACCTATTTTAGTGGTCATATTGTGTACAAGTCAGTTTGCCATTGAAATAATAATTAGGTGTAGCATGAGTTGGTAATCTAATTCTAATTCACTTTGATTTTAGAATTCTTAAACAATGTTTTGTCGCCACTACAAACGGTATTCCGCTTATACTTTCCAGCAAATGGCCTCAGAGGCATAAAACATAATAATAGTATACGTCAGAGGTACGATATGCATATCTTTATTGTCTTATCTGAAATTCCTTACACCGTAGGAGCTGACAACTCGCTTATAATCTAATTCTAAGCACAAATCATTGTCAACAGATTCTTTTGAAATTTTGAGTAGTTTCCATAATTCTACGGATTTTTGTTATCAAACCAGTTTTTCTTAACGGTGGATATATGGGTGTTGGAAACGTAAAAAAGAATAACTACTATAGGATGTGTGACCTATAAAGTATTTAGTACTATGTGCGCTGAAGTCGCCAGGTCTTCAGTACTGCCTTCAGCCACTTGTATGTACTAATACGAGTAGATGCCTTGATGCTTATCCAACACCTAAGTACAAAACAACAACTATGTACCAAGCTTCATCAAAATCCATTCAGTCGCTAAGTTAGGATCCGATAGGAGACTAATCGATATACTAATCAATGTTCGTAAAGGAATTTTTAAAAATGGGTACAGATTTGTTGGATTCTTTTTTTTATGCTGTCGTGATGGAACAAGTACGAGGCCCACCTGGAGTTTAGCGGTATCCTCTGTCTATAACAGATGCAGTTTGTCATAAGTAACGAACTGCACTGCACCCATCGCCCTAAGTGATAAAGTTGTCAAGTCTCTTGTGCCTGTAATTTCAGTCTACATAGGAACGTAAAGCTCGAAAACTTACGTATTGGTGAATGACATCAAACACTTATATAATTATATACACACTGTCACAAAAACCCTTACTTTTGCATTTACAATACTGTATCAGCTGGATTGTCCACTATTGAACACAACCTCCCGCATTTAGGGAGGTTTGGCATAATCTCCACGCTTGGCAGGCGTCTTGGAGATCGCAGTTTAAATTGTCAGTTCCTCAGAAGGCACTGCTGCTGCCCACGTTTCGGTATTTTATCTTTAGTCGCCTCTTACGACACCGACATGTAGCATTGGGAGGATAAAATTCTAGCCCAGCACTCCACGGACTTATAATATTAGTGTGGTATTATGATAAACTCCACATCATAAAACACCTATTGTCACAGCTGGTCACTATATTTATATTAATCTCTTGCCTTGTATATATAAGTGGATATAACCAGTATTTCCTTTCAAGTTAAACTGTAGGGCCTGACAAAACGATCGTTCAACATTCGTTTTCATTTCCAAGCCCTTTTGCACCCTTGTCTTCCCTTGATACATGGCTGAAGGGTAAATAAAATATATTCCACTTTCACTTTTTTATTAAACTATAGTCTCGGTAACAACAAAAGAGGGGTTTTCGTTAGAGAATTAGGGTCACATATTACGTAGATATTGTTTGTCTGTGGAATATTTTTCGTAAATGTTGTCTAAGACGTTTGTGAGCAAGTCGTGTACAAAAAAATTAACGTTTTTTAGGATCCCGTACCCAAAGGGTAAAAACGGTACCATATAACAAAGACTCTACTGTCCGTCTGTCTCTCTGTCACTAGGCTGTATCTCATGAACCGTGATAGCTCGACAGTTAAAATTTTCACAGATTTACTCAATTGCCGCTATAGCAGCAAATACTAAAACTCGGTAAAGTGCGAGTTCGCTTACGAATGATTAGGTACCCTTCGCAAAAAAATGAGTTATTTTGTGTCAAATGTTTTAAAGATAATGGTATAAAATTTTTCGTGCACGAGTCCGAGTGGCACTGGGTAAATTTTTATTTCAAATCGAGCAGGAAGACTAACTTTCCTCGTGGGGTGCCGGGATAAACTGTCAGCCCCCCCCCCCCCCCCAATTCTTCCCGTGGGTGTCTAAGAGGCGACTAAGGGAAAAATACCTGAAGATGGGCAGCAGAACTTTTATCTCGTACTGTGATCCCTAAGCCACCTGCAAAGCGTGGGGGTGATGGCAAAACCCCTATGGCCAAACCTGAGAACTGGCTTTTCCATCATCTGTCCAAACTGGATCACGGTCGGCGGCGCCGCAACCAATTAAAGAAATTTTTGTGACTTTATGGACTAACCGATCTCCAAATTCGATGTTTGCCGTACCGATAAAACGTGTAGCTACTCTCTTGTGTAGCTTGATTCGACTAAAACACTGCCAACATTTTAAAATTAAATGTTGACCACAGCAAATATCATTCTTTCCGACGTCTTTGATTATTTCGCTGTGAGCGTAGGTTCATCGCTTCACATAAATCAAATTTTAAAAAAACCAAGTAAATAGCGCTTGGTTTTCGTCGTAAAGTCAGTATTTTTTTATTTTACTTATGTCTATTTTGAATGGGAATTTTTAGTTATAAACAGAATTACTATAACGTGTCTGATAATCACATTTAAATTATTATATTATTATAAGCAAATTATTCATAAATTATAATATCACAAATATAAAATAACGTCATGATAATTAATTTAAAATTAGGCATTTGTATAAATTTAAAGATTCTAAATGTGAGATTGAATTGTTTTAATGATAAAATAAATATTAATTATTTAAAACCATTACGTAATTTCCATAATATATGTATATCAGTACTGTTTTCGTTTAAAAAAACAATGCTTTTTTTACCTTATTAAAAATGTGAATTAGTTAATAACCAACATGTACGTTTAATTAATTATATTTTGATTTTATATCTTTTTTTTTCGGTTCATAGTGTTCTAAGTACTGGACAGAAATAAAAATATTTCACTCGCTGTAATTTCTTGTTTTGGGTCCTAAAATCAATAAAAGAATGTGTTGTGCCATATTAAATCAACGATTTAATTATTTAAGTGTTATTATTTTGTGTATTTATTATCCAAGTTTATTAAGGACCGCGACTGAAATACATATACAACTTAGTATCTTAGTATTCATATATTATATCTAAGATATAACATTTGTTTAAAATATGACAAAACTAAGTTTGCACGGAAAGCGTCACGAGCACTCTAGCCTTAAACTGGTATCAATTTGATAATCTAGGCAGGGCTATATATTCCAGATTAAAATAAACTGCATAAACTAATGTAGAACTAATTTTATTTTCTTCACACTTCTAAGACTTCACCTAAAATTTCAGGATATTCAAATTAACTTTGCTGTAGATGGTACCTGAAACAATAAAGTAAATTTAATAGTTGTAATAGTTAGGTAATTTCAGCGGCTTTCTGAAAATATATAGTTTACTGTTATGATTCTTACAAAATCTTGAGTGAACTTTTTGAACGCCACTGCTTGTTTGAGCAAAATCCTTAGACAGATGCGCACTATCCTATTGGCAGAAAGGACACAGTTTTGGGGGATGTTAAGCAGTCGATAATCCGGCTGATGCAGTGCTGTGCAGTGCAGGAAAACTATTGATGAATTTATGACTGCTTCATTGCTGGAATGTCATTATTTGGAATATCAATTGATTGGGTTTGATTCAAGGGTATTAACGAATTGAGTATTACTAATTTTAAATCTGCAGTCTAGGATTGTTATGAAGGATGATGAGAGATGTGATGATATTAATATGTTATAGGTGACCTACCAATATATCTAGCGTATCATGGGTATTTAAATACTTACATCTGCCTACCCTTTCGGGCACATATACCAGGTGGTAGGACACTTTAGTCTTCGCAAGGGTAAATAACAATTTTTTTAAAAAAAAACAACAGTTTTGATAATATTCTATGGCCTATGTTTATCACGGGATCACAGGTAATGTAGGATTATTATGGTGAAGTAATTTTTCAAATCGGTCCAGTGGTTTTAAACTTTTTTGTTACATACAAAAATAAAAATCTTTCCTTTTTATAACATTAGTGTAGATAAATATATATATACTCGTATACATGCATAATGCTATCTTATGTAAAATAACAGGCTAGAACCACATGCCATTCCTCCAAGTTATTATTAGTATGTATTGCAAATTGGCAGGTGCCTAAGAAACAAAATTGACAAATAAAGTAACTAGGTATATAAGTAGGTGCCATTAACATTTTGCAAGCTTTACTGAAGCACAGTTTGTGGCAATAATATTTCCGATTTTCAGCGACCCCGTTATCGTCTACCTTTCATTCTCTGAGAGTTCATTTCCGTTATACCTTTCGGATGTTAAGCCGGTTTTTAATTGGCAGGGGACGCTTATAAACCAATATGACTAAGGGCGTTTAAATTTTGTTTGGTAGTTTTGAACCCGTTAAGCGACTAAATTACGGAACTACGTAATTTCAATCGGGGTATAACAAAATACATTTACAAGACGAGGATAGATAACAGTGTGTATAACAACAGTCATTTTTGAAATTATATTGGATTGACATGTATAGGATTTGACTAAGAAAGCTTATTATAATATTAATGAATTCCTCCATAGTAAAAATGTGAATGTTATTGCTTAATTTACAATTATTTATTTGACATTTAATGAATATTGTATTTAACTGTTATTATTAATTTATAAGATGTGAAATGTTAATGAAATTAGAATTGTTCCAAATGTAATATGTTTTATATAGGTAATAATGGTTTGAATTTAATTAATGTCTGTATGCCAAATTGGTGGAACCAGCGTTCTTTATATATAAAATATGTAATATCTTTTGTAACTAGATTCACAGACGAATAAATCATTGTCTCATTGATTCTTTTTATTATTGCTGTATTTATTATCTTATTTCGTATGGATTTATATTTGTACTTATCATACTGTATTTTTGATAACTGATTTGACCACCGTCTTTGCCGTTTGTATGTAATCAAAGTTGTAAGCAGTCTCAGCCTAGAGGGAGAAATTGAATATTACCTTCACAGCACAATCTGAAGTTAAACCAAAACTTTTATAATTATCATGTTATCACGCCTTTATAACCCTGAAGGTGTAAGTATACATATAAACATCCTACCTGGGAATCAAACCCAAGGCTACAAGGTGAACAAAGTGACGCTCTATGCCACTCAGCCAACGAGGCAGTCGAAAATTGTTAAGTAAAATCTTTCCACAGACTTTCCATTGAACAGAAACGAGTTCTAACAGTGGACGATTTCTGTGCAAATGTCTCAATTAACACCAAAAATCGCGATAAAGGCGACAGAGAATAAATTGCCACCAATTTTGTACGTAACGATAATTCAGTAGCGGAGCTCAAATCACCCTAGTCCATTATTAAAGTCTATTAGCAGAATAATCGGTGTCCAATAATTACCTGTATTTTACTCTGGGTACGTTAGCAGAAAAGCCAAGGTAATTGTGTAAAGTTGGCTGGAAGCGAGAAAATATGGTATGACAGAAAAGAAAAAAATGGCTTTAAGTTTGATAATTTATCTGTAACTAGCGGCCCGCCCCGGCTTTGCACGGGTAATTACGACTATAAATTGAGATGTAAGCTATCCTATCTTTTAATTTGGATAAAATTACACACGGTGTGCAAATCAAATTAAAAATTAATTCAGTAGTTTAGGAGTTCGTCGCGGACAAACAACGTGACACGTAATTTTTATATATAAAGATATTCATTCTTAAATACAATAGTCAATTTATATTAGACTAGATATCCGGCCGCAGCTCCCCCCGCGCGCGTATCACGGTTATCGCGCAAAACCATTAACCTCTATTTCCGCAATTGGATAAAAAGTATTCTATGTCCTCATCCGGGTTCCAAACTATTTCCATACCAAATTTCATCCAAATCGGACCAGTAGTTTTTTAAGTTTTTGCATACAAAAATACAAATCTTTCTTCTTTATAATATTAGTATAGATATGGATAGGACATAATGTTGAAAACATGCCACAATTTCTAATAAATATCCTAGAAAATTGTTTGAGCATCGACCACAAAGCAAAACCTTGCACGGTTCCAATGTATCACTGTAACAACAATCGAGAACCGCTCCAGCTGAGAACTGCAGTTTATAAGGTTTATCCCACACTAAGCGTCGCACACAATCTCAAGTGCCCATTCGATGCGTCGTCAAGGCTTAATGGGTGCGGACAAATGGTCCTATTTATCGTAAAATCGACACTAAAAATACAGTAACACATCGTTTCCGGAAAACATGCAGTAACTTTTATACGTTGTATCGAGTTTAGGGCGCGAGCTTAGAAACTAGGGCGTGCTTGCGGGCGGAGCGACAAAAGTTGGCACAGCTCGCGGTAAAACAAGCAATTTGAGTCAGGTAAATAGGTCGAGTCGTCGAGCCAACTCAGTTGAGATGAAAAAAACACTAATAATGAATTGTTTTTTGTTATACTGAGTATCTGAATAGACAGAATAGTCATCGTACCAACATCTTGAGATGTTGGTACGATGGCCTATACTGTACTCAAAAAGTTGTAAACTTATGTAGTGTAGCTCAACGCCAAGTTTACAAGAATTTCTTGTGAGGAGAAGTCAGTACCAAGTAGACATACATACATATATAAAATCACACCTCTTTAAGCAGAGACCACAGATTTCCACTTGCTACGATCATTATCTATTCTATTCTATTACATAACTCTTTCGCTTCATCTATACTCATCAATCCTTTCATGCATAAGCGTCGGTTTAATTCAATCTGATTTCGGAACGTTCGCCTAGGTCTTTCAAATCAAATAAAATCAAATCATTTATTGCAATATTATGTGGTTATTACATGCAGGTCTTAAATTAACACAACTTTTAGGTATCACATAATTACCCTATTTGGGTGTAGCATGTTGGTAAAGAGTGGGCCGGTCTATTTATAATAATTAATATAGGTACTACATTATTGTTGAAGGAATTCGTCAAGAGAATAATAAGATTTTTCTATTAATAGGTTTTTTAGATTTTTTTCAAACGATGTATCATTTTCTTCTTCTTTTAATCCTACTGGTAATTTATTAAATATTTAAATCGGTCCAGTAGTTTTGGCGTGAAAGCGCAACAGACAGACAGACAGAGTTACTTTCGCATTTAATATTAGTACTGATTTCGTAATTACTAGATTGTGTGAAAAAGTAGGGGTATTTTTTGACGAATTTACAAGTTTCAAATATGTATATGGACGAGATAGTTAAAATTTTGTACTTGATAAAAAATGGTTTATGAAAGTAGGCTTACTAATATTGGGGTTTTTGATATTGGCATAAGGATACGGATGCATTTTTTTTGAAGTATAAAGAGATCTTCTATCATTGGACTATTTCCCCAGAGTATAATTCCATATCTGAACCAGGATGCGTATGCGAAGTACGCTGTTAAGGCTGTGTCAGCGTCAGTAGCTCGTCGCAACGCGAGCTACGAGCTCGCCGTGCCGTCGCGCAGAGGCGCTCTAAGACGTCAGGCATTACCACCTACCCAAGTCCCTTGTTTCGGACGAACAACATCATATCGGGCTGGTGGTCTTGTTTTGACCGCACTTTTCGGTGCGCATTTCACCACTTTACTACCCGACACAACATAGTAACAGTCGCGTAACAACACACTTTGTGCTGTTAAGCGACGTCGTTCAGGCGTGGGGTAGCGTCAGCCAAACCCGTCTGAACGATCAAATCCGCCATTTGCTGCGGTCGCAGTGTGACACCCTACGGTGACAACGGCCACTGTTGTTGTTTTGGTTTAACCTTGCACCGTGGCCTTTCCCGCTTCACGGGTCAGCCGAAGCAAGCTGGGCTCCGGGATTACTGGCCTTGGGGTCACCCCTAGTCAACCCCGGAGTAGCGCTTAGGAGCACCCCTCTCCGCCGAGAAAAAAGCTCGGAGAGGGTACACAACTAGGGCACACCTTAGGTACACACTCCCTCTCACACAGTGAGCTCACAAGGTGTGTGAGGGAATTCAAACCCTTGATAGGGCGTCCTGAGTATTCCCCTCAGGATGCAGTCCCGTCCCTCTAACGGTGAGGTGCAGGTCCTTCAGACCTTCGCCCTCCGCCACCCCGATCTGTATGTTGCTCATATGCAACTCCTCGAAGAGGAAGCGAGTGCCCGCCTCACGGACACTCTTATTGCTCCCTCCGGGACTTCAATCCCGGAGGCCAACGTCCCTCCTCTGACCCGGTCCTTCTCAGAGGACAGCCCGCTTTCGCCCGCTCCGGGCCCGGATAATAGACGCACGGTGGCAGCCCCTCCCCGTGAGAGGTCTCGCTCGCGCTCACCGATCGGGAGGCCAGCGAGCACCCGTCCCTCCATCGCCGTTGTCGAGCCCACTTCGGACTCCGAAACGGAGATGGAAGTAGATCCGAGTCGCGCCTTACGCACTGACTCGGACTCCGATAACGACGGCTATACCGTCGTTGACCGCAAACGCAAGCGTGCTCCTAAAGCCGCTAGTTGCGCAACTTCCGCCCCTCCCGCCAAGGCACCCGCTAAGGCCCCCGCCTCCGGCAAGAAGCCGACCCCCGCCCCGCGCCCCGCGTCTCCTCCCTCCGCTCCGGCCACCACTGCCGCGTCCCCTCAGGACGCGAGCGCGCGCCGCGAAAAACCGCCTCCGCCCCTGTTCATTCAGGACAAAACCAAATGGGACATGCTGTCCCGTTTAGTTTCGGATCGTGGGATCCACTATACTAATGCCCGCTCCACGCAGCAGGGCATTAAAGTCCAAGTTTCCACCATTAGCGACCACAGAGCGCTAACTAAACTCCTCCGCCACGAGAGCATAAGTTTTCACACTTATGCGCTCGAAGAGGAGAAAGTCCTCCGAGTGGTCATCCGCGGTGTGCCCAAGGAGGTACATACCAATTCGGTATGTGCCGACCTGAAGGCACAAGACTTCCCCGTACATGCAGTTCACCGCATGTACAGCGGGAAGGACCGCAGCCCCTACGATCTAGTACTCGTAGTACTAGATCGTACTCCTGAAGGCAAGGCCATTTTTAATTTAAAAAAGGTCTGTGGCCTCTCAGGACTCGATGTCCAAGCCCCATACAAGAATGGGAGTCCCTCGCAGTGCCATAACTGCCAACTATACGGGCACGCCTCCCGTTTCTGCTTCGCTCGCGCTAGGTGCGTTAAGTGCCTAGGCGATCACGCGACAGCAGCGTGCACTCGCACCCGGGATTCGCCGGACCCACCCAGCTGTGTTTTATGCGGTGCTCAAGGGCATACCGCGAATTACCGTGGCTGCCCTAAAGCACCTCGAGTGAACCACAGGGTGGCAAGGCATAGGCCGACCCGTCCCTCTTACGACCGTTACCAACGGGTAAGCCCTAAACTAACGGTAGTACCTGCCTCACAGGTAATACCCGCGCCGCTCCCAGCCCGTAACGCATGGTCTAAACCACCCAGTATGGTTAAGACCGTCGCTACCGCCCGCGCCCCGGCCCGCGCGCCCGCACCCGCGCCCGCACCCGCACCCGCCCGCGCCGCGGCCCCTGCCCGCGCACCGGCCCCGGCTCGCCCCGCGCTCCCGGCACCCGTCGCCAACACCATTCGCGCGCCTCCCCGCGCCGCTTCCCGGCCACAAGCTCCACCTATGCCATTGATGGCTGCCCCTCTTCAAGAGGCAATCAACCTAGTCAGCGATCTGGCTATGTCGGTTGACATCAATGAGGTACAAGAGCTATTCCACAAGATGCAATACGCTCAATCCCCAGCGGACGTGATCCAATACACATTGGAACACGCGAATTTACTTAGCGCCCTTAAGCGCTTCGTTCCCCAGGCCCCTCCCCAGTACAACCACTATGGGTAGTACAACCGAACGCACGAAACCGTACTCAGTTTCGTTAGCGTCATTTAACGCTGACGGCCTCTTCAGACAACGTGACCTCGTCCACGACTTTTGTTGTACCCACCTTATCGATATCATATGCGTGCAGGAAACCTTTCTAAAACCGGGGAAGGCGAACCCTAGGTTTGCCAATTACAGAACGGTACGTGATGATAGAGTGAACTCCCGTGGGGGAGGCACTCTTATCTATTACAAAAGGTCCCTGCACTGCATTCCCCTACCTACCCCGACTCTTGTTAATATGGAAGCATCTTGTTGCCTCCTAGCTATGACTGGTCATCAACCTATAGTCATAGCATCCTGTTACCAAGCTTGCGCAAAGCCGATCGTCCGAGCTGACTTAGAAGCCCTATTCTCATTAGGAAGCGCCGTCATTCTGATTGGCGACTTCAACAGTAAGCACATCCTATGGAATTGTAACGTCAACAATCCCAGAGGTATTGCACTTGAAAACCTAATCGCAGAACTTAACTTTGACATAATTGCGCCCACTGAGCCCACTCACTACCCTTATATGGAAAACCACCGAGCTGACTTGCTTGACATGGCACTATTCAGAGGCGTAACACTCCGGTTACGCTCCATAGAAGTGGTTCACGAGCTTCACTCTGACCACCGACCCATTATACTGCGACTAGGTCCCGACCCAACGACTGACCTCCCCCGCCCCACTAAGACGATAGTGAACTGGAAGCAAGTAGGCGATGCCCTAAAGGCTATCAGTTCACCGGACCTAGACAAGATCCCTGACGACATCCTGACAAAAGATGACGTAACCCTTGCGATCGATTCGTTCACCAATCACCTCTCCACCGTAGTAGGTGCATCCGCAAAGGAGGTCATAGTGCCGGACGACCGGCGCCTTGTCATTCCAGCGGATGTGAGACGATTGGTGACGGAGAGTAAAGCAGTGACCCGACATTACGACTCTTACCCCAGTAAAGAGAACAAAACTAAGAAACGCCACTTTGAACGCATGGTTCAAAGTCGCATGTCTGAGTTGCGTGATCAACAATGGGGCGATAAACTTTCAAACCTCGTGCCAAGCCACCATGCTTACTGGGACTTGGCGCGAGGCTTGAAAGGAAGTAACCATAACGACATGCCTCCCTTATACAGACCAGTCCCACTAGTCCCAGCGTTCTTTGACGAAGACAAAGCTGAGTGCCTAGCTGATAGCCTAGAGGCTCAGTGTTCCCCTAACGTAGATCACGTTGACCAAGCTCACCTCGATTCGGTGGATGCTGAAGTCGAACGTAAAAGCTCTGTGGTCACCTCTGAACTCCCACCAATCACCTTAGCGACTTACGCTGAGGTGGAGAGACTGATCAAGGCCCTCCGACCGCGCAAATCCCCCGGTGCCGATGGCATCTCCAACAGGGTTCTTAAAACCCTCTCTCCCCCTCTCATCCATCTCTTAGTCAGCATCTTCAATGCTGCTATGAGCCACTGCTTATTCCCAGACACCTGGAAATGTGCAAATGTCATTGGCATTCACAAACCAGGCAAAAGCTCATCTGACCCCACCAGTTACCGCCCCATCAGCCTCCTCAGTGCCTTAGGCAAACTTTACGAGCGGTTACTTGCAAACCGTCTCCAGTCCCATGCTAAGGAACACCACCTTATCCCAGATGAGCAGTTTGGCTTCAGACCCGGACACTCATGCGTCCAACAGGTGCACCGCCTCACGGAGCACATCATTGAGGGCTTCAATAAGTACCCCAAACCCCAGACTACGCTAGCAGTCTTCCTCGACGTAGCGAAAGCTTTTGACAAAGTCTGGCACAACGGCTTGATCTACAAGCTATACCAATTTGGCGTGCCAGAACGTCTTGTGCTCATCCTACAAGACTTCCTTAAAGCCAGAAGCTTTCGCTATCGCGTGGAAGGCACCCTCTCCTCCCCCCACCCAGTCAGAGCCGGAGTCCCTCAGGGCTCCGTGCTATCACCTATTCTCTTTGCACTGTATACCAGTGACATCCCACGCTCTCAGCCCAAAGTATTCCTAGCCCAATATGCGGATGATACCGCCATTTACACCACTGGGTGGCATATCAACAGACAGTCCTATTTCGTCATGCAACGGGCCATCACCGAGATCGGTGACTGGTTCCGAAAATGGCGCATCGCGGTCAACCCAGCTAAAAGCACAGCTATGTGCTTTACTGAGAAGACACGCCCCCCTTACCCGAAACCGCTTATTTTGTTCGACGAACCCATTCCCTGGGTTCCTAGAACAAAATACCTCGGAGTCACCCTTGATCGTCATCTCACCTTTAACGATCACATAACAACCGTCCGTAACAGAGCGGCCTTCATAATGGGTCGCCTTGGTCCCCTACTTCGCAAAGAGAGTAAAATGTCTCTTAGTAATAAGAAGACACTTTACACTGCCTGCATCCGCCCCATCATGACTTACGCATCAGTAGTGTTTAGTCATGCTAGTGAGGCCCACCTTCATAAACTTCAAGTCATCCAAAACCGTTTTCTTCGTAATGCAACCGGCGCCCCGTGGTATATCCGGAACACCGAGTTGCATTGCGACTTAAACCTTCCCTCTCTAGCGCAGTTCAATAAGGACTGCGCCCGCCGATACTTTGATCGAGCGCCCCACCACCCGAACCCATTGGTTGTCCAGGCATCGAACTACTCGACTGCCTCTTCTATCCCATTTTTCAAACCCCCCCGTCGCCGACCACGACAGGTATTAGACGACCCGGATGACCCCATCGCAGCCATTACGTTGGCAGCTTTAGCGTTATCCGCAAGTCGTCGAGGTAAAATCCCCAGGTGTGAGGTAATCAGAGGTCACACAATCAAACACCGAGCTCGCCGGCGAGCTCGAGGCAAAAACAAGGTCACGATAAATTGCTCTCCAAATAGTCAAAGAGTATTATTCAGTAGGGCCCAATTGTGCAACACTGCAGTTGCACAGAGGCATTTTGCTCCGATCCCCCCCATGTCTCTCGACAGCGAGACAAGCCGAGGTCCGAACCACAGTGGTGCCCTTGAGCTCGCTGTCAACCCCTCCTATAGTAGCGGTACGTTTTCGGCGTCCGCAGGAGACGGAGGTAGAAAGCGCTTTTCGCCTTCTACGCCCGTCTCGGGAGAAGTGCCTTCGGCACTTCTCCCTCCCGGGCTATTGTAGGGCCAGGCCCTCGCCCAAAACCCGGTGGAGCTGGACGACCGCACAGGCGGTAGCCAGCATCTATGTCCTCCCTAAAAAAAAAAAAAGTAGCTCGTCGCAGTTCTCTCAGTGCATATACAAAACTTGATAATTTTGATTTAATTTTTTGGATATGTGATTTCCAATTTAGGTACGAATCTAGTTCTAGGCCTAAAAGTGTTGCCGCGTCAATGGTTTCCAATCGATTATTATTATATACAAAATTAATGTCAAGGGGGGCTTTTTGGTAGGGTCTAAATTGCATAACTTTAGTTTTCGCAAAATTAATGTCTAGGTTATGGTCAGTCATCCAATTATTTATATTATTAAGTATGTCAGTTAGATAATTATTCAGATTTTGAGTGTCTATACAGGATGTCAAGATAGAAATATCATCTGCGAAGAGTACACATGCTTCATTTATTGATTTTGGGAGGTCGTTTATGTAAATTAAAAATAGGATACATCCAAGGACGCTACCTTGGGGGATGGAATGGTTTATTAGGGTGGGGGTTGATCTCGCTACATTGATTAATCCGGTGTGCCAGTCATAGTTTTCAATCTCTACGCATTGCGTGCGGTTTTCTAAGTACGACCTAAACCATTCATGTGTAATTCCACGTATGCCTATGTTATCAAGTTTTTGTAATAAAATTTTAAATTGTACTTTGTCATATGCCTTTTTCATGTCTAGTAAGATGCCTATAGCGTATTTTTTGTCATCAATTATGTTTAATATTTGTTGTACATATTTATACACTGCTAAAATAGTCGAGCGATTTTTTCGGAACCCGTTTTGCGAATCGTCAAATATATGATATTTTTCGCAGAATGAGTTCAAGCGTAATTGCATTACCTTTTCAAATATTTTAGAAGAGGTAGGCAAGAGCGCTATTGGCCTGTAGTTGTTTTCCCTTCCAACACTTCCGTTCACTAGTCCCACGTATATCTGTTTAGAGTCAATCTCATTTCGTTTATTCTCTCTAAATGTCCAAACCATCTTAACAAACCTTTCTGGATTTTTGTCACTACATCCTCATTCACACCACATCGTTCCCTTATCATACTATTCCTTATCCTGTCACTCCGTTTGACTCCAATCATGCTTCTCAATGCTATCATCTCCACTGCACACATTTATTCTACTTTCATGCTTTTTCTGCCATACCCAACTTTCACTCTCATACATTAGTGTCGGAACCAACACTCCCCCAAGAACAGCCAGACGAGCCTTCTTAGACACCTACTGACTGTTCATAAACGCGTGCACCTAGTAGAATGGTACAAAATTCATGTCAAATGCTTAGCAAATTTTATATTGCTGTCACTTAGGCACATCCACACAATACTTGTACTAAGGCTCAATTCCCACAGAAGAAGTGGCAGCATTGGTCGCATTTTCAACTTTGTTTTTATCTGTACAATGCACAGTATCGCTTGAAAGACTTGTATTAGCCGCAGGGCTGCCCGCGGCCCATCGCCGTCATCTATATCATTCTATATTAAGCATTGAAATTGATATAAACTAAATCAAAATGATTTCACAAAAAGGTTAACACTTTCGGTTGCTGCGCTGCCAGCCGCTACCACTATGCCTAAGGTGTGAATTGGCGCTAAGTTTTCTTGAAACCCAAACAGTTATTTCTGTTCCTGTTATTTACAATAAATATGTCCTGTTAAGTGAGTATCATCCTTGTCCATAACAATAGCGACTTATTCTAACCATTTAAGGTATATTTCTAGTACCCTGAACTTTTACCCTCTTTCACAACGATATCGCATTCTATCATTCGTAAAAATCATTTATCTTTTTTTTCACTATCTTTTGTACATCTTCATTCTAACATGAGTCATTTTATTACACTACAGAAAGCATAAAAGAAAATATATTTATTTCTGACAACATACAACATCACACATTCACTACAGATATTACCGCAAATAAACTAAAGCATTAATTGCTGCACATCTTACACTCTTAGCTCTCGAAATTGCAGACAAAGGATTCTTCCTTTGTCTAACTATACGATTTCTGAATTACGCTGACTACGCAGGGTACGCAGACGACAGCACTGTTGTTAACGCACGAACCAGTACATTACAAATCCAGTCTCATAGGGAAGCGATGGTTCAGCGCTTGAACTTTTCTTTGAAGGCAGTCTCCGATTGGGGCGATGCTAATCTGGTTACGTTCAATGCAGCTAAAACCCAGGCGTGTCTTTTCTCCGCCAAACGGAGCCCTTTCCAGCTGGCTCCTACTTTCAGGGATGTGTCCGTGCCGACATGTAACCATCTAGAGCTTCTTGGCATCTCTTTAACATCAACTCTCAATTTCGGCTCCTATATTGAGTCCAAAGCTCAGCTTGCCTCAAAAAAGCTTGGTGTTTTGGCTAAGGTGAGACAATACTTCACACCGGGACAGTTGCTTAACCTATATCAAGCCCAAGTCCGGACGTGAATGGAGTACTGTTCTCACCTTTGGGATGGTTCTGCCAAATACCAGCTGGAGACACTGGAAGCTATTGAGAAGAGAGCCAAGAGACTCATTAACGAATACCAACTAGTAGGTAAAAGACTCCAGAGTCTAGAGCATCGCCGCAAAGTCGCTAGTTTATCGGTTTTTTATCGGATACATTTCGGTGAGTGTGCAACGGAACTTCACAATTTGATTCCGCCATCCCCATTCTATAACCGGACATCCAGGGATACTCCGAAGCGCCATCGCTATATGGTGGAAATTCCATTTATCCGAACGAAGCGATTTGCTTCTTCATTCATAATACGAACCGCCTGGGAATGGAATACCCTGCCTGAGTCTGTGTTTCCGGTTAAGTACAATATGGGGGTCTTCAAAACGCGAGTGAATCTTCTGGGTAAGCGCGCTCCATCGTCGATTGCATCATCACTTCAGATGAGATAGTGGTCAAGTGCTACCCAGTACGGTAAAAAAAAAAAAAAAAAAAAATTAACTGTTACTGTGAATTCCAAAATTATAGCTATAACTTATGTTTTATAGTTCTTATGCATAATGCGTGACACAAATAGGTCGTTTTTTATTTAAAAAATATATTGGTGAAATCAGTAGTTAATAATTAATCCTTTATTTATTCAAAGTTTATAATTTTCTTTCTTTTTTGGAATAAATAAGATTCATCAGACAAAATTACAAGCTAGTGCTACATGCTCCAAAAGAGTTCTGTTTTGGCATCCGTAGTACAAACCCCTAAAAAATAAGGACGAGGTTTATAACTTGACACATAAGGGTTGGAAGTACACACATGTTGGGTTTGATGTTTCAAGTTTGGAATAAGATCACGGAAAGTAGGACATGTTTATGGCGAAGCAACAAAACTTGACAAGGTGCGGGGTAAATAGGTAGATGCTTACTAAAACAGGTCGAGGAGTTGTTGAGCCAAGTTTGCGGAGGTTAAGCGTGGTCGTAAAGTATATAGACAATGAATATTAAACGTTACTGGGTTGAAACGACCTATATCAAGATAATGTCAAAATTTTAGTAACCGACCCAATTTCATTCTTCAACTGTATTTTATACTATTAAAAGAAAATTATAGAGTAATATATCTGTGGTAATGTTATGCGTCAGCACATTGTAGTTCAGATTTTGAATATGGACAGTTGCTAGCTTAAGAATATTATGGACTACGAAATTACAACGAGAGGAAATATTAGTTATGTGCGGAATTCGAACCCACGCCATCCTCCACTATAGGCGGGGTTTGCTCTAACCGCTGCGCTGAGCCAACATGATATATGACGCATGACTCTTATTTGCCCTTTCGTTATTAACTATCGTATGGGGATGGAGCGACATCTATAGTTCAACTTACGTTGTACTAGAAATATTTTTTGCAATTAGCTTTAAACTGGTTAACAATGACGCAATTCTATACGACGTTTTTTAAGGCACAAATATTCTCAGATTCCGACTCAAAGTGAGAATGTGATAATGGTAAGAAGATTAAGCTGATAGTTCTATATAAAACCGAACAAATTATTATCGCCATAGTGAATTTGAACTACACAAGCGTGAGGGACGCCATTTCCATTTTACAGTTCTTTGAATAGTTAGAAAGCAATTTTATACATGTTATAATAACGCACAAGACCTCCGTTTTACCATTTGTATTTATATATCTCAGTAAAATAAATACGTTAACTTTCGTTGGTTAAATCGCTAACGGCGGCTCTGAACCTCTATCCAAAGATATTATTCTGTCTAAGACTCTGTGGCAACTGGCAACATATGAATTTCTGCCAATAATTGAAGGCGATAATCCTGGTCTCAGCACCAACACTTGGTTTGATTGGTAATAAAAGACGTGCATCAGAAAGGAAATCACTTCGGCCTTTATTTACTTTGTGACTTTGTTGGTCGTAAAACTGGAGTTACTTTCTAAGATCAGTAAATTTACGTGAAATCGCATTCTTTTAGCACAGGTGTTAAATCAGAAACTTTCTTGAATATAATCAAAAAGTGGATTTTATATTCCTTTTATTATTTTTGGCTGGGTGTATTTCTACACTGTGTCGTTGCCCGTGGTATATCATAAACCTTCAAACATGTACACTTTTGAAAGTCTCAAAACGCTCACCAGTTGATTAAAATATTAATGTTTCCCACATAAAATGTTCACTCACATCCGCAAAGTCATTAAACATAAGTATGTGAGGAAATTGGCAAACAGAACGCAACAAAAATGGGATAAAAGCCCCAAAATTTATGTTGGGGACTCATCGTGCCGCCATTAACACGTAGTAGCGTTCTGCATAATACATTAAAACGTCGTGACACTGCCTGCAGTGTTATTTACAATGCGACGGTATTAGCAATTTTCAATTATTTTATGGTAGAATACGGGTAGCAGGTGCTGTCTGGTATTTTGGTGCAAGCTGTTGTATATGGAATCATTTTGCTGGAATAATACTCTGATGAACTGCTATCATTACAATGCGACCCTCAAAACGACTGCCAAGCGTCGAGATTACCCAATTGGGAAATGTTTATTCAATGGATGACGTCTTTCAGTTGTTAATGATATATCTTCATATCTTTATACTCACACCACAGGAACATTGTTGCTTATTACTACATGCAGTAGCTCATTCACCGGCATGTTATAATTGTTCGGTAAACTATGCGATCGAGTTGTTGTATCTCTAGGCGTATAGTATTCATATTCGCGTGGAAGCGAATCCTGGTGTTAATGTATTTTCGAGGAAGCGCTGTCACCGCAGGTAGGCTATTTTTAATTATCTCCCCAGTTCGTTTCGAGAGGCCTTTCGGACTGCGCACGCGGCTGTGTGCACGGGTGATTTTATGACGTGAGGTGACATCCTTAGTTCTGGTTCGAGAGCCCCTCGATTACGCGCGCGGTCGTGCCGAAGTCTTTTGTGGGAAAAAACAGTGTTAGGTTATTTATGGGGTCGCGGCGACCTAGTTAACCTATTTGATATTGGTTCTGGCGCCGGGCGTCCAGGATTGAACAATTTATAAAAGATTATAACTATCAGTGCTCAGTGAATAAGCGGGTGACGTTAACGAACCCCAACCTGTCTGCGGGCTACTAGCGACGTCGACATCTGAACTGAGGGAAGTTTATGCAAATAGAATCCCTAGATTTATTTAACTGCAGTTAGAATAAGTCAGGTGTTTTGGCATAATAATCCCTTCGGCGGAACGATCAGTGAGCCGTTAGTAGGTGAGTGGATTTCCGCCAATTCGTTTCTCCGCGTTCATATACTCGCACATAGATCGGCTGGCGTCTTCTTTTGACTTCTAGGAACAGTCGAATACGCCACGACGTACGTGGTAAAGTGTGGGGCTACGGGGATTCCAGAGAACCTCCCCTTCCCATACAATAATCGATCATAGGACTTACTACTGGAGTTAAATTCTATATAATCCTTTTGGTGAATGTTCCACTTATAAAGCGTTACCGTATTATTAACTAAATATACCGGCCGGTGTTCGAACACTAAAGATGTTCATTCTCAAGGAATGCGGGCAGCCTCGAGGGCTGCTTGACGCGCACTGCGGGCGGCTGCTCGCAACGCCCTCTTGAGGACTAAAACTTGAGGAACGGCGGGCAGCAATGGAATCGCAGGCAGGGTAGGGGCGCGTGCGTCACTGTCACTGTCTTCACTGCACTCGACAAAAGTATGTGTAGGGTCTTCGCACACTATTGCAACTACGTCCGATTCGCGGGTAAACGGTTTTGCACTGGTCGAGGCACAATTAAGCACTAGTTTCCACGCAGATGGTGGAGCCCAGTCACCATTCCTATTAAAAGCGTCACCGTACCTTAAAAAATTGTACAAGAACATTAGTGTCCAATTTCAAGTGGACTAATAACACTTATTTACTACAACATATTTTGAATGTCTCTTCATAAATTTCTTACACTTTACGATTTAATTCAAACACACAGGAGAAAACCTTTATTAACATGAAATGCCTCAAATTAAATACATATGAAAAATTAGTCTCCAAACCAAACGTATAAATTCACAAATTCTATGATTTACATCATAATATTATACAGTTAATTTTTAAATCTTGTTCAAATAACTTTATATCTAGATAAAATAAAACATTAAATTTATCTACAAAAAAAAAACACAAATTTACTAACGTGCCGTTGCCACAAGAAACTTATCCAATCTTTGTACATAGAACAGACAAGCGAAGCCCTCTACCCTCCAAAATAATATCCATAAGCATGTCTATGGCTCACCTTTAGCATGAACCTTTGTTATATTCTAAAAAATATATACTTTTCAGATAAAAGCATCAGTTCTTGAAAAAGTCTCAGGAGACACACAAGCGGTCACGACAGCAGCGGATGTTGCTTACCTTATTTGATCAAGCAAGCTACGCTACGAGCGTATCAAAAATCTTAATACTTACGTTATTCTAGACTAAGATCAGTTTTGTCCGGGTGGTATATATACCAACTGAAGATTTAGAGATACTGAAGTCATTTTTTTTTTAACATGCCTTTATTAATAAATAACTATAAACTAATATAATACTAATAAACAGTCTATGTATATATTTTTTATAAAACAGTTTATATAATAAGTTGTGATAGCAAACAAGTGTAACGCTTTTTTCCAGCCGATGTCATTTTAAATGTTTTGAAAGAAATTGAATTGGTCTGAAAGTCCAAAGTAATCAGTAATTTAACAAACAATGTCTGGTTAACCTAGTGAAAATCGTACTCGATAACGATTCGATTTTAGCGTATATCTTCATGAGGTAAGCAACTGGATTGATTTTGATTAAATTGGTGTAGGTATTGTCAAATCTTTCTAACTTTTGGAATAAGTAAAAAATATATAATCGAGATGCAAAACATTGTGTTTCAATGTACCTAGATTTAAACGTTAACCTAATGAAGCATATTGTTATTTAATAAGTAATTACTAATATATCAAATACACGAATTTAATTATTATATTTTTTATATTAATTTATTAATTACAATACTACATTTTTTATCATCATCAATAGCCAATCCAAATTTGATTGTATATGACGCTGCTTAAAATAGCAGATCCAAGATATCCATCCTGGATCCGATTTTCTAGACACACCAAGACTCCACATCGCTTTAACCTACCATGACTTCTTCTGGAAGGTACATTATTTGTCTAATTCATAAATAAATACATACGTATGAAGGAATACATAGACATTACTAAGTTTTCACAGCGCTATAGAGATATTACTGTATCGATAACATAACTGTCGCCATGATGAGTGAGATAATAATAAAAAGAAACTTATACTTACATAGATTTGTGCATAAAAACAAACTTCATTTCAGTCAGGACACTAGCACTGGTCACTACCGTAAAGATGTCATGGCATCACTTTTTTTTTATATGATTGTGACGGAACAAACACGAGGTATATAAGGGGAAATATCTGCCTACAACAGATTAATTTCGTCACAAGTAACGAACTGCACTGCGCCCGTCACCTTAAGACATACAGTTGTTCAGTCTCATGTACCTGTAAATTTACTGGCTCTCAAGAACAGCTGCCGGAACACACACTGTTAGGAGCTTGGGGACAGATTTTCTACTTGAGGGTGGTAGCTAGCAGGGCGGGCATTCGCAAAATGCCCTACCACCATGCAACCCTTTTAGGTACTTTGTGCATGTTTGCACAAAGTACCTAAAAGGGTTGGATGATCGGTGACTGCTGCCGGAACACACTGTTAGGAGTTTGGGGACAGATTTTCGACGGAGGTTGTTTGAAGGGCAACCTCCCAAAACCTTCGGATTGAGAATAAACTAAGTGTTGTAATGATTCTGTGCATTCTCATTTACATAATACCAACATGTTTGCACACATTATGTCATATGTATTATTATAAGTATTATGTTCTATGGTCATATGATAAACCTAACATATCACGAACTTCAATATCTGGTTAAGAAATTACGTCAACTCTGACCCTAAACTGTTGGTGGAATGCTCAATTCTCGACAGCTAAATATAAATTTAATTGATTATTTTTTTGTATCCATTATAATTATAAAGTAATAGCAATTAGTCTTCACTGGAAGCGCAATAATCAGAGATCATTTGAATATATATAAAATGTTACATTTAAATAAGTAAATATAACCATATCATTTTTTTGCATTAATAAATTATGACAAACCAACAGTTAAAGAAAATTGAAATTACAAATTCCATTTACAAATCCGCCCACCAATAACAATTAAATTCGAATAGAATACAGAAAGCTCATCTGTATCAAAGAAACGCGATAAGAAATTGTCACTAATTAATTACAGAGCTTCTCTCTAATTAGTACTGAGTAGGTAAGAACTTCAGAGAGACGGAGACATTTCTATTAAAATGACCCCAAGATAGTCGAAGTTTTGTCAATCCAGTCACGCCCCTCAGTAATGAAGTGAGGAGTTGTCACGTAAATACTTCTCGGATAGCATTTGAAATCGCGATAAAAGGCAAATTTACTGCCGCCCTAAATAATCCTAAGTAGGTATATAAAGGCTCTTAAGGAAGGCGTTTTTCGTGGTGTTCGAAATTAGGATAGGAAATTACAGCTGCCTTGATTAATGTATTGTTGGTTCAGGGGATGGGGGAATGGCTACTTTACGTATTAGATGCTACAATTGCGGGCGTTGATTTATAATGTGAAAAAGTTGGTGCTTTGTTGGCACCAGTGCTGAGTTTTTGTTTATTCAAGGAACGTTCTACGTATCCTTTTGTAGAAGATAAAAATATGATTTGCGGTCGCCAATCATCCAACCCTTTTAGGTACTTTGTGCATGTTCGGATTGCTATTTTTGTAATTTGTAAGTTTAGAGGGTATTTGCAATAACAAAAATAGAAAACAAAAAATAGCACACTGAAACTTCGACCATGAACCTTAATGCTGGCACAGAATAAAAAGGACGCCGATGATGCTCGCTGAGAAATTTAGACAAGTCGAACTTATAAAAGTACTCCAATTTTATTTTGTTTGGTCTAAATTAAGCACTTATATTTCTTGTTATTACTATAAAATATTACACTACACGACACTAATCACTCACTCACTGGATTCCGACCTGTGCCGCCACGCCGTGCACACCTGTCTACAGCTCCGCCAGTATCTCCCAGTGAGACCGCAATAGTCCCCGCACTATTGCCGTCTCACTCGGGTCATCGTTCCGACGCTAGTTGCAGACCAGTGCCTTGGAATACGCAGTCCTGACGAAGTTTTGTTTTCTGTGCAGAAGCTGAGCAGCCACCGACCGCCGTGCAACGTGAGCTACGAGCTCGCCGTGCCGGCGCGCAGAGGCGCTCTAAGACGTCAGGCATTACCACCTACCCAAGTCCCTTGTTTCGGACGAACAACATCATATCGGGCTGGTGGTCTTGTTTTGACCGCACTTTTCGGTGCGCATTTCACCACTTTACTACCCGACACAACATAGTAACAGTCGCGTAACAACACACTTTGTGCTGTTCAGCGACGTCGTTCAGGCGTGGGGTAGCGTCAGCCAAACCCGTCTGAACGATCAAATCCGCCATTTGCTGCGGTCGCAGTGCACCCTACGGTGACAACGGCCACTGTTGTTGTTTTGGTTTAACCTTGCACCGTGGCCTTTCCCGCTTCACGGGTCAGCCGAAGCAAGCTGGGCTCCGGGACAACTGGCCTTGGGGTCGCCCCTAGTCAACCCCGGAGCAGCATTAGGAGCACCCCTCTCCGCCGAGAAAAAAGCTCGGAGAGGGTACACAACTAGGGCACACCATAGGTACTCACTCCCTCTCACACAAGTGAGCTCACGAGTTGCGAGAGGGAGACAGAACCCGTTAGGCCATCCTGAGTATTCCCCTCAGGATGCAACGTCCCTCTAACGGTGAGGTGGAGGTCCTTCAGACCTTCGCCCTCCGCTACCCCGAACTCAACGCTGATCATCAGCAATCACTTAACGATGCAGAGAGTGCCCGCCTCACGGACACTCTCATCGCTCCCTCCGGAACTCCAATTCCGGAGGCCATCGTCCCTCCTCTGACCCGGTCCTTCTCAGAGGACAGCCCGACTTCGCCCGCTCCGGGCCCTGACAACAGACTCACGGTGGCAGCCCCTCCCCGTGAGAGGTCTCGCTCGCGCTCACCGATCGGGAGGCCAGCGAGCACCCGTCCCTCCATCGCCGTTGTCGAGCCCACTTCGGACTCCGAAGCGGAGATGGATGTAGATCCGAGTCGTGCCTTACGCACTGACTCGGACTCCGATAACGACGGCTATACCGTCGTAGACAGAAAACGCAAGCGTGCTCCTAAAGCCGCTAGTTGCGCAACTTCCGCCCCTCCCGCCAAGGCACCCGCTAAGGCCCCCGCCTCCGGCAAGAAGCCGACCCCCGCCCCGCGCCCCGCGTCTCCTCCCTCCGCTCCGGCCACCACTGCCGCGTCCCCTCAGGACGCGAGCGCGCGCCGCGAAAAACCGCCTCCGCCCCTGTTCATTCAGGACAAAACCAAATGGGACATGCTGTCCCGTTTAGTTTCGGATCGTGGGATCCACTACACTAATGCCCGCTCCACGCAGCAGGGCATTAAAGTTCAAGTGTCCACCATTAGCGACCACAGAGCGCTAACAAAGCTCCTCCGTAAAGAGAGCATAAGTTTTCACACTTATGCGCTCGAAGAGGAGAAAGTCCTCCGAGTGGTCATCCGCGGTGTGCCCAAGGAGGTACATACCGATTCGGTATGTGCCGACCTAAAGGCACAAGACTTCCCCGTACATGCAGTTCACCGCATGTACAGCGGGAAGGACCGCAGTCCCTACGATCTAGTACTCGTAGTACTAGATCGTACACCTGAAGGCAAGGCCATTTTTAATTTAAAAAAGGTCTGTGGCCTCTCAGGACTCGATGTCCAAGCCCCATACAAAAATGGGAGTCCCTCGCAGTGCCATAACTGCCAACTATACGGGCACGCCTCCCGTTTCTGCTTCGCTCGCGCTAGGTGCGTTAAGTGCCTAGGCGATCACGCGACAGCAGCGTGCACTCGCACCCGGGATTCACCGGACCCACCCAGCTGTGTTTTATGCGGTGCTCAAGGGCATACCGCGAATTACCGTGGTTGCCCTAAAGCACCACGAGTGAACCACAGGGTGGCAAGGCATAGGCCGACCCGTCCCTCTTACGACCGTTACCAACGGGTAAGCCCTAAACTAACGGTAGTACCTGCCTCACAGGTAATACCCGCGCCGCTCCCAGCCCGTAACGCATGGTCTAAACCACCCAGTATGGTTAAGACCGTCGCTACCGCCCGCGCCCCGGCCCGCGCGCCCGCACCCGCGCCCGCACCCGCACCCGCCCGCGCCGCGGCCCCTGCCCGCGCACCGGCCCCGGCTCGCCCCACGCTCCCGGCACCCGTCGCCAACACCATTCGCGCGCCTCCCCGCGCCGCTTCCCGGCCACAAGCTCCACCTATGCCATTGATGGCTGCCCCTCTTCAAGAGGCAATCAACCTAGTCAGCGATCTGGCTATGTCGGTTGACATCAATGAGGTACAAGAGCTATTCCACAAGATGCAATACGCTCAATCCCCAGCGGACGTGATCCAATACACATTGGAACACGCGAATTTACTTAGCGCCCTTAAGCGCTTCGTTCCCCAGGCCCCTCCCCAGTACAACCACTATGGGTAGTACAACCGAACGCACGAAACCGTACTCAGTTTCGTTAGCGTCATTTAACGCTGACGGCCTCTTCAGACAACGTGACCTCGTCCACGACTTTTGTTGTACCCACCTTATCGATATCATATGCGTGCAGGAAACCTTTCTAAAACCGGGGAAGGCGAACCCTAGGTTTGCCAATTACAGAACGGTACGTGATGATAGAGTGAACTCCCGTGGGGGAGGCACTCTTATCTATTACAAAAGGTCCCTGCACTGCATTCCCCTACCTACCCCGACTCTTGTTAATATGGAAGCATCTTGTTGCCTCCTAGCTATGACTGGTCATCAACCTATAGTCATAGCATCCTGTTACCAAGCTTGCAAAAAGCCGATCGTCCGAGCTGACTTAGAAGCCCTATTCTCATTAGGAAGCGCCGTCATTCTGATTGGCGACTTCAACAGTAAGCACATCCTATGGAATTGTAACGTCAACAATCCCAGAGGTATTGCACTTGAAAACCTAATCGCAGAACTTAACTTTGACATAATTGCGCCCACTGAGCCCACTCACTACCCTTATATGGAAAACCACCGAGCTGACTTGCTTGACATGGCACTATTCAGAGGCGTAACACTCCGGTTACGCTCCATAGAAGTGGTTCACGAGCTTCACTCTGACCACCGACCCATTATACTGCGACTAGGTCCCGACCCAACGACTGACCTCCCCCGCCCCACTAAGACGATAGTGAACTGGAAGCAAGTAGGCGATGCCCTAAAGGCTATCAGTTCACCGGACCTAGACAAGATCCCTGACGACATCCTGACAAAAGATGACGTAACCCTTGCGATCGATTCGTTCACCAATCACCTCTCCACCGTAGTAGGTGCATCCGCAAAGGAGGTCATAGTGCCGGACGACCGGCGCCTTGTCATTCCAGCGGATGTGAGACGATTGGTGACGGAGAGTAAAGCAGTGACCCGACATTACGACTCTTACCCCAGTAAAGAGAACAAAACTAAGAAACGCCACTTTGAACGCATGGTTCAAAGTCGCATGTCTGAGTTGCGTGATCAACAATGGGGCGATAAACTTTCAAACCTCGTGCCAAGCCACAATGCTTACTGGGACTTGGCGCGAGGCTTGAAAGGAAGTAACCATAACGACATGCCTCCCTTATACAGACCAGTCCCACTAGTCCCAGCGTTCTTTGACGAAGACAAAGCTGAGTGCCTAGCTGATAGCCTAGAGGCTCAGTGTTCCCCTAACGTAGATCACGTTGACCAAGCTCACCTCGATTCGGTGGATGCTGAAGTCGAACGTAAAAGCTCTGTGGTCACCTCTGAACTCCCACCAATCACCTTAGCGACTTACGCTGAGGTGGAGAGACTGATCAAGGCCCTCCGACCGCGCAAATCCCCCGGTGCCGATGGCATCTCCAACAGGGTTCTTAAAACCCTCTCTCCTCCTCTCATCCATCTCTTAGTCAGCATCTTCAATGCTGCTATGAGCCACTGCTTATTCCCAGACACCTGGAAATGTGCAAATGTCATTGGCATTCACAAACCAGGCAAAAGCTCATCTGACCCCACCAGTTACCGCCCCATCAGCCTCCTCAGTGCCTTAGGCAAACTTTACGAGCGGTTACTTGCAAACCGTCTCCAGTCCCATGCTAAGGAACACCACCTTATCCCAGATGAGCAGTTTGGCTTCAGACCCGGACACTCATGCGTCCAACAGGTGCACCGCCTCACGGAGCACATCATTGAGGGCTTCAATAAGTACCCCAAACCCCAGACTACGCTAGCAGTCTTCCTCGACGTAGCGAAAGCTTTTGACAAAGTCTGGCACAACGGCTTGATCTACAAGCTATACCAATTTGGCGTGCCAGAACGTCTTGTGCTCATCCTACAAGACTTCCTTAAAGCCAGAAGCTTTCGCTATCGCGTGGAAGGCACCCTCTCCTCCCCCCACCCAGTCAGAGCCGGAGTCCCTCAGGGCTCCGTGCTATCACCTATTCTCTTTGCACTGTATACCAGTGACATCCCACGCTCTCAGCCCAAAGTATTCCTAGCCCAATATGCGGATGATACCGCCATTTACACCACTGGGTGGCATATCAACAGACAGTCCTATTTCGTCATGCAACGGGCCATCACCGAGATCGGTGACTGGTTCCGAAAATGGCGCATCGCGGTCAACCCAGCTAAAAGCACAGCTATGTGCTTTACTGAGAAGACACGCTCCCCTTACCCGAAACCGCTTATTTTGTTCGACGAACCCATTCCCTGGGTTCCTAGAACAAAATACCTCGGAGTCACCCTTGATCGTCATCTCACCTTTAACGATCACATAACAACCGTCCGTAACAGAGCGGCCTTCATAATGGGTCGCCTTGGTCCCCTACTTCGCAAAGAGAGTAAAATGTCTCTTAGTAATAAGAAGGCACTTTACACTGCCTGCATCCGCCCCATCATGACTTACGCATCAGTAGTGTTTAGTCATGCTAGTGAGGCCCACCTTCATAAACTTCAAGTCATCCAAAACCGTTTTCTTCGTAATGCAACCGGCGCCCCGTGGTATATCCGGAACACCGAGTTGCATTGCGACTTAAACCTTCCCTCTCTAGCGCAGTTCAATAAGGACTGCGCCCGCCGATACTTTGATCGAGCGCCCCACCACCCGAACCCATTGGTTGTCCAGGCATCGAACTACTCGACTGCCTCTTCTATCCCATTTTTCAAACCCCCCCGTCGCCGACCACGGCAGGTATTAGACGACCCGGATGACCCCATCGCAGCCATTACGTTGGCAGCTTTAGCGTTATCCGCAAGTCGTCGAGGTAAAATCCCCAGGTGTGAGGTAATCAGAGGTCACACAATCAAACACCGAGCTCGCCGGCGAGCTCGAGGCAAAAACAAGGTCACGATAAATTGCTCTCCAAATAGTCAAAGAGTATTATTCAGTAGGGCCCAATTGTGCAACACTGCAGTTGCACAGAGGCATTTTGCTCCGATCCCCCCCATGTCTCTCGACAGCGAGACAAGCCGAGGTCCGAACCACAGTGGTGCCCTTGAGCTCGCTGTCAACCCCTCCTATAGTAGCGGTACGTTTTCGGCGTCCGCAGGAGACGGAGGTAGAAAGCGCTTTTCGCCTTCTACGCCCGTCTCGGGAGAAGTGCCTTCGGCACTTCTCCCTCCCGGGCTATTGTAGGGCCAGGCCCTCGCCCAAAACCCGGTGGAGCTGGACGACCGCACAGGCGGTAGCCAGCATCTATGTCCTCCCTAAACAACAAAACTATAAAATATTAATTATCTCTGTAAAATGTGAAACAATGTGTTCTTGATATGTTTGATAAGTTATATATGTTCAGTTTGTTCCCCTGAATATGTGCCTGGCTGGACATATCAGAATAAAAAAAAATGTCTGCCCCCATTAATCACAGATAAGAAATTAAATGACACTACTATAGTAACACGCTGTCTCGTTTTTAATAGAATAAGTTTCTCAAACAAATATCATATCAATACTAAAATGTGCCTTCGCAAACTAGAATATACATGAAATATCAAAACGAACGTTCTATTTTTAAGGAATTTCCATTTACGTTTCACTTTACATACACGTAACGTATTCCAGAAAAATCCAACAAAATCTCCCATAGCAAATTGTATTTGATATATCCAAACGTTGGTGAGATGAAAGCGGACTGGACGAATCTAGATAATGCAAATATAGGGCTGCACTGAAGCCCGTGCTCGCGGCTAGTGATGTACCGGATATCTGCCTTTCAGCTTAAAGAACTACAGTTTTGACCCCCTATATATTTTATTTAATGTCATGTGTTAATAACAGACTGTTACAACAAATAAGTATAAATCAATTAAAAAAGTAAAAAACCATGCAAATTTTTTGACTTTATTTTCGTTGAATGTTTTATCGTTCCGTTGACATTACAAATGCAAGTTATTATTTATCGAACTGTTTTTAAAGCTCTTCATTTTGATATCTCAATTGATGCATACGGAAGGAAAAAATATCTCATAGGTGTCTAAAATCCACCAGTTTGTTTTATTTTTATTTCTATTATGTACCAAGTGTTACTAACGCTATCAAGACAAATCTGACGATATCTCATACATTTAAATAGGTTATGCCGTTTAGAAGTTATGGTAGAATAAAGAAACTCAAAAACATACATATACATGATCCCTGAAAACATGATACTTCTTTTTTTGGACAGTAGAGTAAAAAGAGAGAACGTTTTTAAAGAAAAGTGTGTATTGTATTACATTTACGCTAGATGTATTATTTACATATATAATAGACATTATTTCGACCTGCGATTACTTTATTCTCAATGCAATATTATACAAGCCAGACTCAAACAGTTGACATAATGTGATTAACCGTATTAACTTTGAAATTGAAAGCATTTTAGTCTTCTCACTGAATACCAACCAAAATACCGATCGTCGCTCAAAGTGGAAGAAGTATCTCATATTTACTATTCACATTTTGTATGAGGCGTTTTTTTGTACATTTTGATATAAATAATTAATTTATAACAATAATTTTACTTTGAAAACTATCGCGAGTTTTATCCATATTAACTTATTACGGAACGGCTAGGACCCGCGTTTTAATTTACCGGAAATATAACGCGGGTCTTAGCCGTTTCATAATAAGGTAACAATAATTTTCGCATGGTGGTAGGGCATTTTGCGAATGTTCGCCTGGCTAGCTACCACCCTCAAGTAGAAAATCGGCCGCCAAGCACCTTACGGTGTGTTCCGGCAGCTGTCCTTGAGAGCCAGTAATTCTAGGTTAACCTGAACAACATCTTCGACCACATCATCACTTACCATCAGGTGAGATAGTGGTCAAAAGCTAACCCATCAAGCATAAATAAAATAATAATATATTTTTCGGCCGTAGCACGCCCTGCACTTACGAGTACGTGTAACTCTTTTGACGGGCCGCGGCTGCTGTTTACCCCGACCGACCCGAATAACATTTTCGTTCGCTATCAAATAGAAAGGATGCAATGCCACAGTGTATATAATAAACAATTGTATTGTTTATATTGCACAACTTTATATTACCATCTTTCCTCTACTTACGAGATAATCGATTCAAACTTCTGTTAATGGCCAAAAAATATCTCGTGAGGAAAAGGTACAAAAGTACCTTTATAAAGGTACAAAAGTACTTAAAAAGGTACTTTTGTACAGATGCAGATGCTAGGCAAGCATGTTCTACCGACCGCGTCGTCACTTTCCATCAGGTGAGACTGCGGTCAAATGCTTGCTTATCATATTTAAAAAAAAATGTGAATGTGTCGAAGTGTACTGTACATCCACTTACCATATTGCAATAATTTACATAAAATTAGTTTTATACTTACTCAAATATTCGTAAACTTTAGATATTAGAAACTAATCAGCACTGAGGTCAATTGTTTTGTCAATTATCTACTTACCTATCAATATATAATCAGAAAATCTGTAGCCAAGCACCTAATGGTGTGTTCTGGTAGCTGTCCTTGAGAGCCAGTTATTCTATGTTAGCCTGAAGAACATCTTCGACCTCATCATCTCTTACCATCAGGTGAGATAGTGATCAAAAACTAGCCTATCACCAATAAAAAAAATTACATAGTGTCACAGTTTATGCTACGGCACCTGTAGCCTCTCTGCTTAATTTATTTCCTGTGACATACAACAGGCCGATGCGGCAAGCGGTCTCGTACAATTTCATTTTAATAAAAATTACACCAGTTTAATCCTCGAACTTGGCAGAAATTAGCTTTCTAGAGCGAAAATTGAATTTGTATTTTCAGTGACCGTTTTGTTAGAACTGTTTTCTTTGTTCTCAATGTTTTAACGTTTGTGATTGTTTCGGAGTGGGTATAATTTTGTTGGATTGACTGAATATGAAATTTTAGGAATCAAACGCTCGTTGAGTTTTGGATATAAATTGGTGTTTCAAAGAATTGTCATGCGCATGCATGGGTAATATAAGCATAATTTCTTTAATTCAAATTTATCCATGCTTGTTATATTTTGAAAATTATTAAAATTGGTTTCACTGAGGATGACACGACCAAAACAGTCTCATAACGCAAAAGATTGGCATCGTAGTTACCAACAGTCCCTGCTTATAGTTCAGGTATAAAACTTTAGTAGATTTTACTTAAGAAGTATCTAATGTGACTTAATCACGATAGGAATTATAATTAACTCCAAGTTTCAACCAAGTTGCACTTGCCGTGGTCAAGAGCGGACTACCTATAGCAGAATTTATAAGATGCGTCTAGTGATTTTTATTTTTATCAACTAATACATTTAAATCTCAAAACCTTGAGTCTCATTTGATAATACTGTGATAATATAAAATTACTAAGGTGCCAGGCCCACAGCGAGCGGTTTAGAGTTCTGAGTTCTGCGGTGTGCATTTATAGTGAACTATGCAATGACTTGGATAAATGCACTCACAACAGCTCTCAGACCGTGGCGGTCAAAGAGAATCCACGTTCTGTCGGGGTTACATTTGGGTCGACCGCTAAGATGCAGTCATTATATGTCGAGTCGATCAACCGTCTACACCAACGTGTAAACTAGCGCAGGAGAGACCTTTACTCTATGATTTAAAGGGTAATAACTGTAAAAAGCTTGAGACGAAAATAGTGTGGAAGACCACAATCTGTAACTAAGATTGCAATACTCTAGAACTTAACCGCTCGCTGTGTGGTACAGGTAACGCGGAACGCAGAACTCTGAATTCCGCTCTCTGACAGCTCGCTGTGGGTTCGGTGCCTTAAATTTGGAAACGGGATTTAAAATAAATAAAATATTCCGATAACTATCCTTACAATCTGTGTATTCATTATTTCTCTATATCGAATGTAACATTGTTCTTTATTAAAATTAAGAGTCCTTGTGTCATTGCACCAATGCAATAGCCACATTGAAAACTAGTACTCGTTAAGCGTCCTTTGTAGTATCGAAAATATTCGACGATATTTCACAAGCTTTTGTACTTTAACAGGCTATAAAACATTTGAAAGCCATTCTGTGGTAGGTTCATGAATTACATTGACGGTATTGTTCCAGATAAAAAGTTAATTTTCAGAGAGTCCGCGTATACAGTACACAATGCTCTGGAAACAATAGAGGCAATAATTCCCATTTTATGTAAATATTTGCTTTTTGAAAAATATCGATACAATAACTTTTGTTTTATGTGCGTAAATCCACTTATAACTTCCGTTGTTTCCTTTGCAGATATTTTTCATATTATATTGAAAATGTAAGCTATATTATCATTGCACGGACAGGCGGGTGTTCGTAAAATGCGTAGGACATTTTCGAATCACCTGTCTAGCTACTTAGTCGAAATTCTGTTGCCAAATCTAACGATATGATCCGGCAGTAAAGTTCCCCGTGGGGTGCTGGGCTAGAATTCACATCTTCCTGTGAGAGTCGTAAATAACGATGAAGGGAAAAACACTAGAATATGGGCAGCAGCACCTTCTGAAAATCTGCCATCTTACATTGCGTCCTCCAAGACGCCTGCCTAGCGTAAGATTAAGGCAAGCCACCCTTAACGGGGGATACCTATGTTTAGCAGTGAACGTTACGGGTGTTGATGTGATGTGTGATGTTACTTCCGACAGATGTGCTTATTCTAGGTTAAGGCGAAAGGTAATGCCAGTTGGTTTGTGCATTCAGAGGTCGCTTGTTGAGCTAATCAATAGACGGCATGGTACATTACTTAGGCAATAGTTGCCTGATCATATTTAAGAGCAAACAAATGTGGTTTTTACCTTCCTAGTAGTCATGGTTGAGTAGGCGCAAATAGCCATAACCCTTATAATCATCTTTTGAATTCTTGTTTGAAAAAATTGATCACGGAAACATTCGTGCGCTGATACAGAATTACTGACCTAAGTTTGGCACTAATCGAATTTGATACACCTTTAAAAATCTTGTCTGAAATCTCGGTTCTTCAGAATTACCACAAATTTACGGTATTTATTTTGCTTATTTTATCCTGTTATAACTAACAAAATGCATTTGAAACCTAGGTAGCAAAATTAAAAATATGTATTATAGAATATATTTGTTTCTCAGCTGAATACGCTATATTTTCACCAGGAAATTTGCGTAAAAACACCTTGTTTTAGTATTCTCCCTTTACCATTTGCATTAACCATATTTACCATCCTCAACTACACACTCACCAATAGGAGAGAGAGTTGTCAAAAGCTAGCCTATCATTTACGGTAATACAGCTGTTGTGGGGTATGAACGGCATCCATACTTGGCAGAGCTCTTTTTTGTAGCATATCCCATGCATGTTCAATGGGGTTGAGGTCTGGCAATTGAGCAGGCCACGGAAGAACGTTGATGCGAGCATCGGCAAGAGTGCGAGTTACGTTATGACTATAGCCGTGTGTGGACGTGAATTATCATGCATTAAACGAAACGAATTACCCAAACGGCTTCGCAAAGCGATGATCACTTCTGAAACAATACTCTCAGCATAGATCTGAGCATTGAGGTTGCCCCTGATCCAAATGAGATCTGTTTAAAACTTACTTGATTTACTCGAAAACGTATTTGATCCTTAGGCACTTTTGATGTCTGTACATATATAGCATTTTGTCAAACACTGTTGGCATGGGCGATGATGTTAAAAATCCTAAGCTCACAAGGCAGCAAATAAGTTTTCTTTTTCATCATTCTCCTGTAAATTTTAATAATGAAAAGATATACCTTGTGAGAAAACGTATCAAAGAATTAACCCTACTACGTGGTATTGTGTAGCTTGGAGATACGCTCCTTGATCCGCTGAAATTGAAATTTAAGACCCTATCAAAGCCTGAGAAGTTTTACCTTGCAGCAAGATAATATTATATCTAGCTCATACAAGGATTAATACAAATTTAAAACAGATGAAACTTTTGATTAAAATATATAAACTTTTGAGCCAAGCATAAGTTAAGCGTTCATACGCTTAACTTATGTATAATAGAAAAAAATAAAATTAATAAAAAAAAGCAAGAAAATCTTTGACGTTATAATTATTAAACCTAAGTAAGTGAACCAGTAAATTATTACAAACAATCAATATAAAATAATAAATACTATTATATCCTGATATATATAAATAACTAGCGGCCCGCCCCGGCTTTGCACGTGTAATTGCGACTATAAATTGAGATGTAAGTTTATGTAAGTATCCTTTATCCTATCTTTCAATTTGGATCAAATTGCACAAGGTGGGCAAATCAAATGTAAAATCAGTTCAGTAGTTTAGGAGTCCATCGCGGACAAAAAATGTGACAAGTAGTTTTTGTGTATATACCGATAAAAAATTGTTAAGAGGAATTTAAAAAGAATTGTCCCTAGTTTCTAACCAGTTCTTCTCGCAGTGGCTCTATAATTTTTGTTTTATTAAGCCTGGCAGTTAGTTGATTGTAGAATATTTCATTAGAATAACTGGTAATGATCCTTCATAAGAGCAACGCTGTTGATGACTAAATTTAATCAATAATTTTGACTTGAACTAAAATGATTTAATACACCACTGAAATAAGTTGGTCTTATTATAAATTGTATACCTAAATAAAATACTATCTTCATAATATTTTTTAATATAGTATGTGTTATGTGTATTTTAAGCAAAACATAACTTCAATAGATAATTCCACGTAAGGCAGCGAAATAAAGAGATTAATTAATATATAAATAAATTATGTAATACTAGCAATGTTATATTATTTATTATATAAAACTTATAAAATGACAAAAAGTAATTAAATTTTGTGAAAGTTATTACAAGACTGATTTAGCACCTTACATTTCAAATATTAACAAAATAAATCACCGCTATAATCAAAAGGATTTATTTACCAACCGCTTAAAACATTACAACGACAAACAAACAAAGCACATGCACAAAGAGATACCGTTAATTTCAGTCGTTAATACGATTTCAAGCTGACTCTGCGACATTAGCACCTATTCGTATTCGCGCTCACGTTCGCCATGTTTAAAAAGCGAACGTTACATACACAGGGGTGGCAAGTGACGTCATTGGTCCGACGCGCACCCCAGCACACTTGTGCGTTGAGTAGACTCAAGTGTCTAAACTAGTCACTTGTCTAAGTTTAGTACTTACATAGGGGGGTTTGTAGTTTCTTATAGAACATAGAGCTTATGATGGTATACAGATGGCGTTATAGTCAAGAACTGTTGGGCTACTTTGTTTAACTACCCACAAAATTTTAGTATTCTTTACAGATAGGTACAAGAGTTAACCTTTAACATGTATGACGGCATGTACATGTACGAACAAATAGCTATTGACCCTGGCACGCAAGTTTTGGTACTATAGCGAATACTTATATCGTTGATTATAAATTATTTACATACATACAATTAACCCTGAAAAAGGACTACAATTATTTACAAACGGGATATTTAGGTACCGTGTTTTTGATTACTTTTGAGCTCTCGATTTTTTCGGCGCTGTTGCAAGCGCTATGATTACGAGTAACCTGAAAAAGGATTTTCATTAATTTGTTTAGTTAAAGTCAAGTAAGTCACTAGTCACGTTCGTTCTTTGATAAATCCTGTAACCGGTTTGATGCAATCTCTTGCTAACTATGATATCTTCTATAAATCTCAAAATTTCATATCTAAACAAATCTCTTAATTTCATCGTTTTAAAACCGGACGATTTTAAGATTCACTCTTTTTCTGTATTTCACTTTACATTTAATTTTTGATTAGTGTTCTCTTCCAACATTATTGATTAAGCAAAAAAGTTTGTATTTTAGTTGCAATATGCGGAAACTTATAAAATGTTTATTTCTAAGCACTATTCGTTTTCCTAAGAAAAAAAATGATAAATGACTAATCGCTATTTACGATATCCAAAATATCCAGGTATTTGTTATGTTTCGGAGAAGTTCTTTCGGATCTTAGGTACCTATATGTTTTCGTATGCTCAGATTATAAATTCTTATAATATCCATTTCTAAAAATAAGTAACTGATTCAGACGTACCAAAGTCAAATAAGATATGATTTAAAAAAGTATCTTCATTCATAGAAAGTTATAAAAATATTAAAATAAAAAATTAGGAATCTAAAATTATGAAAAAGATAAATATTAAATATTAAAATGAAAAAAATTTTAACAACGTTAAAACTTGGCGATTTAAAAATTTGAATTGTGTAATGATGTTTGGTTAGGTTTTCGAACAAAATTCGTATCTCCTCCTAAACAATACTGACAATTTTCTCCTTAACCATGTCAATCGATTGATCCACAGTATAGTTCTAAATATATATTATGTACATACGATTTTGGAGGATGGCGTCCATGTGAATAGTATTATTTTCTCATATATTAATGTTTTTCGTACGGAGCGTGCGCTGGTATTAGCCGTATTTCAATGCGCGTTGGTTTGATTTTTGTACTGATCGGCAAAAACCTGCTAACATAGTCTAATAATAAGGGCCTTAATCAACTTAGACTTATTTACGTACATTTTTTTAATATGACAAGGTAAGCGGGAAGTTTGTATGAGTTACACCTTCCTAATAAATTAAAGTACTTAAGTGGCAGATCTGCTCCCGGTATCGAAATAAACCAAGTTTACCCTGAGCTAAGTCATAACCAGATCGACATTTCCCTACAATTTTTATCGATATTCTTAGATCCATTTTTGAAAACGCGATTGCAAAAACATGCCTATCATACATATTATTGTCTTTTAATAGTATTTTTGGGATTAAAGAGAAAATAAACATTTACCAAACTTATTGCATACAATAATTGTATTACATATTGATGTGTATTATATATTATTTACAATGTCAGTTAAAATAATAATATTACAGCATAAAATTCGCATCAGTCCAGGCTAAAGCCTAAATGCGTATGTTCTTGCTTCCACAAAAAAAAATGTGTGTTCTATTTAATTTTTAATTAAATCGTTCAGTTTCTCGTATTATAACATTCTATTTTCAGACTCAAGCCAATATCTGACTGAGTTCCTTAAAGATCCATTAAAATGTACCTGAATAAAGTTTGAAAATTCAGAGATTTCCATTTGCTTCCATATCCTTCCATCAATCGAAAATCTTCAAACCTCGATAGCAGTTTCAGAACATATTAATGAGAAGACAGTAGTAAGTTTTACGGTGGTATGAACTGATCACAATAAAGTTGAATCTTTATAATCAATTTACTTTAGGTATGCCATAAATATATTCTGTGCTTATATATAGAAGATTTCCTTGAAAAAGCATCCTGTAGATACTAAATTTACCATGCTAAATAGTTGCAACATTATAATGATTTTTTCTTTAATATTATATAATATATACTAAATAGCTTCAATATATTAATGTCATAATTTTTCACATCATATATATTTTTAATGACATTTTATATTTATATTAACATTTGCATACCTTACATGAGATTATTATGGAGAACTACCAAATTTTTTAAGATCATAATGTACCCATATTCGAGCAAATAAAGAATTGAATTGAATTAAATTATTTTTTGTATTATTTTTAACCGGCGCTATGCATAAAAAAATACTATAAACTATATAAAACACTACAGGTACTACAATGAGAGTACAAATATTATAATTTCTTATTATTATATTAAATAATACAACAATTTTGTATCAATGCAATTGATTGTAATGAATAACAATAATTCGAAGCCGATATTTTGCTAGTCTCAGAAAGCTCTGAATCTACTACTAAGTACTCTATGTCGCAGAGTTCAAATAAGCATTTAGCAACTAGGTCACCCACACAACCTGTTACAACGTATTAATGATTTTTTTTTTTAAGTTTACCGATTTCTCACCTACAGTTAAGATACATTTGAGGATTCCATCATCATCAACAGGTGAAAGACGTCCACTGTTGAACAAATGCCTCCCCCATAAAACGCAACTAAAAATGGCTACTATCCGCTTATAACCATTGGCTACCCGCGACTTTTACGATGTCATCAGTCCACCTAATGGGGAGCATTCCAACTCTATGTCTTCCGGGGTGATGTGGTAATCACTGGAAACCTTTCTTCCTCATCGGCTATCAGTTCGTCGAGCAATGTAACGCCCATTCCACTTCAACTTGCAAATTCTGAAAGCTTTGTCGGTGAGTGGTTCTTTGGCGATATCTGAAGATTCATATAGTTTAATATACAATTTTCCTGTATTCCGTACACTACAAATCATAAAAATACCACTCCATACACCAGACCGCGTACTTACGATACTACCACAAAATAATGCACAAGTTAGTCTACTATGTTACCGCTATCTTCCTTTGTAGCATTAAAAATGTTCAAAAGGGCCACTCATTAACTCTTCGCTAATTACGCGACATCTGTACAACACAGACCACTGTATATGATATGTCCAACATTATACCATTTTCTACCCTTTCGACAGGGAAATAAGGTTGTATACTAACACGAAGCGATACGTGTATAAGTACACCCATTGTCTGGAGGGCTGTCTGTCTCGTGCATCAAGTGACGTGTTTTTCATCGCTTATTCTTTGAAACTCCTTTGCTGAGGGATCCTGGAAAATTACAATGTATGACCCTATATCCATTATGAAGTGTCTACTGAATTTCATTTGTACTTGGGAAATGCCTTACTAATAGCAGTTTGATTCTTAGAAAATGAGAAACAAAAGAGTTCCCATATATTAATTTTACTATGCAATGCAACATCCGTTACAGCGTAGATATATATTCTACCCTGGTACAAAGCGGTTCGCCTCTTCATGTATCAGACGTAAGGCCACAGAGTGGACTGAAATAGCTGAGTCTCTATTTCTTGATACTAATAGATTACTAGACTCTGGATGTCTTAATGTCAAGAGTAATAGGAATTGTCTTGGAAAGCGTGTTTTAAAGTCGAGGTCACAGTCACTTAAAGGTGAGATTTCAATCAAAGGCAAACTTATTGCAAACAAAGAAAAAGTGTTTTGCTGTTGTTTACGAATGCCGTTCTTTAAAAGTAGCTAGATCAGTTTTCTTGTCGGGAAACTTTATTTTCGATATCTTATTGTTTTTCGCAGTAAACAATGTTTGGCAGAACTGGGCCACGGAAGTGATACTTATAGCGCAAAACTGATATATTATCACACATGCCTGTTACTTGAGCATTTGTTTTGATGTAAAGATCGGATAACTATCCGGGGATAGTACCAAGGACTTCGAAATTTCAAACCAACATCTTACGCCTCTAATCGATTACATCAACACGTCCCATACAAAATAAATTCGAATCGAAAGCACATCTGGAAGCTATACTAATGACACATAATTCGTCCACGATCGCCTGACCGCTTACCGCGTCAAGTTTTAGATTAAATTAGATCGGAATTGCTAGATAGGTAGTCGAAGGCATGCAATTTCAAGAGATAGCTAAAGAAAAACACTTAGATATCACTAAAATATTGCGTATAATATGAACAAAAATTAATAACTAACAAAGAAATTCTCATTAGCAGTCCCAACTCGTAAAATTGAATCAGGTAAAAAGGCAAGAGGCGCGGTCCTTATTATATGGAACCATAGATAAATTCATATCTACTGGTATGATGGAACCTAAAAGCTAACTAGGCAATGAATTTGTATAGATACTTCTTCCTCGAAAAGAAACTGTTCTGCCTTCTAATTCTGCCTTCAAAAATAATGAGAGATCAGCTCAAGAGTATAATATAAATTCCGTTGTAATTGGAAAGGTAAATGAGTTGCGTTAACAAAAATTGTGCTGGAGTAAAAAAAAACAAAATAAATACCTTGTAAATTTTCTATTCAATAATTTTTGAATTACTGGTACTGGTACCAGTAATTCCATAAAATATTTCCATATTGACTTATGCTTACTAAGTATGTTCGTGTAGCAGAGCATTTCATTTGCATAAATAATAGAAATCAAGACAGCGTTGTTCCTTTCCTTTGTAATAAAAACAAAGTAAGATTGCAGCATCTGCTGGATAAAAATCAAACATTATATTACTTACCTTAACCAGACTCAAACCTTTATACTTCTTTGTTGCAAAAGATATTTCTGTACTAAACGCTTGATTGTCTTATAAGCAGTGATAGGAATAGGTAGTGCTTATTTGCCTAAACTTCGAAGAACAGAGACAAGAAACGGAGACTTCCTTAGCGCTACATTTTTTTACGGGACATCTGTCCCGAAATTCGGGACAACATTTCAAAACATTAAAAAATATGTTATTTGGAATAAGTAATTCGTCTTTATTCACCTAAAGTTTGCGACTAGATATAACATAATTTTCTAATAAAATTTTTTGGATAACATTTTGTAAATGCCTTGTCTGTCTATGAATCACAATGTTTGTATAAGGAGCCGTACACGTTTCGAAGTAAATATCTTCTTTCTAGCTCACTCTCGGCTACCTTTAGTGAGATTTCTAAAGTTCAAGTGTATCATTTTATTGAAAAAAAAAAATAACATTTTGTCTTTAAAATAATAAAACGGTAATTTTTATCATTTTAGCATCCTCTATAGTAGGACGAATTTATCATTTCAAAAACAAAGGGTATTTGTATTTTATCTTAATGAAATATATTTCTAAAGTATATTTAAAAATGTGCATGATATTAAAATAATGACCGTATCCATTATTTAGTAACACACTTAAACTTTAAAAACATCATTTAATTTTATTGCACCTAAAGTACAATACGACTTTTGCGGCAACGCATTTCGTTATCTATTTTAGAAATTACAAAAAGGAACCGAATAAACTAGATCATGTCATGGACAGAAATCCCGATCTAGATAAAATTAGAGACATATGTGACGCGATAAAAGCAGAAGGGGTTGAGCGATCATACTATATGTACGCGCCTTTAACCTCAGTCGATGTTGAAAGGTCGTTTTCAACTTATAAATGGATTCTAAACATAAAACGAAATCGCCTGACAGTTGAAAATATAGAAATATAGAATTTTGATTGTGTATTTTAACTTGCATGACTCATCTGAATCTGACAAAGAAAATTTCGGTTCTGATACTGAACTTGACGAATCGAATCAAGATCATTAAATTAAAATGGTTCTTTATTTTTTATGGTAGGTAAACACACATAAAGATTTTCAAATTCTTAGCAATTTTTAATGCGTCAAGATCTGTATCAAAACCGAACAGTTAGTAAGTTCACTATTAAAACTGATTGTCCTCAATGTTACACTTCCTAAATGTTATACTTCATACGTCCTAAATGCCTCAAAGGTTAATTTGTACTTTGATTTGAGTTAAAATTGCATCCCTCAACGTCAGTGAAATAAATATGACAAAGATAGGTCAACATAAAATTGTAACCGACTGTACATTTTGTTTCATGCTTTCCAATTACGTCATATTTCAAAAATAATATAAATATACATATATTTGTTACAATAAAATTCTGTGTTTTATTTTTCCTTTAGAGCCCATTAACATAAAGCGATATCGACCGGCGATTTATGAGCATTTTTGTTTGTTTTTTTTAAGGAATTATAAATTATAAACAAAATTTTTTTACGGGACATCTGTCCCGAATTTCGGGACAGATGTCCCGTAAAAAAATTTTGTGCTAAGGAAGTCTCCGTTTCTTGTCTCTGTTCTTCGAAGTTTAGGCAAATAAGCACTACCTTTTCCTATCACTGCTTATAAGCGAGCCACATCAAAAAAGTTTGCAAGGTGGCTGGGCATTTTGAAATAATCTCCTATTCTGCTGGTTTTTGATAGAATATTCTGGAGACACGCAGTTTCGGCATATGATGAGTGTAGACGACGCGAAGCTCTGCATCTGTAACTTATTAAAATGTTAATAAACTATAAAATAACGCTAATGTAATAATGTAGACATTGTTTGGTACTTACCTGTATTACATACTAAATAAACATAAGTAGCGGCGAATGCACGCATTTGTATGTATATGCGTACAGTGGTATCGGTAGTAGGGTAGACACGGTGACCGACCCGACCTTCAGTCGCGAGTCCAACGCCGTTCGATTCGCATCTACGTTCACTTACATGTCTTCAAAACACCTATTACGCTATCCTAGTTGTCCAGTTTTTTATCTCCTCAAGATCACGCACCTATCGAGTTTTTGCATACTCGTACTCGGCGGAGCATGTCCCGGCTATAGAGATGGATGGTTGAATCCCATTCGTAGTTAAATTTTTTCCTTGCATTGTAATTTTCCATACAAAAGTATATGTAAGCAGAACTTATAATATTTTAACTGAATTTGAAATAGGAGGAACGTTTTTAAGACGTTTGTTTTTTTTATGTATGACCATGCATCCTTATTCGATCATACGGTAATGATTCCTTTTGAAATGGCCTTAGAGAGTAGGTATACGTCCAAGATAATTCCATTTGAATTTTATCAACTTCGGTCAAGCAGTTTTGCAGTTACACTCGGTTTGACCGAATGTGTTTGCAAGCACGCCTATTAGGTACTTCGATAACCCGATAAATGTTATATGTTGTTGTCAATTTATATGATAAGCAAATGACAATCGATCATGTACACAACACGCATCTTTGAAATGTGTGAAATAAAAAGATGGGTGATTTGTTTCTCAAATCATAACAGTAATATTAAGTTCGACAAATTATTTCATATTTTGCAGTGTAATAAGGTGGGTTATGTTGTTTTTTTGTTAAAAATAGGACGGTAAAGTTGTTATTAATGAGCCAAAATACTTACGGCAATTTATTAGTTTTTTGAGCTGTTTATTTGTGTAGTGGCCTGCTTAATATAGGCTTGGTTTTTAACAGTTGGCTTGATTATACTTTATATTAGTAGCAAAGCTGTATGTAGGACACGATAAAGAGGATGAAGAAAGAAATGATGAAGAGATGTGTGCGATCAAGAGGAAACAGACAGCCGGCAAGCACACACGTTTAGGAATTGAAAGGTACAGTTTCTAAGTTTAGATTTCAGTATTCGATTTTTGATTCTACTCCGTTCGACTGTAAGGTTTTAAAAATCATATCAATTTCCCACACTCAAGGTAAGATTGGTCAATTTCGACATGTACTCGTATATAGTAGGCGTAAGAATTTGGTAGTTTGAACTTGTAAGATGGGCCAATGTAAGCAAATGTAATAATTTCTCAACGTTATATATGGAGATTGCATTGAAAAAGTTCAGATGTCAAAATGAAGTTAATAGGTACCAATACATCTGCAGCTGTCCCCTGGCACCTGGTCGTAGTCTTTCCTAGGAGTTTGTTCGTTTAGTTTTGATTAATCTTAAGTAAAATTATTGATATATTTTTCCCCTGACAACCTGAGAAAGACTTTATTTATCATTCGAAATCTGCGAGGAAAAGTGTTTTTTATCCGCTAACGTAGAAATGGATTATAAAATTCGAAACGTTATAAAATTTCCTAAAAACAATACAACTTTCAATATGAAGGTAATATAAATAATTGTAGTTAAAATAAAAATAATTATAGTACTTTTACTATACTGCTGTTTTTTGCGCCTAGCATTTTCCTCGCTGTAGTGAGGTAAAATTTGTGTGTTCGCTCAGCAGTAATGTAATATGTAATTATGCGTCTCAAACCATTAAAAATTCGACGCTGATTCGAACACTCGCTTCACTAATCTTAGAATCTTTCACTTCTTTAGGTTTCAATAAAAGTACTCGCCCCAAACAAAAACTTTGCAGTCTTGCATAATAAATAACTATTTCCGCACAATGTATAAATTTGAATCAATTAATTTACGAAGTACTTTATTAAATACTAGGTATTAATAGTAGTATGTACTGGTACTTTGTATGGGCACCCGAATTCACTAAACACACGTATTTTCGGTACTTCAATATCACAGTATCTACATACCATTATCTATTTAATGACGACCTAAAATTGGTTTTAGGCGTGTATTGTGCAAATACCAATATTGTAGACCACATCCTCTCTGAACAAATAGGGCTTTATTGAATTTACCCCGGATCGAAGTTAATACACTTAGGTATTTACGTTGTTACTACACAAAGAGCGGCCTCTCTCATAAATCATTCTCATATTAACAAGTGCGTACGTGGTAACATTAAAATCATAAAATGAAATGGTATCTCTTTGCTTATGATGAGGAGGCCTAATTAAAGTGAATATAAAGTGTTTTTTTTATATGAACCTTTCTCCGTAAAGTATTGGGATAGAATTTCTGTAAGTGTTCACTTCGCGTTTATGGCTCAACGCCTTTCCGATGCCAATCCTTTTTGGGATTTCTCTTTAATTTCGTTTTCAATCTGGTTATAAGGGCTCTTAGGCTTGCAATGAGCATTTTTGTGTGCCTTATGGGTAGTAACACCTTTTTAATATGACCTTAAACTTACCTCCGCTCGTTTTTTGGAAATTTTTAACTCGCTATTTCTAAGCCAAGGTCAATGCAATTGGGACACCAGATTTATCAAAATGCATTCAGCTTTTCTGAAAGTAAGTACCTAATAACATATACCTACCCTTATAGCATAGACACCGTCACTCGCACACAAGCACACAAATATTTAAAATAAGTACCTATAAGGTAATATATATGCATTTTGTTGCAGTCATATGCTACTCATTTAACCCATTGTTTTCCCTCAATCAAGTTTAAGGACAATAAAATATAATTTATATAATTTTACCTTCTACGGCGTTGCCACTAAGGGTAATTATAAACTTTCTACTGCCGGGTTCAGCAAAAAGGGTATACTGCACATTATACTCCTTCATAATAAATATATATGTTGTAAACACTGCGAAAAGTCGAGAAGTAGATTTCTAGTCATTTACATTACACATGTAACTGGCGGTAACTTTGAATCGTCCGTACTTTTCTTCTTACATAGAAGTACATAAAAATCGGCCCAGTGCGAGTCGTAACATTAGACTTCATATTTTAACCTTTTTTTGTTCTAACGTGCGTGAGTTTGACTCGCACTTGGCTAACTTTTTGTATTTGTTGTTATAGCGGCAACAGAAATACATTATCTGTGAAAATTTCATCTGTGTAGCTATCATCGTTCTTCAGATACAGCCTGGTGACAGATGGACGGACGGACAGCGAAGTCTCAGTAATAGGTTCCCGTTTTTACTAATTAATCTTTGTTCAAATTGGGAATCAACATAACGGCTAGGTACCCTGTTTGCTATATAAGTTTATTTATTATTACAGTAACTACACTCGAGAGCAATGAATCCGGGTCACTTAAAGAATGTTAAAAATCTCGGAAACTAAAAATGATAGGTTAATGCAATAAATTGTATTTAATAGACAATGTAATACTCCTTAAATGAAAGTAAAAAAAATATGAGTCACCATACATTTTATTAACACAAAATTACATAAAGAAAAAAACTGCTGATCTCTCCTTAAAACAAAAATAGGAAACATGAAATTTTTGAACTTTATTACGATTTTCTTGAATTTTAATACTTCGTATTGCCTCCTCGTGCTTCCATTACTGCGTTTACGCGGTTTGGCATGCTGTACACCAAGTTCCTTATACGATTTTGGGGAATATTCTCCCATTCCTCTGTGAGAGCAATTTTGAGCTCACGAAGCGTGATTGGGGGAGGGTTTCGTTGTTTTACGCATCTGCCTAGCTCGTCCCAAGCATGCTCGATCGGGTTGATATCCGGGCTGCGCGCTGGCCACTCCATACGAGTAATGTTCATCTCTTGAAGGTAGTCATTCACAATCCTACCTGTATGAGGTCGGGCATTGTCATGCATAAATATAGCATCCTCACCTAAATTGACCATAAATGGACCAACGTGATCATTGAGGATTTCTTCCACATATCTTACGCTAGTTAAAGAGCCGTTTTCTATGATCACCAGCTCTGTGCGACTTTCAGAAGAAATTCCGGCCCACACAAGTACAGACCCACCACCGTAGGCTACTTTTTCTTCGATGCATGCTTGCTTGAATCTTTCCCCTGGTCTTCGATACACTCTGTGTCTTCCATCGTGCTTGTAGAGCATACATTTTGATTCGTCGGAGAACATAACTTTTGACCAATCTTCAATACTCCAATTTACGTGGCTCTGGGCATATCTTAGTCTCGAAATACGATGCCCACGCTCCAGTTTAGGGCCGTTTGCAGGTCTAAGGGGTTTTAAGTTAGATTCAGCAAGCCGACGTCTTACTGTCCATGCACTTGGGTTACTTCCTCCGAGGCGTCGAAACTGATTGGTGAGTTCAGTTCCTGTGAGAAAGCGATTTCGAAGCATGGTGTTCACCAAGTATCGGTCTTCTCGTGCTGTGGTACACCTGGTTCTGCCCGTTCCTGGTCTGCGTAGGTTAGAACCAGTTTCTTCGTAACGTCGGAGAACTCTTTGTACTGTTGACAGCGACACACCGACAGTCCTGGCTGTATCGCGCTGACTCCGGCCGGTTTCCAGCATTGTAAGTATTCTGGTGCATTCTTCAGGCGTAAGCGACATAATTTCAGCTTGAATAATGAATATAGAGCACTATCAACATGGTTTATGTACCCACATAAATGACAGATTACAAACAAAAGCAAAACCAAATGCTGTAATTTCGTAGTTCCATCTTCGAAAGTGGCCCTTTTTCAAATTTGATTTTTTTATGATATAACTTTACAATAACTAAGAAGTTTTAATACCTTCATTTAAGGAGTATTACATTGTCTATTAAATACAATTTATTGCATTAACCTAGCATTTTTAGTTTCCGAGATTTTTAGGATTCTTTAAGTGACCCGGATTCATTGCTCTCGAGTGTATTTAACAGTAACTTACTGTTGTAACTCAGTAATTAATTTGCACACACTATCAGCGGCAGAGCAAGTAAACACATAAACAGCCTTATTATTATTAAATTACACCTTAATTAACCGTACGTTATGTAATAATGGGAAATTTGCTTTCTGCTTACAACCATGTTCGTGAAATTTGATTTTCATGTTAGACAACTTATTCTATGTGAAAATTGGGTGCTATTATTGTTCGCATTTAATAATAGGCAGTCTAGTGCATGTCAGGTCAGTTATGAAATAGAGTAGTGATGTCATTAATGTAACTAAATGTATTTTTCATGTTCTACGGGTGAATCTTCAGAAAGCCAACATTTTGGGATATAATATGTGTTTATTTTAACCCATTTATTTTCGCAAATTATTTACAAATTGTATTTGAACCATTTATTTCACAAGTTTTAAATTTTTTGTCTTCATATTAAAACTGGGATGGGACGGTTAATTTAAAACTTGATAGTACAACAATAGACATTATTCTTTCACTTGATTTATTAAATCGCAATAAAGACATATTATTTTATTCGAATGAAATGTGATTTTGAAGTATTTGAGATTTTTTTTTGTCAAAATAACGTTTACATCGAGTTTTGTAGTAACATTAGGAACAAAATAATGATAAATGATGTGATGGGTGACTTTCTTTACTTTGACGAATGACGTATTAATGGAACAGTTGTTAATTGATATTTGAATATAACCGGTAGTTAAAGCCTGGTCACGCCTTCACTTTGGTATAAGAAATTATTTTTTGGAGAAAAAAGTTTTTTTTTGTTTTTGCCTACTCCGAACCAAGAGCGCCCGCCGCGGCAGCACTGGACCGCGCCGTGCTCCCTTTGAATAGTGTTTTGAATAGTTACATCGGGCAAAGTAATAAAAAATATGAAATGATACATTACAGGCACTAGATACTCTTAACATAAGGTGGTCCTCGTACTTAGTCCGTCAAAAATAATTTGCAATATATTAAAAAAAAAATATTATACAAAAAAAAAACATCTCAATATGTTCATTAGGACTAGCAGAAGTCAACCCTAAGAGGTTGTAATTTTACCAATAACCCTGTATATAATACAATATTTTTCCATCTTTAGCGATATTTGTCATTGCTAATCTAAAACCTGGCACCGCTATTTCAACTTTATTCCTAGTCTTATAATTGCGATCGTCACTGTTTAATTTAAATTTAGTAATTTTTTTATGAAAATACTAGCTATACTAATATTTTCAAATAAATGCAACTCGGTAAAGTTAAAATATCAATTTCTTTAAAATATCTCTCAGAGAATCCCTAGGATCCATTTAATAAATGGCAACGCATTGGTAACGCCCCTGGTGTTGCATATTGTCCTTAGGCGACGGTAACTGCTTACCATCAGGTGGGTGGTCTGCTTGTTTGCCACTCTATTACATAAAAATGAAAAAATAAAAAAAAACACGGTGTGAACATAACACATGCTGAGTATACCCCTATTGCCACTACTGTAACAGCGGGATCTTCCACTGCTGAACACAGCTTCCCCTATTAAAGCGGTATTTGCCATAATCCTCACGCTTGGCAGGCGTCTTGTGGATCGCAGTGTAAGTTGGCAGTTCTTTAGAAGGCGCTGCTGCCCATCTTTCAGTATTTTTCCTTTAGTCGCCTCTCACGACACCCACGGGATGATATGGGGAGGTGTAATTCTAACCCGTCACCCCTCGGGGCAAAGATATGATTATTACATCAATATTAGTATGATAATTAGTAGTTCGTAATATTTATGTAAATGGATAGTGTAAAAATGTTGTTATTTTAGCGGCAATATAATATTTTTTTATGTACTTACTATAATTGGCCATAATTACTTCAATGCAGGTCCGAGTACAGCTTACGGCCATCCGCAGTTTATAATACCAACATAATTACCGAAAACTGTTATTGTTGTTCCCGAGAGTAATTGAATTTGGTGCAAAGTTTATTCAGAGGAGGTTACTGAGGGCCACCAGGGGGCTTGATTAAACTAAACATTGTTGTTGTCTTATTCATGATAGGGTCGCTGGTGGTTAATTTACTTCTGGGATACTTTCGAATTGTCGGGAACGTCGCACTGAATTTAGATACTTAGGCAAGGAAAAACACCTAACGGCGATTTTAAGAATTTTGTTCTTCTTCGAACGGTGCGTATATACGTTTCAATTATTTTTTAAACGATTTCTATTAAGGAGGAGGTTCTCAATTCGTCTGTATTATGTTTGTAACCGCAGAACTTTTGACTGGGTGAACTGGTTTTGATATCTTTTTTATTTGAAAGCTGATGTTTGTCGTTCAGTCTCAGTTTCATAAAAATCGGTGAAGCCGTTTTGCGAATTTGAGTTACAGTCCAACAATTGAAAAATCTTTTCCTATCTTGATAATATAGTGGTTGACAATGAATGACAATCGATCCCGTAAGTCAACAGCAAGGGTCACTAAAAAGAATATAAAAAAATATTTAACTACAAAATGGATTCGATCTCAATGCTCAAAAGTGTGAAATACGAAGTCGGTACGATGCGCACAATATTGTGATAATAGGTACTTTTGAAGTATCATCTTGAACTACCGACTTCAACAAGTTATTTCACACTTTTCAGTGTTGAAGTCGGTTCCATTTTTTGGCTAACATATTTTTGGCATTATTGATGATATGAATTCATAATAGATGATGATAATATAAGATTTGAATTTTGTTTTTACTTAATTAAAACGTTTTAAATTTGTCCGGTGGTCCTTTGAACTTTTTTAATATTATTGTGGCGGAACAAGGACGTCGCTCATCTGATGTTGAGCGGTAACTTCTGCATAGGTATATCACAAGTGATGACTTGCACTGCGCCAGTCATCCTGAGACAAACATTTTTGTAAAGGCGCTCCGAGTTCCCAAATAATAGGTAAAAACGCTGTGGAGAGTTGTCGAAAAATGCCGTTGTGGCGTCGCGTAGCGTAGTTTGATTGTCGAATCGGGCCGCTATTCTGCTGCTGCGCGGGTAAAAACTGATATGTGCGGAATTATAAGTTTTTAATTCTGCTGTTTGAAATGTGATTTTTTATTATGTAAGCTTACAAGCTTTTGCTCGCGACTTCACCCGAGAACCCGGAATTCAACCCTAGAATTCGAATTATGCTTGCTCTCTCAGGAACATATGAGAATTTACTGAGGGAGCGCTTCTTTTATTCCAGGACCTCAGTTATCTTTTTTTACCAATATTCTTCCAACCGTTACATAAATGAGTGGTTTTTACTCATTACTGATATCCATTTTTTAGTATCCATATTTTTTCTAAAACGATTTTTTTTTAATTTGAACATAGTGCAATAACTTGTTGATGTCGAAACCTCGCTTCTGTTCAAAAATATAACATCAATAATGTGCTGGTGGTAACGACTTCGACAAGTTATTTCAATTTCACTTCACATACTTGTTGGATACCCAAGTATCTATCTGAGAACTTACGTAGTACCAAATTATATAGAAAAAAGCATAACTCTATAGTAATGCTTTTTTTCTTCTATAAAATTTGCCAGAATTTTTTGCATCTCAAAATTTTATTATGAATTATGTGGAAGGTAAGTCTGAAATATTTTTTATGAATAGTATAACTATAATAATCTCAACACTCGTACACTAAAAACTAACGTGTTTTTTACTCAAATATAAAAGTTTGATTATTCCAATGACAGTTTCGACTATATCTATAGACTATATGCATTACTTTTATTAAATCCTCCAATCGTGATGATTCTTTTTTTCTCGGTAGGGTATACTTTAAAGGTGCTCCCATTACAATTTCATCAACATTAGTCAAGTGGTTTTTGAGTTACAGTCAAATAACTGTAAAGTGTTACAATATCTTGATGATTTCATAGTTGACGGTAAATGACAATAAATACCATAAGTAGAAAATGGGTGAAAAAATGGAACCGACTTCAACACTGTAAAGTGTGAAATAACTTGTCAAAGTCGGTACCGTGAGCACAATATTGAGATAATAGGTACTTTTGAACCAGCAATGTACCGACACCAACAAATTATTGCACACTTTCCAGTGTAGAAGACAGTTCTTAATTTTGTTAAAAAATTCAAGGAGTGTTTGGAAATGTACGCGCTAGCGTTTAACTCGCAGTGCAAAGCGAGAACCGTTTACAGTGTAAATAGTCAAAAAATCCTAGTTATAAACTGTGACGATGAAAGAGGTCTTACTTCTCCTACACACTCGATAAAACATCTTTAATGGTTGAAAAACATTTAAGTAGGTAGTATAAGTATCTAAAATAGAATAGAGTGGATATTTTTCTCAGATTTCATTCATAATTTAAATACCGGGATCCCGAGATTCAAGTTTTTATTACGTAAAAACCTAATACCTACATTGCACCTTAAATACATATGATTATCAATTTCAATTATTTCTTATTATATAACATATAATTATCAATTAGTTATTTCTTATTAAAAAATAAAAAAGGCATACTGAAATCCAAATATTCTAATTGACAATCTTTAAAATTAAGTCGTCTCGGTTCAATTTATGTTTCATCTTCTATGCCTATTGACGATTCGTCATATTCAGAGCTAAGGGCAATATTTCTCTCAGGGGCATACCGCGAGTTTTACGAGAGTCAACTATTTCCGGTAAAAGCCATACCATGTAACATTGTAAAAATCTTTCATTTTTGTTCCCAAAATAGGTAATTTTTTTCTACGATCTCAGTTTTGAGTCGTTCCTTTTCACCACTCCACTTCCTTTTCACTTTTAACTGTAGAAATCCATCCAACCATTTGGAAGATACGGTGTGATAAAGAAATGTACAAGCAAACACACATACAATGAGAAAAAAATTAGGTAACTCAAAACCTAATTCTGTAGGTAATGCAAAAAATTGTTTGATTTTAACTAACTTAGTTTGTCTGAACGTAGCAAAAGGTAATATATTTACCTGGCGATAGGTAAGCACCACGTGCAGCGTTAGGTAGGAACAAATAATGTAACGGAACAGACCTTGAGTAGGAAGTTCCGTCACTAAATATGAATAATGTAATTGAATATGGTAGATAATCTAAAGATCAGAAATAAATTATTCATCCTAAGTAAGACATTTTTATAGTCAATATTTGTGTGTGCTAAACTTTTTGATGTCTTAAATCTGGAAAGAAATTTTGTGACCTCATTTTATGTTTAAAAAGAATGAGGCATAGAATAGTTTGAAAATGTTGAGAGGATCTGTCAAGAATACAAAATGACATGAAACATCGATTTTCTCATCTTATTTTACACGTAATTTTCACTTAAATCTAAAATATAAGAAATATATTAAAAAAATGGAAAACCTACTATAAGGAGATATGTGAAGAACACAAAAATCATGTGGAGAAAAGTTATGTACGTAAGTTTACATTGAATTATTTGAGTATTATAAAATTTACGGGATTGATACACTACTAAACTAGTATAAACTCTTATTCTTGGGTGTATCAGTTCTAATCTACTGAAATAGTAAATTATATTGATTATGTGATTGTGTGTTGATGTCTTCTGAATATTGTTCTAGAAAAAAAATATTTTGTCTAAGTATTCATGTATGATAAACGTGTATGATGATTCTACTCAAGTATTTAAGTTGATATAAAGAATGCTTTAAGTTTGTTCAACTAATATGGATTGACACTCTTACGACAACATTGAGGCATGTAAGTCCTCGTATATATGTATACAACAATACGAAATATAAATTCTATTCAACCATGATGATACATTGTTGAATATTGGTGCAAATGCGACCACACGACCACACCTTCAATAAGTCTTTCTGCTGTAAGGATGAAAGATGTTATATTCGACATGAGAAAATTAGAGGGAAAATAACTCCTCTTAACCTTATATATTCATATTTGAGTACTTGAGTCAGAGTATAAATATAATTCACTTTTGATATCACAAACACGTGATTTTACAAAACTTAGGCAAAGTAAGTCCTAAAATATAATAACCAAATTTTTCATTGAAATCAAATAATAATATGGAATGAACCACAATACATTAAATAACATTCTATTTCAAACCGAAAGGTATCATATCAATGATATTAACTAATTAGACATGATGTCGTGTACGAAATATGTAAAAGTAAATTGAGAAATAATCAATCAATGACACTCATTATATGGATATTATGAATTATCCAATAATGTGTTCAAATTAGGAAGTTAAGCAGTATTTGATTTAAGGAGAAGGCTTTACCTAAGTGAACCGATGAGCATTGGCGTCGTGCGCCGTAAAGAAGGCCTTCTGAAACGTACTCCAGGGGTTGCAAGTCCCTGGCACTTAAGAATTTGAACTTTTCCTTAAAACTGCTAACTAAAATACGATGGATCCATCTAATTATCAAAGTTGCAACTTATCAAATAATAAAATCTTACAATAACAAAATGTTATAAAATACCTATTTGCTAGTTTACTTCTAATAAACGTTATACTTCCAAAATTTAATAGTGTCGAAGTCAGGGCAAAATAAACTATGAACTATCAGTCTAGTCCATTCTCCTACTCTTTTAATTAGACCAATTTTAAAATAATTCAAAATACTTAATCAAAGGAGAATGCCCATTTTACTAGGAGACTTAGGTCCCCTGAAATAGTTGTCAGTGTCCTGATCATTTCTTTTTTAATTTGTTAATAAAAACGTCTAATTTTAGGATCAGTAGCCATTTTTCATATTTTTACCCTGGTTTAAGAGTAATTTAATTTTTAAGTTATAAAAATTATCAATCATCTAGATATCAAGACTATAATACTTTTTAGACAAATCGAATGATACCATAAGTATCAAAATCCGCAACCTGATAGTTTAGGAGGTAGTATCTACAACTTTATTCTAGTCCTTAATAATAATTCAGATCTAATATTAAGGCTCGGAAATTACGAAATAGTGCCAACATGATATGGAAAATCTCATAAACCAGGTACCGGATGGTACTGCAATTTAAAAACACGATACTCAAGGATATAAGTAATACTTTCATCGATTTCAAAACATGTTTCCTAATAATTGGCTCGATAGAAAAAAATCTCAAAAACACCTCTGAAAATAGAGGATTCCTACTTTTTCCGCCAGATTTTAGTGTATTAAAAATTGGATTTTTTTCTAAAATATTGATTTTTTAAGTACAATAAATTTCATTGATTATTTTAATCCAAAAAAAGCACAGTTAATGCGTACTGAGCCTGTTTACAAAATGTCACATACGCCCTTTCATTCCGAGAAGAGTTAACATCATGTCGCACTATTTACTCCAGCGATCTACGTATATTGCTATCATCCTCGCTCATATCGCGGTCAGCCGCGTCATGCGTCGGACCTGTGTCACTTTTCTCGGCGATCTCAATTAAAATAAAACATGGGTAAAATTATAAATAAACGCTTTGGGAATGCAAAAAATCGTCAAAAACGCATGATGGACATAATAAGGTAAGCATCTATGGCTTCCTTTCTCCATGTACCTATGTATATATCTCTTATATTAATGAAATTATGATATGATTGTGAACCCTAACGCAATATAAAAAACACTTCAAACATTTTACAAGACATAGGTACAACTTTAGCTACCTAAAATAATTATTATAAGCAATATTCAGAATTTTTCGTAATGAATGTGTTGTAATTATTTTAGATGGATCATGATTAATTTATACAGTTTCTGACAATAAGGCACACAGGTTATGTACATAATTTTCGACAAATCAATCGTCGTTCAAATAGCGCATAGTAAGTGACATTGCTTCGCAATTGAGAGGCACGTGGATCGAATCCAGCGTAAAGAGATTCTTTTTGGTCTAATTTTAATTTTACGACATAATTCTTAATAATACAATAATAATTTTACGTATGTACGTGGACCAATATAATGTGTCTGACAGTAAGGCATAAACGATATGTGTGTAATTTTCGACACCTTGGTCAATGATTGTATAGTGTGTAACTACTGAAGTCGAATCAGAAGATCGAGTACCGTGGATCGAATCTCACATACCTAGATTCTTTTTGGTGACTTTTTTATTTGTATTACTTTTTATTTGATACGTATTATATTTACGTATAATTAAGTTTTCTGACGCGTATTCAATTTACGATTACAATGCTTGCAAATTTATTAGGTATCTCGAGTTTCCATGTTTTCATATAATTAGAGAGTTTAGTATATCTAATGAACGTGAACATTAAATAGGTACTACCTAATCTAGCTATCTGAACACGTTTTTTTCATAGATCTCGAAAAAGTATGTCTTGGATGGACACGAGTTGCCACAGCGTAATAGTTACAGTAGAACAACATTTTCAATTTACTACAAAGCTATGTTGAGTAAACACCGTCCTTCTGTCCACTACTATAGAAAACACAAACTTTCATACATGGAAAGTTATTGAAATATTCATGGTATTATCGAGTACGTAATATATTAGTACATATAAATTAGTAGTAAAAAGATGGCCGTAAACGTTTGATGCGATAGAGATAATGAAATTCTGAAATGAAAACTTAATACAAAAAGATGAAGCCTAAGCTTCTGCTTTAGAATGAGACTTTCCATGGTTTTCTTGAATAGCATAAGAATTAAGAACTGACTAAAAGAAAATGAAATAATTAGCACCATACCAATACTTACGTAAGAACATCGAGTAAGGTGCATTATAGAGGACTTAACTATAACGCCCTTAATAACCAAAGTGTAGCGGATATACTACCAAAGAGAGTATTCCCCAGGACGTTTTGGTGTTAAGGGGCGGCCGGTAATTCAACAAAAGTTAAAATTATACACATTATAGCCATTATGTTTTTAAATGTTACATCTTCTGTGTTGTATAAACAACATATGGTAGCCATATAAACAACCCCATATATTGGATAGGAGGATGCTTCTTGGTTATTGATACTATCCCATAACTTACTTACCAATAAAATTCTTACCCCCGGTTTCTGAAACGCAAATCAGCGACAAATTATTTTAAATACTTGTTAATCCATTGTCATACGCAGATTGGGTTTCTAAAAACTTCATGTGACTGTTTGTCAACACTAATGTCAAATCTCCAATTAATCGACAATTATTTCAATTTTGGGTTTCTGAAAAGCTTTTCGGTACGTTAACGGTTTGTTAAACTGACTAATTCTAATTGCCCAAAATCGACCAATTATTCTAAGATTAACGTGTTGATATCGTAAAAATATATAAAAATAGTTTTAAGCATTCCTACCTACAACGTTTACTCTAATAACTGATAAGATAGAACAAGAACAGAATTATATCAAGTATGATTACTCTAAAAACACATATTGCTATTTTTCATACCGAAGGTACTGGGTAGCACTTCACCACTATCTCGCCTGATGTTAAGTGACGATGCCATCGATGATGCAGCTCGCTTACCCTGAAGATACCTATTCACTCCGGTTTAGAAAACCCCCCCGTAATTAACCAGAAACACAGACTCAGGCAGAGTGTTCCATTCCCTAGCGGTGTGTATGATGAGCGAGTATAGAACAAGAGTCCGATTATAGAACTACGTAAATATATTACTAAAGACTACGTGATTATAGTGTTGCTGCTCATTTGTTACTCAATAGGGTGCTATAACATATTCAAATTCAAATTCAAATTCAAATTTATTTATTCATAAGAATATTGTACATTGTGTTCTTACATTATCTTAGAATCAAATATTCTACCGTTTCCGGCGTACAAATATATTGTATCAAGCTCTATAATAAGGACAGAATAATTTTTCAAACAATTATTGTAAATACAATTAATAAAGATTACTGTACCTAATTTTTTATATAATATGAATAAATGGTGATTTTAATTACAATATAAATATTTAAATGTCACAGGTAATACAAATATAAATTAATCAAGTATGTCAAGTAAATTATTAGTCCTACAATTTATCATCTAAAAATTCATTAACTGAATAATAACACTTATTTATTAGGAATTTGAATAATTGATATTTGAATCTATTTGTGCAATGTATCTTAAAACTATCTGGCAGTTTGTTATATATTCTGATACACATACAGAATGAGTTATTTTTATGCACCATTAGGTGTTGTTTAGGAATACACAATGTGTATTTATGCCGCCTACTTCTATTTACTACCTCGTTTTGCTTCGGAAATATGGCGTGATGTCGATGGACAAATAAACAAACTTCTAAGATGTAAAGGGATGGCAAAGGTAATATGTTATGCTTTTTAAATAAAGGTTTATAGCTATCTAAAAATTCGACACCACAAAGCGATCTCATGCATTTTTTCTGTGCTATAAACGCTTTTTTAGATTCAACAGAGTTACCCCAAATAACCAAACCGTATACCGTAACCATAACCATAGCAGCCATTAAACAAACCGCAGCTGGGTAGATTGTAATACCAACAAAAGCATTTCCAAGATAAGTAGGTTATGGACCTTCCAAACCCCAACCCTCTTTGAGAAAACACCTTTCGGCTGAGGGCGTTAAGATATGGTTTAAAGCTCTGTTTAGCGCCTGATGTGCGGCTACAACATATTCACGTTGATGTTAGAAGTGGTATTATTTTGTATTGATGCGCAGGAGGTCCATAGTTAGAATCTCGCCGCGGTCTTCCACTTCACCGCATGATGCGAGGGCGGGAGTTTTTAGAATCATTGATAGGCTTGATAGTTGTTGGCCTTCAAGTAGAAAATATATTACCAAGGATCTAATGGTATGTTACGACGGCTGTTCTTGCCTATTCTTCTCTACTGACTTCATCATCATCAGACGTCAATCACTTACCATCAGGTGAGATTATAGTCAAAGCGTAGCCTAGCAGCAATAAAAAATGCCACTCATGATTTTTTTATTTTAATCGATTTTTACGATATAAAGCAACAAGTAAGGGAAGACAAACACGCACATTTTCACGTACGCTAGTGACTTTCACTATCAATAAACTATTACTGACATAATAACTATAAAATTAAAGAGTATTTATAATCATCATGATGGTATTGAGGATAAAGGGATTTTTTTTAATTTAATTTTTTATAGCTGATAGGTAAGCCTTTGACCACAATCTCACGTGATGGTAAGTGATGATGTGGTCGAAAGTGTTAACAGGCTTAACCTAGAATTACTCTGGCTATCAAGGACAGCTGCCGGAACACACCGTTAGGTGCTTGGCGACAGATTTTCTACTTGAGGGTGGTCGCTAGCCAGGCGGGCATTCACAAAATGCCCTTCCACCATGCGGTGAAGCTCAAGCCCGCGGCGGGATTCGAACCATGGACCTGCTGCGCGGCAGTCCATAGCCAAAGCCACTGAGCTATCACTGCTGGATTCATAAAAATTAATGAAATTTGATAATTCCACTAGCGATAACCCATCAATGTTGACATTTTAGGTATTAGAGCGTACACTCGCACGACTGGACTCTGTCAGTTAGAAATCCGAGCGCAAATAGTATTGTTGGATGTGAATGCCCAAATCTGCTTGTATTTTGACAAATAGGAACGCTTCGAACTCCTCTCTCTTGTTGTTTTACGTTTACGATCATCCGTCATATTTAATTGGTAACCATAGTAACGGTGGTGATGCCAAAAATGATTTGGGATTAATTTCATGTCAAAACAGAAGAGACAACGCTATGTGTTAAAAAAAGACAGAACACTAGAGAATGAATGAATTTGAACGACATTTTAAAATTTCATGTTATCATAGATAAACAAGCATTTTAATCAGGTGTTCTGTAATTTTTCATTAATATGCGTTCCAGAAACCCGTTGAAAGTTAGCGGATTGTTAATTGTGATGGCTTGTTAGATGAATTGAATTTTGACACGCGTACCGAAAACCGGCGATTAATATCGGACACCAAAAATATTATTTGAAAATCAATAAAAGTTTGTTATTTTTCTAGTATAGAAAATGGAGGAGAAGAACGACACATTGTTGATATACACTATTACACAAAGAGTATATTAAGACAAATCTCGAAACATTCACCTTTCGATTATTTTTTTATTAATATGCAGGGTTATTGGTAAAATGCTAACTCCAGGGAAACCCGGACAGATGGCAGCCCTACTCTCATAGAATGTCCGATTTTATGTCGCACTCCGGTGCATCTTCGCAACATAATCTACCTATACAAGTACATACATCAAGTGACGGCACGGGTGTCGTTTACAAACATAAACGTATCTTTCGTAATCTTTGACAAATACAGTTAATAACAGTAATACCACGGTTTTATAATCGATATGTAATATTGTGGTATTTGTGGTATTACGTATGAATAGTAATACAAAGTAATACATTTTCAAACAAAATACTTATCTTTCTCCTTGGGTGATTTCAATAATGGTATTATTTTGTTAGAAGTTTTGTTGTTCCACTCATCTACACAATAGCATCCACGAGATGTATTTATTATTATTAACAAATTGAAACAATAACTGTACCTACCTACTACATTCTCCATGTGATTTTTTGTTAGTGAAATCTTAATATGACTTGTAGTAATGACACGAGCAGGTACCCTTGATTGTTAGCGGAAACAAAGCCAGGATCTGAATGAACTACGCTACTTGATAAAAAAAAAACAAAAATTGGAACCGACTCCAACACCCAAAAGTGTGAAATAACTTGTTCAAGTCGGTACCAGTATAGTTCAAAAGTACCTATTATCACAATATTGTGCACGTGGTACTAGTGTTCGACTTCAACAAGTTAATTCACACTTTTTGGTGATGAAGTCATTTCCATTTTTATTTAAAAAAAAAACACTTCTTTTTATGACCCTTGCTACTTACGGGATCGATCTTCATTCATTGTCAACGACTATATCATCAAGATAAGTAAATATTTTTCAGTTATTGGAGTGTATGTCAAAAACGGCTTGACCGATTTTGATGAAATTTAACTGGAACCAAACAACAAGTATCAGCTTTCAAACAATAAAAGATTTTTTTAAATCGATTCACCCAGTCAAATGTTCTGAGGTAACAAACATATAAGAAAAAACAGACGAATTAAGAACCTCCTCCTTTTTTTGAAGTCAGTTAAAAATACCCAATAGTATAACCCGCTATTTGTATTTTGATCAGGGGTAAAAAAGTTTTTTTATGATTTTCTGTGTAAATTTTACACAATATACTTGTTTTTGTAATAAATAAACCATCTATTGTGTAACAGCTTACGCCTTGCATCAAAGTAGATACATAGTTCATGTTCATCAAAACCATAGTTCATGTTCATTAAAAATGAACATACACAAAAACTGCAAAATCAAACAAGTTGGTAATAATCAAGACTAAACTTGTTCTACTGTAGGTATGGTAAATTTAGGCTCGCGGGAACTATGATCGCAAAGGGTTAACTGTGTCACACTATGATATTTACAGCATACAATCAACTAATGGTTGGTATCATGTATGCATACTAGATGGCGCTTCAGCACACATCACATTCGTGTGTGACAAGATAGTTACTACTAGTTCTACTAGAGAGCGCTCTAAATTTTTAACCAAATAAAATATTACCGTTGACTTGCGGACGTGGCGCCATGTACACCGCGAAGTAAACACGCGAGGAGAAGTGGGGACAAAATCTAACATCTGGTTTTAGAATTCTGTCCCTTAATGCCCAGTCCTCTTCTAATTCATTGCTTTTTTTTAGACAATATAACAATAAATATGGTAATATTTTCTCGCACATGCTCCAAGTTGTAAGATTTTGCCTGTTTGTATTGATAAGATCCAAATGCGAATCTGCTTAAATCATTTATATTTAATCTAGGAAACTAATCAGTACAGTACAGTACAGTAACCGGCAAAACACGTGAGTTTTTTGCCGGTTAGTATATAACTTGATGCTATTTAGGAATAGAATAGACATTTCAAAAGAAACGATTATTTTCTTTCACGCTATCAGCTCGTCATTGACTTGACACTCTTGACAGTAGCACGTAAACATTAGTAGTGTTGCCAGTTAATATTTTTTAAATAGAGACACACCATATCGATTTTTCCTGACTTAAGAGTGTGTGAAGACAGCCGTGCTTCCACGCTATACCATCACTGATGCTTATAAGCAGTGATAGCTCAGTGGCTTTGGCTATGGACTGCCGCGCAGCAGGTCCATGGTTCGAATCCCGCCGCTGGCTTGAGCTTCATCGCATGGTGGAAGGGCATTTTTGCGAATGCCCGCCTGGCTAGCGACCACCCTCAAGTGGAAAATCTGTCGCCAAGCACCTAACGGTGTGTTCCGGCAGCTGTCCTTGAGAGCCAGTAATTCTAGGTTAAGCCTGCTAACACCTTCGACCACATCGTCACTTACCATCAGGTGAGATTGTGGTTAAAGGCTTACCTATCAGCAATAAAAAAAAAAAAAAAAAAATATGTGGCTGCTATAAATCGTTCTTTTATTATATTTTATACTCGCTGAATTTTAACGTTCACCTTGCTACTAGCCCGGCGGCACACCTAACAGCAAGCCATATTGTATTGAATACCAGGCATCTATAAATATACATCTTAAAGGACTTGTAGCGGAGTTTGCTTAGCCGTTCTTAATCGATCAGCTAAGTTAAGCAACGTCATAAATCATGACTTAGATGCTTGACCGCTAGTGACAGTACTACTGAGAGCTTCCGCGCTTCGTATGGCACGTTAAGCCGTTGGTCCCTGTGTTGTCTACAGATGGCAGTCGTTACAGCATGGTGGTAGGGCATTTTGCGAATGCCCGACTGGCTAGCAACCACATTCAAGTAGAAAATCTGTCGCCAAGCACTTAACGGTGTGTTCCAGCAGCTGGCCTTCATAGCCAGTAATTCTAGGTTAGTCTGAACAACATCTTCGACCAAATCATGACTTACCATCAGGTGAGATAGTGGTCAAAGGCTATATATATGTGCTGTGCTGCCAAAAAAGATGAGGATGACAGCTTGACTCCAGTAGGAGCTTCAAAAATATACGGAGATGCAAACGTGACTGTCCGTCAAAAAGTATCACGTATTCAATCGGAAAGCAAATCAGGTGAAGAGGGATCCCTAGACTTCAAATACGAGGTTCGAGAACTGCGTAGCGAGATAGTCAAGATGAGGAAAGAGCTTACGATTTCCAACTCACTTATAGCTAACTACGAGACTACGTTGCACCACACTGTCACCATAATAGCTGGGTACGAAAATAAACTAAGCCAGTCTGGGTCTGTCATAGCATCTTACGAGTGCAAAATTGGAACATATGCCTGCCAGATAAAAGAACTACTCGATAAGTTAAAAAATTGTGAGTGCGGTGATAATTTTTTGAGCAGTGATCCTACCAAGTCACAGATTCAGTCAGTACCTAAGCCGACTGCGTTGGCAGTAACTGTCCAGCCTCAGTGTCCTGCAGTGTCCCGCGCTTCATCTGTGCTAGCAGCTACTCCCCAGCCTCAAAGCCCTGCAGTGTCCTGCGCTTCACATGCACTAGCTATTGCTCTACAGCCTCCAAATCAGCCAAGGGTGGTGGTGGCTGAAGCCAACATCAAGGAAACCAAGATGCAAGGTCAGCCCGTTAAAGTCACAGGTATGCATAAGAAAGGTAAAAAAACCCAACTAAAGCAGTCTATCACCTACTTGGAGCCAACTGCGGGTTCACACTCCGCTCATATGAATTCGGAGCATTTCTCTAAAAATGTCTCAAAATCAGCCAGTGACGACAACGAATGGGTCCAGGTCACTAAAAAGAAAATTCGACGCACTTCTTCAATGTTTGGTACCGCAGGACCCTCCGTAACATCGTTAAGAGCTGTGGAGATTCGGAAATACATACACCTGTGGAACATGGCGTCTGGTGTTGAAGAAGTACGAGAATACTTACGACAGGTTTGCCCTAATGAATCTTGTACAGTGGAGGAACTTGCAGCTAAAGGAGACTACAAGTCATACAAAATAGGCATTCCAGCTGCCTGTTATGACAGGTGTTACTCAAATGAGGTGTGGCCGGTAAATGCCCGAATTAAGGCATGGGTCAATTATAGACCACACGCAAAACCGGACCTTAGAACTGGACCTACTGCAACAAACTCTCGGCCCTTTCTCGAGCGGCCCACTATCAGGGCAGCAACAACACAATAAAAACTCCAATTTACAGGTTTATTACCAAAACGTGCGTGGACTGAAAGGCAAAATGAAAGATTGGCGTAATAACCTGCTACTATCGGAATACAACTTGGTGGCTGCTGCGGAAACTTTTCTTGATAACTCCGTGGTGGACTCTGAAGTAGTTAATGGTGACTGGAGTATACTGCGACGTGATCGTAACACGCCGTGTGGAGGAACATTACTGGCCGCTCGCGCCCCTATAATACTACGTCGCCACCTTGAGTTGGAGACCGTTGACGGAGGTGAGGACTTATGGTCAAGTTTTGTGTGGCACGGTCAAAAAGTGTACGTATGTGTTATTTATATCAAATCAAACGCGACAGATGATTTTTACCTTAGGTGGTTCTGTAAAGTTGAACATTTTATTAACAACCTAAAAGGTATAGTTTTAATTATTGGTGACTTAAATTTATATACTGCTTCATTAAATGTAAACAATTACTATTTTTATTTTATGACATTTTGTAATTTGTGTGAGAATAATACTGTACCTAATGTTAATGATAGAATGTTAGATGTAGTACTGATACGGAGGTGCACGGATGTTAATGTGATGGTCACAAGAGCTCCAGATAACATTGTAAAAATTGATTCTCATCATCCGCCTCTTGATGTTAATATTGACGTCGTCAGTTCCCGTCAGTATGACCGTATGGAGCCCAGTAATATTAATTCAAGAAAAGATTGGAATTTTAAAAAATGTGACTATCATATGTTGTTCGGTATGCTGTCAGATGTTTCATGGCATGAGTTTTATGGGGTTAATGATGTTTGCTTAAGTACTCAACATTTTTATACTGCTTTGTACAACATTTTTGACGCGTGTATACCTAAAAAGCGCCGCAACCGTTCTAAGGGATCGCGATACCCTGTGTGGTTTACGAAGGATATTATTGACGACATAAAATTTAAACTAGAGCTTCATCGCAGCTGGAAACAAACAAACTCTAGAGAAACCTACGAATTATTCTCCAACATAAGGGCTGAGCTAAAAACCCGTGTCTCGAAGGCTTATGACTTGTATGTAAAACGTATCGAGCAAAATATTAAGAAAAATCCTCGAGAGTTCTGGCGTCACATATCAAGCTTGCGCTCTAAGGGTGGGTTCGAAGCTACCGTTGTTTATAAAGGTAACAGCTTGAGTGGCAAAGAAGCTTCCGAGGCTTTTGCTGACTTTTTTTCCAGCGTGTTTTTAACAGTAGTACCTGAATTGGACGCAGAAAGTACCTCGAACAGGGATTTGTCTTTATCAAGTAACATTATAAATATAACTGAAATATTACCTTGGGAAGTAGCTGCTGCTATTCAAAATCTCAAATCCAACAGTTCCGTTGGACCTGATAGCATGCCTTCATGGTTTCTCAAGGAAGGAAAAGCAATCCTGACTTACCCCTTGTGTCACTTATTTAATCTTGCGCTAAAAAATGGAATCTATCCACCCCAATTGAAGCTTTCGCGGGTCATCCCAATCCCCAAAGGGTCCGACAAAGCGTTAGTTCAAGAATATCGCCCAATTGCTGTATTACCCACTGTAGCTAAGGTCTTCGAACGCATATTGCACAAAAAATTGTACAAACAAGTAGAACCATTTTTGTGTAACGAGCAACATGGGTTTAGGAGTAAAAGATCAGTGAACACCAACCTTCTAACACTTGTGGACTATATTTCCACCAGCCTTGATCGTAGGACACAAGTAGATGTTCTATATTTTGACTTCCGGAAGGCGTTTGATAGGGTCAACAACGACATACTGCTGGCAAAGCTTAGCGCCTTGGGCTTTACTCCTGGTCTTCTCCATTTCATCGCTGATTACCTTCGCGACCGCCAGCAATATGTTCGTCTAGGTATCTATGAATCACAACCCTATCACACGCGTTCCGGAGTAAGCCAAGGATCAATCTTGGGACCTCTACTATTTGTTCTTATGATTAACGACCTTCCCGCCGTAGTCAAGCATTCAAAATGTCTTTTATATGCTGACGACCTAAAAATTTTCCGGGCAATTAGAACAGTAGAGGACTGTCTCGCGTTGCAGCGAGATATAGATTTGGTCTATCGATGGAGTGTAGAAAATGAAATGGAGTTCAATCATGTAAAGTGTCATCAGATGACTTTTGGTCAAATGCACCTCCCAATCGAATTTCAATACAAGTTAGGCCAAAATGTTATAGCGCGAGCAACGTACATGAAAGATCTGGGTGTGACATTTGATCGGAAGCTCACTTTTAACGAACATATTATGTTAGTTGCCAAAGAATCGTACCAACGGTTGGGTTTTGTGCTTCGGAATTCTAGGGATTTTCACAATATTGATGTGATCAAGCTTATATTTAGCGCTTTGGTTCGAAGTAAGCTGGAGGCTAGTGCCTGTGTGTGGCATCCCCACGAGGCAAGCTATACCCTTATGTTGGAGAAAGTTCAAAAGGCCTTTCTCAGATATCTATACAAGCGTATGTATGGGTACTACCCTTACATGTACCCTACAAAATTTTTGCTAGGTAGCCTAGGCTACAATTCGCTAGAAGTCCGTAGATCTTATGACCAGCTCGTTATAATGTGCAAAGTTCTCAATGGCAAAGTAGATGCTCCGGATCTCAGTGATGTTTTGTGTCGCCTTTATGTACCTGACAATTACCTCTCGGCGAGGAAACACAAACTTTTTGCTGTTCCAAACTGTAGGACAGTCACTCACGCCACATCCCCGATACCGCGATCCCTTAAAGCGCTCAACGCTCTGGTAGACGCCAATCAAGAGCGTGACATATTTAATGACACATGGAAGGAGATCCTTACTGAATGCTTAAAGCTCTGTGAATGGTATAATTATTAAAATGTTTTTATATTATTATTATTTTAAATTGTGTTTATTATCTTAAATTGTGTGTATTATTTTAAATTGTGTATATTATTTTAAATTTTTATTACTATTATTTTGAATCACCATTGGAATATTCACTTAGTTGACATTGTATTTTTAAATTGACATTTATTTTAATTTTTGACATTTTATTGAATATTTAATGTTTTTATAATGTTTTATCGTTAGTGTAAGTGGTGTTTCTAACCGTTCTAATTGAATAAAATAAATAAATAAAATAAAAAATAAAAATAAATATAAATAAAATAAAAAACATACATAAACAATCAATAATACCAATAGTATATTCAATAAGTATACTTAGGGTATGGATCGTTTCTGCGCTGTCGATAGATATTCAATTAAAGGCAAAACTAACAACGTGTAAAAAAACTAAATGAATAGCAATGAATTCAGTCATAGCTATGTATTTTTAATCTATCTAAGATTCTGGAAAAATGGGAACTATAAATAACTGGCAATTCTAAGTTGGTGATATTTTAGTGAGGCATAAGGACTATGTATCCAGTTGCCAATAAATAAATAAAAAATGCATATTAATTATCTTTGGTTGCTAGTTTTGTAATAACAGGAAATAAATAATTTATAAAAATTGTACTTTTTAAGAAAACTTTTCATGCTAGGGTGAAAAGAAATACGCTGTTAATGAGAGAGGAGCAAAAAAATATGTATCGATTTTAGCATAATATTTTAATAGGACACTCCGCCATATAGGGGACCTGCCTTTGAACATTCTCCTTTCATCAAACAATTTTGTGCAATATAATATATAAATATCCATTTTACTATAATATGACGTTGTGAATATAAGTTGAGGAAGTAAAGGGTCGATTTGTATTTAGAATACAATATTCAATATTACGCAGTTTCTTTATATTTCCGATAGATTTATGTTCGTTTAGAAATACATAATACGGATTTTATAGTATATAATCTAAATTAATTTTAATCTCTCCTTTCCTATTTAGATCTTCAAAATGATTGAAGTCGCCTAAAATATAATGTGATTACGAAATTCATTGATTATCCATTTTTAGTATATTTCCTTTATCAGTCTCTCACAAAACATAATAAAATATAGTTTAGTCTTAGTTTCCTAGAGGTCTAGGTTACTACGTTAGGTACTTTAGAGAAAATATCTTCTAATATAATTCACTTACTATACTAGATAAGCAGTTATGCATCTTAGGTTCTTATTGTTAAGCTTTAATATGTTTTGCAATTTTTGAGGAAATCTCAGGAAGTCTTAGGAGTCATGACAATATATTATTATGAGTACAAAAATTCAAGTAAATTCTAGTTTCATATTGTTTTCCTTAGAATAGCAAAAACATATCTAATGTATAGTTATTTATACTATGCAATTTAGCCAATTCTAAACTACTTATTTTATCTAGATTTTGTGTCTGGTTTTCCCGATACCTATTTTTAATTTGAGACTACAATAATAATTTATACACTTGGTATTAAAATATTCATTGTTTTTCATTTTAATTTCCCGTAATTTCTATTTTGTTCTAAGAAACAATTATTTTCTCCCATACAAATATTAGTTAGCCATTTAATGATTTAATACCCTAACGATTTCATAAATGTTTAACGATTCAATACCCTAATGATACTTCGTTTATAATTGCTTTACCTTGAATTATGGTCTAGAAACATGTTTCATGTAACATCTCTTACAATTATTTATCTAGTTTTAGACTTCAGGTTCCCTAATAATTTACTATTGGTCTTAAATACCTAATTCCGATATTTTACGAGATATCTATTATTCTTTGTTCACTAATTCAGAATGTCTACGTTAATTTAATAATACATTCAAATTCTATTCCTTTACAACATCAAATGAACAAATAATATTCCAAAATTATATTGAATGATTAGCAATTATTTTATTATATGAATACTATAGTATAATAACTAGTATAATAGGTCCATCTTTATGATTCTTATTTTAATTATAAATTTTAATTTGATGGATTTAAATGAAAGGTTAAGTAGATATTATTCAGGAGTATTATCTGTTAGGTTAGACAAGTTCTTTCTTAATTACCTTAAAAGAAAATGGATTACTACAATAGGTCACTTCTTAAGGTCCTACCACTATACTAGACGATTCACTTGCCATATTTCAAATCACAATAATTTTAGATTAAAGAAAACTATTTAATATGTTATTTTAGGTTTCTTTAGTAATTCGAAAATTTGGGATCAGAATTTTTAGTCAAGCACGATTGTTTTGTTAAAGCAAAAATTAGGATCAGTTTTAGGATCAGTTTAAGTTAGGTGGTTGTTTTAGTTAGTTATTATTATTAATGTTTCTTTATTATTTATTAATTAATTTTAAAATGATTTTTTTTTTCATTATACATGGGTTATTTATTTGAATTAAAAAAAATGTAAGGATTCCTGGTCGAGTTACAATACCAGGTGTATTTCACCTACTTTAGGTCACACATACCTTTTTTTTTACCTAATCGCTAAGTTAATGAGCCGTTACCTAATCGTAAAAGTACGTTAAACTAATCAAATTTGGTAAATTTTACACTCAGAAAATATACATGACTTAAAAACACCTAATATTAAGTTGATGCTATGTAACATAATAATTAGGTACACAGACACCGACGCCGGCACAGACACCGACGCCGACACAGACACCGACGCCGACACAGACACCGACGCCGGCACAGACACCGACGCCGACACAGACACCGACGCCGACACAGACACCGACGCCGACACAGACACCGACGCCGACACAGACACCGACGCCGGCACAGACACCGACGCCGGCACAGACACCGATGCCGACACAGACACCGACGCCGTTACAGACACCGACGCCGGCACAGACACCGACGCCGGCACAGACACCGACGCCGACACAGACACCGACGCCGGCACAGACACCGACGCCGACACAGACACCGACGCCGACACAGACACCGACGCCGACACAGACACCGACGCCGACACAGCCAGCGACGCCGGCACAGACACCGACGCCGACACAGACACCGACGCCGACACAGACACCGACGCCGGCACAGACACCGACGCCGGCACATACACCGACGCCGGCACAGACACCGACGCCGACACAGACACCTACGCCGACACAGACACCAACGCCGACACAGACACCGACGCCGGCACAGACACCGACGCCGGCACAGACACCGACGCTGGCACAGACACCGACGCCGACACAGACACCGACGCCGACACAGACACCGACGCCGACACAGACACCGACGCCGGCACAGACACCGACGCCGACACAGACACCGACGCCGACACAGACACCGACGCCGGCACAGACACCGACGCCGACACAGACACCGGCACAGACACCGACGCCGACACAGACACCGACGCCGACACAGACACCGACGCCGGCACAGACACCGACGCCGGCACAGACACCGACGCCGGCACAGACACCGACGCCGACACAGACACCGACGCCGACACAGACACCGACGCCGACACAGCCAGCGACGCCGGCACAGACACCGACGCCGACACAGACACAGACACCGACGCCGGCACAGACACCGACGCCGACACAGATACCGACGCCGACACAGACACCGACGCCGGCCTATGTAACATAATAATTAGGTACAATCAACAATCAACGGCCTTCCTAACAGCCTATATCCATAACTAACCTACCCTGCGGAAGTTGAAGTATGATATCCCGAACCTCTTCATGTCTGGTGTCAGACTTAACCTAGTAGAGGAGATTAAACTGCTAGGCCTTGTGATCGACCGAAAGCTCACCTACAAAGCACACGTCTCCGCGCAATGTAAAAAAGCAGCGGACATATACAAGCAGTTGGCGTGTGCAGCGAAGGTGTCTTGGGGACTAAACGGCGAGATTACGAGAACGATTTATGTCGCAGTTGTGGAACCCATCATAACTTACGCCGCAAACGTGTGGGCACAGGCAGTGGACCTCGAAATGAACAGATCCCAGCTATTTGCCCTACAAAGTGGCTTTGCCCAAAAGATATGCAAGTCGTACCGTGCTGTTTCTCTCACATCAGCACTCGCCCTCTCAGGTCTGCTCCCTATAGACCTAAGAATTCTAGAAGTAGCGAGTCTGTACCGAGCGAAGAAGAACCTCTCACTTGATTATCTTCCTCCGGAAAAGGAGCTTGAACAAAACGTACGATTTATGGACCAACCCCATCCGTCCACAAGAACATCCGTGAAGTACGAGCTTCTTGAAACCGACACCAGCCACATCACCGGACCCCAAATTTATACATATGGCAGCAAAATTGAGGGGAAAGTAGGTGCTGCCCTTAACTGGTGGGAGGAAGGAAAAGAGATCAGTTCTTCTAAGTTCAGGCTCCATCCTGACTGTACAGTCTTCCAATCGGAACTATATGCTCTTTACAGGGCAACTCAACAGGTGAAAATGAGCAGAGATCCACTAGTCAACGTTTTTAGTGATTCAAGATCTTCACTAGATCTGCTCAAAAGTCCCAAAACGAGTCACCCTCTGGCAAAGAGCATAAAAGAGAACATTGGTAAGATTAAAGCTGAAGGTAGAGATATTCGCATGTTTTGGTTGAAGGCTCATGTGGGAACCGCTCTGGTAATGAGAGAGCTGACGAGCTTGCAAAATCAGCGGCACTCACGGATGCTTCCCAAGACTATGACAAAATCCCCCTCTCCTATGTCCGAAGGAAAATCCGTGAGGAATCTATCCGAAAATGGCAAGATCGGTACGATACCTCAAGCACAGGTGCAGTCACGAAAAAGCTTCTACCAGATGTCACCAAGGCATACCAACTGACGCGGACAGTGAAACTGTCACCTCTTGTAGTACAAATGATGACAGGACACGGGGGAATATCCGAGTATCTCCACAGGTTTAAGCTGAAAGACAGCCCAGGATGCGAGTGCGATCCAAACATTCCCGAGACGGTATGGCACATAATGTTAGAATGTCCCCGCTTTTCCGTGCCAGACAGGACCTCGAAATCTTGCTCAACAAGAAACTGCTAGAATCTGATCTGCCCACCATCCTAGCAGACACAGATAGCAGAGCACATTTCCTGTCTTTCGTTGAGAGGTCCTTCAAAACAGCGGTGAAAAGCAACTCGAATTTACCCCCCCGTTCTAGTAGCCCGCCTACCCTTCCTGCCCCAATCATAGCCCCACCCATCCCCGATCCAAAAAACACAAATATTTCCCAACTGTTGGCATGTGGAGAGCAAGGAGAGCCTGGGATTTACATCCGAGGCGTTGCTCTCTATATGGAAGGCAGTAAAGAAAGACTCGGAATAAGCTTCTGCCACGCTGGAGCCAAGATTATCACCTGGACTAGCTTGCCTGCTGCATGGGAGCAGCTTTAAAACAACCTTGAAGCGAAAAACGTACAACGCCATGCCATTGAAGGTTGTCATGGGAACCTCATGTCGCAAACGACAACAAAATTACGACTGAAAAACAGGACGGTCGTACTAATCGAGTGGACGGACAGGACACCTTTTGCTCAAGCATGTTCGTTGCTCTCAAGTATTTCTGAAAATGCCGACAGAGCCCGAGTGATAAGCGTAGACGCAATGGTAATAGAACACCGAAAGGGAGAAGTCGCGGACCATCTTGGTTGCATTAAAGCCTCAGAACACCATGAGGTACTTGTGTATGAAGACAGAGGAGAAAATCTTAGTTACCTCAAAAAATCCATACACAACAATGCAACTGATTGTTGGGGACATCCGATCCCGAGTTCAGTTACCAAAAGTGGTTCAGAGAGGCTCCAAGAAAGAACAGAGGCAGAAAGAAGCCAGGAGTGTAGCCCAATAAAGAGTAGTGGCCGTGTCGCCGCATTCCTGACTGCTTTCGGTACAGCAGTGGGAAGTTTATTCCGACACCCATCCCAACCCCGAAACCCAATGCCCACAAAACCACCACCCCGTGGCAAAGCACCATCAAAAGCTACCCGGACGAGAGCCGACATGGGACAGGTCAGTCCGCCCCGATATATCCCGGCACAGGAAACAACAAGCCATGCAGCTAATGCCTTAATAGAGTTTTTAGCCATTATAAGGGCGACCAGAGAGGTCAACCACAGAAACTGCGAAAACATCTTGCAGTCCTTCAGGCTTAAAAATGAATACCTTTTAAAGGTGAGACTCGAAGAGGCAGAAGCCGCTATATACAACAACGACACATCCCAGGTCATCAAGGGGAAAATGTTAGGTCAGTATATGGCAGCATACAATGCAACAGGCGGATTTGTGTCCCTGGACGAGGGAGAAAAGGAGCGACTAGGTAGGCCTAAATACGCGACACCACAAAATGACCCGATTGTAGTAACGGCCCAGTGCACCAAAATAATGTTAGATGACCGTATCCTCGAAATGGCGAAATCTATTTTGGGGGGATTGGAGATCGAAGCATTCTGGAAAGACTGGGAAGTACCGAAAATACAATGGGTAAATGGAGTTCCAGGATGTGGCAAAACAACTTGGGTGGTAAGGCAATTCGATGTGGACAAGGACATCATTATCACAACAACTACAGAAGCAGCGAAAGACCTGAGGGAGAAGCTTGCGCACTGAATTGGAGACTTAGTTAAAACCAAGGTGCGCACAATGGCTTCAGTCCTCGTAAATGGTTTTAAAAGAACTGAGAGCTACAGCCGCCTAACGGTGGATGAAGCTCTAATGAACCATTTCGGAGCCATAGTCATGGCTTCCAGGCTATCTGGAGTTGATGAACTTGTCCTCATCGGAGATGTCAATCAGCTGCCTTATATCGATAGAGAAAATCTCTTCGTATTAAGGTACAACCGCCCTAACCTGGTAACAAACATCACCCAGGAGTTGTTATGCACGCATCGGAACCCAATGGATGACGCGTACGCACTGAGGGAAATATACTCTGGTATATATTCCTCAGCTCCCCGTATTAAGTCCCTTAAGCTTGAAAGGTACACAGGTGCAAAAATCCCCAAATCACTCCCCAACACTTTATTCCTGGTTCACACCCAGGAAGAAAAGGAGACCCTAATAAGCCAGGGCTACGGAGAGGGAAGTGGATCACGCACTCTTACCATCCACGAAGCGCAGGGACTGACATACGAGTCGGTCATCGCCATCAAGACCAAGAGCAGCAGAAGTTGCACGAGAGCGTCCCGCATGCCGTCGTTGCAATTTCACGGCACACTGGAACCTTCATATACTACGCAGATGACGAAAACGACGCCATAGGACGGTTCGTTAGGAAGGCGATGGTTGCGACACCAAAAGCCATCCATGATTACAACCTCAAAATGGCGATCAAAGATCGAAATAGCACGGTAATGGAGGCCCTGTTAAAATGTGACGTGGGAGAATAACAAAATATGTAAATTTCTGTAGGTATATTATTTTATTGTAGTCCCAAATTATTTTTGTAATTGTAATCGTTGGCACGGGTATCCGGAGTGGTCATGCTCACAGAAAGGTGTTGTCTAGCGGCGGTGTTGTGTGTCGGGTCGCCATCTTCCCTCAAAAATGGTTGAGGAAGGCGATGGCTGGCACATGCGTCAACTCTTGAACGGGTGCTGCTAGAGGATACTGGTCTGCTCTGGATGCTGGTGCTAATGACATTAACGGAAAAAAAAAGAAAAAAAACTTTTAACACTGTTCCCCCTTGGAATGTTGCATGTTTCCTATTTCATAATTCTTGCTTACTAATAAATTATGTCATAGTTAAAAAAAGTCAAGGACCCTGGAGTCTGTGGAGTGTAGATTTAAAATTAAAAAAACCTACCCTGCGGTCTTATTTTCCCATTCATATATCTTAATAGTAGGATCCTAGGTATACTATAATAGGCAGGTACAGGGTTCGTGGGGTGGCAAAGATAATATGATTATAGCATCGCTTTGTTTTGCAAGCAGCCCTCGTCACGTTGTACCCCGCAGAACAATAAAGAGTGTGAATTCTTATGTTTGTTTGTTATCTAAAGTACCTATTATAATTTAATTTATATATCAGCTCAATATAGCAACTGATACAACCTAATAAATAGTTACTGGTTCCCTACTCGTTACGTAACTTGCACCAATAATGCGATTAGAACAAAGTATTTACGCACTAATCAAATCGATTAGGTTCTTTTGAAGCATTGTTAGTTAACTATACCTAATCAGAACGTTACCGAGAGCTAAAATTAGCTAGGTCCATATATAATTAAGTCTCGATAATAATGGAATTAGTCTGCTTTCACTATTCAATCTGCCTGTCTATGGAATCCTCTACCCGTCTCATTACGACGTGAGACATAGGACCAAATAAAAAAGTTCTATCAGTCCATATACCTACCACTTTTCATTATAAACTGTGATATTGCTTAATTGCTGTGTGGTATAATAATTATATATATTCATATAAATATTATATGTATATTATTAATACATATAAGCGTGTGTATATTATGATATGTGTGAGTTATATTTGAAATTGAGTAAGCAAGTATACCTGTTGTTATCATCAGCCTGTTTTAGCTTTTTATTATTGATTACCTAGGCTAGATGAAGGCCACTCATGAAGATTGCCATTAGCTTTACTATAAAGGAAGAACTGTTTAGCAAGGCATTTTTTGGGTAAATAATGTAAGCAGTATCCTGATACTTACGTTACACACAAAGAAATGTAAATGCTTGCACGAGTCATAAGTAAAATCAGCTAGGTACCTACGTCTCAACTCAAGGTTCATATCCTCACGTAGCCATAATATGTACAATTTATTATAATGTAGTATCATCTCTCCGTGTGCTAAATGTACATATTTTTGTTAGTTATCTCATAAATTTAGGTACTTAAACTTACAACTATCGCAACTAATACGACCAAATAAAACCAAACCGTTACGTACGTTGCATCAATAAAGCGGTTACTGAAACGTATTAATTGTTTTATTAGGTTCTTTTGAAGTATTATTAAGTATCCTAATACGCAGTTAATACTATCTATACTGGTACTGTAGGTCTTCAAAACTTTACCAAGAGCATAAGAATAAATAATAAAATAACAGAACACAACGGAACATTCTTCAACTGTGTCCCAAAGGCCGCCATTTATAGATATACCTAATTTTATACTTCACGTCGTTACTCCCCTCTGCCATTCAGGTGTGTTGCTAGGGTTGCTTATTGTTAAATATTGCTTACATTTAAAGATAATGTTGCTAAATTGTAAGTTTTTCTTTACATTGAAATCATTATGAGAGCTGAAAACCACAATGGAATGGATGATCAAACTAGAAAAAACTAAGAAGTCTCAGCGTACGAATTGGTTTTTGCCAAGGAAACATTATAAGGTTATAAAAATATTTTACAATAACATTAAAAAACCTAATTTTAAGTTTGTATAACATAGCAATTAAGCGCGCAGCGACCTATTATGCCGACGACTTATTTTCAAATTGTATCGGCGGTGGTAGAATAGTTGATTGCAACAGAAAATTATATGCGATCATTCAAAGACGGGTTGTAGAAAAATATATACTTAATATAGGTACTTATTACATAATGGCCTTGATAGTTGGAGCTATGTTTGTTTAAAATGATAAGACTATATTTTGTTTTGTATTCTTTCTATAGTAAAAATGAAAACTCTTTCAGTTTTATTTTCAAAATGCTAATATTTGGGGTTATATTGAAAAAAAATAGGAGGAAATTTCACATAAACATCTGGTAACACTGGACTAGACTGGTCTGGACTAGAAAGCGCGGCGCAGGTACACGCACTTCATTTCTGATTTCATTCGTTTCGACAAAGTAAAATCCATCGGAGTCACGGACGAATAAATTAATGAATTGTGGTTTGATAGTGTTATGTTCCATGGAAGAACTACTAAAGGATTTTGAGATGCCTGATGACATAATTAAAAGATTTACTGGTAAGTGAGAATTATTTTCATCTATTTAATTTCAGTTGGAAGTTTGGCATAGGTGTTTCGTTGCTTTTCACATTTTCAATTAAGATGGCGATTGCCATTGATTACCAATCAGGTTTTATAGTTAACAGTTTTTTTGATGCATACAACTGAACTGGAACTTCTAGTTATACCTAACCTACTACTTACTACTTGTTGGATTTAGCTACCAGCTAGCGACGAATGCGGTTAGTTATATAAAATGTTTCAAATTTGTAGTCGGTCCTTTCTATGATTCCGCTAAATTTTCATCAAAAAGGATACAATTACTACGAAGACATGATTATGAATTCGCCTAATTGTTACATACGTTTACCTAACATTAGTTTCTTATAAAGTACTTGTAAGGTAATGGTATGATTCATACTCGCAGTAGTTAGGCATATTTCTTGGTGTATAGGTATACCTAAATTAGAATTTAAGAATCTAGCTTTGGGTACACCCACATAACATTTTATTCTTAGTTCCTGTGTAGGTACCTATATGTATATTAAAAAAGAACTGAAACTTATGCAATAGCGTCTTTTACGCAGGAATGTATTGTTATTGTATATTTTCATGCTTATAGTACTGTTTTTTTACCTAACTTTTGAATACTGGAACCTTTTACTTGTTGTATCAATGGTGTCATAAATATTATCCTGTTTTATTCCAGCTCATGGTCTATCTGTCTATACGTACATACATAGATTTAACTACTTAGTCTCTTTCATTATTGAATATATGATAAACATCTTAAGTTTTTTGGCGGATGAGTCACCTTCGTCCAAGGGTCCAAGTACCTTTATCTCAATACCCTACAAATGGTTCCCGGACAGTGCCGTCAAGATCTAGCCTATTAACTGTATAAAAATGTTGTTAGTATCCATTATTTTACCAGAGAATTATTGTTGTATATAACTTATTGCCGTCGTAATCCTTTTATTAAAGTCTTATGAATTATACTTTTCTGTGCAAGTAATCGTTACCGTGGTATTTATTTAATTTTACAGACAATGAAAACAACAAATTGACGGCTGCCCTGCTTCTGCTGCCATATTTATTTTCCACTGGCGGAAAAGTGCCACCAGTATCAACACCAGTGATTGTAGTCGCATTGTTCCTGAATAATTCGCTGTTTATATTATTAAGAATTTTAATATTGTATTTGATATTATACTTACTTATCGATTGTAAGCATTAGTGTAATGATTGAAGCAGTGATGGCTCAGTGGCTTTGGCTATGGACTGCCGCGCAGCAGGTCCATGGTTCGAATCCCGCCGCGGGCTTGAGCTTCACCGCATGGTGGTAGGGCATTTTTGCGAATGCCCGCTTGGCTAGCGACCACCCTCAAGTTGAAAATCTGTCACCAAGCACCTAACGGTGTGTTCCGGCAGCTGTCCTTGAGAGCCAGTAATTCTAGGTTAAGCCTGCTATCACCTTCGACCACATTATCACTTACCATCAGGTGAGATTGTGGTCAAAGGCTTACCTATCAGCAATAATAATAAAAAAAAAAAAAAGATTGTAAGTTTGACTGACGGCAAGAATTATTTTGATTGATGCCCGGCTTTTCAATCATTAGATAGTTCCTATCCATAAAAATAAATTCAATAGGCTACAAAAATGAGTTAATTTGTTTTTTAAATTTGACTGGTTAACTTATTATCGTATTTAATTTTTTGTGTTTTTTTGTAATGATTAGTTCTAAAGCAATGAAATTAGAAACAAATAAATATATATTAATTGTGATCTATTCCGTTTATTGTTCCTTATCGATGCATTCTGTACTTGTCACATCAGTAGAAATAACAACCTTAAAGGTAGCAAGTTGGTAGTTTTGTAATTATAGATATACGATATACACTATGTACTGTATAAAAAAAAAAAGTTGAACTATGTGTACAAATCTGTTTCTCAGTCTCTATAAATGAATTAAGTTCAGATTAAGGACCTTTTTCATATGTATATTTTTTTAATGAGAATTGTGCGGTGATTTGTGTATTATAATAATCAGCTATTCCATTGATGTAATTTAATTAACAGTTAACGATAAGTCTGTTGTAGGTATAGTATAAACTAGTAAATAAGTTTTTGGACCTAATTGATTATCGTGATAAAGCCTAGTCTGTGGGTTACGGGTATCCTCCAACTATTTTAGTTAACAAACATTATGCAAAAACCATATTGTACACAAACCTTGCACTTTATTTATCGCATGACTATAATAGATAACTTTTCCTCTCGTAAATCTGTAACTTTGTAATTAAGTTCACTACTTGAGTGAAAAATAATTATGGTTTTTGCTCGATTGTTGGTTACCTAACATAAAACTGGGTACCCATAACTTACTGACTAGATATATTTCACTGGTCAAATAGGTCTGTACAATTTTTTTTATTACATATATTATACCTAACAGTAGATTATCTCTACTTATCGTTAACTACTAATTAAACGGTTACAACCGAATATCTGGTTACAATAACATACCAGTCATTTGACCGCACACTTATCAATTAGTTTACAACTACTTATTAAAAAGGTACATAAACCTATCAACAAGGTTTTGTTCACCGTTCAGGTAACGTAACCGGTACGCACATAGTTCGTTACCGTAAATAATTCAATAGTCTGATACAACCTAGTAGATAGTTACTAATACCTTTTACATTAAGTACCTTGAACCTATAGTATGGTAGCCATGACGTCGTAAAACATTTTATTAGGTAACCAAAACGTATACAGAATATTGCAGAGCCCCATTGCCTTGGTCACAATAACCTAAGAACTGGTTAGCGCTTAACTAAAAGCATTCCAATTAGATTAGAACAACACATATGTTAAGGTACTTGAGACCGTCTAAGTGGGTATCATTTACGCACAACTACGTATTACTTGCGTATGTAATTTGTTTACAATTACTCATTAATAATATTGTTGTATCATAATAAAAAAGTAACTCCTACCAACTATTTCGCGTATACTTAACCTTTTGATACGGCTAATTGCATTCTTTCAAAAGGTACAGATGACATGTCGAGTGGGTTTTTCTAAAAGCATTTATTAGGTAATAATTACAAACACACTACTTTACTACAATATATTAGCTAGGTCGATCTAGCCGAATCCATGGTGCAATTACGTATTACCAAATTAACCGCAGCCTAATCTATATGGTTAGAATTACGTATTATTGCGTAACAGTATAGGTTACATTAAACTATTTGATAACACACAACAGGTATTTTTAATTCATCATACTCGGTCAGTGATACAAAATACATTCAGTAATTCTAACCTATAAATTATATGAATTTAATCTGCTATCAATGGTAACGTTTGACGTTTTGGTACGTATTTTTAACGTTAGTCGTAAGGTATCGGTAAACTTTAGTAGGTATTCTATTCATACCTAATTATTCGGTATTACATATTTAACCTAACGTTACGTTAATGGTCGGACACCCTATTAATAGGTAAACGTTACCTTAGAGAGTAACGTTAATATTTACCCAGTAAGTAAGTAAAACAAAGAACACGTAGTACCTAGCGCACTCGGTTGTAGATACTAGACACGTTACGTTGTCCGACCAAACCCTAATATTAGGTTAAATATTAGGGTTGCGTTACCTATTTTTTTCTCAGTGTACAAGATACGAGTGAAAAACATAGCCCTTCTTGAAACTCAGATAAAACGTGCTTACATTGGTACGTTAATATGTTCTTGATATTCCATTCGATATTGTGTATTATTTTTGCTTGCTTCACTGGAAAAAAACATAGTTGCTTCACCGAAATACATTTTTACAAAATAATAATAAACACAATTACTCACTTAGACATATTTATGACTTCTTGACATTGTACGGTACTTTGTATTGAACAACTGAAAAAAATTGCTTAATTTATAGTTCAAGTAATCATCACAAAGATATTTATAGCATAATACAACTAGCATCACTACACCTATGTGATACCTGGATACAACCATGATACATCGTACTATTTGTCCTATTTCCAGTCTAAGCCTAACAATTTATCAAAGGCGTTTATAAACCTCTTTCATTAGATCAAAACAAACAAACATCATTTCATTCGTTTTATAGTAGTGTAAACAGTCAGAAAAGTTATCACATTTTATAATAATTATCAAAAATCCCGGGACTATTATTGCAATCCCGGTTTTCTTGTAAATCCCGAAATTTCACAATCCCTAGATAAACACAAATAATAGATAACTTGGTAGCTGAGTAGCTTCATCAGGCATTGAGACGTGAACTGCTGTTGGAGTAATCAGTGATGTTGATGCCCCAGACCTGTCGTCCCTAGAAGCATTTAATCTGAAAAATAATAAATAATATTATTAAAATAAGTAAAAAATAAGAAATAATAATAAAATGTAATCAGGTTAATAAGTAAATTACTAATGGAAAGTATATTATTGACCGTGCCCACTGGATTTTTTTAATTTAGGTAATTAGGTATGTATATCGTCGTGACGACGAGCAAAACGTCAAAAACGCTAGGTACGTAACACAGGAACAATCTTTGATATGTAACTTAGCACGCGGATCATCAACAAAAGAGGTAATTAGTGCACTTGTACACAGTGGCTTATTATGGCTCTGCGAGGGCTTGTTCGAAAGATGCCAATGCATATTAGAATAGTAAAAAAAAAGCAAAGTTCTGTTTAGTTATATACATTACAATTCTATAAGTAGCATTGCCAACAATGCAGGCATAATTATTTTGATTCAGCGAATAGGTCAGTATCTACTCGGCAAACATTAGTTCGCTCAGGTGTATTATGAATATATTTATGGTTTGTCATGGAAGTAAGTGGGTATATATGGTATATTTACACCAGTTTAGTTTTCTCAAATCTTCAAAGCAGATTCTTACCGGTAAGAAATGTATAGCTCAGCCTTATCGAATTGTTGTAGGTAGATATCTAGATATAAAAAAATAAAAATGTCCACCAAAATACAGAGTAAGTACACTGAAATATAATTACCTCCATAAGACCATACAATAATTTCATAAGCACTGGCAACAACTCGCAAGACCTTTTTCGAGATTAGAATTTATATAAAAAAAACCAAATAGTAACCTAGTTAGGTAATTTTATTTTATTTTATTTTATTTTATTTTATTTTATTTTATTTATTTATTTCCATACATCTATCTTTACAGGTACACACCCAATACAATAGAGTAGCTACTTATACACATTTAATATATATATATAATTTTTTTTTTGTATCTAATTCTTAATTCCTGTTACACAGAACATGTAATGCGACTTTTGTAAATTCGCTCAGATCACAACAAAATAGGTCCACTTGTTCCGCGATAATGAAGATTATGAAGGTGTGTGTGTACTTACCGGATTTGTTCCCTTATTTTTTCAGTTTTTCTCTTTGAACTTGAAGTCTCGTATCCATTCTCTCTTTTTCACAACTTTTTTACTGTGGTTACCCATGGTAGTAACCTATTTGACTTGAATAACACAATAAAACAGTTTTATTATTATAATAATAGTACTTTGATAAAAAAAAATAACTGATATTTATACGAATCTCTGCTGAGAAAGTCAAACACGCGTCCTACGTTGACAGTGGTCACGGTAGTACTGATTAGCGGCCGACGCGTACGCTGACGTTTAGGCTGATCCCTGGATTATTATATAATGGGTCTTATATTATATTTATGAGTCGTATCAAGAAAATCTTTGCCAAATATTTAGCAAATTTCATTACCTACCATATTGTGTAAGTCCCATTTTGATATGCACAGTAATTATCCAAATATATCCATGTAAAGTTCAAAAAGGTACAGTTTTAAATTAAATATTGTATCGAGAAAATTTTAAGCTATTGTGTTTTGCAAAAAATTTTAAGCTATTGTGATTTAAAAAAAAAAAAAAAAGATTAATGGCAAACCATTAATCTTTTTTTTTTTTTTATGTTATTGTGACGGAACAAGCTCGAGGACCACCTGATGTTAAGTGGTTTCCTCTGCCTATAACAGATGCATTTCGTCACAGGAATGTTCGTTCGTGAAGAATTGCACTGCGCCCGTCACCTTGAGACATAGTTGTTATGTCTCATGTGCCTGTAATTTCACTGGCTCTCAAGGACTGCTGCCGGAACACACCGTTAGGTGCTTGGCGACAGATTTTCAACTTGAGGGTGGTCGCTAGCCAGGCGGGCATTCGCAAAAAGCCCTTCCACCATGCGGTGAAGCTCAAGCCCGCGGCGGGATTCGAACCATGGACCTGCTGCGCGGCAGTCCATAGCCAATGCCACTGAGCTATCACTGCTTCACAATCTGAAGGAAGAATCGAAGAAACATATATAAAATAATGGATGTCATAACTTGTTCTAAAGTACTATTTTCTTACTTTCAAAAATGCACAATTTGTCTAATTACAGCGCCTTAAGTTTCATGTGTGCCTGTAATTTTACTAGCTCTCGAGGTCTTCGGCAGGAACATACTGTAAGGCGCTTGGCGACAGACTTTCTTTAGAGCGCGGTAGCCAGGCTGGCATTCTTAAATACCCTTGAAGTAAATCTCAAAAAGCGATGGAAAAATATAGCTTGTCTCTCTTAAGTGTGACTAATGAGCACGTTACCACTCACGTCGATACGAGTGGGGTGAAGCTGCACATTGACCCTATTACAGGGCTACTTACCATGCAAATATACAAACTAGAAGTCTATTCGAAAGTATATAAAAAAGAAGCTTTGTTTTCACCCTGTTAAGTTATTATACTATTGACCCTATACAAACAGACAAACTAAATGACCATTTAATAACATAAACGGTGGTAAAATGGTTTACCGCAGTTTGTAATACAAACATAATTACCGGAAACTGTTATTGTTGTTATTCCTAACAGTAATGGAATTTGATGTAAAGTTTATACAGAGGAAGTTCCTAAAGTTCTTCTCCAACCAGAAGGCTTGATTAAACTAAACATTATGATGTCTTATTAATCACTTTTTTAGACTATCACGGTTTTGATCATAAATATTTTTATCACTTACGGGATTTGTACCGTGGCGATTTTTATTTGAGAGGAGTTGCGCAAAAAGTTACACGTTCGCATAAAAGTGACTCTAATATCATATGCAGTGATACTGTGAGTGTATTTTGTCGAAACTTTCAGTCGAATTCGAGTTCCAGTAGTACGCGTAGCAAAATACTAAGAAAGAGGGTAGACCGTTTCGTCTGCTCGTGATTTGTGTCAACCGCTCGTCTCTCCAGTCAGCCCGCGATCATGATGCATGTAACTGCGTCGAAATATCGGGAGCTCAAAAATAAAAATCGCCGGTACAAATCCCGTAAGTGATAAAAATATTTATGTCTTATTAATGACTAGCGACCCGCCCCGGCTTCGCTTGTGTAATAAAAACCGGACAAGTGCGAGTGGGACTCGCGCACGTAGGGTTCCGTACCATTATCTGTGACCTAATCTTGCAAGTTAAGTTAATAGGGCCCTCCTTAACTATTTAATTTATCTAATTGTTTAATTTTAAAGTAAATATACAACTAAATATTCGGTGAATATTTCAAGTGTCTGGTGTTTTCATTATTATTATTTTAAGCAAAGAAACAGCGAAAACCTCATCTATTGTATAGGAGCCCCCCTTAAATATTTATTTTATTTTATTTGTAGTATTTTTTGTTATAGCGGCAATAGAAATACATCATCTGTGAAAATTTCAAATCTCTAGCTATCACCGTTCTTAAGGGTATATTTTAGACGACCCCCATACAAAACGCAGCTCCAATCACATTTTAATAATAGCGAATAAAACTCAATGATTTTTACCTACGTAATCACTACCCTAATATCTAGGTTTGTGGTGCATCAGATTTTCATTAAATTATACAGTTTTGAAATTACAATAGCTTAAAAACTCGTTATTTTAGATAAAAGAAAGACCCAACTTTAAGCATCTCTTTCAGGAAAAATAAGCATGTTTTTAATATTTCTATTACACCACAAACATGGGGAATATAATGAACTTTCTATATTGGGAAGTTATTTCTACATGTGTACTATACTTTTTAAATAAATCTGGAGCTACGAATAACTGGGTCAAACTCCTAAAAATGATTGCTATATACTAAACGCTATATAATTAAAAAAAATTATAAGTCCACAAGAAAAAGGATTTAAGCCAGAAACGATAGATCTAATAATACACTATATTTACATGCGAGTTTTTTTTTTATAACAAGTTGAGTTTATATAAAAGTTCACGCTTTGGCTGGCGGGTATATGTCCTTAAGATACAGCCTGGTGACAGACGGACGGACGGACAGCGAAGTCTCAGTAATAAGGTCCCCGTTGTTACCCTTTGGGTACGGAACCCTAAAAAGTAAAAAAAAATAGTAACCTATACTACCTAAGAAATAGGCATATACCATGCGGACTTTTTTGTAGACCATTTTAAGGTGTACAATTAATAGTGAAGTACATTATTTTGATCTATCTCGTAGGGTTCAGTCAGCGTTTGCAATTTAAGCGCAAAAAATGTGTTTATTTACGACATCACATTAGAAACCTCTAAAATGATCAGTGATTCTCTACTATATCATGCATTTATTAAACATAAAAACCGTTCTATTGAATCACTCTGTCTATTAAAAAACCCACATAAACATCCGTTGCGTAGATTTTAATATATAAGCATACATAGGGACAGACAGACAGCGGGAATCCATTTTGTTTTATACTTTGTAGTACTGGATACGGTCATGGCTGGTTAATTTACTTCTGAGTTACTTTAAATAATCAAAAACTTCATATACTATACTTTTTTTATGGAATTGTGACGCAGCAACCGCACACTGCCGCAAAACGCAGCCTACTTGATGTTAAGCGGTAACCTTTGCCTATAACAGACGCATTTAGTCACAAGTGACGAAGCGCCCGTCATCATGAAACATACAGTTGTTAAGTCTCATGTGCCTGTAACTTTACTGGCTCTCAAGAACTGCTGCCCGAACACACTGTTAGTTGTTAGGAAGATTTTCTACCATATTTTAAACCATTATCTTTAGATAATAATTAGGTAGTCCAAGGAGACGACCGCCAACTAACGCAAAGCCACGAACCAGAGTAGCAACCCTATTTCACTTACATATATCACAGAATAATAAGGACCATAAGAATCACTCCGCAACATTATTCCAATGAATAAGCGACTCTAGCTACGAAGCAATAAAGTACACTACTGCTCGCAAAGCACGGATTGCTAAAATGTATATTCACCAACAAGGCGTCTCTTTTTCTACCGCATAGCCACGCACAGCTCTGACCTTTTCTGACGCGGTACGCACCGTAGAATAATCCCATCCAGACGGATATGCCGATATGGCTGTAAAAAAAGTGCGGAGTGAGCCAGGCCTTCCTATATCTTTTATAAGGTTTTATAAGTTTATGAATATAACGACTCATCCATATCCATAATATGTAAGATATCATAAATGCGACCATGGGGAAAATGCACCTTTTTATACCTGATAGCCTTTGACCACTATCTCACCAGGTGGTAAGTGATGATATGGTCGAAGATGTTATTCAGGAAAATTTAAAATTATTGAATCTCAAGGATAGCTGCCGAAACACACCGTCAGGTGCTTAGCGACAGATTTTCTACTTGAGGTTAGTAGCTCAGGGAAGCCTTCGCAAAATCCTTACTACCATGCCATAACGACTGCCATCCTAAGACAACAACCGAGTCCGTCAGCCGAAAGTCCATTATGCTGAGTTCAGTGGTATAAGGAGAAGAATATTACATATATGCTTGAGGTAGTTGATTAATTCTACGTGTAACTAAGATCGAAAAAAGTACATACCTTTTAATATCAATTGTTTTTCTATGGGCAAAAGGCTTCTTAATGCCGAAAACAATTAGATTTATGCATGGTTTTATATTATATTTGTAAATGACTGACGCTCTGGGTTGTACCTCGTGCAAAGGCTGGCCATCGCCGTACAGCTTGGTAATGCATCCAGCGTGATGGGCACCTTTGAACCGGGTGCGACCGGCGGCGGGCTTTTTTGTTAGTTATAGTTGACTTTTATTGACATACGAGTATCTAATATTGTATTATCAAATTACCTATTTGACTTGTATTATAAAGTATTACATTATTTGATTATTATAAAAAAAAAGATAGGGAGAATAATACTTTCACTGTATAAGATTTCATGCTGGTCATACGTCCTCAGCAATTAGGTAAACAAATTCGTTGCTAAACGAATAAAATATGGGTTTAGGTAACGTTAAACATTATCTAACTAGGTGCGTTGATTTCCGAGAAATAAGCTTATACTTTTGGCAAAATATTTATACATTGTAAAAGATGAAACGCGGCCTCACTGCCTTTGTTGAATAATTTATGTTTTATTTCTCATAGGTACTTTTATTAACTCCCCGACGAATCTCCACCATATAAAACAGTATCTAACGTTCAGGAAAACGAAAAAATTAAAAAAAAAAACAGTTGAACCTGATGAAGGTAAAGTATAGTTCCTATTAATGTTTCTCCTATATCTCCATCTATAAATAATCACAGAGTTATCCATAGGGCACACTCTTAGCGGTAAAATACTGCAGTTGTACCAGGGCAATTAGTTCCGACCTCTCCAACTTCTCTCGGCAACGACTCAAGCCGAGGTCCGTACTAATGGGTACCCTTTAGCCCGTTGATAACTCCTCTTTTAGTAGCGGTGTGTATTAGGCGGCAGCAAGAGACGGAGGTAGTAGGCACTTTTCGCCATATACAGCGGGAAACAACATCCTTGGTCTTCCTAAAAAACCTGTTATTTCACTTTTTCCTTTTACAACCTACTTATATTTTAGCAACTGTGATATTCACATCGTTCATTTAAGTTTGAAGCATATATACTGTTCTGCATTGTGTTATTAATATGCGTAGTCTATACCCCGGGCAGTTTTCATTTAATAAATACTTTGGGACTACGAACCAGCGTTGTCAGTATTTGTTGCTTAAATATATAATATTAATATACCTTATAGAAATAAACAGAAATAACAAATTTCTAACTAATTTTTAGTTTAGAGATACGTAACCACGTTTACGTTACCAAAGTATTTTATAGATTTTTACTTTGTCGTCCCCATTTGCTTCTTTCTCTAAATGATACATACTAAAATAACCTTATGTTTTATTTCAAGCTCCAAAAATGAATTTAAATTTCTGACATGCAAAAACACATTCCGTTTATGAGATGAAAAGAAAGTGGAATATTAGGGTATTCATTTGCCGTTCAGGTGTGGTACCCTATCAAAAACAGACGTATAGACCTATGTAGCAAAGAAAGCACATCTAGCGTTACAATGAGTTCTTAAATTTTCAATTTGTAGCCTGAACAAGGGCCGAGAGCGGGCCCATAATGCGGCACTCGACTTGAGGGCCTGACCACGGCTACTTCGACAGCTTAGCATTCATTATATGGGATAAGGCATAAGCGTTAAACTTTTCCTTGTTATGAAGTTCACAGTTTTTGTCCATTTATTATTATTATTGATTTTTTGCATGACAGCAAGGAATCACCTAGCTAACTACTACCGGGTCTTCATTCAAGCCTTCATTATTTTTTTTCCTACAGTATAATACTCGGTCGTAACTGTCAGTTTCTTCTCGTATCTTTCAATGTCAGCTGTATTTGAAAAAATTACTAACAAAATTACACGACAACAAAACTTGTTTCATGTAACGTGGGCTTTAATGAACTTAAAGTACATACCTTAACAGAATTCCAAGTGCGTAATGTTTTTATACTTTCTAGGGAAAGTCTTACCTTGCAGCAGTTTACCATTAAATGACATGTTAATAAATAGGCAACAATATTAATAACTTTAAACTGGTATTTGTATTGTTTATTTTGGATATTTGTCTAAAACTGGAAATTTGTGTCTATAATTGATATAATATCTGGAAATAAGTCTAACACTACAAAATTACACAGGAGGAAAAATGTATACTCATGTGCGCGATTAGAATCCGCACCATCCTCCGCTATAGCGGGGTTATGCGTAGTAGGTATTATTATATGTTTTATGGTTATGCTCTAACCGTTAATCCAACATAACACAAAATAATATGTCATGTTCTAATTTGTCTTTTGGTTCTTACGCATGACGCTAATTTGTGTTTGCCTGTCAAATGCTGAAATTTTGTCACTATCGGACTACGTAGGAGTGAAAAAGAGACAGGGATGGTGAAATCGCGATCAGTTTAGGTAAAATCCGCAAGACAGCATAATAACACAGTAGTAACGTAAATCGAAAATATAACTTTTCTTGTCCCTTTTGATAAGGCTTGTTATTTTATTAATATATTTTCATACACATTCATACGTAAATAATTAAGATATTTACGTTACAATCGTAATTTCTTGGCCTTAGATAATGTGATCAAAATTAATATATAATTTTGTTACTGCTACAAACTAAATATATTTTGCTAAAAATCTGTTCAAGTAAACTATTCAGCACTTTTCAGCGTCTACCATCATATGGGGATCGAGCGACATCTATAGTTTAACCTACGTTGTACTACAATCAAAGCTGCCCAAACGAAGGAGAGTTATGTGTTCAGGGTTCATGTAGGTATGTATGTTTGTGACTTTCTTTGTTCCACCATAACCTCTAAACGACTTACTGATTTTGCTGTAAGAGATATTGTTAGATTCGTCTTGATAACCCAAGTGACACTAAGCACATCAAAAAATAGGAAATAAACTGGCGGAATTTAGGCCCCATATTGTGAGGTAAAAAAGTATATTTTTCTTCCAAACCCATCGAGTGAGGAATCAAAATAAAGAGCTTTAAAAAAGATTTCCATGAATATATATAACTTAGTTTCAACGGAACGATAAATCGCTTAACGAAAATAAATAATATGCAGTAGGGTTTTTTTACTTTTTAATTAATTTATACTCGTTTGCAATTAGTTTTAAACTTGTAATAAGGTAAGTTTGTCACTTGTACCATACAACTGGTTTTACTCATTCAACCTCTTACAACTGGCCACTGAATGAAACATCAACTTTAAGCCTCAAATAGCCTTTTAAAAAGCCTCCAAGTGCGCACTCGACGACGTTCATTTCGTCCCCGGCAGCTTCGGCTGTCCAAGAACATTACAAATAAGTCTTATACGACTTAATGCCTACGCATCTTTTGTTATAACTTTCTAACTTATAATGTCTAACAAAGCTTCGTTTTCAGTTTTTGGCCTTAATCCGATTTCAAACGTTTTGCTTGTTGTTTCTGGCAATAGTTAATTTATGAACAGTGAAAAAATATTTTAACTCTTGATATTATTTGAATCCTAAATGGATCCAACTTATAACGCGAAAGTGTATATTCAATATTAAGGTTTGTATTATAATACTAATATTACGCCTGAATCTATTCATTTTAATTATAATACTAATATTGTAGAATAGAAGTAGAAATTTGACTCACGGTGTTATATCCGAATGTATATCAATTTGTTGTAATATTATATCATCAAGAATATATTATATATACAATATTATAAATGAATACTAAAATATAGTATGTTTTTGTATATTAAAATGAATAGATTCAGGCGTTCCTTTCCGGAAATCCATAATTAATATTAACAAATATTTTATGAAAATATTAAATGAATATTTTAGAATCGTAGATCGTATGAATATTCTAGACCGTGAGCTCGAAGAGTTATGACCTCCTAAAGATGCGTCGTGTAGAGTTGAAGCGCTTCGAACATTCTTCCGGTTTGGCTAGAATTGTCACTAGATATATTTTAATATTTTTAAGTTCTAAAATAATAATTGAGTGATTATATAAAATATTTTAATATGTTAGTTATTACTATAATGTTATAATTTGTTAAAGAAAGCGTGGAAATGTGTTAGTAGCCGTCGAAACGGCTGAACTAATTCATGATGCAGTCTCGCAAATATATTTTTTAGTTTTATACTAATTGTTTTTATATATATACTAATAATTTTTATATCAAAAAATGATATAAAAATGAGAACATTTTATAAAATAAGTTTCTTGTGCCTGTAATTTATTTTTTAATATTTTTTATACAGACAGGCACAAGAGACTTTCAAGATCAGGTGGTCCTCGTGCTTATCCCGTTAAGAACACATAAAAGATAACAAAAAAAAATTTAACAAGCACGAGATCGACTTGACGTTCAGTGCCAGTGTTCAACCTCTGCCCATAACTGAAACACAGGCCATAAGCCTAGTTCGGCAGCAGATACCCAAGAAACAAAATGTTAAATTTGTCTGGCGTAACAAAAGTAAAGTTTGTAAAATTGTGCCTTTTTCTTGTATAAATGCTTATTATTATAACAGATGCATTTCGACACAAGTGAAGAATTGAACTGCGCCGTCACCCTGACACATACATTTGTTAAGTCTTATGTGCCTGTAATTTCACTGACTCTCAGGGACTGCTGCCGGAACATACTGTTTTTTTTTGGTATATATGTCAAGTGTCAACTCCGCCAATTATTGACTGATTTTGATGATCATTCTCTCAGATCTTTTGTTGGTTAGAGTGTACCTCCAAGTTGGTCCCATTAAAATTTCATCAAAATCGGTTGAGTAGTTTTTAAGTTATATGTCAATTAACTGAAATATGTATTTGCATACCTGGATGGTTATCGGCTTATCGCTTCTCTTGTTGGTGATCAGTATTTTAGGTGAGTGACCAGTCTTGTAAGCAGTATGAATCACGTTAAAAAAATAAACGTAATCTAAATTTTATTTATACCTGATAGGTTAGCCATTGACTGATATCTCACCTGATGGTGAGTGAAGATGTTGTTCAGGCTAACCAAAAGTTACTGGCTCTCAAGGACAGCTGCTGGAACACGCCGTTAATAGCTTGGCGACAGATTTTCTACTTAAGGGTGGTAGCTAGCCCGTTCTTCTCGCAGTGGCTCTATAAATTTTTTTGCTGAACGTGGCAGTACAATGTAGAATATTTCAATATTAAAATTTGTAATCGACCTTCATAAGAGCGTCGTGGACGCCTAAATTGAATAAATGATTTTGAATTTTGAATTTTGAGGCGGAAATTAGTGAAATGCCCTACCACCATGCACTACCACTTCCTATACTAAAAAGTATGAAATAAATTGTGGAAGTCGTACATAATAATGTGAAGTCAGTGTTTTGAATCAGCGTGGTAACGACTTTACTTACTTTAAAAAAAAAGGTTTTTTTTAAATAACACGTATGATTTATCAGACATGTGTGACAAATACTATTATTTTATTTTGGGTTCATACTCCTTTAATTCAAAGACCTCATTGTCGTTGTATCAAGTGCTCCAGACAGATTTCTGACACTCAACGCTCGTAAAAGGGAACGGCCATACTTGAGGCACATATTAAATAATAGTTGCTTCGTCACTTGAGGGTCATCTGCGATCTTATTAGGAACATCTTCAGTGTCATGTTTCTGAGGGTACGGTCGAGATTGAATAAAGGTTTCAAACTGGACATAGGTCTCGATACGGGGTCAAGGATCTTGGCGTCCTTAGAAAGTGTCTGATGTTGTCGCGTAGTAGGTAGAATGTAGATCAATAGTTTTAATAATATTTTTTTCTACAGATTTAAAGTGAACATGGGCTTTGATACAGTCTGTTAAATGACCTGTACGGAATTTAAAATTCCATTTAAAATTCTTTATATTTAATTCTTAAGTTCACTTAATTGTTTTTGTATCCATCTTTAACATTAGCACTCAGTATCCTACTACAGCGTTAATTATGCAAACATTTGTATTTTAAGAAATATTGTTATAACTTCTTACCTACAATTAGTTCGTTGTAGCTTAAAACTTACTTATATTCGATAACAAGGTAGGGATGTCAAAGATTATTTGTATCGGCGGGAGGTGTCCTGGTGACCGGGTACAGGTTCTTAGAATCCTACTTCAGGCGGCTGGTGCCTGAAGTAGGATTCTAAGAACTTCTCATAAGGTTAGGTTTAATTTTGGCACTCTTGTCTCTTGGTTTTTTTATGTAACCAACCTGTTGTGAGGAGCAAATAAATAATATATTTTTGATTGATTGATTTGATTGATACGGGGTCAAGGATCTTCAAGTTTGTAGATAGTGTCATATGTTGTCGCGTAGGTCATGTACACCAGTAGTTTTAATAAGATGTGATAAGATGTGTATATAAAAGTTTAAAGTGAACATGGGCTTTGATATGGGGTCAAGGTTCTTCACTTTCTTAAATAGTATCAGATGTTGTCACGTATAGGTACAATATAGATTGGCAGTTACAATTCGAGTGTCTAAGTAGATTGGAAACAAGAGTTTATTATATGACATCGTCAGAACTTAGTAAGATTGCGTGTATACATGAGTAGAGTTACACATCAACCGGGACCGACTGCTTAACGTGTCCTCCGAAGCACGGAAGCGCTCAGTAGTAATGTCACCAGCGGTCACCCATCCAACTCATGACCGAAGCGGACGTTGCTTAACTTTGCTAATCGGTTCAGAACGGCTAAGCCAACTTCGCTACGAGCGCTTCAAAATGTAACAATTACAATATCAGAATTATCGGGTTGCGTCATCGTTAACGACTTAAAGCTAATTGGAAAATAAGTCTTGTTTGTAATTCAATTTAGTTGTTGCAAATGTCACCCTGCCATCTTAAGACCGTTAAACAATAGGAACAAAAGATTAAATTTGATGTGACTCACTCACCTCGATAACTCAATTGGCAGAGCATATCCCGGAGGCAACTTGCGCGGAGCATGGCCTTACAGTTTCTATACAAAAGTTATAGCTACTCTAGCTATCATCCAAAATGTAAATCTCAAGCCCACAACGCTTCATAACATGGAGACCAGTCTATAGTTATAGTCTATGGACTTTGAATTGCTCTAAATCTCTCAAAACTTTTTAGAGAGATTTAAAAAATCCGTCCGCTTCAACATTAAACTTCTATGCAAAATGTTAACAACGTTGTACAGCTCCTTGATATAAATTCTAGCATGTAATAAGAAAGTTATGTTTTCATCCATACGTAAAAATATACTGTTTATATCTATATCTTCTCACCCCTGCATCGTAAAATTATACGACAACGTTACATGTAAAACGAATCATAACTTTGTACAACCACAGCTGATTCAATATTCGGGAAAATGAAGAAACATCCATGCCTGTACATTTTTATATGGTCATTGATTTTTAACAAGCTTGGATATATTATAACAGATTGAAACATAATAGCAAATCATAATCTTTTTTTTTATTTTGACGGATCAAGCACGAGGCACACCTGATGTAAAGCGGACTTACCTCTGCCTATAACAGATGCATTTCGTTACAAGTCACGAATTGCACTGTACCCGTCACCCCAAGACATACAGATGTTAAGTCTGATATGCCTCTAATTTTACTGGCTTTGAAGGACTGCTACTGGAACACACTGTTAGGTGCTTGGCGACAGGAAGCTAGCCAAATGCCCTACCATGCGGTGAAGCTCAAGCTGGCGGCCATGGCCCTGCGGCACTGTAGTCCATAGCTATTACCGCTCGGCCATCATTGCTTACAGTCTCAATAATATTGTAATATTACAGTATTAGGAAATAATAATGAAGACAGTTACCAATTTTCCTTACATTGTAATAAACTCTGAAAAGACTACATCAAATTTAAAATGCCTCTACAAATTGGACGTCCATGTTGACAAAGGCCTTTCATATTTGGTTGGTTAATGAGATCAATATTATCCTGGCATAGTAAGATAACTCTAGTGAAATTGAACATTAGTATACTACCAGCTAGACATGCATGTCTTTGAACATGCACAAAGGCCCGATCCGTCTGCGAAATTCACTCAAAAGTGCTGCAGAGACGTAGTTCATTGCCATTTTCTACTACGAGCGTTGAATTAGAATTCTTCCTTCGTCTCCTACGAATAAATGAACTAAAATAAAACGAAATACCTAGGATTTTCTACGGGGCAATGATCCACTTCATTTCACTATATAGAGACACGTTGACTTAATTTCTTTTATTCATGACTTTATGAGACTAACGAAATGAGAACTAATATCTTACTTTGTGGTCGTCTCGTATAACTTAGTATTCATGAATAAACGTCTTTCTTTGCTCTTCTTTTATTGCTGGTTTAGAATTGAAGTATTATTATAAGAAACTAAAATTATTAGACTTAATTAAACTATACATAATTTATTTAATCAGTAAATTTGTTGTCTGTGCTTTTTTATTTTCAGCCGCCTGTTGCCTGTCCATTATAGTTGCAGTGCCACTGCACTGTACTAGTTCTGCGTGACACTGCACACGCTCGTCACTAATAGGCATATGTTCTTATTTATTATGTACATTGTTTTTCACGCATCAGTACTATAATATTATAAATGCGAAAGTAACTATGTCTGTCTGTCTGTCTGTCTGTTACGCTTTCACGCCAAAACTACCGGACCGATTTGAATGAAATTTGGTATGGAGGTAGTTTGAGACCCGGGAAAAAACATAGGATAGTTTTTATCCGACTGCGCAAAAAGAGGTTAATGTTTTCGCGCGATAACCGACATACGCGCGGGCGGAGCCACGCCCGGAAAGCTAGTAACATATAAGAGTGTTTGCACACGATATTTTAAGGCAGACAATCAATAAAGAGGGCTCTTGCTAAAAAGACCTATTACCTAGTAGTACTTGCACGGTTTGTTACTCATTGAATATCATTAACTAGCAAGAAGATCATTATCATTAATCTGTGGTATCTACCCCTCACTCAGACAGAAACAGGCGAGTCGTGGTTTTTTTCAACGAAATACATCCGTTTTTTTACTTTTTTACCACAAGCCAAGTAATAAATAATAATGTAAGTAAATAATAATCTGTCGCCAAGCACCTAACAGTGTGTTCCGGTAGCTGTCCTTGAGAGTCAGTCATTCTAGGTTAAGCCTGTTAACACCTTCAACCGCAACATGACTTACCAATCAAGTGAGATTGTGGCTAAAGGATTACCTATCACCAAAAAAAAGTTCCTGCCATTAGCCAATGTTTATTTACAAATAATTATGTGTGAAGAGTACAAAGTACATGAACAGACTTAGGAATATGACAGTTTTCATACATCTGTATAAACGTTAATCTGTTTGAATGGCTTATTTAATTTGTTTAAAACCTTTTTCTTCTACTAGACCACGCCGATAACACCTCTGAACATTTGGGAATATTGCTAGATAAATTTTACGTTGTTCTGCTACAAATGCAACGGAGTAAAAAACCGACAGACAATAACACAAACCGCTTCCATAATGTTATTAAGATATAAATATATTTTTTGTAGCTTATAGACTACCTGAAAAGGCAAGTCAAAGTCATTTATTGGTAAACGCATATTTACAAGTCATTCTGCAAAATAAATTATATTTAATTAATAAAATGTAATTATCAAATAAATTTAAATATGTTTATATATATTAATATTTTATTTATTTTTAGATAAATTAAATGTAATTAAATTAACAAAATACATATTTCAAAATAATTAATTACCTAGCACTAAATTAACCGTTACTTAAAATCATAAGAAGGTTAGGTATATAAACAGTTAGTTACCTTCTCATAATAATTAACATATATCATTGGTATTAAATATGTTTAGTACCATCAATGTTTAAAAAAACTCTTGAAGGGATCAAATTGACCTGGAATTACATGTTTTCAAGGATAGCTGCTGAACATACCATTAGGTTTTTGGCGAACAGACTTTGTATAGAGAGTGATAGCTAGGCGGGCATTAACTACTGTTCTAACAACATCCAATTGTAATTTGCTATTTATATTCCATTTGAAATTTACTCTAAATATAAATGTACTTCTCTATACAGCTAATTACAAATTCCATTGTTAATGTATTTTTACTTTACTCATCAAATGTTTCATTTTGTTTTTAGTGCGTATCTATTGATACGTCACACATCGTATAAGATGTTCAGTGTTCTGGCACCAGCAACAAGTCGTAACTTTAAATCCTTCATCAAAGTGCAATTAGAACGTGCTAGTCCGAGATCGTTTTGTCTTGCCCTGGTCACAGTAAAATAATGAGGACAGAAGAGTAAATCAAATCTAGATTAAACATTTCGGCTACTTTTAAAGGCGTTAGCAGTCTGAAGACTCATGTTTTACTGGATAACTTTAGGGCCTTTGTAATTACTAGGGAGTGGATCAATTGCCATCTATTATGGGCAGTTTCAGACTTTTGAGTGCGTTTGAAAATGTATATATCAGAAATTTCCCATAACTGTCAGACTTGATGATCAAACTTAGGACCCCGAATTTCCCAAGTACTTTCTACTCCACTAGACCATTGAGATAGTAAATTGAAATCAGGTGACGAAAAGGGAGTTCAATACTTTTCTCTGTTAAGGTAAGGCACATTTTTTTAACTGAATTGTTAAGACAAGTATGCAACACTTACATCACCCTATTAAGACAATTTTGTTATGAATGAATAGAAAATATTTAATCTCCTCAAAAGACCGTTATTGTAGAAGCCATTGTAATTTTTTTTTTAAATATAACTTACAGTCAATAGAATGACCCTCTCTTTAGCGTTCCAGGTGCAGAAGTGCCCATAATGCTAGCTGCATTGCATTGCCGTACTGGATAGCAATGGCCATCCTTTGCACCAGGAACGAGTCGGAGCGGGAGTCAACCGACCTTTCCGGTGATATAACACTATGTAAGTACTGTCAAAAAACCACAAACTATTTAACACCTTTGAAAAGAAATTATGCTTTCGATATAGTATCAGCGCCATCTCCATCCAATTGTGTCCAAACTACATTATAAACCAAATCACTTAACACCTTCCATGGGATATTGGCATTAACTTATAGCAACTTTTCTACGTCAAATAAAGAACAAACTTATTTTTGATAGTTAGCACCTTTATAATATCTACTCCTCAATTTATTTATGCATGTGAGTCTGCAATGACTTATGGGTTGTCTTAATGCTTTTATTATAGTAGCTGTAGTATTGTATGCAGTTCGTAGTATTTTGTTAATAAAGGCATACCACCGGTAATACAGAAAATAAATTTTGAATAATGGCATTTTCACACATCAAGAAAAAGGAGCTACAGGTTCGTAAACTAGGTTCATATAGATTCGTGAGATATAGTTTAGTAATTAAAGAAGTGGGGCAAGTCGTATAGCGCGCGTTCAATGAATGACATTTCAATTGCAAATATATTGAGTGTAAGGTTATGGTAAATATAATAAAATAGATTATTCTAGATATATTAAATTTACGCTCGTATTGACTTAGCCCACTGAATTTACTGCGTAGTCTTAAATAATATTCATTAAGAGCGTATAAGCTTACCCTTCATAAGATATTAACGTCTAAGCTATTATCAAGTAATCTCTCATGTGACCCGCGCTTTCATATTACAATTTTGACCTATAAAATACCACAGGATCTCAGACATTTCTCACCAAATAGAGATAAACGAGTTCGCTAGTAAATTTATGCTGAATTCTATGCTGAGTTTTGGGATTTAATGCTTATGACAATTAATTTGTTGATGCCGTCTTTAGTTGATTGAATACGGGATAATCTAAGTTTCATATTGTTTTATGAAGTTTGAGTACTTACTGAGTTACGTTTGTGGGATAAGTATTTACTTTTTAAGTATTATTTAAAGAGCAATGTCGCATTCTAAGCGACAATATAGACGTAATTTCGGATAGATGATAACCTGTGGTAGATATATTAATTTATAGTAGCAGTAGAACTCTTTGTGCGAGTTGGTCAGGGGCGAAATACTATTACCGTTTCTATTTCTACCGTCAAGCACTAATGTTCACAATACTGTGTTCCAGGGGGCCAACTCCCACCTTTTATGAAACCATCATAAAACAGTAGCATTTTGTTTCATGCTTCAAATAATCATTCGCAGACTCGAACTATCACCGACCCACAAACGCGTGAAGCAATAATGGTTTGATGCTACCTAAAGAACGAATGAAATATGTATCACGGATGTGCAAGCGAGATACAATATGTTTATAATATAGCATTATCCCGCTCGCACTGTTCCGAACTGTGATGTTATGCAACGGTTTTAACATAGTTTTACGACATTTTTTTGTATGCTTCACAAAAACTATCTGTAACTTTTTATAGTTTCGCTCATCAAAAAAGTTTGCTGCATTTATTTTAAAGAATAATATGAATAAAAACAATGTACGTAATTTACAAATTAATTAAATCCATTTTTATCGTGAAATAATCAAAATCAAGTTTAAATGCGCTGCTAGAAAGTAACTATTTTAAGATGGATAAATTTGACGGATTTGTCGTTGGAACAGTAATACTTCATATTAAATGTCACGTCAGAGTTCACGAAAAGAGTGAACTATTTGTTGTGGCATCATCAAAGCGCCGAGCGATTCCTTTACCGCTTGTAAGCCTGCTTAATTGACGTGGAGGTATAAAGTTTAGCAGTAAGATCAAATTATTATTACTATAAGAGGTCAGAGTTGGCCCCCAGTTCGAAGACTTTGAAAGGTATGGTAAGGTGCTGGTAAAAGTACAGCCCCATGAGATTTAACAACTTTGTCTCAGGGTGATGGGCATAATGCAGTTTGTCACTTGTGACGAACTGCATCTGTTACAGATTAAGACCAGGTGGGCCTCGTAATTGTTGAAGAGGTAGGAGAAAAAAGACTTCTAGTGGTACTTGAACCCGGTACCTTAGAATACTGGTGCATTTCAAATTATGCTATAGAAGCGGGGTGTTCGACACCTCAATTTCCCATCCATTCGATTGTGCATCTTTTTGACATTTTAAAACACAGAGTCATCGAAATGATTGTGTTGATTGAATATGAACCTACCAGCCTAAGTAAATAATGTCATGCTATATAGGTAGATGTCGCCAATGTCAAAAAGACGTTCATTCATATGGAAGGAAAAATCCGACTATCCAGCACCCGTTGCCATACCATAATTGGCAATGCACCAGGACGTATTCTGGTATATGGCTGCAAGTCCTAGAGGAATTTACCTCTTTTCACGTTTAATAATATATAGGGGAAAATGGTCACACTTCATACACTTCATACATTAAAATTACACTACAACCTTACAGTAGCAAATATATCGTAGTTAGTTACAAAAAAGTCTGAAACTATTATCTAAATTTTAATATATATATTAAATAAACTTCACTAAAAGCTTCAAAATACCTTCTGTCACATTATTATAATATTAAAATGAAAAATTAAACTATATTTATTTGCAGCGATACACATTATATTTTATCAGATCTTACGTTAATTTATACAATATTTGAATTATATAATATATTATGTCATCCATCTCCATACAAATACATTACCACTTAAAAATTCATCTATACTGTAGGCCACCAAACATAATCAAGTAATCCAAAATTTTACATTTCAATATTATAAAGTGGCTACTGTTTTATCTAGTCTCGTGCTATGTGCACTGTATAATACAGACACGGTGTCATCTAAATTGCTAACCAGCTCTAACCTTTAGCCACCGTCCACCGCAGCTGCAGCTTTTAGCCTGATTATGCATTATTTAACATCCACCTCGTAAATTGCTGTAAATGTATACAGCACCTACATCCAGTAGTAATGGAAAACAGAAGCAGATGGGAAACATTGTTGCTTTTGTGTCTTGTATATATTAACTTAATATATGCAAAGTCGTATATATGTTGGTGATTAAAAGCATTTCTACATCTACCGATTCCAAACAGCTCGCATAATGTGGGTATCGTGCAAATGAGAAGCCACAGAATCATAATTCGTAAACCACAGCTATGGGTTACCCCCGAAATGGCCTCCAATTGGCTTTGCAGAAATCACAGTGGCCTGTCCGCCATAACGTCTTCAAATTATGTTGCACTGGTTATCATCTTGTATCACCACGATCTTGAAATAGAACAAGTGACATGGTGCCACGACTATAATAGCACCCTTTTAGGTGCTTGGGAACAAATTTTCTACTTGAAGGTGGTAGCTAGGTAGACGAACATTCACAAAATTACCTTCCACCATGTGGTCAAGGTCAAGCTGACAATGGGGATCGAACCATGGACTTGAGGTACGGTGGCAGTCCAATAGCTATCACTGCTCGGCCATCACTGCTTTATGTATACTAAATCCAGTATACAATCCTTACTTAATTACAAATATACGAGAGGAAAAATTATAGTATATACAATCCCTCCTCTTGTCCGTCCTAAAGTACCTAACGGTATCTTCCAGCAGCTGTCTTTAGAACCAGTTCCAATTCTAGTTTCAGTTTGTTTAAAATATGGGATTAAATCAATACTCGGTATTTACCTAGATTATATAAGTGAGAGTCTTAATAGGCGGCGAAGGGCAAAATACAAAAAAGGTTGGCAGCAGTTTGTGGATGTTCTTTTAAAGGTTGTTTCTATAGAAAACAACCCTATACACTCTCATAATGTAAGCAAAAACAAGAGAAGTGATGTCTAAATCTGTTTTGTGATTGAATGATTTTTTTTGTATTCTCTTTCTACTCGTTACATACTATCTGATCACATGATCCGTTGACAAAAACTCCAAGCAAAGCTGTTTGTTTATTAAGAATAACTCTTCATTTAAATCAGGGCGCACCATAATCCGCACAGCATAATATACCCACGTAAATCATAATGGCACTCGATTGTTCATAGTATAGGACCAATATTGGTAAAGCACTCGCCTATGCGCTAACGAGATGGGAGTCTAATGAACTTGAAATCCAGCGCTCCCATTTTGTATAATGGACATGGACGGGGAAGTAGGAAGCAGATATTACCTGGCTTTAATCTAAAGATGTTGGTTGAGGTTGTCAAATAAAAACAGTTTTATCTATACTTTGTTTAGTCCACCCATTAAGAACTCCTAATTTAAAAAATTATAAACCGAAGTGAAATACATTTCTAACTACATTTCTTTGGCTTTTACGGCCAGACGCAATGTTTTTTTTAATATAATAGGTAAGCAAGTATTTGAGAGTCTCACATTGAGGAAAGAGCTATATGCTTCCAGCATGCTTGGCTAGAGGGATGGCATGTCCCAGATTATATTTTAACGGAAACAAAGTAAGTTACATAATGTCTTAATAATTTCATCCGAATTTGTGAACGCCTTCCCACAATAAGGATTGTGAGGAGATGAGGCAATCTTTTACGCCTAATTTTTTGATTTAAGACAAGTAGTGGGGAATAGGTTGGTAAGGTGATTGTGCATTTCCTGAAAACAATTCTGTAAAATACCGAACGGTAGCCGGCGCGTAACCTAAAATGATATTCCAGATATACTTCGGCCAGGATAAATCCAGTAAGGCGTGTTATACCGACGCAATCTTGCCAGATTTTCCATGAGCAACATCAGAAGGTGCAGTTTCGCATTTTCGAGGTAGTGGTGAACTGGGTTAGGATTTGAGTGACCCCGTATAGCGTATGTGAGAGAAAAACAATGAGTATATCTTCGTAAATTTGATTTGCTACCGTCTTTTTATATTTTGAACATTTGAATGACGGAAGACTTTTTGAAGCGCTCGTAGACAAGTTTGTTTAGCCGTTCTGAACCGATCAGCAAAGTTAAGCAACGTCCGCCGCGGTCATGACTTAAAAGGGTCACCTCTGGTGATATTACTTCTGAGCGCTTCCGTGCTTCGGAGGCACCTTAAGCCGTCGGTCCCGGTTGTTGTCTTAGCATGACAGTCGTTATAGCATGGTGGTAGGGCATTTAGCAAATGCCCGCCTGGCTAGCTACCACCCTCAAATAGAAAATCTGTCACCAAGCACCTAACGGTGTGTTCCAGCATGACTAGCTCTCAAGGATACTCCTTGAGAGCTAGTCATTCTAGGTTAGCCTGAACAACATCTTCGACTACATCATCACATATATACCATCAGGTGAGATAGTGGTCAAAGGCTTACCTATCAGGCATAAAAAAAAACTGACGAGGTATTACTTTCTGACTTAGAGAGACACTACCTAGATTCTGTATTAAAACCATAGCCAGTTCAGTGAACTTGGGTAAACCCAAACCCCCAAGTATTGTCCATCGAGTCCTGTTTTCCGGTTGCCAATCAGCTTGAAAACTAGTTCACCGCATCCAATCCAACTACAGCTTCAAGTCTCCTTGTAATGTTTCATCAATTGCGATGACGCGCTGTGGATGCGCATTTTGTTCAATGGGAATCCTGAAATGCTGGTAGAAATGACTTCCATTTTGTAAGCAACGGTGAATGGCTGGAACGTTCTATTGTTTGTCAATTAATAATAAATTAAATGCTTATATTGTTCTTGTTTCCAGTACGTAATAGCAAAATAGCAATTAAAAGGATATCAAGCCGCTGTTATGTTAAAATTGTATGGCGATAATTTTGGTGTAATCTAGTATTTGTTCGGTCTTTGAATAAACCAGAAAGTTTTGTGATTTCGAAAATAAAATTGGATGTAGATAATATGTGTATATGTTACCTACAAGGTAGTATTGTCATATGTTGCAAGTTAAACATATCTCAGAATAAATGGGTATTCTGTATCCAATATTTTTAGAGCGGTTATTTATTTAGGCGTAAAAAAGCTTGGTTTATTTTATTATAAAAGAGCTATATAAGACAAGGCGTTCAACATCATTTTGTTCTACCTATGACAAGGTTAGTAGTGCACATGTTATAATTGGTAATATTATTCTAGCGTTTAATAAATATTCAATCACGATTCAATTGACAGTGGTAAACCCTCGTCCTATAAAATATTAGTTTAACATTAATTGCTGTCTTGACTTTTAAATAATTTTAATAGTTTGCCAGAAAAATATTGTGAAACGATCTACATATATATATGGCTCCAATTTTTGATGATTCATTTCCTAGATACGAGTACCTGGAAGAACAACCTGTAAAATTTGAGGTAAATTCTCATTTATTGTTCAATAAACTTTCTCACGGTGCCTTATTTTGTCAAGCATTTTTGTCTCTATGTACCAAATTTAACGTATGTGCTTTGATGTTGCCCTTTTTAGAACTGTAATAACCATTTAAAAGCCTTACATAATTCTATTCAAATTACTTTGACACAGTTATTTAATTGTACTCTTTCGGAATCGTGGCGCTAGTACACACTAAAACCACGATGTTTCCACTCATGTACACATGAGTGTTTCTTAACCATCATTTTTGCCTTCTGTCCATTCCAAAATTTTAATTCCGGCTTTAGGCAATTAACTAGTATGAGGCTTTCATGAAGCCAGAAACGTTTGGCTAACGGCCTGTCCTGGTGAGGAACATCCGAAAAGACCATGTGCACAGAGGACGAGCCTCTCTGCATGGTGTGAAGGTCTGCAGTGAAACCTTGGGACCTTGGGGTTGAGATGAACGCCAATTTTTAAAAGTGTTGTCCAGAGTAGTGGAAGCGGCAGGTGACTTAAGAGCAGGAGCTTACCTCGGTCTACGCCTAATCTTGGCCATTCGAGGAGTTAACGTTGGCAACTTATTGGATACCTACTTTACCTGTAGACAATTTATGTATTACATACGACAATTTCAATATTTGCAATAAATGAAAAAGTTACAGTAATAACATCCTTCTTTTTATACAAAACAGAACATTATTGTGTAAAAACACAATTCATTTTCCCACCTATAACAAATGCAAACATGCAATAGCTGTGATTCAACAAGAATTTCATTAAGATGACATTGCTGTGTTCAATTTTCTTGCGAGATAACAGGCGTCACAGGATTGTGAGGCCACTTTGACCCGCCACCCGTGAACATGCCCGGGATTCTCATTACTCGTCCACAAAAGAAAAAACTCTTGTGTTTAGCAAATTTAACTTCAATAAACGCTGTAAACAATAAGTCCTTATATAGCTTGCCGTTGGAAAAATGGTGAAGGATATTTTATATTTATTCCTTATTTAATTGCATTGAATTGGTCATGGTTTCTTTAAATATTTTTTTTATGCTGGCAAGTAAACGATTTAGACTGTAAAGCTGATTATCTTAATGAAGCATACGATTTTTTTATGCGGAATTGGAGTGGCTAATCAAATGGCTATCAAGTCGATTTTTTCATATACAGCTGTTAGTCTAGCCTTTGACCACTATTTCACCTGATGGTAAGAGATGATGTGGTTGAAAATATTGCTCAGGTTAACCTACCATTTTACCTTTTAATTAACTTTAATAGAGCCAAACTTAAACCACTAAATTCGATATCATTTACAGCGTCTCCTAGACTGCAGTTTAAATTGATGGAGCAGTGGCAATAACTATTGCTTACCGCGCTAGGGGATCATGGTTTGAATCTCGTTGTAAGTATGGTAGTAGAGTCTAATGCTCTACTGTGTAATTACCACTCTTAAGCTCAGCCTGGTTAGCTACCACCCTCAAGTAGAACAAGCACCTAACGGTGTGTTTCTGTATGGTTCTTGAGAGCCAGTAGTTCTTGGTTAGAACGAAAAAGATATCACCACTTACTACACCCTCAAGTGAGATAGTGGTCAAAAGCTAGCTTATAAGGAATTTAAAAAATAGTTTCTGTGTTAGCCAACGTGACAAATATGGAGTAAGGTTCTTTGAATTGTTTTTTGAGTTCAAAGCGATAGCTCCATTCATGTTACTGGGCAATATAGTTTTTATTTATCGGCTACCTTCTCAAGTATACAGGGCGTCCCACGGATATGCCACATGGAAGGATCTACAATATTCAAGGTATTTTCCCTCCATGTGGCATCGCAGTGGGACTCCCTATATAGTTATATCTGGCCCACTGTTCAACTTTGGGTCAAGCTTCTTTACAAAATATCAAATTTAAGGTATGTAACTTATTTCGTTTACGAGCTATAGATGGATAGACAGACAGACGTAGGGCTCTGTTTTGCCCTTTGGGTATGGAAACTTGCAAAGATAATGTAATGATACATTGAATAAGTCACACATTAATCAGTTACACATTACCGTTTAGTTAAAATGTAGGTACTATCGAATTTGTTGACAAAAATCTGTAGGTTTCACATTACTTTACTAAAATATTTTTTGATATCAACGAAAAAAACTTCTTATGCACCGTATTATGACCCTTAGCTTCCTCTATATAAGGTATAAAAGAACTAAAAATATATCATAACTCGCGACGGTTCTATTTTGCGACAGACAGTGAGTGGCGATTCAAGCAATAAGACCATGATTGATGACTACGTGGGTGCGATGGGTCACCAAACTAATTTGCAGTCCGATCCGTCATTAAGTTATTTGCGAATATTGAAATATTAATTTAATTCGGAATTAATCGAATATAAACAGTTTTGGATCTGACCAATTTATACCTAGGTATAATGTTTAGGTAAATTCATTGTTTTGAATAAAAGTTAATCTGAAAATTTTAGCAGTATCACTCCCACTCCGCACTTTAGGTATAAAGCTTAAGATACAACAACAATATAAATACAAAATATTCTTTGTATTAATTAATTCTAATTACATTTTCACCATTTCCAACAGGCAACAACCTGTTAACGAGTAGCATATTTTGTAAACTAGGTACGTACGATATTTGAAAGTTACTTATTATAATATTATTTCCGCTATTAAAAGAAACATAAAGGATATGTTTTATAACGATAAATATATTAAAATTTTATGTATATTACTAACAATTATACGTTAATAAGCAGCTTATACGCTAATAATAATAATGTATAAGCTCAAGTTATGAATATTAAGGCTATTACGGAATGAGTCTCGAAGATACCGTGGGTGGTGGGGATTAAAATTAAAATAAATTGCTTCACACTTTAATTGTATTTCGGGATAATTTTCCGTGCTTCTGAATTCTAGAGTTGCTAGCTAGTATAGAGGTGTAGAGGAATTGCATGGAGTAGAGAGGGTGCGCTAAATATTTTAAGAATTTGGGAACTCAGAATAACGAATTGAAACAAAAGATATTTTTCTTTCAGATGTGAAATAAAAGTAGAAGTTCGAAATGGAAAGAAAATTAAAGAGAATGTATACACAAATGTCATCTTAAAGCTACTCATTTTACTTTTCATAAATTATAATAAAAACATAATTTATACCATATAAACATTTCTCACCAAGTCACCGCGTCAAGTGTGCTCTGAATTTAAATAATGTCTTTGAAGTTATTAGAAATTTGTTAATTTCAATACACATAATTAAGCTATTATTTGAACTCTCTGTTAATCTTGTGTATGGCTTATAGAGTGTGTGCCTGTATTGGAAGCGTATGAAGTAAAGATTTTGAGAAAAGGACATGCTAAGTTTAACTTAGAACAATATAATTTCTAGGTAAATTTTGCGTTTTAAATGAATATTTCTGTCATTTAAGTGGTAGTGTGCTATAAGCAATAAACCTGTTTTTCAGAAAATGTATACATAATTATACCTACATTTCGTCTGTTATGTATTCCTCAAGCAGAGTAGTCTTCATCCATATTACACTAACAATGTTTTTAGTCATTACTATCTATACTAACAAGGCACAGTGTTAAACTGCTACTTGTTCACTATCTCACCGGATAGTTTATTCTGTGCTGATAGTAAGTAGATGTGGTCAAAGATGTTTTTCAGGCTTTTTTTTTTCCTTTTTTATATCATTGTGACGGAACAAGCACGGGGCCCAACTGATGTTTAGCAGTATCCTCTGCCTATAACAGAAGCATTTCGTCACAAATAACGAACTGCACTGCGCCCGTCACCCTGAGACATACAGTTGGTAAGTCTCAATATGTGCCTGTAATTTTACTGGCTCTCAAAGATTGCTGCCGGAACACAGCGTTAGGTACTTGGCGACAGATTTTCCACTTGAGGGTGCCCGAAGAATACCCGCATTCGCAAGATGATACCCTACCATGCTATAACGACTGCCATAATATTTTTTTAATTTTAACGTTTGAAAAATGCATTTACGCATTCCATATGTCGGACTCGACACCAACTACTCCCACAGCAAGTGCCTCTACCGACTAAATAACACACAATGTTCCAACTTTACCGCTTCTCGGCGCGAGGGACGCTACTGAGCCCCACCGCCACGTCAATACGGGAACCGTCGGAGGGAACGACTGCCATCCTAAGACAACAACCGGGACCGACGCGCGACGGCTTAAAGTGCCCCCGAAGCACGGAAACGCTCAGAAGTAATGTCACTAGCGGTCACCCATCCAAGTCATGACGGCGGCGGAAGTTGCTAAACTTAGATGATCTACATAAAACGGATAAACAGACTTCGCTAAAAAAGAGGATATGGCAACCCCCTCCTATTACAGGAATCGCATTGTAAGACGTCACTTCTTCATGAGGTTCTGCTGATAAAAAACTACCAAGGAGGTCCATCTTCTGGTATTTTTTTTCGGTTGGTCGTTTGTTACGACTTCTACATGAATATATGGAGAGGGTGCAATTCTAGCAGATTTTTTTATTATAATTGAATTCTAGTCTGAGCATAAAGTAAAGCATAAACCAGATATTATACTCAAATAATGTCGCAAAACTATCTCTAAAGACGTCGGTTTCCATTCGGCATACTCTAAATTTCATTAGGCGCTTAAGTCGAGCCACCGTCGCTGTAATTGCTCATTTTCCCCTCAGCTCCTGGAAAAAGTTTCACAGACTAATCATATTTCAGTGGTTAATTCTGGTTGCGGTTACAGATGGTCGAAATAGTTAACGTTAGTTATTTTAATAACTTTGTCATTAACAAAGTTATTATTTTGGTTTCAGATTACGATTAAATTACATACGTGTTACATCTATTCTATTGGGTTGGTTATGTATATATACATAACCAACCTTATTAATGTCTTTGTAGCTCTTTTCATATAAACATAGTTTCATCACATCATAAGTGTCAAATGTTAAAATCATTGAGATTTAATATTAGTCCTTTAGCCTAAAATCTATGCTTCTGGTTTGCCAGTTCGTTGTTTTTTTATCTCTAAACGTGAAAATATGAATAGGCATAAAAAGAATCCAAAAAATGCACTATTTTTAGAAGCATAGATTAAAGGCTCAGAGACTCTTTCACTTGGTATTTAAAATAAGATAAAACTACATTTGTATGGAAAGTGCTAGAGTTAAATCGCTTATATTTAACAATTTAAATACTTTGTACTCCGGACGGGATTCGACCCCTGCATCTCAGTTTCAGCACATAAGATGTTGCTGCGTCCTCTTAAGACGACAATCAAACTAACCATAGAAACGAAACGATAAATTTGAGCTATGACTCACTGTCTACGGTAGCTCAATTGGCAGAACATGTCCCGGCCCAAAAGGATGATGGAAAAAAAATTCAATCATTGTAATTTTGTATCCTTATTCACTTTGATGGCGTTGGTGGAAAAATATGAATGAATACTTATATGAAATTATCTCATCATGCATAACTTATTACGCATAAACCACTTATTTCCAGCATTTTTAATCGTAGTAGCTGTAACACAGGGAATCCTAGCAATGGCCAGTAACGACCTCCTAGTGTTAAGATTTGCAATTTTAGTAAATGTATTGTCATTATTTTTGATAACACTTATGTAACATTTTTCATTGAAATAAAGAAATGTTGTTATTATTATTATTATTATTGCCAAAAAGGGGTATAAGGGGGCTATAAAGAAAATACACACTACTAGGTATGGTGTAGATGGCTTAATACTTAGTGCTTTAACTGGGTGCAAGAAAGGAGCCTCCACGCAGCGTACCCGGAAACAGCTAGGTTCGGTAACGCAGAATCTAGGCTGGCAAATCCTTTCACCACAATGACTAATCACTGGCGCTCACCAACGCATATATCCTCCTCCAAACCGGCTCTGACAGTCATTTCCATCAATATTGAAGGCTTCTCAGACATGAAATCCCAAATACTTGCACATCTGTGTGAGACTTCGCAATGCGACATTCTTTGTGTCCAAGAGACACATAGAGATAACCAACAACTAAGGCCATCAATACCTGGTATGGTCCTCACAGCTGAAACGCAACATGCAAAGTATGGAATTGCTTTAACTATTTAAAGTGAACAATCATCTGTTACTAACTGGACTTACTGTTACAGTCATGACGTCCACCAAACAAATTAGCCCATTATTTTGCCAGAATCTCCACACCTTGGGGATCATAGTGTAAGATGGCTGTTCTTTAGAAGGCCCGCCTTCAGGTTTGTTTGTCGCATCTTACGACTGCCACAGGAAGATAGAAAGGAGTCTAATTCTATTCCAATACCCCATGGAAGACCTTATAGTGATTTCGTTCAATGAAATAGAGTAAAACAATTTTTTTAGAAAACAAGCAGTATTGTGCGATAAAATGTAGATAACATGTATCCTAATTGATATGCCAGGTTGTAAACAACCTGTATGCCAAATTTCGTCCAAATCCGTTCAACCGTTAAGGCTTGAAGAAGTAAAAAACATACAAACACACTCACAAACTTTCACCATTACAATATTAGCGTGATTATGCCATTTAATAAAAGTGATATCTCAAATAATGCGCGTATGGATAATAAAATATAAGAAGTAATATACTAAGATGACAGTAATAAATAGTAAATAAATAAATAAATGCGTTTATTTCCCTTGCAAATAGGTCTACAATTCATAACACATATCCAAAAAGCTATACTAATATTGCTGTAATGTAAACCCGCATTGCAAGGACTGGTGCCTGAAGTAGACATAGATAGTCTGTATCACAGGTCACCAGGGCCCACTCAACGGATCTGACATCATAATTAAGTATTAGACTATAACTCATAACTAGTAACAGGGTGTAAACAGAGTTAATATAACTATTTTTGTATTATTATAATGTTCTATGAAATTGTGAAGGTAGATTTAAACAATGCTATCAGAATAATTTCACAGTTTAATGTGTACGTGTGCTGTGTCGGTGTATGTCACAGTAGTTTAGGTATATTTTTTGTATTTTAATAGCTTCAGATAGGTATTCATATCCCGACACTATGTCAACTCACTTAATTTAGCATCTAATTAAAATCAATTCTCTTTTTCCCTAGTCCACGTTTTACTAACAGCATTGTGATTTTATATTACGTCAAAACTCGTCTCATAAATATTTATCTCATTTCTTTTACATTTTAATATCGTTTCTCAGCTTAATTAAAATTTATGGACTAGAAACACGTTCCGTCTAGACATAAAATAACCTTGTAATATATAAATTACTGAATAATAATAACGACATTAAAATTTAACAGTTGACTGAGTTCTGGCACTAATTGCGAATATAATCGTAATTCCAATATCGAACACAAAACGCTATTAAACTAAAAAAGCTCATTACTTTGAGCGATATCAATGAGTGCATTCCGGCTTTACCGGAGCCGACAGGCAGGAATTGAATTTAAAAAAAGCACTTGCAATTACGCCATTGAAAATGCCCCTCTCACGTTTCAATCTTTTATGGCGGTCTCTATGAGTGCAATATGAGATGAGAGGGCCAATAATGAAATATAAAAACAGAAATAAGCACTCCTTTCCCCTGCTATAGGCCGTCGAGTATTCTCTATTATTCCCATTCAGCAGTTTTGCTTTGATGAGTGTCCTTTACTCAATGTTTAAATTCTTCTGTATTTTCGGTGCAAAATGTTGCGTAGACGCCAGTAAAGAAATTTAGTAGCGGTAGACTCAGACGTCTAGGACGTGACTGTTTATTTAATAGTTTTCAGAAGTTCCTTTCTGGTATACTTCGAAAATATTCGCAGTGAAGTTTGACTTGGAAATATGTCACGTGTAGAAACGACGATTTAAAGAATTGTCAAGGAAGGTTTTCAGTGTCTGCTTGTAATATTCTACTCGTATATATTAAATAATCCAAGGAATTCTATAAATTGGATGGCCAATAGTTATAGCTAGAGAATAAAAGTAATTCGCAATTTCGCCTTGTAAAATAATAAGAAAATAAATGTAACATATGTTTTTTTTTATATGGAAGGAATAAATATTGTTCTATTAAATAAAATATATTGCAAACGTCTTTTTCCTAACAAATTGTCATGTAAATTATTAATTTGTGTTCTTTTTTTATAGCTGACTGACTTGCTTTTGACCACTATCTCACCTGATGGTAATTGATGATGTGGTCGAAGATGTTGTTCAGGCTAATCTAGAATTACTCGCTCTCAAGGATAGCTGCTTGAACACACCGTAAAGTGCTAGGCGATAGATTTTCTACTTTAGGGTGGTATCTAACCAGGTGGACAAAATTTCAAAAATGAATCTAGATGAACCACTAACTTGTAATATTTTTTGAACAGTATTATATAGATAGTCATTTAATTATTTGAGAAAACTAAAACACAAGCAATAAATAGGCGTTCAAGCCCTCACACATATTCTTTATAATTTTAATATATTTAAGAAGACCAATTCACTTGTTATTAAGTTCAAATTACAAAAGCTTACCCATAACTTAAAATTTTAGGTATCATATTGTGTGGTAGGTCCACCGCGCCGCGCCGGTCACACCACGTTTCACTACCGTGATGCGATCGCAACTGATGTATGACACTTAAGATCCTGAAGGCTCCTACTGGAAGCCAAAACAATTGTCGATCGTGGTATTGACTCTTAGTTAGCTGAAAAGGTCGCACCGCTCTGACACAGCACATACCTAACTTGCAATTCAAGTCATGGCTGTAATATATAAGTATAGTAGAGTTTCCCAGCAGGTAAGTCTTAAAAATAACATAGAAAAGTCGAAAAAAATTGTTAATGTTGTCCCAATAACTGCTGAACGCTACGGGTGTACTAGTTGAAACGGCACGGTCGATGTTTTTAACCGTTATAATATTACCTAGGACTGTTCTGTTAGGTAGGCCCAACTATGACATACAAATCGCCCGATGAATCAAATTTGGATGGGTAGAGTACGGGAAATTATGCGACACCTTCTCATCAAACAGTCTGCAGAGCCTAAAGACTAGTGTGTTGCCAGTGATGATTTATAGCACTGAGACGTAACTGTAGTCCTTACGGAGAAGCTCTGAGTCGCTCATCCAGCTATGGAGAGAGCTATGCTCGGCAGAGTACCTTTGCGCGATAAAATCCGGCACGAGGCAATTTGCTGTAGACCCAAAAAAAGACGTTGCTTTCAGAATTTACAAGTTGAAGTATCTGACGTATCAAGTGGCTAGTAGCCGTTCGTTGTAGCTATGAAGAAGGCATTGGTCCACCGTGGACGTCTTCCAGATGATGATGAATATGGAAATGCATTTCAGAGAAACTCGATAAATGCATAGGCGTTTTTTTGGTGAGGAAATTCAGTATATTATTATTATTCGTGCATCAAAGTAACGCAGACAACAAGTGTTTATTAATGATAAATTTCAAATTGTATCAATGAAAGGATTACTACTGATGCATATTTAATACTGGAGAAATCATGTTGGAAAATCAATACAAAATTTTTAGGGCTTAAATAAAATAGTTTAATTAAAAGACGTTTAAATGGCATTAAAGATTTTTTTTAAATTATAGCTACACAGTAAGTTCATAGTAATATTATTCAATCTCCAGCCACCGAGTGAATGCGATTGACAGTTTTATGTTAGTATGATCTTCGTGCCTTCTAAATCGAGTCAAATAAAATATAAAATGCTTTGAGATATTTAAATTCCTGACTGGTCAGTCTTTTTTACTTTGAACTGGCAAAGAATTTTTTAATATTAACAACTATCAAGCACAATTGTGTTTAGTGTTGACATTTGTTTTATCAATATTTTCTGTTCATTGTCTCAGCGGCCGCACTGTACCAGAAAATACTAAGACAAATGAATGCATCGGGAAAATTCCTAAAAATCAATCACATGAACAAAGGCAAAGAAACTAAAACTCGCTTTGGTTTAAAGTTAGAAACAACTTGAAGCTTCAGCAATAGAATAGATTTGAACGATAGAACGGCACGTCAGTAATTCAAAGCGTTCAAAAATGAATCAAACAACACGTTCATTCATTGTCGTTGCGAAGAACGCAATGAACGTGAAACGCGCAAAATGAAAGAAAAGTGACATCAGATTGCTATTCGGAGCAAATAAAATTGTTTCCTGCCCTAAAGTGCGTCTACAATGGTTGCAGACTGAAACTGTGTGTTGGTAAGTATTTTTCCAAGATTTATAATCAGGAATACATTTAAAATTAAAAATCACCATGGAACTTGGCGAAAAGTTGTAATTTCAAGTCTACAATAACATACATAGGTAAGGTTATAGACATTATTTGAAATAAAAAAATTACTATCGATGTTAATTAATACAAACGAATCGTGTAAAAGTTCATCGAATAAATTACCTGCTTAGAATAAACAAAAAATAAGGGCTGTGTGAAATATATTTTATACTTGGATATGACATATTCTGTTGCTACTTCTACATGTTTCACAATAAGTATATTTATAATGTAAAATGCATAACAAGAATTATACAGTAACCCAAACTGAATTGGAATCATAATTTCATATTAAGACAATTTAACAAGAATAAGACTTACATACTAACTTGCTCGTAGACTACTTTGTCAAAGCCCATTGTTTGAAAAATACCTATCAAAGGTGTAGCATGTTATGAAGTGCTCGTAGCGAAATTTGCTTGGCTGTTCCTAACCGATCAGCTCAGTTAACCAACGTCCGCCGCGGTCATGACTTGGATGGGTGACCGCTAGTGACATTACTACTAAGCGCTTCCGTGCTTCGGAGGGCGCGACATCTTAGACCACATCATCACTTATCATCTTGTGAGATAGTAGTCAAAGGCTAGCCTATCAACTATAAACAAAATAAAATAAAGCTAAACACAAGCGTACTTACTGGTTATTGCTTTATAAAGAAGATGGAACACCATTTGAGAATATTCCATTCTCAAAGCCAGCCTCTGGTGTTGCGTATGTTCTAGGTGAGATTCCTGCTAGTTTGTCCTCCTATCCATGAAAAAAAATCACGCAATTTTTTTTTACTTTGCTTACTATTAATTTCAGTATTAATGTAGGTTTCAACAAGGTTATTCACCTCGTTGAAACCTACATAAAATGGAGTCCGTATCTTTCACACATGATGGATTACGTAAATGTAACATTTTGATTCGACACCTAAGTCTTCTCCGAATGCGTCCACTGTAGATGCAACACATCACAGAGACGCCGATCTGCAAGTGATTGTTAGGCGCACATTGCATTCGCAATTAGAAAAAAACTATCGGCTGTCTGTTACTGACCGTTGCTGGATACGTTGTAGTGATTCCATAGTTAATGGTTTTCGTATTCATAATACCTTTATCAGTATCTTAAAGGAAGCTTGATGGCCGAGCGGTTATAGCTATGGACTGCCGTGCCGCAGGTTCCTGGTTCGATCCACTGCAAGTGGAAAGGCATTTTGCGTATGTTTGCCTAGCTAGCTACCACCCTCAAGTAGAAAATCTGCCGCCAAGCACTGAATAGTGTGCTCCGGCAGCATCCCTTGAGAGCCAGAAAAATTATATACAGGCACAAGAGACTTCATAACTGTATTTCTCAATGTGAGGGGCGCAGTGCAACTCGTGTCAAAATGCAACTGTTATAGGCAGTGGTTAATCCGCTTGACATCAGGTCTCGTGCTTTTTCCGTCACAATAAAATAAAATAAAAAAAACTTTTTTAAACCGTCACGGTCATTTAAACTATAGTTATTAGAAACGGAAAAACTAACAAGAAAGAGGGTAGACCGGTTCGTCTGCTCTTAGTGCCGACAATGCACTCGCATAGATTTCAGTTTACTCGTGATCGTGGCGCTTGCAACAGTGTCGAAATATCGGGAGCTCAAACGCAATCAAAAACAAGGTAAATATACCGTTTCTAATAATAACCTTTATCAGTGCCATTGTATCCAGCAAATTAAATGCAGTCAAATCTGTAGTCAGTCTTTTCATATTCAGAAGACTTCTGTCTTTCACGAAGATGATAATACATATTTAATAAACAGTCAAATGCGTGTCGGGCCACGCACAATTTAGGGTTCATTCTATATTATGAAAACCTAGATTTTAATAACTCAGCGCTGCAATAGACATCATAGTGTTAAGAAGAAATTAGTCTTTGAAAAATTTGCATGCGAGTGAGCTATTATAGAGATTATAGATATTATATATATATTAGATTTATTAGAGAGATATATATATATATATATTTATTGTGACGTAACAAGCTCGACCCACCTGATCTTAAACGGTTACCTCTGCCTATAACAGATCCAGTTCATCGTTCAAGTGACGAATCTCCATAGCCAATGCCACTGAGCCATCACTGCTTCAAGTTATACTCGTAACAACATGAACGATGTTTTAAAATACGTACTTTTTTATAAAGTTGGTTTTTTAAAAACAGAAAATGTATTTCGGTTAATATATCACATGGTTGTTACATAATAATAAAAAAATGCAATTTGTTCTGATACTATGAAGACACAAAACATGATTAAAGCGGAATTTTAGAGCTGATGATTATGATTTTTGCTATCGCCAGAAATATATGGAATCATGTCGGTTCAGGACATAGTAATTGATATGTTCTGTAGAATATTATTATTCCTATCTACATACATACACTCTTTATTAAAAAAACGCTCAATTTTTTTTTAAAACTCACTTTACATATACCATCAAGAATCAAAATTTATGTCGAAACAGCAATTTAGAAGCTTTGTATTAGTTTTATCTCAATCGTTGCAAACAGTTTAATTGATGAAGTCTCTATCCGGTATAGTATAATTATCTTTATAAGTCTCATTAGCCATAGTTCGTCTTAGTAGATAGCACTGCAGTGTCAGATATTCTTCCATGAAGCAGTGCACCCACTTTTGTTTTTGTTCTGTGCTTGTGTTTAGGCGTAAAGGGCACTGTGTCAAGTGAAATAACTAGACGAACGGGACTTAAGAACTGACGTCTTGGATCGTCGAGTACAGACATTGCACTGCTCTAGTGTCATGCAGGACTAGGACGGTGACACTGCAACTGTAACAAAAAGGCGTGAGGCGTCACGCTTAGGTTCTATCAGGTCTACCTGTCAGTCTCGTCAAATCATCAGTATTCAGTACTAATATTATAAATGCGAAAGTAACTCTGTCTGTCTGTTACGCTTTCATGCCAAAACTACTGGAACAATTAAAAAGCTAGCTAGCCATCGCTAGTCATATAATAAATCTCCTCGTCGCCATTTGCCTGGTTTGCGCTCCCTCAGGTATATACACACCTACAATATACATTTTATTAACAAAATACTATGAGTTATATACAACACTACAGCTACTACACTACAAGCATTCAGACCTACCCACGGGCAGTCCAAATGCTCCACTACCGGATGGCAGCGTGCCCATTGCCCAGCATGCTGGCAGCATACCGGTAATTCGAGGTTAGCCTGAACAACATATTAGACCACATCATCACTTACCATCAGCTGAGATAGTGGTCAAAGGCTAACCATCTATAAATAAATAAATATGCATATATTATACAATTAAGGGAGACAGAACGGGACGGGAAGGACAAAGACCGCCTTAACGTACCGGGCGTATATAAAGTACCATGTGACTGTGGCAAGAGTTATGTAGGAGAGACTCGACGCAACATCGCTACTAGACTGACCGAGCATATTAGGAGTATTAAGAATATGGACATTACTAAATCAGCACTCGCAGAACACGCTCATCTCTTGGACTCCAATCATTATATTCGTTTTGATAAAGCCTCCGTATTAGCCAGAGAAAAGTTGTATGTACCTCGTAAAATACGTGAGGCTATAGAAATCAACAGACATCCTAATTTCAACAGAGATGGGGGTTGGACGCTACCACCAGCCTGGATTCCTACCCTTAATGTCACCTCAACGCAGAAGATGTTAGGCAGTCTAGAATGCGACACGGTCAGTACTGTTTGTCACGGTACGTGTGCGGATGATGATGATGCGATCACAGACGACGAAATAGGCCCACCGTCTTCCGCCGGGCACGCTAGGAGCTCGTCACCTAGCACCAGCAGCGCTGGGCTCGCTCCGCCCCCACCCAGCTCCCCACTACCGCCGGCGCCGATATCACGCCGAGCCGCGCGGGCCGCGCGCCGCAGTGCCCGTCGGGAGCTCGCAGACGCAGCTGTGCACTCGCCCTGATGATGAGTATCTGATATGCTCGAAACCCGGGTCGACGTATTCGATCCCCAACGTGAGTGTTTTTGCCGGTTTTATTTATAATATTTATTATACAATTAACATAAAATATAAGTAGATATATCATACATAAACTTTTAGCATAAAGTATATGATATTCAGCTCAGGTTACTAAAACTCATCGTACCATACAAAATAAAACTACAACATAAGAACGACTACAGCCAGCTGTTTCAATATTGCAAGGTGATGAGTGTATATGACAGGTATAAGCTTGAGCTCTTATCACAGTACCATAATAAACTAAACATGCTAAACAAAAAAACTAGACTATAATAACTTTCGTCATCTAGACTATATGCCAGTATATAACTTACCTAAATGTAATAATGATTATGGACGAAGGGTGTGGACGAACGCACTGCCCCACACCTTGAATAGCTTACCCAGGAATCTAATCGAAAAAGTCCATGGTCTACAGATTAAGGAATTAAAGCGGACACTAAAAAAATATTTCATTACTAGAGAAATATTCAATGGGAGGTATGGTGACGTGACACATACTTCGTCCACAAACTAAATATGAGTATGGTTAAGAAAAAATAAATAAAAAAAAAAAAAATATATGTTATAATATAGTATTGTAATAGTGTGCGAACCGTCAGGCGCATAATCTTTGTATTAGATTAAGTGCTTGACGTTGTATTTTATTATTTTAAATAACTTTTTGTGGTAATAAACAGGTTAAAATTAAAAAAAAAAAATAAAAAAAAAAGCATTCGCAAGTAAACGTTCAACTTATATATACGTCTAGAGAAAAGCTATACAATATTCAAACAGTGGGACAGACGTCTTCAAATTAACAGAGAAATTAATCTTGGTTATACAGACGATGATAGTGGGGTCCATTTACATGGGCTTTAGTGACTCATAATTACGACTCAAACTTTAGTAGGGATCAAACGTTTCTTGCCGACAATGCGTTGACAAAACATGATACTTGCGGGAACCGGTTTAATTCTCTTGATAATATGTTGTTATATGTACCTACCAACGAGTATATCTAACCCTGTTTAATGTAAGGAAGCTTAGTGCAAATATGGTCGCAACGTTAATAGCAACGATTTTTTTACCAAAGTACAAAGGCTTTGCGATTGCATTAATACTTCAATTATCTAAAAAAGAAATACTGTTTTAGTGCGAATAGAATTCGCGCACCAACGCAAAAAAAAATATACTGTAGAAATTATTTTGGATGAAAAATTATATATTATAGCATCTGCTTCTATAGCATACTTATAAATGCACCAGGACAGTATTGTGGGGTTCCGGGTTCAAATCCAGCTGAAAGTTCCCATCCGAAAAAAATCTACGTTAACATACACATAGAATGTGCAGTTGTTAATTTATTACTAGCTTTCCGGCCGCGGCACCACCCGTGCGTATATATACCTATGTTGGTTATCGCGCACAACCTCTTTTTGCGGAGTAGGATAAAAACTGTCTTATGTCCTTACCTTACTTAGTAGTTTTTACGTTTATTCGCAAATCTCCCCTATACGCTACACCATGCCACCAGCGCTCTTTAGGCGTTATTATACTGTATGCTCAGGGTGATGTGTGAGTTTTTTGTGTACACCCCACTAGCTGCACGTGTAAAAACACACCATGAATAGCGTCACCTATACCAAAAAAGCAAAGCGCTGATCAAAAATTTAAATAAAATAATAATTTAGTTCATAATATTTTCTTATATAGCTATCATTAAGAGACATCAAAGATTATATAATTTTACAGTACAAAAACTGGGAATTAAAGCACGCTTTTGATAATAATCTAGAGCTCCACCCAAACAAAACACTTCATTATAAATTTATTGCAAACAATTAAAATGCACGTCCCGAATTCTTAAAACTGATATGGCTATCCGAAAACGCTTCGGATAGCTATTGGATAGATTTAATCTATCCTTTGTCCTCAACGGTCCTAACATACCAATCATTCACCGGGGATATAAATCTTAGAGGGCCGACAAAAGGTTGATGTCGGACTTCTGTTTTTGCTGAGGTCAAGTGACAAAAAAGAATTGGCTTCTCTCATCAAGAACCTATCAATAATTAACTGGACATTTTGATAGCAGTCACGGCTTTGATGGAATTTTGAACGATGCTGATTACTATAGTATTTAGGACTGATAAATATTAGTTGAGTCCAACCATAATTGGAATATTTTGATCTTTGTCAGTGAATACAACAGTATTAACTGATACCTAGAGATATTACTAACTAGTCATTCTAGTTAATATTTTTTTCCTATATAATGAGAGTAAGAATCCCTTTCACAGTATTATAGGATTCAGAATATTGGTTAGATAATAATATATATGTATTGTTTTTGTTAAAGCAATAATTATAATATCTGTGGTATTCTTAACAATTACTACAAAGTCACTGTTTCTATAATCTGTGTCTACTTGTCAATATTGTATGTATATAATCTATTCTCTTGCTCGATTTGATCATTTTGATCCTCCCTTTTGGTTTCCCTTATAAAAACACCATCTTTGAATATTATTCTAATCTAATATCATAGTAATAATAACATAATATTTAAATTGGATGTACTCTATTGTGACCAATATATTGATGTGCATTGGCTCTGCGTGTTTATTTTTCATCCACCATCTTCGAAGTATACCACGTTCATATAAAAACCTCATGCCTGCATCGTAGCGCTATATGCGGTACTACTGCGGTTGTGCTGCTCCACGAAGAACTCCGCTTCAGTTTTGAAGCAGTGATAGCAGAGTGGTAATATCTATGGAATGCCTTGCCGTAGGTCCGTGAGTCGATCTCCATCGCTGGCTTTCCACCATGAGGTGAAGCTTTACTTCACCACATGGTGGAAAGTCATTTCGCAAACGCTTGCCTGGCCAGCAGCAGTACTTGAGAGATAGTAATTCTAAGTATAGTCTATTTACCATCTTTGACCAAATCATCATTTACCAATACGTGAGAGTGTTTAAGGTATCAGCTGTAAAAAAACCTTTAAGTACCAAAATAATACAATAAATCATTAATTGAGATACTTAAATTACAGTAAAAGAACAATAAGTGAACTTAAGTCGGTAGGCCAAATAGTTAGTTTCTGAGATTGGGCGCAGGTTAAGGGATAAAACTGGTGACTCCCGCTCCAGCTCGTTCCTGGTGCAGAGGATGGCCATTGCCATTCAGCGCGGAATTGCTGCAAGTGTTATGGGCACCTTTGCACCGGGAGAGATCAGGGGTGGGTTATTTGATTAGGCTAGTTTTAAGTTTGATTTAATTATTATTAATTATATTTATTTGATTACTTGATTATATAATAGCAAATGTTATATTTGGAAATAAACACTAATCAGTATGTTGCTAGTCGGTAGGTATATTACACAATATAATATATTTCAAAATAGATCGCAACGTACGAAAAATGCTGAATTATAGGCATATCAAACTACGAGTAACAAGTGTTCATAGTATTAGTATCTATCATCTAAGTCCTTTGTGTGAGTGTCTTTGTTTGTTTCCACTCACCCAAATAAAAACGATCACGCAAACTACGCACTTTGTCCAGTAAACTGTTGTAAACTTTTAAAAGTAGAGCATACCTATAAAAGAGGTATAATTAAAGCTGTACTTATAGCTTTGGTCTGCGGCCTATCTCGCGTTTTGTTCGTTTATATCGCGGTCTCCCAGTAAATCGTGATAAAAGCATTTTTTAATTTAGGGCCAATTTCACCAAACTAAAATAACTTTAATCTCTGTAACTAACAAAATATGATAGGCTTTTGTTACCATGCACGCCCAATGATGTCTCAATATTTTAAATTTGCTATGGTATTAAATTTATCAAATTTGACATCAGGCATACGGCTGTAGTAAAGAAACAAATCTAATTCAAGTTTAAAAAAATTACGATTATATTTGGCAGTATAATCTAAAGACATATCTCCACTTTGCTACAGCTGATGATACATACTATTTTATGTCTACAACTGCTACTACTTAATAAAAATTTAACCAAAGAGTTATCTTTTTTTACAACAGGAATCCAACAAATTTAAAATTTCCTACAAGGTTTGCATTCTACGTTAGTAAAATAATATCACATATAAGTAAAGTTATGGTATAAAGTTATCCGCATATTAATTTAACCTGATGTTGGTGAAATTCGGCCTTAATCTAGGAGCACATGTTACTTATTGCTATATATATTTGTGTATTATGTCATTCCTAAACCATACATGCATATGTTCTAAAGTTTTGGCAGGCAAACTCTCATTGGCAATAATTGTTGCTGTTAGAATTAGCAGTAGTAATATTAGCTTATCGGTGGCGTATCCGCAACTAATCAGTTATTAATGGTGCAAGAGGCCGTATAATCAGCACTACTCCATGTTACTCCATGCCCAAGTATGTGTGGGTATTTTGGTAACCAATTGTGAGAGTTTAGGGTCAGCAGTGAACTTTCAGGCTAAGAGAGTGCGAATCATGCATATAATAACCAATAAATATCTTTGTAAGTAGTATTGTATACATATACTATACCATAACTTACAGGCTGCTGATTTCGCTTTGAGGACAAATATGAAATCTGATCGGATATATTGACGATATAATATGGTAACAGAAGAAGGTATAATGGCTTGGTGTGCTCAGAAAGGCTAGATGGTACTTCACGTTGGCATGCAACTTTATGAAGCTCAAATTACGCCTCACGTGGCCTCTCTGCGGGGGCTCCCCAGTATCAGCTCCTTCCGATTAACAGCATTCAACATAACGACTTAGATCTTCAACAAAAGAGAATATTCTCTCCCCAAAGGCCAGCAACGATTCCTTGAGAGCTATTGTGTTGCGGATAACCTTGTGTGGCGGTGATCACTTTTCACCAGGTGATCCACCTGCATGTTTTCCCTAGTACCAAATAAAAAAAGTTACTCATAGCAATCGATACAGATGATATAATCTAGTTCATTTTCAACGTAATGCCGTGAAAACTTGGGAAAGCGGCTTCAGCTTGAATTTACATTATCTTCTAAACTTTTGAATAAAATAACGAAGACTACTGGGCATTTTTTTTACCTTTATTGACAATGCTAAAAACCTAAATTATGATTTATGGCAAACCTTTATATATTTACATAAAAACCATTCATTGTGTATTACACAGGAAAGTTATATAGATATGTACCGTCTTAGAGATTTTTGTACATCTACCAGAGATCATATTTTCTTCTACTGTATCAGCCAGATTGTCCTCTGCTGAATCCCCCACTATCCAATTCGAACTTTACCTGTTTATATTATTATGGTTTTTAGTATATATATTACAGTGTTAAGAAGAAATTAGTGTAGGTGCAATTCTGTAATCAAATTAGTAAATTATCGATTCCGATAGAAATATACCAGAAAATTTTCAAAATTAATTAGGATAACATTTGCAGCTTGCAATATCAGCTAACAGTTTGATTGGCCGTTTGTTTTACAACTCTGAATTGTCATTAAAACTTCCAAAATATAGGCAAAGTTTCTCCGAAGGAAACTCGTAACTCAATCAGTTAATTACAGTTTGTTTACAACTTGAAAGTGGAAACACGAAATTAGACTTGTTCTTTGAATAAACAACCGACCGACGCATTGGTATTATAATAAGATCTCACAATATAGAAGTAAGATAGACCTATCTACGTTAAATTTATTAATTTAACTTATAAAGAGAAGGTATACTGGCATTTGTTTTGTACGAGTACGTTTGCTCCATGAAGATTACTTACAAATAACTTTTTCAATATTTGTTTATGAAATTCGACATAAAAATAGTGTATATTAACAGACTTTTAAGGTTGCATATTAGACAAAACTATTCGCTAAAGAACCAAAGTCACCGACATAGCTTTTGGGATTTGCAAGTTGAAGTGGCAATAGGCAGGCCACCTTACTCGACGAACCGATAATCGATATGGAAAAAAGCTTCTCAAGTTACAACGGAAGACGTAGAGTTGGTAGGCCCTCCACTATGTGGACGGACGACATCATAAAAGTCGTGGGTAGTTAATTTATTCAACAGTGGACATCATCAGGCTGCTGATGATGATTAGAAAATAATGTGTTTAGTAGTTGTTGAAACGTGAGTAAATCGTGAAATCTCTATCCCCAGAAAAATCATAAAACCAAGGTATCTATTTTAAAAACAAGGTAAAATTAGAACTTTAACTAATTGCATTAATTGAATAATATATTTTTCCCATTACTTTACTGTAGATTTTTTAAGGCGTTCGAAAAATTTGGTTAAATAAATTTAATGTAAATTTTCGTTTTGATTGGAGGTATTTAGAGTTCCGTACTAGAAAACGGGACTCTATAACTAAGCCTCCGGTCCTCCCGTTTCTGCTTCGCTCGCGCTAGGTGCGTTAAGTGCCTAGGCGATCACGCGACAGCAGCGTGCACTCGCACCCGGGATTCGCCGGACCCACCCAGTTGTGTTCTATGCGGTGCTCAAGGGCATACCGCGAATTACCGTGGTTGCCCTAAAGCACCACGAGTGAACCACAGGGTGGCAAGGCATAGGCCGACCCGCCCCTCTTACGACCGTTACCAACGGGTAAGCCCTAAACTAACGGTAGTACCTGCCTCACAGGTAATACCCGCGCCGCTCCCAGCCCGTAACGCATGGTCTAAACCACCCAGTATGGTTAAGACCGTCGCTACCGCCCGCGCCCCGACCCGCGCGCCCGCACCCGCGCCCGCACCCGCACCCGCCCGCGCCGCGGCCCCTGCCCGCGCACCGGCCCCGGCTCGCCCCGCGCTCCCGGCACCCGTTGCCAACACCATTCGCGCGCCTCCCCGCGCCGCTTCCCGGCCACAAGCTCCCCCTATGCCATTGATGGCTGCCCCTCTTCAAGAGGCAATCAACCTAGTCAGCGATCTGGCTATGTCGGTTGACATCAATGAGGTACAAGAGCTATTCCACAAGATGCAATACGCTCAATCCCCAGCGGACGTGATCCAATACACATTGGAACACGCAAACTTACTAAGCGCCCTTAAGCGCTTCGTTCCCCAGGCCCCTCCCCAGTACAACCACTATGGGTAGTACAACCGAACGCACGAAACCGCACTCAGTTTCGTTAGCGTCATTTAACGCTAACGGCCTTTTCAGACAACGTGACCTCGTCCACGACTTTTGTTGTACCCACCTTATCGATATCATATGCGTGCAGGAGACCCTTCTAAAACCGGGGAAGGCGAACCCTAGGTTTGCCAATTACAGAACGGTACGTGATGATAGAGTGAACTCCCGTGGGGGAGGCACTCTTATCTATTACAAAAGGTCCCTGCACTGCATTCCCCTACCTACCCCGACTCTTGTTAATATGGAAGCATCTTGTTGCCTCCTAGCTATGACTGGTCATCAACCTATAGTCATAGCGTCCTGTTACCAAGCTTGCTCCAAGCCGATCGTCCGAGCTGACTTAGAAGCCTTGTTCTCATTAGGAAGCGCCGTCCTTCTGATTGGCGACTTCAACAGTAAGCACATCCTATGGAATTGTAACGTCAACAATCCCAAAGGTATTGCACTTGAAAACCTAATCGCAGAACTTAACTTTGACATAATTGCGCCCACTGAGCCCACTCACTACCCTTATATGGAAGACCATCGACCTGACTTGCTTGACATGGCACTACTCAGAGGCGTAACACTCCGGTTACGCTCCATAGAAGTGGTTCACGAGCTTCACTCTGACCACCGACCCATTATACTGCGATTAGGTCCCGACCCAACGACTGACCTCCCCCGCCCCACTAAGACGATAGTGAACTGGAAGCAAGTAGGCGATGCCCTAAAGGCTATCAGTTCACCGGACCTTGACAAGATCCCTGACGACATCCTGACAAAAGATGACGTAACCCTTGCGATCGATTCGTTCACCAATCACCACTCCACCGTAGTAGGTGCATCCGCAAAGGAGGTCATAGTGCCGGACGACCGGCGCCTTGTCATTCCAGCGGATGTGAGACGATTGGTGACGGAGAGTAAAGCAGTGACCCGACATTACGACTCTTACCCCAGTAAAGAGAACAAAACTAAGAAACGCCACCTTGAACGCATGGTTCAAAGTCGCATGTCTGAGTTGCGTGATCAACAATGGGGCGATAAACTTTCAAACCTCGTGCCAAGCCACCATGCTTGCTGGGACTTGGCGCGAGGTTTGAAAGGAAGTAACCATAACGACATGCCTCCCTTATACAGACCAGTCCCACTAGTCCCAGCGTTCTTTGACGAAGACAAAGCTGAGTGCCTAGCTGATAGCCTAGAGGCTCAGTGTTCCCCTAACGTAGATCACGTTGACCAAGCTCACCTCGATTCGGTGGATGCTGAAGTCGAACGTAAAAGCTCTGTGGTCACCTCTGAACTCCCACCAATCACTTTAGCGACTTACGCTGAGGTGGCGAGACTGGTCAAGGCCCTCCGACCGCGCAAATCCCCCGGTGCCGATGGCATCTCCAACAGGGTTCTTAAAACCCTCTCTCCTCCTCTCATCCATCTCTTAGTCAGCATCTTCAATGCTGCTATGAGCCACTGCTTATTCCCAGACACCTGGAAATGTGCAAATGTCATTGGCTTCAGACCCGGACACTCATGCGTCCAACAGGTGCACCGCCTCACGGAGCACATCATTGAGGGCTTCAATAAGTACCCCAAACCCCAGACTACGCTAGCAGTCTTCCTCAACGTAGCGAAAGCTTTTGACAAAGTCTGGCACAATGGCTTGATCTACAAGCTATACCAATTTGGCGTGCCAGAACGTCTTGTGCTCATCCTACAAGACTTCCTTAAAGCCAGAAGCTTTCGCTATCGCGTGGAAGGCACCCTCTCCTCCCCCCACCCAGTCAGAGCCGGAGTTCCTCAGGGCTCCGTGCTATCACCTATTCTCTTTGCACTGTATACCAGTGACATCCCACGCTCTCAGCCCAAAGTATTCCTAGCCCAATATGCGGACGATACCGCCATTTACACCACTGGGTGGCATATCAACAGACAGTCCTATTTCGTCATTCAACGGGCCGTCACCGAGATCGGTGACTGGTTCCGAAAATGGCGCATCGCGGTCAACCCAGCTAAAAGCACAGCTATGTGCTTTACTGAGAAGACACGCTCCCCTTACCCGAAACCGCTTATTTTGTTCGACGAACCCATTCCCTGGGTACCTAGAACAAAATACCTCGGAGTCACCCTTGATCGTCATCTCACCTTTAACGATCACATAACAACCGTCCGTAACAGAGCGGCCTTCGTAATGGGTCGCCTTGGTCCCCTACTTCGCAAAGAGAGTAAAATGTCTCTTAGTAATAAGAAGACACTTTACACTGCCTGCATCCGCCCCATCATGACTTACGCATCAGTAGTGTTTAGTCATGCTAGTGAGGCCCACCTTCATAAACTTCAAGTCATCCAAAACCGTTTTCTTCGTAATGCAACCGGCGCCCCGTGGTATATCCGGAACACCGAGTTGCATTGCGACTTAAACCTTCCCTCTCTAGCGCAGTTCAATAAGGACTGCGCCCGCCGATACTTTGATCGAGCGCCCCACCACCCGAACCCATTGGTTGTCCAGGCATCGAACTACTCGCCAGCGAGCTCGAGGCTAAAACAAGGTCACGATAAATTGCTCTCCAAATAGTCAAAGAGTATTATTCAGTAGGGCCCAATTGTGCAACACTGCAGTTGCACAGAGGCATTTTGCTCCGATCCCCCCCATGTCTCTCGACAGCGAGACAAGCCGAGGTCCGAACCACAGTGGTGCCCTTGAGCTCGCTGTCAACCCCTCCTATAGTAGCGGCACGTTTTCGGCGTCCGCAGGAGACGGAGGTAGAAAGCGCTTTTCGCCTTCTACGCCCGTCTCGGGAGAAGTGCCTTCGGCACTTCTCCCTCCCGGGCTATTGTAGGGCCAGGCCCTCGCCCAAAACCCGGTGGAGCTGGACGACCGCACAGGCGGTAGCCAGCATCTCTGTCCTCCCTAAACAAACAAACTAAGCCTCCAGTGTCCGTCATCCGTCCATCAGCACCCCCTTAACCGACCAAATTTAAAACAAATAAAATTTTCTTTTATAGAACCAACTTTCGTTCTTTTAATAATTGGTGCTGTAAGAATACATTTATTCCTAGGAATAGTAACTATCTAATAATTGAAACACCGGGCCTAAATTTTATGGATGATGATACGAGTACAACCAAATATTGGGACCTCGCCATACATAACAGCCTATATTACCTACCGGCCGTAATTAGACTACTACAATACATGTGTTCCTACAAGTGTCATGAGACCAGTGGATCTAGTGAGAATTTTAGTCGTGATAAGCCGCGAGCAAACTGTATTAACTTAAATAACCAAAAACGGTAATATTTTTAAATTAGGTATACTATATGCCGTATATGCTGTAGAAGTCGGAGCAAGGGGTATTTCAGCGAAATCCCCATATTACCTACTAAAAGACCTTGGCCTGTCAAGAACAACCGTAACTTCCATCCTAAAACGTGTATCCAAGGCGGCATTAGTAGGATCTTACCAAATTTGGTTAGGTAGGGAAGAAGGTTCGAGAGCCAAAAATTGACGACATCGTAAAGGGTTAACCCTACTCCCTGGGTTGCAAGTCCCAGGCACCTTTTCCTTGAGCCTCTTACTCTGCAACGCTATGGACCCGGCACCCGCACGATGAATCCAGGGAATGCTTAGTAATTCGTTTCACTCTTGTATACAAAAGCACAGCGCTCTCCTTGGGGCGCGTTAGTGAATCAAGCATTACGTCATACAAAATCGCGTTTACCCGCTTGTGGCGTATCACGAGTTAAACTCAAACTATAGGCCCCTGGTTGAAGAATACCCCAATAGACGGACTAGATAGATTGTTTTAGTTCACACATTCGAAATTCAATATCAGCAATCAGCAAGCGTGTAAACATTATGGTCAAATCTTCAAAGAAATATATTTTATGTGCATATGGGATATACATATATACATATGTAAATATATATATAGGTACATACTTTTAACTGTCTTTTTTGTATGATGTTTGTTACGCAATTACTACGCCAATTATGGATTAATTTTAATTATTCTTTTTTTTTGGTAGCAATGACCTGCCAAAAAAAAAGGATCATTAAATTTCAGAATAGTCAAGGGACAATTCTGAATTTGATGATTCTTTTTTTGCTACGGAACCAATTTTGTTAAAATTTATAAGGATTTATTTTATCAAAATTTGTTCAGTAGTTTAGTTTTTGCAAATGAAAATAACTGAGATTATAACTATGTCATCCAAGTAAAAACAAATTGCGTTTCATACTTTTCAGATGAGAAAGTATTTTTTAAAGTAATTTTGAGCAATAAATAAGGGCTGTAATTGATGATAACCTGGTAACAATACAAATTAGGATTGATAAGATTTATCTACAGAATAGTACCTAAATATTATGAAATCATTATAATTCATTACCAAAATAATTTCATTACCAAATTGCTTTATTTACCAACAACTTAATTACAATTAGGGACAATCTCATTTGCTATTTTCTCGACACAAGCCCAATAGTTTCCGTGCTGATACAATTTGGCTAGACGTCGAGAATGTTCGAGGAACGCGGTGGAACGTTCACTCAATTAACTAATTTCGTTAAACATCCTTGATTGAGCAGCGGACGGCAATCAGCCATGCAAATTCCCTCCGTCATTTCCGGAACTCGCCAAAATAGGATTTTGCTAAATGCGACCCTGTTTAGTCGCTTTTGTACGTAATACGTTTTTCGTGCATGAATAGTTATTACTTATAATGGCAAGAATTCAAGTTATGAATTATGTAATATTGTTGCATTTGAAAACAAAGACAAACATTTGCAACAAGTTTGTGCTGATGTTGAGGACTTCAGAGCAGCATTGAAACGGGTTAGAAGTTTACGAGTGAATCTCAAAATGACCAAATGGCAAGCACGACTCGATCGTTTTATCACATAATCTCGATATGATCACATCGCTTCAAGAAGAAATATATACCCGACCATATCATATACATCCTTTTATCCGATTGGGAAAGGTGTACTGTGTGACTATTTTTGATGAATCGAGCCACAAAATAAACTGTGAAGTAAAAAAAGCAAGCTGAAGTGCCTTTGACTTTGTTTATTTGTTTCATAAACAAATAAACAAATTCAAGTACACATAGTTTATTTTGTGGCTTGATTTATCATATTTGAAAGTTGAAAACTCTCTTAGAATCATAATTTTCTAAGAACCATACAGTGCAACTATGCTCAGTAGACGGCAATAAGCTCGCTCATTATTTACGTGAAACTCTCGACGAAGGCGAAGAACCTGGACTTCGCCTTCGTACTCGCTATTAGAGTATGTTAAGGAAAAGTATTGGATTTTTTGTGCATTGCAATAATGATCCTCACTTACATTTATAGTACCTAAACTAGTTTTTTTACCATGGGTATGTTTTTTTTTAACTTTTCACCTTCTGGTTAGCGATGATGATGTTGATATAGTCGTACCGGCTAAATCTACAATTACAGCGAAAACGCAGAATGACAGCGGTAACGCAGAAACGGAAGCGCTCGTAGCAAAGTTTGCCTAGTCGTTTTTATCCGAGTAACTGCGATGTAGTGCGTGACCGATAGTGGCTTTTACTCCTAACCGTTTCTGTGCTTCGGAGGGCATGTTAAGTCGTTGTCGGTTTCGGTGGTTTGTCTTAGGGTAGCAGTCATTAGAACATGATGGAAGAGCGAATGCCAGCATAGCTAGGCTAGCTACAACTCTCAAGGTGAAAAATTTGTCACCAAGGTGTGTTCCATGCAGCTAACCATGAGAGCCGGTAATGCTGCACCCTCTGCGCCAAAATCCTAAAGGCATTTTTACCCGCATAACACCAACATGCATTATCTAGAATAGAAAAAAAACATGTACACCCATTTATTTTATAAAAACTTAAGTAATCATGTAAAAAAATGAAAAAAATATATATAGATACATAGTGTTATTAGATATATTTTTTATTATACAGTTATTAGATACACCATAACACTAGCCTAATCAAAGTGTTAAAGTCAATGATGTAATAGAGTACGAATTTTGTAAAATTGTAATACGTTATAAAATAAAAATAGATCTAAAAAGAGTACGGACCACGAGTCAGTAGAGCGTTGTATCATCAGTACTAATATTATAAATGCGAAAGTAACTCTGTCTGTCTGTCTGTATGTTATGCTTTCACGCCAAAACTACTGGACCAATTTGAATGAAATTTGGTATGGAAATAGTTTGAGACCCGAGAAAAAACAAAGGATAGTTTTTATCCAACTGCGCAAAAACAGGTTAATGTTTTTGCGCGATAACCGACATGCGCGCGGGCGGGGCCGCGCCCGGAAAGCTAGTGTTTCATAAAAAAAAAAGAAAAACATGCGTTATCTGAGCCTTGTGGTTTCAATATAAGTACTTATTACACCTTGTTGTTAGTTTCTTAAAGTTCCTAAAAGCAATGATGGCCAAGAGGTTATACCTATGGACTGCCGTGCTGCAAGTCCATGGTTCGATCCCCAGCGTAAGCTATAACTTCACCCCACGACATTTTGCGAATACTCGCCTGGCTAGCTACCATCCTCGAGTAGAAAATCTCAGCACCTAACAGTATGTTCCAGCAGCACTCCTTGAGAGCCAGTGAAATTACACTGTACTGAATTAACAACTGTACGACTCAGGGTGACGGGCGCGGTGTAATTCGTCAATGAAATGCATCTGTTGTAAGCAGAAGACTAATATCTGCTTACAACAGATTTCGTTTCGCGTGACATCAGGTGGGCCTCGTGCAGATACTATTTATCTACTAGATACCCATACATCGTTTAAAATGCATATAAAAACATTTGATAGTACTTGCATTTGCTATACACAGTATAATTTTCAGTATACCGGAAATTTACTGTATACATCTCTGGTGCAAAACCTGGGACCTTGTTTTAATGGTCTCTGCGGTACATTTGAATGCTTATTTTACCGAGAATACTGCTCGCTGCTTGGCTCGGCTGCTTTGGTACAGGATGGTATGTTTCTGTTACGTCTGAATTGATAAAAAGTGACACCGACCAAGTGCGATTTGGACTCACATGCCGAGAAATCCATACCAGCAGAAAATGTACCTTATAAAATCGTTATTTTTCTTAATACAATTTATATATATATCGATATCTTTTCTATTTTTAACTATGGCTCCCATAAAAGGAGCAGGTTGTTACTTATTATCTTCACAAGTTTTAATTGTTTTTAATTTATGATTTTAAGATATAATTAGTGATTTTATATATTTTACTCCTACACTAATGAAACTAGATTTAATGTATCAGAATTAAATAATAAAACTCACTTAAAATTGTAAAACCTAACTATACCAGGGGTTTATATATGAAGTTACATACATTGCATATCCTATGTATAATTTTTTAAATATAATCTGTGAAGTTTCAATATTTATTTAAAATTCCACCCTTACAATAATGAAACCGGATTTAATATCATCATCATCAGCCGGAAGACGTCCACTGTTGAACAAACGCCTCTCCCAAATCTGATTTAAAATATCAGAAATAAATAAATAAAAACTATATCAGTAGTTAACAGAAGTTGCCGTTTCAACACATTGACGACTTTGATAAAAATTCAACCTGCAGTGTCGAATTTTAGAGAGCTTGCTATATTTTTCTAATTTATTTTTTATTTATTTATTGCTTTATAGTTGGCAGACAGACAGGCAGTCCACCTGATGGAAAGTGGTCAACCTCGCCCTCGGGCGTTTGTAACACCAAGAGGGGTTACCGCAACGCGCTACCGATCTCTAAGGAATTATTTCGGGAATATCTCGGCGGGTTTTTTTTTTCCTTTTTTTGTTATTGTGACGGAACAAGCTCGAGACTTATCTGATGATAAGGACATAGTATACCCGCCAGCCAAAGCGTGAACTTTTATATAAACTCAACTTATTATTTAAAAAAACTCGCATGTAAATATAGTGTATTATTAGACCTATCGTTTCTGGCTTAAATCCTTTTTCTTTTGGACTAAAAATTAAATTTTTATTATATAGCGTTTAGTATATAGTACTTGTTTTTAGGAGTTTGAGCCAGTTATTCGTAGCTCCAGATTTATTTCAAAAGTATAGTACACATGTATAAATAACTTCCCATTATAGAAAGTTCATTATATTCCCCATGTTTGTGGTGCAATAGAAATATTAAAAACATGTTTATTTTTCTTGAAAGAGATGCTTAAAGTTGGGTTTTTGAGTTTTTGAGCTAGTGTAATTTCAAAACTGTATAATTTAATGAAAATCTGATGCACCACAAACCTTGATATTAGGGTAGTGATTACGTAGGTAAAAAATCATTGAGTTTTATTCGCTATTATTAAAATGAGATTGGAGCTGCGTTTTGTATGGGGGCGTTCGTCTAAAATATACCCTTAAGCGGACTAACGCTTAAGGGTATATTACACTACGTCTGTCACCTTGAGACAGTTGTTAAGTCTCATGTGCCTGTAATCTCCCTGGCTCGCAATGACTGCTGTCAGAACACACTGTTAGGTGCTTGGCAGATTTTCTACTTGAGGGTGGTTGCTAGCCAGGATGTGAACCATGCGATGAAGCTCAAGTCCGCGACGGGATTCGAACCATGGAACTGCTGCGCGGCAGTTCGTACCCAATGCCACTGAGCCATCATTGCTTCAAAATTTCCCTCCAAATCTCTATAGTACGCGGTATAAACGTTATAAAGAACCGTTGCGTAGAATCCTAAAGGTATTAAGTTCTCTCACTACCTTAAAATTTTGTGGGTGAGGTGGGCCGCCTGTCTGTCTGCCTACTACGAGTATATAGCAATAAATGAAATAAAGTTATATATATGTATATATACATACATACATATATATATATATAAATATATATTGATAAAAACTCTTTTTATAGAAAATAATAAAAAAATGTTAATTTTAATATCAATTGCTGATAATATACTTCGATACTAATGTTCTTTTTACACAATTTTTCGTCTACGGACTAGCCTAGGTAATGATTTAATCAATCAACCTTGTCAATTTATTTTAATTATAATTAATTCTTAAAAGTCAAATTTATGTATATTGTAATAAACGCAAATTGAATCCTTAAACAGGTAAATTGGAGGATTAATTGACCAGAAATATTGTATTGCAACTATTATCATCTACATGCCTTTGGCAGGCGTCTCGAGGATCGCAGTGTAAGATGACAGTTCTTCAGAAGGCGCTGCTGCCAGCCTTCTGGTATTTACCTTAAGTCACCTCTTATGGCTCCCACAAAAGATGTGAGCAATTCTAACCCAACTAGATTTCAATCCATCCTGTGTATAACAAGGATGTTTACACACGGTGGACTGCGGCATATGAGAGAAGGTGGCAACATACACTACTGTCTTATTTAATGAATCAACTGAAATATCATTTGCACCAAATATGTTTCTGTACGGTATATCTAATGCAAATATACTCGGTGGTTTTGCTGCAACATGTTGCTACAGAAAAATGTAAAATAATGTGTTGTGAACACTATTTGTGTTTAAAGATTTTAAACCAATTTATAAAAAACCGGCCAAGTGCGTGTCGGACTCACCTACCGAGGGTTCCGTACAAACTTATAGGTATATAAGTGAAAGTTATGGTATTTTTATTGCTAAGTGATATCCATAACATTATAAAATTATTACAAATAGATTTTTTATATGATGTAACTAAAAATTTATGCTTTTCGCAATTTTTCCTTTATCTGTGCTATAAGAGGTTCTTTAGTACTAAATTTCAAGATTCAGAGTTCACGGCAAGTATCCTGTGGGTTTTGATTCCCTTGTGAGTGTCGAAAATATGCGGCATTACAGCCGTTTATGCCGCATATTTTCCACTTTTCGATCTTTTGATTGCGTTGGCTTAGAAGTTTGATTTTTTCACAGTAGACCTGGGTATTTGAAATAAATTTCAGCTTGATACCTCCACGCGTTCCTGAGAAAAAGGGTTTGACAGACCTACGGACAACAGAGTGATCCTATAAGATTTCCGTTTTTTTTATTTTGAGATACGTACCGAAAAATGTCTAAGTGTAGGTTAACTCATATTTTCTACCTTAACGACGATATAATAATAAGAAAGAAATTATTACTTTGAACTATAACGCCACAGATATTGCCACGCCACGTATATTGCCACAGATTTGAAGATCGTGTCTCAGACCTTTTAGTTTGCATGTTGGTAGGGTATTTTGCAAATGCCTACCTAGCTACCACCCTGAACTAGAAAAATCTGTTGCCTAGTACGTACCTAACAGTATGTTCCAACAGCAGATTTTGAGACCCAATTATTTAATCGAGGATGAATAATATCTTCGATTTGAAGCGCTCGTAGCGAAGTTTGCTTAGCTATTCTGAATCGTTCAGCTAAGTTAAGCAACGTCCGCCTCGGTCATGACTTGGATGGGTGACCGCTGGTTGGACATTACTACTGAGCGCTTCCGTGCTTCGGAGGGCACATTAAGCCGTCGGTCCCGGTTGTTGTCTTAGAATGGCAGTCGTTACAGCATGGTGGTAGGGCATTTTGCGAATGCCCGCCTGGCTAGCTACCACCCTCAAGTTGAAAATCTTTCGCCAAGCACTTAACGGTGTGTTCTGGCAGCTGTCCTTGAGAGCCAGTAATTATAGGTTAGCCTGAACAACATCTTCGACCACATCATCAATTACCATCAGGTGACATAGTGGTCAAAGGCTAACCTATCAGGCATAAAAAAAAAGGTTACATCATCACTTATCATCAGGTAAGATAGGTCAAAAGCTTGCCTATCAGTTATAAAAAATATCTAATCTTTTCTTATATTATGATTTTTCAAGGTGCTTATAAGCGTTGAAGCAAGAATGATTAAAAACTAAAATATAATTTATTTCTTAACATTTCGACAGGGAAGAGTAAATTAGAAAAGTTAAATTTAATCATGGTGAAAATTAAAATTGAGTTTTATAAATTTGAGAATTGTATATGAGTTGACCTCCATCATGATTTGAGACTGACTTATGATCGATCACTACATCGAACATGTGTCGGCAGGCAGTGGTGTCTAAAAAGGCACATTTTTAACCAGGCGCCTGCTTGACACCAAACCTACTTTAAAATGCTAACAATAGGTTAGCCGGCTACTTTCAGTACGGTCAAATACTAACAAGTGCTTTTGTGTGTTCATAGTGCTGCAATACACACTTAATTCAGAAAAGCAGAAACCCAACTGTGTCAATAAATTACATGAAATAACTTTAGCATTCAGTTCCGCAGAACTTAATATTACAGTTATTTCTTGTAATTTATTCTGTAGTAGAAACAAACGAAAAGGTAACTTCTTCAAGGGTTATTCTATGTATAATTCCGCGAATTCACGTTGAAGTTTCTAATTAATGAAAACTGAATTGCACTTCGCAGTAAATATGCTCGTAATTTTAGCGGGTTTGTTGTGAATGTCAATGTTGACTTATCACTGGTAGTTTCATTGTAGTTGTATTGTACACGTTTGAAATCATCTGTTAAGTTGAATTGAATTTCAAGAGTAAATCTAATTCAACAGATAAATTATTAGGAAACTGATTGCGTGTGTATCCTTGCTTTAAATATTTTTGTAGCGTTTACGTTTGAGCGTTTTTAAATGCTTGGAGCGTAGTTGACCTAGTGGTTATCATCAACTAGGTTAAACAAATTCCGCCGCGGTCATTACTTTGATGGGTGACTGATAGTGGAATTTTCTATAATATTCTTTTTCGTCATAATCTGAGCTTTCATGCTTTGGAGGGCACGTTAAGTGATTCCTTGATTTGGATCACTTTGGAGCTGAACTCCTCTCCAGAAAACCAAATTAAAATAATATATGTGATATGTACAAACGCCTTGGCACCAATCCGTGCCAAAGGTTTTTTCATAACTACTTGATTAATAAGTGAATAAATATCTGAAATGCACTTGTTTCACGACTGTTCAAATGAGGAGTGTTATGTTTTCAGAATTAATGTTACGTCTTCAAAACGGCTTAAACGATTATAATGTATGACATATCGTTAAATTTGTCTTGATAGAGTAAGTGACACCTCATCTCTATCTCCTCATCTCCAACTACTCATCCAGATGGATGAGGATGGATATGAGGAGTTGGAGATAAGGAATCTCAATCTTCTCATCTCCATCTCCGCCGTACGTCCGCTTGAAGGTTAACTACATATATTATTTTTTGTGCAGTGTAGTTTTTCTTACACCTCTAAAAAATAATCTTGCTGTACTCAGCAGCAAAGTTTAATCGCACCATGTACTTTTAACGTCTATTTTTAAAACACGATCAAAGCGAGCCCACTCTTGGTTATGTTTTGTACTGTAGGAAACTACTCAGTACACCGTTAGTATGCTTTGTCTCGGTACTTGCCCGTGGAACACCTCGTAGAACACCTGGGTGTTCCACGCTTACCATCTTTGTAACAGGGCAGAATGTCACCCACGTCATATCTGCGTTAAGAAGATGTTGCTGCATATTTGGCTAATGAAAGTGATAACTACCTTAATCAACCTTAGGAACCAAAAGGCAAGAAGACTGTAAAAGTTGTAATATGTTTAGTGATTATTATTCATCTTATGATTTTTATCCTTGTGTCCCGTCTATATCACTTTTACAGAAAACACACATAGTGGAACAAGGATAGAAAATGTAATTGAAAAATATTGCGTCAGACAACATAACCATCAAAGTTATTATGAAAAAATAAGGTTCACCATTGGAAACCATTTTGTTATATATTATCCTATTACCAAAGCCACAGATCTGTCAAATAGTTTACCATTTAAATATACCATCGCAAAATATCATTATTATTTCAATAAAATGTTCGGATACCTCAAGATTTGAGACAAAAAATAATCAAAGAAACTCAAATCAACCGTCTCGCAAACGGTTCTCAATGAAACCCAGAGTCGGTCCTTGGAGAGCAACGTCCTCAATCCTTATATTTATTTAAAATGATATCATTAGGTTCTCGTCTTACTTCTAAGATAACAAGCATTGTTGAAAATCTCGAGCTCCGACCCTTTTCTCACTTTGACAAGTCACCCGTGAAGATTGCTTAGATCCCGAGTGACTGGCCCTTAACTTGAAACTGCCTTATCTGTAAGATAGGATTAATTGCGGAAATACCATGACGATAACGAGCGAGTTATTACAGAATACCGACCCAGTTTTGTTGAGTGTTCGAATATGCAGGAACTGTGCGATTATTACTTTCGTGTGGGGAAATTTTGCTGTTTGATGTTCCTTGAATTTCCAAATAATTGCAATGGTCTTAATATCGTATTTTTACCCTCCTTATTTAATTTAATGAGATAAATAACTAAAACGACCAGATGTATCAACACAGAGGAAAAAGTGAATTACACTTTAACTATACGTAGGAATCCTTTAAAAAATGGCTTGGTTGTTACAACGTATGTTACAAATTGTTGTTTCATTTACAATTTGTTTTGAAAATTTTTCGGCCTCTATTTTACGTCCACCATTGAGACTACTGGATGAGACGTGAATTTTATGATACAATAAGTAATTTTTTTTTACGTCCCGATACGGTGGTTAAAGAACGAGAGCAAGAATTAAAGTTATGAGTCATTGTGTCATGTTAGCTCAATTGGTTAGAGCATACCCCGGCTATAGGGGTGGATGGACGCGGGTTTGAATCCCGCACATGACTATAATTTTTGTCTCTCGTAAATTTGTAATTTTGTAATACAATAAGTTATATTAACCTTCATAAAGGATGGAGTTAAAATGATGAATTTAATATATTTCTACACTTCTATTAGATTTTTTTTTAATTTCATGTGTGGTATTTGCGTAGCTTGAGAAATTGTTTTGAATCATAGTTATTAACAGTTTTTTATCAATGACTAAGTCAGACGACTGCGTTAACTTCACTTACAGCCAAAAAAATGTACCAATATGAAATTGTGAATTTGAATATAAAGAAAATGGGCGCAGTGCAGTTCGCCACTCGTGACTCATTGAATCTGTTATAGACAGGGATTACCGATTAACACCAGGTGCCTAGTCTATCAAGGTGGCATAAATGTCCTGACTGACAAATTCTTACTTTATTAAATCTAATTATTTTAATTCTAGTTTGACATTTTTTATCTTATATAATTTACCAAACGTCTTCTATTTAAGTAAATTGACATCATTATTTTACCTTGAATTTGATTATTTTAATTATATTTAAATTAATTTATGTTATTTTAAATTCTAGATTTGTATGCCTCAGGGCGAAACATGTATGTGCTTACTACCTTATAATAAGACCTTGCATGCTAATTTAGTATGTATACCTACACATGTTTACTAACAAATAAATGATTTGATTTGATTTGATTTAAAAAATATAAGGTAAATATACAGTTATGGGTATCAAAATTTGAATAGAATTTTCGATAATGATTTAGGTTAATATTATTACAATAAATATTAAATAAATAGTCTTTATTATTGTTTACCCACGGGTGATCAAAACACGATCACGCAAATGTTATGACTTATGACCAATGCGATCATAGTATAACAGACCGAATTAATTAGGAATACAAATAATAATAAGCAATATGTAACACAAAAAAGCATATTTTTAGGATATAAAATTCTCATTAGTTACTGGTATCAAACATAACCAGTTAGGAATCTTATATTTCAATATATGTTCAATACTACTAATTAACCAAGAATACTGCAAACGCCAATTTATAAAAAAGTTAGGAAACTGACGTCAAAATTAACAAATATTCTTTTCATTTACAGGCTTTTGCAATGCAAAACCATAAAAGAGCGAGGGCCGACTTGCACTGAGCCATTTTTTAAGTGTATGTAATTATATTGTCCTTCCAGTGAAGACCACTGTAGGAGAAGACATAATTGTTTTGGTAGTGTGGTACCTTACGGTAAGCAAATTTTATTTACAAGCAGTGGCTAATGTTCTTTATATGGTGTTGATAATGTATATAAATATAGAATACGTCCGCTCAGATAAGACTGACTTTCACTTTATAGTTCGCTTTCACGTTAGCAGCTCCACCCTCTTTAATTCTAAGCCAAACCTTGATTATCGTTGATAGTTTATATTGGTCTCCAGGATGTTAATATTGGCACGTCAACGAGTCCTTACGAACCCAACAAGTACAATAGCAATAAACTCACAATATCAGTGGAGAGCGTCAGACTGTCAGCTTGACATTCTAAGGACCATGTAAAACAGTATACAGTCTTTAGTCGATTCAGAAAATTAAGTTTATCACTATGTAGCTGCCAACTTCCCGTTTACTCTCGAGCTGATGATAAAAAATTATCCAGGACCTAAACTTACTTGCAACTTAGCTGTGTTTACTTACCTTTTTTACTTGAAGTTTCATCCAAATTGCTCAGTGCAAAGGAGCAACATGCTCACAACATATCTTTTATCATCACACACTCGCAAATTTCCGCATTTATAATATTTGTGTTTGACTAGTGTGTAACCAAACATTTAAGTTCGTCCTCAGTAAATCTCTAAACTGTCGCAAATTTGAATTTATCCTGAATATAGATGGGTCTGATGTATCAGGTGAATTGTCCACTGCTGAACACAGCCTTCACATTAAGGGGAGTTTTGCCATTATCCCTACGCTTGGCAGGCATCTTGGGGATCGTAGTTTATGATATCAGTTCCTTAGAAGGCGCTGCTGCGCACCTTCCTGTATTTAAACTTTAGTCGCCTCTTACGCCACCCACAGGTAGCAATGGTGGGTGAAATCCTAGCCCAGCACCCCACTGGGACGTCAACATCACTATTATGTATTTAGTAGTAGCTCTTTGCAGCAGTGACCAAATGTGTTCTGGAGTAGCCAGTTAAACTAGATGCATTACTTTACTATTGAAGAAATATTATTTTCAACCATGGTCATAAAACGTAATTTTTTTAATAATATCTAATGAATTATGACATATATGACTAGTCAATATAATAACACCTAACATTTTGAAAGTGACACTCAAACTTCAGTGGGTTACTCTAAATTAATTAATATATTTTTTTCTTATTTTGCCGATCTTTCTCTCTGTGAAAGTAATAAAAGTTTTAGACTTAAATTAAAAAGTAATCTTTTATTACTTTATCACCTGAGTCTTCTCGGGGACAAGTTTCATTTTCACCCAAATTATTGTTATGTCTTCCAGTTTTTTGTGTAATTAGTTAAATTTAAAGGACGGACGAATACTTGAAATATTAAATCAGGCAGATAATATTTTCTTGTACTGAATATACAATCTGTTGCCTAAGTTCCTAAAGCAAAGAAACTTGCGAGCAAAACAAACAGGATCGTTGACTGCGTCACCGAAAGTTAATATGAACGCAGCAACGTTCAATAAAACGATCTACGCCTGTGACGGATGTCGACAGGGGTCACGAACATTTGCTTTTATTTCGTTCGCAACTCGTTTAGCACATGCCGACTGACAATCAATCTCAGTCAATATATGGGACAAAGGACCATCGTTTCTGTTTCGACGTTGACATCGGCTAATGAAAATATTCTGTTTTTAAAAGTAGGCAAAATCCTGCAAAAGGTTTCATACCCCGTTCAGGCAGGCTCTGTAACCTTTGTTAGGTATCGTACGGATGAAAATGTTTTCATTTTGATTTGTTGCCTTTGTTAGCTCCATGTTATATAAAATTTGCCTTTGCCCAAGAGAGAGGTTTTCATTTGGCTCTGTATAAAATTGACTACATTATGCTTCTGTTCGCTTTTCATTGTATGGGTGGAGTTAATTATATTCTAGACAATAATAGACTCTTTTAAGCATTTTTCGTTACTTATCAAATCATATTTAAGTACAAAATAATCATTCACAATCGTCAATTGCCCGTGGGGTGCCGGGCTAGTATGTCACAACCCTACCCGTGGGTGTCGTTAGAGGCGACTAAGTGTAACACACCAGAAGGAGTACAGCAGCGCCTTCTGAAGAACTGCCATCTTACACTGCAATCCTCCTTTCAAGCGTGGGGATTATGGTAAATCCATTGATAGCAAAAGACAACACATATAAGCCGCTTTCTGGACGCAAAACACTGCACTAAAATATTTTGTTGGTAGTATATTCTCTAGCTTTAGGTAAATTGGGGCGTAAGTATGGGAAAGTGTCCAGTTGTATTAAGTGTACTTACATCGACGTGGTTAGGGAAATTCTGTTCATTGTTCGTATAGGTAACTTTCCTTCGTTGCCTTTTACGATATCCAATATGAGGGTATGGATCAGTTTTAATATTTCTTAGCAGAAATCCAGTATATTATGAATTATAACAACTTAATATAGCGGGCATCATATAGCAAGGTTTAAACAGTTACAGACCTTTTCACTCACGATAGCGCGCATCTCCATATTTTTTGACTGTAGTAGCAACTACTATCTACCCAAGCGATCATATTTAACATTTTATTGTTTTATTGTTTGAAAAAAAATAGTTAATGTTTTAAATTTTTATCGTTTATCACACTTCAAAGATTATTTGAAGGGTGGGGAACTAACAAATAAAACTGCATTTATTAGAGGTGCGTCACTTATACATTAATAGATATAGGTAGCTTACTGTTATACCATCATACAAGAAAATAATTATATCAAAAACATTCAGTTACACCAATTTTACAACAAACGACACGTTTATAAGTTTAATATATGAATTTACTATCGTAGAATTTCCCTCCGAACTAAAACTCTAAAACTCTGTTATTAACGGCGAGCCAATTTTAACTACAAGTGATATAAACCAACACCCCAAGTTCACTTCCATTTGGCTAATAAAGAAAAACGAGTGAAATTCAACGCTCCCCTGAGAAATGAATTCTATACACACGAGCTACATTGTAACTGCAAGTTGATTGGAAATTAGTTGGAAAAGATACATGAACGTTAAGGAATTTTTAATATACTATTTTGTGTGATAGTTTTAGAGGGAGTATATTTTCTCGTATTCCCATATGAAGCGCATATAAGGAAAGCTCCTACCTACGTAGTTGGTGTGCAGCTGATAGATATCATACCACCAGCAAAAATTCATAAAACACTTTCGTGTCAAGTAGGCGACCAGATGCAAAAATCTTAGAAAACAACACCTACCTATGGATTCCCAAATAAATGATAGTGATAAGTATAGCTTGATGTTCGGCCCCCGAGGTGATGCACAGTAGCAGCACTGTAATAAATTAGACTAAAGTTACTGTAACAAAAAGGTATGTGGCATAGGACGAGAAGTGAGTCAGTACTTAGGTAGGTACTTAAAATTCAGAAGGAGCAGCTAGAGTGTAGAAACTGCAATATAAGGTAAAAATAGCGGACGATATGTAGAGAAGAATCACGACGGATCAAAATAAATTGTGTTGATTTTAAATATGCGGAAGGAAGAGAATATAAGTCAAATAAGAATGGAAAATAAGTATAATGGAATGTAATTAAAAAAAGGAAATAACAAAAAAATCTACAATGTAGTTGCATTAAATATCTTATACCATATCTTCATTTTCGAACAGTTCAGCATATAATCATAAGTTAGCTTATCAATAATTTAAAAGACAATTTCTATTGAGCTCAAACAGATAATCTCTTCCAAGTAAAATAACTTTATACGCCTTTTATCTGCTAATTTCTTGTAGTTTAAGTAGTTCGTGTGCACTCTGCTACATAAAATAACCTCTCTCGAAGAAATTAAATTTCCTACACATTGATTCCACCGTGCCCAGTAATTAGTTAATTTGCCGATTAGTTTACGGTGCCTGAGCGCAACCAATAGGGGGTGATTTATGGTCTTATTTAATAAGGGCCATAGCAAACTAATTTTGAACGTTGTGAAGATGATTACGTAATAAATTTTAACTTTCACTTTCATCGTAACTAATAATGTTTAGTGTGGTTAATAGCTTTTATATTGTTACTTTTTACTAGCTCAGCTTCCGTATGAGCACTTAGTTGCGAATATTTAATAGCTAGAAATGTGAATCATAATTGTTTGTTTATCATTATAAGTCAAATTATAAACAATCACATAATCACCAAAAAATCAGTTTAAAAGTTGAATTTTTCAAGCACTAGTTCTTAATAATGACTACTTATTACAATCATCTCAAGAGACAAGCACAGCTAAGTAGGTTTTGTAATTATTTATCATATTTCTAAATATTCTATTGATATGCTTTGTTTATTTAAACCTTATTTAAACGTTAAATAACATTTCGTAAAGTATTATTCCTGGTAAATTAAATATTTATTGTTATTACTCTTGTTATCATCCGAAGCAAAATTAGTTGATACAACATGTATCAACAAATTTTTTTTTTTCCGGCGGTATGCCTTTATTAAACAAAATACTATGAACTATATACAACACTACAGCTACTACAATAAAAGCATGTAGACAACCTATAAGTCATAGCAGACTCATAGGCAGACCAAATGCTCCAGCCCACTCCCAGTTGGCAGCGTGCCCAGCATGCTGGCAGCATTGCCCCGTTGAATTGCAATGCTTATTCGTTGAGCCAAATATGTGCCAGCATTTTGATCACGCGTCGCATCGACCAAGCGCTCAGATAGGTTTTGGAAAATACGATGAGCTCCCGGTCCCCACGGACCCAATGTCTCTACACCAAACGGCTCAAATAATGTAACCCATACCGAGGTTAGCATATTTGCGCCGCTTGAGTTGCTCCACCGAAGTAGCCGCAGCGCCAGCCCTCACGTTGGTTTCAGAAAGATGTGATGGCGCTAAAGTGTCCACGCAAGTAGCGTCCCACACTAAGGGCCGTCCTAACTTCCACGGAACCAGAGTCGTGCCGTCAAGTCTTTTACCATCGTCACGCATCAGACCACTCGGTTCGAGAATAGCTGGAACATTGGCGCTGGTAAAAGCCCGGCGAATGATATCGTTAAGGCTGGCGTGGCGGGAAATTCCAGCTCTTCGAGAGCAGGAGAGGCCATGGTGACCGAGTTGATCAACTGCAGTACCACACTGGCAGTGATGTGCAACACAGCACCTTGCACCTAAGCGTAAGCTAATAGCTAGACGAAAAGCGGATGGATCTATAAGGCTACCAGTTTTGTAAGAAGGAATGGCCTGTAACCAAAGACGGATTCCCACACAGAAACAGCGAGAATACGAACACGATCTGCGATGCTAGAACACGTATTTAATACACTAATTACATAATATAAAAATAATAAACATGTATTCTTCCTCTCCAATCAATCAGCTGTCATATTTGTACCGTGAACAGATCATCATTACCTACCCTTGGCGGAAAACCTTGCCCGCAAATAATATATAACTAAACTCATGAATTGCGAACTTATGTGTATGAAAATCTAGACAGTTTTTGAATTACTTTTACATGATATATGGATGACCAAATCCATTAATTATACCCTTCTACGAGTAAGTTAACGCAGTGGCTGGCCGGGCATGTCTGCCTGATTATGGGATAATTGTGGGAAGTTTCACCAAAATCATCAAACTATTATAATTAGGTACAACTTTCATGTGCAGACTTAGGCCATATTATTATTATGTTCTATGCTTAAGCTTCTTAAAGCCAATTTGGTGGGCCAAACTGGGGTCTAACGGACGGAAGGATAATTTTAATCACTCTATTTTTTTATGTTTTTGTGACGAAACAAGCTCGAGGCCCACCTGATGTTAAGTGGACTAACCTCTGCCTATAACAGATGCATTTCGTCACAAGTCTCGAATCGCACTGCACCCGTCTCTTTGAGAAATAGTTGTTAAGCGACAGATTTTCTACTTGGGTCGCTAGCCAGGCGGAAATTCGTAAAATGCCCTTCTATCATGCGGTGAAGCTCAAGCCCGCGGCGGGATTCGAACCATGGACCTGCTGCGCGGCAGTCCATAGCTAATGCTACTGAGCTATCACTGCTTCAACTAACAAAATATGATAACCTTTGTATCCACCAATGATGTTGCAGTATTTTAAAATATACATGGTATTGCCTATTATGAACTTGAGCTAGAGGCAGACAAAAAATATACTGGTATATGCAGAGAGTTGAAATACATAGAGTAGTTATATCCGAACACCACTGCTCTAAAAGCTTGCTACTAGAATTAACCTTTATACATACCTACGCACATGTATATGCAGTTTGTAATGACAAGGAAAGAACGTTCAAATATTATGCGTCATATCTGTTGTTAGAAAGAGATAAATAAGCAATTCGTGTTACCACCGAACCGCCACGAGACGTTCCAGTCACCATTATGCAGCGATCTCTTTCACTCTCTCACACCAAACGATACACATATCTCGCTCATCTTTTTCATTGAGATTAGGATAAAACAAAATGAAGATATTTTTCTATTTCAACAATAAAAACAATAATTACGCGTGAAATTAAACAGTTTCCTTATCTCTCACAGTGCCTGTTTAATTGGTGCAGAGTCTAAAGACACAAGGAAGGTATATTGTCCACATATTATTTCTAAAAAACACGATTAGCGGCGATGTATTCACCGAACGGTCGGAAGTGCTAGACTGGTAGTGACTCAGGTCACACCCTGAATTCGTCTAGTAAATATGGAGGGCATACAACTGTGGTGGTATGGTGGTACTCGTATAACATGAACTAAAAATAAATATGGCCCCTTTGCTACAGCTAATAATACATTGTATACTATTTATATTGACCATGCTGTTGGCACAAGTCATAAAAGTTCAAACCTAGGAGTTTCCTTCTTTCCACGACAGGAATCCAACAAAATACAAAATCTGCTATTAAGCTCAACGTTCTATGATGGTAAAGACCTACTTAATTTTGCTGGTTTTTAAAATAAAGTTATCCGCGTATTAATTAAACCCTAGTCTGTGAAATTAGACCGTGTATCATCAATTGAGTAGTAGTTTTAATCCTACATAATAATATAGTAAATAATTTCTCACGTTGTACTGCAAAATGCTGAAGAAAACCAAAAGAGGCGGTGAATTGCCCTGGTTTTGCACAAGTATGTTTTTCGATCAAATCCATTTTCCACGAATAAATATTTATTCGTAGAAATCCATCCAATTTGATTTTACTGGTAACCTCAAAGCAAGATACATGTATAAAATGTAATTCCAGCTGTCAACACTTCGTCAGATCTGTCGGTATTAGGCACCAATATTATATCATAACTGTGCTAGGATTTTCTTTGACTCATATCAAAAGCTTGCCGATATCCAAATAATAAGATTACGATGTATCAAAACTTAGCCGAAACTAGCTTTCCGGGCGCGGCTCCGCCCGCGCGTATGTCGGTTATCGCGCGAAAACATTAACCTCTTTTTGCGCAGTCGGATAAAAACTATCCTATGTTTTTTCCCGGGTCTCAAACTATCTCCATACCAAATATTATTCAAATCGGTCCAGTAGTTTTGGCGTGAAAGCGTAACAGACAGACAGACAGACAGACAGACAGAGTTACTTTCGCATTTATAATATTATAGTACTGAGTACTGATTATAATATCACAATTAGGGACATGTTTTCAAGAATAACATTCGATGAATATTATAAAATCACATTTATTTTGTATGAGAGGTGATTAATACATATTCTCTCACACTCAGTTCAAAGCTCGGACTTAAAATTAATATTTATTTTTAAAAAAAGCTGATACGTAGTACGCTACAAAATAACAGCAGTTGTTTCCAACACAATTATATAGGCATTTCTAAATACATTTTTAGATTTCTTGGAGTGTCACCAAAGTGTTTAAATTATACACTTGATAGTGATTCCATCAAGAACTATACGGGTTAAAAAATCGAGTTTAAATGTATTCTGCTGCATTCCATGTCTGTGTCAAACATCGGACAAGTTCCTGTAGCTTTCTGGTTGTATGTTTTGTTTCAATTATTAATTATCTCTTTTTAAATGTTTATTTTTTTTTTTTTTTTTTTTTTATGCCTGATAGGTTAGCCTTTGACCACTATCTCACCTGATGGTAAGTGATGATGTGGTCGAGGATGTTGTTCAGACTAACCTAGAGTTACTGGCTCTCAAGGACAGCTGCCGGAACACACCGTTTGGTGCTTGGCGACAGATTTTCAACTTGAGGGTGGTAGCTAGCCAGGCGGGCATTTGCAAAGTGCCCTACCACCATGTTGTAACGACTGCTATCCTAAGACAACAACCGGGACCGACGGCTTAACGTGCCCTCCGAAGCACGGAAGCGCTCAGTAGTAATGTCACCAGCGGTCACCCATCCAAGTCATGACCGCGGCGGACGTTGCTTAACTTTGCTGATCCATTCAGAATGGCTAAGCAAACTTGGCTACGAGCGCTTCGCGCGTATTTTCGTAACTACTCATGAAAAATGAATCCGTATCAGCCCTTTTAGTACTCACGGCGAGGAAACGGGCCTTCTTTGCACAGACAGTTAAGTATAGACCGCAATCTACTTCAAGAGCCCGATCCAGCTTGGTGGACAGGCCAGCCCTAGTGTTGGCGTTTTCAGACTCTCCGAAGACGGACCGTGACTGACAGCTTAACGTGCCCTCCAAATCATGGAACCGCTCAGTGGTAAATACTAACACTGATCTCAAATAGTGAAAAAAAAGAAAAAAAGAAAGCAATAAAAAATATTATGTATCTGTGACATAAACAATGCGGTGACATTAAGATGATTAATCAGTACTAATATTATAAATGCGAAAGTAACTCTGTCTGTCTGTCTGTCTGTTACGCTTTCACGCCAAAACTACTGGACCGATTTGAATGAAATTTTGTATGGAGATAGTTTGAGACCCGGGAAAAAACATAGGATATTTTATATCCGACTGCGCAAAAAGAGGTTAATGTTTTCGCGCGATAACCGACATACGCGCGGGCGGAGCCGCGCCCGGAAAGCTAGTTAAAATTAAAAATAACAAAAGTTCACGAATTGGTCCCATATCAGCATAATGCTGATTGTTAGCCAGAGCTGGTCTTCTTTTGGAGCCATATTATGGTTAGTGATCACGGAGGACATTGTTTAGCCTAGTTGATCGGTTTAAAATTACTGACCAGCTTCGCTATGAGCGCTTATTTTTCATAGCTAAACTGAATTTCAAGATTTTGGGTAAGTTATAATCAGTACTAATATTATAAACGCGAAAGTAACTCTGTCTGTCTGTCTGTCTGTTACGCTTTCACGCCAAAACTATTGGACAGATTTGAATGAAATTTCGTATGGAAATAGTTTGAGAGCCGGTAAAAAACATAGGATAGTTTTTATCCAACTGCGCAAAAAGAGGTTAGTGTTTTAATAACCGACATACGCGCGGACGGAGCCGCGCCCGGAAAGCTAGTATAAAATATTATATAATTAACGAGTTGTCCTGGGATTCAAACAACACGTTTCAGTATAAACGCCTACAATGGTTCCACTCGTTGGTCAATGGTCATCATGACGGCCATACCTAGCTTTTGACGATCAAATGACCCTCAACGTTAAGGGCTCTCTGTCAGACCCCTCTCGTCGTTATTACAATTTATTTTTATATAGTAAGTTTATGTATGCGCGTAAATTATTTTCATTATTAGTTGTTAATACCTGCCAATAAGAAACAATGGTTTTATACCTTAGAGAGACAACTAAGGTATCTACTATTGTTTCTTATCGGACGGATATCTTATATTCCTGACTTACCAATTCCAAATAAATTTAAATTAATAAATTTATGAAAAAAGCTACTGTTTTTCAAGCGAATGTAATTTTTTTGCAGATCCAAGATATAGTGATAAAAATACTTTTTATTTTATAATTTGCATCGTGGTAGGGCATTTTGTAAATGCCCACCTGGATAGCTACATCCCTCAAGTAGAAAATCAGTCGTGAAACACCTATCGTTGTGTTCCGGCAGCTGTCCTTGAGAACCAGTAATTCTAGATTAGCCTGAATAACGTCTGCGACCTTATAATCACTTACCCTTTCTAAATAAAAAAAGAAATTACTACTCGTAGCTAAAGAGCTACGAGATCCAAAAACAAAAACTAAAAGAAAGCTTTAGTTTTTGTTTTTGGATCTGTTTACGCAACGGTTTCAGTGTAGTTCATAAACATGAAACGTGTCTTTTATATATATATTTTTAACTGTTTCATGAAAACGCAAATCAGTACTAATATCATAAATGCGAAAGTAACTCTGTCTGTCTGTCTGTCTGTCTGTCTGTTACGCTTTCACGCCAAAACTACTGGACCGATTTGAATGAAATTTGGTATGGAGATAGTTTGAGACCCGGGAAAAAACATAGGATAGTTTTTATCTGACTGCGCAAAAAGAGGTTAATGTTTTCGCGCGATAACCGACATACGCGCGGGCGGAGCCGCGCCCAGAAAGCTAGTACTTATATATGTAGGTGTCGTGTAGGTGTCAAACTTTTTAAGGTAATAGTCATATTCTAACTTATTTCAATCTAACGTATAACAAGTAACAATAAGTAATAAAAATCGGCCAAGCGCGAGTCGGACTCGGACACGGACGGACAGCGAAGTCTCAGTAATAGGGTCCCGTGTTTACCCTTTGGGTATAGTACCCTAAAAATGGGCTAGGTAAGAGATATCGTTTGGTTCATTGTTTTCTCTTTCACTTTTTACTTTTTCACGTTCACTTGGTACATAAAAATGGTGGATTTTAGACGACAATATTTTTTTTGGTAATACTTACCTACGGATTATGAAACATTGAAAATTTTTATGTTCAAACCCAGTCCAGTCCAGTTATCAAAATTAAGGTTTTTCCATAAATATATATTACTTGCAGTTTTAATTTCAAAGAAATGTTAACTCGTTTATCAAAAATAAATAATTTGCAGTCGTTTTTTTTACTTTTTTAATTAATTAATACTTGTTTATTTATACACAATTACCTATAGCGATATAGTTTTACATTCTTATAATCTTATTTTTAAATTAAACTGTGACTTCAATATGACAATAATTTGAACAAAGGTTTAAAAACCCCTTTAGAGGGGTTTTACCTAATCCCCACGCTTGGCAGACGTATCGGGGATCGGAAAGTAACATGACAGTTCTTCAGAAAGCGCTGTTGCACACCTTCTGGTAAATTTCCTTTCGTCGCCTCTTGCCTCCCACTAGAAGCTTTTGCCATAACACATGTTATAAAAATTAGGTACTAGGCAAACAGGAAACAGCAAGAGGTAGAATTTTGTTTGTTGAATTACAGCTCAATTTTACCATATATAAACTGACAAAAGAGTGAAAAAGCTATCTTCCATTCTCAATTCAAATTTCTTATCGAGAACTCAACAAGAACATTGCATCTTGTATGTTCGACCGATCTTAAGTGCAAACCGTCGTAGTGTTCTACATTTAGATGTCCTGAATTCAGAACAAGAGGAACCCTTTCTATCCGCGCATTGTTGTTTGCAGTTGCGTGTTGAGAGAATTTCAGATTTGTACTCGTATATTGAAATACTTAATCAAACATGTTGAAATATATCTATACGTGACGTCACAAACGCCACGTAGCCAAACGATGAACGTCATATAAGGATTTTTCGACGCGTTTGGCTTTTACACGAAACATCCCTAAGAGGTCTTGATTCTTCGAGCGCACGATCGAGAACATTTCTCTATATTATTGAGTTTTTTTTTAATGAAAAGTGTAGTTTTCATTTCGGGGTAAGTTATTAATTTGAACCTTTAAACTTATTGAAATATCTCCGTTGGAATAGACTACGTAACATCCTTGGTTAAACAAAATCTGCTTTCAATTTTGATATTACAAGGAACCGATATATTTTTCGTTGATCATAGTAGTGAAAATTTCGTTTTGTTATGCATCAGTAAGTTCAGTTTGATCAAGTTCCTATACTAAAAAGACTGTTCGTTATCGTATATTATACGAGTATGTGTCCTGTTGCGTATTTTTTTTTATCAGAGCTAATATAGGCTTGGTGGAAGCTGCACCGTGTCGTATAATAATAGAGTCACGTAGTAATTCACTGTCTAACGCGATTATCTGTCGCTAAGCACAAATTCCTGAGCGAATACTGCGTGATAATGAAGTTTCTGTAACAAGGCCTACACTCACTGCGTCCGATCCGAGTATCGCATTGTAATTTTATGATAATATGTATAATAATATATAATTCTTATAGGTTACATATATTTTTATGTATGCGTATAATATTATTCCTTTTTGTTTTGTTTCAATAAGTCCATTAACATTTTTTACTGTTCTGTTATTAGTAACATTCGCTTAAAAACCCGGTCCAGTAACTGCCAAAATATTCAATATTATTGGGTTGTCAGGGAAAGACCGCGTCAAACGATAAGACCGCCCACTGTTTCACTCTACGTTATATCTTTAGTTGTAAGTTTTTTATTTTTAAATTAAGATTGGTGTTACAATAAAGATTTATCTATCTGTCAAATATGCAATATCATATCATCATAGTTATAAGGTTTATTTTTACGGAATTCACGCAAATCGTTTATAGAAAGAAAAACATTGAAAAAAGTTGCTGTTTGTTAAACGCTCGCTAGTGCTACCTACAACGTCTACAAGAACAAGTTTTTAGTAATACGTAATAAGTTTGTAAGCAAGCAAATGATATGTTAATCTTGATCATATCATCTCTAGGTCCCAGTTGATTCCAAAACACGTATCCTAAAAATGTTTTCATAGATTACTATTGCAAAATTGGCTCTATTAAGCTTGTGACGAAAATATCTTAATTTTTTATGTTCATGTGTAACCCTGTGTTTAAATCACAATAAAATAGCAAAACCTAACGAAGATATTATTATTTGTTTAAAACACATGTTTTGTGTAAAAAAATCTTTGCGTTTTACCCAAACTGATCGTTATTACATTGTCGCTGTCTCTCTTTCACTCCTACGCAGTCAGATATTGATGGACTTTTAGCACTTGTCGTTGTCTTATTTGATTCCCATAAGTGGGTTTCGGAAAGGTGAAATAGTCATTTAAGTAATCATGGCTTGGCATATATGCAGCGATTGTTTTTTTTGTCTTTAAATTTTGGGAAGTAACTACTAACAGACAACATTTTTTTTTTGAAAAGGCAAAATAAATTGGGTGCCACAGGAATCCATTATTGTCTTATACATCCCAAAAAATATTGAATCGCATCGAATCTAGTGAGTTGTAGCCTTCTGCTGTACGTGGCTGATAAACTTTATATTAGATAAAGTTGAAATTGTTATGTTATTGATAAACTGGATGTCTTGTATAATTATTCTGTAGCTCAATTTAACATTTATGTTTATATTAAACTACAAGTCCGATGATGGTTTAATGTCTTATAGTCGTTTTGAAGCTAGTTGAGAATAAAATGTATACAACTATATACTGCATTTTACAACGCATTTTCATTGTTTATTGTTATTTTTTTTGGTAATCATAACTATATCTACATAAATATATATTTATATCAACTAATAATAATGATTGTTTAAGATGACCCATTGATGAAACTATAGCTAAACTATGCTAACTGTGGCTTTACCCGAATTACCATGGTCGCACCCGAAATGCGATGGTCGCACTCGATACGCCATGGTCTTTGCGACTGCTTTTCCTTTTCTGCTAAGTTTTCCGTGGCTCGGAGCGTAGTGGTGTCTGCCTTAATTAATTTATCTTTTTCAAGTCCTTAGGCAATATAAACTACATATCCAGAAACTAGATGACAGAACTTATCTAAATTATACGTAAATAATAAATGCAATTGTTTCGAAATGTAAATAAAAAAATTAGTTTCACTGTTACTCAAACTGAGGTAAATTGATGTGTGCGACGATTGCACTCGCTCACCTAGACGACACAGTAACAGTAACATAATTCTAGACTGAAATATTACGCGTGAGATAAATAAAAACCGACCAGGTACGAGTTGGACTCGTACAGCAAGGGTTCCATACAAACCCAGAATGTAAGTACCAAAATATTATATTCGATGGATGCAATAAATCCTCCACTTGAGATTGCTATAGCTAGTAAAATAAACAAAATGAGCTATATATACCACCATGTATTCTTATTAGAAAGCTGTAAGCAAATTTCATTTTCTTTTAAAAATATCTGTATTTTACTTGGAATTTTAATCTGAAACTTGAATAAAACATAAGCATTAAGCTGAACAGCGTTAGAAATGAACTTTGTTCACTATACTTAGTATTTCAAATCTAATCCCCTGGGTGGTCTCATCTATGTTTCAGATCTCGTAATTAGCTCGCTAGAACCTCCAGCTTTGTACAACGAAATTGTTTTGTTTGCTGGATTTAAAATAAAAACAGTTGCACTGTGTAAGTGAAATATTATAATTAAGTTAGTTACTGAGGTTAAGAATGTCGTAAGCAGCTTTTTATTTTTCGTGGTTAAAGCAATTAAATGAATTATATATCGTTGACGTTATTATATGTAGATCGTGCTTGTAATTGTTTAGTAAATCAGATACAAGCTTTCCAGCCGCGGCTGCGCCCGCGCGTTCAGTTATCGCACAAAATGATTAACCTCTTTTGGTTGGCAGTTGCGCAGTTGGAGAAAAAGTATCATGTGTCCTTCCCTGGGTCTCAAACTATTTTATACCAAATTTTATCCAAATCGGTCGAGTTTTTATGTTTATTCGTTGATTACAAAAATACAAATCTTTCCTCTTTATAATATTAGTATAGATTAAATCAATAGTGTCCAGAATATATTATAATGAAGCAAAATTGGGTAGACATTAGAGTTTTGCCATACATGTTGAAATTCCGTGTGATAAACAAATACAAGTTCCAGACCCCAGTTTGCTTCTTAAAATTATTTTGTCGAAAAATCTCTTATTATTATCCCATATTATCTTAAGGATTAAACCCTCAAGATTCGAAAGCAATGCCTATGCTACTCGACAAACAAGACAGTTTTAACGCAAATAAACGCAGTAAATGTAAAATACCTGTATAAAACATGTTTGTAGGTAAATATAAAATAGTAATTTATGTTAACATTTAATTTGCAAATTAAAGGTTATTAAACCGAAACGAATTTCTGCGAATCGATGTCTTGTCTCATACAGCATTTTTTTACGCTTCGATCAGAAGACTTCCTCAGGATCTTTCAGTAATGTTGTATCATCATGGACCACTTCCACTATAGAAATGGTTAATTTTTTGGGGACTCCTAAAGTTATTTCCGGTATTTTCATATATCCCGAGTTTGGTAAGATATATCGACATGCTGCTTAGGTACTTTTTAATGGCGATAAAATATGCTATATCTTATCCTTATCATCCATCTTACATGACTTTTTCTTAATATATTGCTGTATATATATTTTTTTATTTCGTTTTACGCAAAAAAAAACATAATGAAACTTATAGTGTAGTTATTAATTTTCACGTATATAATAAAACCACGGATTTAGGAAGCTTCCTAAATCCGTGAATAAAACCAATTACTTCTAAACACTTCACATATTATTAGTTTTCCTCTCGTCATAGTCAATGCCAAATTACGTCATTAAAAATTCAAAAAAAATCTCTTGCGCTTATTTAAAAGATGTCACAAAAAGCTTGGCTTCTAAAATAACCCATAAACTTAAAAGTTCAGTTAGACGATAACGCAAAGTTAGTCAAACTAAATGCAAGCAAACGCGTAAAACATAATCCAAAATCAGGCTTTTCCACATTTGGGTCTCACAGGCATAAATATTTATTACGTTTGTGTGGAAAGCGCTATGAAGATATCTACAATCTGTATCAGCCGGGTTATCCACTGCTGAACATAGCCTCCCTCATTATGGAGGAGGTTTGCGATGATACGCTTGGCAGGCGTCTTGGGGATCGCAGTGTGAGATATCAGTTCCTCAGAAACTGCTGCTGTCGACCCTTAGTCGCTTCTTCCGACAACCACGAGTAGAGATGGGCGGTGACATTCTAGCCCAGCACCCCACGTGCAAAGTTACAAAACATTTACCTAGTGTGATCGAAAATGTTAGCAGATGTTTAGTACCAAGTTACTTTGTGTCTTGAAAATCTTGAAAATATTATTCCACTGAAATGCAAGCTTGTTATTATAACAACAGAAATATGGGTGACAGAATCCATTCCTCCTTTATCCTCTTACAAATGCACGGACCAGTATCGCCGGTGTCTAATTGGCGCACTCGAGGTGCAACTCAGTTCACTTCTAGAGTTATAAATAATTGGATCACGCTGTTTTGTTTAAATTTTCTGAAGCATTTTCATGTTTGGTTGGATATTGTGCAATGTTTCATGTTGTTCACTATTCGTTCTTCTTATATTTAAATTAGCGCGTTCTGTTTGTTGGTTCGGTGGTCAACCAATAACAAGGCTCTGTAACCCAGAGCATACGTACCTTGCCTCGTCTCTAATTGGCTCCGGCAGTCAGTGCATGAGCGTCGTCTTGAGATGAAGCAACTCGTGTGCATCTTAATCAACATCAAGAAGAAAACCATCGGTATTACTTCCCAAAACGACAGTGAAGTGTGGTGAAAAACTTTCTAATATTAACTTAGCTGTGTACCACCAAAAGGCAATCTCACGGGCGCGGGGACGCACGCGCAGAAGGAACCTACCCTACGCCATCGAGATAGTTTTCCCTGAAGTTCAAGAGGCACGTTTGGAGGCTGGATTGCTAAGGTAAGGTACTGTATGTACTTGTTATATAGGGATCTAGACCACTGAACCATACTCAATCTTCTATTAACGGCGGAGACTTCAATGTTACTTGTCCTCCGACCCAGAGTAACGTCAAGGACCCCAATCGGCAGGGTCGTTTCGTTACATCTTTTTGGTGCCGAAACCCGGGAGTAGTCTTTGAACTTTATATAAAATCATATTTCAAAATAGCGTCAGTAGTACCCATAATACAGCTGATATTTTACCTTACCTGCCATTCGTGAATTGCAACCTAACGACTGATATGTTGGCATACATTTGGACAAATATACATCAAACCTTTTTTACAAAATTCATTGTTATGTTATCCTAGTGGTAAAATCTACATCCTTAGTAATTCATCGGTTTATCATATGATTCCTGACAGTGTTATGTAAGTGGGTAGATGTATGTACGATACATTATAAAATAATCAAACTCATTCTTACGAATTCGACCATCTGTATTCTGACAACTTCGGTGTGTACACTTTAAGCAGTGTTTAATTATCCGTTCACCTATTTCAATCTGATCAATTCCGATAATATTCATTCGTTTTTACATACTTATAGTTGTTACGCGGCAACTAGATAACGATCGCTTTGACTGGAGTTTTACGGTAAAATGTTCAACTTCCAGTTATAACTATAATATATTTCTTGAATATAGAAGTTTTTACAGATCATTTATATAAAGAAACCTACACTGTTTATGTTTTTATATATACCTAATTATCGGCTGTAATGGTTCTATATTCAAACTTATTTATGTGAACCTATATAAGTATTCTTTTGTAAATAATTATTGTTCGTTAACGTTTTTATGCGTTAATCACGGCTTACTAAGTAAATACGTAAAAGTGCAATATTTTTAGCTTTAATAATCGTGGTGTCAGTTTTCAACTGGTCACGTCAACGCAAACGTTCGCAATTGTAAACAAAGGTGAATCAGACGCTTAGTCGAATCATATGTATTGCTGCTGCCTACCATTTAGTTATTCATACGTAAGGCTATACTATTTAAATCTACATCTATCGTAGATTACTTGTTGTTGTGATTTCGCTGTGATTGCGAACATGTCTTTCAATCCTAAGCGTACTACACGTAAACTTAGTTCGGCGAGTAGGTCAAAGGCAAAATATGCGGGAACAGATAGCTACTCGGTTCAAGATTTACCGACATTACGTCGGAAGCGTACTATAGCGCTGAACCGGTTATCAAAGGCGCTTGAGGTAGGTAATTTAGCGAGTTGTGATAATAGTCAATGCGACTTATTTCTTTCTTACTGTGACAAACTTGAGGAATTTGCGGCCGAGTTTGAGCACACACATTTATCTATCTTGGAACTTATAAGTGCCGAACATGGCGATGTTGATGATGATGATGAGATGCGAACTCGTTTTGATGATACCTATTTTAAGATCATGTCGATACGTCGTAATTTAGTAAAGGGTAATATAAATTCGTTGGATAGTTGTGAAGGTATGGCCAAGCCATCGTCATTATCACATGTTAAGCTACCAAAAATACCGTTACCTACATTTTCAGGACTAATTAAACAGTGGCCTGAATTTATTGATACGTACAATGCGCTTATACATGACTGCCATTCACTTAGAGATGTGGAAAAGTTCCATTATCTTATTTCTTCACTGAGCGGTGATCCGTTAGCTCTTATTCGAACATTTCCAGTGACAGGTGATTACTATTTGGATGCGTACGCGGCTTTAGTAGCGCGTTATCAAAACAAACGAGAACTAGCCTTTACTTGCTGGAAAGATATTCTAAATATTAACTTCAAACTTCAGAATGCGAATGAGTTTCGTAGGACGTTAGACTGCATAGATGAAAATTTAAGTATTTTGCGTAAACTTAACCTACCGACTGCACAGTGGGATTTTGTTATAGTTTATCACGTGTTATCCAAATTAGATTCGAAAATGCGTCGTGAGTTCGAAGAAAGGTGTGTTCATATTGAATTCCCTAGCTATTTAGAATTAAAAGAGTTCTTACATGCTAAGTGTGAGGCATTGGTACGCGATACTCATTTTACTGAAACTTCTAAGGTGACACATCCTCTTAAGGACATATCCAAGCCTTATATTCATAACTCGTCAAAGCATTCCAATACTTCACACGTTCTTATCGCAGATAATTCTAAGGTGTCAGTAACAAGCCAAAACAGCAAGCCCGCGTTGAAATGCTCATACTGCGCAGATTTTCATGCAATCACACAATGTAAAGCTTTTCAAGCTAAATCCATAGATGAACGCATGTCACTTGCTAGCGAAAAGGGATGGTGTTTTAACTGCCTTAAACCTTCTCATCAATTAAATGATTGCAATTCTATGTTTAGATGTTTGAAGTGTAAACGTAAACACCATACGTTGCTTCACAATGATCAAATTGCTAATAAATCGACCTTTGATAACATTAGAAACAGTACGGCACCTCAAGCGGTATCGCTAGTTGCTAAGGGCTTGGATGTGCCTTTGAGTACCAAATCGTTTACTCACTCAACTGTTCTTCTTGCTACAGCAATAGTACAAGTTCAAGATGCGAATGGTCATTATCATTCATTTCGAGCTCTTTTTGATTCTGGCAGCCAAAACAACTTTGCTACTCAGGCGGCGGTACGCCGTTTGAACCTTAAGCTGGCCCCATCCGAAACAAACATCAATGGCTTAGGAGGCGTTGCAGCTGATGTTACAGGTGTAGTTCATTGTTCTCTCGCGTCGAACAATAAAAAGTTATTTGATGTTGACATGCATGTTATTTCGCACATTTGTGGTGATCAACCAGTCGCTAAACTTAATACCTTGGGCTTGTCTCACCTTCAATCGCTACCCTTAGCAGACCCAGGTTTTGATATTCCAGGACCTATTGATATTTTGCTAGGCGCAGATATATTCGCAGAATCTCTTCTTAATGAACGCATAAAGGGAAAGGTTAATCAGCCATACGCGATTAACTCGGTCTTCGGCTGGCTCTTGTTAGGTAGAACGCCACTCGTCACTTCTACATTGTTACAAGTTTTATCAAAATCGGACGAGCTGGCTTCAATCGTCCAACGATTTTGGGAGATTGACGATGTTCCCAGGGCCTCACCTCTCACACCAGAAGAAACTTTCTGCGAAAAAGCCTTTGCCACTGAACATATCCGCGATCCGTCAGGTAGGTATGTGGTTCGACTCCCGTTCAGAGATCGTCTAGAGCCAGTTTTTGAGGGCTCTCGTGAAATTGCTCTTCGACGATTCAAAGCTATCGAACGGCGGCTGTCGCGTGACTCTAATTTGCATGCACAGTATGCTGAATTTATGGATGACTACCGGAAGTCTGGCCACATGACTTTAGTGGACACTACAGAGTTGAACCTGGGTCGGTACTACATTCCTCACCATTGCGTGTTAAAACCGGATAGTGCCACAACAAAATTACGCGTTGTTTTTGACGCCTCTGCCAAGGATGCTAATAGCAAATCTCTCAATAATACGTTGTTAACAGGACCAAAACTTCAATCTAATATCGTTGGGGTTCTACTTAATTTTCGAATACACGCGGTCGTATTTATGGCTGACATACGTCAAATGTACAGACAAATATTGGTCGCTGATGATCAACGAGATTATCAAAGAATCTTTTGGAGATCAGGGCCTAATCAAGCTTTACAAGAATATCGATTGAATACCGTTACATATGGCGTTTCTTCTGCTCCTTTTCTTGCCTGCAGGACTATTAAACAGTTAGCTGAAGACGAAGGCACTTGTTTTCCTTTGGCTAAGCAAATACTGACTACTGACATTTACGTCGACGATATCGTTTCCGGTTGTAATCATCTAGATGAGGCGCTAGAAGCAAAGTCACAAATAATTCAACTATTCAGGTTAGGTCACTTTGAGTTAAGAAAGTGGGCCAGCAATGAGCCTCAATTGTTGTCAGATTTATCAAAGGAAGACTGTCTTCTGGATCATATACCATTTTCTGATGGTCAACCTACTACTTTAAAGGTGCTTGGACTGAAATGGGATCCAGTATCAGACTTCTTTTTGTTCGATGTGAAACCATCCAACCGTTCATGTACCAAACGTATCATTCTCAGTGAAATTGCAAGAATGTTCGATCCGTTGGGTTTCTTATCACCCCTTACCGTTCAGGCTAAATGTCTATTGCAGAAACTCTGGATTAATGGAGTTTTGTGGGATGAAGACCCACCTGAAGAGATCGTTGATGTGTGGAAATCCTTTTGTGATCAGCTCCCTATACTTCAAGAGCTAAGAATACCTCGACGCCTCACCACCGCTAACATAAAATCGTACGACCTGCACGGTTTTTGTGACAGTTCAGAATTAGCATATGGAGCAATCATTTATCTACGGGCCGTAGGCTATGATGGATCTGTTAAAATCCTACCTTTATGCGCCAAGGCTAGGGTAGCACCAATCAAGAAAATCTCCTTACCACGATTGGAGTTATGTGCAGCCGTCCTGCTAGCAGATTTAGTGAAATTCGTATGTGACAAATATCAATCTTTATTACCGGTTTCTGAGCTCCATGCTTGGTCAGACTCTACTGTTGTTTTGTCATGGCTTTGTTCTCACTCATCTCGCTGGGCCACATTCGTGGGAAACCGGGTTAGTCACATTCAGGATATCATTCCTACTGAGTCCTGGCATCATGTCCCTTCGAGTGATAACCCTGCCGATGTGTGTTCCCGTGGGCAGCTACCACAAGATTTGCTTCACAACTCGCTGTGGTGGTCAGGCCCACAATGGTTGTTAGAAACCTCTGACCATTGGCCATGCTTGAAAAGAGTTCCAAAAGCTACAAAAATGGAAGAAGACTTCGTTAAAAACGAAGAAAGAAGCTCAATGGTGTTGGTCACTGAGTCAAGCAATCAACCAGTCACGCCCATTGATTACCTATTAAACCGATTTTCGTCACTTGATAAAATTACTAGAATCGTGTCTTACATTCGTAGGTTCATTCATAACTTGCGAAATCGTGATGAACGCAAACTGGGTTCAATTTTGACCGACGGCGAGAACCATCAATCGTTGCTCATTATCGTAAGGTTGGTCCAGTCAACGTCGTTCTCTAACGAAATCAAACAACTTCTATCCAAACAGCCGTTACCGAAGCCCTTTCGTAAACTGAACCCGTTTCTGGATGAACAGGCCATTTTAAGGGTAGGCGGTAGAATCTCGCGGGCAGGTCTAGAGTTTGAACAAATGCATCCCGCGCTACTCCCCGGAAATCATCCCTTTACGTTCAAACTTATTGAATCGATTCATCGTCAGCATTGCCATACCGGACATAACACTACTCAATATGTAATTCTACAACGTTTTTGGGTGCTATGTGCTAAGCGAGCTATTCGGCACTGTCTCTCGCAGTGCATCCAATGCTATAGAACTCATCCGAAGCCATTAGAACCGTATATGGGTGAACTGCCGTCATTTCGCGTAAATCAACTCAAACCGTTTTCTGTAGTTGGTGTCGATTTTGGCGGTCCATTTCGAATCAAAATCGGGACTCACCGCGGTGCCAAGATGGACAAATCTTATCTTTCTTTATTTATTTGCCTAGCTACTAAAGCAGTCCATCTTGAAGTCGTGTCATCTCTTACAACGGAAGGTTTCGTAGCTGCGTTACGTAGGTTTGTAGGTCGTCGAGGGCGTTGTAGCGTAATTCATGCGGATTGTGGAACAAACTTTGTAGGTGCCAGCAATTATCTATCTCTACTTGAGCAGGCGTCGCAAAGCCACCATATTAAATTTGATTTTAATCCACCTTCCGCAGCCCATTTCGGTGGTGTCTGGGAAATACAGATTAAAGCTGCCAAGTCGCACTTATACCGTACAGTTGGCAATCAAGTATTGACATTTGAAGAACTTACTACTCCGTTTGTTCAGATTGAATCGGTTTTAAATTCACGGCCCTTGTGCCCACTGAGCTCTGACCCAAATGATTTGAATGTTTTGACTCCAGGCCATTTTCTGACCCTAGAGCCACTAACAACCGTTCCAGACGAGGATCATTCCGGTGCTAAACTATATCGATTGAACCGTTGGCAGCTTATCCAATCATTTCTTCAAAACTTTTGGCTGCGGTGGAAGAATGAATATCTTCATTCTTTAACACAACGTGCAAAGTGGACAAAGGAATCAAAACCGTTATCTTTAAACTCCGTAGTACTTATAAAAGATGATAATCGAGCCCCCTTGCAATGGTCTTTAGGAAGAGTAACCGAATTACATCCGGGCCTCGATGGCATTGTTCGCGTTGCAACCATTAAAACAAAAGACAACGTTATCAAGCGTCCTCTTGTAAAATTGTGCCCTCTTCCTATGGAATCATAACTTAAATTGTCTAAGCGTATGCCTATCAAAAATTTGTGTTAGTACATAGTCATATACCTATTTATATTATTTAAATTATTAGTTTTTTTTCATTTATTACTTTTGTAACCTGAAAATATCAGCTATATTTTGGTGGGCGGTATGTTCACTATTCGTTCTTCTTATATATAAATTAGCGCGTTCTGTTTGTTGGTTCGGTGGTCAACCAATAACAAGGCTTTGTAACCCAGAGCATACGTACCTTGCCTCGTCTCTAATTGGCTCCGGCAGTCAGTGCATGAGCGTCGTCTTGAGATGAAGCAACTCGTGTGCATCTTAATCAACATCAAGAAGAAAACCATCGGTATTACTTCCCAAAACGACAGTGAAGTGTGGTGAAAAACTTTCTAATATTAACTTAGCTGTGTACCACCAAAAGGCAATCTCACGGGCGCGGGGACGCACGCGCAGAAGGAACCTACCCTACGCCATCGAGATAGTTTTCCCTGAAGTTCAAGAGGCACGTTTGGAGGCTGGATTGCTAAGGTAAGGTACTGTATGTACTTGTTATATAGGGATCTAGACCACTGAACCATACTCAATCTTCTATTAACGGCGGAGACTTCAATGTTACTTGTCCTCCGACCCAGAGTAACGTCAAGGACCCCAATCGGCAGGGTCGTTTCGTTACACATGTACTATTTAGTAGGTATAATTTTGTAAGGTATAGATCCACAGCCAATACTTTCCAGTTTTATAATGCGCGCTCTTTTTAATGTTTAGAATTTTATACAGAGGAGGCAAAATCGAGCCTTATTGTTATATGTTTGAACGTTGAACCAAAATCGAAAGTTGGTCTAGAAATCGAGGTGATAAATTATTTTATTTCAATGAATTTATTTTTATGGTTCTCTTCCCAATACATGATATGGTAGCAGAGGAAAATAATATATTTTGCATGTTATGTGACATTTTATTAACCTTATAGAGCACTTCCTTTTATTTTAATAAATTTTAAAGAAATATGATGCTGCCCAAGTGGTGAATTCTAGACAGTATTTATACGACTACAGTTTAACAATAAGAGTCCTGATTTTATAATGAATAGACGTTTAGACCCACTGAACATCATAAATATCATTATGTCGTGTCATTGAAATGCTGCTCCGCATCACATGGTTGAAGTTTCTGACCATATGCGTTGCATGATTTTTTTTTATTCCGTTAATCCTAACCACTTGTTTAAGTTCTGACTGGCTGAATAATATTATTTGACAACTGTCAAACAATGTCCCTAGAAAATATGTTCTAGCTTTATGCTTAATCTTTCAATGCATTATTGTAATAACCACTGTTATTCAGGAAATTAATATAAATATGACACTGAACTAAATGATATTTAAAAAAAGTTCTGACACTCTTACGATGTACGTTAGTGAAATAGCCAACTCCTAGAAGTAGATTCAATTTCTAACTAAATTAGCTAAACAGTTATTGGTAACGGTTTGTATTTGTGCAAGTAGCAAAAAGCATCATGACTGTGCTTAAATAAGGGACGCCTGTCATTTGTTTTATGAAAATGCACTTCATAATAAAATATTTTTACTGGAATATAAAGAAATTTTTCAATTACTCAAGAATTTCACTATTTCTTACGTCGGAAAGTATAAGTAAATGCCAAAAGCAACAATATCTAAGTCAATTTTCTAGCTTTATTAACTTTACGAGTCTCGTTCAGCTCAAGAAGCCTGAATCATGGTTGAAAACGATGACTCATAGCGCGCAATTGTGTAGTCGACCGAAGACGTCAGGAGTACATAATATTTAAGATAAATCCGTGCATATGCAATAAATGGGAATTAGAGGTTAAATTTAGTCGAGATGGACTTAAAAGTATATTTAGATTGTTAACCAACGAAATTGCTTTGTTTAACAGCTTATGACCTTATAAAGTATTTTTTATTTATTTTAGAATAATAATAATAATAATAATAATTTTTATTCATCCCAAAAACTTAGTCTAAGTTATAACTAATTATTACATAGTATTTATGCAGCAAAAGAAGGAGTAAGGTTCTCTGAACCTCACACTAGGGTGGCCTGTGTTGTGAGATTCAGTCTCTTCCATATATTATGTTTCTGTATTTTATCTACACATTAAAACATGATATAAGTATAAAAATAAAACTAATATATAAATAACTACAGTAGGAAATTACAAATGTTACTTAATATAATATAGAAAAGTATGTCTTGCCTATTTAGAGACTTAACTAATTTTAGGATACAGTACAAAAACATCAAATAAGTTATGGTGTGTTTGAATTTGCTTAGTTTATTAAATGTATAAGAGTGACTGCGTGTGGGTATGTATGTGCAATGTAATATGTGTAATATTAGATAAGTAATAAATGATATCTGAGCTAAATTATTAATAAATAAAATATAAAAATACATTATTGCCGGGTTTACTTATATGACTTATTTACTTATTATTATTATACCAAGTTAGTTATTCAAGTAAAATAATTTGTAGTAAATTATGCAGGATATGGGACCTGTTTCAACATTTTGACAGGTTTGTGGTAATAAATAAGTAAATAACCTACGTACATATGTGACGAACTTACCCATCATGTAGAAACAGGCCCCGCAACGTTAAGTGTTGGGCTTCAGTAACATTTCTGTCGCATAGTAGTCAGTGTTGGCTAACCAATCTGCAACTTTCTTTTTGCAAACGTGACGTGGTGTCGTAAATATTTTTAGTGTGTTATCTACTAGCTCATATAGCCGTGGCCCTTTGTATGAAAATGCTCGTTTAGCTATACCGGTATTGTTAGTTTTAGGTATAGGCCAAGCATTTCGACGTGAAGGGCGCTCATTACAAATTATATTATCTTTGGCAATTTTGTGATAACGTAATATTACTGCCAGAATATATAGTTGCCGCACTCTAAGATACCCTGTATCTTCATAGAGTTGATCTGTTGGATACCTATAGGGTTTTTTATATGCCACTTTTAGTAGACTTCTTTGTGCCCTTTCTATTCTCAAAAAATGTGTCATTGAAGCTGATCCCCAACAAACTATACAATAGTTTAGTATGGACTGGCACAAAGCATGGTATACAATTTTTAGAGTGTGAGGATCAGCAACTGGGCCTAACCTCTTAAAAATAAAAGTTATTTTGCGAAGTCGTTCACACATGGCATCAATTTGATTCTCCCATGATAAACGTTGGTCAATCTTGACACCTAGGTATTTAATTGATTGCACACGTTCTAGGTCCGGGCATGTACAAGCGAATGACCAATTTGCACCACAAGAATGAATTTTTATGTTTATTAAACTTGGTTCAGTACGCTGGGAGATACGAAATGCCACATATTTGGTTTTGCTCGCATTTAAAGTGAGGAGGTTGTTATTCATCCAGTTTGCTACTAGTGCCAAACCTTGATGGGCCACATCAATAACCTCATGCCAGTTTTTCCCATGGAATATAAGGGCAGTATCATCAGCAAATGCAAAAGTATTAGCTTGGTTGATCTTAAGTTGGCAGAATTCATTAATATATGCCAGAAAAAGTGTTGGTCCGAGCACACTTCCTTGCGGAATACCAAATGAGACAGATTCATAGTCACTAAAGTTGTCAGACAGTCGAATTCTTTGTTTCCTTTCACACAAGTAAGAGCGGAACCAGTTTAGCGCAACTCCTCGCACACCAAGCACCTCTAGCTTTCTAAGTAGGATTGGCCAAGACACTGTATCAAATGCCTTGGCCAAATCCAGGAATACTCCTATGCATCTCCGCCCAGAGTCAAGGATATCAGTTACTCGGTCTACTAGAGACACAACAGCATCCTCAGTAGATTTCCTCTTCCTGAACCCAAACTGATTTGGAGATAAAATCTGATTGTTATCAAAGTAACTTATTAATCGCCTATTTACTACTTTTTCTAATATCTTAGAGAGTGAAGGAAGCAAAGAAATTGGACGATAATTTGAAATTGCTGACGAATTACCAGATTTATAAATAGGGCAAATGTCTGCGACTTTCAAGCAATCCGGGACCACTCCAGATGCCATACTCAGGTTACATATGTGAGCTATTGAGCGAGCTAAAATATGTTTTGAATTTTTGAGAACAGTATCACTTATTTGGTCGCAGCCTGGAGCAGAAGCGGATTTGAGTCCTGCAATAATTGTACTGATTTCATACTCATCTGTGGGAGTCAGGAAAAACGAATCTTTAGGTGAATTTGCATCAGATATTAGGTTAGCTAACCGCACCTCAGTTGTATTCATTTGTTCCAGTATCTTATTTGCAAGATCAGAGCCAACAGAAGAAAAGTATCTGTTTACATTATTTAGTGAGTCAACGGGATTACAGTTAGGTTTGAGAAGGGCACTTGCATCGGACTTTGTTGATTTTATATGGCACATATTTTTGACAGACATCCATAGTTTCTTGCTATTATTTTTATTGGCAATTATAAGCTGTGAATCGTATCTATTTTTTTGATTTACAAGTAATGAATGGCATTTGCTCCTGTAGATTTTGTATTTAGTTTTTAAACATTGATTATTAGTATTTTTTTTCAACTGAAGGTGCATTAAATCTCGATTTCGTATACAATTTAGTAGCCCTCTAGTCATCCACGGCTGTCGCATCACTTCAGAACTGGTAAGTTTTTTTTGAGTAGTGTTGTTCTTAACTGCAAGGCTAATTTGCTCAATTAAAACTTGTGTCGCATGAATAACATCTGTTTCTATTAAGAAATTATTCCAGTCAATACCTTCAAGGCAAGTTACAATGTTCGGGTAATTTATTTTGGTGATAAATTTAGGAGTAGGGCTTTTTGCAGGCACATTATCTATGCCTATAAGAACAGTATCATGATCGGTGATATCAGAGTCACAGACTACAACTCTGCTCTTATTCTTGGTTTTTATCATAGCGTGATCCAAACAATTTGGACCACGTGTAGGTAAGACGTGTCCTGGGATGAAACCGTGATGGGCAGTAAGCTCAAGGTAGTCCGGTGCTTTAGGGTCTGTACTGTCAGGTATAATGTTGATATTAAGATCCCCTGATAATATGACACAAGAGTCTTTAGATGCAGATGAGATAATTTTTTCCAAAGATAGTAAGAAACCAGAAATATCGTTCACAGATGGAGAACGATAAACGGCAATGATGCTCATTTCCAAACCTACTTTTATTAGGAGACAGTTGGCTTCAACGCATTTTGGTTCATGAATTTCAACATTAAGTCCTATTTTAGTCAAAATTATCAAGCCATCGTTTTGATTCCTGGTGATTGTAGATGAGTGGCAGTTGTAATTTGGCACTATTATATTTTGGAAAGAACTGCCTATCCAACATTCGGATAAAATAATTATATCTGGTAGAAACTGTAATCGTGTTAGGTATACCAGAAATTGGTCTAGATTTTTTCGGACGCTTCTAATATTTTGTGCGAGCACTATTGTTTGGTTTTTGTAATCTCCTAATTTAAACTTACATTCCTCGGCTGAACTTACTCTAAAATTGTCTATTAAAATCGTGTTGTCTATGCTGTCAATAAAATGTTTATGTTCCGTCATACAACAATATACTAAGTATATTAATAGCACAGGAAAAACATCCCGGCTTTAAAGTTATGAAAAGAACAAATAAGCATTGACAACAGTTTGATAATAAAAGACATTTCGTAGGGAACAGCGCTAAAGAATTCGTGTGTTTAGGTTTAATAAAGTAGTTTGTAGTGCACCGCAGGTAGTAGTAACCGTTTAAACAAGAATATGATGTGTACTTATAGAATAGTCTGTTTACTAGCCAAGATACGCAAGATATACGTAATGTATAATTTGCTCTAATTACGCTAGTGTCCCAGCTACAGAAGTACGTGTCTAGCCGTGAATTATTATTACGGATATAATATATAATTTGCATTCCCGTATTTTGACATAACTTTTGTATAAAATAATAATAATGTGATAACCCGGTACAAGTTATACAATAAAGTAAACACAGTAGTATAGGTAAATATGTATGTATATGTATTTTATAGAACCATAATTTGTTTTGGGTAATATGTTCAAAGTCATATGTAGAATAGTTATTATTTATTAGGTGATATAAAATGCATATTAGCGATGATGTATATGTTACATTGTTGCTTATTGAAATAAATAGGTTAATATATATATGAAATAAATAGGTACATGTATAGTGTTGAAATTGGTTCAATATAATTGATATTATGCTCGCTATAATGATATTGTATGGGTTTTGAATTTCGTAAAGTGTGATTAAAGTGTTGTTAGTTCGTATATTATTAAAATCAATTAAGTTTGATGTTTTTGCATCGTATAGTAATAATTTTAATGAGTGGTGAAAAAAATATACAAACATGAGATACATGAAAAACTTATTTATATTAACAGTACTTAATATTACAACGCTGAAAGAACAAGACTTGCAATTAAACATGTTCAGATTTATAAGAAGGAAGTTCACATACACAACAAGATTTGACAAAAGTATATTCTTATGAACTTTCTTTGAACGGTCACTGTCACACTGAAACTGTCGTTTTAGTCACATCTCTCTACGCAGCTTAGCGATATCACATTCGGAAGTAATGCGAATTTGTGGCGAGCCTTCTTTTTCACGCAGAAATACCCTTCCCGAGGACGTCCAGCAAAAAACATAATTATTATTTTTCGCAAATTCTCTAGCTAGGTAATATAGTTTTCTTTCCTGCAGAGTGAGATTCTCTGATATGTACACTATATTGTTGGTACAGTTCAATTTTAAAAGATTAGTGTTTAGTTTTTCGTACTGGTGTGCTTTGTTATACTTTTTAAAAGAACTGAGAAAGCTATCTTTCTTGTCAACTGTTGTAAAATCCACTATAATGGGTTTGATGGCTGCTTTGGTATAAATGCGATAAATATTTTTAACTTCGAAATTTTTAAGAGGTATTTCCAGCAGTTGGGAAGTACTATTAAGGATATTCATTAGGTCATTTTTCGATTCTTTCTGACATTGGGGAATGTTTCTTAGTTCAATACTTGTACACCGAGCATTATGCTGCTGCATTTCTAGCTGAGACTGGAGCTCATTTATGACACTTTTTGCTGTCCGATTTTCTTGTTCTAAAACATCGATTCTTTGAAGCGCCTCTTCATATTTATTGTAAATCAAATCAATTGATGATTGAACCTGATTAATCGAGCTCAACACGACGTCAAACTTCTCATCTTGACGCTTCTGTAGTTCTGCGAACATGCTCATGAACTCCGCCTTGCTAATGTCGTCTGTGTCGCCACGCTTCCGCTTCGGTACGTTACGTTTAGTCACGTTGCACAGAGATAACGCAGCATTCCCACTAGCTTCCTGTCCAATTTCAGCTACGTTAGAGTCCGACGCATAATGTTGCAAAGGCGATGCAAACTCAGACAGGGAAGGTGATTTATCCTTAGGAGGTGTACGTTTGAGCGGCATTGCTTACAGCGAGCAAAACGTAAATGTCCAATAAAAATAGTGAAGGTAGGCAAATTAACTGTTTACAATCCGGTACAGTGAATAATATGCTGTATTGTCGCACTGCTTGAACTCATTCACCAATGACAATGCGCGTACCCCTGTAGTGTGAATTTATAATCAAGTCGGTCAAAGCCTATAGTGTGTGCGTGAAGTGCCCGGGCTTATCGTTAGACGCTCCCAGGTAAGAGCGAGAAGGTGTGTGTGCGGCTTACTTGCACAGTTGCATACTTCACGTCGTAGTATGTTGGTTGAGCTTGCGTTGACCTCCTCAGTTGTCATGCACTCCTATTATTGGCACAGAATTTATTTCATGGAAATTGTAGAAATTTAAACAATCTTTTAACAATATTGTTTCACACGTCTACTCAGAAACGAGGTCCAATCGGAAGAATAAGTTTCGATTTCATATTATTTTGTACTGTTGTACATACTTGTAGGTATGACAGTTGTTTATATGATAGTTTTTGTTATAGTTTTCAGTTTTTGATTTCATATTAAGCCTACGAGTTACTGAAAAACACCTTTCAATAGGTATAATGGCTGTTTAAGTAACTAATAACAATAACTGATAAATGACGTAGTTTTCACATTTTATTTCAGAATTTGGATAAAATGATTTTAAAATTACCTTCCAAAGACTATTTCGTGTGTGTGACAATGGTCAAAGCTACAGTTTGTATCAGCCGGATCGTCCACTGCTGAACAAAGCCTCCCCTATGTAGGGGGTATTTGCCATAATCCCCACGCTTGGCAGGCGGCTTGGGGATCGCAGTGCAAGTTGGAATGGTTCTTAAGAAGGCGCTGCTGCCCACCTTCTAGTATTTTTCCCTTAATCGCCTCTTACGACACCCACACGGGAAGAAATGAGGAAGTGCAATTCTAATCCTGCGTCCCACGGCGGTCTAACCCGGCCCCCACGGGGGTACGGTCATGTAGCATTTATCAGTTGTAATTAAATTTTTGGGCTAACTTGACTTATAAATTTTATATTTAGGTTACTAATAGTACCGAAAAAATAGATATTAAATAAAACAGCAGTCAAAGAGTCAGTTTGTCCTATTTCTCATTTTGATTTCATATTTTGCTACAAATAACTAAAACTATATTTATGGATAAGTCATTAAGTGTGACAGCTGTCAAAGGGCATTCCCCGTGAGTCTAGCCTTCGCGATGACCATCACTAAACGACAAGGCCTGTCGTTGCAGATTCATCCGTGTTTTGCATATGTACAACTGTATGTGGCGTGGCGTGTGTGGTAATAACCACAATATTTGTTAATTGACGTGACGGAAAAAAAAACAGTATCTGAAAGTTTTGCATAGAATGTTACTGTAACAGCCGGATCATCCACTGCTGAACACAGCCTCCCCTATTAAGGGGGTATTTGCCATAATCCCCACGCGTGGTAAGATGCAGATTGATGATCGCAGTGTAAGTTAGCGGGTCTTTAGAAGGCGCTGCTGCCCACCTTCCAGTATTTCTCCCTTAGTTGCCCCTTACGACACCCACATGATGATATGGGGAGGTGCAATTCTAACCCGACACACCACGGGGGTATAGAATGTTAACTGCATTTATATTTAATATAATTTAAGATATTCATTTAAATGACAAACGATTTTTATTTAATAAGCAAACGAATTTGTATATACCTATATACAAGATATTACCAATATTATAGATATACCAATGATAGACCAATATTATCGATATCACGTGGTCTGTCGTGTAACGCATATGTAATGAGTCTTCTGGACTATCGATTTTGGTAAAATGGATTTAACGTATGAAAAACATTATTGCTTAAGAATTGCTACGCATTCCGACCTGTGCCGCCACGCCGTGCACACCTGTCTTCAGCTCCGCCAGTATCTCCCAGTGAGACCGCAATAGTCCCCGCACTATTGCCGTCTCACTCGGGTCATCGTTCCGACGCTAGTTGCAGACCAGTGCCATTGGAATACGCAGTCCTGACGAAGCTTTGTTTTGTGTGCAGAAGCTGAGCAGCCGTCGAACGCCGTGCAACGTGAGCTACGAGCTCGCCGTGCCGGCGCGCAGAGGCGCTCTAAGACGTCAGGCATTACCACCTACCCGGAAAATTTCGTAATAATATTGTTCCGGGCTGGTGGTCTTGTTTTGACCGCACTTTTCAGTGCGCACTTCACAACTTTATTACTCGACACAACATCGTACCAGTGCACGTAACAACACACTTTGTGCTGTTAAGCGACGTCGTTCAGGCGTGGGGTAGCGTCAGCCAAACCCGTCTGAACGATCAAATCCGCCATTTGCTGCGGTCGCAGTGTGACACCCTACGGTGACAACGGCCACTGTTGAGTTTTTGGTTTAACCTTGCACCGTGGCCTTTCCCGCTTCACGGGTCAGCCGAAGCAAGCTGGGCTCCGGGACAACTGGCCTTGGGGTCGCCCCTAGTCAACCCCGGAGTAGCGCTTAGGAGCACCCCTCTCCGCCGAGAAAAAAGCTCGGAGAGGGTACACAACTAGGGCACACCATAGGTACACACTCCCTCTCACACAGTGAGTTCACAAGTTGTGTGAGGGAAGTCAAACCCTTGATAGGGCGTCCTGAGTATTCCCCTCAGGATGCAGTCCCGTCCCTCTAACGGTGAGGTGCAGGTCCTTCAGACCTTCGCCCTCCGCCAACCCGATCTGTACGTTGCACATATGCAACTCCTCGAAGAGGAAGCGAGTGCCCGCCTCACGGACACTCTCATTGCTCCCTCCGGGACTTCAATCCCGGAGGCCAACGTCCCTCCTCTGACCCGGTCCTTCTCAGAGGACAGTCCGACTTCGCCCGCTCCGGGCCCTGACAATAGACGCACGGTGGTAGCCCCTCCCCGTGAAAGGTCTCGCTCGCGCTCACCGATCGGGAGGCCAGTGAGTACCCGTCCCTCCATCGCCGTTGTCGAGCCCACTACGGACTCTGAAACGGACATGGACGTAGATCCGAGCCGCGCCTCACGCACTGACTCGGACTCAGATAACGACGGCTATACCGTCGTAGACAGAAAACGCAAGCGCGCTACTAAAGCCGCTAGTTGCGCAATTTCCGCCCCTCCCGCCAAGGCACCCGCTAAGGCCAAGAAGCCGACAACCGCCCCACGCCCCGCGTCTCCTCCCTCCGCTCCGGCCACTATTGCCGCATTCCCTCAGGATGCGAGCGCGCGCCGCGAAAAACCGCCTCCGCCCCTGTTCATTCAGGACAAAAGCAAATGGGACATGCTGTTCCGTTTAGTATCGGATCGTGGGATCCAATATACTAATGCCCGCTCCACGCAGCAGGGCATTAAAGTCCAAGTGCCCACCATTAGCGACCACAGAGCGCTAACGAAGCTCCTCCGTAAAGAGAGCATAAGCTTTCATACTTATGCGCTCGAAGAGGAGAAAGTCCTCCGAGTTGTCATCCGCGGTGTGCCCAAGGAGATACATACCAATTCGGGATGTGCCGACCTGAAGGCACAAGACTTCCCCGTACATGCAGTTCACCGCATGTACAGCGGGAAGGACCGCAGTCCCTACGATCTAGTACTCGTAGTACTAGATCGCACACCTGAAGGCCAGGCCATTTTTAATTTAAAAAAGGTCTGTGGCCTCTCAGGACTCGATGTCCAAGCCCCATACAAAAATGGGAGTCCCTCGCAGTGTCATAACTGCCAACTATACGGGCACGCCTCCCGTTTCTGCTTCGCTCGCGCTAGGTGCGTTAAGTGCCTAGGCGATCACGCGACAGCAGCGTGCAAACGCACCCGGGATTCGCCGCACCCACCCAGTTGCGTTCTGTGCGGTGCCCAAGGGCATTCCGCGAATTACCGTGGTTGCCCTAAAGCACCACGAGTGAACCACAGGGTGGCAAGGCATAGGCCCCGTCCCTCCTATGACCGTTACCAACGAGTCAGCCCCAAGCTAACGGTAGTGCCTGCTTCACAGGTGATACCCGCGCCGCTCCCCGCCCGTAACGCATGGTCTAAACCACCTAGTATGGTTAAGACCGTCGCTCCGGCCCGCGCGCCCGCGCCCGCACCCGCACCCGCCCGCGCCGCGGCTCCTGCCCGCGCACCGGCCCCGGCTCGCCCCGCGCTCCCGGCACCCGTTGCCAACACCGTTCGCGCCCCTCCCCGCGCCGCTTCCCGGCCACAAGCTCCCCCTATGCCATTGATGGCTGCCCCTCTTCAAGAGGCAATCAACCTAGTCAGCGATCTGGCTATGTCGGTTGACATCAATGAGGTACAAGAGCTATTCCACAAGATGCAATACGCTCAATCCCCAGCGGACGTGATCCAATACACATTGGAACACGCCAACTTACTTAGCGCCCTTAAGCGCTTCGTTCCCCAGGCCCCTCCCCAGTACAACCACTATGGGTAGTACAACCGAACGCACGAAACCGCACTCAGTTTCGTTAGCGTCATTTAACGCTAACGGCCTCTTCAGACAACGTGACCTCGTCCACGACTTTTGTTGTACCCACCTTATCGATATCATATGCGTGCAGGAAACCCTTCTAAAACCGGGGAAGGCGAACCCTAGGTTTGCCAATTACAGAACGGTACGTGATGATAGAGTGAACTCCCGTGGGGGAGGCACTCTTATCTATTACAAAAGGTCCCTGCACTGCATTCCCCTACCTACCCCGACTCTTGTTAATATGGAAGCATCTTGTTGCCTCCTAGCTATGACTGGTCATCAACCTATAGTCATAGCGTCCTGTTACCAAGCTTGCCAAAAGCCGATCGTCCGAGCTGACTTAGAAGCATTGTTCTCTTTAGGAAGCGCCGTCCTTCTGATTGGCGACTTCAATAGTAAGCACATCCTATGGAATTGTAACGTCAACAATCCCAGAGGTATTGCACTTGAAAAACTAGTCGCAGAACTTAATTTTGACATAATTGCGCCCACTGAGCCCACCCACTACCCTCATATGGAAGACTTTCGACCTGACTTGCTTGACATGGCACTACTCAGAGGCGTAACACTTCAGTTACGCTCCATAGAAGTGGTTCACGAGCTTCACTCTGACCACCGACCCATTATACTGCGACTAGGACCCGACCCAACGACAGACCTCCCCCGCCCCACTAAGACGATAGTGAACTGGAAGCAAGTAGGCGATGCCCTAAAGGCTATCAGTTCACCGGACCTTGACAAGATCCCTGACGACATCCTGACTAAAGATGACGTAACCCTTGCGATCGATTCGTTCACTAATCAACTCTCCACCGTAGTAGGTGCATCCGCAAAGGAGGTCATGGTGCCGGACGACCGGCGCCTTGTCATTCCAGCGGATGTGAGACGATTAGTGACGGAAAGTAAAGCAGTGACCCGACATTACGACTCTTACCCCAGTAAAGAGAACAAAACAAAGAAACGCCACTTTGAACGCATGGTTCAAAGTCGCATGTCTGAGTTGCGTGATCAACAATGGGGTGACAAACTTTCAAACCTCGTGCCAAGCCACCATGCTTATTGGGACTTGGCGCGAGGGATGAAAGGTAGTAACCATTACGACATGCCTCCCTTATACAGACCAGTCCCACTAGTCCCAGCGTTCTTTGACGAAGACAAAGCTGAGTGCCTAGCTGATAGCCTAGAGGCTCAGTGTTCCCCTAACGTAGATCACGTTGACCAAGCTCACCTCGATTCGGTGGATGCTGAAGTCGAACGTAAAAGCTCTGTGGTCACCTCTGAACTCCCACCAATCACCTTAGCGACTTACGCTGAGGTGGCGAGACTGATCAAGGCCCTCCGACCGCGCAAATCCCCCGGTGCCGATGGCATCTCCAACAGGGTTCTTAAAACCCTCTCTCCTCCTCTCATCCATCTTCTAGTCAGCATCTTCAATGCTGCTATGAGCCACGGCTTATTCCCAGACACCTGGAAATGTGCAAATGTCATTGGCATCCACAAACCAGGCAAAAACTCATCTGACCCCACCAGTTACCGCCCCATCAGCCTCCTCAGTGCCTTAGGCAAACTTTACGAGCGGTTACTTGCAAACCGTCTCCAGTCCCATGCTAAGGAACACCACCTTATTCCAGATGAGCAGTTTGGCTTCAGACCCGGACACTCATGCGTCCAACAGGTGCACCGCCTCACGGAGCAAATCATTGAGGGCTTTAATAAGTACCTCAAACCCCAGACAACGCTAGCAGTCTTCCTCGACGTAGCGAAAGCTTTTGACAAAGTCTGGCACAATGGCTTGATTTACAAGCTATACCAATTTGGCGTGCCAGAACGTCTTGTGCTCATCCTACAAGACTTCCTTAAAGCCAGAAGCTTTCGCTATCGCGTGGAAGGCACCCTCTCTTCCCCCCACCCAGTCAGAGCCGGAGTCCCTCAGGGCTCCGTGCTATCACCCATTCTCTTCGCGCTGTATACCAGCGACATCCCACGCTCTCAGCCTAACGTCCTATTAGCCCAATACGCGGATGATACCGCTATTTATACCACTTGGTGGCGTATCAGTAGAAAATCCATTTTCGCCCTTCAACGGGCCATCACCGAGATCGGTGACTGGTTCCGTAAATGGCGCATCGCGGTCAACCCAGCTAAAAGTGCAGCTATGTACTTTACTGAGAAGACTCGCCCCCGTTACCCGCAACCTTTAACTTTGTTCGACCAACCCATCCCCTGGGTTAGTAAAACAAAAACTCGGAGTCACCCTTGATCGGAATCTCACCTTTAACGATCATATAACAACCGTCCGTAACAAAGCGGCCTTTGTAATGGGTCGCCTTGGTCCCCTGATTCGCAAAGAGAGTAATATGTCTCTTAGTAATAAGAAGACACTTTACACTGCCTGCATCCGCCCCATCATGACTTACGCATCAGTAGTGTTTAGTCATGCTAGTGAGGCCCATCTTCATAAGCTTCAAGTTATTCAAAACCGTTTTCTTCGTAATGCAACCGGCGCCCCGTGGTATATCCGGAACACCGAGTTGCATTGCGACTTAAACCTTCCCTCTTTAGCGCAGTTCAATAAGGACCGATACTTTGATCGAGCGCCCCACCACCCGAACCCGTTGGTTGTCCAGGCATCGAACTACTCGATTGCCTCTTCTATCCCATTTTTCAAACCCCCCCGTCGCCGACCACGGCAGGTATTAGACGACCCGGATGACCCCATCGCAGCCATTACATTGGCAGCTTTAGCGTTATCCGCAAGTCGTCGAGGTAAAATCCCCAGGTGTGAGGTAATTAGAGGTCACACAATCAAACACCGAGCTCGCCGGCGAGCTCGAGGCAAAAACAAGGTCACGATAAATTGCTCTCCAAATAGTCAAAGAGTATTATTCAGTAGGGCCCAATTGTGCAACACTGCAGTTGCACAGAGGCATTTTGCTCCGATCCCCCCCATGTCTCTCGACAGCGAGACAAGCCGAGGTCCGAACCACAGTGGTGCCCTTGAGCTCGCTGTCAACCCCTCCTATAATAGCGGTACGTTTTCGGCGTCCGCAGGAGACGGAGGTAGAAAGCGCTTTTCGCCTTCTACGCCCGTCTCGGGCCCTCCCGGGCTATTGTAGGGCCAGGCCCTCGCCCAAAACCCGGTGGAGCTGGACGACCGCACAGGCGGTAGCCAGCATCTCTGTCCTCCCTAAAAAAAAAAAAAAAAAAAGAATTGCTAAGTACTATGTAAATAATTTATATTTACATAGTACTTAACAATACTAATATAACATATACAATAAACATTAACCTTGGACTAGGAGCAAAACATTGTAAATTCCTCATTTTAAAATATTATTTTGTATTTTAGAAAAATATTAAAATATGACCATTCCGGTACTTTTGCTCTCATAATTTCCATACAAATCCTATTATGCGAGGTGATGTATCTTACATACATGAACTCACCGCGGTAAGAGTCGACAATCAATTGAATTTATAATTTCTTGCACATAAGGTAACAGAAAGATAAAACAGGTAATGTTCGGTCCTTGGAAGTCATTGAGGGGGTAGATGGAACAATAGCTCCATCAATTGTTTATATATTCTTCTACCGCCGAATAGTAGAAGGCACTGTCATTGCGACTCGAGTAGATACACGTTGTGCTCTAACCTGCGGGTTTCCTCTGATTGTGACTCTTACTGTGGTGTGCCCTTGAATCGCTTTCCATTTCTAGACAATAATACCAAGTGTTAAGTGCTGCAAGAAAAAGAGGCTATTTGAATTCGGTGATAACGACTGCGCGGAAAAGCTATACTTAATCTGCGATGGTTGGTGCTGCCCTCGGCGGGCGTGGATAAAAGGTAGGTGGAGTCTCCGTATGTGTTTGTTCAGCAGGGATCGAAGATCAATTCCTCACTTAGACACAGTACTCACCACAGACCACTATTATTACCTTCCCAAGAGTTGTTTGAAAGTCGCACAGGTTATGAGGTTCCCCTCGCTGTAAAAGACCTGCAGATTAGTTTTGCTCTTGCAAGAAATACCATATTAACTGATTGAAAAAATGTTTACACTTTATAATTGAAAAAATCAGGCACTTCTTCGATTTCAATCATGTTAAACCGGCCAATTGCGAGTCGGTGTCGCATACTGAGAGATGGAACTCTCAGTATGAGTACTCTCAGTAAACGAATAATGTGCCAGATAATCCTTTTTTTTATTCAATTTGTGATCCATGACAGGAGTCCGATAAGGACTCAGCCAGTTTTTATTATTAGTTGTTATACGTTAAGTATGGAATTATAATAACACTACTACCACGGTAAAGTTATTAACATTACAGTGCTACTACCGAACAAGTTTGACTTTTATATGTACTACTTAACGTTTTTACTGATTAAACGTTTAATGATAAATATTAATTTGATAATTAAACTTTAAAAAACACTTGGTTTTTAACGTGTTTTTCACACGATACCTTTCTTGTATCAGATTATATTGTTTTGTTACAATTAATGTTTGTTAGGGAATTTGCTATACTAACTTATATTCTGTCATATTTTCGACTAAGTACCTATTTTCTCAAAAAGACTGTATCTCAAAGGTGGCATGGAAGGACTGACGGAACGGACAGACATGGCTATTTGGGTCGTCCCACTCTCTAGTACGGAACCCTCATTGTGCGAGTCCAACTTACACTTGAACAGTTTTACTATTACTCTGATACAGTTAAAATAGATTGCCGCATAGATTTCCTATTAGGGGGTAATCTGTACCTAAAAGCTTAGGAATACTATTCTCAGCAGCAGTCCGGAGTCAGAACCGTGATAGATGACAATAGGCCCGTCCCCATTTCATGTCTGGCGTGAAGTGGGAATACAGACGTAAAAATACTCGTATTTATACACATTACACTCAAAGGCATGAGGAGGGCATGAAGCAGAAAGTGGATAAATATATATGAAACTTCATATAATTTAATACTTTGTATTTCAATTCAAACAATGGTTCGTACAATTAGCACGCGCGACAACGCCATTTTATTATATGAACTATTGACGTAGTAAGTAAAATTACAAATTATAAACAAGCGATAACTCATCAAAGAACTGCATTATATCGATACCGGCGGTATGATCGAAGTTCTTGATTGTCCCAGAAACTTGTTCCCTCAGTTTATAATTAAACTTGGGTCAAGTCCTCGTTGACTTCGGTGTAGTTGCAAGGCTCTCCAGAACTTTCTTTGTTTGTCTACAAACTACTGCTTTAATTATACTGGAGTGGTTGATGAATTGATAAATATTCAATTAAGTGGGGAACAAAAGCTCCGGAGATTGAAAAGAACTGTGGAAACTTTTTGAAGGCAAAGTGTTTAGATTATCTCACTTTCAGTTACTGTTTTTACTGTCGGCAGTTTATTTTTTACGAATTAGCTTGACGTTTTCTTTCGAGATAAGTTAGATTTTTTACTATATTTAAATAGGTAATATTTTGACTACCCATTGTCTATGTATTCACAATGCAATTAACGGGACAGTTCAATCGCAAAACAACTGAAAAACGCGGATATATCGGGCGGTAATAAAACATTTGAAATCAAATACGAATAATTTGCGTTAATTTTACGTTGCAAATAAAACAATAGTACCGAATTAAAAAAAAAATGGTTTCATAACAGCATCTTCTTTTTTTTTTCAGAAAATATATAAAATTTTTCATCAGCAGCTTTTTTTGCTTTACGTTCGGCACCTCAAATTTTCTTATTTTCTGACGGTAAAAATGATACTAATACCGGAAAAAAGAGGTTTGATCATATAAGATAGAAGCCCGATATTTATAATAGGTGCAGATATAGTAAATTAAGATTTAATGTAAAGTATTCTTGTAGTCCATACAACTTGTTTTATCCACCAGCGGTATTCGTTTATTAACAAAATACTACGAACTATATACAACACTACAGCTACTACAATGAAAGCACTTAGACAACCTATAAACCATATAAACAAATGTCTTATCTCTTGTGCGTTATTCGACAAGTATATGTTTTCTATTTCATAGTAACCATTTTGTATTGAAAGTCAATTCTGAGCTACGTTATTTTGAAGTCTGTATTTTGTCTGTTTAAAATATTAAACCTTTGGCAAAACTTTCACTGTCAGACTTTAAATAGTGCTAATTAATCCTGTTGAAATGAATATTAGTACGCTACCTAATATTCACTTACAAAAAATACCGTTGCTTAATTGTATTGCCAAATGTCAAGATAAATAAAATAATGTTGTCTTAGGTTTTCACGATTGTTACATATAGTAATTAAACAACTTTAAACGGTTTAAATCGCGTATATTTTTCATTATTTTATCCCGACGTTTCAAACACTTTGCAGTGATCGTGGTCACGGGGTGACTAATTGATTTTAATTGTAAACATAGTAATTAAACTACTCTAAACGGTTTAAATACGCGATTTAAACCGTTTAAATTTGTTTAATTACTATTAAATAAAATAAGTTGTAAAACATGCATTATTTTCCATATTGAAAGTGAAACTAAATATCGCTTATTCACTACTTGGATTCAGAATCAAATACTCAGAATGTAAGTGAAGCTGTTGTTTTTTAGACAAATCCTCTCCATTCTCTTTTTATTTAAAAATACAAAAGTCGATGGAAATTCTAACATTCGGATGGGAGTGGGTGCTTCTCGTTTGAAACAGGGGTAGTGAAATAGATTTCAATTTTAGATTTGGTTCACATGCGTTCAGATTTACAAGGCGTTTTAAGTTACTATTGATGTTTTATCTATGTACATGCATGATGCGAAAAATCATCATATCAACTCACGGACCAGTATAATATAGTTTTCAGCACCTTCTGTGGCTTATCTCTATGGATTTAAGGATATTCTATCGTCCTGTACGAAGTCGTAAAATGCTACTAATGGAAGGAGCGCAGCGTGCCACTATAAACATCAACCTGATTAGTGTTGCTGTAAATTAGACGCACAACAGGTCTCTTACCTATCTTACCTTCATGAAAACGAATAAAAGCGGAAATGGTACCGACTGTATCATATCCAAAGAGGTTTACAGTTAGGCAGGTGTCCGGCTATAACGCAGAAGCTTAAACTTTCTTGGTCTTTTGTATTGTAAGAGAGAACATATTGAACTCATCCACATACATGGAATAGTGTTATAGATTCGATCACCCTAAAATCAAGCATATACGATGGAATTAATTAAAAGGAGGCCATAAAACATCTCATTTGATTCAACACATCCGAGCTGCATAAATATAGGCAGTAAGGTGAGCTTTGATGCACGTTGTACAGGGGTGCACCAGGTTTGGAAGCAAAGAGTTCCTTCCCCAGTAGTATGATGCACCTGGAACATATATATTCATATATATTCCAGGTTCTAAATAATAGGGACCTCGCTTTCTCTCATTCACATGTGCTGACTATTTTAGGAGCGTTCAGATTGGAGCTTGCTTAGTCGTTCTTAACTGTTCAAATAGGTCAAGCAACATTCACGACACACAGATCTTGAATGGTCATTCATTCAAGATCTGCGGTCATCCGATATTACATATCTAATTAAATGGAAACATTAAGCCGTCGGTTCAAGTTGTTTCCTTTGGATATCAGCCGCTAAGGCTTCGGGCGGCCTGAAATCTCCAACACATCAAATGTTGAGAAGACATTTGCGAATGCCTAGCTAGCTACTCAAGTATGAAACCAGTTGCCAAGCACCTGAGGCATGTTCCGGCAGCTGTTTGTAAGAGCTATTATCAATTTTAGGATAAGCCTGTTAACCTTTTCCAACCAATATCACTTACCACCATGTGATTTTAACAGTTTTTTTTTGTATAATATACTTCATTATACTATATTCTTTCATGTTTTGCAAGGTATGCTAAATATATATTTGCGTTTAAATATGCCCAAGTAGTCATATTATACTAGCAAGGTAACATCCCGAACTAAAGTCACTGAACTGTGCTCGAAGTTTTCCAAAGGGTCCAAAACATTGGATTCTCGATATTTCAATGGATGTACGACAGTGAAAACTTTAAATTACAGACGGCTAGAGTAATTTGAATGTTTATAGAGTTCAATACCCTTAAGTTGTTTTATAAATAAATATGTTAGAGTATTTCTTATAAATGTTTCCAAATCAATATAACATAGTGTTGAACAGGTAACTGATAAATTCTTGTAACAGTATAAAACAAATTTTAAATCAATCCCAACATATATTAAAAAAATCGGCCAAGTACGAGTCGGACTCGCGCACGAAGGGTTCCGTACCATTAGCTATACAACATTAGACTTCATATTTTAACCTTTTTAGGGTTCCGGACCCAAAGGGTAAAATCGGGACCTTATTACTAGTCTTCGCTGTCCGTCCGTCCATCCGTCCGTAGATGAGTAACGTGCGCGAGTCCGACTCGCACTTGGCCACCTTTTTGTATTTGTTGTTATAGCAGCAGCAGAAATACATCATCTGTGAAAATTTCAACTGTCTAGATATCACCGTTCTTGAGATACAGCCTGGTGACAGACGGACGGTCCGATGGACGGACGGACAACGAAGTCTTAGAAATAGGGTTCCGTATTTACTCTTTGGGTACGGAACTCTAAAAAACCAAATCTGCTAACATATTTTAAGGTCTTCTTTTCTTGTAAGATATGAGTTAGCTTTCAAGCGTAGAGATGATAAAATCAATGTACAGCGCAGTTTATAAAACATTTCTATATATAAAAATTTTGACAGCTCAGTAGTTATTTGGTTATTGAAATTTACAACAAACTGCGTCATGTAAGCCACGCTCATCAAGCACCCCAGACAGGATGTATTAAAATTTCCAGAGTTTAGCTTTGGGGTGCGCAATGCGATGCGTATTCCCATACCCAAAACATACCTCTACATTTCTAGGCCTAATATATTTAAAAAAAGACCTTATTTCAAACGCAGTACAGGCTATAATAGATTGCTGCGTAAACCTTTGTTAATCGGTAGGAAGTTGTTGAAATATTAACGCGGCGTTATGCTCAATTTCCTGCCTTTCAGCGTATCGGTAACTTTGTCCTTTAAATTTTAAGGTGGTTCTCGTTGAATTAGTTGTTAACAGATGCTGTGTGATTGAACATGACATTATTGGCTGTTTATGTGCCTGAACACTGAATCATTTAGTTTGAGGTTTGGAGTGAATAGATCACAAAGTTGTTTGTCGATTTGTACAAATAAATCCTTTGACTAATGATTCTAATGAAAAAATACGCCTTAGATAAGAAATCGTTTCTCTTCTAGCAAAAATTCAACACCATTTCTTAGATTTGTGACAGTTTAGTCAATCTGTTTTAACTCTATAGTATATAGATACTATTGGAGGTAAGTCATGGGGCTATCGTATGTATGTAGGTATGTTTATTTTACAAGTAAATAATGTATTGTAAATAATGGGACCTATTATTATAAAATAAAAGTTTAATATAATATATAACAAAATAAAATGTCACCTTATGTTGTTATTGGAAATATAATATGGTTTGTAATAACGACATCTTTTGGTCTGAATTTCATGAAATGGACACCAAAGAGATGTGATTTCAACAGGATGGTGCTACGTGTCATACATCTTATGCCCACTGGAAATTCTGCACGAGTGATTTAAGGGTATGGTCATTGGTCAACTCACGTGGAGGTGATATGAACTGGCCACTGAGATAGTGCGATTTGACCCGGTTACTTTTCTTGTGGGGTTTAGTCACATGTCTATTTATGTGAATAATGTACAAACCATTACAGCCCTCAAACCCAATATAACCCATCTGTAAAATTCAGTTTGATTTATCGTTTTGAAATTGACATATCGGAGCGCGCTACCCTCGTATTCCACATGCAAAAACATCGATAGGCCTTTAAAACGAATAAAAAAATCTAGCATATCTCACACACACATAAACTTAATTTTATTTCAATTGAAAGGAAAGCGCAATGAAATACCCGTTACAATATCTTCTTATACCTAACGATCGAATTTCATCTAAAATTAATCCTTGTTTGAAGTCCGTCATTTTGAATCCACTTTGATTAACTATTGACCATGTCGTCCACCCAGCCCCTGAGTACAGAGTATCTATATATAAAATATTACAATAACCTTAGGGCTTCTAACAATCTAATCGAAGCCAATATCATGATTGAAAATGAGTCAAGACCAAAAATTTGTTTCTAGGAAATAATTGCATCTTTATCAAAAAAATATTACTACCTTCATCATCACAGTATATTAAAAACTTCCAAAATCATAATTAATTTTTCAACGTCCTCGCTCACACTGAAACTGATCACAGTGCTTGAACAAAGGAAATCCCGCTGCGAAATATTACATTTATAAAAAATTTTCGAAGTTCATTCAACACAGTATCCGTTGATTATTCCAATTTTTCGCTTCAGTCGATCCTGTTAATTGTTTCCTCAGTCAGTTTCCCAGTCTTCTCCCTACAGTTCAGCTTTACAATTTCAAAGTGTCATTTGATTCGTGATGGATTTCGCAAGTTTTTTTTGTCAATTTCACGGATCGCAGCTATCAGCTCCCGACGGATTGTTTTGTATCAACATACATACGCCAGGCATGTGAAAATTGAATGACAGGTAAGTGCACACGGCCGCTATTTGTTATTTTTTTGTTATATGTGACGGGCTAATAACGGGGCCCACCTGATGTTAAGCGATATCCTATGCTTATAACAGATGCATTTCGTCACAAGTGACAAACTGCACTGTGCCCGTCACCCAGACATACCTACACTTGTTAAGTCTCATCATGTGCCTGTAATTTTACTGGCTCTCAAGGACTACAGATTTTCCACTTGAGAGTGGTAGCTAGCCAGGCGGGCATTCACGAAACGCCCTTCCACCATGCGTTGATGCTCAAGCAGGCGGCGGGGCTCGAATCACGGACCTGCAGCACCGCAGTCCATAGCTATAACCACTCGAAATAATATTGATAAACAAAATAAGACCCGATTTCACTAAACTCTCGCTTATTTCTTTAAGGTTTTATATGAGATAATCGTCAGGTAACTTTTTCTTTTTACTTTTTTAATGACAACACAGCGTGCGCAATGCTTTCTAATCGTTAAACAGTGTATATAGCCAATACAAATACTTCACATTAGTATTCTGAACTAAAAAGCACATCACTTTGTTTATTGCATAAAGGCTAGATTTTGAAAACTACCTCATCTGTCAGTGGTGGTTATGTGGTCTAAGACATTGTTCCTAACCTAGATGAATGGCTCACAAGCACCTCTGTCAGATCACACTGTTAGTGCTTAGCAACAGGTTTTCTACTTGAAGAATGGTATCTAGCGAGGCGAGCATCCGCAAATCGAATTTTGAAGCGCTCGTAGCGAAGTTTGCTTTGGCATTCTGAATCGATCAGCAAAGTTAAGCAACGTCCGCCGCGGTCAGGAGTTGGATGGGTTGAGTTGCTGGTGACATTACTACTGAGCGCTTCCGTGCTTCGGAGGGCACGTTAAGCCGTCGGTCCCGGTTGTTGTCTTAGGATGGCAGTCGTTACAGCATGGTGGTAGGGCACATTGCGAATGCCCGTCTGGCTAGCTACCACCCTCAAGTTGAAAATCTGTCGCCAAACACCTAACGGTGTGTTCCGGCAGCTGTCCTTGAGAGCCAGTAATTCTAGGTTAGCCTGTACAACATCTTCGACCACATCATCACTTACCATCAGGTGAGATGGTGGTCAATAGCTAACCTATCAAGCATAAAAAAAAAAAAAAAACGTCCTACGACCATGTGGTGAAGCTAAATCCTTACGTGACGCGATTATAACCATAGATAGACTCGCAACGTGGCAGTCCAGCTAATGCTACTATGCTACTGGGATATCATTACTTCATGGGTATTCTAAAATGGATTACGTACTTGTGCCTATTAGGGATAGATCCAACTCTTACACTATTTCGTCATTCTAGATTTAATTAGGTAATTATTACGTAATCTTTAGAATATTGCTTATTCCTTTGTGGTTAGTTCCTGGTCAAGTAGGTACGTAGCACACTGTCTAATGGTAGTTAGTTTGTATACCGTAGCATATCACCACGACGAACATCAAGTTTTAGTGAGATATTGTTGCGTATTGGGCTCGTTTCATCTTTTACGCCAAACTAGTAGCAAGTACTTCTTAACTATACTTACATCAGGCAGTGTTGAACGGCAAACCTCAGCACATAAAATCCTTAAAATCAGTGCAGTAAAGACACACCGACAAAGGCGCGCAGCTTGTAATTCTTCAATATAAGTATATTCTTCAATGAAGTTACAACTACTACTGCCTACCGATCAGCTTTTACATTTTATTGTTTTATTCTAAGTTCCATTAGTACGAGTATACACGAATATACACCCACACTAAGACGAGCAACAACACACAAGTTGTGAACAAGTTGAATATTTTTGTAGATTTATTAGATTTTTTACGACGTATTATTTTGTTCAACATTATTAGATTCTACTCCTAGGTATGAGTAAAGCAAGAAGACAGGGTCATTCTCAGGTTTTATGAGTCCACCTAAAAGGTAAAAAAGAAGTTATTAATCAACGAAATTATGAAAAATAAAACATGAGCAAGTCGAGTTACTATGTAATAATTTAAACTTCAATTACGTGTAAGTGCCATAAAAACGTCCTGAAAACATAAAGTTAACTTAAAATACCGCTGCACGTGGCGAAATGTCTCAATTTATGTAACTCGAGCGTGACAAAAGCTATTAATGTGAAATGGTCAAGTAAATCACGAGATTGCCACGCCTCCGGTCACCGAAATTGTATTTTCATGTAAAATTGCGTTAACATTGTGTTATTTTATATAAATAACATAAAAGTTGCTAATTAAGATAAGGATTTACTGCTGAAGGTCATCCAAATATAATTTTAATTTAAATGGTTGAAGCTTTATTTATTCACGTTATAATTTCGCTGAAGGAGAATCACTTTACTAAAAATATCATAATTTTAGAAGAAGGTACCTCACACTGAATGGTTTTCATGTCGTTTGTACTGCAGTGGTAGAGTATTTCTTTTGGTAGGATTTAAAAACTGGGACTTATTCTTTAAGTCGAAGTGATAGTTTTGGACCGGTAACCTACTTTACTTTAAACCTCCGATTAATCTTCCTATAGTTGGTAGTACATCGATTTAAATAAACAAGGAAGATTTGGTACGATCTAATATCTCATGATATTCAATATAATATTGTTAAAATTTTACAGTAGCATATAATGCACACATCTACACTTCCATTGTATATTATACAATATAATTCGTTTTAATGAACACACATAAAGATAGAAACACAAGGCATGCAGTAGAAGCATACGCTACTGTTACTCAATGAGGAGACGTCACCTGATTTGACATTGCCATGTTTGAGGTACGGGTGCCGTTTCTCCCGATTTTAAAGTTCAATGTGGTAGTACCTATTCCCGCTACCTTTCGGTTCAAAATGATGTTAATTATGGTAAAGTGCCCTGGCTTGTATTGCACATGATTTACACTGTAAATGGTATTGCTGTAAATTTTACAGCAATACCTGTAGCTGCATTATTTGCCTTGTCGACTCTTTCGACATCCAATGAAGTCACTAAATAACTAGTCTAATTTTGAAGGCTGGACCGGATAGCACAGTACAGTAAAACTCCACATTTTTTACAGATAATGATGAAATATGTACTCGTATATAAAATCAAAAGGTAAAAGAACATACGAACCTAACTTGTTGGTTACTAGGGTTGTAACTAGGGTTGTTGTACACATTAAACTAAAAATTGCGGGGTTTTGATATAAAAGTGGGTAATTATTGCAAAGAGATGTTTTTTGTATATTAAAAAAAAAAAAAGCTTCCTCTAACTATAGATATTTTCAAGCATACAATTTGCAAACATTACCTTTTTATGTTATTATTAGGTAAGGCTCACAAAAAGCGTACTTTTTAGAGTACGAATTAATTTCTCATCGATTTGAAAAGCGCCCGGTAAGCATGGGGTGTGAGGAATTTTCCTATATATAGGGAGTACTGTAGTTACTATCAGTGAAAAAAAATCTCTGTACAAGGCGTTGTTTAGTTCAAACATAATGTAAAAATTAAGTTGTGTGAAAATGAACAAGAGCTCTCTTGCCGCATCCGATGCCATCATGCTCTAACGGCAGCGCCTATTGGTTTAACGGTATTCAGTTATTTGTGGCTAGATGGCGCTAGTGATTTTATGACAAAAATTCTGAATTGCTTTGACGAGTTTTCCATACCCTGAAGTATAAGACTGATTGAGAGTACTCAGGTTGTATTTTATGATGTTGGTCGCGGTCGCATGTTTACTGTTGGTTAATTAATTAATAAAATATGGAGCGCGTCTCTAGGGTCATAAGATGTCCAACGCATCTACTTAAGCACCCATGTATTTTAAGATCCCACGTAAGAGGGAGCGAGTTCTCTGCAATAGTAATGTACAGAAATCTGGTAGTGTGTGCACTACCAGATTTCTGTACATTACTATTTGTATGCCTGTTAGACCACTATCTCACCTGATGGTAAGTGATGATGTAGCCGAAGATGTTGTACAGGCTAACCTAGAATTACTGGCTCTCAAGGACAGCTGCCGGAACACACCGTTAAATGCTTAGCGACAGATTTTCAACTTGAGGGTGGTAGCTAGCCAGGCGGGCATTCGCAAAACACCCTACCACCATGCTATAACGACTGCCATCCTAAGACAACAACCGGGACCGACGGCTTAACGTGCCCTCCAAAGCACGGAAGCGCTCAGTAGTAATGTCACCAACGGTCACCCATCCAAATCATGACCAAGGCGGACGTTGCTTAACTTTGCTGATCGGTTCAGAACGGTAAAGCAAACTTCGCTACGAGCGCTTCAAAAATTACAACGGAAGCACAGGCCCACACATCATAGTGTCTACTATACTCATAGACATAAACTACAATCATAAATAAAATATACTAGCACACCCACATTTTTTTTTAAATATACCTATAACCATAGAGAAAAGTACTAGTTTCTCTATGCTATAACTTAACTTTAGATAATTTTCCTGAAAATCAAAAGTGGGGAACGGTGTGTGCTTGTAATATTTAATGCGACCATTGCTCAAGCTGCGATCAACAGCTAGACAAGTGCTATTGTTTATCGACAAGAAAATCAAAGCACTATGGGATAAAATCACCTCAATGGTATTGCCAAGATGAGTGGGCACAAAAACATAATGAAGTGATCGAGAACTTTACAAAAAAACCCCGAAGATTATGTTTTAATTAACTTGATTAAAAAAGGTCTCCACCGTCTACTCTACCATTATTTTGCAATTGTCAATATACTATAAAGCCAGTGTGTTACCCACCTTCTAGTGTGTTACCCTAGTCGTCTCTTACGACACCCACGGGGAGAGATGGGGGAGGGGGAAGGTTGACTTTTCTAGCCCGGTTCCCCACGGGTATTGTATAATTTAAACAATTATTATTAATTTTATTATTATATAATTAATCTTTACACATTGAAATTTGTATCGTTCTATAGGTAAGACTCGCACTACCAGTGCAAAGCTTCATGTGCTTTTATGGGTCTATAATATTCATATATTTCCCTTCATATATCAAATTGCCCCTCCCCCTCCTAAGGCCAACGACTGGCGACGCCCTTGCAGCTAGAACTGAATAATACTATACGACGTAATCCTCTAAAAGTTGTTTAACTTAGGTAGGTATAAACTATTCCAAGAGCTTGAAAAACAAAAATACAACTTAGTCAGCATTAAGGTGTTCTAACTTTGAGAGCGATCACGAAAGGCGATGATCCTTTTACAGCAGCACAAACAGATTATTTGTCACTCTTTTGTTCCCCCGGGTTACTTATTAACAAAATCTTAATCGCCTAAATGGAGCATTCGCGTAGTTAATCTTCGCAAAAGGTATATTTAACGTTGGGTATAAATCTGTCTTTTGTTGTTTAGTAATCAGATTTGAGACGCTTAAACGACTGTTAAAATAAAGACGATCGTTTTGTTGTCAATTTGAAAATTCAGAGCACTTTGTTGTGATTCAATTATTTTGAAATAAAATGATCCATACCTACATATTATTTTCTAACTCTTGCAATAGGTAGTTGTACAATAATATTTATTTTAGTATTAAAACAAAGTTATTTGTATATATTAAAAAAGGCACACACATTTCACGTTCTTATCTACGGCAAGATTGACAATAAAGTTTAAAAAAAAAAACTGATTTTTTAGATTTTTTAACTATCTTTAAGTACTTATAACTCGCAATTCTATTATCATTCGGGCACAGTATCAATCTCTGGTCTGATCCTGAGAATGTTATGCAATGATACATCAATTTAAAGCAACAAACAGAGTTCTCTATTATTAATAAACAAAGTTAAAGATAGTACATTACATATTGTAGCGTTGCTACAGTTTTTATTGTTTGTATTGCAAAACAACTATAATAAAACTTACCACTGAGACAAATGAAAGAAGGAATTTACATTAGTAAACAAACAAATTTCCGTCATTCTGAGGATGTGTAGCACTACTTAGCTACATATACTTAGCTAGCATTGTGGGAACTTGTTTTCATTCATATTTACGATATAAACAACACTCAATATGAGGTTACAACTCCCTTTTTTTTGTAATTCATACTTTGTTTCGTAAAAACAAATATTCGGCATTTTGCAAACACTATAATAACAATGACGTGTTAGTAAAACGACATGAAGTAGGAGTTATAAATGTCAGCCAATTGCGCTGTGATTGGTTGAATCGTTGCGGAGCACGTTCAAAAACTGTTCTTTTGTTAATGAAAGGTTCCAATATGTAGAACGGAACGTAGCGCGCTCTTTCCTAGGTCCTTCAGACCTTCGCCCTCCGCCACCCCGATCTGTATGTTGCTCATATGCAACTCCTAGAAGAGGAAGCGAGTGCCCGCCTCACGGACACTCTTATTGCTCCCTCCGGGACTTCAATCCCGGAGGCCAACGTCCCTCCTCTGACCCGGTCCTTCTCAGAGGACAGCCCGCTTTCGCCCGCCCCGGGCCCGGACAATAGACGCACGGTGGCAGCCCCTCCCCGTGAGAGGTCTCGCTCGCGCTCACCGATCGGGAGGCCAGCGAGCACCCGTCCCTCCATCGCCGTTGTCGAGCCCACTTCGGACTCCGAAACGGAGATGGAAGTAGATCCGAGTCGCGCCTTACGCACTGACTCGGACTCCGACAACGACGGCTATACCGTCGTTGACCGCAAACGCAAGCGTGCTCCTAAAGCCGCTAGTTGCGCAACTTCCGCCCCTCCCGCCAAGGCACCCGCTAAGGCCCCCGCCTCCGGCAAGAAGCCGACCCCCGCCCCGCGCCCCGCGTCTCCTCCCTCCGCTCCGGCCACTACTGCCGCGTCCCCTCAGGACGCGAGCGCGCGCCGCGAAAAACCGCCTCCACCCCTGTTCATTCAGGACAAAACCAAATGGGACATGCTGTCCCGTTTAGTTTCGGATCGTGGGATCCATTACACTAATGCCCGCTCCACGCAGCAGGGCATTAAAGTCCAAGTGCCCACCAGTAGCGACCACAGAGCGCTAACAAAGCTCCTCCGTAAAGAGAGCATAAGTTTTCATACTTATGCGCTCGAAGAGGAGAAAGTCCTCCGAGTGGTCATCCGCGGTGTGCCCAAGGAGGTACATACCGATTCGGTATGTGCCGACCTGAAGGCACAAGACTTCCCCGTACATGCAGTTCACCGCATGTACAGCGGGAAGGACCGCAGTCCCTACGATCTAGTACTCGTAGTACTAGATCGTACACCTGAAGGCAAGGCCATTTTTAATTTAAAAAAGGTCTGTGGCCTCCCAGGACTCGATGTCCAAGCCCCATACAAAAATGGGAGTCCCTCGCAGTGCCATAACTGCCAACTATACGGGCACGCCTCCCGTTTCTGCTTCGCTCGCGCTAGGTGCGTTAAGTGCCTAGGCGATCACGCGACAGCAGCGTGCACTCGCACCCGGGATTCACCGGACCCACCCAGCTGTGTTTTATGCGGTGCTCAAGGGCATACCGCGAATTACCGTGGTTGCCCTAAAGCACCACGAGTGAACCACAGGGTGGCAAGGCATAGGCCGACCCGTCCCTCTTACGACCGTTACCAACGGGTAAGCCCTAAACTAACGGTAGTACCTGCCTCACAGGTAATACCCGCGCCGCTCCCAGCCCGTAACGCATGGTCTAAACCACCCAGTATGGTTAAGACCGTCGCTACCGCCCGCGCCCCGGCCCGCGCGCCCGCACCCGCGCCCGCACCCGCACCCGCCCGCGCCGCGGCCCCTGCCCGCGCACCGGCCCCGGCTCGCCCCGCGCTCCCGGCACCCGTCGCCAACACCATTCGCGCGCCTCCCCGCGCCGCTTCCCGGCCACAAGCTCCACCTATGCCATTGATGGCTGCCCCTCTTCAAGAGGCAATCAACCTAGTCAGCGATCTGGCTATGTCGGTTGACATCAATGAGGTACAAGAGCTATTCCACAAGATGCAATACGCTCAATCCCCAGCGGACGTGATCCAATACACATTGGAACACGCGAATTTACTTAGCGCCCTTAAGCGCTTCGTTCCCCAGGCCCCTCCCCAGTACAACCACTATGGGTAGTACAACCGAACGCACGAAACCGTACTCAGTTTCGTTAGCGTCATTTAACGCTGACGGCCTCTTCAGACAACGTGACCTCGTCCACGACTTTTGTTGTACCCACCTTATCGATATCATATGCGTGCAGGAAACCTTTCTAAAACCGGGGAAGGCGAACCCTAGGTTTGCCAATTACAGAACGGTACGTGATGATAGAGTGAACTCCCGTGGGGGAGGCACTCTTATCTATTACAAAAGGTCCCTGCACTGCATTCCCCTACCTACCCCGACTCTTGTTAATATGGAAGCATCTTGTTGCCTCCTAGCTATGACTGGTCATCAACCTATAGTCATAGCATCCTGTTACCAAGCTTGCAAAAAGCCGATCGTCCGAGCTGACTTAGAAGCCCTATTCTCATTAGGAAGCGCCGTCATTCTGATTGGCGACTTCAACAGTAAGCACATCCTATGGAATTGTAACGTCAACAATCCCAGAGGTATTGCACTTGAAAACCTAATCGCAGAACTTAACTTTGACATAATTGCGCCCACTGAGCCCACTCACTACCCTTATATGGAAGACCACCGATCTGACTTGCTTGACATGGCACTATTCAGAGGCGTAACACTCCGGTTACGCTCCATAGAAGTGGTTCACGAGCTTCACTCTGACCACCGACCCATTATACTGCGACTAGGTCCCGACCCAACGACTGACCTCCCCCGCCCCACTAAGACGATAGTGAACTGGAAGCAAGTAGGCGATGCCCTAAAGGCTATCAGTTCACCGGACCTAGACAAGATCCCTGACGACATCCTGACAAAAGATGACGTAACCGTTGCGATCGATTCGTTCACCAATCACCTCTCCACCGTAGTAGGTGCATCCGCAAAGGAGGTCATAGTGCCGGACGACCGGCGCCTTGTCATTCCAGCGGATGTGAGACGATTGGTGACGGAGAGTAAAGCAGTGACCCGACATTACGACTCTTACCCCAGTAAAGAGAACAAAACTAAGAAACGCCACTTTGAACGCATGGTTCAAAGTCGCATGTCTGAGTTGCGTGATCAACAATGGGGCGATAAACTTTCAAACCTCGTGCCAAGCCACCATGCTTACTGGGACTTGGCGCGAGGCTTGAAAGGAAGTAACCATAACGACATGCCTCCCTTATACAGACCAGTCCCACTAGTCCCAGCGTTCTTTGACGAAGACAAAGCTGAGTGCCTAGCTGATAGCCTAGAGGCTCAGTGTTCCCCTAACGTAGATCACGTTGACCAAGCTCACCTCGATTCGGTGGATGCTGAAGTCAAACGTAAAAGCTCTGTGGTCACCTCTGAACTCCCACCAATCACCTTAGCGACTTACGCTGAGGTGGAGAGACTGATCAAGGCCCTCCGACCGCGCAAATCCCCCGGTGCCGATGGCATCTCCAACAGGGTTCTTAAAACCCTCTCTCCTCCTCTCATCCATCTCTTAGTCAGCATCTTCAATGCTGCTATGAGCCACTGCTTATTCCCAGACACCTGGAAATGTGCAAATGTCATTGGCATTCACAAACCAGGCAAAAGCTCATCTGACCCCACCAGTTACCGCCCCATCAGCCTCCTCAGTGCCTTAGGCAAACTTTACGAGCGGTTACTTGCAAACCGTCTCCAGTCCCATGCTAAGGAACACCACCTTATCCCAGATGAGCAGTTTGGCTTCAGACCCGGACACTCATGCGTCCAACAGGTGCACCGCCTCACGGAGCACATCATTGAGGGCTTCAATAAGTACCCCAAACCCCAGACTACGCTAGCAGTCTTCCTCGACGTAGCGAAAGCTTTTGACAAAGTCTGGCACAACGGCTTGATCTACAAGCTATACCAATTTGGCGTGCCAGAACGTCTTGTGCTCATCCTACAAGACTTCCTTAAAGCCAGAAGCTTTCGCTATCGCGTGGAAGGCACCCTCTCCTCCCCCCACCCAGTCAGAGCCGGAGTCCCTCAGGGCTCCGTGCTATCACCTATTCTCTTTGCACTGTATACCAGTGACATCCCACGCTCTCAGCCCAAAGTATTCTTAGCCCAATATGCGGATGATACCGCCATTTACACCACTGGGTGGCATATCAACAGACAGTCCTATTTCGTCATGCAACGGGCCATCACCGAGATCGGTGACTGGTTCCGAAAATGGCGCATCGCGGTCAACCCAGCTAAAAGCACAGCTATGTGCTTTACTGAGAAGACACGCTCCCCTTACCCGAAACCGCTTATTTTGTTCGACGAACCCATTCCCTGGGTTCCTAGAACAAAATACCTCGGAGTCACCCTTGATCGTCATCTCACCTTTAACGATCACATAACAACCGTCCGTAACAGAGCGGCCTTCATAATGGGTCGCCTTGGTCCCCTACTTCGCAAAGAGAGTAAAATGTCTCTTAGTAATAAGAAGACACTTTACACTGCCTGCATCTGCCCCATCATGACTTACGCATCAGTAGTGTTTAGTCATGCTAGTGAGGCCCACCTTCATAAACTTCAAGTCATCCAAAACCGTTTTCTTCGTAATGCAACCGGCGCCCCGTGGTATATCCGGAACACCGAGTTGCATTGCGACTTAAACCTTCCCTCTCTAGCGCAGTTCAATAAGGACTGCGCCCGCCGATACTTTGATCGAGCGCCCCACCACCCGAACCCATTGGTTGTCCAGGCATCGAACTACTCGACTGCCTCTTCTATCCCATTTTTCAAACCCCCCCGTCGCCGACCACGGCAGGTATTAGACGACCCGGATGACCCCATCGCAGCCATTACGTTGGCAGCTTTAGCGTTATCCGCAAGTCGTCGAGGTAAAATCCCCAGGTGTGAGGTAATCAGAGGTCACACAATCAAACACCGAGCTCGCCGGCGAGCTCGAGGCAAAAACAAGGTCACGATAAATTGCTCTCCAAATAGTCAAAGAGTATTATTCAGTAGGGCCCAATTGTGCAACACTGCAGTTGCACAGAGGCATTTTGCTCCGATCCCCCCCATGTCTCTCGACAGCGAGACAAGCCGAGGTCCGAACCACAGTGGTGCCCTTGAGCTCGCTGTCAACCCCTCCTATAGTAGCGGTACGTTTTCGGCGTCCGCAGGAGACGGAGGTAGAAAGCGCTTTTCGCCTTCTACGCCCGTCTCGGGAGAAGTGCCTTCGGCACTTCTCCCTCCCGGGCTATTGTAGGGCCAGGCCCTCGCCCAAAACCCGGTGGAGCTGGACGACCGCACAGGCGGTAGCCAGCATCTATGTCCTCCCTAAACAAACAGCTCTTTCCTTTCACACACATTCCGACCTGTGCCGCCACGCCGTGCACACCTGTCTACAGCTCCGCCAGTATCTCCCAGTGAGACCGCAATAGTCCCCGCACTATTGCCGTCTCACTCGGGTCATCGTTCCGACGCTAGTTGCAGACCAGTGCCTTGGAATACGCAGTCCTGACGAAGTTTTGTTTTCTGTGCAGAAGCTGAGCAGCCACCGACCGCCGTGCAACGTGAGCTACGAGCTCGCCGTGCCGGCGCGCAGAGGCGCTCTAAGACGTCAGGCATTACCACCTACCCAAGTCCCTTGTTTCGGACGAACAACATCATATCGGGCTGGTGGTCTTGTTTTGACCGCACTTTTCGTTGCGCATTTCACCACTTTACTACCCGACACAACATAGTAACAGTCGCGTAACAACACACTTTGTGCTGTTAAGCGACGTCGTTCAGGCGTGGGGTAGCGTCAGCCAAACCCGTCTGAACGATCAAATCCGCCATTTGCTGCGGTCGCAGTGTGACACCCTACGGTGACAACGGCCACTGTTGTTGTTTTGGTTTAACCTTGCACCGTGGCCTTTCCCGCTTCACGGGTCAGCCGAAGCAAGCTGGGCTCCGGGATTACTGGCCTTGGGGTCGCCCCTAGTCAACCCCGGAGTAGCGCTTAGGAGCACCCCTCTCCGCCGAGAAAAAAGCTCGGAGAGGGTACACAACTAGGGCACACCTTAGGTACACACTCCCTCTCACACAGTGAGCTCACAAGGTGTGTGAGGGAATTCAAACCCTTGATAGGGCGTCCTGAGTATTCCCCTCAGGATGCAGTCCCGTCCCTCTAACGGTGAGGTGCAGGTCCTTCAGACCTTCGCCCTCCGCCACCCCGATCTGTATGTTGCTCATATGCAACTCCTCGAAGAGGAAGCGAGTGCCCGCCTCACGGACACTCTTATTGCTCCCTCCGGGACTTCAATCCCGGAGGCCAACGTCCCTCCTCTGACCCGGTCCTTCTCAGAGGACAGCCCGCTTTCGCCCGCCCCGGGCCCGGACAATAGACGCACGGTGGCAGCCCCTCCCCGTGAGAGGTCTCGCTCGCGCTCACCGATCGGGAGGCCAGCGAGCACCCGTCCCTCCATCGCCGTTGTCGAGCCCACTTCGGACTCCGAAACGGAGATGGAAGTAGATCCGAGTCGCGCCTTACGCACTGACTCGGACTCCGATAACGACGGCTATACCGTCGTTGACCGCAAACGCAAGCGTGCTCCTAAAGCCGCTAGTTGCGCAACTTCCGCCCCTCCCGCCAAGGCACCCGCTAAGGCCCCCGCCTCCGGCAAGAAGCCGACCCCCGCCCCGCGCCCCGCGTCTCCTCCCTCCGCTCCGGCCACTACTGCCGCGTCCCCTCAGGACGCGAGCGCGCGCCGCGAAAAACCGCCTCCACCCCTGTTCATTCAGGACAAAACCAAATGGGACATGCTGTCCCGTTTAGTTTCGGATCGTGGGATCCATTACACTAATGCCCGCTCCACGCAGCAGGGCATTAAAGTCCAAGTGCCCACCAGTAGCGACCACAGAGCGCTAACAAAGCTCCTCCGTAAAGAGAGCATAAGTTTTCATACTTATGCGCTCGAAGAGGAGAAAGTCCTTCGCGTTGTGATTCGCGGTGTGCCTAAGGAGATACATACCGATGCGGTATGTGACGACCTTAAAGCACAAGACTTCCCTGTGCATGCGGTTCACCGCATGTACAGCGGGAAGGACCGCAGTCCATATGACCTAGTACTCGTAGTACTAGACCGTACACCAGAGGGCAAGGCCATTTTTAATTTAAAAAAGGTCTGTGGCCTCTCAGGACTCGATGTCCAAGCCCCATACAAAAATGGAAGTCCCTCGCAGTGCCATAACTGCCAACTATACGGGCACGCCTCCCGTTTCTGCTTCGCTCGCGCTAGGTGCGTTAAGTGCCTAGGCGATAACGCGACAGCAGCGTGCACTCGCACCCGGGACTCGCCGGACCCACCCAGTTGTGTTCTGTGCGGTGCTCAAGGGCATACCGCGAATTACCGTGGTTGCCCTAAAGCACCACGAGTGAACCACAGGGTGGCAAGGCATAGGCCGACCCGCCCCTCTTATGACCGTTACCAACGGGTCAGCCCTAAACTAACGGTAGTACCTGCCTCACAGGTAATACCCGCGCCGCTCCCAGCCCGTAACGCATGGTCTAAACCACCCAGTATGGTTAAGACCGTCGCTACCGCCCGCGCCCCGGCCCGCGCGCCCGCACCCGCGCCCGCACCCGCACCCGCCCGCGCCGCGGCCCCTGCCCGCGCACCGGCCCCGGCTCGCCCCGCGCTCCCGGCACCCGCTGCCAACACCGTTCGCGCCCCTCCCCGCGCCGCTTCCCGGCCACAAGCTCCCCCTATGCCATTGATGGCTGCCCCTCTTCAAGAGGCAATCAACCTAGTCAGCGATCTGGCTATGTCGGTTGACATCCATGAGGTACAAGAGCTATTCCACAAGATGCAATACGCTCAATCCCCAGCGGACGTGATCCAATACACATTGGAACACGCGAACTTACTAAGCGCCCTTAAGCGCTTCGTTCCCCAGGCCCCTCCCCAGTACAACCACTATGGGTAGTACAACCGCACGCACGAAACCGCGCTCAGTTTCGTTAGCGTCATTCAACGCTAACGGTTTCTTTAGACAACGTGACCTTGTCCACGACTTTTGTTGCACCCACCTTATCGACATTATATGCGTGCAGGAAACCCTTCTAAAACCGGGGAAGGCGAACCCTAGGTTTGCCAATTACAGAACGGTACGTGATGATAGAGTGAACTCCCGTGGGGGAGGCACTCTTATCTATTACAAAAGGTCCCTGCACTGCATCCCCCTACCTACCCCGACTCTTGTTAATATGGAAGCATCTTGTTGCCTTCTAGCTATGACTGGTCATCAACCTACAGTCATAGCGTCCTGTTACCAAGCTTGTCAAAAGCCGATCGTCCGAGCTGACTTAGAAGCATTGTTCTCATTAGGAAGCGCCGTCCTTCTGATTGGCGACTTCAATAGTAAGCACATCCTATGGAATTGTAACGTCAACAATCCCAGAGGCATTGCACTTGAAAAACTAGTCGCAGAACTTAATTTTGACATAATTGCGCCCACTGAGCCCACTCACTACCCTCATACGGAAGACTTTCGACCTGACTTGCTTGACATGGCACTACTCAGAGGCGTAACACTCCAGTTACGCTCCATAGAAGTGGTTCACGAGCTTCACTCTGACCACCGACCCATTATACTGCGACTAGGTCCCGACCCAACAACAGACCTCCCCCGCCCCACTAAGACGATAGTGAACTGGAAGCAATTAGGCGTTGCCCTAAAGGCTATCAGTTCACCGGACCTTGACAAGATCCCTGACGACATCCTGACTAAAGATGACGTAACCCTTGCGATCGATTCGTTCACTAATCACCTCTCCACCGTAGTAGGTGCATCCGCAAAGGAGGTCATGGTGCCGGACGACCGGCGCCTTGTCATTCCAGCGGATGTGAGACGATTAGTGACGGAAAGTAAAGCAGTGACCCGACATTACGACTCGTACCCCAGTAAAGAGAACAAAACTAAGAAACGCCACTTTGAACGCATGGTTCAGAGTCGCATGTCTGAGTTGCGTGATCAACAATGGGGTGACAAACTTTCAAACCTCGTGCCAAGCCACCAGGCTTATTGGGACTTGGCGCGAGGTTTGAAAGGAAGTAATCACAACGACATGCCTCCCTTATACAGACCAGTCCCACTAGTCCCAGCGTTCTTTGACGAAGACAAAGCTGAGTGCCTAGCTGATAGCCTAGAGGCTCAGTGTTCCCCTAACGTAGATCACGTTGACCAAGCTCACCTCGATTCGGTGGATGCTGAAGTCGAACGTAAAAGCTCTGTGGTCACCTCTGAACTCCCACCAATCACCTTAGCGACTTACGCTGAGGTGGCGAGACTGATCAAGGCCCTCCGACCGCGCAAATCCCCCGGTGCCGACGGCATCTCCAACAGGGTTCTTAAAACCCTCTCTCCTCCTCTCATCCATCTCCTAGTCAGCATCTTCAATGCTGCTATGAGCCACTGCTTATTCCCAGACACCTGGAAATGTGCAAATGTCATTGGCATTCACAAACCAGGCAAAAGCTCATCTGACCCCACCAGTTACCGCCCCATCAGCCTCCTCAGTGCCTTAGGCAAACTTTACGAGAGGTTACTTGCAAACCGTCTCCAGTCCCATGCTAAGGAACACCACCTTATCCCAGATGAGCAGTTTGGCTTCAGACCCGGACACTCATGCGTCCAACAGGTGCACCGCCTCACGGAGCACATCATTGAGGGCTTTAACAAGTACCCCAAACCCCAGACAACGCTAGCAGTCTTCCTCGACGTAGCGAAAGCTTTTGACAAAGTCTGGCACAATGGCTTGATTTACAAGCTATACCAATTTGGCGTGCCAGAACGTCTTGTGCTCATCCTACAAGACAAGGGCCGCCCCCGTTACCCGCAACCTATAACTTTGTTCGACCAACCCATCCCCTGGGTTAGTAAAACAAAATATCTCGGAGTCACCCTTGATCGGAATCTCACCTTTAGCGATCATATAACAACCGTCCGTAACAGAGCGGCCTTTGTAATGGGTCGCCTTGGTCCCCTGATTCGCAAAGAGAGTAAAATGTCTCTTAGAAATAAGAAGACACTTTACACTGCCTGCATCCGCCCCATCATGACTTACGCATCAGTAGTGTTTAGTCATGCTAGTGAGGCCCATCTCCATAAGCTTCAAGTCATTCAAAACCGTTTTCTTCGTAGTGCAACCGGCGCTCCGTGGTATATCCGGAACACCGAGTTGCATTGCGACCTAAACCTTCCCTCTTTAGCGCAGTTCAATAAGGACTGCGCCCGCCGATACCTTGATCGAGCGCCCCACCACTCGAACCCATTGGTTGTCCAGGCATCGAACTACTCGACCGCCTCTTCTATCCCATTTTTCAAACCCCCCCGTCGCCGACCACGGCAGGTATTAGACGACCCGGATGACCCCATCGCAGTCATTACATTGGCAGCTTTAGCGTTATCCGCAAGTCGTCGAGGTAAAATCCCCAGGTGTGAGGTAATTAGAGGTCACACAATCAAACACCGAGCTCGCCGGCGAGCTCGAGGCAAAAACAAGGTCACGATAAATTGCTCTCCAAATAGTCAAAGAGTATTATTCAGTAGGGCCCAATTGTGCAACACTGCAGTTGCACAGAGGCATTTTGCTCCGATCCCCCCCATGTCTCTCGACAGCGAGACAAGCCGAGGTCCGAACCACAGTGGTGCCCTTGAGCTCGCTGTCAACCCCTCCTATAATAGCGGTACGTTTTCGGCGTCCGCAGGAGACGGAGGTAGAAAGCGCTTTTCGCCTTCTACGCCCGTCTCGGGAGAAGTGCCTTCGGCACTTCTCCCTCCCGGGCTATTGTAGGGCCAGGCCCTCGCCCAAAACCCGGTGGAGCTGGACGACCGCACAGGCGGTAGCCAGCATCTATGTCCTCCCTAAAAGAAAAAAAAAAAAAAAAAAAAAAAAAAAAAAAAAAAAAAAAAAAAAAAAAAAAAAAAAAAAAACGCGCTCTTTCCTTTCACACACATTCCGACCTGTGCCGCCACGCCGTGCACACCTGTCTACAGCTCCGCCAGTATCTCCCAGTGAGACCGCAATAGTCCCCGCACTATTGCCGTCTCACTCGGGTCATCGTTCCGACGCTAGTTGCAGACCAGTGCCTTGGAATACGCAGTCCTGACGAAGTTTTGTTTTCTGTGCAGAAGCTGAGCAGCCACCGACCGCCGTGCAACGTGAGCTACGAGCTCGCCGTGCCGGCGCGCAGAGGCGCTCTAAGACGTCAGGCATTACCACCTACCCAAGTCCCTTGTTTCGGACGAACAACATCATATCGGGCTGGTGGTCTTGTTTTGACCGCACTTTTCGGTGCGCATTTCACCACTTTACTACCCGACACAACATAGTAACAGTCGCGTAACAACACACTGTGCTGTTAAGCGACGTCGTTCAGGCGTGGGGTAGCGTCAGCCAAACCCGTCTGAACGATCAAATCCGCCATTTGCTGCGGTCGCAGTGTGACACCCTACGGTGACAACGGCCACTGTTGTTGTTTTGGTTTAACCTTGCACCGTGGCCTTTCCCGCTTCACGGGTCAGCCGAAGCAAGCTGGGCTCCGGGATTACTGGCCTTGGGGTCGCCCCTAGTCAACCCCGGAGTAGCGCTTAGGAGCACCCCTCTCCGCCGAGAAAAAAGCTCGGAGAGGGTACACAACTAGGGCACACCTTAGGTACACACTCCCTCTCACACAGTGAGCTCACAAGGTGTGTGAGGGAATTCAAACCCTTGATAGGGCGTCCTGAGTATTCCCCTCAGGATGCAGTCCCGTCCCTCTAACGGTGAGGTGCAGGTCCTTCAGACCTTCGCCCTCCGCCACCCCGATCTGTATGTTGCTCATATGCAACTCCTCGAAGAGGAAGCGAGTGCCCGCCTCACGGACACTCTTATTGCTCCCTCCGGGACTTCAATCCCGGAGGCCAACGTCCCTCCTCTGACCCGGTCCTTCTCAGAGGACAGCCCGCTTTCGCCCGCCCCGGGCCCGGACAATAGACGCACGGTGGCAGCCCCTCCCCGTGAGAGGTCTCGCTCGCGCTCACCGATCGGGAGGCCAGCGAGCACCCGTCCCTCCATCGCCGTTGTCGAGCCCACTTCGGACTCCGAAACGGAGATGGAAGTAGATCCGAGTCGCGCCTTACGCACTGACTCGGACTCCGATAACGACGGCTATACCGTCGTTGACCGCAAACGCAAGCGTGCTCCTAAAGCCGCTAGTTGCGCAACTTCCGCCCCTCCCGCCAAGGCACCCGCTAAGGCCCCCGCCTCCGGCAAGAAGCCGACCCCCGCCCCGCGCCCCGCGTCTCCTCCCTCCGCTCCGGCCACTACTGCCGCGTCCCCTCAGGACGCGAGCGCGCGCCGCGAAAAACCGCCTCCACCCCTGTTCATTCAGGACAAAACCAAATGGGACATGCTGTCCCGTTTAGTTTCGGATCGTGGGATCCATTACACTAATGCCCGCTCCACGCAGCAGGGCATTAAAGTCCAAGTGCCCACCAGTAGCGACCACAGAGCGCTAACAAAGCTCCTCCGTAAAGAGAGCATAAGTTTTCATACTTATGCGCTCGAAGAGGAGAAAGTCCTTCGCGTTGTGATTCGCGGTGTGCCTAAGGAGATACATACCGATGCGGTATGTGACGACCTTAAAGCACAAGACTTCCCTGTGCATGCGGTTCACCGCATGTACAGCGGGAAGGACCGCAGTCCATATGACCTAGTACTCGTAGTACTAGACCGTACACCAGAGGGCAAGGCCATTTTTAATTTAAAAAAGGTCTGTGGCCTCTCAGGACTCGATGTCCAAGCCCCATACAAAAATGGAAGTCCCTCGCAGTGCCATAACTGCCAACTATACGGGCACGCCTCCCGTTTCTGCTTCGCTCGCGCTAGGTGCGTTAAGTGCCTAGGCGATAACGCGACAGCAGCGTGCACTCGCACCCGGGACTCGCCGGACCCACCCAGTTGTGTTCTGTGCGGTGCTCAAGGGCATACCGCGAATTACCGTGGTTGCCCTAAAGCACCACGAGTGAACCACAGGGTGGCAAGGCATAGGCCGACCCGCCCCTCTTATGACCGTTACCAACGGGTCAGCCCTAAACTAACGGTAGTACCTGCCTCACAGGTATTACCCGCGCCGCTCCCAGCCCGTAACGCATGGTCTAAACCACCCAGTATGGTTAAGACCGTCGCTACCGCCCGCGCCCCGGCCCGCGCGCCCGCACCCGCGCCCGCACCCGCACCCGCCCGCGCCGCGGCCCCTGCCCGCGCACCGGCCCCGGCTCGCCCCGCGCTCCCGGCACCCGCTGCCAACACCGTTCGCGCCCCTCCCCGCGCCGCTTCCCGGCCACAAGCTCCCCCTATGCCATTGATGGCTGCCCCTCTTCAAGAGGCAATCAACCTAGTCAGCGATCTGGCTATGTCGGTTGACATCCATGAGGTACAAGAGCTATTCCACAAGATGCAATACGCTCAATCCCCAGCGGACGTGATCCAATACACATTGGAACACGCGAACTTACTAAGCGCCCTTAAGCGCTTCGTTCCCCAGGCCCCTCCCCAGTACAACCACTATGGGTAGTACAACCGCACGCACGAAACCGCGCTCAGTTTCGTTAGCGTCATTCAACGCTAACGGTTTCTTTAGACAACGTGACCTTGTCCACGACTTTTGTTGCACCCACCTTATCGACATTATATGCGTGCAGGAAACCCTTCTAAAACCGGGGAAGGCGAACCCTAGGTTTGCCAATTACAGAACGGTACGTGATGATAGAGTGAACTCCCGTGGGGGAGGCACTCTTATCTATTACAAAAGGTCCCTGCACTGCATCCCCCTACCTACCCCGACTCTTGTTAATATGGAAGCATCTTGTTGCCTTCTAGCTATGACTGGTCATCAACCTACAGTCATAGCGTCCTGTTACCAAGCTTGTCAAAAGCCGATCGTCCGAGCTGACTTAGAAGCATTGTTCTCATTAGGAAGCGCCGTCCTTCTGATTGGCGACTTCAATAGTAAGCACATCCTATGGAATTGTAACGTCAACAATCCCAGAGGCATTGCACTTGAAAAACTAGTCGCAGAACTTAATTTTGACATAATTGCGCCCACTCACTACCCTCATACGGAAGACTTTCGACCTGACTTGCTTGACATGGCACTACTCAGAGGCGTAACACTCCAGTTACGCTCCATAGAAGTGGTTCACGAGCTTCACTCTGACCACCGACCCATTATACTGCGACTAGGTCCCGACCCAACAACAGACCTCCCCCGCCCCACTAAGACGATAGTGAACTGGAAGCAATTAGGCGTTGCCCTAAAGGCTATCAGTTCACCGGACCTTGACAAGATCCCTGACGACATCCTGACTAAAGATGACGTAACCCTTGCGATCGATTCGTTCACTAATCACCTCTCCACCGTAGTAGGTGCATCCGCAAAGGAGGTCATGGTGCCGGACGACCGGCGCCTTGTCATTCCAGCGGATGTGAGACGATTAGTGACGGAAAGTAAAGCAGTGACCCGACATTACGACTCGTACCCCAGTAAAGAGAACAAAACTAAGAAACGCCACTTTGAACGCATGGTTCAGAGTCGCATGTCTGAGTTGCGTGATCAACAATGGGGTGACAAACTTTCAAACCTCGTGCCAAGCCACCAGGCTTATTGGGACTTGGCGCGAGGTTTGAAAGGAAGTAATCACAACGACATGCCTCCCTTATACAGACCAGTCCCACTAGTCCCAGCGTTCTTTGACGAAGACAAAGCTGAGTGCCTAGCTGATAGCCTAGAGGCTCAGTGTTCCCCTAACGTAGATCACGTTGACCAAGCTCACCTCGATTCGGTGGATGCTGAAGTCGAACGTAAAAGCTCTGTGGTCACCTCTGAACTCCCACCAATCACCTTAGCGACTTACGCTGAGGTGGCGAGACTGATCAAGGCCCTCCGACCGCGCAAATCCCCCGGTGCCGACGGCATCTCCAACAGGGTTCTTAAAACCCTCTCTCCTCCTCTCATCCATCTCCTAGTCAGCATCTTCAATGCTGCTATGAGCCACTGCTTATTCCCAGACACCTGGAAATGTGCAAATGTCATTGGCATTCACAAACCAGGCAAAAGCTCATCTGACCCCACCAGTTACCGCCCCATCAGCCTCCTCAGTGCCTTAGGCAAACTTTACGAGAGGTTACTTGCAAACCGTCTCCAGTCCCATGCTAAGGAACACCACCTTATCCCAGATGAGCAGTTTGGCTTCAGACCCGGACACTCATGCGTCCAACAGGTGCACCGCCTCACGGAGCACATCATTGAGGGCTTTAACAAGTACCCCAAACCCCAGACAACGCTAGCAGTCTTCCTCGACGTAGCGAAAGCTTTTGACAAAGTCTGGCACAATGGCTTGATTTACAAGCTATACCAATTTGGCGTGCCAGAACGTCTTGTGCTCATCCTACAAGACTTCCTTAAAGCCAGAAGCTTTCGCTATCGCGTGGAAGGCACCCTCTCCTCCCCCCACCCAGTCAGAGCCGGAGTCCCTCAGGGCTCCGTGCTATCACCCATTCTTTTCGCGCTGTATACCAGCGACATCCCACGCTCTCAGCCTAACGTCCTATTAGCCCAATACGCGGATGATACCGCTATTTATACCACTGGGTGGCATATCAGTAGAAAGTCCATTCCCGCCCTCCAACGGGCCATCACCGAGATCGGTGACTGGTTCCGTAAATGGCGCATCGCGGTCAACCCAGTTAAAAGTGCAGCTATGTACTTTACTGAGAAGGGCCGCCCCCGTTACCCACAACCTTTAACTTTGTTCGACCAACCCATCCCCTGGGTTAGTAAAACAAAATATCTCGGAGTCACCCTTGATCGGAATCTCACCTTTAGCGATCATATAACAACCGTCCGTAACAGAGCGGCCTTTGTAATGGGTCGCCTTGGTCCCCTGATTCGCAAAGAGAGTAAAATGTCTCTTAGAAATAAGAAGACACTTTACACTGCCTGCATCCGCCCCATCATGACTTACGCATCAGTAGTGTTTAGTCATGCTAGTGAGGCCCATCTCCATAAGCTTCAAGTCATTCAAAACCGTTTTCTTCGTAGTGCAACCGGCGCTCCGTGGTATATCCGGAACACCGAGTTGCATTGCGACTTAAACCTTCCCTCTCTAGCGCAGTTCAATAAGGACTGCGCCCGCCGATACTTTGATCGAGCGCCCCACCACCCGAACCCATTGGTTGTCCAGGCATCGAACTACTCGACTGCCTCTTCTATCCCATTTTTCAAACCCCCCCGTCGCCGACCACGGCAGGTATTAGACGACCCGGATGACCCCATCGCAGCCATTACGTTGGCAGCTTTAGCGTTATCCGCAAGTCGTCGAGGTAAAATCCCCAGGTGTGAGGTAATCAGAGGTCACACAATCAAACACCGAGCTCGCCGGCGAGCTCGAGGCAAAAACAAGGTCACGATAAATTGCTCTCCAAATAGTCAAAGAGTATTATTCAGTAGGGCCCAATTGTGCAACACTGCAGTTGCACAGAGGCATTTTGCTCCGATCCCCCCCATGTCTCTCGACAGCGAGACAAGCCGAGGTCCGAACCACAGTGGTGCCCTTGAGCTCGCTGTCAACCCCTCCTATAGTAGCGGTACGTTTTCGGCGTCCGCAGGAGACGGAGGTAGAAAGCGCTTTTCGCCTTCTACGCCCGTCTCGGGAGAAGTGCCTTCGGCACTTCTCCCTCCCGGGCTATTGTAGGGCCAGGCCCTCGCCCAAAACCCGGTGGAGCTGGACGACCGCACAGGCGGTAGCCAGCATCTATGTCCTCCCTAAAAAAAAAAAAAAAAAAAAAAACGCGCTCTTTCCTTTCACACACATTCCGACCTGTGCCGCCACGCCGTGCACACCTGTCTACAGCTCCGCCAGTATCTCCCAGTGAGACCGCAATAGTCCCCGCACTATTGCCGTCTCACTCGGGTCATCGTTCCGACGCTAGTTGCAGACCAGTGCCTTGGAATACGCAGTCCTGACGAAGTTTTGTTTTCTGTGCAGAAGCTGAGCAGCCACCGACCGCCGTGCAACGTGAGCTACGAGCTCGCCGTGCCGGCGCGCAGAGGCGCTCTAAGACGTCAGGCATTACCACCTACCCAAGTCCCTTGTTTCGGACGAACAACATCATATCGGGCTGGTGGTCTTGTTTTGACCGCACTTTTCGGTGCGCATTTCACCACTTTACTACCCGACACAACATAGTAACAGTCGCGTAACAACACACTTTGTGCTGTTAAGCGACGTCGTTCAGGCGTGGGGTAGCGTCAGCCAAACCCGTCTGAACGATCAAATCCGCCATTTGCTGCGGTCGCAGTGTGACACCCTACGGTGACAACGGCCACTGTTGTTGTTTTGGTTTAACCTTGCACCGTGGCCTTTCCCGCTTCACGGGTCAGCCGAAGCAAGCTGGGCTCCGGGATTACTGGCCTTGGGGTCGCCCCTAGTCAACCCCGGAGTAGCGCTTAGGAGCACCCCTCTCCGCCGAGAAAAAAGCTCGGAGAGGGTACACAACTAGGGCACACCTTAGGTACACACTCCCTCTCACACAGTGAGCTCACAAGGTGTGTGAGGGAATTCAAACCCTTGATAGGGCGTCCTGAGTATTCCCCTCAGGATGCAGTCCCGTCCCTCTAACGGTGAGGTGCAGGTCCTTCAGACCTTCGCCCTCCGCCACCCCGATCTGTATGTTGCTCATATGCAACTCCTCGAAGAGGAAGCGAGTGCCCGCCTCACGGACACTCTTATTGCTCCCTCCGGGACTTCAATCCCGGAGGCCAACGTCCCTCCTCTGACCCGGTCCTTCTCAGAGGACAGCCCGCTTTCGCCCGCCCCGGGCCCGGACAATAGACGCACGGTGGCAGCCCCTCCCCGTGAGAGGTCTCGCTCGCGCTCACCGATCGGGAGGCCAGCGAGCACCCGTCCCTCCATCGCCGTTGTCGAGCCCACTTCGGACTCCGAAACGGAGATGGAAGTAGATCCGAGTCGCGCCTTACGCACTGACTCGGACTCCGATAACGACGGCTATACCGTCGTTGACCGCAAACGCAAGCGTGCTCCTAAAGCCGCTAGTTGCGCAACTTCCGCCCCTCCCGCCAAGGCACCCGCTAAGGCCCCCGCCTCCGGCAAGAAGCCGACCCCCGCCCCGCGCCCCGCGTCTCCTCCCTCCGCTCCGGCCACTACTGCCGCGTCCCCTCAGGACGCGAGCGCGCGCCGCGAAAAACCGCCTCCACCCCTGTTCATTCAGGACAAAACCAAATGGGACATGCTGTCCCGTTTAGTTTCGGATCGTGGGATCCATTACACTAATGCCCGCTCCACGCAGCAGGGCATTAAAGTCCAAGTGCCCACCAGTAGCGACCACAGAGCGCTAACAAAGCTCCTCCGTAAAGAGAGCATAAGTTTTCATACTTATGCGCTCGAAGAGGAGAAAGTCCTTCGCGTTGTGATTCGCGGTGTGCCTAAGGAGATACATACCGATGCGGTATGTGACGACCTTAAAGCACAAGACTTCCCTGTGCATGCGGTTCACCGCATGTACAGCGGGAAGGACCGCAGTCCATATGACCTAGTACTCGTAGTACTAGACCGTACACCAGAGGGCAAGGCCATTTTTAATTTAAAAAAGGTCTGTGGCCTCTCAGGACTCGATGTCCAAGCCCCATACAAAAATGGAAGTCCCTCGCAGTGCCATAACTGCCAACTATACGGGCACGCCTCCCGTTTCTGCTTCGCTCGCGCTAGGTGCGTTAAGTGCCTAGGCGATAACGCGACAGCAGCGTGCACTCGCACCCGGGACTCGCCGGACCCACCCAGTTGTGTTCTGTGCGGTGCTCAAGGGCATACCGCGAATTACCGTGGTTGCCCTAAAGCACCACGAGTGAACCACAGGGTGGCAAGGCATAGGCCGACCCGCCCCTCTTATGACCGTTACCAACGGGTCAGCCCTAAACTAACGGTAGTACCTGCCTCACAGGTAATACCCGCGCCGCTCCCAGCCCGTAACGCATGGTCTAAACCACCCAGTATGGTTAAGACCGTCGCTACCGCCCGCGCCCCGGCCCGCGCGCCCGCACCCGCGCCCGCACCCGCACCCGCCCGCGCCGCGGCCCCTGCCCGCGCACCGGCCCCGGCTCGCCCCGCGCTCCCGGCACCCGCTGCCAACACCGTTCGCGCCCCTCCCCGCGCCGCTTCCCGGCCACAAGCTCCCCCTATGCCATTGATGGCTGCCCCTCTTCAAGAGGCAATCAACCTAGTCAGCGATCTGGCTATGTCGGTTGACATCCATGAGGTACAAGAGCTATTCCACAAGATGCAATACGCTCAATCCCCAGCGGACGTGATCCAATACACATTGGAACACGCGAACTTACTAAGCGCCCTTAAGCGCTTCGTTCCCCAGGCCCCTCCCCAGTACAACCACTATGGGTAGTACAACCGCACGCACGAAACCGCGCTCAGTTTCGTTAGCGTCATTCAACGCTAACGGTTTCTTTAGACAACGTGACCTTGTCCACGACTTTTGTTGCACCCACCTTATCGACATTATATGCGTGCAGGAAACCCTTCTAAAACCGGGGAAGGCGAACCCTAGGTTTGCCAATTACAGAACGGTACGTGATGATAGAGTGAACTCCCGTGGGGGAGGCACTCTTATCTATTACAAAAGGTCCCTGCACTGCATCCCCCTACCTACCCCGACTCTTGTTAATATGGAAGCATCTTGTTGCCTTCTAGCTATGACTGGTCATCAACCTACAGTCATAGCGTCCTGTTACCAAGCTTGTCAAAAGCCGATCGTCCGAGCTGACTTAGAAGCATTGTTCTCATTAGGAAGCGCCGTCCTTCTGATTGGCGACTTCAATAGTAAGCACATCCTATGGAATTGTAACGTCAACAATCCCAGAGGCATTGCACTTGAAAAACTAGTCGCAGAACTTAATTTTGACATAATTGCGCCCACTGAGCCCACTCACTACCCTCATACGGAAGACTTTCGACCTGACTTGCTTGACATGGCACTACTCAGAGGCGTAACACTCCAGTTACGCTCCATAGAAGTGGTTCACGAGCTTCACTCTGACCACCGACCCATTATACTGCGACTAGGTCCCGACCCAACAACAGACCTCCCCCGCCCCACTAAGACGATAGTGAACTGGAAGCAATTAGGCGTTGCCCTAAAGGCTATCAGTTCACCGGACCTTGACAAGATCCCTGACGACATCCTGACTAAAGATGACGTAACCCTTGCGATCGATTCGTTCACTAATCACCTCTCCACCGTAGTAGGTGCATCCGCAAAGGAGGTCATGGTGCCGGACGACCGGCGCCTTGTCATTCCAGCGGATGTGAGACGATTAGTGACGGAAAGTAAAGCAGTGACCCGACATTACGACTCGTACCCCAGTAAAGAGAACAAAACTAAGAAACGCCACTTTGAACGCATGGTTCAGAGTCGCATGTCTGAGTTGCGTGATCAACAATGGGGTGACAAACTTTCAAACCTCGTGCCAAGCCACCAGGCTTATTGGGACTTGGCGCGAGGTTTGAAAGGAAGTAATCACAACGACATGCCTCCCTTATACAGACCAGTCCCACTAGTCCCAGCGTTCTTTGACGAAGACAAAGCTGAGTGCCTAGCTGAGAGCCTAGAGGCTCAGTGTTCCCCTAACGTAGATCACGTTGACCAAGCTCACCTCGATTCGGTGGATGCTGAAGTCGAACGTAAAAGCTCTGTGGTCACCTCTGAACTCCCACCAATCACCTTAGCGACTTACGCTGAGGTGGCGAGACTGATCAAGGCCCTCCGACCGCGCAAATCCCCCGGTGCCGACGGCATCTCCAACAGGGTTCTTAAAACCCTCTCTCCTCCTCTCATCCATCTCCTAGTCAGCATCTTCAATGCTGCTATGAGCCACTGCTTATTCCCAGACACCTGGAAATGTGCAAATGTCATTGGCATTCACAAACCAGGCAAAAGCTCATCTGACCCCACCAGTTACCGCCCCATCAGCCTCCTCAGTGCCTTAGGCAAACTTTACGAGAGGTTACTTGCAAACCGTCTCCAGTCCCATGCTAAGGAACACCACCTTATCCCAGATGAGCAGTTTGGCTTCAGACCCGGACACTCATGCGTCCAACAGGTGCACCGCCTCACGGAGCACATCATTGAGGGCTTTAACAAGTACCCCAAACCCCAGACAACGCTAGCAGTCTTCCTCGACGTAGCGAAAGCTTTTGACAAAGTCTGGCACAATGGCTTGATTTACAAGCTATACCAATTTGGCGTGCCAGAACGTCTTGTGCTCATCCTACAAGACTTCCTTAAAGCCAGAAGCTTTCGCTATCGCGTGGAAGGCACCCTCTCCTCCCCCCACCCAGTCAGAGCCGGAGTCCCTCAGGGCTCCGTGCTATCACCCATTCTTTTCGCGCTGTATACCAGCGACATCCCACGCTCTCAGCCTAACGTCCTATTAGCCCAATACGCGGATGATACCGCTATTTATACCACTGGGTGGCATATCAGTAGAAAGTCCATTCCCGCCCTCCAACGGGCCATCACCGAGATCGGTGACTGGTTCCGTAAATGGCGCATCGCGGTCAACCCAGTTAAAAGTGCAGCTATGTACTTTACTGAGAAGGGCCGCCCCCGTTACCCACAACCTTTAACTTTGTTCGACCAACCCATCCCCTGGGTTAGTAAAACAAAATATCTCGGAGTCACCCTTGATCGGAATCTCACCTTTAGCGATCATATAACAACCGTCCGTAACAGAGCGGCCTTTGTAATGGGTCGCCTTGGTCCCCTGATTCGCAAAGAGAGTAAAATGTCTCTTAGAAATAAGAAGACACTTTACACTGCCTGCATCCGCCCCATCATGACTTACGCATCAGTAGTGTTTAGTCATGCTAGTGAGGCCCATCTCCATAAGCTTCAAGTCATTCAAAACCGTTTTCTTCGTAGTGCAACCGGCGCTCCGTGGTATATCCGGAACACCGAGTTGCATTGCGACTTAAACCTTCCCTCTCTAGCGCAGTTCAATAAGGACTGCGCCCGCCGATACTTTGATCGAGCGCCCCACCACCCGAACCCATTGGTTGTCCAGGCATCGAACTACTCGACTGCCTCTTCTATCCCATTTTTCAAACCCCCCCGTCGCCGACCACGGCAGGTATTAGACGACCCGGATGACCCCATCGCAGCCATTACGTTGGCAGCTTTAGCGTTATCCGCAAGTCGTCGAGGTAAAATCCCCAGGTGTGAGGTAATCAGAGGTCACACAATCAAACACCGAGCTCGCCGGCGAGCTCGAGGCAAAAACAAGGTCACGATAAATTGCTCTCCAAATAGTCAAAGAGTATTATTCAGTAGGGCCCAATTGTGCAACACTGCAGTTGCACAGAGGCATTTTGCTCCGATCCCCCCCATGTCTCTCGACAGCGAGACAAGCCGAGGTCCGAACCACAGTGGTGCCCTTGAGCTCGCTGTCAACCCCTCCTATAATAGCGGTACGTTTTCGGCGTCCGCAGGAGACGGAGGTAGAAAGCGCTTTTCGCCTTCTACGCCCGTCTCGGGAGAAGTGCCTTCGGCACTTCTCCCTCCCGGGCTATTGTAGGGCCAGGCCCTCGCCCAAAACCCGGTGGAGCTGGACGACCGCACAGGCGGTAGCCAGCATCTATGTCCTCCCTAAAAAAAAAAAAAAAAAAAAAAAAAAAAAAACGCGCTCTTTGCGCAAACAAGGTTTTATTTTAATATGTGAAATTAAGATTTCTTCATATTTAGACAAATAAAGATTGTTAGATGGCACAAAAGCAACTTTATTTAAGCCTTATCTACAATTTAGGAAAATATATTATTACTCAAAAACTACGGTTGTGTCATGACGCTGCAAGGGGGTCTACGTGAGATGGAACGGTCGGCTGAGAGGTCTTCCCGGATTGGTTCATGCGCTTGAGTATGACTAGGAAAAAATAGTAAGAATTAAAGATGGCCGAGATGATGAATGAGCTTGGTGTTCTTGGCGATCACAGCGAAGATTTTAATCATCGGCACCGGCGAGTCCCGCTGACGAATTATAAAACCCGCAAAAAAAGGTGAGATAAAACTGATCTTAATTTCAACGGTGTTCAGATTCTTTTTGTTGCGAAAGATTCTTTTTCCTCGAGTGGCGTCATGCGACTCGACCACGTTTGAAATACTAACGCTGTGATATTTTTCCACAGCGGGTTTTTGCTACCCCGCATTCTTGGGACTGCCAGCCCCAGCCCTACGAACGACCCGGAAACCCACGGTACCTGAGTTTGCCCCGCGATTGGGAATATAAGGAATAATAACTTTATGACGGCGCGGTTCATCCCGCCACATTGCGCAAGTATGCTTAATAACATTTAAATTTTATTTCGCACTCGACATTTGGAAGGTGTCCGTCCTCTTCACGACCCCCAGCATTTCATCACGGCAAAAGTGAATAGCTCCACATTGGGACGCTATATTGCATAACCAGCGTCAGTGTGCAAATATTGCGAGATCCAGTTCATGGAATGAGATGCTCGTCGTCAAGTTTATTATAATATCTATTTAGGGACATTTTTTAGTAATTTGATGCACAAGGACATTGTCTGGCCAACAATGTACCTTCATAAATCTTAGGAAATTTATTATTTCATATAATTTGCTCAAAGGAATTTAATCCAGTTAATTAGTTTGTTTATTTAACCAACTGTTATTTCACCTTGTCTTTGAGAATGTTCAATGTACAAGTAAAAAGGGTATTAAATTAGAAATACTTTTCAAGAAGTAGGCACTTGTAAATTTGTGTCATTTCATTGAGGATAGCTACTCTTATATATTAAAATATGCATTTATAAATTGTTATTACTGTGTTTAGAATAACTAGTTTATAGCATCTTAGACATTATAGTTCCATAACACACATACACACTTCACATTCCACTTTGGTTAGGATTATTTACTCCGGTGGAAGATACGCACTGGCAAATTAGTATTACTGCATGGAAATATTGTTACCTTCTTTTTTTATTAAAAACATACTTCTAGATTCGAATTTAATTCTTTCATTTTGTCCTCATAAAACAATTTCAGAAATAATAATATGAACGGTCCTTGAAACAAAGGTTTGTTGTTTTGTTGACTGATTGTTATCCAGGTAATATAGTATATAACTTTTGATCCAAAGGTCCTATGACCATCTGCAAAGCAACTTTTAGAATCCTCTTGGCGAGCTCCAGCTGATGGGAACATTTTCCCAGTTGACCCACTTTCCCGTAAGTTCAACTTTGTGAGGTGGTTAAGGTGGAATTATTTTTATTGCTTTGCAAATTACCTAACGTGTGTTTTTATTTATACTACACCACTTATCACGTTACAATATACTATACATATACTAAGATTTTCGAGACGCCGCTAATCGTGTTTTTTAGGAATAATCTGTAGACAATATGCCTTCCTCTGTCTTTAGACTCTGCACCAATTATACAGGCACTGTGAAAGATAAGAAAACTGTTTAATTTCACGCGTAATTATTGCTTTTATTTTTTAAATAGAAAATATCGTCATATTGGTGCATACAAGAAATTAAATATTGTTGAAAAAAATATTGTAGAATGTTTTATCTTCTGTTAAAAATACAAACCGCCTTCCTAAAGTTAAAATGTGGTCGAAGGGGTTCTCTACCGGCTATGGTAGGTAGCCAGGCGGGCATTCGCTAAATGCTCTTCCACCATGCGGTGAAAGCTACCGTGAAGGTAAAGCCCACGGCGGGATCAAACCATGGACCTGTTGCGCGGCAGTCCTTAGCTATTAAGTTGTCCATCCTTCATATAAAAAAAGATGGCAGAACAATACTAACGTCGAATTGAGTAGTGCGATACTAAAAGTACTCATATGGTCTTAGCCGCATTTTATGAAACTTATGTATGATATGATATTGAGCAGTCTTCATATGCTTTAGCCATCTTATGTACTGCACTTACGAATAGAGTAATGGCGGTTATACCGTCTGTATTGATTTGTTAATCCTGAAATGATTTCCAAAATTAGTAAGTACTAGCCTAGCTGAAGCTGGTAATCCCTTACTCTTCATTTACTCAGCTTATATTGAGGTAGCTGTATAGATGGTGGATGACGGGAGACTGGGAGATGACTGGGACGACCCCCCGTATTTTGTGGCAAGTGGACAAAAAGGTTGAGTATGAGTTGAGTTATAAATGGACTTCGTGTTTTCTCATTTTTACCTACTGTAACACAGTATGAGTTACATACTATATACATATATATCTACTGAGATTCTACACTTTATTTGCCTACAATTCTGACAAACTATATAATCTTATAACCAAGAGAAGCGCTCGTAGCGAAGTGAAGCGCTCGTAGCGAAGTTTGCTTAGCCATTCTGAATCGATCAGCAAAGTTAAGCAACGTCCGCCGCGGTCAGGAGTTGGATGGGTGACCGCTGGTGACATTACTACTGAGCGCTTCCGTGCTTCGGAGGGCACGTTAAGCCGTCGGTCCCGGTTGTTGTCTTAGGATGGCAGTCGTTATAGCATGGTGGTAGGGCACTTTGCGAATGCCCGCCTGGCTAGCTACCACCCTCAAGTTGAAAATCTGTCGCCAAGCACCTAACAGTGTGTTCCGGCAGCCATCCTTGAGAGCCAGTAATTCTAGGTTAGCCTGAACAACATCTTCGACCACATCATCACTTACCATCAGGTGAGATAGTGGTCAAAGGCTAACCTATCAGGCAAAAAAAAACCAGGAATCATCAATAAATATTCATCAATAAACATGTAATTTAAGCGAATATTTGAGGAGTGAATAATTGCATACCTATATATTTTCATCTACTTAATTAGGTATATCTTTTTTTATCACGAGTGGCAAACTAGCAGACGGCCCACTTGATGGTAAACGGTAACCGCCTAGAGAGGAATTTGTAGATGTCCCTTTTGAAATGGTCCGAAATCTTATCACTATACTCCTTTTACTAAAGGAGTCACTGTTTCTGATGGCTCCGTAGCAATAGGTATGGAAGCCCGCGAAGGGAATCCATGGTTTGAATTCCTTCTCAGGCTTGAGCTTTTTTCAAATACTCGCCTGGCTAGCTATCACCTTCAATTATAATATCTGATTTATTCCGGCAGCTGTACTTACCGCCAGTACCATTCTAGGTTAAGTCTATTTAGCATTCTCGATTACTCAACAACAGCAACATGTGAGATGGTGCTCAAAGGTGAACCTATCAGCTGTAAAGCACAATAATGATCAACTATTGTAGCGCTATTTGAAGAAAATTTTAAAACTATATATAATAAACCTTAAAATATAGTAAAAAATTACACTAATTATACGGACCATTGAGAATGAGGCAATACTGTTGTACAAACAACATAGAATTAGCCGCACAATGTGCAGAAGCATCCGAAATGCGATGCGCTAGGGGCTAAATTCATTTGCATATTGCGGTCCCTACCAGGCGAGTGGCCAAGCTCATAATCATTACTCGCCAAGTGAAATTAGCCCCTAAGGTACTCTAGTCTACAACTACATAGCCTTATTATCCCTCAAACGTGCTCAGAGATGCTAATTCTGGACCTTTGATGTGGTTTACGGTATCGACTGGACATTAAACGTTATTAGAATAAATTAGTATAACATTAAGTACGTGGTTTATAATGGAAATCGATTATTACACACAATATAATATACACATTTTGAATACCAATAAGGTACCTACCTAAATTTTATAATTTACCAGATTATTTGAAAACCTCTAATTACCACACTTTTAACAAAAACTTTTATATGTTTTTGTTGGCGAAATGATCGATAGTATCCACAAAATGTTTTCTCTTTTTAACTCCTGACGCAAATAAAGGTGTGTATCTTTATGTCTGTCTGTGGCACCGTAGCTCGTAGCTCCAAAACGGATGAACCGATTTTGATAAGTTTATTGTTTGAAAGGTGACTCCATCGAGACTGAATGAGCCGTGTGGAGACTATCAACTCTTTTTCTAGTTGGTGGAGGGACGTGAGCAGCTTTTACAGTTCTGACCAATCTGTGATTAAATGTCCTTTTTTATTGTATTATGAGGGAACAAGCTCGAGGCCCATCTAGTTTTTTTAAAATTAATGTTATACTACATATTATTGCAATGAGATGTACTGATTAGAGATACTGATTAGAAAATATAGATTTTTTTTATGTATGATTAACATTCATTTTTATAGCATATGCATACATGGTTTTGCAAAGGAATTCCTGCAAGTATAGTAGGATGTTGACCAGTATAGTGAGAGAGTACACAATCAATCTTGTAAGTATATGATGCAAATATATAGCAAAAGCATTTTTCAGTAATCGCGTTTAATATAATAACTACTCAATCGAAGTTAGTAAAATTAAAATGCAATGATCTTAGATGCATAAGTCTATCTATTATAACATGTCAAATTAATACTAACCATCTAACACTTCTTAACCTTATTAGTAAAGGAAGAAAGCAGTACCTTAATGAGTTTCAGTAAGGAGTATCTTGCATAATATTCTGTCTTAAATGCCCTGGCTATATACATTGAAACATAACTAGGTAAATACCTGAAACAATATTATGTTCGTAAAATATTTTGTAAATGAAAAACTCGCGGACGGTGTTGGTAAGGTGTCAAGAAAAAATACAAGCAAATCCAAGCTGTTACCGGTAAATTTTAGTCTCCAGATATAAACCTTATGTCACGATACAAGCAGATATAAATTTGAGTTTTAAATTTAAAATGCACCATTTGCTCGCTTCTCTCGTCGACTCGTAATCTGTTGATCAAACACAGTCCCGGCCGACGACAAATTTATTCTTGTACACAAAGATTTTAATCGCGATGGTGTGCCTTTAGGCTAGTTCTTTGCAACTGATTTGAAAAATCTGGCTGGAGAACAAACACGGTATCTTGCAATCGTATTTTTCTACGAATCTTATTAAATTTAAATACTAGGCTAGGCGACTAAGGCAGGTTGATATTTTAGGTAATATTTTTCAAATTGGCGATTTAACGTCAAATCGAAAAGAGTTTTTCTAGTATAATCGGATCGCATAAATCGTGTAACTAGCTATCTGTTGCTAACTTACTTAAATCTTAATGAATTGATTTGACTATTCCCCATGCAATAATATAAACATATCATAAACAGAGAGTTAACAGTCTTTCTTTTTTAAACGTTAATTTAGGGTCAACCTAACAAGCATTTTACCGATTTAGATAGACTACATTTATAAAAATGATTTACCAAATCCTTCCTCAGTACAATCTTCAAATAAATTTTCTTTGTTCTTCTGAAATCAGAATTGTATTGGATCCCTGAATTGAAGATATGTCGATGTACTGTAAAAAGATCATACTTACGAAAAGTTTACGAAATTATATATTACATTTGTAAAACACATGACTTCATCTATAAACACAAAAATATATTGGCACGCTTGTATTCCCCGAAGGAATAGGCAGACACAGTGTCTAACCACCTACGATTCTTCTGACATGTTTTAGTCCCATATAGGTGAAGAGCCTACGATTGTAGGCTATTGTCTACCTGGCATTCCAGACTAAGAACTAATACAGAACGTATACCAGAAAATCCAATAACTGACCGCCACAGGAAGCGAAACCAAGACCTATTACCTATATATTCCAATGCGATGCTTTCACCATCCAGCCAAAGAGATACTCCTTGGCTGAGTGGTGAAAGCATCTAGCTGTATAAGGGAGTTTATACCTCAGAGCTTTTAAAGGCCGGCTACGCATCCTTAATACTTAAAGTGATCAGACACTTACCACCAGATGAGCAGCCTGCTTTTTTATTTCTTTATATTTAGTTTTTTACTAATCCAGTCTGACATTTTAAAATACCATTTCGTCGTAACGCTATAAGCCCAAAATTTATTTTAGAGTAAATTTTGGGCTTATTATATGGCAATAAAAACAGTGCTCCAGTATCATCTACATAGTAGAACAGAGTACACATAGTGGAGCCATATATTGTTACACATATATTGTTCCACTATAAAAAAATAAGGTCTGAAGGTCTAAAGGACTTTTTTCAATTTTCTATTGTCACACACAAAAATGAAGTTATGATTATATTATGTTTAGTATGTACCTCAACTACTAGAAGAATGAAGTTATAATTATATAGTAGTTTTTACAGTACTTTGGTAGGTTTAACAGTATATTTCAAATAAATACCTACCTAACCTAAGTAGGTACTGATTCTCACAAAAATAGAGCTAATTTTACTAAACAGATTTTAAAAGAGCGGCCGTCCGGAGAACGTTATACGATGAAATAAAAAGCGATTTTAAGTCGCTGTTGCATGCTAATGTTACTGAGTTTTTGTTTCGGCAACTGTTGCCAAAAATGCAAGCCCCAGGCAGGATCTGCAGTCTTTATTGGTCGAACAGAGCTAATTTGACCGAATTTGCTTAATGCACCATAATTTACATTGGGTGAGCCAATTGTAACTAAATTAAACGACTGCGGTTGCTAAGTTTACTTACAATGCAACCTTTGGATAGTATAATCTATACTTATAATAAAACTGTAACAGGTCCAATTCTGTACATGGCAGATATTTTGAAAAAAACAAATGTACAGTACTCTGTAGCTGATACTGATGCCGAAACTATATTTTTTTTATTTTTGTCTGTCTGTCTGTCTGTCTGTCTGTCTGTATCCCGGCCGCGTATCACTCCAAAACTACTGAATGGATTTCAATGAAACTTAGCATGATTGGAGTTCATACTACAAGGTAGGATAATTTAGCTTTTTATCCCGAAATTCAGCATGGTTCCCTTGGGAGAGGGGATGAAAGTCAAAATATACACTTAGTTGTAATTTATTAACGCGTAGTCCGATTTCAGACGTTCTTTTTAGGGTTCCGTACCCAAAGGGTAAAAACGGTCTGTCCCGCTGTCCGTCCGTCCGTCTGTCCATCCATCCGTCCGTCCGTCTGTCACCAGGCTGTATCTCAAGAACGGTGATAGCTAGACAGTTGAAATTTTCACAGATGATGTATTTCTGTTGCCGCTATAACAACAAATACAAAAAGTTGGCCAAGTGCGAGTTGGACTCGCACTTGGCCAACTTTTACGTTAAAACAAAAAAAGGTTAAAATATGAAGTCTAATGTTGTATAGCTAATGGTACGGAACCCTTCGTGCGTGAGTCTGACTCGCACTTGGCCGATTTTTTTGTTAGAATAGGGGTACTTTAAAATTTATCCTGTAAATATTTCAAAGTCATCGGGTTTGAAGTTCAGAAATAACAGACATCACAACCTAAATATTACGTTCCATATAACTTGACACCCAAAATGTACAGAAACCTTTCAACGTACGGCTCATCTTAAGCTGGCGTTTGTACTTTATCGTATAGGTATAATAGATAGGTCTGTAGTCGGACCTCTCCAAAAGACTGATTTTTCAAACGATAAAACACAGTTTTTTTTATTACGATAAGCACAACTTCCCTACGTATATTTTTCATAACATGCAATGCTCTAATCAGTCTAATCTATACCTATAACAGGTTGCATAAGGCGGGTAGGGAAGCGCGAGGGGTAAGACGCTTACATTTATCTATTTATACCTGTAACAGGTCCAATTGTGCACATGGCAGATATTTTGAAAAAAAAATTACAGTAGTCTGTAGCTGATACTAATGCCGAAACTGTATTTTTTTTATTTTTGTCCGTGTGTGTGTCTGTCTGTATCCCGACCGCGCATCACTCCAAAACTACTGAATGGATTTCAATGAAACTTAGTATGATTTGAGTTCATACTACGAGGTAGGATAATTTATGCTTTTTATCCCGAAATTCAGTACGGTTCTCTTGGGAGTGAGGATGAATGTCAAAATATACACTTAGTTGTAATTTATGAACGCGTAGTCCGATTTCATACGTTCTTTTCAGGGTTCCGTACCCAAAGCGTAAAAACGCGACCCTATTACTGAGATTTCGCTGTCCGTCCGTCCATCCATCCGTCCGTCTATCACCAGGCTGTATCTCAAGAACGGTGATAGCTAGACAGTTGAAATTTTCACAGATGATTTATTTATTTATTTATTTATTTATTATTAAAACAATACATTAATAATGTAATTAATGATGTATTTATGTTGCCGCTATAACAAAAAATACAAAAATTTGGCCAAGTGCGCGTCGGACTCGCGCACGTTAAAACAAAAAACCGACCAAATGCGAATGGGACTCGCGCACGAAGGGTTCCGTACCATTATCTGAAATTTTATTGCATGGGTGCCCCCTTAATTATTTATTCTAATTTAATTAATTATATTTAAAGAAACAACCATTTTGGGGGACTATACTGCTCGCGTCCGTAGGATTTAGCCCTCGATGTCCTACACGTGTCCCCTGGGTGGCGCCAAAAGAGCAGTACTTTTCAGGTGGTAGGCTTAGGCCGCGGCGTGTTACCACCCACCAGACAAAGCCATGCCGCCAAGCGATCGCGTTACGGCATGATGTCTGGTGAAGCCATTATGGGGAACGGGTCGGAAACAGTTGCGCTTTTTACTATAGCTAGTCGTGACACATTGAAGATCAATTTACCTGGCAGCCAATCTTGGAGAGCAGCGGGATCCGAGGCACGGTTCTCCGCTGGCCGACCGCAGATAGTGGGGGGCCCAAGTAGTGAGCCAGCCACTCATGAAAGGCTGCCCCGCCATCTCGCGAAAAATCCCGGAGGTGCGCCATCGTGCTGGTTGGCGACCAGACGAGAGGACCCGATGGACACCTCTGGGGGGGCTCGGGCGTCCCCGCGGTCTCCAGGATTGGTTTCCTTTAGGTGGAAAGGCCTAATTTGTGTCACGGGTTGGTAATTTGCGCCTCGTTTCCACTTCCGTTTCCCTTTACCTATCTTCACTCCCAATTAAATGAACAAGAGAAACAGAACAAAGGTCCAACAGCGGAAGCACGTCCTCTCTCTCCAAGTGCACCTCTCAAACATTCGAGGCTTGCACTCCAATATCGACCCGGTCCACCACCATCTTGAGACCGCAAGACCGCATATTCTGTTCCTCACGGAGACGCAGATCAAATGTCCTGCTGATGCGTCATACCTTGCCTACCCTGGCTATGTTCTTGAACATAGTTTCAAGGCTAAGGCGGGAGTTTGTATGTATGCTCGCGATGACATTTGCTATCGGCGTCTCCGCAACCTTGAAGACCCCAAATTCTCTGTCATGTGGGTTCTGGTGGACAATGGCATGGAGAAAATTCTTTATGCTAGTGTCTACCGTTCGCACAGCGGAGATGAGGAGACAACCAGGCTCGCAAATTACCTTAGTGAGGCGGCCGATGTGGCCCAACAGAGGTATCCTTCTGCTCAATTAGTGCTTCTGGGGGATTTCAACGCCCACCATCAAGACTGGCTATACCCATACCAGAGCACAGACCACGCTGGTCGAGAGATGCGCAAGCTTGCTTTGACGCTAAACCTCACTCAGCTGGTCCAAGGAGCCACAAGGATACCGGATGTTGATGGCCACACAGCCAATTGCTTGGACCTTCTGCTGACAACAGATCCAGACCGCTACTCGGTGTCGGTTTCATCACCCTTAGGTAGCTCCGACCATTGTCTGGTGAAGTCTGTATCAGTGTACTCCCCGCCCGATCCCAGTCCAAGAGGCACCCGGCGGGTGTGGCGATACAAGTCAGCAGATTGGGATGAGATGCGTTATTTTTTCGCGTCTTACCCTTGGCGGCAGGTTTGTTTTTCTTCGAGCGATCCCTCAACTTGCGCGGATGCTGTGACTGAGGTGTTACGTCAGGGTATGGAATACTTCATACCATTTTCTGACGTCCCGATGTCCAGCAAAGCTCGCCCATGGTTTAATGCTACATGTGGAGATGCAGAAGCGTCAAAACATGAGGCATATTTAGCCTGGGCTGATGCTCGAACCCGCAAATCTAGAGATGTACGTGAAAAGAAGAAAGCATTTAACCTAGCCGCCAAGTTCTGCAAAAAGGCTCTCAAGAAGGCTCGCTTCGACCACATACGCCGAACAGGGAACAAACTTGCTTCTTACCCCTCGGGTAGCAAAGCGTTCTGGTCCCTGGCAAAGTCGATCGAAGAGAACTTCTGTCGTCCCTCACTGCCTCCACTGCTGAAACCTAACGGCTCACTAGCACACACTGCCGAAGAGAAAGCAAATTTATTTGCCTCTCTGTTTGCAGAGTCTTCACGTTTAGATGCTGGCAATGCTGTTCCTTCTAGCCTGCCAAACTGCGGGACGTCAATGTCTGAAATCCGCATTCGACAGTCTGAAGTACGCAAAGCGTTGCGCGATCTGGACGTGAACAAAGCTAGTGGTCCAGACGGTATACCAGCTGTAGTCTTGAGGATGTGTGCGCCTGAGTTGACTCCAATATTGACTCGCCTCTTTCGCTTGTCTATGACGACTGGTCAAGTGCCTAAGTCCTGGAAGCTTGCAAACGTGCAGCCCGTGCCCAAAAAGGGTAGTCGCGCAGACCCTGCCAATTACAGGCCTATTTCAGTCACTTCCATACTCTGTAAGACGATGGAACGTGTACTGAACCACAGGCTCCTAGCATACCTAGAAGTGAATGATCTCCTCAGTGACCGACAATACGGGTTTCGCCGAAACCGGTCTACTGGGGATCTTCTAGTGTATGCCACTCACATCTGGAGCGAAGCCATCGAGAACCACGGAGAGGCGCTTGCTGTTTCTCTCGATATCTCGAAGGCTTTTGACAGGGTTTGGCACGATAGCCTTATTAGCAAGCTTCCTTCATACGGCCTTCCCACTGGTTTATGTGTTTGGATTTCAGATTTCTTGAGGGATCGGTCGATTCGAGTGGTCATCGATGGCTGTTCTTCCGACCAATTGGCTATAAACGCCGGAGTCCCTCAAGGATCAGTACTCTCTGCAACGCTTTTTCTGCTGCATATTAATGATCTGCTTAAGCCCGGTATTTTTGGGTACGCAGACGACAGCACCGTTGTGGAGAGTTATACATCTAACGCACGAACCAGTGCATTACAAATCCAGTCTCATAGGGAAGCGATGGTTTAGCGCTTGAACTTTTCTCTGAAGGCAGTCTCCGATTGGGGCGATGCCAATCTGGTTAAGTTCAATGCAGCTAAAACCCAGGCTTGTCTTTTCTCCGCCAAACGGAGCCCTTTTCAGCTGGCTCCTACTTTCAGGGATGTGTCCGTGCCGATAAGTAACCATCTCGAGCTTCTTGGCATCTCATTAACACCGACTCTCAATTTCGGCTCCTATATTGAGTCTAAAGCCCAGCTAGCCTCAAAAAAGCTTGGTGTTTTGGCTAAGGTGAGACAATACTTCACACCGGGACAGCTGCTGAATCTTTATCAAGCGCAAGTCCGGTCGTGTATGGAGTACTGTTCTCACCTTTGGGATGGTTCTGCCAAATACCAGCTGGAGACACTGGAAGCTATTGAGAGGAGAGCCAAGAGACTCATTAACGACGACGAACTTGTAAGCAAGAGATTCCAAAGTCTCGAGCATCGCCGCAAAGTCGCTTGCTTATCGGTTTTTTATCGGATACATTTCGGGGAGTGTGCCACAGAACTACATGATTTGATTCCGCCATCCCCATTCTTTAACCGGACATCCAGGGATACTCCGAAGCGCCACCGCTATATGGTAGATATTCCATTTACCCGAACAAAGCGATTTGCTTCTTCGTTCATTATACGAACCGCTAGGGAATGGAATACCCTGCCTGAGTCTGTGTTTCCGGTTAAGTACAATATGGGGGTCTTCAAAACGCGAGTGAACAGGTATCTTCTGGGTAAGCGCGCTCCATCATCGACCGCATCATCACTTAACATCAGGTGAGATAGTGGTCAAGTGCTACCCAGTTAATTATAAAAAAAAAAAAAAAAAAAACCATAAAACTAAATATTCTGTGAATAGTTAAAGCGTCTACCAGTAACCGTAATTAGTATCGAGCAAGAAACGATAAAAAAATCGAGGTTGTTGTATGGGGGTACCTTAAATATTTATTTTATTGTTAGTATTTGTTGTTATAACGGCTATAAAAATACATCATCTGTGAAAATTTCAACTGTCTAGCTATCACCGTTCTTGAGATACAGCCTGGTGACAGGCGGATGGACGGACGGACGGACGGACGGACAGCGAAGTCTTAGTAATAGGGTCCCGCTATTACCCTTTGGGTACGGAACCCTAAAAAGGTTAAAATATGAAGTCTAATGTTGTATAGCTAATGGTACGGAACCCTTCGTGCGTGAGTCCGACTCGCACTTGGCCGATTTTTTTAATTAGAATAGTGGTGCTTTAAAATTATCACGTAAATATTTCAAAGTCATCGGATTTGCAGTTCAGAAATTACAGACATCACAACCTAAATATTACGTTCCAAATAACTTGACACCCCGAATGTACAGGAACCTTTGAACGTACGGCTCATCTTAAGCTGGCGTTTGCACTTTATCGTATAGGTATAATAGATAGGTCTGTAGTCGGACCTCTCCAAAATACTGATTTTTCAAACGATAAAACACAGATTCGCATCACTCCAAAACTACTGAATGGATTTGAATGAAACTTAGCACGATTCGAGTTCATACTACGAAGAAGGACATACGATACTTTTATCCCGAAATTCAGTACGGTTCTCTTGGGAAAGGGGATGAAAGTCAAAATGTACATTTAATTGTAATTTATTAACGCGTAGTCCGATTTCAATCATTCTTTTTTGTTACAATAGTGGTTATTGAATTATTTTCCCGTAAATATTTCAAAGTCCTCAGTTTTGCAGTTCAGAATTTACAGATATCACAAACTAAATATTTCGTTTTAAATAACTTGGACCGCGGAATGTTGCGAAACCCTTGAACGTACGGCTCATCTTAAGCCCACAGGCAGCCCGGAACCCCACGGTAAGCCCGACACCCCACGGACAGACCGGCATCCCACGGGCAGCCCGGCGCCCCACGGGCAGCACGGCACCCTTATTTAGTTTTGCAAGCTTGCTACGATAAAACTCTAAAATGTGGTACATTCACCACAATCAGTTTTTTAAACTACATATCTTTCTTTTGACGGATACATTTCGGAGACTACGCAATGAAAGTGCACAATGTTGTCTTAGGTTTTCGCGATTGTTACACTTAGTAATTAAACAACTTTAAACGGTTTAAATCGCGTATATTTATCATTATTTTTGTCCCGACGTTTCAAACACTTTGTAGTGATCGTGGTGACGGGGTGACTGTCGGGACAAAAATAATGATAAATATACGTGATTTAATCCGTTTAAAGTTGGAAGTGCACAACTTTAGTAGACTGTTATACAAGGGTCGAAAGGACTTTCACCCGCGGTCAGCTCTCTACTTTTCATATCGAATTTAAAGAAAGTAAATAAAGTAGCTTTTCTAAAAAATATTCATTGATAAAATAACATACTTAAATTTATTGAGAGGTTTGAACTACATATTTGTGAAATTTTACGTAAAATTTTGTTTGAAATATTTTCGGGCGGCTATAGCCCGAATAAGAATCTCTCTGCTTTTCACTACTAATATAAGGAATAACGATACAAATATAGTATGTTTTTTTATATTATTTATTTTGATTTCAATAACATGAGCAGCATATTTTTAAAATTAATGCGGCTATAGTCCAAGTAGGAATCGATGACTTACATCCGTGTTAAACACTCTACTTTTCATTTAAAATATGAGGAGGGTAAAAAAATAGTAGTTTTTCTAAATATTTACTAAAAATAATAAACATGAGTAGAAGATACAAAGATACACTAGGAGTTAGAACAATGAAATTTAGGGAAAGTTTGAATTTATTTTTAACCTACACTTTTTACCTTATATTTAGTTACTACCCTGCCAAACATAGTTGTTATTAATTGTTTTACAACAACAGAATATTTTACAACGAAAAATCTTAGACATATAACTTTGTTTACACCAATGTTTTTCCCGGCCTTAGGTGGGAAAGAGCGTCTCCCACCCGCTATTCAGATCAAAAAAACACTACTTTCCGAGAATGAGAAATAAAAAAAAACGATCTACCGTCAAACAAACCGCCGTTTTAAAATCGAAATTCTAAAGAAACGCACAAGGTACTTTGCTTCAACATTTATTGTGCGAACCGGGAAAGAACTCTCTGAGTTACTTAACTACTGTCTTCTGGAAAATACAACCCGGGAGTTTTGAAATCCAAAGTAGAAAGCTGCATTCTGAGCTATGGTTTACTATAAGAGTGCTTCACCGCAGACCACAGTGTTGCTTAATATGAGATAAACAGTGCACAAATGTGAATAATTAGTGTGCAGGTACGGCAATCGCGAACGAAGTCGCGGGTACAGCTAGTATACAATAATAATATATATTGTGATTTTTTGGTTTCCGTACCCAAAGGGCATCACGGCATCTTAATAATGAGACTCAGCTGTCTGTTTGTCTGTCTGGCGAATATGTAGCTTGGAAGCAGCATGAGCTACAAACCTGAAATATTGCTTTTTTTGTAGAAAGATGACCCAAAGATGACCATTTCACAAGAGATTCAATTACATCTTATTTTTCAAAGGGACTCCAATGTACAACTAGGCAGCCGAAAATAAGTTTTTCGGCTCCCTAATAGGCGGGGTGTCATCGTCTAGAGCTTGTTCAATACAATTCATATGTCATTATTATTATTTTTATTTTAAAAAAAATCCGTTACAGTGTCGTTACTCCAAGACGTTAGTTGTTGTTATGTCTTGTCCAGTAATTTCATTTGTTAATTGCCCTGTATTTCCAAATACAGCAGCATTTGTACACTACTATTTCGATGCAGAATATCTGACACTGCGGCGTTACCCCTCAAGACGAACTCTTGCTGAAGAGACCTACAATCTAATTAAACCGAGTACAGTTCCACTCGCACACTCCAGACAAATTTCAGATTGATACCGAACATTTATTTCTTGAAAAATCTCTGAAAACTCCGCCGGGTACCTGGATCGAACCCACGATCACGAGCTTCCATAACAGCGCTTTAATACACACACACTAACGAGGTTTTGGTTTTAAATATTTTATATTTAAATGTCAGTTTACCCTAAAGCATATGTTTAGTGCGGTTTCTTTTTATAAACTCTTTGGCCGGATGCCAAATAAAAGGTGGCAACACACCTGACAGATTGGTCTTTACAAAAAAGATATGCAATCAAATTCTAATTTGGCACCATTTGCTAGTTTTATATTTAAATATTATATGTTTGCTTTTATAAATAGGGGCTATATTTTTTGAACAGCCCAGTCACATACATTTTAATATGAATGAATTAATAGTATAAGCAAAAGATATCTTTATTTATTTTTATAATTTATGTACACTTATATGTAATATTATTTTCATAGATGAGTGGTGAAAGCATCTAGCTGTATAAGGGAGTTTATACCTCAGAGCTTTTAAAGGCCGGCTACGCATCCTTAATACTTAAAGTGATTAGACACTGAATTGATACTATAAGTGGTACATGTCGGCGGCGTGGCGCCAGGTTGAGGATTTTCGTCCATAAAAACGTTGTATATTCGAATCAGATATATTTATTAAAATAAATGGTCTATTCCAGTCAACAGTCGAGACTAAAGTGAGTCTTATCCATCCTTACATTGACTTAAACACTAAACGACTCCCGCCATATTGACTATACAATTATTATCAAGTAATCATAAAAACACTCCTAAAATTATATAATGCTAATATTAAATCATTACTCTATTTTATATTAATTATGACATAAATAAACTTATCGAAATAATTTGTTATTAACTTATTACATAACGGATGTGATATTTCATCTGCTATATTAAAATAGTTCTTATCATTTTTTAAATTACAAACAAGTTGCTTATAAATCCTAAAATAATATTTAAATAATTTAGACTATACAGAATTGATAGATATATCTGTATTTTGAAAATAAGATGTGGCGTTGACGTCACTTCCATAATGACTACTAATAATCTGATATTTGAGTTTAAATTCAATTAAAGTATTTCATAAATCATAAAAAAGGCTTGAATTAATTTACATTCATGTAAATTTATAAATATAATTAAATTAACAAACTGGATGTGATTCAGCGCCATATTCATAACATTAAATTAAAATCTAAAATTATCATTGAAATACAAGCACTAATTTTAAATTTAATAACAATTCAAAATAAATTAAATAAACAATAGAAAACATCAATAATTAATAACGTCATAACATAACATTAAATGCTATACTAAAAAGGTTGGCGCCCATACGGCCATTCTGATCCAGCGCGTTCCCTGCGCTGTAATTGCAAAACTCACTAATAGGCATCACTACAAGAGATCTAGCCAACGGCATCACCCGCCTAGGATCTAGTCGTTACGTGACATCACCCGCCTTGGATATAGCTAATGGCATCACCCGCCTTGGATCTAGTCGTTACACGACATCACCCGCCTAGGATCTAGCCAATAGCATCACCCGCCTTGGATCTAGTCATTACACGACATCACACGCCTTGGATCTAGCCAACAAGACCAGGAATAAGGATACGCATGGTGGCCAGCCAGCGTTTAAGGAAGGACAGTTGGATAGGTTTAAATAAATTTACACATCAATGTTGAATCATTGTCGTTTGTCACCTCACCCGCCCATACGGTATCATCATCACTTTCTTCCATCATAAATGGATCGTTTTGAGCTATAGGAGAACATCCTCGCAAGTTAACATGTTTGAATTAATAACGACGGTTTGGTAAAATTTCTAATATTTCCATTGGACCTTCAAATTGAAATATGAGAACAAAATCACCCACTTTAAATGGTTGAACTTTAGCCTTTATCAAACATTCTTTTGTCCTAAAAAGATCGCTCGTCCATCCTTTATTTGCACAGAGATCTTATTGTATTAATATTTTCAACAACTTCATCTTGATCGATCTGTAGTAGGAGCTAAATAGCTGGAGCAGAGCATTTTATACAAAGTAAATGTTCAAGTGGGCTTATATCCAAACTTTTGGACACAGTTACAGAATTTATAGTAAGCTGTAAATCTGGAATGGCAGAATGCCATAGCTTATTAAGCTCCCCAACAGGCATACTCGTATAATCCTTAACTTGTGATGGAACAAGCTCGAGTCCCACCCGATGTTAAGCGGACTAACCTCCGCCCATAACAGATGCATTTCATCACAAGTCACGAATCGCACTGCGCCCGTCACCTTGAGACAAAGCAGCCAAGTTCTGATGCACCTGTAGATTCACTGGCTCTCAAGGACCGCTGCCGGAACACACCGTTAGGGGCTCGGCGGCAGATTTTCTACCCGAGGCCTGGCGGGCATTCGCAAAATGCCCTTCTAGCATGCGGTGAACCTCAAGCCCACGGCGGGACCCGAACCACGGATCCGCTACGCGGAAGACCACAGCTAATGCCACTGAGCCATCATTGCTTCAAAACTTCCACTTGACCATTTATTTATCCGATATAGCATAAACCAAATAATAATAATATAAAACTGTCTAGTCTTTCCAATCTTCCTCTACGGTGCTGAAACCTGGTCCTTAAGACTACTGGACCGCCGAAAATTTCGACGCTCTGGAGATGTGGTGTTGGAGGCGCCTATAGAGGATCACGTGGACTGCCTTCCGCACAAACGTGTCTATCCATAATGAACTTAAAATCAAGACTAGGCTATCGTCGATTGCTCAATTACAAATTTTGAAGTTCTTCGGGCACATCTCCAGGAATGAAGACTCGATGGAACGATTAGTGGTCCAGGGTCAGGTAGCAGGAAAGAGAGTTATAGGTAGATCTCCCACTCGCTGGACTGATTTGTTCAAAACGGCTACATATCTGAGTGCACGCGCAACGCTACCAACCGGAAAAAATGGAGAAGCATTGCCAGATCAGTGATCACCAACAAGAAGACTGATGACGTTGAAGACCCACCATGTACCACCATCTTATCAACCACGACCACTCTGTCAAGAGTGCCCGACTGAGAAGATAAACCAAATAAACATTTTTGCAGAACCATCTAGGTAAACGAAAGCTTATTCTGATTGATCTCATTTACCATTCATTTAACATTACCGGCCCAGTAGAATGACGGGCAAAATGTCACCATAGCTACCTGTGGGTGTCGTACGGGGCGACTAAAGTAATCAGCATGAGAAAGTCTGTCACTTTTACGGCACTCCACCTTGAACTGAAAGTTCTGAAGGAAAGCCAACGATGGACTCTTGGAGTAAGTTGAGCATTACAGTATGACACAAGGGTTTCTATCTTGACGTTGTATCAGAACAGCACCGTGGTCATCGGAGTGAAGCTCCGTTTGCAAATCAGGATCAAATATTGTCAAGAGTTGGGAAGATGTAAGTCTAGTTTTAATCTATTTTCTGGCATTTTCTTGTATTGCCATGGTACTCCAGTGTTTATAAGTTCATATAAAGGAGACATGATTTTCAAAAAAACTGGGTACAGACTTATTAAAGTAGTGCCTGCCAGATCATTAAATTGACGCAATTGCTTAAGATTTGTGGGCATAGGTAATTTAGTTAATACCTGAATTTCTCCAGGACTAAGTTTTAGAGTTCCCTTCTCAATTACGTTACTCAAGTATTTGACAGTTTTTAAAACAGGAACAGTTGGAGATATTTTTGAAAATACAGTATCTGTAAGTCTATTTAAAAAAAAAGAAGTTTTTCAAACCTTCCTCGGCTGAAGTAAAACTGTTTCTGTGTTTGCAAAATATCATTTAGATTTATAAGCAAATTAGCATCTGTAAGATCTATATATAATTCCGATGGAGAATCGGTTACATACGTGTGTTAGTGATATAATCACGGATTACAGAACCGCCATTTTTACCAAGAGTGACATTAAGTCCAGACTGAGTCCCATCATCATCAACTACAATTCTAGTTCAACACAAACTTAGTCTATTTCAAACACAGTTGTAACAGTTTACTAGGAAGTTACAGGGCAATCGCCTATTAGCGAAAATTTTGCAGTACATAATGGATTTTCGCTTACCAGGCATAGCACCCGAAAAGTTTTTCCTGATCAAAGAGCAAACCGCATCCACATCAACTAAACAAGGGTCGCTAGTGTTACCAATTTTAACAGTTGTCATTCAATGATTTGTATTACCACCGAAATTAATGGATTTGCTATTTATTGTCACTTTAATCCTCTCATCATTTTGATAACAAGTATTCTCTTCATGTATTTTTTTATGGCAATAACTACACTCATCTTAATATGCGCATCTGCTTAAGGCTTAAAGGCACGGATTACTCAACAACAGACTCACCACAGTCACAAAATCCATGACCTGGCTTGTGACATTTAAAACATACTCTATTGGATGAGTCCCTATTAGCTGGGCCATCAGAAAAATGCGACTTTTTATTTAACACATTCCTATTTTGCTTATGACTATTATCGAATTTACGTTTACCGGTCAGAGTGAGTTTAGACCTACCGGTCTTCAAAACGGAAACTAGTTTGGGTAAAGAGTCAGGCGTATTTTTTAACAACTCCGATCTAATTTGCTCGGGATAAATTCTAGTAAATCAAAGCATATATTACCTCAAAATCAGATGCTTCCGGAAGAACTCGCTTGAACAATGTCCATCCCGTAGTTGCGTAGTCAGCGTAGCGAAACTCCTTACCAAAGGTCCGGATAAGGTCTTCTTTTACTTGCGCCCACGTTGTTGACTGCAGGACCAGGTGTCGGCCCAAGTATTTGCTCTTTCTTTCAGCTGAAGCCTACATCCTTGCTTCATGTGGTGGTATATTGAAAGCCGTAATAGTTTCATCAATGTTTGCACACCAATCTCGAACATCATGTGATCGCACATCAGGGTCAAATGGGGGCAAATAAAAGTTTCCACGATCTCTTGATGGGGCTGGGCTATTAGACAGCGCAGCCGGTACTGCACTTGACGCAGCTTGTTTTGTGATGGAGGTCACAAGGCTCATCACTTGATCCAGTGTGAACGTAGGCTCCGCCAGATTACTTGGTCCAGGTTGATTGGCTGTTGGAGAAGCATATCCCACCGCTGCTGTCGGCGGCGTGGCGCCAGGTTGAGGATTTTCGTCCATAAAAACGTTGTATATTCGAATCAGATATATTTATTAAAATAAATGGTCTATTCCAGTCAACAGTCGAGACTAAAGTGAGTCTTATCCATCCTTACATTGACTTAAACACTAAACGACTCCCGCCATATTGACTATACAATTATTATCAAGTAATCATAAAAACACTCCTAAAATTATATAATGCTAATATTAAATCATTACTCTATTTTATATTAATTATGACATAAATAAACTTATCGAAATAATTTGTTATTAACTTATTACATAACGGATGTGATATTTCATCTGCTATATTAAAATAGTTCTTATCATTTTTTAAATTACAAACAAGTTGCTTATAAATCCTAAAATAATATTTAAATAATTTAGACTATACAGAATTGATAGATATATCTGTATTTTGAAAATAAGATGTGGCGTTGACGTCACTTCCATAATGACTACTAATAATCTGATATTTGAGTTTAAATTCAATTAAAGTATTTCATAAATCATAAAAAAGGCTTGAATTAATTTACATTCATGTAAATTTATAAATATAATTAAATTAACAAACTGGATGTGATTCAGCGCCATATTCATAACATTAAATTAAAATCTAAAATTATCATTGAAATACAAGCACTAATTTTAAATTTAATAACAATTCAAAATAAATTAAATAAACAATAGAAAACATCAATAATTAATAACGTCATAACATAACATCAAATGCTATACTAAAAAGGTTGGCGCCCATATACACTTCCATATATTTCTCTCAATATAGACACTAATCTTGACTAAGCGAAATTTAAGAGCTTTATTTTTTCTATTGAGAGAAATAAATGGAATGATGTTTTAGGCATTTGTCATAACCTTTATAATATCATATTTTTTAATTTATTCTGTAAGGCGTACACTCTTTATAAAAAACATGTCATCAACATTGATAACAAATTTTGTTTCCTTTTTGAAGCTCACTTCACCGTTAATATTTTTATTCCATATAAAACGTTTTTTTTTATATCAATCGATTCGACTGTGTGTACAAGTTATTTATTTCACTGTACCGTAACAAAAGAATCTGACAAACAGAAAATACTAAAAACTGCTTCTAAAAATCTAAACTTACTGTTTATCATAAGAGAAAGGTTTTGTTAAATTGAATAAACTCTAGGTTATGACGAAAATACGTCTTTAAAATTGTTTCCATGGGGACGCAATTCAAAAAAACTAATGATAACAAATTTGGGGGATACAATTTAGAGCTGTAGCGACATATCTATCATCCCCATTCAAATTTAAATCGTGCATAGCTAAAGAATCAAATAATTTCTTACGCGCGCGGCGGAGGGATGAGCCCGCCATTTTGAGACGTATTCAGGTACAGCAAACGAAAGTTAGGAACAGAATGTAAGATCTATAGAGATGAAACCTAGTCGATTGAAGAGAAAAAAGTTGCTAGCAAGTTATATACCTGAAAATAACTTTAATGGTCAAAGACGTTGGGTCCGTGGGGACCGGGAGCTCATCGTATTTTCCAAAACCTATCTGAGCGCTTGGTCGATGCGACGCGTGATCAAAATGCTGGCACATATTTGGCTCAACGAATAAGCATTGCAATTCAACGGGGCAATGCTGCCAGCATGCTGGGCACGCTACCAACTGGGAGTGGGCTGGAGCATTTGGACTGCCTATGAGTCTGCTATGACTTGTAGTTTGTCTAAGTGCTTTTATTGTAGTAGCTGTAGTGTTGTATATAGTTCATAGTATTTTGTTTAATAAAGGCATACCGCACTTTAATGATAACACAGTTACACACATTTTCCCTGTAATTTCTATAATTTCGAAGAAAAACATCTGAGCTGCAGAAACTGGTCTGTAGACCAGCATACTTACATACGAAAAAAAAATCCTCGTGTCCAATTTAAGATTTTCTTTAATATTAAGCCAACTTACGCTGCTTTGATATTTAATTTTGTTAGATACAATAATAATATGATAAGCTGTGTATAGAAGTAGTTACACTTTAGTCTATAGCCATGCCAAAGTCATGTTAATAGTCCAAATCAATTTGTTGCACTGTGGTAGGGCATTTTGAGAATGCCTGCCTGAATAGTTATCGGATGGTTGTTCAAGAAAAAAATCTGTTGCCAAGCACCTAACGTTGTGTTACGGCAGCTGTCCTTGAGAGCCAGTAATTCATGGTTAGCCTGAACAACATCTTTGACCACATCATCAATTTAAGGTCAAAGGCTAGACTATCAGCTGTAAATAGAAATAAAAGAGTAAATAAACTTTTAGATCATCAGGTGGATAGGTAGATCATCTAATCAAGAGTCCGTTTTGGTTGGTACCGCCGCAGTGTCATATATTTGAAGAGCACTGTAGCAATTGAAATGAGTTGTGAAACGTACATATGAGCATCTCGGAATGACGAGCGCCGTGGAGTGTCAAGTTCTGTTTTACTGACACTGCACGGTACTCGAGGATGATGACACTGCTATCATGGACAGACGTGACTGGTCCATGTCGTCTCGTCCTAACATATGAATATGATCACTTAAAAGAAAAAAATAACCAAAAATTGGAACCGACTTCAACACTCTAAAGTGTGAAATAACTTGTTGAAGTCGTTACCATGATACTTCAAAAGTACCTATATTCACAATATTGTGCTGGTGCTGACTTCAAAAAATTATTTCCCCCTTTTGAGTATTGAAGTCGGTTCCATTTTTTGGAAACAATATTTTTTTCACCCATTTTGTGACCCTTACTACTTGCGCGATCGATTGTCATTCATTGTCAACGACTATATTATTAATATAGGAAAATACTGTTCACTTATTGGAGTGTAACTCAGAAACAGCTTGACCGATTTTGATGAAATTTAAATAGAACCAAACGACAAGCATCAGCTTTCAAACATCAAAATCGGTTGAACCAGTAAAAAGTTCTGAGGTAGCAAAAATATTAAAAAAAAACAAACTAATTGACTTTTTTTAAGTCGGTTAAAAATGAAGGTGATTTCAACTTTTTATTTCAAATTCAAATATTGATATACAGCCAGGGAGTGCAAAACGTTCAGTGTGTGCTAGGTACATAAGTTTTTCACAACTCACTTATCAGTCGCAACGTTTGAAGCGTCGACGTCAGTCTTTCAAAGCCAGTCGTAGTTTCAAACGGCATTGTCCCAGCTGGAACAGTTTCATGTCCACACTCCTATCTCTTATTTTATAAAAAGACCGGCTGAGTTTTAAACTTTTCGTCGAAAATCTCTCTGTACCCTTTTTAAATTTGACTGAAACTGACAACGTTTTATAAAGGGCTAAATCCCAGAAAATCCTCGTGCGGTTTTCGAGCGGAGCCTTGTAGCTCACCAGTTTTGCCCGAACATCCGAACATGTAGCTTTAATCCTTCGGATTACATGACATAACATAAAAATGTAACCAACTGCTTTTGAATCTGTCATATCGGTGTAAATTGTATTTTAATGTATAAATTATTTTCAAACATATAAACTTTATTTTTGAGGTATAAAATCCATGATCAAATATAACAAAAATCTTCAAAATCGTTACACTTAGTAAAAAGGTAACCAACACACAAAAATACAGTATTTTTTAAATACACTTATTTAATTATTGTGTAAAATTAAAAAAAAATCAAGTGATACATATTTTAATGAGTTCTTTTATTCAAAAGTTTAGGCTTCATGAAAAAGATGACGAATTTCATATAAATGTTGTTATAGGCGAATAAAACAGAAACTGCGCCAAAAGACTGCATGCAACGCTTGTTTACATGATTACGTGTAGCTGCATATTAGGCACACAACAGAGCTCTTTACCATCCTTACAGCCACATTCACCGAAAGGTAAGATTACCTAAATGAACAATTCCAAGGAAGGTTGGCTTCAGAAAGGTAACCGGTCATAAAACTGAAGCCAAAACTCTTGTATTTGACTTACAAGAAGTGTTTTTGTTAGACATTGACTTTTGCGCCCAGATTCATGTCAAAATCTAACAAATTCAATGTTGACCTTGATTGTAGCTATTGTTACACATAGTAATTCTAATTAAACAACTTTAAATGGTTTAAATCGCGTTACATTTATCATTATTTTCATCCCGAAGTTGCAAACACTTTGCAGTGATCGTAGTCACGGGGTGGTTTTTAATCACATCAACCGGAATGTCCACTGTTGAACGAGTTTTCCCCCATTTGAGGGTAATTTGCCATAATCCTCACACTTGGCTCACGCTTGGTATTACCTTCGTCGCCTCTTACGATACCATTGGTCAATGTTTACAAGCCGTTCATTATGTAATTATATGGGGAGGACTTTGTATAACAGTGGACATCTTCCGGCTGATGATGATGATAAAGTAAGGCAAAATTTCTGCACAAAATAAGTGAAACTTTTTACTATTATAACCAAAAAGTATTTATGCAATGCATATAAACGAGAATAGACACTCTCATTAGTCTTCTTACTTCAATATGTAGACCTATTCTACTTATGTCCCTACATACTACTCCAAGTACATAAGCCTAGCCTCGTAGAAAGACAATGGCTCTTCTCCCCATGTTTTTAAATGTCATCCGGCCAACATGGCGTCCCCTAGGCACTATTGTTTAGAGGGCACTCAAAAACTAATCCAGCCTAGTGCTATTAAAACAAAGTACTCAACAACAACAAAAATGAGAACACTGCTACTTTGTCGCTATAAATATTTTTACGTTTCAGTGTCGTTTGTGATTTAACGTGAACATGTTCTATTTTGGTAGAGTGCTACAGTGTTTTGTGACAGTAAGATAGTATGACAGACGGTGATTGGCCGTTGTTTGAGTTTGAGCCCTTTTGAAGATTGGTATTTGTTCTATGAGTCTAGCTTTCCCGCTGTATATGCCTTAATTTTAAAACTTCTAATGTATTATTACATATACCTATTTCTATAAAATCTTTGTCTACACATAATCACTTAATAATATTTGATTACAATGAAACCATGAAAATAGGAAGTTGAATGTTTCGTAACTTATACATGTATACATAGTAGTACATACATAGTATGTGCTACTCTACCTATGGAAAGTCTGCTTATGGGAAGTAATTTCAGAATGAATGGTGTCGATAATTATTTTTATCTGTTCCATAGTAAGTAGGTACTTACATAATTAATATGTCTAAATGTATGCTACACTTTTTACGGGGCATTTTGATTTTATTTGAGACATTCTGAATTACCGTATATTTCGGCTGTGTGGGATAAAATATGTATTTTTACGTATGATTTTATGTAAAAATACAAAACTAAAACTGTATTATGTATAGTAATGTAAATTTTTCACATGTTTGCCTTCTTTCAAATACACTGGCAATGAACAACAAAGATTTATGAAAACATATGTATAAAAGGTATTTAGTTATACCTAAAGGAAATGCATTCCCCATGTACTCTAATTACTTGTAGTGAAAGGGGTATCTACAACAAAAGAGTAAAAAACAATTGCACGCACACTAACAACTTCGCTCCATGATTGGCTGGAAACATAAGAATAGCGGATTTCAACCCTCATGCGGTGTCAGGTTGCGGTCATGGAGACTGGGTATCAGTTAACCAAAATGGCCGACAGAAAATCATGACATAGTCTAGTGCTTACACGGCTTCTTTCGTCATCAAATAAGCAGTTTCGTAAACCACAAAATAGGGGTATTTTTAGATCAAAATGGAATTGTATAGTTGAACTTTTTTTATATTTTATGCGTGACTAAAATATGAACTTATTTAATAATAAAAGATTTAAAAGCAAACGGAACCGGCACTAAAATGTATGAAATAATGATAGTAGACTGATTTAAAACAGTGACCTTACCAAGGTCCGACTTCCACAAGTTTTTTATACTTTGCAATGTTTGAAGACGGTTCTGTTTTTTTATCTATCATAAGTAATATTTTTTTCAAGTTAATTGACTATAAATTAAAAAGTACTCCACGGATTTTATTGATATAAATGTGCATCACTTGGAGGTATACAATAAGGTTATATAGTAATTGAACCACCTAAAATAGTTTAAAGTTGTTAAATTACTATGTGTACTAATCGCGAAAACCTATGACAATATTATAATATGTTTATAATTGACGGAGTAGTTAAAAAAACATACAGTAAAATTGAGGAAATCGGTTAAAAATCATACCTACATAGTGGCTAAAATTGGAGAGAGTCAATAACTTTTGAGGCTTGATGGGCTAGCATTTGACCACTATATTACCTAATGGTAAGTGATGATGTGGGCGAAGTTGTTGAGGCTAACCTAGAATTACTGGGTCTCAAGAGCACCTGCTGGAACACACCGTTAGGTGCTTGGCACATAACAGATTTTATACTTGAGGGTGGTAGCTAGCCAGCAGATATGCCCTAGGTATCACCATGCTATAACGGGTGCCTAAGACAACAACCGGGTTCGACGCGTGCCGTCTGAAGCACGGAAGCGGTCAGTGATAATTTCACTAGCCATACAAGTCTTGACCGCGGCGTACATACCTTAACTGAAGGCATCGGTAAAGAAAGGCTTATCAAACATCGCTAAGAGCGCTTCAAAAACTCCTAACTACTCTTTGCTTGGTGAAAAAGCAATGAAAATAAACAGTTTGGTCATTGAGATACGGTACTATGATAGTAATACTATCTCAATGGTTTTAGGATTGTTTATCTACATGTACTCAATATATAATTGTCATGAAACGGAAGGGTACGTGGTTATGTCATTATATTTCGTTCCTATTATTGAACAATAATTTTGATATATATCAGATGTTAATAAAGTCGATCGTAAGCATAATTATTGATATCGTACCCACTGAAACGTGATGTAGAAATTTATATCGATATCTTGGTAGCAAGATCTTATCGTCTCTCAATAAGTGCGTCCCATCACATTTATGCTAATAAACAAAACAATAAATATTTAGGGACAACCCTATCGAAAATTATATCGATATATTTATATCAGTCACGTGCGAGTTAAATGATCCGAAACGGGAAGCAATATACCTATTGTTTACAGCATTTTGTTGTCGTTTATCAATATTTATAACATCCAACGAGATAATATCGCTTTCGTAATTTATTACGCACACTTAGTGAGCATTCCCGGTTTGGGTAAACATTTGATATATGCGGTGTTGAAATTGTTTTGCCTTTTAAAGCTGTTGTTCAATATTGGCTACCTTTCATTTTGTAGTTTAGCTTTCGCATTGGGCTGCAGTACTCTAGGTATAGTCTGGTACAACGTTTAGTGGGATAGCACCTTCTTTCTTATTAATTTTGTCACTATACGGAGGTACCTATTCAAAGAAATTAAAGACTAGGACATTATGTCAAACTATCTATACCTATATATATTATATAACAATATAGTAAAGTTAAGACGTCGATACGACGTCAAATTACTATTAAACAAGAGTTTTTTTACGAGTGAGTAAGGAACGAAAAGTATGTAATCATTTTCAAATAAAGCAAAATATGTCTAGTAGGGTTAAAATAATACCCTATGTACCTGTTTGCTATTTTACTGAAAAATACCTCATTTTAAGTTATACGTCGAAATGTCACTGACAGTTTCTGTGAGCAACGAAGTTAATAACCATTAGAAATCAATTCTCTTCAGATATTTTTGGTTAAAATACTGTAAATTAAAGTCAACTAGGTACACACAAACTCAAATCAAAATTTGAAATTCTGAAGAGCCAGATTACGCAATCCCACAATGACCGCCCATTGCCATAATATAGGCAGAATTATCGCAGGCCTATCGGTTATTTTGTTTATTTAACTCCCTGGCGGTTAGTTTACAACTCTAGCTTGTTTGCAGTGCCGCAGTGTGAATAAATAATTGTTGGTCCCTTGTTAAATATTAAACGGAGGGTTAGAAGGTACACGGCCGATTTGATGCCAAACTGTTTGTGAATATAGTGAGAGATTTTTATTGTTATTTTTTGGGCGTTCGTTTTGTATCTTTGCTTAGTGAACGTGTGTTTGATTTTATTATAATATCTGTGACACATTGCGGGCGGGGAGGAGTTAAAAGAGTAAGAAACGAATGACGTTTGATAAAGTTTGAAGTCTAAGTCCGGTTAGTTCTACAATCAGTAAGTACTATACAGCTGGAACGTGCACGGCAAAACATAGACCTTTTTGAAAGAAACAAGAGTGTGTCATAATCTAAGCAGGATCTTGTCATCATGTCAATACTTTGTGAATTATCCAATATCTAGCTACCTTTAAACAATACGTACCATGGAAAATGATAACAATTGAATTTTATTACAAATTTTCCAAATTCAGAAGCGTGTGAGTTAAAAGGAAAAAGAAAATCGGCTTCCAAATTAGGCGTAAAAAACATTACCATTGTAACGCCAATAATGGAAAGATTTGCTTGGTTCTGGCAGGCGTAGATATTTTCTATCATACTTTATGCTGGTAGAGAAAACATACCTCTAATCGACCGTCGTCCCTAAAACTTTGGAATAATGGAAGGAAGACTATAAACAATTAAAGGTGTCTAGATAAATCTTCCTACTCACCGGATCAAAAGTAAAACAAAAATGTTGAAGGTAATATAAATAAACTGAAAATAAGCTGGAGTATTTTTACATAATTATGATTACAATTATTAATTAAGTATAATTCCTTCAGCAGTTCTTTTTTAAATACCGCAAATATTAACTAATGGCATAGAAATGTTATTAGGACAAATTGTACCAGTTCATGATACCTTTCATAATATTATATATTCGCTAAATACTCATAGTAAGAATGTTAAACAGAAGATGCAAATGCTTCCATACTTTCTTCCAAAAAGAGTGGATACAAATGCTTACCTAACCTAGAAATACATTTACGCATGACAAATTAACATTTTTCAAAATATAATTTCACAGGGTATTGCTTTAACAATTACAAAAACATCGCATGTGACAAGTTTTAAAAGATAAATTGACGTGCCAATATTTTGCAGACTGCAAAAAAATTTTTTAACATATCTATATATAATTTTAAACATATTACACAATACAATACATATTTCCCTTCAATTGATTTCGTTCATTGTGATGATCAACCCTGTGGTTCAAGTCACGCAAATATGCGCTATTTGCACTGTGTGCACGCAAACGGTCGGTTCATAACTTGCTAAACGGACACCGCGATAGCATAATTGTCTCCATCTCCGGCCGCAAACAACGCTCACAGAAAAGTGGTAGTGCAGTGTATGCACAAACGTCAAACTCAAATCTTGACAGATAGATGATGAGATTTTTATTGTTGTGGTTAGAATGTTGATCGTACAAACATCTGTTCACAAAAGAATGCCTCGAAATGCAATACTTCTATTATCAATAATCGACGTAAAGGTAATTTTGGCTCAATTGCCAAAAAGCAAATTGACAGTTAGCAGATGTTATAAGCGCGGCTACATATCGGTTCACATCGTTTGCGCGCAAACAGTGCATATTCTCGTATTTCAGTTATGAACCAAGCTTTTGTAATGTATGCAGTGACAGCAGCGTGTGCGTGATTTAAACCGTGCAAGATGACCAGTAAGTAGCCTCACGCTCCAGCAGTTTAGTTAAATCTATACAAGACTTTGATTTGACTACTGCGCGTTATGTCGTTTAAATCAGAGACCTTTTGAAGGTTTATTTTTATCTCGTAGCTCAGCAGATCCTAAAGCAAAAGCAATATATTACTGCCAGTCTTCAGCTTTTCGATTTCCTCGATCTTTTTCCACTAGAATAGGATTTCTACAGAGTTTCGCCCTAGATCCCCTATTTACATATGCGGATGAGTGTGGTTTTGTTTCTATTTGCGCTGGTGGGGTGTGTACTCGTAATTACGGCATTGGGACATGTCCCGAGGCGGAGCGACCACAAACGAAGATATAGAGGACTGTTCTGGATGTATTTCGTTAAATTATTTTTATAATGTGGGTGACATTAATATCTGTTAGTTGGATAAATTATCATAATTTATATAAAACAGAAAAATAATATGATATGGAAGTTTCGTGAGTTTAGCACTAATATTTACTTTCCTCATTTAAGATTGATTACCTCGACCTGGATTTAGAACATATCAAATGCTCATCATCAGGACAAATGCACAGTGTTTGCGAACTTCTGGAGTAAGATATATATATATCTGATACAGTTTTCAGACACATTTTTATTTTTTCTAGCTGGTTGGCTAGTCTTTGGACACTATTTCACCTAATGGTAACTTAAGATGGGGTGGAAAATGTTGTTCAGACCAAAATAAAATTATTGGCTCTCAAGGACAGCTGCCGGAACACAGTGTTAGGTGCTTGATGATAGATATTAAACCTGAGGATGGTAGCTAGCATAACAATTGCCATCCTAAGACAAAAACCGGGACCGACGGCTTAACGTGCACTCCAAAGCACGGAAGCGCTTAGTAGTAATGCCACTAACGATCCCCCATCCAACTGTTGACCTCAGCGAACGCTGTTTATGTTTGACTACGTTACGAGTCTTGCAGGGATAAATAATGTGTTTTTGGTGTTAGGCCGGTTTTTGTTTGCCACTAAACGCGGTTTGTACGTGTGCGCACGTGCCACAGCATGCACACTATGACAGATATCTCGCGTGTCCATAGAGCGCTGATTTATTTAAAGAGAATATAACTATCTAAACTTATAAAAGTATCGTCTTTAGGTAGCTACGAAGTGATATGCTATAGTTTGCCTTTACATATTACGTAGATACTTATAAAACTTTGAGATATGGACAACCTGCGTTTCCAGACTAAGCAGGAATAAGCATTTAAATCTGCAAACAAACTTCTTTTCTGATTTTACTATTGTGAAAGGTATGAAAATTTAATATTTTAATAAGCTTGGTATACATTTTATATACTTAGAAGGTAAAGCGCAAGTCTGACGTGTAAACTGACGTCCATCCGCGCCCAAATAGACTTCAATAAGTTTACTCGTGATCATGATGCTTACATAGTCGCCAAATATCAAGTTATCCAAAATAATGTAATGCAAAATCCAGTGTCTAGTAGTTTATATAGCTTTTAATCGTTACCTTTATAATTAGTGATACTCCGTAAAAGAACGTTGGTTCCCATCAGAAAGACTGTTTAAACCAAGGCTATTAAGACTTACTACAATGTGTTCTTGTGTCCACCTTGTGTTAACACCCAGAAAACATTTTGTATTGGCTCCAAATGCGTGAAAAAGATGACAGAGTACAAAGAAGAAATATCAGACGTTTTCAGTCAACTTATATCATTGTTTACCACTGCCTTGCCCAAGTGAACTGCTCCCATGTTCATGGTAATTTTGGGCCTTACCTGAATGCCTATGCGGCACTATAGGGGAAGCCGCTTATACATATTTTACCGGCATTATTAATACCTGCGGTGGCTTAGTAAAAGTACCTAACCTCCAGTGTGGTAAGGGGCCCAACTTTCAACCCTTAGTGGACCAATCAATGGGATGGAATGACAAATCTTTATTTGGAAAGTTTTAAAACTTATAATAATATAAAGTCACAATTTAGAAATATAGGTAAGTATAGGATATTTTTTCAGTATAACTTAAAGCATCATTCTATATATAAATTGTATATTGGTACCTCATTTTTTTATTCAACGCCACATTTTTACCTTAAATAGGAGAACCTTATCTAAAGTTTCCAAATTATGCATGCCTGTTTTTTTTCAAGACTGAATCATATTGCGTTTTTGTTCTTATGCATATCTGAAAGTTTACAATCAATATTTCACTATGCGCAAAAACCATATATAATAACACAAGTAGAATTTCCAATTCCAAAAGAAATCGTACATAAACAAAGAGCACAATATGTAATTGAATCAAATAAATAATATCAAAGAAATCGCAACGTAAACAAAAATGATAAAAGACTTTTCTGAAATTAATTTCAACACAAAGTGAGCATCCCCGCAAATCGCAATCCCTAATCGTATTGCTACAGAAATCCCCGTAGTAAATAGAATCTGATCCTCTTGTTTTGTATTACGGTTTATACAGATTTTACCAGATTTATCAAAGCTTTTTCTTGCCACTTAAGAACCAATCCAAGCTCTGAGCAGTCGTTTCAATCAATCAAAGTCCGATTGAAAATTCAATCTCAATAAAAGATGAGTGGTAGAAGGATTACGTGACCATATTACGAGATAACCTCTTTTGCTTTTTGTAAACTCAATGTCTAGATTATGGTTTTACAAAACGTAACTGCAGTTTGATAACAAAATGCAATTTTGTTTAATTTTGTTATTGAGCAAAACATATGCAGAAAATTTGTATAACGTCAAAGAAAAAACATACTGCAGCTTAAAGGATTCAAACAATATATTAAAAATTAAAGAAGATGACTGTCGTGCTAAACATTTATAGCCAGTGTCACTCGGGATTTTGTAGAGATTCTAACGATACATCCAAATCTCCTTAGGGATTTTAAAAATATATGGTGGAACAAAGAAACTCACATTTACCCTAAATACAAGTAAAAACTTGTGTTCGTTCCTTTTCTATGCGCAAAAGCTATCTCTGCGCGAGGTACCCATTATATAAAATTATGAAGCGACTTCTTTGTGAAGTATGAAATATAGTGGAAAGATGAAATCAATGTTTAAAAGTTCTATAATTGCTTAGACAAAAGAATTATGTGTGCCCTCAGTTCAAATAAGTTTGTGTGCATTGATTGTCTGTAGACGATGTTTATAAAATGTATAAAAAAACTCTTTCTCTGTCTATTTTTGTATATAAATATAACCTTTCATATTAACTTTTTCATCCTAGCCCTATCCCAGTTGAATGGGGTCGGCACAGCAAATTTCTTGCTAGTCAGAACACTAAATCAAAGAACAACTGATATAACACTTATAACGCCGCACAAAAATCCGTGATTGCGAATGACGTTGCGTTGATTTTATAAATAATTCGTGGTTGATGACTGAGAAATGAGAAAGTTTGTTCACGAACAATTTCATAACTTTTTTCTCATTAATTGAGCCGGCTGCATGTCAAGATCAGTCCATGTGTTAAAAATAAAAATGTTATATAAGCAATTTTAAAAAACATTTTAAAGCGGTTTATAAATATATATAATTATTGTTATTGACAATCAGTAAGCTTTGTGACAAAAGTTTATTTTTATCAAATAAAATACCCCTGTGGGGCGGCGCTCCATTTCTTCCTGTAGGTGTCGCAACGAAGTGAATATACCAGAAGGCGGGCAGCAGCGCATTCTGAAAACCTGCCATCTTATACTGTGACCCCTAAGACATCTGCCACATAGGTGGATTATAGCAAACCCCTATAATGAGCAATGTCTTTGTTCTAGGAATTGACATCATGGCTGTCGATAATGAGGTTATGATTTGACCACTATCCAAAGATTCTAGCTTTCCGGGCGCGGCTCCACCCGCGCGTATATCAGTTATCGCGCCAAAACATTAACCTCTTTTTGCGCAGTTGGATTAAAACTATCCTATGTTTTTTCCCGCGTTTTAAACTATTTTCATACCAAATTTCATTCAAATCGGTCCAGTAGTTTTGGCGTGAAAGCGTAACAGACAGACAGACAGACATACAGAGTTACTTTCGCATTTATAATATTAGTAATGATTGATGTTTGCACGATCTCAGTTTGCTGGTGAAAGTGGCTGGAAAGTGAAGTTAGGTTAGGTGACAGATTTTTTACACGAGGTTGTTTTCTAGCCAGGCGAGCTAGGCAGTAGAACATTCACAAAATGTCCTAATACTATGCGTTGAATATCATGCCCGTGCCAGTATTCGAACGATGGTCACCCTGCATAGCAACCCATACACATTACCATTATTGCCTCACTAAGGTTTTTGTTCCAATTCGTTTACAAGTTTGATTTATATAGCAAAAAGGGACGACCGAAAAGTCGTGCCAATGAAAAGTGAGAATGGAAACGCACGGCCGATCCATATCTCTCTCAGTCGAAAGCGCGTGCAGCCCAACAGCCCTAGTCAGTACTCAGGCGTGTAGTGTACCGATAGCCATCTACTTCTGATATGCAGTTAATAATGTAACGTGATAAATAATACAGGTGAACCGCTCAGCTTTGTGTGTTCAGTTCTACCGATAAGGGCTGTGTTTGAAATTGATTTTAGATAATTTCATGCTTTGAGAGCGAATTATGCTCGTACTTATCGAAAAAACTCTCTCTAGATATAGTGATTTATTTAGTTATGTAGGTATGTATTTGCTTATGAATCTTTTGGGGTGAAATGACGGACTATTATTGTTTCGTTGTTCCAATTTAACTGATGCAGGTGAAGCCCGTGGGGTGCCGGTCTAGAATGTCACTCCTCCATCTCTATTCATGGGTTTCGTTAGAGACGACTAAGGGTAACAAACCAGAAGGTGCCAGCAGCGCTTCCCGAGGAATTGATATTTCACACTGCGATCCCCAAGATGCCTGCCAAGGGTGGGGATTATGGCGAACACCCCATGCCGGAGGAGGCTGTGTTCAGCAGTGGTCTATACGGCTGATAAACTAAGTGAAGTTGGAACATTATGGATTCTTAAACAACACAATATCATATATTGTAGACATTTTTGGGGCATCGGTCTCATGGTCAGGAAAGACCTTAAGGAAATTATTTTGTTGATTGTGCAATATCACAAGTTGTATACCTCATATCAGCAGAAAAAAGAGATCATTAACAGCTCTTTTCTGTCTTATGTCCAGTTCTACCCTGCTCACGTCGACGTTAGTAGTGGTACCCCTACTGCTTATTTGGCGCACTATTTTACTAAGTAGCCTTTAACATCTAGCAGAAGATTAATTGATTTTTTATTTATAAGCTGAGTAGCCGATGTAAAAGTAATCATGTAAATGCTAATATGATTCCTAGCTTGTAGATAATGTTTAATTTAAAAGAGTGATTACGTCGTTATATAATGCCAATAACCCAGTTATTATTTGTTTCTCTACCGCAATTGTATTTAAAAATGATAATTTCATATTTGTCGACTGCGATGCATAATTTTTCTCGTATGCCACAAGACCATTATAGGTGATTTACGATTATGAATCATAATAAAAGGCCCATAAAATTGCTTTTATTGGCCGCACTCCACGCTGCATCGCGGCCACTGTATTAAATTATTCACTGTTTATTAAATTTACTTGGCTCTTCAGTGGATAATTTAAAACTGCTGCAATCGCAAATGAATTTTAACCGCGCCAAAAGTTCAAGTTATGGTTTTTCATTATTGAAACTAAAATTATGATTATGATTATCACCAGCTTTTTATTTAAGAACCATGTAGTGAAAGAAACAATCAAAGCTTAACAGCTTTTAATTTCTTAATGAATGCTACTAGCAAACATTTAGCATATACATAGTTTGTCTTAAATAACTTAGATTTACTCTCAGCAGCAAATGATACTTAAAATCTGCCAAGGACGGCAATAGATACTACTTTTATTAAAAATAAAAGGCGAATTAGCAAATTCAATTGGTAATTGAACAGAGTAGTGATGGTTGCAGTTGTGTATTTGCAGCAAAGTATACTATTATGTGGACTAAATTTCCGCCTACAGGTTGTGCTGAGATGTCCTTAAAACACATGCCATAAAATATAATATAGTTTTTACGTAGACATCCTCTTTCACTGCTTGCAATGAGCTTTTTGCAAGAAATAACCACCTATTATTTTCATTCAATACTAGTATTCCAAAGGCAAGGAGGTGCATAACCTTTAGCTTCTTTAATATTTAGAATCTACATTTTAAAGAAGTTAGGTAGGTTTTGTACTTGTATTTCTCTTAGATTAGTGTTTACTCGTTTTTTTTTGTAATATTGTTAATCTGCAGGTTTAAGGTCAACATGGTGACTTCAGTGTTCGCATATACCAATTCCATTAAGTTTTTATCAGTGAAAACCTTCTGTTATATTCACTCATTGTTATAGATAGTAGTATAGTTATATATAGCTGTTGGTTTTCCAAATATAAATAAATAAATAAAAATAAATAAATTTCTTCTTGGTTGGATGTTTTGCATTTTGCACCCATCTTATATATTATAGGCACTACAATTTTTCTAGCGTACAATTGTGTAAGAATACGCTGCGTGTAAGCAAGACGTTACGCCTGTCAACTTAACATTACCTGCCAAGTGTATCGTACTAAAACTATACAAACAAACGTAAGTACCTTGAATTTTTGCAATTTATGTTAGATCAGTATGCAATATAACCACCGTCTGTAGTGGCTTTTATACTGTTACAATCGCCTTTATGAAGTCTTAAAAATGTTCTAAATGAGATTACTTCGTGAAACCACTCTCGTTTTCCAGAAATCCAATTTCCACCAGGCATTAAAGAAGACCTACAAAATTCTACTTACCACTTTCGTTTTGTTTTTTGGTTTCGTCAATAGTAAATAATTAAATCAAAGATCATGACCATGTATCATAATGGAAATGACACAATAGCTCATTGTCTCTGCTCTCACGGTGAGGGTGAAAACAACTGCTCCTGGTCGTTCTTAGAAGGCTAGCGACTGCCGAGGTGGTAATAATTCTAGGTTGTTAAGGGCAACCTTAAGTTCAAAGACCTTTAAAATTTTTCAATATTGAAGCTTTCAGTCTGAGTTTGTAAGAGGCTTTATATACGATTCACTTAATTTCTTATCGATTGTCGTGGCTCGTTATGCATGCAAAATTTTCTATTAGACATTCCATGGTAAGCTTTGTTATGCAAATAAGATCTAAGTGAAACAATAGATTTTCAGTACACCCCTGTCTCGCAATGAATTGTAACAGAATACATTTTACATAAATTCAATAATAAAATTGAAGTTTGTAAATTATTAATCTTAAAATACTTTCTAGATCGGGCGCTCCATGAGTCAAAACCAGCTGATGTAGTTTTGGGAAGACACGCGTCGAAAACACTTCTGGTAGGGTTACGTGGTGTTAATGGTGTCATCAGCTTAGCAGAAAATTTAGGTGGATTTTACTTGATCTATTTTAACATTTAAAGTGCTTTTCTAAAATATTAATTTATTGATTGCTTAAAATATTTGTCACAATTAAAATACTTTCATATTGCCCAGTTACTTACTTTAATATTCGGTACCCGTTTTGAATATAATTGTTCTACTTTAAGTTAATTTAGCTTCTAAAATTTAATTATTCTAATAGTAATGATTCATTACTAACACTGACTACCGAAGAAGAGGGTGCTAAAACTTATGGTTCTGGTTTTAAAGGGCTTAATAACGATAATATTTAAAAAAAATGTGTGTGTTGTACTTAAAATATTCTTAATAGCAGATATATATAATCTATTGACAGTACCTTCCACCGTTTACAATTCAAAACTACATTATCAGTCATCACTTTACCAACAAATGCCATGGTGGTGAAAAGTACCTATATATTATAATATTATCGAATTAAAATGGCTGGCGAGCAGAACAGAGCCAATTGAGGTTACGTTTAAATGTTTGGTTTAGTTTTGTAGCGATGGCAAGTTACTATATATTATAATTGTTAATGAAAATCTGTCACCAAGCACCGTACAGTAAGTTCCAGCAGCAGTATTTAAGAGCCAGTAAGTAATCATGAAATTACTAGCACTTGCATGAGACTTATGAGACTATAATATGTGTCTTGGTGATAGCAGCAGTTCATCTCTTGTAACGAAATGCATCTGTTTATTATAGGTAGAGGTTACCGCTTCAGATCAAGTAGAAAATCTGCCGCCAAGCACCTAATGGTGTGTTCCGACAGACAGCGTACCTTCTACACTTTTGACGATTTTATTAAAATTTGATATAATGTATAATATTATTGATTTATTATTACATACATCTCGATTATTATTCATAATTTTGTATTATTTTATTATTATTTTTTGACATTTGGAATTGACTATTGTATTTATTGTGTTGACTTTACTTGTTAAAGTAATACTTTTTATAATTTACATTTACTTTTACTCAGCATAACATCGCATGGTAGGTATACCATGTAGGTACTTAAAAGGGTAACAATTATTTAATTTTTAAATTAAACTTAATAATATATTTCTTGACGTGTAAACAAGCTTTATCAATAAATGAGTATTTGAGTATTTGAGTATTTGAGCAGTCCTTGAGAGCCAGTGATATGACAGGCACATGAGACTAACAACTATGTGCGAAGGTGACGGGCGCAGTGCAATTCGTAACTTATGATGAAATGCTTCTGTTATATGCAGAGGTTAGTGCGCTTAATATCAGGTGGGCCTTAAGTTTGTTCCGTCACAATAACATAAAAAGGTGTGCCTTGAGCATGTTCCGTCACTATCCCACTACAATAATATACCTATACCTACATGAAATGGGTATATTATATCTGTACCTACACGTAATGGGTTTATTGTACCTAATACCTACACGAAACAGATTTGAAATACAAAGGTCAAAAACTCAATCTGGTATTCTACAAACACTTTAACTGTCAGGTGTCAAGTACTTAAAACTTTGTTACAAGTAGCTTTAAAAGCAATTCTTTGTTACACTTGGCGCCGTTAGTCATTGTTTTTAGACGATAATGTTTTTAACATTAGTTATAACGAAGTGCGTGACATCAGAACAAAGGTAACCGCTTCCTGTGTTTGGAAATACAAATATTTCTACTTAGCGGCGATAAAACGTTACGACAGCAACTGCAGACCGGATATGGTTCTTTGAACTGTACCATGATAATATTTTGGTGACTTTTAGATAGAATTAGCGGAAGAAATTAGGTTTTGTTATACGATACCTTTGTGCCATATTGCCATCTTTTTTATATTATTGTGACGAAACAAGGCCTACCTGATGTTAAGCGGTATCATCTGCCTATAACAGATGCATTTTGTCACAAGAGACTGCACTGCGCCCGTCACCCTGAGACACACAGTTGCTTAGTCTTATCGTGCATGTGCCTGTAATTTTACTGGCTCTCAAGGACTGCTGCGGTTATTAAATTATTTTTTTGCAAGTGATTTCATTTCCTGCAGTAATCTCTCTTACCCTTCACATCTAAACACAGTAGTGTTTGCACACTGGCTTTGCTACTACTTCGGGCCAGAACATCGGTCGTAACCATCAAGACGGATAAAGAGAACACACTTGCTTTGCTACTGCTTCAGGCAGAATATCTGAAAATGCGGTCGTACCCATCAAGACGGGCTCTAAAGAGAGCTACCACTTGATTATTCGGGCTTCTTACCATCTCAACGCTCTGTTTACTTAGAGGTATCCAACCAACTAGAGCATTCTCAAGGAGAGTCAGAAAAGTACAGCCATATTTTTACAAATAGGTATATTCTTGTGTTGTTTATAGAACGCATATGTTTTCAAACGTGCTTGTAATGGCTATTTATGCTGCTTTAGAAGATATATTGTATCGATTCCACATTATGGAGTAGAAATCGGCGCGCCGCTGGATGGAATATTGATGTTTCTACTACACTATATCTCCTATGCCACGCCGTCTTTCGAATTTTGACCATAATCAGGAATTATCTATTATATTCATTTGTTAATTTTATGTCATGGCATTGTTCTATTTATTCTTATAAGAAACTACTTTAGACAATGTATAATATTGACGTTATGATAGCCGAACAGTATAGCTATGGACTGCCGTGTCTCAGGTCCAAGGTTCGGTCCCTACAGCCGCGCGTCAGCTTGAGCTTCACTTCAGCGCATGGTGGCCGGGCGCTTTGAGAATGATTTCTTGGCTAGCTACCCTTAAGTAGAAAATATTTCACCAAGCACCTAAAACGTATTGTGGTAGCAGACCTTTAGATTCAGTAAAACATATAAAAACATGAAACTTAACAACAAGTCTGAGAGAAATGGGCGCAGTTGAATTCGTCATTTGTGACGAAATGCATCTGTTATATACAGACGTTACCGTTTAAAATCAGGTGGGCGTGGTAATAATTCTTTATATAAAAAAAAAACTCAACTACTTATTTCGATGTTGACTTAATTCAATTGTGAATTACCTACGAAATTTAAATTATTTTGCTAAGTATTCATAATCAACAAGTTACAGTATATTCTATTGCGTAATGTACAGCGTTACTTGAATCATGGTGACTTTGGTGAAGTGCCTCCAGCACTCATCCTCCAGGGCTATCGAGTGTAGACCATCTCATAAAGTACTTTGGAGTTGTATTGCCGCAGTGGCAAAAAGCATTTAAATCCATTCTATATTAGGCTAGAATCATGGCTGTGATAGGGGACATTTATTTGTAAACATCCATGGAAAAAACCTAATAAAAATCAAGTATACCTAGTTGTCATTCCGAAATCAATTATAAAGTTAAGCTCACAATATGAACGGATTCAATTCCTCCATTAAATCAAATTTGGTTAATTACAAAACTGCAATTAACATTAATTGCGATAACCTCAAACCTGTACGTATTCATAATAGCAGGATGTGATAATTTAACCATGATCAATAATAAATTTAGTTCTCGTATAATTCAGGAAACATAAAATAATATCCAATTAAATATTACCCAGTTAAGATCAGTATCCTTTCAGACCACACGCGATCAAAGGCGAGATCGAAATAAAAGCTGTAACTATAAAAGTCCCTTTTCAGAAATAGCATTCGATACGAAGTTGTATGTTTTCCACCGTCGTGATAATAAACATATCAGCAGTCTACATTTTACCAGCATTAACGGTTTCACGGAAACTTTAAATTTTATTTCTAGTTCTGGCTAACCCATATTTAATTGTGGGGAAAATCGTGATCATTTATCTGCCACCTCGTGGTTTTACTTATCGTTTTCTGATTTCTTCGTTAAGTGGTTTTGAATGTGTAGCTGTATTATGTCAGGGTATAAAGTGCATTCAGATTTCGGGACTCTTTGGCTAAAAAAATATATATTTTAGTACAAATCTTATAATATTATATTATTAAATTTACTTAACATATCAAAACTATAATTACACAACAAGTAAAATAAACAGTACCTATACCACACTGAACATAGAATATCGAGCAAAGAAGAAATCATCAAAGTACGTACAAAGTTTACGCAGATATCTAGTACCATAAAGAATAATGAACAATAGGGCATTTTGCAAATGTCCGCCTGGCTAACTACCAACCTCAAGTAGAGAATCTGTCGATAAGCACCTAACGGTGTGTTCAGGCAGCTGTTTGAGAGCTAGTAATCATAGATTAGCCTAAACAACATCTTCAGAGTATGATAGTGGTCAAAGGCTAGCCTATATGCAATAAAAAAACGCGTCGATGAGAAAATCTAATCTTTGAAAGCTTACAAAAGTGTAAAACGCCCATTATTATTAAGCTTTTACTTTCTTTTAATATCGTAACTTAAGCTTCTCGTCATAAAACGAAGAAATAGCCAAAACCTCGAACAAAACTCACTAAGTCACACAACTCAACTCTTGACATAAACGTGACCGGCGAACCTCGAACGACCTTTTAATCGCAATAATAAAAATTACTGCTCCTTCAGTAAAATCTCAACCTACCGTCGGTTAAAAACTTGGCGTGAAAAGAATGGAATTCCAATCCGCTAAGCCCTAGCGATCTTGTTGCTCCTATTTTGCTTTTTAACTCACTGGCTACAGTTGCGACGCAAACAGTAAACATATATCATCCCTACAAAACACTTTGATTTTATTGACAATTTGTGAAGCAATGATGGCTCAGTGGCACTAGTTATGGGCTGCCGCGCAGCGTGGATTCGAACTATGGTCGAATCCCGCCACGGGTTTGAGCTTCACCGCATGGTCGAAAGGATTTTGTGAATGCCCGCCTGGCTAGCAACCACCCTCAAGTACAAAATCTGTAGCCAAGCGCCTAACAGTATGATCCGGCAGCTATCCTTGAGAGCCAGTAATTCTACGTTAAGGCCTGTTAAGACTTTCGACTATACAGCATCACATTCCATCAGGTGAGATTTAGGTCAGAGGCTTACCTATCCGCAATAAAAAAAATTAAAACACATAAACCACTCTTTATGATAACGCAATTACTAAAGTGAACTGATTGTGATAAAATATTCAAATATATGTGTAAAGTATTTTTAATTTGTAATAAAATATTACAAAATAATTATTATATACCTTGAGAAACTCAACTTATAATTGATTAAAAAAATCTTATGATGAAATACATTGCCGGATTTCTAAGACAGCTGGTGCCCACTCGCAACCACACTTTTGGCTTTTTTTCCTATTACTACGTATGAAATGTTCCTGCTGCAGTATTAACTGTGGTAGCTAAATGCGATTGTTTCCGATGAACAATGAAACTATGGGTTGGAAGCTCGACTTCCGAAACGTTGCAGATTTCAATTCAGTAAGTAAAATGCATCTGCTTTGATTAGAAGAGCTTTTTCTTTACCAGTTTGAATATTTATTAAAATAATCTTGTAAACTATAAATACACACCAATATAGTGTGTATTTGTAAATATTAAAACGTTTAATCTAGTTGGATTTCGTATTAATGGTAACGCAAACAACTGAAATTTCAGACCAAAATAGTCACATATATATAATTTAGATAATATAGGATTAATGGATAGATGAACTCTTAATTGAAACACCATAATTTAGACAACTTAAGGACCTGCATGTTTATAGTATACATATGAATTATTTGATTAGATATTATGAAAACTAGAGTATGTTTTAACGATACAATGCATGCAGATAAGGCGCAGAAATCACAGATTTGCGCGAAGACCCTTAACAAACTCTCTATCTGTAGTAGGTACCAGTATGAGTGTATTTCGAAGCGCTTGTAGTGAATTATATTTACATGTTCTTAACCGATTAGTGATGTCTTGGATCGGTGACCGATGGTGGCATTACTATTGAGCGCTTTCGTGCTTTGATAGGTACATTAAGCCGACAGTCCTGTTTCTTGTCTTAAGAGGTGGATATTGCATGGTGGTAGAAAATTTCACGAATGCCCTCCTCGCTAGCTACCAACCTCAAAAAAAAAGTCACATAACGTTTTGTCCGGCGTCCGCTGAATACTAAAATACTAAGCCGGTAATTCTAGGTTAGCCTGAATAACATATTCGACCACGCATCATCACGGCTGAGATAGTAGTCAGTGGAAAGGCTAGCCCCACCAGTGCAGCGATCAAAAAAATTATGCCAATAAATTATTTGCCATGAAAACGAAACTCAATATTACGATTTATCTAGATCATTTATTTTCTTCGATTCCATACTCACAGTGAAGTAATGTATCACAAAAAAGTACTTTAAGATAAGAATCCCACCCGTAACGAATGTTTCTCCGGATATTGTAGGGCACCTACTTGATAAATGCTGCACCCAACTTCTCTACCCCATAATCTCTTACCTTTCATAATAAATTCATACTTGTCAAGGAACTCTACTGGCTTACGTTTTATCACATTGCCCAGTTACGAATCGAATAGTCAAATTTTTCGTTCGGAAACTTTATACGTACACGTATGTTTAAAGAGCATCTACTCTAAGTGCTTCGTTTACACAGCGTTTAGCTATGTTCGCTATGCAAATGATTTTTTCATTATATATATTTTAAAGGAGAATATAATTTAAGTTAATCGACTTAAGATAATGGATGAGGTTCTGAATTCAGCTATATTTTTTATTATGAATAGAATCAGGCGTTACTTTGCGAAAGTCCATATTAAATAATAACAAATATTTTAAGAAATGTTATAGAAAAACATTTTACAAAAACACTTTCGAGTGGACGATTGAAGATTTCTTGATCGTGCACTCGATGAGTCAAGACCTCTTGAGTACGGTAATTTTAATATTACCGTGTCCTGAGGATGCTTCGTCTAGAAGTGAAACGCGTCGAGATTTCTTCTGACTACATGACGTTTATGACGTCACGTTGGCGTTACAGGAAAATTAGGCGGAATCGTCACAAGATATATTATATTTAAATGTTTTTCTAAGATATTTTAGTGTTTTTCTATAATATTCATTTCATGTGTTTCTTAATAATCTGTGTTATTATATTTATGTATTTTGTTACTTCGAACCGATTAACCAGAAAATTCTTGTTTTATTTGAAAAAATATATACTTTTATATTGGTCCCATAGAAATTTCATCAAATTAGGTTATTAGTTTGGTTTCTAAATCAAAATAATTTAAAAATATCAATATCATCACGACATTGCGTTACAATATTTTCAGTTGCAGATGTTGGTTTTCATTTCTTATAAGTAATTATCTAGTGAAACACTTTGCATATTTTTATTAAAATGCCATATAACACTATGCACTTTCTATTGAAAACTGTTGTGAGATTTAAACGCTGTATCAGCGCATCATAATAACTGTCCTTTTTATATCATCTTTTTTTATGTTTAACAGGTTATCCTTTTACCACTATCTCACCTGATATAAGTGATCATGTGGTCGAAGATGTTGTTCAGGCTAACCTAGAATTACTGGCTCTCAAGGAAAGCTGCCGGAACACACTGTTACGTGCTTGGTGACAGATTTTAAACTTGAGGGTGATAGCTAGCCAGGTGGGCGTTCGCAAAATGCCTTACCACCTTGCAATTAAGCTAATTAACAGATTTTGTTTCCAAAATATTTAAAATCCTTGTATGATATTTTATGCTTAATTTAAAACCAAGGACTAATTAACAACCTTACTCGTTATGACAAATATGTTGTCGTATGTTTTTTTTGTGACCAGTTTCAATCAATTGTTTTCTATGCTTCATGTGTTGCTGACCCGAAACTAATTTATCCCCAAAATTAATTTCGTGTTTTATTTAAAACTATAATCTTTGTTATGTTATATTACAAAATGCGAGAAACCGCAGAACCACAGCTGCCAGTGAGGTAAGGGCTAGTGTCCCACCCCGCCCCAAGGCACCCTGAGATGAATTCACTGAATAAATAAAAGTCAGCGGATTAGGCCAAAGTCGTTTCCTCCCTCTCAAGCTGACCTCGCGTGCTTTTGTAGAAGAATGCCCACCACATAAATAAAATCGTAGCCAACCCCGAATCAAAGTGTAAAAGACATTTTGTATTTGATTAGATTATGAAGCAAATTTCTTTTGTTTCTTTCGATATCTAGTGAATATATGAGTTGTACAGTTTGTTTTGTGAATTCATTTTATTCTTACTTAGGTAGCTAGCTTATAGGTTATAAAGCAAAATGAAAATTAAAAATTTGATGTGGAAACTCCTCTTGTGGTAAGAGATAAGGCCTGAAAGAAAAAGTTTTTTGCATACATGCTTTGTTAAATTCACGTAGGGTACTTGCTTTTAAACATACCTATATCTACCGCCAAGCAGAAATGTTTATGTTAATGGGTTCCAGTTTGAAGGGTATGGGTGCCGGTGAAATTACAGGCACATGAGACTTAACATCTTTGATTCAGGCTAATGGGTATAGTGCAATTTCAGTATTATATAATAGTGCAGGCCATTGTAACCTCTGCCCATAACAGACGAATTTCAAGTGACGAACTGCACTGCGCTTGATAGATTATTTGAAAATTGACTTACTATGTAATGAAATATTTGTTCATCTTCACTTGATTAGCTTTAAGCTTAAGATTAAACAACTGGTTTAATGTGACAATCTCATTCCATTTTAATTATACTCTGTGGTTTTTAAGAGGAAAATAAGTATTGGTTTAATTATCCATGTGTATACCTACTTTATCTGTGGTGTGAATTTAATACTGTACCTAATTGTGTTTGTTGTTAGACTGTGATTAAGCATAATATATTGATTATCATGATCACTTGAATCATTATTTGATGATAATATTACTGGAAGTATATTTTATAAGTAGCGAAATTGATCACGTGACAGTGTAAAGTACTTATTAAAAATAGTTTATAATATGTTCTTTATTTGTGATGTGTAAAACATTGAAGATTTTATTATACTTATTGCCATATGTATAGATCACTTGAATCATTATTTGATGTTAATAATACTGTAAGTATATATTATAAGTAGTTTAACTGGTCATGTGACATTTGTTGAGATACTTATATAAAATAGTTTATAATATGTTCTTTATTTATATATGTAAAAAAAACATTGAAGATTTTATTATACTTATTGCCATTTGTATAGATCACTTGAATCATTATTTGATGTTATTAATACTGTAAGTATATTTTATAAGTAGTTTAACTGGTCATGTGACATTTGTTGAGATACTTATATAAAATAGTTTATATTATGTGCTTTATTTATATATGTAAAAAAAACATTGAAGATTTTATTATACTTATTGCCATACGTGAGCTTGAGATCACACAATTGTCAATTATAAAGAGTAATGTGTTTGTGACGGTAGTCGCTTTGTCACCTTCTCTGTTCACTCACTGCGAGTAGCTTCAGTGTCTGTCGGACCACCGTGCGGAGCGGACCTCTAGTGGTATCGAAATAGTCTTTAATGACGAAGTGCTACCCGATTCAGTGTCTGTCGGACCGCCGTACCGAGCAGACCTCCAGTGGTGTGGAAATAGTCTTTAACGACGAAGTGCTGCCGAATCAAGATGTTGTGAAGTTAAGTAATTTATTATACTCTTTTTTTGGTATTATATAACGACGAATATGTCAATCAATAGTTGATAAGTGTAAATGAAGTGTATATAGTAAGTAAGTATCACATTGTTAAAAGACATTTAAAAGAATGGCCTCGAGTTTCTTGCCCGTTCTTCTCGAAGTGGCTCTATACAACTTTGTTTACTGAACGAGGCAGTAATGTTAGAATATTTCAATGTTAAAATTTTATTAGAGCGTCGTAGACGCCTAAATTGAATAAATGGTTTTGACTTTGACTTTCATTATTCTAACTAACACGCTCATCACTCTCATACACTTGTTAAACCTCATGTTTCTGTAATTTCATAATTACTTCCTGCTTAAGGAGTGCTGCTGTTAGGTCCATGGCAACCGATTGAGGGTGGTATATAGCCTGGCGAGCATTCGCAAAATGCCTTTCCACCATGCGGTGAAGCTCAAGCGGGCAGTGGGTATCGAACCATGGTCCTGCGGCACGGCAGTATTACCTTTCGGCTATCATTGCTTCAATACTCGTTGAATTGTTCTTAGTAGGTCACATCAGTGTCGATATTTGTTTCAGATTTTACCAAATATAACTCAATCAAAGTATAAACCTAAAACTGCCAGATATATTAGAAGATTTATTTCAGATTATTGAAGCGCTCGTAGCGAAGTTTACTTAGCCGTTCTTAATCGATCAGCTAAGTTAAGCAACGTCCGCTCTACGATCAGGAGTTGGATGGGTGACCGCTAGGACATTACTACTGAGCGCTTCCGTGCTTCAGAGGGCACGTTAATTTGTCGGTCCCAGTGGTTGCCTGACGATGGCAATCGTTACAGCATGTTGGTGGGGCATTTTGCGAATGCTCGTCTGGCTAGCTACCACCCTCGATTCAAAATTCTGTGGCCAAGCACCTAACGGTGTGTTCCGGTAGTTGTGCCTGAGAGCCAGTAATTCTGGGCGAGTCTTAACAACACCTTCGACCACATCGTCACTTACCATCAGGTGAAATAGTAGTCAAAGTCGAACATATCAGCAATAAAAAAATATATATATGTTGAAATTTGAAATAATAAAATACATACAAACATAAAATACTTATAACCTTTCCAAGGATAAGCTAGATACTAAAGAAAAGTGCTTTCACAAACAAATGAATTTCTTTCAGCAAAAGCGCTCTCTAGACTAATATTCAACTAGTCTACAGTATTCCCTGTAGAAATATATCGTCGATGATAGATGATCCAAAGTACTTTTACTTTACAGAACTTGATTTTAGATGGAAAACTAGCATCGACGAATACAAAAGCAGAAAGGTAACTTCACATTTTCCACTCACGTTACGCAAATCCCAACGTATGTTTGCCGAACACAAATGTTTAATGTGCCCAGGTTAAACAAAGATACCTACATTGCTGCTGTATGGCTCCAGTCGCAAGGGAACCGGAGATGAATCACGAAATTTGAAAAACCTTTTTAAAAATTTCCACGTTGCCAGACGCTTGGAGTCATAAAAATTTCAGCTTACAGCTTTTATGCTTACAAAATGAAATAGTGGTTTGTTTTTGCCAGGCGATATTATTAACCAACGCGGTTTAATTTCTTAAGTGCGGAGCGTCCTATATTTGTTGAATGAAATAATGGTTAATCAAATAAATGGTTATGATAACGGTTGAACTGTAATTGAAGTGCTTGAAATTTGATTCTATACACATTTTAAATGAAAATTCTCTTTTCGTATGATTCACGAGGTTCTCTAGTAGTTTAATGTAATATTGTGGGTACGCAAATAAATTTAATGATCATTGTTATTGCTCTTTGTTTGAATGTATTACTTTGAATAAGTAGAGCCAGCCAACTGGCATAACGCTTTAATCTATTATAAAGTTAGTTAACTACTGATTGATTCTAGTTCAAAGCGCTCCGAACAACATCGCTGGTCATGACTTGGATGGGTGACCGCCGGTGGCATTCTCTTATACTGAGCTCTTATTTCGGAGGGCACTTTAAGCCGGGTGTTGTTTTAGGATAGCATGCGTCATAGCAATATGATAGGTATATTGTAGCAACATATCATTTTAGCCAAGACGTTTAACAGCCCGGGCCAAAAGTGACGGTAGGTTTTAAACTCAAGTTCAGAGCCTGTAATTCATTAGCCTGAAAAATATTTTCGACCAGATCATCATTTACCATCTGGTGAGATAGTGATTAAATGCTATTTTATCAGCTATAAAAATAGGAAATAAAAAAGTTTACAGTTGTCAATTATCAAGTTCACGATATTTAAAAAATATTTTGAAGTTTAAACAACTTTGCGGGTTGTGATGTAACTCATTAATATATATCAATATAATATATTAATATAAGATATAACTATATATTTTTACCGGTGGTATGCGTTTGTTAACAAAATACTACGAACTGTATACAACACTACAGCTACTATAATAAAAGCATTTAGACAACCTACAAGTAATTGCAGACTCACAGGCAGTCGAAATGCTCCAGTCCACTACCATATGCCAACGTGCCCAGGACGCTGAGAAAAATTTGGTTGTTATTAAAATTACGTAAATAAAACTCTTTAGTTCCATCCCCCTTTTATACCTCATTGGTGCTCTTGGAGAAAAGAGCAATTTTACGATGGTAAGTCATTATATTTTCATTCTTCTACAGGTATTCCTTCTAAAAATCTCAAGTACTTACATCAAATCTGATCTAAAAGGAAACCTAAGTGGAACGGATCATAAAATGCACATCTCCCGATGAAGACTCCACAATCAATCTTGAGCTAATCTAAAACTCGGACTCGGTAAGCGGAGAGGCGATCGTGGACGGATTATGTGTCATTAGACATTACTAGCTTCCAGAGAGCTATTCAAATTTTATTTTACTGTGGATGTATTGATGAGATTGAATTTGTGTTAGTGAATTTATTTATAACTTAGGGGTGTATCATTAAGCTTGCGTAGTGTTTTGAGTTTTCGTTAGTAAATCGTTTGGATGGACACAGTATGATAGATAAAGTATTGTCAATAAACCAGCTATAATTTGAAAGCAGCTTCGTAAAGTTACGAAAGAATATTCATAAATATTTATGAAGAGAAGCGTTAGGTAACTTGTGACCGCAAGAACGAGCGAGCTTATGAATTATGATTAGTCGTTAAATTACTGATTATGGAAAAAAAAACTAAAAGTAGGAGACTTCCAAAGCTGAAAAGTAGGAAATAGCTAAATGACAGTTTACTACGTATCAAATTTTTTTTATAAAGTTGTCGATACCAGCTGTTCCTAAGTAATAATGCGAGACTTCAACAAACATATTAAGTTAGTACCTTGCTGGTTCAAAACATTGAGTTCAAATGATCAATTCCACAAGTAATTTCAATCCATTCACGTGTTACAAGTCGGTTCCTTTTTTGTGTTAAATATTTTTTCACTCGTTTTAGTGATACATAGGTACTGCTTACACCATCATTGTCATTCGTCTAAAATACTGCTCACCATCGACAAAAGTTGCAATTACCTATTCATTATACTAAAAATCATCAAAATTAGTTCATGATTGGCGGAGCAATAGTATAATCAATTAAAGGGTAGTATTCAACGACACATAAAAAAATCTCAGTATCTGATCATAAAAAAAAAAAAAAAAACCGAACGGAATTGACATTCTAGCTCGGTCCCACGAGGCATTCCAAGAACTATTTGTAATAGTTAGAATACTCTAAATATTATTTAAATAGCTTAAGCACACTTTCTTAATATGTTTCGTTTTCTTGTATCAATATTTTATTGTAATTGTACTAAATTTAAGGGAAGACACTGTCTGTTGCAACACAGTGTAACACTAAAGCAGCAGGCAGGGTTTTTTTTTTTTTTTTAGGTTAGCCTTTGACCACTATCTCACCTGATGGTAAGTGATGATGTGGTCGATGATGTTGTACAGGCTAACCTAGAATTACTGGCACTCAAGGACAGCTGCCGGAACACACCGTTAGGTGCTTGGCGACAGATTTTTCAACTTGAGGGTGGTAGCTAGCCAGGCGGGCATTCGCAAAGTGCCCTACCACCATGCATATTGTTTCAAATTATTATTATTGTATCTTATTTATTTAGTAGCAATAAAAAAATTTTGTATTTTGCATTTGTATAATTATATAAGGTTTACGTGAAATTTAACTTTAAAGTCAAATTTAACTCAAATTTTGGTGTAGGCTCAGTTACTGTTATCAAGTTTTTCAAAGCGACTTTAGCAAGTAAACCACCAGCACATTATTTTCAAATTCTTGTATAATTCTTCCATAATTTTTAGTAGTTTGATAACAACAAGTCTTAATTTATGGCGTCTGCGATCGTTTTAAATATATTGCTCAACTTTCAGAGTTTTAACATAATTTTCTTGCAACAGTGGCAATCATAAAAAGATTCCGCTCTTTAACTGCGTCTAAGTGGTAGCATTAATTAAATTTATCTCGTTTTCTGGAAAACTGTTTTATGGACAATGTAGAAGTTGGGTACGTGTTGCCATAGATAAATACCAAGTTTGTAGGACGAGCCAACTTCTGCAGTAGATAGTGATTGTATTGTGATGGCGGAGAGTGCAATTATTGGTTACGGCCCATCTGGTAACTAAACTCTATAACCAACTTCGAACTTGGTTCAAAATCTTTTTTAATATACATCTTTACTTTTGCCATCCCCATATGATGGTTAAGAACGAAAGGACAAATTAAAGTTAACGTCATAATTCATGTTGGCTTAGCAGTTCGAGCATACCCCGGCTATAGGGGTAAATGGCGTGGGTTCGAATACCGCACATGACTATATTTTTTCCTATCGGGATCAAATTAGCAATTCATAACCAGTTACGATTTGGGATTCCCTAGTAGCATTTTTTAACATTATTCGTAATCAGCTTTAATTTTTGGAATGTAAATTACCCATTTGGTTTGCTACTTATATCAGTACTTACTTTTCATATAAATACTCGTACTCCAACTATGCGCAAAAAAAGCTCAGTCTTGGATGGACATATTTGGAACAAGACTCATTTAGTTATATTATCAACCCTTTCCCCTAGACATGGTGTACTAAGCGAATCTAACACTCTTCAATATTTTTATTATTAGAAATCTTATCCATTATAATAAAACCACGTACTTTATCTCATAATATGTGCAGTTTACTTTCTAACTCTGTCACAATAGCCACTTCTCTTCTTCCGTTTCTTAAAATAAGATTTCTAAGTTGGTAGTTTTTTAAGCTTTAGGAGTTCAAGGTTGGATTACAATATGAATGTTTATTATTATTACACGACTGCCCAAAAAAGGAGTTATGTTTTCAGGGTTCATGTATGTATGTCTATGTATGTTTGTGAGTTTCTTTATTCCACCATAACTTCTTAACGGTTCAATTGATTTTAATGTATATTATATCATTCAATTCGTCTTAATAGCCCAGGTGACATTAGGTACATAAAAAAAGTAAAAAAAAAAACAAATTGGCAGTTTAGGCGCCATATTGAGAAAAACAAAATTCTTCATTTATGCCCAAAATAGTATCGTAGTCGGGTGTTTATCGATCTGATGCAAACCATAATCATATCAATCTCTATTATCACTATGCTCCTTCAACTTAGCAGACAATATATAATATATGATTATTTACATAAGCCTTAGCCAAAGTATTATTATATGTCCTATGGCCTATAAGTTAGAGCTGTAGTGTTGTTTATAGTATGTAATGTTTTGCTTTAAAAAACTTCAATATCTCCAAATAAAAGTTCAAACTGACCATGACCATAAACTATTTCCTGTTATCTTGATTAAACATAAAAAAACAATTTCTTATAATCTTCAAAATTGTATAAGTACAAGATTATCTATAGCACAATATCAAAGCAAATACGATGATACTCGACGATTTTTGTTCACACAGTGTTGAAAGATATTGCGACTGCTTGAGTGAACAAGGACTCGCCCTTCGACGTTTTATTGAATAACGACCGGTGATGCGAGGTGCCGGGGAAGATAAGGGATGTCCAGTGTAATATGAACTCTGGCCAGTCCTTTTGCAAAATATTTAGTACAATTGGGAGTTGGGATACGTAACAGAAACCTACGTCAAGAAGGTTGTTAAGAAATTGAATGAGATCGAATTGTAACAAAAATATATAGTGGATTATAGAGTACTATTATTTGTTTACGGCTTCGCACGCGTTGAACACTTGGTTATATCGCTCTATCTTAGGAACTATTCAGTACGTAAAAGTACGTAAGGAGACTTCTACGACAAAGAAACTGTGTAAATAATACGGGATAACTCACGTGAATCAGTCAGATAACTCCGACTATAGTATCAACCACACCCTTGAAAAAGACCAAGAGTACTATTATTTGTTTACGGCTTCGCACGCGTTGAACACTTGGTTATATCGCTCTATCTTAGGAACTATTCAGTATGTAAAAGTACGTAAGGAGACTTCCACGACAAAGAAACTATGTAAATAATACGGGATAACTCACGTGAATCAGTCAGATAGCTCCGACTATAGTATCAACCACACCCTTGAAAAAGACCAATGTGGATGAAACTAAAGTCGCAGCTATCTGACTGATTCACGTGAGTTATCCCGTATTATTTACTAAAATGAGTGAAAACCACGTTAGTTTTTATAATAAAAAAGAAACTATGGAATAGCTTACTTAACGTAGTAAACTTATTTTATGCAGTAGTAGCCAGAAATAAGTCACATTAGCTAACTATCCAGCCAGCAACTCCGTACTGATGAACGAATTTGTAGGTTAGACAATGAAGTATGTAGTAGAAAAATAAACAACGTTATTATTATTTGTTTTTTTTATAAGTAATGAGACTACTAAATTTCATGACATGAATTAAATTTTTATAGCATGATAATGAAATACCAATAAAAATTGGCACAGAACAAACAGACCATTAAAATCTGTTTCATATAAGCTCTGAAGTATAAGGAGTTAATCCATTGTTACTCATGAAACCATTTTTATACAAAACAATAGAACAGTCCATTTTAAAACAATTTCAACAGTAAGTGGGAAAACAGTGAATCGCTTTATCCGACATCGCTGGCAGTGTCATAGTTATTAAAAGTAAGAATTATCGCCACACTGAGCAATAATTCATAGAGTGTAAGCGACGATGTGGTCGACGATAGAATTCGAGTAACACGCAACCTGGCTGTAGTAGATGCTGATCTTGCAAGTTTGATGATACAGAATTGTTTCTTGGTAAAAAATCTTACCTATCTTACAAATACTACAAAGGCAAATGTAGGGTACCTATATACGTTTTTTTTACTGCAGCGGCCCTCGTATTTAGTGAACGGGCTTTGTCGTGGTTATATAGAATTTGAAAAATACGATGCTGATATTATATGAACCTTGTAACAAGAAGGCTATTTGAAAAATAAATACAATATGTTTTTATCCATTTAAAACTGTAAACCTAACGACATCAAAATATTGGATGGAAACAAATTTAAAAAAAATTGACTAACTGGCTTCTTATCAAATGTTTTATAGTGGTAAATAATGTAAGGAATTTCGTAATATGTAATATTTACTTTTTACGTACATAGATAAAATTTGCACGTCTGCTTACAGACTAGTAATAAAAGATCTCAAGTTTTTTTTTTTTTTTTTTTATGCCTTATAGGTTAGCCTTTGACCACTATCTCACCTGGTGGTAAGTGATGATGTGGTCGAAGATGTTGTACAGGCTAACCTTGAATTACTGGCTCTCAAGGACAGCTGCCGGAACACACCGTTAGGTGCTTGGTGACAGATTTTCAACTTGAGGGTGGTAGCTAGCCAGGCGGGCATTCGCAAAGTGCCCTACCACCATGCTGTAACGACTGCCATCTTAAGACAACAACCGGGACCGACGGCTTAACGTGCCCTCCGAAGCACGGAAGCGCTCAGTAGTAATGTCACCAGCGGTCACCCATCCAACTCCTGACCGCGGCGGACGTTGCTTAACTTTGCTGATCGATTCAGAAAAGCCAAGCAAACTTCGCTTCGAGCGCTTCGACTTTATCATGTAGTTTAGCAAATAAATAATTTGATTTGATTCAAGCTTCCAACCAACCATTTGTTTTTCACGGTTCCTACTTCGACGAGTTAATTTTTAGTGATAGAAACAGATTAAGTCACTTGAATAAAATGGCTTTATGGTAATGTTGAACATACGTACAAGGTCTATTATGTTATTTACCAATCGCCAATAATAATGCTCGGCACATCAGCAAAAATTATCAAATAATATGAGTATACCTGAAAAACTGCTAGTTTATGAAATTCAAATAGAACCAATTTAAACCTACACCTAAACATAATATCGACGTTTCGTCTTTATTAAGGCAGTCCAATATTATAGATAAGGGTCAAGTAACACTGGTTCTTTGTTGGAGTCAACAGTAATTTCACTTGCACCTGATATATCAGAATCAACACTTGTGATGCGTAATTAAGGAAATAGAACATTTTACCACATTCTACCATGGAATATAAGAAGTGTTCATAATAAGACTAATAAAAACGGTACTGCCAGTACATTAAAACCGCTAGTAGATGTTATAAATCGTTTAAAAATATACTAAAATCGTAGAAACTTTCTTTAAAGCCTTTTTTTTAAATATACATGTTTATATGATGGGAAAAGTATAATTAAAAAATGCAGTGAGTGATTTTATTACATCATAAATTATTTATTTGAAAAGTTACGTAATAATCTAATAGGTTTTCTTAAGACTGTCTTTTTCTATTTGTTGTATGATTTCGTACTCTGCGCATTTGTCTTTCATTACGTAATAAGGTACAAAAGTAAATTTAAAGTCAGGTCCAAGTCATTTCAATAAGTCACACTATGTCCATTGTCCAACTCATGTTTTAGTAAACAAAATACTATGAACTATATACAACACTACAGTACTACAATAAAAGCATTTAGACACCCATAAGTCATAGCAGACTCACAGGCAGTCCAAATGCTCCAGCCCACTCCCAGTTGGCAGCGTGCCCAGCATTTAAATGGTGGTAACTAAACATTAAACTTAACACCTGGCACCTATTTGGCTCAACGAATAAGCATTGCAATTCAACAGCGCAATGCTATCAGCATACTGGGTACGCTGCCAACTGGGAGTGGGCTGGAGCATTTGGACTACCTGTTAGTCTGCAATGACATGTAGGTTGTCTAAATGCTTATATTTTATCTGTAGTGTTGTATATACTTCGTAGTATGTTGTTAATAAAAGACATACCGCCGGTTAAAAAAAATGCAGGTGACTGAACTAAATATTTTTAAATGAAGATGGGGTAATAGTGCTACTTAGAGAAAAGTTACTATTATTGCTATTGTAATATTGCTATTGCATAAATATAGGCAAACACTGCCTATATTTATGCATGTTCAGAAATACTTATTGGATAGTAATCTCCTATTATAACACATATGAAGAAATACAAATGTTGTAAGTATTGTAGAATCAATTTTACAGATGTCATTGCCAGTTTTTCATAAAAACTTACCATACAGTTTTATAATTTTTTATTACTGTCTTTGATATTATTGCAAGTATCAAAAATTATTTCCGTAAATATATTTCATAGCCATCTCACTGATGTATCAAATATATTTAACATTTTTACTTACTTTAAAAATAACATTGCTTTTTAGAAACAAAACAATAAGTGCCATTTAACGAACGAGATTTTGACAAAAGTTTCATTAAGCACCCACCCAAGTGGATAGGTCCAATCACAAAGCAAAACGCTTTGTAACAATTTCCTAATAATTATAATCTTCCGCTCTGTCGGCCCGAGACAAAGATAAGAATTAACATATTTCTAATTCTGAACTGGATTGTCCCAGAAATTGGACATCGAGTGAACTTAATCGTTAGTCAGACAATTTGCTGTAAAAATTATGTGGCGTGGGAGCCAATTATATAAAACAGAGGTTAAAGTTAACCGCCTCCAGCTAACCGAGCTTTGTGATCGTTAATTCATCTTAATTACCTTTTTGATGGACTTTTCGAAGGTTGAAAACCTCACGGATTCAAAGGGATGAAACCACTTTATATTCCGATGAATTTTAAAAAGTTACGAAGCTGAAGATATTGCGTTCTTGTTAAAAAGACAGCCAAGGTTTTATGTTATACATCGAATTAAAATACATAATTTTAAAAAAGTGGTGCTTCTTTTACAGGTGAGAACAATGTTAAATGTCAAGTCTTACAACACATTACCTACGTTAAGTAATGAGTAATAAATCTCAGATGTCTAGTTTTTAAAAGCAGTAAGGAAATTACAACTTTTTCGGATAAACGAGTAAGCATTGCTATTATTGCTTTCAGTCGGTAACGAATCTGTTGTAGTGTAGTACTTGTATTTCCATTGTTTAAATCTGATAATAATATAAGTAACTGTATAAGTATAAATTGACCTTTCTATCAACTCTCATATATCGTAAAATTCGAATTATTAACTTTATTTGAGACTTGAGTTTACACTAACACTTTGCAATACCATAAAGTGAATTATAGAATCAAAATTTAACACTTTTTTATTAACGTTATATAAAGCTATGGAACATTTTTTGTACCATTAGTTTCTATCAATTTGGTTCTTTTCCATTGTAACGCATAAGCGGGCGCTCCATTTTTATAGCATTACAAAAAATTTTGCATGCAATATTTATTTGTATGTGGTATCGCCCGCTTTAGCGCATACACGTTGATGTGCTGGGTTTTCGCTATTCATAAGTTAGTTTTGTTGTACTGAATTTTTTATCTTATAGTTTCTATAAGGTTCGATCCCAATGTATGAGAGTTGATAAAGTTGTGTACGAAACTGCACATAACGATGTATCAACGTACTTGTATGATATCAAAATACTTATATGGATTACATGCGCTGTTTCCGCTTTATGTCTTCTGCCAGCCCCCTAATTGAAAGCAGCCAGAGTGCTTCTTAGATACTTGTTTCTTGACTGAGGGCCGAATCATATACCTATATTGAATAAATGATAGCTGAGGTATTATGGCTATGGACTGCAGTGCCGCAGATCCATGGTTCAATCTCCACCGCCGGTTTCAGTTTCACTGCATGGTGGGAGGGCATTTTGCGAATTCTCGCCTTGCAAGCTACCAGCCTCGAGTAGAAAATCTGTCACCTAGTACCTTACAGTATGTTTCGACAGCAGCCCTTGAGAGCCAATAAAAATGAGAGGAACATGAGACTCAACAACTGTTCGTCTCAGGGTGACGGGTGCAGTGCAAAATTTGCTATTATGCTGAAAAACTTACGGGAACGCATGGTGGTAGGGCATTTTGCGAATGCCCGCCTGGCTAGCTACCACCCTCAAGTAGAAAATCTGTCACCAAGCACCTAAAGGTGTTTTTGAAAAGAAATTATCGTGAGTTTCACACATTATTAAATGTTATATAAAAACCGGCAAACACACCTAAAGGTGTGTTCCGGCAGCTGTCCTTGAGAGCCAGTAATTCTGGGTTAGCCCGAACAACATCTGCGGTCACATCATCACTTACCATCAGGTGAGATAGTGGTCAAAGGCTAACCTATCAGGAATAAAAAAAATAATAATAAAGAAATAATAAATAGAAAAATAATAAGCTTCAAACAACAGGTGTAGAAACTGCCGTTACTGTAACTAAGGTTTTTCGAACAAGCGAACAGTATTAAAACTTTTACAGGTCTTAAGTCTCAAGTTCTTAACGCAGGCCGTTCAAATTGATGGTCGTGTACTACAGACGCGTAAACGAGAGTGTAAAGCTGGCTGCTGTTATAAAATCTGAATTTCATTAACCGTAAATAAGTGGAACAATTTGTCGGTGTGCCGGTAATTACGACCTTGTCCTCGGAGACCGCAGCGAGGCGATCAAAGTAGTAAGGTGATTACAGTGCAAATGAAACACTTTTCAAATGGGCTATAAGTAGATTTTTTTCTGAGTTTATTCAATGACTAGCTGTACCCGCGACTTCGTTCGCGATTGCCGTACCTGCACACTAATTATTCATATTTGTGCACTGTTTATCTCATATTAAGCAACACTGTGGTCTGCGGTGAAGCACTCTTATAGTAAACCATAGCTCAGAATGAAGCTTTCTACTTTGGATTTCAAAACTCCCGGGTTGTATTTTCCAGAAGACAGTAGTTAAGTAACTCAGAGAGTTCATTCCCGGTTCGCACAATAAACTTTGAAGCAAAGTACCTTGTGCGTTTCTTTAGAATTTCGATTTTAAAACGGCGGTTTTAAAATCTAAAAAAAATTTTTAAATTGACGGTAGATCGTTTTTTTTTTATTTCTCATTCTCGGAAAGTAGTGTTTGTTTGATCTGAGTAGCGGGTAGGAGAGGCTCCTTCCCACCTAAGGCCGGGAAAAACATTGGTGTAAAAAAAGTTATATGTCTAAGATTTTTCGTTGTAAAATATTCTATTGGTGTAAAACAATTAATAACAACTATGTTTGGCAGGGTATATCTAAATATAAGGTAGAAAGTGTGGGTAAAAAAAAATTTTAACGTTCCCTAAATTTCATTGTTCTAACTCCTGGTGTATCTTTGTATCTTCTACTCATGTTTATTATTTTTAGTAAATATTTAGAAAAACTACTATTTTTTTACCCTCCTCATATTTTAAATGAAAAGTAGAGTGTTTAACACGGATGTAAGTCATCGATTCCTACTTGGACTATAGCCGCATTAATTTTAAAAATAAACTGCTCATGTTATTAAAATCCAAATATATAAAATAAAAAAACATACTATATTTATATCTTTATTCCTTATATTAGTAGTGAAAAGCAGAGAGATTCCTATTCGGGCTATAGCCGCCCGTAAATATTCCAAACAAAATTTTACGTAAAATTTCACAAATAGTTCAAACCTCTCAATAAATTTTTAGTTAGTATGTTATGTTATCAATGAATAATTTTTAGAAAAGCTACTTTATTTACTTTCTTTAAATTCGATATGAAAAGTAGAGAGCTGAACGCGGGTGAAAGTTACCAATTCCTTTCGACCCTTGTATAACAATCTACTAAAGTTATGCACTTCCAACTATTAAACGGATTAAATCACGTATATTTATCATTATTTTTGTCCCGACAGTCACCCCGTGACCACGATCACTACAAAGTGTTTGAAACGTCGGGACAAAAATAATGATAAATATTCGCGATTTAAACCGTTTAAAGTTGTTTAATTACTAAGTGTAACAATCGCGAAAACCTAAGACTTAAGACACATTGTGCACTTTCATTTCGCAGTCTCCGAAATGTATCCGTCAAAAGAAAGATAATTATGTAGTTTAAAAAACTGATTGTGGTGAATGTTTTTTTTTTTATTGCTGATAGGTACGCCTTTGACCACAATCTCACCTGATGGTAAGTGACGATGTGGTCGTAGGTGTTAACAGGCTTAACCTAGAATTACTGGCTCTCAAGGACAGCTGCCGGAACACACCGTTAGGTGCTTGGCGACAGATTTTCCACTGGAGTGTGGTCGCTAGCCAGGCGGGCATTCGCAAAAATGCCCTTCCACCATGCGGTGAAGCTCAAGACAGCGGCGGGATTCGAACCATGGACCTGCTGCGCGGCAGTCCATAGCCAAAGCCACTGAGCTATCACTGCTTCAAATGTACCACATTTTAGAGTTTTATCGTAGCAAGCTTGCAAAACTAAATAAGGGTCGCGTGCTGCCCGTGGGGCGCCAGGCTGCCCGTGGGATGCCGGTCTGTCCGTGGGGTGTCGGGCTTCCCGTGGGGTTCCGGGTTGCCTGTGGGCTTAAGATGAGCCGTACGTTAAAGGGTTTCTCAACATTCCGCGGTCCAAGTTATTTAAAACGAAATATTTAGTTTGTGATATCTGTAATTTCTGAACTGCAAAACTGAGGACTTTGAAATATTTACGGGAAAATAATTAAATAACCACTATTGTAACAAAAAAAGAATGATTGAAATCGGACTACGCGTTAAAAAATTACAACTAAATGTACATTTTGACTTTCATCCCCTTTCCCAAGAGAACCGTACTGAATTTCGGGATAAAAGTATCGTATGTCCTTCTTCGTAGTATGAACTCGAATCGTGCTAAGTTTCATTCAAATCCATTCAGTAGTTTTGGAGTGATGCGAGGCCGGGATACAGACAGACAGCCAGAAAAAAAAACAGTTTTTGCATCAGTATCAGCTACACATTGCTCTCAAAACATATTTTCAAAATATCTGCAATGTATAGAATTGGACCTGTTACAGTTTTATTATAAGTATAAATATATAAATTTAAGCGTCTTCCCTCGCGCTTCCCTATTCGCCTTCTGCAACCTGTTATAGGTATAGATTAGACTGATTAGAGCATTGCATGATATGAAAAATATAATAGGGAAGTTGTGCTTATCGTAATAAAAAAAACTGTGTTTTATCGTTTGAAAAATCAGTCTTTTGGAGAGGTCCGACTACAGACCTATCTATTATACCTATACGATAAAGTGTAAACGCCAGCTTAAGATGAGCCGTACGTTGAAAGGTTCCTGTACATTCGGGGTGTCAAGTTATTTGGAACGTAATATTTAGGTTGTGATGTCTGTAATTTCTGAACTGCAAATCCGATGACTTTGAAATATTTCCGTGATAATTTTTAAAGCACCACTATTCTAATTAAAAAATTGGCCAAGTGCGAGTCGGACTCGCGCACGAAGGGTTCCGTACCATTAGCTATAACATTAGACTTCATATTTTAACCTTTTTTTGTTTTAACGTGAGCGAGTCCAACTCGCACTTGGCCAACTTTTTGTATTTGTTGTTATAGCGGCAACAGAAATACATCATCTGTGAAAATTTCAACTGTCTAGCTATCACCGTTCTTGAGATACAGCCTGGTGACAGACGGACGGACGGATGGACGGACAGACGGACGGACGGACAGCGGGACAGACCGTTTTTACCCTTTGGGTACGGAACCCTAAAAAGAACGTCTGAAATCGGACTACGCGTTAATAAATTACAACTAAGTGTATATTTTGACTTTCATCCCCTCTCCCGAGGGAACCATGCTGAATTTCGGGATAAAAAGCTAAATTATCCTACCTTGTAGTATGAACTCCAATCATGCTAAGTTTCATTGAAATCCATCCAGTAGTTTTGGAGTGATACGCGGCCGGGATACAGACAGACAGACAGACAGACAGACAGACAGACAGACAGACAGACAGACAAAAATACAAAAAAATATAGTCTCGGCATCAGTATCAGCTACAGAGTACTGTACATTTTTATTTTCAAAATATCTGCCATGTACAGAATTGGACCTGTTACAGTTTTATTATAAGTATAGATTAGTAAAAGTGACTACTATGTCAAGAGATAGAACAGTGGATTAAGAATATCATTACACTTAAAACATACAACACCTATCATCAACAGTAAAACAACACAACAATACATACTGATTGATTTTGGTGATAAATGAATTAATGTAGTAAAAAAAAACGGAACGACCTCTAACTGTGAAAAGTTACTTGTGAAGGTCAGTACGTACCATGTTGATTCAATACAATGACTTTACCATCGACAATAGCAAATACAATTAAATTATCCAGGTATGCAAAATACATGTTTTACGAGTTTTTAAACTGTCACGGTCATTAAAATTATAATTATTATTACCAACGGGATATTTACCGTGTTTTTGATTAATTTTGAGCTCTCGATATTTCGCCACTGTTGCAAGCGCCATGATCACGAGTAAACTGAAGTATATGCGAGTGGATGGTAGGCACTAAGAGCAGACGAACCGGTCTACCCTCTTTCTAGTACGTTTTTTCGGCAAGGCGATACTATTATTGTCATTTTCACTCACAACACTATTTAAATTTCGATATACAAAACTAACGGTATCAGGTCGTGAACTATTTGAAACATTTCTTCGGCTCTTGCATAGGTTAACCACTATTGAAATTTCGATACTTCGTTATTTCAATCGCTTCTCTTACCAGTCGGTATGTAGTGGCGTTCTGTCTAGAGTACCTGTGGGTTGTGTAACTCAATCCAGGGGTTAGAACCAGACTCCAGAAGGTGTTGAACTATGGCTGATTTTCCGATATCATTATTTTTGACGGCCCTTATATGCTCCTTAATACGACATGATATTGTTCGCTTTGTCTGACCGATGATGTTGGACTCACCACAGCTACAATTGACTTTGTACACACCAGGCTTTTCCAACGGAAAGTTATCCTTCGGTGAACGCAGCATATGAGCAACTTTTTTGAAAGGGGTCAAGATAGTTTTTATACAGTACTTATTTAGAATATTTGCGACCTTATCAGTCACTCCTTTCATATATGGCAAATAAGCTGGTTTTCTTTCAACATTGTATTTGTTGATTTTGTTGACATTATGAAGCACTGGTGTTTGTTTCACTTTGTAGCCGTTATCTCGCAAGACTTTTTGGATAAGTGATAACTCTTCGTGATCATGGCGCTTGCAACAGTGCCGAAATATCGAGAGCTCAAAATTAATCAAAAACACGGTAAATATGACGTTGGTAATAATAAATACATGTTTTAGTTAACTACAAATTCAAAACTACTCAACCGATTTTGATAAAATTCATATGAGACCCCCGGATGGTATACTCTATTATCCAACAAAGAATGAGTCATCTTAATCAGTTCATTATTGGCGGGGTAATCGTTTTATACCTACGTACAAAAAATTCTACAATGGAATTGAGAACCTTCTCCTTTTTTGGGAGTCAGTTAAAAAGGCTTTAAAGACGCAGTTTCAAATATTATCCGAAGTACTATTCTTTAAAAATGAAAAACGTAGCTCTAATTTCGGTCACATTTTTTCACTCTTTATAAATGAAATTGCAATTTTGCTGTGCATGCGGTAGTGCTTTGAAATCATAATTGATAATATTTCATATCATACAAGTCAGTTTATTAGACTGACATGTTCAAAGAGATTTAGTCGCGCCATATAATGGCGGTTCTCGTAGCCAATGTTCTAATCTAAATCATCGTATATTAATATTCAAACATCCAATTAGCTACAGATGCCACAAAGGCTAGAGCTATTCAGTGCAATGCACCCTACACGGCATTATTCAGCATGATTTCATACTAAGTAAATTAACAAAGAAACCTACTTCCTACATTATCGGTACCTATTAAAATCACCGTCATGCGTGAAATAATGAGTTCTTTTTACCGTTCTTTTGTTTTAGGTAAAGTGATAGGCTATCTCTCTCTCGTATAATCAATTATTTATTTTCCATGTTTTTGTAGCCGGTATATATGTAAAATTATTGTATATTTACTACTTACCTACCTATTTTTGATACAAGTAGCCTTCGCTGGGGCCCGCGTGTTATTTATTATTTACATTACATATCTAGATTTTTGAATTTCTTGACCCATTCTCCTATTAGGATGCGCAGTTAACTTTTATTCAATTGTAAGCTACGCAAGGGCATGCTCGTGAGGTCTACAGCTCGGAAAGCAACCACACTATTTAAATTTATATTGTATTTCCCACCACAGACAGTTTGATATTCTCTCGTAATTCTAAGCAGCAGATAATTATTAAGTTTAGTTTTGAATAATTTTGCTAGTAGCTTACTGAAAGTAACCAAATCATTATTAGTACAGCAGTATATAGACTACAATAACAGTTCCTTTCACCGTGTGGTGGTTGAACTCTTTAGCAAGAGTCCATCTAGGTGGGTAGCACCGCAGCATCAGATGTTCTGACTTGAAGTAGTCATATGACGTAAACGATTAGTATGTGATAAGGCGTGAAGGATACGAAAAAAAAAACGAACTTCTGAACGTAGCCTCCCCATATCCACGTGTGGGAGTCGATAGAGATGACTATGGGATAAAAACCCCCCGGAGATGGAGCAGCCCCATCTTAAGAACTGCCATCTTACACTGTAATCTCCACAAAGCCTGAGAAGCGAGGGGATTATGGCAAACCCTGCTTTATAATAATAATAATATTTGTTTATTGATCAAAAATAGATCATGTTACAAAAAACTCATTGTAGTACTGTCTCCTCATACAAGGAGTTTATCCTGTATGATGTGATACAAATTATGAAAGACAATAATTTATGATGTATTTGTTCAACCGCGCACGTCTTCTGCCTGTTTATGTGATGCCACTGAATCAGAGCGCAGTGCAGTGTTACGCAGGACCAGTACCCAGAATTTTTAAAATCAAAATGCCGAATGTTTCTTCAGTGACGTCTACCATCCGTCAAAATAAATCCAAAAATGAACTTAAAACCAAATGTAACAATATACTTATCCCGAAGTTTATCTCTTAGGATAATGCCGTGTATACCTAGCCCACTAGATTAAAGCCAAAGTTAACTTTGTTTTGCAAAATGTTGAAGTGCAATCGTAAACAATATTAATGCAAGGCAGTCTCACTGAGTCAAATTTTATTTATCCCTGAGGACAATTTCCTCTTGTCAAGCGGTGGCCACCCGGGCATTCGCTTTAATGAGAAAACGACGAAATCAACTTGGCCCAAATTAGACGGGATGAGATGGGATTACATGACGCTCCACTTAACACTTTGAAAATATGACTTAAATTAAATTTGTCGTGTGTGAATGAATTTTGCGTTGTGATTCTTTTCGTTTCTGCGTTTTATAACTGTCCTTTTTTTAAATTCAAATTTAAATATCTTTGTTTTCCTAAGTATGGGTAAAATTAAATTTCAGATGTTATTATTAACAATGTGTCGGTCGTCATATTCTAACCAGTGTAATGCAATGATCCTTATTTAATTCTTCGAGGTATTAAGTGACATTTGCATTGTAGCAGGGCATTATGCAATTGCCTGCCTGACAGCTATAACCTTCGAGTAGAAGATCTGACGCCAATTACCGATGTGTCCGACAGCTGTCCTTGAGCCAGTAATTTTGGGTTAATGTACCACTATCTCACGAAAGTGGACACAAGCTAACATTATCAGCTAATCAGAAAAATCTATTATATTTTTTACTACGGTTTTTACGTAATTTTTGCGAGAACGAGATATACCCAAATATGAAGCAGGCAATATCGGTAGCAGAAGTTAGTGAGATTAATAACGATATTACAATCAATTAAGGATTTTAGGGTTTCATTAAACACCATACCATGCCACCATATATTCACACTGGTATACATTTTAAATATATTTTTGTGCTTTATCAGCCTCATTGCATATTTTATACCGTAAAAGGAACTATAGTGCATTTAATTCTGTGCCTTAGACATATTTATATACTTCCCTGGTTATAATGATCCATGCAGTTAATACAAATGAATGTAAGATTTGTTGTCCACATTAGATTCAAAATAACAAACAAAGTTATTGATCATCCTGAGAGCCAACATTGTGCACCCTTCAAAATAAGTTAAATCATCCGTGACTTCAACATCCAAAACTGTTGTTACACACATTTTGTTAACATTTGGGGTTATTCGCTGTCAGTCGTAATGACAGAGAATTACACCATGAGGGTTTATTGTCTATCAATATGGGAAACTTTTAAGCGAGTTAATCGTTATAGAATACAAAAAAAACAGTTATTTATAGTTCTGACTTTTGATTACCTTAACAACAAACAAACTGTACTATAACTCAATATTATAAAAACGTGGATATTGCTACAATTTCAAACTTAACATGAAATTTATATTTAACTATTTTAATAAAATGGATATATTCAGGTGTTACTTCGTGGTAATCCGTATTTGATACTAAACATTTTTTTAAGAATACATTAAATTACAATTTTAGAAAACACACAGAAATTTAGTCTAGTGTCAATTCCGTATAATATTCCTGCCAAGTTGAGGTAGAATAATTAAATTTTCGATCGTGCATCCGAAGAGCCAAAGCCTCCTGAAGATGCTTTGTGTTGTTGTTCTTCCTGAAGATGCCTAGATTTTATATTTATTAAGTGTTTTTCTAATATAGTAATTATATATTTTATTAAAATATTTTTATGCTATTTTTATATTTTTTATAATAAATGATACAATCAGGCGTTACTTTGCGGAAATCCATATTTAATAATAACAAATATTTTTTAAAATATTTGTTATTATTAGTTATAATTATTTTTTTCAACATTTTATGAATTAAGTATATAAATGAATACGAGAGAAATAATTTGGATCACGAGCATGATCATCCTAACTTGCGACCATGTGCCCTTTTATTTGATTTGATTCACTTTGGACATTTCTTTCCTGGTGTATTTTAAATGCTTATTCACTGAGTAGTCGTTAACGCAAAAATTACAATGTTAAATTGTATGCACTAACTTTTGCTAACAATGTTTAGTAATAAAAAAGTCACCTAATTACTTATTTAACATTTAGAGAAAAAGGTATTAAACATTACAAATTCTTGAAGCACAAAATTTTTGTCCCGGGCGAGTATCGAACCCGCTTCCTCCTGTTTCGCACCAGATGCCTATTCCTCTTGTCCAACATACGTAATTTGCAATGCCAACGGAAAATAATCGTTGAAGCCAAAACTAAATGCTTCAATTGTAATACTTTAACTGTCGTAGGATGGTGTGCGGTCTGATGAAATGCTTTTTCAAACACCTAACTCGCAGTGATGTCGCTACCTTTCTATATTTCTTAATATATAAGCACTACGTCGTGTTAAGCAAAAATCACATTAACAGATTATTATAGCACATTTATTTAAAACTGTATTTATTCTCAACGCTATGTAAGCCACCCATGGCAACACTTGTAGCTGAAACGTTACGATAGCGCCACGTACAATTAGAGTGGCGATCAGTATCTGTTCAGAACAAATTCTGAACATCGCATCAGTCGAAAATATAATTGTCGACTTCAATATATTATCTGTGAGACGATCTGGGCATGTGTTGCAGGAATTGGTATGTTCTTCTTTTTATAGACTCTGGCTTTGAAAGTTTCCGTTCAGGTATATATAGCAAAATTATTCTCAAAAACAGATGCTGCAACAAACCATTAGTCGTTTACTGTATCAGCCGGATTGTCCACTGCTGGACACAACCCCCTTCATTAAGGGGGGTTTTTCGTAAACCCCACGGTTGGCAGGCATCTTGGGGATCGCAGTAAAAGATATCAGTTCTTCAGATTTTTTTTCGGTATTTTACCAGTAGTTACCTCTTATGACACCCACAGTTCGCAACAGATGTTCTACTTCCGAAAATGATAGCTAGCCAAGCGGGCATTTACAAAACTCTATCTCGCCATGCTGTAACGACTGCCATTCAAAGACAGGAACTGCAACTGCCGGCTGAAAGTGCCCAGAAAGCATGGAAGTGCTGTAATGTAAATGCCACTTGCGGTGACCCATTCTAGCGATGACTGCAGCGGACGTCGTTTAACCTAATTGATTTTTTATAATGACTAAGCAAGCTTTGGTACGAGTATCTATTGCATAAATATGTTAATTAAAACAACTTGAAGCAGCTGAACAATGTCTTTTTAACAAGTTCCAATCTTTTACCGAAAATCTACGTTGGTACATAGTTTTTCAGGGTTCCATACCCAAAGGGTAAAAACGGGACCCTATTACTGAGACTTCGCTGTCCGTCCGTCCGTCTGTCACCAGGCTGTATCTTAAGAACGATAAAAGGTTAAAATATGAAGTCTAATGTTGTATAGCTAATGGTACGGAACCCTCCGTGCGCGAGTCCGACTCACACTTGGCCAATTTTTTTATACTTAAATTTTGGAAATCACGAAAATGTAATATAATTAAAAGGCAAATAACCAAGCCATAATATTAGAAGTCTTATTTAGTGTCTGGAATTTCACAAAAAAATTTACATTGAACTATTTTCGATTGTCTCAAATGCACAGATTTACACAGCATAAAAGCTCAGCTTTCGGGAAATAATACTATTAAAAGGGTGCAAAATTCTATAAACCTTTTATGGCACCACTTAAAGATAGCGTTTTATGATTTTCAATGTGAAATTATGGTCCTAAAACGGTCGCAGGAATGGGAGAGGAAAGAATATCATAGAGTTATCTATTCGTTTTAGGGCTAACTTCACCAAACTAGTATAAAACTATACGAGGTTAACTTTTATCCCTGTAACCAACAAAATACAATAGACCTTGGTTACGACAGACGTTCAATAATTTTGCAGTTTATTGACTTGTATTAAATAAGACATTAGGCAGACCGCTGTAGCGAAGGAAAAATTCATATCCATCAAGAATAAAAAATTATACCGTCTAATTTGTCAATACACTCTATAAACTAAACGAGTATAAATAAATTAAAAAAGAAAAAACCCGACTGCAAATAATTCATTTTATTTAAACCTTTCACTGTTTCATTGAAATTAATACTGCAATTCATATATATTTATGAAATCGTTTTTTAAAGCCCCTCATTTTGATACCCTGTTCGATGGATTATGAAGATTTTTTTTCTCATGGATAGACAGATAGATAAACTCTTTATTGAACACCTTAAACTATACCAAAATTAAAAATATTAATCTTATAATAGTGAACAATAGGCAGCCTTATCGCTCAAAGCCATCTCTTCCAGACAACCTTTGGAGAGGAGCAAGTTTTTCATATTATGGCGCATAAAATCCGCCAGTTAGTTTTTTATTTTTTTATGTACCATGAAGTGTCACTTGGGTTGTCGAGACGAATCTAATGATATATCATACATAGTAATTGGTTAAGCCGTTTAGAAGTTATGGTGGAATAAAAAAACTCAAAAATAGACATACGTACATGAACCCAGAAAACAAAACATCCCTTTTTTTGGGAGTCGTGTTAAATATGGTCACTTTGCTACAGCTGATAATACGAATTATTTTTATGGCCACGCTACTGTCAGATGTCATTAAAGGAGTTTTCTTTATATACAACAGAATTTTTACGAATTTAAAATCTGCGTCTAGGTTACACTTTCTGTGATAGAGAAGGCCTACCACATTTTAATGGTTTATAGCTTGAACAAGGGTGATTCGTCCGAGGTTTTAAGTATTAAGATAGCCGAGTTTTATTTAACTTCAGATTGGTGAAATTAGGCCTTAGTGATACATTGTAAAATAATAATAGAGACAAGTTATACAATATAAAGATTGATAAGTACACAGAATAGAATATACAGTGTGTATGTTGGTCTCTTTGTAAATTAGATTATTATGAAATTCGACAAGAACAGTCCTCACTAATACTCGTATTATGAAATATACTGTTTTATCTGCGATTACAAAGATGACGAGTGATAATGGTGATGAACAAAAAAATAGTTTCATCCAAACTGTACTGTATTGTACTGTATCAGGCGGATCGTCCACTGCTAAACACAGCCTCCCCTATGTATATTTACCGTAATCCCCACGCTTGGCAGGGGATCGCAGTGCAAGATGGCATAGTTCTTAAAAAGGCGCTGCTGCCCACCTTCTTGTATTTTTCCCCTTAGTCGACTTTTACGACACCCACACGGGAAGAAATGAGGAGGTGCAATTCTAACCCGGCACACCTAAACTGGCATATAGTAAAACTTCCTTAGAAATAACTGAGGAGTAAATCTATTTTAAGGTACTTTGTAAAAGTATGTTTGTTTGACATAATGTTAATGTAGGTAACATACAGCCCCACGAAATTTGGCAGAATAATAAGCATTTATGATAAACGATTCCATTCACAAAATTGGTCTGAAGATTGTTAAAGAAATCAATATGTGCCACTATTACAAGGTCGAACTTCGCAAACAACTCCTGTAAATTATCTTCACAATACATATAACTAGTGGTGAAAGTGCCGCTTTGGTCGAGGTCTGGGTTCAATCACTGGGTTGGAGTTATGTGTGAATAGAAATGAGCCCGGTAGATGACAACACACTCACCCCCTAGTACATGGGATGAAAACGTATGGCGAAAGATAGGTATAGTGGCGAACTTTAACCAGACTAGCAACTCAGTTTCTGACCACTATCTCACCCAATGGTAAGTGGTGATGCGATCAATTATGTTATTCAAGATTATCTAGAATTATATCGACTTTTCTTTAAACTTTCGTGAACTAAACTCATGTTTGTAAATCATTAACGGGTCTATTCATGCACGAATTGACATCAAAATAATATCTTGACTAACCTCGATGTTTCGATCAAGTTGCATTGACCGTGGTCACGAGTAGACTAAAGAAGCGGGTGTCATAATCTTGAGGAGCGACGGGAGTGATTTAAATCTACCCCCGTTAGGTTTTTGATGTGTCTTTATCATTGTCACCTCGACACACTACACTAACAGCACGGTAATATTATCTATTAATATTACCGTGCTAACAGTATTGGAACTTGCACGTGGAGGCAAATTACGACTCGGGCACTTTATTATTATGTACAGTATTCAACGATGTAGACCATTTAAATCCATCCCGATTGCAATTTTGTACTTCTTAACTTCATTTCTTCCGTCGACTCGTGACCACGATCAATGAAACTTGATCAAAACGTCAATGTTAGTGAAATTATTATTTTGATGTTAATTCGTACGTGAATATATCGGTAAATAATTTAGAATAGACTCTCAAGGTCACGCCGCCCGTTAGGGGCTTGCCGATATTATTATGTGCAAAAAGCGGTATATAGTATTAGCCCTACCACTTTGCCTTAACGACCAAAAGACAATGATAATCTCATCTATTCGTAAGTGATGATGTGTTCCAAAATGTTGTTCAGGCTAGCCTAGAATTGGCTCTCAAGGACAACTGCCGGAAGACACCGATAAGTACTTAGCGACTGATTTTCTACAAGAGGGTGGTAGCTAGTCAGGCCGGCATTCGCAAAATGCCCTACCACCATGCTATCACGGCTGCCATAGTAAGACAACAACGGGGACCGACGGCTTACTGTGCCGAAGCACGGAAGCGCTCAGTAGTAATGTCACTAGCGAATACCCATTCAACTCCTGACCTCGGCGGACGTTGATCGATTAAGAACAGCTAAGAAAACTTCGCTACGAGCGCTTTAGAATGATATAAAAATATGTTTAACTCTAATAAGATGTCATTATTATACACTTGGTTTCCACGAATTCCAAATTTCAACATAAACTACAATAGAACTATCGTATTTAGACGTACAGCAATTAGTGTGCGAATGCTTTATTCACGTCCCTATTAAATTCTCCCACACAAACACTCCCTTTCACGATTTCACCTCAAACACTTGAAACGCGGAAATATTCAAAACAATCAAGTGCAAAACCGAGACTAAACTGATTAATATGCATTTAATATCCTCCTGTGCCTCCCCAGAGTAATTACAGTCGAATCACCAATGCATTATTTATATGTAAATGAAAATGTATAAATCCTCTTGAATAATTATGATTTAATCGCGGTAGGGGTTTTCGAGGTGGTAGTGAGGTGTTTTGCGGTACACCTTATGCAGGTTTAAGAATAATTCGTTTTTAATACTGTTTTTGTGCATAAGCTATTGGTACATAAATTATGTCGTTTATGCTGACACACAATCACCTGCAACGCAGATATGCTAATATTGTTATTTTGAACATATCTATGCGTACGTGGATTTATACTATCCAGTCAAAGTTATTACAAAAAAAAAACGGACTTGAAACAGAAAATAAGCGCAGTAGCGAAGTTTGCTTGAAGCGCTCGTAGCGAAGTTTGCTTAACCATTCTGAATCGATCTGCAAAGTTAAGCAACGTCCGCCGCGGTCATGACTTGTATGGGTGACCGCTGGTGACTTTACTACTGAGCGCTTCCGTGCTTCGGAGGGCACATTAAGCCGTCGGTCCCGGTTGTTGTCTTAGGATGGCAGTCGTTATAGCATGGTAGTAGGGCACTTTGTGAATTCCCGCCTGGCTAGCTACCACCCTCAAGTTGAAAATCTTTCGCCAAGCACCTAACAGTGTGTTCCGGCAGCTGTCCTTGAGAGCCAGTAATTCTAGGTTAGCCTGAACAACATCTTCGACAGCAAAAAAATGTACTAAAAAGTAAATACACCAAACCTTCGTCTACAGTTTTTAATTCATTGACACCGACTACAGAAAATGAGAGCAATGAGATGTGGTCGAAGTCAAAAATACGCATTATTAAGGATAACTCCAATACTACTCGTCAGATCTTACTCAGCTTTAAATAGGACCTCATGAGTGTAAGTGTAAACTGCCGTGCTTTTTGAAGTCGGTTAAAATAGTTTGACTAGAGGCCCTTAGAAAATTCAAATGCCTTTACATCTCTGGATGCGCAGCGTTGACCATATTTCAAAGTTGTTAGGTATCTATGCAATGTGCATAGGTATACCACAGCAAATCACTTCATAGCTACCTACATATACGTTTTTTGTTTTTAATAATTATCTTATCTCTAAATAAATCAACGCACTCTGGACACGCTAGGTATTTGCCATAGTGTGCAAGCTATGGCACGTGCGTACCGGCAAGCACACATACAAGGCGCGTTTGGTACCGCTCTATGAAGTTAAACTAAGTATATGTCTAGTTTTACTATGATAAGACGCGGGAGGTGCAGCGCAGTCCATAACTTAAACAAAACTTTGTGGACTGCAGTTTGTTATTCTATTCAGTGGCCAATTCCTGAGATACAAAGGTGTTCAGAAGAGGCACGAGAAGAGGTGCAAAATTGACCAATCTCGTTGGGAGGCACCTGCACAAAACTGCGAACAGTGGCGGCGGTTGGAGCTGCAAAATGGGTCTGTTTTGAAGTTGACAGGAGGAGGGAACTAGATCATAAACGAGACGATCTTAAAAATAGACCTTCAAACCTCAAGAATAATGTTTTGGATGGTGTCCTATCGTGTGACATGTGTTTACGCACGTTTAAGAACAAAATAGAATATCACAGGCATAAGTGACGCCTGGACTTTATACGATAATTAATTTCCGATAGTTTACAGCACAAACTCGGAACGCCGTGGCCGAAACCGGCTAGGAAACATAATTTGTGATTCTAACCTTTTGCGTTTCTGGCTATTTCTGAATCTGATATTATGCGTATTGATTTTTCGTGACCATTGGCATCATCTTACTTTTATCACGTTTAATACTTACAAATTGAACTTTATCGTTTCTGATATGATACACATAAACCACACAAGCCACAAGCATATGCAGCGACGTAGCTAAATGCAGGTGGATCTTCTCTAAGCCCTCTACAGCGAAGCCGGATTTACAAACGGAATAAAGAATATTTATCATGCACTCTAGTCCTGTGAAAAGAAAATACTCAGAGCTTTATCAGATCCAGCGAGTTTACAGTGTGGAATAGATCCCGACGGCAGGCTTGCACGCATTGTCAGCCTGAATACACTCCCAAATCGATTCCGTAGCTGAGAGTGACAGGGCGGGAATTCCCAGTTCTCTCGCTAGTACATTTGCAATTGGAATTTTTATTTGAAACGCAATACAACCTTAAAAAAGAAGGAACGATTGGAAGTGCTATTCAGCAGCATTCGTTCGCATACGCATTTCATCAGCTAAATTAAGCAATGTCCGCCGCGGTCATGACTTGGATGGGTGGCCGCTAATGACATTACTACAGAGCGCTTTCGTGCTTCACCTTCAAGTAGAAAATCTGTCGCCAAGTACCTAACGCGTGTGTTCCAGCAACTGTTCTTGATAGCCAGTAATTCTATGCTAACCTGAACAACATCTTCGTCCACGTCATCACTTACCATCAGGTGAGATAGGCTAGCGGCTAGCCTATCAGCTATAAAAAGAAAGTAAACGTGTTCTAAAAAGCAGTTTCGAGGCACATTTTATATTGAAGTAAGACGTACCTATGAATATAAGACAGAATTTCGTAACCTGATATACCTATCTCAAAAATTATTAAATTTTCATACAGGTCTATAAAAATATTTATTAAAAACATCGTTTAAATTGTATACTTTGGGGTTAGAAAAGGTTTGTAAAAACGTAGGGAGGTATATAAACAGCTCTTATTCCGGCTCATGGTTCAAATTCTATTTTTTGTTTTAATTTTGTGAACTCTTCTAAAAGAGTGTAATTTTAGATGTGGGTGTGCGCGTTACATAATAAAATTTGGTTCAATACCTCTACCATAACCTTAATTCAGAGAATTTAAACATCTCAACAATATAATAAGGTCAATGTGGCGAAGACCGTCTACGGTAGAAGATCGTCTACCTGAATTTTCATTGATATCCTGCCAGATACGCCGCCGTTTTTGAATTGAGTAGAAATTTTGGAATCAGTTGAAGAATATTTTAGCAAAAATTATATATCCACTACATATTTTCCATGTGGTAAACTGGTTAGCTGCATTTCAGCGACATCATAATTTGTCAGTAAAAAAAACACAAGCTGCTGAATATGCTCGTAAAACTGCCATGGATCCCTTTTTGGTAAGTATATACGAGTACTTACTTTGAGTTACTAGAGAAAATATTGCATCAAGTTTTGTCCGTCTGAATATATTATATCCATGTTTATATCATGTTTGTAACGTTAGTATATAATTTACATTCAGTTTGAGTGCCTAATTTTTTATTTGTGTTGCTGGGTATGTAAGTTCAAAAAATAAATTTATCACCTAAGTTAGTAAGTTGTGTACCTCTGGCTGTCTAAATATGCCGATCTTAACCAGTTTATCATATTTTTGTTGAAATCAAGGGAATTTGAGCTTAATTTAAATGGACAAAAGCGCGTATTTGGTTAGTATACGCTACTGCGCGTAGCTACTGTATCTTGTTAAATAATTGTTTTTTTTTTTAAATAAATAACGTAACCGACTTCTAAAACTAGAAAGTATGAAATATCTTCGTGAAGTCAGTACCATGCTGATATAAAACACTGTTCCCACATTATCACGGACCAACTTCCACAAGTTATTCATACTTTTTAGTGTTGGATGTGTCTTATGTGGTTATTGCGCAAAAACATTAACCTCTTTTTGCGCAGTTGGATAAAAACTATCCTATGTTTTTGCCCGGGTCTCAAACTATTTCCATACTAAATTTTATTCAAATCGGTCCAGTAGTTTTGGCGTGAAAGCGTTACAGACAGACGGACAGACAGAGTTACTTTCGCATTTATAATATTAGTACTGATAGGGCGCGCGGAAATAGTTGGCCGCACCTTAGGTATGTGAGCGATGGGACGGAGAGGCGGGGGCGCTTCTCAGTGTACGTATATTACTTCAGTCTGCGTGTGTACTCAGCGTTGCGAGCAGTAGGCAACCCGCCCCCTCGCCCCTGTTGCTACCTAAGACGCGGCCAACTAGTTCCGCGCGCACGATAGCCTAAAATATTGTACACCCACATTATATACAATGGAAAACGTTTATATGAATTAAAATATTACGACGATGGTGAGCAACATAAGCCTCCTGAAACACTTACATTTTGCACTGCAGTTACTCAAGACGCCAACTAAGCGTGGGCACTGTGTCAACCTGCCCCCCACTCCAATGTAGGAAAAATTTCTTCAACGGTGGACGTAATGGCCGTTGATGATACCTGAAATAAAATAAAAGAACAATACCATTCTGAATTGTTGTGTTCTTTAGCAAACATACTCCACATAGGGACAAGGGCAGAAAGATGATGATGTGTTATATTATGTTTATTATGTTATATTATATTATATTGTGTTATGTTATATTCCTATGCGGCATTGCGTATCTCTGAACTTTGGTCGCTGTTTTCTACTATCATAGAAGCGGTAGTGTGGCCGTCATTTTGACGGGTGTGATCATGGGTGGTCGGCTAATTGCCCTCTGTCGTTCTGTCCTAAGACAAATCGGTGACTCACGAGAACTGATAAAGGTTGATCAATGAGGAAGGTAATCTATATTGAGAACCTTTTTTTGGATCTTCAAACGTTAATACTACTCACAGAACTCACCTTATCTGAATCTGAAAGACTGTTAAATATCCTTCCGTTGGATTATGGGACATAAAGATAAAATGTAGCGATTGCGCAGCATGATACGTCGACGTAAGTAAGGTTTTGCTGCACATAAGACACACAAGAGGGCTTTTACTATCTTTGGGTCCGGTATAAAGACTAAAAGACACCATTGGCGTTGCACAGACATTGAGCCAAAAAACTGCTGCCAAAACCAAATGATGGTCCAGTGAATTATTTTTCAACGGTGTGCCTTTATTGACAAAACACCATGAACTTTATACAACACTACATCTACTAAAGAAAGTAACTACCATTAACTTTTGTCAACCTACTAGCCATTGCAGGCTCACAGGCAGTGCAAATGCTTGTTGTTGTTGGCCAACATACTGGCAGCACTTAGATCATGCGTCGCATCGACTAAGCGTTCTGATAAGTGGCAATGGCACATGATGTTAGGGCATTTTGGAAATTATGGCTAGATTGCACCCTCAAGTAGAAAGTGAGTTGCCAAGCACCTAACAATATTTCCAGCAGTACTCCTAGAGAGACATTTTTTTTTTACTCCGAACTGGGTAGCACTTGACCACTATCTCACCTGATGTTAAGTGATGATGCGATCGATGATGGAGCGTGCTTACCCAGAAGAAAAAATTATATTCTAGGCCAAGCCCAAACCACATTTTCGACCATATTAGGAACATTTCGAAAGTCATATTAGGCCAACCCACAACGATATGGGTTGGACGATTATTGGTCGTTTATACTTTAACTTAAATCAGAGCCAAGGATTTAGTGAAGGACATACTATACTTTTGGATTAACTGATATCACACTGTAAGCCATAATTACGTAGATTAATTTTGAAGATTGTCAGGCCATGAAGTATTTAAAAAACAATCACTTGTTGAAGTGAAGGGCGTATGAATAGTTTATTCAGTTTGAATAAACGATATAAGGGTAAAATTATCATATTTTCCTTCACTTACGTGGGCGGGGTGTGTGAATGCCCACGCCAAGATTAGAATCACGGACCTCAAGCCTCGAATCTTCTTCCTGTACTCATTCCTCCCAAGCGGCGTCGGCACCACGCACATACATTTATGTATGAGATAAAGGATTTCCTTTATCTGGAACAATTTGTGTTGGTATAATTTTCAGGTTTCTTCACACATTTTGAGGCAGTGATAGATAATAGCTATGAACTGCCGTGCCTAAGATACATGGTTCGATCCCTACCGCCCGGCTTAAGCATTACCACATTAAAGGTGGAAAGGCATTTTGCGAATGGCTTGACTAGCTACCACCTTCAACTATAAAATCAGTCACCAACCACCTAACACACTAACACTGTGTTCCAGCAGCAGTCCTTGAGAGCCAGTAAAAAAAGAAAGAAAAAAAGGAAGAGAAATGCTTTATTTGTGACACGAACAATGAGGTGACACTTTAGTGCTTAATTAAAATTACGACTACCTAATAAAGTGCACACAAATCGGTCGCAAATCAGCGTAATGGCTGGTTTTTAACCAGCGTTAGACTTCCTTTGGAACCATATTTATTATAGTGACGTCACACACACATATACACATCAGATCACTAAATAAAAACAAATAAATTATGATATAAAAATAAGTATTTATTAAAAATATTTACAATACGACCTCTGCTTTTCTTGGTGTACCTATATAAATGATATGCCTAAAGCTATAGACCATCCCATGGTCTTGTTTGCTGACGATAGCACAATTGTATTTGTTGGTGATAAAGAAAATAGTCTTGATCTTGAAATCAATATGACTCTGAATAATGTAGTAAGCTGGTTGACATGTAATAATCTAATAATTAATATTAAAAAAAACAAGTATAATGACATTTAAACAAGATTGTAATATTAATTTGACATCTAAAATCAATTATTTAAATTCGAATATTGACGACATTTCTGTAACAAAGTTTTTAGGGTTAAATATAGATTCTAATTTAAAATGGATAACACATGCAGACTCAGTTTGTGCAAAATTGAATGGTTACTCATATGCTATATTTATGTTGTCAAAAATTGTAAATATGGAAGCTGTACTGACATCGTATCATGCTTACGTAACATCAACCCTCCGCTACGGTATAATATTTTGGGGAAACTGTATCGAACGTGAAAACATATTTAAAGCTCAAAAAAGATGTATTACATCAGTATGTCATATTACATCCACAGATTCTTGTAGACCATATTTCAAAAATCTGAAAATTTTGCCTTTCCCATGTCTATACATGTTTGTAATTGTACTTACAAGAAACAACCTTAAATTATTTAAAATGTTTAGAAGTCAACGCCACAAATATAAAGTTTATATACCAGGTCATACGTCTGCCCTATCTGATCAAAGTGTATTTGTAATGGCTCCAAGAATATACAATCACTTACCTACGTCTTTATTAGAATCCGAATACCAAGCATTATTTAAGCGGTAATTATTTGATTTTCTTCGTGATAAATGCTATTATTCTATAACTGAGTATTTAAATGACCAATGTACATAAATTTATTTCGTATTAGTATACATTATTGTTATTTTATTATAGATTAGAAGTTGGCAACATTAAAGTTTCTTGACGGTTGACGCTAAAAATTTGACATTAGATTAATATGACATTTAAATGAACGGAATGAATGGTTAATATTTAATTGTATATGACATTAATTAATGTGGGTAGATATCTTTGTGACTTATTTAGTAAATGTTATTATTACCGGTGATTTTTTTAATATTAAGAACAAGTTATAAATGTAATTCATTAATTTATGCTTGTATGAGCGTTGGTAGCATATCTAAGTAAGTACATAATCTAGTTTATAAGCAAGGCTTGGACCTACACTTTTGCATGCCAAATATGGTGAAATGTGCAGAACTGTTTACAGTTAACTAATAACTTTACTGTATTGTTTAAATAATTACTCACATTCTTGCAAATAAATTGAATTTGAATTTGAATTTGAGCATAAATAAAATAAATTAACAAATAAGTAATATTATACCTTTATGTATTATAGACACATGAGACTTAAGAACTGTGACGGGCGCAGTGCAGTTGGTCATTTGTGAAATGTATCTGTTGTAGACATCAGAGGTCACCGCAGAATATCAGGTGCGCCTCGTGCAGTTTTCGTCAGAATCCCATAAAAAAACAGTGCATTGATACCTTCTTTACCTTTCTTCTGCCTTAATAACCACATTCTTTACTTCTTGCCCACAATCACAGCAACACTATGCTTTCCTATGGTAAACCACGATAGTGTATTATTTTTTAAGTTATTTATCACTTGTGCTATCAAGCTTCTTTTGATTTAGGTACTTATTCCAAATCATCTCTAATCTGTTGAAATTACTTCGGATGAAGAAAGTTAACTTCCAGAGGGACTTATGCTATGGAAGCGTTTGCTTGACATTGACTTGAAGTGCTTGTAGTGAAGTTTGCTTAGCCGTTCTGAAACGATCAGCAAAGTTAAGCAACGCCCGCCGCGGTCATGACTTGGATGGGTGACCGCTCGCTGGTGACATTACTACTGAGCGCTTCCGTGCTTCGGAGGGCACGTTAAGCCGTCGGTCCCGTTTGTTGTCTTAGGACGGCAGTCGTTATAGCATGGTTGTAGGGCATTTTGAGAATGCCCGCCTGGCTACCCACCACCCTCAATTTGAAAATCTGTCCCCAAGTACCAAACTGTGTGTTCCAGCAGCTGTCCTTGAGATCCAGTACTTCTAGGTTAGCCTGAACAACATCTTCGACCACATCATCACTTACCATCAGATGAGATAGTCAAAGGCTAACCTATCAGGCATAAAAAAAATTTTAACAAAAAAATGGAACCGACTTCAACACCCAAAAGTGTGTGTGTGAAATAACTTGTTGAAGTCGGTACCATGATGGTTCAAAAGTACCTATTATCACAATATTGTGGGCATGGTACCGACTTCGACAAGTTATTTCACACTTTTGGGTGTTGAAGACGGTTCCATTTTTTTGTTAAAATTTTTTTTTCAATATTTTTAGTGTAACTCAAAAACGGCTTGACCGATTTTGATGAAATTTAAAATGGGACCAAACGACAAGCATCAGCTTTCAAACAAAAAAAGAATTTTCACCCAGTCAAGAGATCTGAGGTAAAAAACATAAAAAAAAAAAAAAAAAAAAAATACAGACGAATTGAGAACCTCCTCCTTTTTTGGAAGTCGGTTAAAAATGGCTTTTTTCTTTCAATTCATTTGAATGAACGTGTTTTTGATATTGGCGACATCTACCACATAGTCAATTTTTCCATCTGTTACATGTTCTATATAATCGCTTAGCATGCGTCAATGGTCTTCAATTAATACTTAGTCAATTTTCTATTCTACTTATACGATAATTCAGTCTAAACATTGGCATGTACCTGTCGTGTGCACTGTTCTTGCAGCTGCCTCCTGTCACTATTTAATCAAGCCTGCATTTGCCTGTTCCTCATCGTTTCATTATTGAACCAAGACACCGCTTCGAATGTAATATGATCACAATATTCGTTGTCCCATTATTCCTCTCTATACCTTATATATCTATCTATATCTATATATAACTAGAAAACTTCAGCTGCACGTACAAGTTGTTTGCTCGCCGCCAATTCGAATTAGGGACGCAAAACACGCTATCTAAACTCAATCTATCGAAAAACATTATACTCGCATAAGTTATTTCAAACAAGGCACGTTCATAATCGAGTTGTCGGCTTATGGGCACCGGTGTGAATATTAAATTGGAATTATCATGATATCTTAGAAGCGACACATTGAAATATATTGCTTCGATTGAGTATTGATTATAAAAGCATTAAGTTGGAATCCATACTAATATTATAAATGCCAAAGTGACTATGTCTGTCTCTCTGTCTGTCTGTCTGTCTCGCTTTCACGACAAAACTACTGGACTGACTTAAATAAAATTTAGTACGGAAATAGTTTAAGACTCGGGGAAGGACATTGAATAGTTTTTATCCAACTGCACAAAAAGGGGTTAATGTTTTTGCGTTAAAACAGACATTCACGCGGGCGGATACGCGGCTGGAAAGATAGTAATAGAATAGATAAGAAAGACTTGCATCATGTCAGAGGAAATCGCAAAAAGATCAAAGAGGGTTAGGATACCTAACTCGTTACCTTACGGAGGTCACTATGGTCTCCCTTCCAGTGCCATTAATATGGATTAGTCCAATAGTAAAATATTATTTTCTTGTTATCGCAACTTCACGCAATTTTCAAGTTTCATGATGATACAAAAATTACAGTATTTTAATTGTCTTGAAAGTCTTATTTGCACATAGGTAAAAGCAAATATTTATGTGCATATATTCGACAATATAGCAAAAATAGTTTTGTCATAATCTTTACATTAAAATACTTATTTCTTTTAATAAAGATGATGAAACCTCCACAACAAAAGCCCACACGTATAAAAAAACACAGCAAAAGACTACACAACGAAAAATAAGGCAATTAATTAGTTTGTATCATAGCAATCGTAGTGATAATATTCTTACCCATTGCGTCGCCACAGGTTCGCATATATACGAGTGATTGCCGCGTGCCGCCACGGTTGCAAGTGGCGTCGCAGCGGTTACAAATAACCTTTTCACATTCTCATTTCCATTGGATATACGAATATGTTTTAACAGGATATAAAAAAAATCCTACATAATATGTATACATATAATGAATCCGTTTGCTAAAATTTTAAAACCTAACAGTTAAATCCATATGAAAATTCTAGGTTAAGCCTGTTAACACCTTCGACCACATCATCACTTACCATCAGGTGAGATTGTGGTCAAAGGCTTACCTATCAGCAATAAAAAAATAAAATAAAAAAATGAAAAGTAATTTATCCATACATTTCGTATTGAGACATTGTTAGCACCACCACTTACAATTAACAATGTATAAAATATGTTATTCGTAGATATATTGTTATTCGTAGACCACCACCTTAACAACGCGCGGCGATTTCACCCATATACTCTAGACTAGAAGTTTGTTTTGAATTTGGTACTAGCCAGCACCGAGCTACTAGTCTGGGTAGGAGAAGGCTCTTTACATCTGGACTACAACTAGCTCAATAAGCGATTTTCAAACATATAGAATCAGGATCACAAGACTTGAAAATGACTCAAAGCGTCTCTACACCTAACCAATAAGTCAGCGTATCCATTCAGAATTGCCACATAGCACACGCATTCCATGTTAGACTCACATATTGCTTACCAATACCATATCGTTACAGAAAAAAATAAGTCATGTTATCTATCAGACCAGTAGATACGGAACGCTTTGTATCTCTTGTCATGTACTCTTTCATCGAAATAGCTCAGCTCGGAGATAGCATCGAAATTTATGTAGTAGGGTTGCAAAACGGTAGCCGCGACAATTGGATGTGACAGACAACGCTTTTCGTTTCCCAGAACAGTTGGTTAGAATAAAGACAGCGTGAAATGGGAATATTCCTAAAATAAATGCTGTCGTGGACATCTGTCACTATCGGTGGTATGTTTCGAGCGTTTGCAGTGTTATGAAATGATACAATGTTGGTGCGATTTGAACGTTCTGTTGCGTACAATTAAGTTTCGCAGACTTCAATTAAGTAATGGTAAGTATTCATTGTTTCGTTAATTTTGCTGATATTTTCTAGGTTTTTTTTTCACCATTGCATAAATAGATATTTTTTACATTGAAATAATTACTAATAACACATTTAAAACATATGTACCGACTATTGAGTCTATCTGTACAAAGTATATGTCGTATGTTCTTATTGTATTTCTAAATCTTCATAAGTGGTTTTCCGTTGAGGCGATTAATTGATTCAATTAAATAAATCAGTAAAATAAATAAAAAACAGTGATTATTCTGTTGCATATACATGGTTAAGTAATTGATTTAGGGATTGGAACAAAGTTTTTTTTACTGTATAAAGAAAAAAAATTACGGATAAAAATTTGTTTTAAAAAAATATATTCCCCATAAACTTTTGTATTATCCAAATTTTTTGATAGAAGTCTGAAACCCTTTCTAACTTTCAAAAAAAACGAGTAAGATAAGGGCTAATATTGATGTTTTTTTTGTTGGCTAGCATATTATATCTCCATCTTAATTTGATCATTACTGGCCAAGTAGCAGTTAAGTGACATCCAGTTAACTGATAAATGTAATTGCCATTAAGCCAATACTTATCTGTATATTTATATTTTTATGTCATACCTATACGATTATGTTAATTGCAACCATTGTCGATGGTGACCTGTAGGTATAACATGGTATAGTGATAATCGATCTTGTAAGTACTATGCTTCTCTGATAAAGGATAAAAAAATAAATAAAAACTGATATGAATTTCAACAGCAAAAAGTTTAAAATAACGAGTGGAGTCAAATCATGAAAATGTGATCTCCGAGTGTTTTGAATCAGCATATTACTGAAATTTACACGTTATATCATATTTTTCAGTATTGGAAGACGATTCCATTTGTTTTGTGTATCAAGGTAATTTTACTTTATAGTACGGTAAGTAGACAGCATTATTATTTTGATTACTTTACTAATAAAGTAACTATATTTAAACCAGTACTCACTATATTAATATCTCTTCATCTGCATGCGGAAGTAATATAGCGCTACTGTTGTATCTTATTAGCTATATATAATGTAAATATATAAAAATCAATTGCGGTTGTTTGTCTTGCTAAAACTCGTCAACGGCTGAGCCGATTTGGCTTATTTTGGTTTTGAAATGTTTGTCGTAGTCCAGGGAATGTTTAAACGATAAGAAAATATGAAAAAATGGCGAAGAACATAGTAAAAATATCTATTTCATTTTCCCATATAAACTGTTCTACCTATTCTTTCCGGTCAACCATTTGACATTCGTCCGTTAAGGGATACGATGTACGAGTACACCGGGTCTTCTAGTAATGTAATAATTATTCACGTTAGAGGATTTTAGGATTAGGAGGCCCTTACGTGGGACCTGTTTGTCTCGTTACATTAAGTATGTTACATAAACACAAAATATGCTTTAGCTCTTTAATTTAAATTTTGAAACTCGAAAAAACACGGTGTCACTTATTAACAACGGGATTCTCAATATTATGGGCCCGTTTCAGAATGTTCGAGTAAGTTCCGGTTTTACTACCCAGAACATATTTACTAAACAAAACACTATCTTTGCGTTTCACAGTCATCGATTTAGCCTATCCATCGGTTAAAGCTTGAAACGCGCTGCATGTCAACTGTAATTTTTATCATTCAGTTATTTTTATATCAGTAAACATTACTCGTTAATTAATCCACGCATAAATAAAGTTCACGTTCTATCAAAGATTCAATCAATATAATTAGGTACGTTGAATTAAGCCAATGCATATAAAATATGTTCTTCTCGTGTATAAATGACAATAAGCAACATTGTAGCGGAGTTTGCGGTCCAAAATTTATTGTTTCTTTAAGTGTTCTTATCTGAACGCTACCACAAACCGTGTCCAAGTACATATTTACAGCCTGTCTGACACGAAATTGTTTTTTTCACACACGCGAAATATTATGACGATGTTTTACATTGCGAGGCGTGTTGGCGGTAAGTGCGCTGTTATTCTTACAAATAACTTTTGATTTGTCTTTCATTTACATATGGAGAAAAAGTTGTTGAGTGTATTGAACAAAATGTATTTACATAAGTAGTAAAGTATAGTGCCCCGTGGGTGGGATACTGCGCTAGAATTGAAACTTTTTTCTCTCAAGATCCTCAGGAATATATGTAACAATACCAGCGTCTGGTGATCTTGGGAGATCAATCAAGGAGAGGAGATGCCTCCCCCTGTTAGGTGAGGCATATGTTAATGGTGGATGATATGGCTTTTGAAGAAAGAAGGAGAAAATAGTATATAGCTATAATTATAACATGTATATATATATATATATATATATTTTTTATTTGTTGTGACGGAACAATTTCGAGGCCCACCTGATGGTAAGCGGACTAACCTCGGCCTATATCAGACGCGTTTCCTCACAAGTCACGAATTGCACTGCGCCCGTCACCTTGGACATAGTTGTTAAGTCTCATGTGCCTGTAATTTCACTGGCTCTCAAGGACTGCTGCCGGAACATACCATTAGGTGCATGGTGAAAGATTTTCTACTTGAGGGTGGTCGCTAGCCCGGCGGGCCTTCCACCATGCGGTGAAGCTCATGCCCGCGGCGGGATTCGAACCATGGACATGCTGCGCGGCAATCCATAGCTAATGCCACTGAGCAATCATTGCTTCAAAATGCTCAATATATATATATATATATATATATATATATATATATATATATATATATATATATATATATATATAATTATATATATTTTTCTTCAATAACCATATATATTTTCTTCAATAACCATTAATATATATATTTAATATACGGAAATACCGGTCGTCAACAATAGTCGAATACACGAGTGATGTTCTATTATTATCTACACTATTATGGCAATATTCACAAGATGTAAGCATTAATATTTTAGCTCAAAGAAATATATTGTTTTTACAAATTGAATGAAGACTTATATTATCAGGATACAAATTTTATTGGATAAAAATATAAGTATGATGCGAGAATATCGTCAGTATAAATAAGATACGAGCAAAAATAACGCGGTTTATTTTATAACCAATCACGAATGAACCAGTTAAAATGTTGCCAAAGTAAAAGCATAAAACCTGTCATAAGATTAGATATGCTCTAGAATTTTTACGAAACTTTGTGGTGTTTTATTCCTTCATATGGTCCCTGGGTGGGCTATATTGCAGCTTGATGATAGAATTATGGACAATAGAGTTTCAATGTCACCGTGTCATCTGTTTATACTTAGTTTTTGTCCTTAATTGCTTCCATATTGATGTGACTCAGTCAAGTTCAACTAAAAAAGTAACATCTGCTTCAATTCGAATAAAGGCCGTAGATATTTTTTTATAAATTCATAGAATTATGAGCAAAAGTCTTATCACTTCACGTTGTTACTTATTTTTTGTTATGTTCACAAATATTTTCACGTTGACGTTACTAATTATGTTTATTGCTTTTCAAAATGCTCACCTTGCATCACTTTTCATGCGATCGAACCATTTTTTAAAACAGGAGGACCACAGATCTGATGGCATGTTTTCTACGTGTTGATTGAACGCTATCACTGCCTTTTCGGAGTCACAGGGTGCTAGGTCAGGACTATGTGCAGGATGGGTGACGAGTTATACTTTTTTGGAAGCTAAAAATGACTGTTTTGTTGGCCGTGTGTGAAGAAGCGTTGTCATGATGTAGGAGAATGCGGTTTATTGGTCGTCTTTCGCGAACTTTTTCTAACACCCTGGGCAAACAAATGATAAAATACCACTCGGCATTAACACTCTTTTGATCTTCTAGTGGAATTGTGTAGATGGGACTCGTAACTGAGAAAAAAACGCCATCATTTTTTTACCAGCGTTTCTCGCCTGCCTCACTTTTGTTGGCCTGTTCTCATTTTCAATCACCCATTCACAAGATTGCTGTTTCCTTCGGGTTCAAATCAATAAGTCCACGTTTCGTCTCCTGTGGCAATGTCATAAACAGCATTAGTATGTCAGTAAGCAGCATTCCACGCGAGCCCACTTCTGCTTAGTTCATGAAGGATCCGACAACAACTAAGTTACCGAACTTTTAAATCTTCGTTTAAAATTTTCTGAATTTGGCTCATCCCAATCCCCAATAGTCCTCGAATTGTCTCATAGGTAATCCTCGGGTTTTCTTCAATTAGCCGCTTAGCAGTAGCCACATTATTTTAGACGGCAGTTGAAGCCCCGCTCTTCACGAAATTCGTCACGTAAGAAACCTTACCCAGCAAACCATCGCTTCACAGTGCTCAAACAATCTAAAACGATCTTGCGGAGAGAGAAAACTTTCAAAATCATAAAAAATATTTTCGACTTAATTCCATTTTCGTGGCGTACGTAAAACTCTGATGTGTGAAAACAAACACTTGACAAATGATTTCCCTCCAATTTTTTTATTGCTAAAAAGGTTGCAAGTAATTTAAAAAAATATAACATTCCAAATTAAAATAGTTCCGATTAGCTAAAAAAACAAAAACTGTACAACTTTAAGTGTGCCCCATGTATAATAAGAATGTGTTAATTTATATCTTTAATTGGTTTTCTTAAATTATATTTTTTGTTTATGTTTTTGTGACGATCCAAGCTCGAGACCCACCTGCTGTTAAGCGAACTAAGCGGTCACGAATTGCACTGTGCTCGTCACTTTGAGACATAGTTGTTTAGTCTCATGTGCCTGTAATTTCACTGGCTCTCAAGCACTGCAGCTGCCAGAACTCACCGTTAGGTGCTTGGCGACAGATTTTGTTCTTGAAGGTGGTCGATAGCCAGACGGGCATTCGCAAAATGGCCTTTTACCACGGGGCGAAGCTCAAGCTCGCGGCGGGATTCAAACCATGAACCTGCTGCGAGGCTGTCCATAGGCAATGCCACTGAGTCATCACTGCTCAAGATATGTGTATATATATAAAATATAAATATATATAATAATAGTCAACTCACATAATATTTAGACATTGTCTCGTCTTGATCCTTTTGCTAAGAGATAGTAGTATATTTTATTATATGATGCTCTGTTTAGACCTGTGCTGTGGATCATGTGAAATATCCAAGTTTTGTTTAGGGAGGACATAGATGCTGGCTACCGCCTGTGCGGTCGTCCAGCTCCACCGGGTTTTGGGCGAGGGCCTGGCCCTACAATAGCCCGGGAGGGAGAAGTGCCGAAGGCACTTCTCCCGAGACGGGCGTAGAAGGCGAAAAGCGCTTTCTACCTCCGTCTCCTGCGGACGCCGAAAACGTACCGCTATTATAGGAGGGGTTGACAGCGAGCTCAAGGGCACCACTGTGGTTCGGACCTCGGCTTGTCTCGCTGTCGAGAGACATGGGGGGGATCGGAGCAAAATGCCTCTGTGCAACTGCAGTGTTGCACAATTGGGCCCTACTGAATAATACTCTTTGATTATTTGGAGAGCAATTTATCGTGACCTTGTTTTTGCCTCGAGCTCGCCGGCGAGCTCGGTGTTTGATTGTGTGACCTCTAATTACCTCACACCTGGGGATTTTACCTCGACGACTTGCGGATAACGCTAAAGCTGCCAATGTAATGACTGCGATGGGGTCATCCGGGTCGTCTAATACCTGCCGTGGTCGGCGACGGGGGGGTTTGAAAAATGGGATAGAAGAGGCAGTCGAGTAGTTCGATGCCTGGACAACCAATGGGTTCGGGTGGTGGGGCGCTCGATCAAAGTATCGGCGGGCGCAGTCCTTATTGAACTGCGCTAGAGAGGGAAGGTTTAAGTCGCAATGCAACTCGGTGTTCCGGATATACCACGGGGCGCCGGTTGCATTACGAAGAAAACGGTTTTGGATGACTTGAAGTTTATGAAGGTGGGCCTCACTAGCATGACTAAACACTACTGATGCGTAAGTCATGATGGGGCGGATGCAGGCAGTGTAAAGTGTCTTCTTATTACTAAGAGACATTTTACTCTCTTTGCGAAGTAGGGGACCAAGGCGACCCATTATGAAGGCCGCTCTGTTACGGACGGTTGTTATGTGATCGTTAAAGGTGAGATGACGATCAAGGGTGACTCCGAGGTATTTTGTTCTAGGAACCCAGGGAATGGGTTCGTCGAACAAAATAAGCGGTTTCGGGTAAGGGGAGCGTGTCTTCTCAGTAAAGCACATAGCTGTGCTTTTAGCTGGGTTGACCGCGATGCGCCATTTTCGGAACCAGTCACCGATCTCGGTGATGGCCCGTTGCATGACGAAATAGGACTGTCTGTTGATATGCCACCCAGTGGTGTAAATGGCGGTATCATCCGCATATTGGGCTAGGAATATTTTGGGCTGAGAGCGTGGGATGTCACTGGTATACAGTGCAAAGAGAATAGGTGATAGCACGGAGCCCTGAGGGACTCCGGCTCTGACTGGGTGGGGGGAGGAGAGGGTGCCTTCCACGCGATAGCGAAAGCTTCTGGCTTTAAGGAAGTCTTGTAGGATGAGCACAAGACGTTCTGGCACGCCAAATTGGAATAGCTTGTAGATCAAGCCGTTGTGCCAGACTTTGTCAAAAGCTTTCGCTACGTCGAGGAAGACTGCTAGCGTAGTCTGGGGTTTGGGGTACTTATTGAAGCCCTCAATGATGTGCTCCGTGAGGCGGTGCACCTGTTGGACGCATGAGTGTCCGGGTCTGAAGCCAAACTGCTCATCTGGGATAAGGTGGTGTTCCTTAGCATGGGACTGGAGACGGTTTGCAAGTAACCGCTCGTAAAGTTTGCCTAAGGCACTGAGGAGGCTGATGGGGCGGTAACTGGTGGGGTCAGATGAGCTTTTGCCTGGTTTGTGAATGCCAATGACATTTGCACATTTCCAGGTGTCTGGGAATAAGCAGTGGCTCATAGCAGCATTGAAGATGCTGACTAAGAGATGGATGAGAGGAGGAGAGAGGGTTTTAAGAACCCTGTTGGAGATGCCATCGGCACCGGGGGATTTGCGCGGTCGGAGGGCCTTGATCAGTCTCTCCACCTCAGCGTAAGTCGCTAAGGTGATTGGTGGGAGTTCAGAGGTGACCACAGAGCTTTTGCGTTCGACTTCAGCATCCACCGAATCGAGGTGAGCTTGGTCAACGTGATCTACGTTAGGGGAACACTGAGCCTCTAGGCTATCAGCTAGGCACTCAGCTTTGTCTTCGTCAAAGAACGCTGGGACAAGTGGGACTGGTCTGTATAAGGGAGGCATGTCGTTATGGTTACTTCCTTTCAAGCCTCGCGCCAAGTCCCAGTAAGCATGGTGGCTTGGCACGAGGTTTGAAAGTTTATCGCCCCATTGTTGATCACGCAACTCAGACATGCGACTTTGAACCATGCGTTCAAAGTGGCGTTTCTTAGTTTTGTTCTCTTTACTGGGGTAAGAGTCGTAATGTCGGGTCACTGCTTTACTCTCCGTCACCAATCGTCTCACATCCGCTGGAATGACAAGGCGCCGGTCATCCGGCACTATGACCTCCTTTGCGGATGCACCTACTACGGTGGAGAGGTGATTGGTGAACGAATCGATCGCAAGGGTTATGTCATCTTTTGTCAGGATATCGTCAGGGATCTTGTCTAGGTCCGGTGAACTGATAGCCTTTAGGGCATCGCCTACTTGCTTCCAGTTCACTATCGTCTTAGTGGGGCGGGGGAGGTCAGTCGTTGGATCGGGACCTAGTCGCAGTATAATGGGTCGGTGGTCAGAGTGAAGCTCGTGAACCACTTCTATGGAGCGTAACCGGAGTGTTACGCCTCTGAATAGTGCCATGTCAAGCAAGTCAGATCGGTGGTTTTCCATATAAGGGTAGTGAGTGGGCTCAGTGGGCGCAATTATGTCAAAGTTAAGTTCTGCGATTAGGTTTTCGAGTGCAATACCTCTGGGATTGTTGACGTTACAATTCCATAGGATGTGCTTACTGTTGAAGTCGCCAATCAGAATGACGGCGCTTCCTAATGAGAATAGGGCTTCTAAGTCAGCTCGGACGATCGGCTTTTTGCAAGCTTGGTAACAGGATGCTATGACTATAGGTTGATGACCAGTCATAGCTAGGAGGCAACAAGATGCTTCCATATTAACAAGAGTCGGGGTAGGTAGGGGAATGCAGTGCAGGGACCTTTTGTAATAGATGAGAGTGCCTCCCCCACGGGAGTTCACTCTATCATCACGTACCGTTCTGTAGTTGGCAAACCTAGGGTTCGCCTTCCCCGGTTTTAGAAAGGTTTCCTGCACGCATATGATATCGATAAGGTGGGTACAACAAAAGTCGTAGACGAGGTCACGTTGTTTGAAGAGGCCGTCAGCGTTAAATGACGCTAACGAGACTGAGTACGGTTTCGTGCGTTCGGTTGTACTACCCATAGTGGTTGTACTGGGGAGGGGCCTGGGGAACGAAGCGCTTAAGGGCGCTAAGTAAATTCGCGTGTTCCAATGTGTATTGGATCACGTCCGCTGGGGATTGAGCGTATTGCATCTTGTGGAATAGCTCTTGTACCTCATTGATGTCAACCGACATAGCCAGATCGCTGACTAGGTTGATTGCCTCTTGAAGAGGGGCAGCCATCAATGGCATAGGTGGAGCTTGTGGCCGGGAAGCGGCGCGGGGAGGCGCGCGAATGGTGTTGGCGACGGGTGCCGGGAGCGCGGGGCGAGCCGGGGCCGGTGCGCGGGCAGGGGCCGCGGTGCGGGCGGGTGCGGGTGCGGGCGCGGGTGCGGGCGCGCGGGCCGAAGCGCGGGCGGTAGCGACGGTCTTAACCATACTGGGTGGTTTAGACCATGCGTTACGGGCTGGGAGCGGCGCGGGTATTACCTGTGAGGCAGGTACTACCGTTAGTTTGGGGCTTACCCGTTGGTAACGGTCGTATGAGGGACGGGTTGGCCTATGCCTTGCCACCCTGTGGTTCACTCGTGGTGCTTTAGGGCAACCACGGTAATTCGCGGTATGCCCTTGAGCGCCGCATAACACACAGCTGGGTGGGTCCGGCGAATCCCGGGTGCGAGTGCACGCTGCTGTCGCGTGATCGCCTAGGCACTTAACGCACCTAGCGCGAGCGAAGCAGAATCGGGAGGCGTGCCCGTATAGTTGGCAGTTGTGGCACTGCGAGGGACTCCCATTCTTGTATGGGGCTTGGACATCGAGTCCTGAGAGGCCACAGACCTTTTTTAAATTAAAAATGGCCTTGCCTTCAGGAGTACGATCTAGTACTACGAGTACTAGATCGTAGGGACTGCGGTCCTTCCCGCTGTACATGCGGTGAACTGCATGTACGGGGAAGTCTTGTGCCTTCAGGTCGGCACATACCGAATCGGTATGTACCTCCTTGGGCACACCGCGGATGACCACTCGGAGGACTTTCTCCTCTTCGAGCGCATAAGTGTGAAAACTTATGCTCTCGTTGCGGAGGAGTTTTGTTAGCGCTCTGTGGTCGCTAATGGAGGAGACTTGGACTTTAATGCCCTGCTGCATGGAGCGGGCATTAGTATAATGGATCCCACGATCCGAAACTAAACGGGACAGCATGTCCCATTTGGTTTTGTCCTGAATGAACAGGGGCGGAGGCGGTTTTTCGCGGCGCGCGCTCGCGTCCTGAGGGGACGCGGCAGTGGTGGCCGGAGCGGAGGGAGGAGACGCGGGGCGCGGGGCGGGGGTCGGCTTCTTGCCGGAGGCGGGGGCCTTAGCGGGTGCCTTGGCGGGAGGGGCGGAAGTTGCGCAACTAGCGGCTTTAGGAGCACGCTTGCGCTTTCTATCTACGACGGTATAGCCGTCGTTATCTGAGTCCGAGTCAGTGCGTAAGGCGCGACTCGGATCTACCTCCATCTCCGCTTCGGAGTCCGAAGTGGGCTCTACAACGGCGATGGAGGGACGGGTGCTCGCTGGCCTCCCGATCGGTGAGCGCGAGCGAGACCTCTCACGGGGAGGGGCTGCCACCGTGCGTCTGTTGTCTGGGCCCGGAGCGGGCGAAAGCGGACTGTCCTCTGAGAAGGACCGGGTCAGAGGAGGGACGTTGGCCTCCGGGTTTGAAGTCCCGGAGGGAGCGATGAGAGTGTCCGTGAAGCGGGCATTCTCTTCCTCTTCTAGGAGTTGCATATGTGCAACGTATAGATCGGGGTGGCGGAGGGCGAAGGTCTGAAGGACCTGCACCTCACCGTTAGAGGGACGGGACTGCATCCTGAGGGGAATACTCAGGACGCCCTATCCAGGGTTTGAATTCCCTCACACACCTTGTGAGCTCACTGTGTGAGAGGGAGTGTGTACCTACGGTGTGCCCTAGTTGTGTACCCTCTCCAAGCTTTTTTCTCGGCGGAGAGGGGTGCTCCTAAGCGCTACTCCGGGTTTGACTAGGGGCGACCCCAAGGCCAGAATTCCGGAGCCCAGCTTGCTTCGGCTGACCCGTGAAGCGGGAAAGGCCACGGTGCAAGGTTAAACCAAAACAACAACAGTGGCCGTTGTCACCGTAGGGTGTCACACTGCGACCGCAGCAAATGGCGGATTTGATCGTTCAGACGGGTTTGGCTGACGCTACCCCACGCCTGAACGACGTCGCTTAACAGCACAAAGTGTGTTGTTACGCGACTGTTACTATGTTGTGTCGGATAGTAAAGTGGTGAAATGCGCACCGAAAAGTGCGGTCGAAGCAAGACCACCAGCCCGATATGATGTTGTTCGTCCGAAACAAGGGACTGGGTAGGTGGTAATGCCAGACGTCTTAGAGCGCCTCTGCGCGACGGCACGGCGAGCTCGTAGCTCGCGTTGCTCGGCGTTCGGCGGCTGCTCAGCTTCTGCACACAAAACAAAAACTTCGTCAGGACTGCGTATTCCAAGGCACTGGTCTGCAACTAGCGTCGGAACGATGACCCGAGTGAGACGGCAATAGTGCGGGGACTATTGCGGTCTCACTGGGAGATACTGGCGGAGCTGTAGACAGGTGTGCACGGCGTGGCGGCACAGGTCGGAATGTCTGTGAGTGAGTGATTCTCGGAGTGAATATCCAAGTTTTTTTTTTTTTTTTTAGGGAGGACATAGATGCTGGCTACCGCCTGTGCGGTCGTCCAGCTCCACCGGGTTTTGGGCGAGGGCCTGGCCCTACAATAGCCCGGGAGGGAGAAGTGCCGAAGGCACTTCTCCCGAGACGGGCGTAGAAGGCGAAAAGCGCCTTCTACCTCCGTCTCCTGCGGACGCCGAAAACGTACCGCTATTATAGGAGGGGTTGACAGCGAGCTCAAGGGCACCACTGTGGTTCGGACCTCGGCTTGTCTCACTGTCGAGAGACATGGGGGGGATCGGAGCAAAATGCCTCTGTGCAACTGCAGTGTTGCACAATTGGGCCCTACTGAATAAAACTCTTTGACTATTTGGAGAGCAATTTATCGTGACCTTGTTTTTGCCTCGAGCTCGCCGGCGAGCTCGGTGTTTGATTGTGTGACCTCTAATTACCTCACACCTGGGGATTTTACCTCGACGACTTGCGGATAACGCTAAAGCTGCCAATGTAATGACTGCGATGGGGTCATCCGGGTCGTCTAATACCTGCCGTGGTCGGCGACGGGGGGGTTTGAAAAATGGGATAGAAGAGGCGGTCGAGTAGTTCGATGCCTGGACAACCAATGGGTTCGAGTGGTGGGGCGCTCGATCAAAGTATCGGCGAGCGCAGTCCTTATTGAACTGCGCTAAAGAGGGAAGGTTTAGGTCGCAGTGCAACTCGGTGTTCCGGACATACCACGGAGCGCCGGTTGCACTACGAAGAAAACGATTTTGAATGACTTGAAGCTTGTGGAGATGGGCCTCACTAGCATGACTAAACACTACTGATGCGTAAGTCATGATGGGGCGGATGCAGGCAGTGTAAAGTGTCTTCTTATTACTAAGAGACATTTTACTCTCTTTGCGAATCAGGGGACCAAGGCGACCCATTACAAAGGCCGCTCTGTTTCGGACGGTTGTTATATGATCGCTAAAGGTGAGATTCCGATCAAGGGTGACTCCGAGATATTTTGTTTTACTAACCCAGGGGATGGGTTGGTCAAACAAAGTTAAAGGTTGCGGGTAACGGGGGCGAGTCTTCTCAGTAAAGTACATAGCTGCACTTTTAACTGGGTTGACCGCGATGCGCCATTTACGGAACCAGTCACCGATCTCGGTGATGGCCCGTTGGAGGGCGAAAATGGACTTTCTGCTGATACGCCACCCAGTGGTATAAATAGCGGTATCATCCGCGTATTGGGCCAATAGGACGTCTGGCTGAGAGCGTGGGATGTCGCTGGTATACAGCGCGAAGAGAATGGGTGATAGCACGGAGCCCTGAGGGACTCCGGCTCTGACTGGGTGGGGGGAGGAGAGGGTGCCTTCCACGCGATAGCGAAAGCTTCTGGCTTTAAGGAAGTCTTGTAGGATGAGCACAAGACGTTCTGGCACGCCAAGTTGGTATAGCTTGTAAATCAAGCCATTGTGCCAGACTTTGTCAAAAGCTTTCGCCACGTCGAGGAAGACTGCTAGCGTGGTCTGGGGTTTGGGGTACTTGTTAAAGCCCTCAATGATGTGCTCCGTGAGGCGGTGCACCTGTTGGACGCATGAGTGTCCGGGTCTGAAGCCAAACTGCTCATCTGGGATAAGGTGGTGTTCCTTAGCATGGGACTGGAGGCGGTTTGCAAGTAACCGCTCGTAAAGTTTGCCTAAGGCACTGAGGAGGCTGATTGGGCGGTAACTGGTGGGGTCAGATGAGCTTTTGCCTGGTTTGTGAATGCCAATGACAGTTGCACATTTCCAGGTGTCTGGGAATAAGCAGTGGCTCATAGCAGCATTGAAGATGCTGACTAGGAGATGGATGAGAGGAGGAGAGAGGGTTTTAAGAACCCTGTTGGAGATGCCATCGGCACCGGGGGATTTGCGCGGTCGGAGGGCCTTGATCAGTCTCGCCACCTCAGCGTAAGTCGCTAAGGTGGCAGGTGGGAGTTCAGAGGTGACCACAGAGCTTTTACGTTCAACTTCAGCATCCACCGAATCGAGGTGAGCTTGGTCAACGTGATCTACGTTAGGGGAACACTGAGCCTCTAGGCTATCAGCTAGGCACTCAGCTTTGTCCTCGTCAAAGAACGCTGGGACTAGTGGGACTGGTCTGTATAAGGGAGGCATGTCGTTATGGTTACTACCTTTCATACTTCGCGCCAAGTTCCAATAAGCATGGTGGCTTGGCACGAGGTTTGAAAGTTTATCGCCCCATTGTTGATCACGCAACTCAGACATGCGACTTTGAACCATGCGTTCAAAGTGGCGTTTCTTAGTTTTGTTCTCTTTACTGGGGTAAGAGTCGTAATGTCGGGTCACTGCTTTACTCTCCGTCACCAATCGTCTCACATCCGCTGGAATGACAAGGCGCCGGTCGTCCGGCACTATGACCTCCTTTGCGGATGCACCTACTACGGTGGAGAGGTGATTGGTGAACGAATCGATCGCAAGGGTTACGTCATCTTTTGTCAGGATGTCGTCAGGGATCTTGTCTAGGTCCGGTGAACTGATAGCCTTTAGGGCATCGCCTACTTGCTTCCAGTTCACTATCGTCTTAGTGGGGCGGGGGAGGTCAGTCGTTGGGTCGGGACCTAGTCGCAGTATAATGGGTCGGTGGTCAGAGTGAAGCTCGTGAACCACTTCTATGGAGCGTAACCGGAGTGTTACGCCTCTGAATAGTGCCATGTCAAGCAAGTCAGATCGGTGGTCTTCCATATAAGGGTAGTGAGTGGGCTCAGTGGGCGCAATTATGTCAAAGTTAAGTTCTGCGATTAGGTTTTCAAGTGCAATACCTCTGGGATTGTTGACGTTACAATTCCATAGGATGTGCTTACTGTTGAAGTCGCCAATCAGAATGACGGCGCTTCCTAATGAGAATAGGGCTTCTAAGTCAGCTCGGACGATCGGCTTTTTGCAAGCTTGGTAACAGGATGCTATGACTATAGGTTGATGACCAGTCATAGCTAGGAGGCAACAAGATGCTTCCATATTAACAAGAGTTGGGGTAGGTAGGGGAATGCAGTGCAGGGACCTTTTGTAATAGATAAGAGTGCCTCCCCCACGGGAGTTCACTCTATCATCACGTACCGTTCTGTAATTGGCAAACCTAGGGTTCGCCTTCCCCGGTTTTAGAAAGGTTTCCTGCACGCATATGATATCGATAAGGTGGGTACAACAAAAGTCGTGGACGAGGTCACGTTGTCTGAAGAGGCCGTCAGCGTTAAATGACGCTAACGAAACTGAGTACGGTTTCGTGCGTTCGGTTGTACTACCCATAGTGGTTGTACTGGGGAGGGGCCTGGGGAACGAAGCGCTTAAGGGCGCTAAGTAAATTCGCGTGTTCCAATGTGTATTGGATCACGTCCGCTGGGGATTGAGCGTATTGCATCTTGTGGAATAGCTCTTGTACCTCATTGATGTCAACCGACATAGCCAGATCGCTGACTAGGTTGATTGCCTCTTGAAGAGGGGCAGCCATCAATGGCATAGGTGGAGCTTGTGGCCGGGAAGCGGCGCGGGGAGGCGCGCGAATGGGGTTGGCGACGGGTGCCGGGAGCGCGGGGCGAGCCGGGGCCGGTGCGCGGGCAGGGGCCGCGGCGCGGGCGGGTGCAGGTGCGGGCGCGGGTGCGGGCGCGCGGGCCGGGGCGCGGGCGGTAGCGACGGTCTTAACCATACTGGGTGGTTTAGACCATGCGTTACGGGCTGGGAGCGGCGCGGGTATTACCTGTGAGGCAGGTACTACCGTTAATTTAGGGCTTACCCGTTGGTAACGGTCGTAAGAGGGACGGGTCGGCCTATGCCTTGCCACCCTGTGGTTCACTCGTGGTGCTTTAGGGCAGCCACGGTAATTCGCGGTATGCTATCCAAGTAGATGTGCTCGCGGCCTTATTTCTCTAATATGTGGACACGACATAGAGAGCTCTATAGCTAGAAGTGTTTACTGACGAATTGAATCTCTGTCTTTGACAAATTTACCGTCTGAAATGTGTGTACAATACAGAGTTATGCAGGTATGACACAAATTGTATCTAAGGAATTTCAATTCACTGAATATGCATATTGGCGATATTGGAAGTTACTTGTAGTGTTTTGCTTCGAAATTTAACTATTGATGCATAAATTAGACTCAAATAATAAATTTATTTGACTAAGGAAACTTTGATTGTTTAGATAGGTGTCTATCTACATGCACTTTTAAAATTATTGATACTCATTAAAATATCTTAAATATAGTACAATGTGCCCCCTTATGGCTAGGCAGCAATCTCTTCCAGGGAAACCGTAGGCCGAATAGATACATGTCAATTTATGTAATTATTTATTACTGTTAATGATGATGCGGTCGAAGCTGTTGTTCAGGCTAACCTAAAATACTGGCTAAATCATTATTTCACTCTTAATTCAAATTTTTATCATGATTATTCACTCAGTATTTTTAAATTACCAAAAATAACAATATCAAGCCTTAAAAACAAACAGTATTCAATAAATTAATACTTTTTTCGTACATTAACCATACATTACATTAATATAGTACCTACTTACCCTTGAGGCTCTATTTTTATACCTTCCTCACAATTTTATTGCCTTCTGCCTTTCCTCCGTGAGTATTTTTGCGATACGTTAGTGTTTAATACCTACTTGAACAGCTGACTGATTGATAAATCAGATAATAAGGGCACAAAAGATTTGACTTAGTTACACTGTGTAAGCGATAGATATTTAGGTACAACCATATATAGGTACAACAGCATGCTGGCCGCGCTCAAAGACAGACTAGACTGTGATTATGTTTCATCTAAAAATGAATTGATTAAGTTCTGTTCTCAATGTTGTGTTGTTGTATTATTATTATTGACCAATTAATTTTATGAAATGTGACTGATTTTGAATATTATTGTTTTCATTATATGAGTCTAAGTTACTTGAAATAAATTTATTATTATTATATTATAAATTATTATATGAATTCTATGGCAAATTTTCAAGTTACACGAATCAACCCTAATGAAAAGTATCCACGCTGCAAGTTTATTCACTTCATATTTCTCACCTCCAGTACAGAAACAGTTCAACCGATTTTAGGTAAAACTCGGTAGCATATTACTGCTTAATTATCATGACACAATAAATGTGATAATACATAATACTCATTATTAAAGCATCATGCTCGTTTCCATTAAAGCATGGCAGAGCACGCAGATCCTCTGTCACCTCTTCGACGCTTTCAGAAGTAATATGATAATAGAACATAATATGTTCCTAAACATTATTGAAACCACCTAAAACACACTCGTAGGTGCCATAGAAATCATCAAAGAGAAAAGCAAGTGATAGGCTGCAACATTTTCTGCGAATTTATCAACACCTATAATTAATATTGTGACTCCCGAGATACTTTATAGCAAAGGGTGTATGTACATTTTGAAGAACATTCCGCTTTCCGAAAATGTAATAATATGTTCTGAAATAAACTTTTCAACAACAGAACATAGTGATGGTATTTTAAAGACACTTGAGGTTCCAGATGAACATTTGAACCGTATTTCATCATTATATCCACCATATATGGGCCGTGGGGTGCCGGTTTAGAATGGCATCTCCCCGTATCATCCCGTGGGTGTGAGATGACTAAGGGAAAAATAGTGGAAGGTGAGCAGCAGTGTCTCCCAAGGAACTGCCAACTTACACTGAGATCCCCAGGATGCCTGCCAAGTGTGGGGATTATGGCAAATACCCCCCTATAGGGGTGGCTGTGTTCAGCAGTGTACGATCCGGCTGTTACAGTATATGCAAATGATGCTAGAACCTACAGCCAGTTCAAATAATTAACACAGCTGACGTGTTTCTTTGACGGGACAGAAACATATTTGTAATGATCAAACAGAAACAAGTACAAGCCTCGGTCTCTTCATATCTTGTGCAAAGTTCGCAACCTTATTGCCAATTGACATCAAGACACGAACACGCTCGTGATCGAAAGAAAGAAAACAGAGATGTGTGGTGCTCATCGATATAATCGTTACTCCTGTGAGATAAAACAAGAATATCGATACCTTAAAATATAATAGACACTTAATGAAAATAAAGTTACTAGTTACGGTTACTAGTTGAACTAAGCCTATATGAAAATTGTATACGTGAATAAAAAAAATAGAAGTATTATTTATTAATGTTATTATATCGATGCCGTTTAAATTAAAACACATTAATAACCACTATGAAACTAAAAGATCTTCATGACTTTGGCTCTCACTGGTAATAAATTAATTATAATACTGTACTGTACTGTATACTTAAAATGTACCTACTCCTAGTGTAAAAATATGAATTTTGGTGATTAAGATTATTATTATATTTATTTTTACTTATCATATATACGTGGCGTTGGTTCACTAAGTTTTCTCTCGCAACACAAAAGACAACACATTTTGTAGGCATAGTTTTTTTTTTATGCCTGATAGGTTAGCCTTTGACCACTATCTCACCTGATGGTAAGTGATGATGTGGTCGAGGATGTTGTTCAGGCTAACCTAGAGTTACTGGCTCTCAAGGACAGCTGCTGGAACACACCGTTAGGTGCTTGGCGACAGATTTTCAACTTGAGGGTGGTAGCTAGCCAGTCGAGCATTCGCAAAGTGCCCTACCACCATGCAAAACTTAGTAATAATTAAACCACTTTAACCGATTTAAATCGCGTATATTTATCATTATTTTTGTCCCATTCAATGCAAAATGCTTGAAACGTCCCGTAACCATAGTCACTGCAAAGTGCTTGAAACATCGGGACAAAAATAATGATGAATATATACGCGAATTAAATATATTATAGCCGTTTAAAGTTGTTTAATTACAATGTGTAATAATAGCAAAAACCTAAGACAACACTGTATGCGTATAGTTTTTAGCCAGTATCTTCATTCAGTACTTTCATTGGTGGAATACAAAAATATGTTATATAAGGTTAAAATAAAAAATACCGGCCAAGTGCGATTCGGACTCGTGCACCTAGGATTCCGTCCAAAACTCTAGGTATATGAATAAAAGTTATGGTATTTTTATTGCTAAATGAAATCCATAACAATTTAAAATTATTTAAAATATTTATATTATAATACGGCGTTACAAAACTATTATGCTTTTCGCAATTTTTCCTTTATTTCAAAAAATACAGCCGTTTATGCTGCAAATTTTCGACACTCGTAAGAGATTCAAATCCTACAGGGAACTAAGAATGTTGAAATTTGGTAAGAAGCAAACAAAAAAAGTTATAACTATAACTGTGCGTTGCTTTTAGAATTGCGTACATTTAGAAGTTTGATGTTTTCACAGCTCCGAGGGACAGTAGATCTAAGTATTTAATATGATTTAATATAATATTTCAGCTCGACACCTCCACGCGACAAAAAAAGCGATCCTTTTTTTCTCTTCGAGGTACCTACGGCACCCTAAAAATTATAATTGTAGCAATTTTTCATAGTTCAGCCACAATTTTATCGAGTCAGACATTGTAACTCGATTTGGACACAGATGTCGTAACTTGATTTCTACATTGTACATCTCTAAAAGAGAACAGACTCGTTATTTGCGAGCGGCGTCCGCCCATAAACGTTATCACTAACTAGCGATCGGGGCGGATCGATCCCTGATTCGACTCACGAAATTAAGGAAATCGCTCATGGGGATATTATTCTCAGTGATAACATCTAGATATAGGAGATTTTTGCCCTTGAACAGTTTTTTCTTTCGACCTTTGGCTCCGTTTTTTGATGTAGATACGTTAAAGGCGCAGTTTGGTTTCAATTTTGGGTTTTGATGTAATGTATATATTTGCTAATTTCAAATGGTTTCGGTTATCGTAGGTAGATTCGTACACAAATTTATCAAAACCAACATTGAAGTCAAACTGCTACCTTAATGTAAATTATATGGAATTCTAAATAAGAAATTGAGCAGTTAAGAATGAAATATACTAACCGTCCAATTAGGTGGGCAGCGTGGTTGGTCAGTTGTTATAGATGATGTTTTTTATACAATATATTAAAAAAATTAAGTGTTGCCTAGAGCTGAAATTCTATGAGCATAATATCGAGGTATAAAAAGACAGTGATGGTGAAATGGTAGTGTTTGAAAATGAAACTTTTTATTACCTATTCACAAATGGTAAATTTTATTTTAATCACATTATCATATTATTTTAAAACGTTAATTATTGGAGCTCCTGCTTCTTTTTTTATTCTATTAAGAAACGTGTTTTAGTATCAGCATATGTATCGAGATTATGAAAATGATCACACAATTTCCCTGCTCCTACAAATATAATATTATTATATTAATAAATATAATGTGAATAAAGTAAATAAAAAACAAAATACATAAATATATAATTTTAATATTTGTTAAATGGAAAATTTAGTAGTAAATGAGAGTTGTTTTTTTTTTTACTGTCTATATTTATCCCCTAAGCTTGATCAATCCAATGCTTGAGCGGGAAAGTAATGTATTTATCAACATCTTGTCACACCATCAAACACTTCATGGCGTCAGAACTAGGTAGTCTTACTAATACTCTAGGTAAATATTCTTACAAATAACAAAAGAAATACCTTACCGGTACTTTCACGGGTACAATCCACCGGGGGCAATGCAGTCAGCATGCTAGGTAAGTTGCCAAATAGGAGTGGGCTTGCATTTGGACAGCCTATAGTTCTGGACGTAAGATTTGATCAACATAGCAGTTGTGTTAACTGTCATATTCTGCAACATAAATTTTAGCTTTCATCTAGCTAATCATATTATGCTTACAGAATAACAACGTAAAGATTAATATGGATCATTGTTCCATTTTTCTCTTGTAAAATGAAGCATTGTTTGATGTTATTAGTGCTTTTTTCAATACAGGTGGACTGCTTGTATAAAATAACCTATTTGGTTTTTAAAATATAAAGCACTAATATGAAACCATTGTAAATATTTACGATACTGATGAAACTACCTCTTTATCATAAAATTCCATGATATTATACAATCAAACATTATATCACTCATGCCACATAACTGCATCAGTTATTACAGAATACATCACACTTATTATTTGGGTAACAGCAGAATTCGAGCAAAATGGGCATAAAAGTGTCGAAATGCCAACATTGTGCCCGCCGCGAAAGCTTTATGACGCCCGTGCGCGTCATTTGACGCATCAACTTGTTGTTGGGTTCCAGCAAAGTTACATATTTGTAGGTGTGTACGTTTTTAGCTGTTGAGAAGTGGTTGGCTAATTTTTTCGTTAGCAATTTTTGGGAATATTATTTTATTTTTAATTGCTAGAAACATATGAAAATATCAAGATTTTCCTTTTGCAAGAAATTTATTTTACATTGATATTTTTACAAGCTCTGTGAACGAATCATGTGTAAAATGTATATTAGTTAAAATATTATGTATTGGTCAAGCTCAGAGCATTGGAAATGCTCGATAAAATCTGGAATGATGATATTCACCGAAGAACTAAAGTCACCGACAGCTTTCCGAATTTGCAAATTGCAGTGGCAATGGGCTAATTACAAGCCATATTGCTCGAAGAACTATTATCAGTAGGGAAGAAAGGATCTCCAATGGTTATGCCGGGAGTGTCGGTAGGCCTCCAAATAGGTGGACTGACGACACCGTAAAAATCGCTGGTAGCCAAAGGTTACAAGTGGCTAATAGCTGTTCGTTGTGGCTTTCTATGGGGGAGTCATTTGTTCAACAGTTGACACCTTCTAGCTGATGGTGATGATGATTGGGCCTGCAATGGCCTTCTAAGCAAAGGTCACCTAAATGCTTGTGATTAGTACGTGCTGTTTTGTACCTTTAGGTTCTATTTGCTTAAGTTTAAACAGTATGTTTTATTGCTCGTTACGTCTTTAATACTGAAAGAGTTGGTAAGTCTATCCTACCAATTTTGTACAAAATAAATAAATCACGAACGTAAAAGGCAACCTAACAAATCGCTACTCCTTTCCTCCTATTACACCATCAACAACAACCCACTGAGACAATTATTCTAGTCAATATTTAGCTTTTAGCGACACGACGGACAATCGATCAACCAGCTGGGCCCGGTCGAGAGTAATTTGATACACATCGGAATGTGGACACAAATAAAATCACTTAGCGCTCGAGTGGTGTCCTGCTGCGAGCATCTACCTCTTACTGGGAAACACTGGCACCAAATGAGGCTGGTGTAATATAGCCGATGGTTTGTGGGGACAAATATATGTGTTAAGTTTACACAGTTTCCATTTTACTTTTATACGGATGGCTTTAGAACTGTCTGACATATTGTTTTCGTATTTGTGAATGACAACTAACTGCAATAAATTGTTCATACATTACTTATATCATTATACAATGGCCATATTAGATGATGGAGAATTAAGAGAATCAACCTTATAGAAGGCATTCAACGTAATCAAATAACGAGACTGCATATTTCTATTTATAATTGTTAAACGTGTTTAGAATATACGATCGATAGGACCTCATTGAGAATCAGTGATTATTCTTTTTGTGTAATAATTAGACTCGAACCATTTTATTCTGAGCCCGAACCATGCATTGATATATGCACCATATACCTGCTCTCCTTGGCAGTCCGAGAGGTAACCGTTATCGTTATAGATATCGAACTTAGTGTGTCTGAAGTATTTTATCACAGAAACTAACGTATACCTTACATTTGAAAACACAAAGATTTTTTTGTGATATTTTTCATGAATTTAAATAATTGTTCGCAATATAAAATCCAATTATTTATTTTTATAAAACTCATTCATATTATAAAAGCAGTTCATTTTTCAGTTTTCTCACAGCTACATGTTTAGGCTTGATTATATTATTTTAGTATCTTGCTGTATTTTTTGTCTAATACATATATCCGAGTAAAAATTCAGCTGCTTTTTAAAAAACCAATTCGTATACAGAAGAAATTAAACGTAACTGACCTATTAAAAATACTAGCACATTCTGGCACATGTTTTGCAAATTCACTTATGTTTATTTTCTGTTTCAGCTTCAAAGGCAAATTGAAAAAAGGATGACGTCATTTGTCCAAAGAGGAACTAAAATAGTGAGTAATAAAAATCCACATACAAAGGCTGGTGCTTTTTACCGAGGATTTCAATTGGGAAGTAGAAAATTCGTACGGATAAAATAGGGCGTGAAATTGCTCTGGGAATGGCAGTATTTGTTTATGGGAGACCGTTTTACGTACTGTAAAATTAAGGTGTAATTCTGTACCTTTACCTGAATATTGTGGGTTGTGATAGAGCAGTATTTGTCATCGTAAACGGTTCTGCTCAAGACGTGGGTTTGAGAGAAATATATTGCGTTTTAAAATCTGCGGTCCACTTGTGTCATCTTATGCTGCAAAGTAAATAAATAAACGCTCCATTTAAACGAAGGAAACTCTAGAAGCTAGTAAAGTAAAATGGTAAGAGGTGTGTCTTATTTTATTCAGTTTATTTATTTAAATGCGTCTTGTTTGAAGATATGATATTGATATCAAGTGTTTTAAGAAGTCAGAATCTCAAAAATGACAATTACTCCTACAAAGATTTTTGTGTGAGATTTTGAATGAGTTTGTATAAAAGATTGTCCATAAATTTGTGAGCTCAAAATAGGGTCGAAAGGGGTTCAGCAATATCTCACCTTATCTCACTCAAGGGAAGGAAGGGGCAACGAAGACTGCATCTTCATTCAACAATCAATCAAAAAGACTACGAGTCTACAGGAGTTATTAGTATATCTATATTACTCTTTGAATTAATATGTAAAATTTTTTTCCAGCCTTAGCTAATACGAATTTAAAGCCACGTGAGCTAGGCTAGTACTTGCATCCTTCATTTATTTATTGTGGGTGTCGTGAAAATGTTCAAGATTAAATTCGTCATTATAGATGCGAGTAAGTTGTTGCTGCACGTTGCACGCACAATAGGGCTCTTAAAATCTTAATGCCTTACAAAACTACAAATTTCCGAGAGGAAAAAAATTAATTCATGTGTGGGATAGTTGCTTAATTACCCGAAAGATAGCGGGTTGTTGTCAGACAGGTGGAGAATAAAACATAGTTAACACATACAGCGCGATAATGGTAGGAAGATTAACACAGGACATGAATGAAAGTAATATTTCTTTTTATTTTCATTTTGAATAAATTTTTGTTAATATATATTTCCAGTTAACCTTAATCAACATAATTTTGAAATGATGAAAAATTACATTGTAAATCAAAGAAAAATATTAAAAATTTACACTTATCTATGCGGGGCACGGCGTTGTCAGCTCGATCTTCGAAAAACGAAAGATAAATTTGATAGAAAGATGATTGTAAAACACGCTGTTAACCGACACTTTCATCATTCATTTATGTATTGGTCAACTTGGAACTTATTAGCGCAATCTGAAACGGACCCTAAATATATTACTGAGCAATGTAGCATACACACACAAATTCACAGAATAAGGATGCACCTTGACAAATAGCTGTAGTTTCTTCAGAACAAAGAGGGTTATATATCGTTCCCACAGTGTAAACGTTTATTGAATAAGTAAGTAGATTTTATACAGCGATGCTACTTCACGATGCGTCATTTTTGTTATGAGGATAAAAAGCTTTATTATATCCAAGTGGTTAAACATAAAATACCTAAGGTCACCAAACAGTTACATTTATATGTAATAAAATAATATGGTTTTAGTACAAAGTTTACTAAAAAGTTTTATTGAAGTTTCAGCATCAACAAATTTCAAACTTGTCACGATTTCGTGCATGAAAAATTACTAAAAGAAGAAAGGGCGTAACTTATGCAGAAGCCAAAGACGTGACATAAATGTCAATTAAATATGGAAAGTTCTAAGTATATTATGCCATTATGAATCACATCAAGTTTTTAGCATAAGTGATCTTTTAGAAGCTTTTATTTTTAATGAATTAAATATAATAATAAGTACTTGTGAGTAATTTAATAATAGGCTGTACTCACGCGTATTGGTCGAGATTGACGAGCTAGGTTTCGGGTATCCTAATTCACGCATCTATTTTTTTAACAATGCTTGTTCTACAATTTATATTGACGTAACGGCCGTGTGGACTGTGTTGTAATAACATTATATCTCTGTACATATCAAAGGGCAACATATTATCATAAAATGAAGAGAACCGCCTTTTTGTATCACCACTTATAATCATAATAAAATCACGCTAGTTTACATTTTGAGCTTAATTCAAACTCAACTTATTTTGCTTATTTATTCAAGTCATGTTCTGAATTAGATCTAACCACATTGCGACAATTTTTATCAGCATAATACCCGAATATGTATTCAAGTGAAGTACTTCGACTTAACATAATATATGTAAATTTAGAGCTTCACATCTTGAAAATAAGGACTCAATCGTACGCATGAATTACTTTGTAAAGTCATAAAATCGTCTCACGAATATAGCGTCGCGCGTCGCCGTCGTGGCATAGTAGGTCGTAGTCTGCTCAACTGAAAGAGTTCCTTGCCCTTATTAGATACACCATAACCTCATAAATGATGCATGCCATGAAAGCATTATATATTTATGACGTCATTAAAATATTTTCATAACGCTATAAAGTAGGCAAAATAACTTGCTTGACTCGGCAGTAGGCTACGCTATGCAAAGTATCGTAAAATTAATTTTAACTACCTCTATTACCTTGATCCATGTGTGCAGGTGGATATAAAATGTATTTTCGGTCAAACAATATTATTTTTTTAAAGTTCGTAAAAAATGGCACGATTTGGATTTATTTGAGGCAGATACATTATACTTGTTTGAATTATCATTTTCCATATTTCCATTTTCATGACCCGTTTTCACATTTGAAAGCAGCGTTTCAAACATTTTTATCCCCTTCATAGCCTATCATAGTAAAATATACCTTTGTATAAATAACATGACATTAGAAAAAAACCTTTTTCTCTACTATCCTCTTCATTACTCAAGAGGTCACTTTTAACCCAGTTGGTGTGAAGTACCTCATCAGATCATATCAGTTTTGCCTTATTATATTGTCGATAGACCAGAAGACCTGACAATGAGTGATATATGTATTGAGAGATGAGAAGAAGTTAAAACCGAAACCAGAATGTATATTCACATTTTAAGGAAAATTTCAGCTAGAATATGCCGTTGAGTATTGGTGATAGATTTTCGATTTCATAGTGGTAAACCCAGTCAAACGAGCATTTGCAAAATTTGTCTCTTTTTGTGAACCTCAAATCAGGGAACAAGGGAGACAGGTAATGGAGGTGTGGCATGTGCCAACGCAACTGGCCCAAATCAGGCTTGTTTCTAAAAAAACACAGTGTTTAGTACTACTCAACAAACGAATCAATTCTTCCGACGACGCAATGGATATAACTAGTGACCATAGCAACAGGCTGAAGCGCAGCCTATTTTTCCATGTGTAAGATTAGTTAGTGCTATATTAGGCTGCAGCAAAAATCTTCGTATGCATGGCATTATGTGCGTATGTATGCCATTCTTATTGTTTTTATTTATGTGTGAGTGAAACGGGTAGAAGAGACGCGGTGACACTTTTATGTGAACAAACTCGGATTGAAGGCAAATCTCCCTTGTTTCTCTGATCTGTGATATGGACCATGGATCCTCTGGGTGGTAGCCCGCAGTTTTTATAACACTGAAGTATCTGAATATGAGCCAATTCCGGTTTGTGAATAAACGGTATTTGAGTCCAAGGTTGTTCCTTGTGTAATGTTTTGAAGCCGTGATGGCTCATTGGCATTGACTAAGGATTGCCGTGTAGCAGGTTCATGGTTCGCATCCCGCCGCGGGCTTGACCTTCAACGCATTGTGGAAGGACATTTTGCGCAAGCCTGGCTAGCGACCACCCTCAAGTAGAAAATCTGTCGCCAAGCACCTCACGGTGTGTTCCGGCAGCAGTCCTAGAGAACCAGTGAAATTACAGGCACATGAGACTTAACATTTATGTTTCAAGGTGACGGGCTCATTGCAATTCGTGACTTGTGACGAAATGCATCTGTTATAGGCAGAGGTTAGTCCGCATAACATCAGGTGGACCACAATATTGTTCCGTCACTATAACATACAAAAAGAAAGAAAAAACCGCAGAGCGTGAGTCATTGCAAAACTAGAACTATTAAGAATATTGTGTAGCTTTAACATAGATGGCGTTGTTTGAAAACAGATTAAAAATAATTTTATTGATTTACATGGGTTTGGGGAAAATGATTAAAGTCGTTTTGGATTTTTTTACACGATTATCGATTTGAAGCAGGATTTTATCTTGAAATTATTTTATTTACAGCTCTCAATATTGCGGCTTAAAGCTAAAAAGCTGCTGTTTTTAGTATACATTTAGGAACTGATTTCGGAACTTCTTACCAACGATGACAAATTTTCGTACCTAACTTTCGCTGAATTGTGACCGAGTATTACGAAAATCTGAGTCAACAGCGCCCGCCGCGGCTACACAAGACCGCGCCATGCTCCCTTTGAATAGAGTTTTGGCTATTTACATCAAGCAAAGTATTGAAAATATGAAATAATACATTACAGGCAAAAGAGAATTTTCACATCACGTGGTCTTTGTGCTTATATTATTTGAAAAATAATTTATGTCCTATTCTCAAACCCACTGAATATACACACAAAATTTCCTAGGAATCGGTCAAGCCGTTTCGGAGGATTTTTATCACAAACACTGTGACACGAGAAATTTATATATTAAGAAGTACCTTCTTACCACTTTTTATGGCTTTTCTCGGAAAATTGTTTTAATATTCCAGTCCAATTTGAATTCTGAATTAAAACTCAGATATGTACGAATGTTGTATTTTAATGATAAATATCTTATGTTAAAATTAAGTTGTACTAATAAATACATCAGTGATTAATTTCATAATATACGAATCGACAACCATTAAATGAGTCGTCGCATCGTCTTCACTCATTCTGCTTATCCGTTTGCATATCTGCAAAACCAACAATGAGGTTAGCCTTATAATAATTTCCAATATAAGACAGTAATTAAGCTTTCAATTTCTCTTAAAACTGGAGCTACTCAAATAATGATTCTATCGTCAAGCACGTATCGTAGGTCGTACTGAATTCTTCCGTCACAATGTTTAGTCGTCGGTTCCTATACATTGATTGCCTACCATACCAATCATTGTAGCGTAGTAACCCTTGCGGAGCTAACATCGCTGTTCCCATTGCATTGCTTTAAAGCTCTCAAATTATATTCCGCGTGTACGCTGATATCAGCGTAAGAGCGTGATTTCTACAGCATGTGACGGCTGTCTTTGTTCTCTAGTTCTGATAATACAAGCTTGTTTATCCTTTCGAGGATCTAACAAGCTTATTGTTACACAAATAAAATTAGTACGTTTCTGACTGGTGAAAAATTTACGGCTACTTAATATAATAAATGCTTTGATATTCAAAGACTATATGCACTAGGCGCACTCGTTTTGTTAAGGTATCTAGCATCCTGAAAACTTATTCTCAGTAATACGTATCGCAAACTAGTTTCAAGTACATATTTTTATAGAACATTATCTTTTTAAAAATCCTCCCTATAATCCTAAAGCTAAAGATATTAATACCAAGACCACTGTTAGTGTTCAGCCACATGCCCACAATCAAATACACATAAAGCGATAGAGTGGTCAATTGACTTTAAAATAAAATCTTCTACTGGTCAGACATTATATTTTGCAATTAGTGAATATCAAAAATGTGCATGCCTTATGTACTTTTAAACATTGTACTGTGCTAACATCTTAATAACCCGCTGAAGGCGCATGTCAACGCAGCATGACGCTCAGTCATCCAACACAAACTGTAATTATTTTTCAACCAAGCGACATCTTACCCAACCATAAATTTTGCGATACCCACAGAAATTACGGCTACATCAATGTTCATATGTGAATAAATTTAAAATGTGATTTAATTTTAACGTACCTACAATTTAATTTAAATTCATTTAAGCAAATGAAAGATATGGTGAGGATAATAAGAGATGGGAATGTTAAGATGGATTTTTTATACCTATATCTGGAAAAGAACATGATTTCGTCTGATACCTATAAAAGCTGGAAAATAGCTAGGTTAGCTTAATTATATAATTCTAGGTTAGCCTGAACAACATCTTCAACCACATCATCACTTACCATCAGGTGAGATAGTGGTCAAAGGCTAACCTATCAGGCATAAAAAAAAAAATAAAAAAAAATAGCACCAGACACAGAAATGTTCTATAATACTCGTAGCATTAAGAATAGGTACATGACATGAAGAAAGGTAAAAGAAACATAACGAGTCTTTTAGTTATGTTTTTTTTTATATTTTTACGTATTAATGAATGAAATGAATGAACGTCCCAATATCGTAAAAAAAAAAAAACTTTGCGTTTTATTTTATTTTTTTACGATATATGGACGGAATAAGCTCGAGGCCCACCTGATGTTAAGCGGACTAGCCTCTGCCTATAACATATGCATATCGTCAGAAGTCACGAATTGCACTGCCCCTTTCACCTTGAGGCATAGTTGTTAAGTCTCATATGTGCCTGTAATTTCACTGGCTCTAAAGGTCTGCTGGCGGAACAAACCGTTAGGTGCTTGGCGACAGATTTTCTACTTGAAGGTGGTAGCTAGCCAGGCGGGCATTCGCAAAATGCCCTTCCACCATGTGCTGAAACCCAAGCCCGCGGTGGGATTCGAACCATGGACCTGCTGCGTGGCAGTCTATAGCCAATACCAATAAGCCATCACTGTTTCAAAAGTGGGATGGAAGCGAAGCAAAATGAAGATTTTATTTAAAATCCATCTGATCAACTTATGGTATTATCTGATATAAAAAGTATACCCAAGTTTTTAGGCACTGAAACAAGAAATCCCTTGTTCCCGCATGTCAAGTTGTACTTTGACAAGTGTGGCTATAGAGTTTGTGGTAAGCCAAGCGGTACCGTCACGTCGATGCTCATAGAAAGTCAACCTTTTGGATGGTTGAGTGAACAGAACAAAACAAGTTGGACATGTCAATGCCCACGCCTTTACAGTAACCTGATACAAGCAGGCGGATACATTTAACACCACGAAGAGGTTCGCAAGCGGTCGCATCGCGTGTGTGCAGGGCATTAGGCGGAGCGATGAGCGATGCGGCGAGCGGCGAAGGAGCCCCGATGTCTCCACTAAAGACGGTAATCTTGTGTGTGACTACAAGATGTCACGCACACTCAGTACGTGCCGTGGGCGTAGGTAACCTTTTTCACTTGCTTATATGTTTGTGCTTGCATACAATACTAAACTAATAACCTTTTATTTTTAGAATATTTTATGAATACACTTCAATCAAAGTCATAATCATCACATTTTCTAACAATATACCTTATTATATCTTGGTATAGTAAGTTATGAAAATAATTCATGTCAATATAATTTTATTGTACTTGTTAAAAGCGTTGTTTTAGAATTTCGAGGTTCTAGGTTTGATACCAAAATGCGTCTAGTATTTTCTGACAAAAAAAATTAAGTACCAAGTAACGAAGTACCAATTGCTATAAGAAGCTAAAGGCTTGCCTCCTATAACATGGCTCCAAATCATGTGTAGCAAAATGTCGGTCTTTAGACACTTCTGTTATTTTTTTTCTATTCCTATTCTCTATTCAAATATACATATTTGGGAAGGCATTATAATCCATTGACGCCGCGCCTCACTAAAAACATAGCCTTAGATGCTCATCCGCTCGCCCGTGTCATGAAAGTGGATACTTTAATATCCGATTCATTGTTCTGTTACAAATTTGTCAGTGATCTTTACATTAAACTTTTTCTCTTTTAAAAATTTGAGCCGGGACCATAATCCCCGTGAGGCCGGCACTTGTAAGTAAATCTTCGTCACTTTATGACACGGACCACACAAATGAACTTTTAGATATCGAATAAAAATAGTCTACCTTTGTCGTAAATGTCAACTGAAGTGGTACAACTTGATATCACGTAAGCATGATACCCTTTAAGGTACTCCGTAAAAGTGTCCAGTTTCAGTTTATCTTTTGTCTTGTAGGCATTATTTTTCTTTGAAATAATACTGCCTACAAGAGTAATAATATTAATACTTGAAAGTTAACAAAGAATGAAAATAAGTTTGTAAACTGTCATGTATTAATATTCTGTAAGGGTAGATTGCTGTGCAAATATTAACATAGCTGTATACTCAGTAATTTTGTACAATTATTTAATTTAGGAGAACATGGTTAGAATAGCATCCTGATATCTTCCTGGCGACGAAGGTAAAAATACTAGGTTGACAGTAATGAGACTGCCATTTTACACTGCGATCCCCAAGCATCTGTCAATCGTGGAGCAACCACCCTCCAATGAGAGAGGATGTGTTCAGCATTGGACGAACAGGCTAATATAGTAGTACAGTTCAGTATTTAAAGCTTAATAATTGATAGTCATCTGCCCTTATCCTGCTCTATGTGGGTTAGGAAAAATGTGTTTACTCTTACTATAAAACAACGCGAAAGAAGTTCTATAAAAACAAGGTATATATTAAAAAATAATATGTACTACAAAAAATTTAAAATTACATAATATAAAAACACAAGAGCATACTGTACCTATGATGGTTTGCCTACGATTGTTTGGTACTATACCCACTACATTTACAATAAGCGCATAATCTGCAGGAACACCCTATGCACAGCAATGCTAGTAGTGTCATGCTGCCTATATGACGCATCTTGCCCATAGTTGACTCTTACGACGTCCAAAGAAGACAAGGAACAGTCAAAATACAGTTTCAGAAAATATTTTATCTATTTTAGTGTCTTTAAACATTACTTTGAATTGAAAATGTAAACTCCAACCGTTTTGTTTAATCGCTTGCCAAACTACATTAAAAATGCTCCGTACGATAAATTCAAAAAAAAAATTAAGTAAAGTACATATTGACGTTAATTATTTCTATACGTTAAATGAATTTATGACATAACTTTGATGTACAATGAACTTTATATATTTTATTTAATTATATTTTTTTGTTATTTTATTGAATTATTAAATGTAAATTATGTAATGTTTATTTATTTTATGATCTCAATTTATGCGTTACGATTGTTTAAATGTATTGTTTTAAATTGTTTCAAATAGGATATAAGTAGATGCATGCATTTTTATAGAAATCACTCACTTTATACTGGCTTGGTTTAAACAAGCCATGTATTCTACATATTTTGCAGGCCGAGGATTGGCTAAGTTCATGCACTAAGATCTGCATAAAATATAGTATTTAATTACGCAAATAAATATTTTGATTTTGATTTGAAAACTTTATGACCCTTGTCTTTTTTAACGTCTAATATTTATATCTTCGAAAAATACCAGGTACAAGTAGACGAAGGTAAAAATACCAGGATGTGAACAGCAGGGCCTTCTTAAAAATGCCATCTGACACTGTGTTCCTCGAGACGCCAAGCGTGGTTATTATGGCAAAACCCAAAAGTGGGGAAGGCCTTTGTTCAACCGGTGAACGTCATTTGGCTTATTGATGTAATGATTTAATAAACACTAATATTATAAAAAGGAAAAAGGAATTTTTGTATGCAACGAATAAACTTAAAAACTACTGTACCGATTTGGCTGAAATTTGGTATGGATATAGTTTGAGACCTAGGGAAGGACATAAGCTAGTTTTTATCTTACTGTGCGAAAAGAGGTTAATGGTTTTGCGCGATAACCGAAATACGCGCAGGCGGAGCCACGGCCGGAAAGCTAGTGCGATGCATATAAAAACTGGCTAGCTACTACCCTGAAGGAGAAAATCTGTCTCCAAGCATCCAAGGATATAACGGTACCTACTTCACTCCAGTATCAGTTGTTGTGTTGTAAGCTTTGTATTCTTATTGTACGCTTAGCTTGTTAACATCTTCTCATCATCACTTAACAATATATGCGATACAAATATACAAAAAATGTAAATGTAAATGTGTAAAATGTTAATGTACAAAAGGTACCCTTATCAGAATTTTCATGATTTACATAACAATAAAATAAATTCTCTGTAGGTTAAATTAACGTGAATTATTCTGAATATTAGATAAATAATCAAAAAATCAAATTAAAACATGATACAAAAAATTTATTAAAATATAAGAATTATTCTAAATCAACCACATGGTAATTTAAATATACCCGTATGCTTACTGCCACACGCAAGCTTATGTTAGATAGATTGTAACTTTGGCGACGTGTATCTAATTTTGCAAAAAAATCTTGTGCAAAACTCAGATTCTGATCGTGGGTAATGATGCATTTAAAATATAAATATTTTCCTTGCTGTCACGCAAGGTTTACACCCTGAAGGCATGCCTTAATGCCTTATTTTATGCTTTATTTTGATGATGGGTAGCGTTCGGTAAGCAACGCAGACGATAATTTGAGATAATTTACGCAATTCTGAATAATTTTGTTGATGTGCATGTTTTGCTCAAGTTTATGATCATTATGAAGTTTTCAGAATTCGGCTTCCCGTCTAATACTAGGATGCCTCGAGCGAGGTTAAAGATTTGCATCGCATGCAGGTGTTTTTAAAGACAAGTTGCAAAATATGCTTATTCGTTTTAACGACCTATCCCACACTTGAAATTGTTACGGACATCATCAAGACAAAATGATGGATGTATCTTCTCTAAATAGTTATCATCATGAGGTTGGGTGTCAGTGTCAAAACTGGAATCTTAAGAGCCTTGCCAAGCGGCAAGGAAGAAAGCAGCCAAGCCAACATCCCTTATAGGCCTTAGTAGTAGATGTTTCGTTTTTTTTAATGCCTGATAGGTTAGCGTTTGACCACTATCTCAACTGATGATAGGTAAATGATGATGTGGTCGAAGGTGACGTTCAGGATAACCTTGAATTACTGGCTCTCCGAGTCAGCTGCCGGAATGCACCTTCAGGTACTTGGCAGAGTTTCTAATTGAGGGTGATAACTAGCCTGCCGAGGGCATTCGCGAAATTCCCTACCATCACGCAATAATTCAATAAATAAAATAATAAATTTAATCGTATAAGTTCAGCCTGACCCACAGCTGTTTAAATAAGTATGTTATTACTTCTGAAACCGATGCGGAAACAGATCCATAAATGAAAACTAAAAGAAGAAGCCCAATGTATTTTTCATAAAATATATTCACATTATATTTTAAGAAAAATACCTTTTTACATCATCACTCAAATAAAAAAATATTACATACTACTCAAATAAGTTCTTTTATAATGTCAAATTATAAAAAAACAGCTAGTATCAAAAGAGGTCGAAAAATAGCCTTAGCTAGTACCAAAAGAGGTCTGTAGGCAACAACTTCTTAGACTAGCATCTACACGACGTATAATATTCTTTTGATCATGGAACCTGTTTCAGTAGGTGTACTACACAAAAAAATAAGGTTATGCTGTACACAATACCTAAGAGCTAACAATAGATCCCACACTCATAATAAATATGTGCAATTGCACTTTAAACCAACGGAAGTAAAAATACAGCTTGTTAGTGCAGTAATTAACGACGATTGCACAACACAATCTCCCGTTGTGCATTAATGATATCAGTGCGAGAGAAATTTAAGCGAACATCGCAGCTCCCATACATTTTGCGATGCTGATCGTTGGATTGCACTGGAAACGCAGTACATAAATTTGGAAGAAGGATTTCTTACAAAGGCGTTTTACATCGTTTGCAAATCTATGATGTGGTTTCGGCGGGAAAAGAGTTTTTTCTTCTCTTTGACATATGCCTTGCTTCGAAATGAGGTTATAATATAAATCACTTAACGGTCATCAATTAAAACATTAATATGAATATTTTATTTTATATTTAGTGTATATTTACTCGTAATTTACACTATTGTCTAATAATTAAATATGAAGGTTATCATACCATAAACATGACTTGGTTGAGTGTTTGGCATATTGACATGACTTTTATATGACTAGAATTGATTGTCATAATACGACACTGAGCATAATAATTGTGTGGTTTAGATTTTAGTAAGACATGGTACAGCTAGCTAGAATACTGACTTGTATTTTGTACAATATAGTTGCTAGTAACTTTAAGACTTTCGCGACTTGAACACATAGTTATAAGTATTTAACGGGACTTAATCGCGATTAAACATGTATATTTTTATTTATTAAGACCCGACGATGTTGTCAGTATTGTGTGTCGAGACGATACATTTCTAAATCAAATGCGGGTAGTTGGAGAAAATACCCGCCCTTCAAGACGTTGACACCCGCCTCATCAGTCCGCTCGTGACCACGACCAATGCAACTTGGTCGAAACGTCGAGGTAAATAAATAAAAGTGTACATATTTAATCGTGATTAAGTCCTGTTATATACTCGTACTAAATATAGTTGCTATAGTAGTTTATGGTGGCATAACTTTTATAAATTCTATATACGAGTATTTTATATCTGCATCATAAAACATACAAAGTGTACCTACCTATTCACACTTCTATTATGAATAGCTTTCAGATTCAGTATTGCTCTTGTAGCTGAACTATAAATTTGCTGTCATATCGTATGTTTAGCAACACGGATTAGGGGCAAAATATCTTGTGTTTATGCAGTAGTCAAGTAGACTATCATCTTATTAGAGATTCAAAATTGTTTAAATTTTGTACGAGATTTGTTTATGACCTACGCATATGCTACAGGTACATCTGAGTAAGGTTAGGTTAGTTGTTAGGTAGAATCTTCCCTAAATATTTGTATTTAGTTTTGCTATCCTTAATCCAACTTGATGCAATGATAGCCTAGCGGTAATAACTATGGACTGCCGTACGGTTCGATCTTCAATGCAGTGCCACCGGCTTGAACTTCACAGCATGAAGGAAGGGCATTTTGTGGAATGTTCGCCCGGCTAGTTATCTCCTTCAAATACAAAATCTGTCGCCGAGAGAATAACAGTGTGTTCCGGCAGCAGTCCTTGAGAGCCAGTAAAACTACAGGCACATGAGACTTCACAACTATACGTGATAGGGTGAAGGGCGCAGTTCGTCATTTGTCTGTTCGTCATTCGTCACATGTGATGAAATTCATTGGTTATAGGCGAAGGTTAAACCGCTTAACATCAGGTGGGTCTCGTGCTTACAATCAAATAAAAAAAAAACTGGGACTATCTAGATCTAGATCTAGTGTAGTAGTTGTGGTTATAAAGGTTACTACCTCTATCTAAGATATAGAACTTTATACGTATACGCCTTCACTGTTAAGAAAACCAAGTGTGTGCTGTCAAAAGCTTATGTACTGCTCATAAAAGCGTACTGCGGTTGGATCGAACCACGACGACACGCATGGGACACAGACTAGCAACCCCAGAGGTGAACAATTTATGTGAGCTGTGCTGCGTGGATTTTTGCAACGCTTTGTTGTTCGATTGGAAGTCGATTGGGTACAGTATTTTATGGTAGAGAAATATAACGACCTGTACTGTACAGGCTGCACTGCGGTATGACACTGATTTTTGTATGAATTTCCCAACTTGTCACCTACTGTTTTGTTGGAAATGCCGTAGACGTGTAGTTTTTTTGAAGTTTCTATTTGTTTATAGTATGATTCATACACGTAGTCTTAACTTATGTGTCTTTTTCATTATAAAGTAAAATTAGAATTAATATAATCTGTGACATAGTTATTGTTTTCTATTTAGGGATCCACACTAAAAACGGGGTTTTATTACTAAGTCAGCCTGCCACAATAATAATAACAAACATAGAAAGGGGGTCCGCAAACAAACACGTTTCTTACGTAATATGATTTTTAACCGCCTTAAAAAAGGAGGAGGTTCTCAATTCGATTGTTTTATAATTATTTATTTGTTTGTTACCTCAAAAGTCTTGATTGGTTAAACTGATTTTGATATTTATTTTTTATCTGAAAGCTGATGCTTGTCGTCTAGTACAATTACAATTTCATCAAAGTCGGTCAAGCCGTTTTTGAGTTACTAATTTGAGTCCAATAACTGCAAAATGTTTTTTATTCTGATGATATAGTCGTTGACAATAAATTACAATCAATCCCGTAAGTAGTCACAAATACCATGCGCACAATATTGTGATAATAGGTACTTTTGAACTATCATGGTACCAACTTCAACAAGTCATTTCACACTTTTGAGTGTCAAAGTTGGTTCCATTTTAGGTATACAAAAAAATTGTTCATTGCTTAAACGGTAATATGTATATGTGTCAACATTGAATAAGAATTAGAATATGAATAATATTATTCGTAATATTAATATTAAATTACACAGTGGTAAAAATATTCATGGCAAGGTCTTATGCAGTACACCAGTCATTGGAATCAGTCTGCATATAGACTTTCAAATATGAATACGTGTTTGTAATTTACAATGGTCAACGTCAATAATCAAATTCCACGAACAACAGTGAAATAATAAAAAGTTATAAACATATAATATCTAAGGATCTTGAACTGTATGTAAAAAGAAATTCTAACCTCTGTGTTATTACGGAACCCTCAGTGTTTGTGTGCACCCGGCCGGTTACATTTACTCTAAATCCATGCATGATAGATGATGATAACAATTGAATTTAATTCATGAATGGACGATATCAGCTCCGAGTTATACGTAAGGATGTATAGTTAGGCTTTGATCACCATTTTACTTAATGGTAAGTGAACAGGCTCTCAAGAATAGCTATCGGAACACACTGTTACCACAGTATAAAGTGCTGTTGCATCCTAGCGAAGTTATTAGGTAAATACCCTAATACTATGCGGTGAAGCTCAACTCAAGGCCTTACTCAACCTTATCGTAATAATAATAGCAATTCATGGACAATGCTAAATAGGTCATCACTCACTATCTCAAATAGTGACATTATTACCCGAATTCGAAAAAAGGAGGAGGTTCTAAATTCATCTGTATTATTTTTTTGTTTTTTATCTTTGTTACCTCAGAACCTTGGACTGGGTGCACCGATTTTGATAATTATTTTTTTTATTTGAATGGTGATTGATGCTTTTCATTTGGTTGTTGCACTCCGATCACATAAAAATATTTTCATATCATGATGATACAGTCGTTGACAGTGAATGACAATCGATCAAGTAGCAAGAGGGTCACTAAAATAAGTAAAAAATATTTACAACCAAAAAATGGAACCGCCTTCAACACTCAAAACTGTGAAATAACTTGTCGAAGTCGGTACCGTGATAGTTCAAACGTACCTTTCAACATTTTTTTAAGATTGAAAGGTTTCGTGATTATGGTACTTATTAATGTTTTAAATAATCGCGTCGACCACTCCGCACAACTCAGTTACGATTGCCCTATATGACATAGAATCAAAAACTCGTGATTATTATTTTTTTGGTATGAAAGTTAAATACCAAATGTAATAAACACATCACAATTGAATGATAGAAGGGTTCCGTGATACTCTATTGCCGCGTTCAATAAAGTTATAAGAACGGAAGTTCGAGGACTTTAAAACCCTTTTTTTCAATAAGTATGTTTTACTTACTAAGTATAGGTAATTACTAATTATCACACAATACATGTTTAATTGCGTTACTTGATCATAGGTAACATAAGCTCTAATTGGGATGCCGGTATAGAATGTCACACCCTCATCTCGTAAGAGGCAACTAACGGGAATACACCAGCAGGTGGGCAGCAGCGCTTTCTGAGAAACTGATATCTCACACTTCGATCCCCAAGACGCCTGCCAAGCGTGGGGATTATGGCAAACCCCCTCATAATGGGGGCCGGTGTTACATATTACATAAAATATGGTGTTCAGCAGTGGGCAATCCGGCTGATACAGTAGGTACAACGTAAGTAAAATTTTTCAAGCATATTGTTCGTCCAAACCTGTAAAAGCTCTATGTAATTTATTAATTATTAAATTCTATAGGAATATTATTAGTGCCTAGTACCTAGTTGCATAAAATTTAAAATTTTTCTTAGTTTGTATAGATCTGGCATTGCATATTAGGTACCTTATTTGATTTTATGCTGTAATTATGGTCACAATCTCACCTGATGGTAAGTGATAATATCGTCGAAAGCGGTCAGGCTTAACCTAGAATTACTGCCTCTCAAGGACAGCTGCCGGAACACATTAGGTGCTGGGCGACAGATTTTAAAACACCCCTTCACCGTGCGCCTGCATCGTTTAAAAAATAATATTGTCTTTTAACAATTTAATAATGATATTTGTAATATTATTCTTGAATACTTCATCTAGTAATTAATCCTTATTTTAAAACCAATCAGCTTTTGTTTGTTTTGGTAACAGCAACTGATTTAAATCAACATTTAGAATAATGTGTTACCATTTCAAAATAAAATAATATGCTCTAGTCTTTGCCGCTCGCTTCGAAAAGTTCATCAGATAATGCGAACATTTGTTGCGTGTGAAACTAGGATTCCATTTTGCACGAAGCCGTACGTTTCGAGCTCAGTAACTATTATTATATCTGTTGCTTCGAGTAAGCATCAATACTGAATGCCTTTTAAGCTTTGGTGCCGACACGATAAATCATAATTTCGTTTCTTGAAGCTGCAGTGCAATACGAAATGTTATTTGTTAAGCAGACATTTTGTAAATTACCTTGATAACTTGTGGAAAATGAGAGTGTGGTCACGATTTTGTGCTCAGTATTTGAATAATTCTTATATATATATATATATATATATAAAGAAGACCAAAATATATCTTGCTAAATGCGTGTGTGCATATGTATTGACATTTTATTTTTTTATTTGAATTGATTACAAAAAAACCACGATTCTCACTTGATGTTATGGTATGTGTTCACGCAGCGCTTTTTATACAAACGTAACTATGTTTGTACGGAAACAAAGAAAATTTTCGAAATAGAAAGCTTGGTATTTAGAATATGACAACTACGTCTGTAAAGAAAGCACTATAACATACGCATTTCATCCTGTATTGCGCCCATCAAACTTTATTTGAGGATATGTTCTGTGCCCTGAGTCATAAATTTGTTAAGTCATATGAAGCATATCAGCCTACAATTTGACCGCGCACACATATCGTAATGGCCTAAAATATTCAAACATTGAAAAATGGCTTCAAGTTTTTACTACCGCTAAAATATGCATTGACTTCGCCTTGGTGGTGAAAGTTAACAAACACATACAAAAATACAACCCCTCTTTGTCTATCTCTATACACACACGAGATTTCTTAATACAAGTTATTTCTATTTTCTTAGTCAAGAACCAAAACTACGGTTTTCTCAAATCACAACAACTAACTTTTGACTTCACTAGCATTCGATCCTGACCAGCGATGCCTTCCAAAGTACTCTTAACAGCTCTTTTGTAATAAATCCCAGAGAATGTTGCGTTTCGAAGGCAATAATAGGGAACAGATTAAGCGTGAGGCGTATTAACGCCGGGTCTATTGCGTCGGATTTAACTCGTAATTAATGCCCGTGGCCTGACTACAATTTAGTTAGAGGATTTCCTATTGGTACGTATCATGGTGGATTGTAAACTGTAAAGTATTGACAAATAATCTTCGGTGGGACTAGAAAAATCAGGTCAATTATTTTAGTAAATAATACAGCATAGCTCACGTGATGCAGTCAGATAGCTCCGACTATAGTATCAACCACATTCGGTGTTCTTTTTCAAGAAAACTCTCCTTGAAAAAGACTACCAAAACTGACTGATTCACGTGAGTTATCTCGTATTGTTTATTTATATGAGTTAGAAATACGTTAGTTTTAAAACAAAATTAGGTTAATCAGCTGTTGATTAGAAAAATCAGGGTCTTACTTTTAAACGACAGAAGTCAGTTTCGTGTGTTTTCATTTTTACTTTTTCCGTAATCTATACTGCTTATAAGATCGATTGCATCATATGCCAACAATGCGAGTATCATCCGCAGTTTGCAATAACATACCATATTAGGTATAAAGTTGAGAAAAAAATCCATATTAAAAATAATCCAGGTATAGGCACAAAACCGGTTATGATGACATAAACACTCAACGGATATTGATGAAATTTAAATTAGACGAACGCGGAGGTATATTCTCCCCAACAAAAAAGAGTCATTAGCATTCGAGGATGAAGTAAAATGTTATTCATAGTCATACATAGAAATAATATGCACGCTCCAATTTGAGAACTCTTTTCTTTTTATGCTGTAATGTAAGTTTGTATAAAAATCACCTCATAAGGAATTGTCTGTTGATGGAGCATGCATGGTTTTGACACAGGTATAAGCGAGTATTTAAATAGCTAGATGACGCGTCTTTACACAATTTATCGAAAGAAAGAAAGAAAAATATTTATTCCAGACAGAACTGCATATAACAGCAATATTTACTCTGCTTATTATGAACACAAATTGAAAGAAATTAAATAATTTATTTCGCGATTTTATGAAGACGTCGATTTTACGATTCTGTTATGCAGGACCATTAGCTAAAATTTGCTGTTCAACATACTCATTTATAGTTCAAGTATTAGATACAACTTGTAAATTATTAGGAAGGTGTCAAGATGTGCACCACGTGTAAATTTTTTCAGTTCAAAATAGGGTTAGTCTGGTCTGGGTAACTCTAGGTTATTCTGAACAACATCTTCGATCATATCATCACTTACTATCAGGTGAGAAAGTGGTCAAAAGCTAACCTATCAGGAATAACAAAAAAAAGTCGAAATTAGAACCTCCTCTTTTAAAGTCAGTTAAAAATTATATTCTATTAGCAATTCCAACGTAAATTACAGACAAAACAAACACTAACAAACACTTTAGCAGTGCTGCCTAATGAAATAAACATTATCCAAATAATTTGTCTAATAAAATTGCGTCTGCAGTCTAAGACTCATTTCCATATAGATGATACATGTAAACATATATTCACACATACCAAAATATTCTCTAACAAGCCAAATATAAATATTCGCTTCGTTATTAATATCGTCATAAACATCCATATCCATTCGCGTTCCAGCGTCTCCAATGTAAACAGACACGTAGCCCAAGAGAGGCGTTAAAAATGTATATTCATCTAATAACTGTCGAATTCCTGTAGTAACAAATTACAGTGAGGCGCTGAGTTACTGAATGGACGAAGGCAACAAATAGTGTAGTAATTCCAAAGAGTTTTGAATAGAGTCCAATACTATTTTGGTCGTAGAACGCTGATCTTTAAACGTTTATTTCGTTTTGCCCACAGATCACTGGATACGGCGGCCCACTGTTGTAAGATCAGAGAAAGATCTTCAAGAAAACGAGATAAAAAAGTGTTTGTAAACAATTTGACGTTTATCTATTTTAATGCCAATTTGCGTTTATGAGAAAACGATATGTTTTGAGCGTAAGTGAAATTGAATTTTAGTAATACATACAGAATGGCTTAATAAAACGCCTCGGGTGAAATAAAGATAAAAAGAAAATAAGAAACTGTTTATCTGATATTGTGGAATGTTTATGCTTATTAAACTCAACAACTGTTATCAATTTTAACAACATTAGAATACATTTATATGTAAATAATTACGAATATCTTTTAACAAGTTGTGCTGTTACGAATGGAGAAGCAAAAAATATGGCATCTCACATATATTTTCAAATAAATATATCTAAACAAAAAACTGTAAATAATTCTTACATTTTACAAATTTAAATCTTTTATAGTATCAGACGTGCCGTAATTAGCCACACCAGAATTTGTTTTACGCCTCTCTTTTTGGGGTCCGTACTCAAAGAGCAGAACGGAACTCTATTTATATTATCTCTAATATTATAGCGAGATTCCACTATCTACAGTTCAACCAAGTGAAGTGGCAGAAAAAGGAACTACGAAATTGCTTACGAAAATTAGAAAAAGAATTTGGTGTTTCTCAACGTAGTAGCGCCCTCTAAGAGTTAACACATAAGTTGGTCGAACTGTATGTGATACGAGTTTAGAGTCTTCGCCGGGTCAGTAGGTATACGGAACAAGTCACACACACGGATTTAGGAAGGTGGTAACACAGTCAGCTGAATTTTTTTCATTTAGTGTAAAACGCTGAAGTAAAATATGAAATTATATTTTGAAGCGCTCGTAGCGAAGTTTGCTTAGCCGTTCTGAACCGATCAGCAAAGTTAATCAACGTCCGCCGCGGTCATGAATTGGATGGGTGACCGATGGTGACATTACTACTGAGCGCTTCCGTGCTTCGGAGGGCACGTTAAGCCGTCGGTCCCGGTTGTTGTCTTTGGATGGCAGACGTTATAGCATGGTGGAAGGCCATTTTGCGAATGCCCGCCTGGATAGCTGCCACCCTCAAGTAGAAAATCTGTCACCAAGCACTTACCGCTGAGTTCCGGCAGCTGTCCTTGAGAGCCAGTAATTATAGGTTAGCCTGAACAACATCTTAGACCACATCATCACTTACCATCAGGTAAGATGATAGTCAAAGGCTAACCTATCATCAGGCATTAAAAAAAACAGTGGGCTGCAATACATAAACCGTTCAGCAAAAAAAATGTATAGCCCATAACTTGTGCGGTCTCATCATCCAGAACTTATTATGAACATATATATATTTATAGATATAAATTAAGGTGGTCTAAATTATAAATTTTAGTTAATTTTTGTCATACATTCAGTCAGTGAAGTCAAGAGTTACTCTGCTCTGCGATACTCTCTTAGTATGTATATATAGCTTCGAAAGAAAATGCAGCTCTCGACCGTACAGCTGCAATGGGCGCTGCATCTTAATAATGAATGCATTGTCTATCCGTACGTTCCCGATCACAGTCCACACTATTTTTGCTCAAACCTGTCTGCGTCTGTCACAGAACAGAATGGTGTGGAGATGTCATCTCATACTAATTTATTTGTGTTTCAAGACACAAAAGCATCATATAAGCTTACTTAAAGCTAACTTAACGCTCAGGTCTATTTTCGCTATTTATTATATTTACTGTTTACATAAATATTTTTTTAAAAATAATATTACATTTTGTTATTTATTTTTTATTTTGACTATACATAAACTACAAATAAACTGAGCTATACGTCTATTCATGTACTGAGGTAAAGTGCAGTAAGAATTTCGGAAATATTATTATACTACTTACTCCCTAAGTTGTCCATTACACCAAAATTAATAATACGCTTTTGTTTACAAAGTGATAATGGTCTTTACAACTAAGTTGAACACCTTATTAACTTAAACTAATGCGGGAAAGAATTCCACTTCATCAACCTCTACAGTTTTGCTGTGTCCATTCATTAATTCAACAGTCATGACGTCCACTGTTGGATAAAGGCCTACCACATCAGGGGGGCTTAGTAGACTTCCTGGGGATCACAGTGTAAGATGGCAGTTCTTCAGAAGGCTGCCCACTTTCTGGTATTTCTCCCTACGTCACGTAGTAAAGAAGAGGATACATCATCTGTACACGAGAGCGTCATAGTGCTCAATTTTCTACTACTCTTACGATTAATTAAAGGGATACCAATAATGCTGGGTGAGAAAGGTGCTTCAGCGTCGCGATGCTCTTTTTTGTGGAAAGTGAGAGTTTAGTTACTGGCACATTAGTATAGTGATGTCTAATATTGGAGAACACATAAAGTATTTAAAATACAAAAGCCATTTGTTAGAGTCATGAATGGCGTGATTTTTAAACAGCTGCGGACCTCTTCTTAAAGCTTGCAATACACTTTATCTACCTGTATGTAAATAGGTATATATATATTTATATATATATATATTTATTGCTGATAGGTAAGCCTTTGACCACAATCTCACCTGATGGTAAGTGACGATGTGGTCGAAGGTGTTAACAGGCTTAACCTAGAATGACTGGCTCTCAAGGACAGCTGCCGGAACACACCGTTAGGTGCTTGGCGACAGATTTTCCACTTGAGCCAGGCGGGAATTCGCAAAAATGCCCTTCCACCATGCGGTGAAGCTCAAGCCAGCGGCGGGATTCAAACCATGGACCTACTGCGCGGCAGTCCATAGCCAAAGCCACTGAGCTATCACTGCTTCATATAATAGATATAATTTGTCTTTTAGTCAAAAACACCCTGAGTTCTTTATGAAACGTGGATAAATTTTAAAAAAGAGCATAGCCTTATTACATTCGGCCACAGCAAAGCAATAGTGTCTTTAGGCGTAAAGAGAGCTGTAGTAAGTCAAATTACGAGACGAATGAGATGAAACCAATTTCGAAGCAATGATGGCCGAGCGGTAATAGCTGTGGACTGTCGTGCCGCAGATCCATGGTTCGATCTCCACTGCCGGCTTGAGCTGCACCGCATGATGAAAAGGCATTTTGCGAATGCTCGCCTGGATGGCAACGCAAGAAGAACATCTGTCGCCAAGCACCTAATAGTGTGTTCCAGCAGCAGCCCTTCAGAGTCAGTAAAATTACGGCACATGAGACATAAAAACTGTATGATTCAGTGTGACGGGGCAGTGCAAGTCCCTTGTGAAATGCATCTGTTATAGACAGAGGTTACTCGTCCACTTAACAGCAGAAGGGCCTCGCGCTTGAACCGTCACAAGTACATTAAAAAAAAAACAGTTTGACACGCAGTGCAGTTTCAAACAGAACCAGAAAGGTGATAGTGCATCTGTATGAGACAGGCGTGTCTAGCAAGCGTCTTGTCCAAACATAACATTAAAAAAATCACGACATTAAAATCTTGGAAGGAAATAAGTCTAAAAAACATTAACAGACTGGCTTCTTCCAATTTTTTTTACAGTGTGAAGGAATTTAATGTTGGCGAGTCTTAAAGTTACTAAGAAACCTTTGGGTCTGTTCGTCGAGGTAAGTCATAGATACTATTTAAATTTTAATTTGTAAATAGATTCAAAACTGTTTACATGAATTTGATTCTTCGAGATTGTTTTGATAACTCCAATAAATTCTGGATTTGTAAACATTTGAAATTGGATGGCAGAATTACTTATTTGTAAAGTGCACTGTTTCAGACGAAGTGTCAACATAGCTTCCAGACAACTTGTATCAGCCGAATTGTCCTCCACTGCGTAACACAGCCTCTGCCATTAAGGGGGGGAGGCTATGAGTTTTCGCATAATTGTTGGTTGGCGTCGAACATAACATTATAAACATTGTAGAATAATACAACTTCCAAAGCACCGAATCCCTCTCTTGTCACCCAATTACAATTTCCATTGAGAATGTTACATTTTGGTCAATCCATCATTTTCACTCCATTAAAGTGTGACTGGTGAATATGTCATTCATCCGTTACCTAGGTAAATGCCCGAGAAAATTAGTCTATCTTTTTAAAAGAATTTAATTTGATAACATGTACATACATTTTTATGTTTTCATCTTAGAATTACGAATAAAATATTACATGGCTTTGCTGGTAGACAAATAAGGATTATGTGAGTTTTTTTCGTGTCTTTTGGTTGACAATATTCCAGACACCGTGTTATAAGAATAATGTCTGTCTAGCCAATTTGGTACGCTTAAGAGCTTAGGGGGTTACTAGAAAAATCTAGGCAATTTATATTTTGTGTTTTACTTGAGGGAGAAAATATTGTTAGTATCTCTTAATACAATACAATACAATAACTCTTTATTGCAAACCAATTTACAAATTTTACATATATTAAATAATAACAATAAAAACCCTTACATAATGGTATTACAATGGGCGGTCTTATCGCTATAAAAGCAATTTCTTCCAGACAACCTTTGGATGGACAGAAACAAAAAAAGGGAATAGGCGGTTGGTGCAACTTAAAATTATATATAAGACGTTTACTAGTAGGTACTTTAATATACATTCTAATACATAAATATCAATAAAAATACACTGTTACTATACATATACAAAATACTAATCAACAAATACACACACATATATATATATAAATATAAATATATATATACATACATATAATATATAAATTAAACACGAATATATAAATATAAACAAATATCAAGCAGAAATTGATAAATAATAATCCTTTACTGAAGTCTTAAATGTTGAAAGCGACTTGGCAAGCCTTATATGCACAGGCAGTGCATTCCACAATCGTACAGCTTGGACTGTGAAGGACTTATCCAAGAACTGTGAAGTATGGGGAGGCATTTTCAGTTGGAGGGTCTCAGAAGATCTTAAGGATAGGGAGTGTGAGTGATGTAAGAATTCAAAACGCTCTTTGAGATAGGGAGGAGTACTTGGAATGAAGAGAATATTGTAAAGCAAAGATAGGATATGAGCATTCCGTCGCAGACGAATTGGCAACCACTTCAGCCTTTTTCGAAAGTCGGAGATATGGTCATATTTTCGTAGGCCAAATATGAACCTTATACAAAAGTTTTGTAAGCGTTCAAGCTTATCTAGCTGATCTTGGGTTAAATCGAGATATGATATGTCGGCATAATCAAGTATAGGCAGCAAAAGAGACTGTGCAAGCGCAATTTTAGTGGTAATTGGTAGGAAATTCTGTAACCTCCTTAGAGAAGAAGCAGAAGCAAATATTTTGCGGCTAGTTTGTGCAATTTGAGGCACCCATGAGAATCTGCTATCAAATATCACTCCAAGATTTTTCACAGTATTGCTAATTGTTATAGCCGTTCCGTCGAAAATTACTTGTGGAAGGCGAAACCAGTCAATTAGAGAGATCATTCGCGAACTGCCGATGATAATAACTTGGGTTTTCGCCGGATTCACTTGTAGGCCGTATGAGTTACTCCAATCGGTGATACGTTGTAAGTCAGTGTTGATGATGTCAATTGCAATTGGCAACTCATTGAGTGGAGCTTGAGTGTAGATCTGCAAATCATCTGCATAAAGGTGGTAGAGTGAAGAGAGTTGATGAGATATGGAATTAAAAAAAATTGAAAAGAGGAGAGGTGATAAAACGCCGCCCTGAGGCACGCCCGCAGTTGTAGTACACCAAGATGAGTAATTTTCATCAATGCGCACACGCTGCCGACGCCCAAACAGGTAACTACGAAACCAAGCAATCACCGTTGGAGATATATTAAGAGAGCACAAAACACCCAATAAAATGTCAAAATCTACGTTGTTAAAAGCGTTGCTAAAGTCAAGTAATGCTAAAACCGACAGTTTTCCATTCTCCATGCCACATCTTACATCATCTGTGATCTTGACTAAAGCTGAAACAGTGCTGTGTCCCGGGCGAAATCCTGATTGGAAAGAGTTTAAAAGGTTGTTTCTGATGAGGAAAGAAGTAAGTTGTTGGTGGACAAGACGTTCGAGAAGTTTTGAAAGGAAAGGCAGAATTGAGATAGGGCGATAATCAGAAAACGAGGTCGCGTTGTTCTTTTTAGGTATAGGAGTAATCTGAGCTTCTTTCCAATAGGAAGGGAACGTACTGCTAGAGATAGAGCTATTAAGAAGGAACTGGATCACAGGCAATATCTCATCCAGTACTAACATGATCATTTTACGGGTGATCAGATCACTACCAACTGCATTCGATGTAATAGATTTTATGCTCATCTTAATATCACAATCGGTGAATTGCTTAAAGACGAAAGAAGAATAGTTAGGAGTTGGAATGCAAGATAGATTTCGTAATGTCGCTGCTTTTGTGGCCCCATCAAATTGGACAGAAGAGGAGAAATGCTGATTCAGAGCATCAATATCAAAATTGCTAGGGGTATTGTTATGGTGTGATTTTCCAACTCCCAATGTCTTAAGAAATTTCCATACTTAAGACGGATTATCATTTTCTAATGAATTGTGAATATGTCGGCGTTGTGCGTTTCTACACACCTGATTACAGCGATTTCTACGCTCCGTATACCTCAATTTGTTGTCATCAGTGGGTTTACATTTATATTTGAACTTGGCTGTTATCTTCTTATTCATGATAACTCTAATTTCAGATGTAAGCCAAGGTGCGGGTTGGTGCTTTATTTTGACGGGTCTTAATGGGGCATGTTTATCATAAAGATTAGTTAAGATCAAGTTAAAATGGTGCACTTTTTGGTCCATAGTTGATCCATTTACAACATCAGACCAGTCCAAATTACGAGCATCATTTTTCAAACATTCAATGTCAATTCCACCAAAATTACGCTGCAGCAGAATTTTAGACTTAGCTTTCTGCGGACGCATTTTGTATGTAAGATAAACTAAGTCATGGTAAGAAAAGGCGTCCGCTGCACACTGACCATGTTTTTTAACGTGAGATAGAGATGATACCAGCATAAGGTCAAGAAGAGAGGGGGTACAGTTTGGGAAGTTATGCGTAGCATTTAACGGAAGAATGGTCAGGTTACTCGCCCTAATAAGCGATTCAAAGGCAAGGGTTCGGGAATCCAGCTTTAGCAGGCAGGTGTTAAAATCACCCATAATAATGTTATGGTCGTATAAGGGGACGCAATCTTCAAGAAGTTTTTCAAATGAAGAGAAAAAATTTATATGACTGGATGGGCAATAATAGACACCAAGTAGCATCTTAGTGTGCGAGATATTCAGCTCCAGAAATAGATGTTCCCCTGCGTTGGTGGGAGGTGGCTGTGTTGACATACTCAATATGGAGAAAGGTATGTGGGACCTAAGATATATGGCAACCCCACCACCCTTGCTACTTGTGCGATCGTTACGAATAAGTCTAAAACCTGGTAAAGAGTACAGAGTAGTAGGAAGACATGGTTTTAGCCAGGTTTCAGAAACTAAAATGGCATGGATATTCGCATGATCAAAAGATGCCAACATATCAGGGAAATGCTTCGGAATGCTCTGAGCGTTTATGTGAAAAACATTGAAATTCTTTGCTTCGTCATCCACCATAGAACCTATGATGTCAGACAAGCTCGGAATACTGCAAAAACTGCTGTCTGAGGGGCATGCGGAGAAAAAAATATCAGTTTCGTCATCACTGCTTGATAATGACATAATAATGTAAATAAATATATAATAATAATAAAGTAATAAATACCAAATATTAAACCTACAATAATACAAACCAAATCAATAGCTATCTGTATCCACCCGCCAGCTGTGTGTTTTAAAAAGAAGAAACATAATTAAACACAAAATTAAAAACAGAAAATTAAAATAAACGAAAATGAGTAAAAAACAAACAAAAATGCTATCTTGTGCGTGTCATGTCATTACAACTTACTCGTCTGCATAGACCCATTACTGATATTTTGCACAAATCTCGTCTACATAATATGACAATGACAGCAGTTATATTTGACAAATGGCTGACTTGACAGTGACACCAAAATTATCTTTATATTTGACAGTTGACTTGACTTATGTTTATGGTTATATTTACATTCATTGTACAAACTATTACGTTTAGTGAAAATATTAAATAAAATGAGGGTGGTGTAATACGAAAGTAGAAATAAAGCAATATTCGCATAGAAGAACAAAACAATTCATCAGTCTACCTTATAAGTGACGAATGCAAATATATATAAACTAAGTCATCTAATTTACTTCCTGGCCCTACTGGCAGCCCGTTTGTGCTTTGCTGGGGCAGAAGCCTCTTTCGCCTGGCTACTAGCTACCTTTGCTGAGGTGGCCTCCTTCACTGCTGCAGTCTTCGACACCACTTTTGTGATTGCATCGAGATCTTCCTGGCAACTTACACGATGACGAGTCCCGTCGGGGCTGAGAATAAATACATTGCCCTCCCTTGTCCAGCACTTTGAGATGCCATAACGCTGACGCGCCGACATAAAAAGATTATGTCGGCTCTTCGTCAAGAACTCTGAGATGGTAATGCCTGTTCCCTTAAGGGTGGATTTCGCTGACCATACCTTGTCACGGACCGCCACATCTCGGAACTTGCACAGAATAGGCCTAGGTTTGCTGGAGTTGCCTGCCCGACCCATCCTATGACACCGACCAATGTCATCTACAGAAAATGTTGACTGCTGCAGCTGATCATTAATCATTTTCGCAACAACAATGCCTGCTTCCTCCTGTGAATCTTCAGCAAGACCATGTATCAGCAAGATTTTTCGCCTACTTCTCATCTCCAGTCGATCCATGTCCTTGGCCAAACAGTGAATTTGCTCTTGCAGAGCCCGGAGTGACATTACTACAAAATTTTTGAATGTAGCATACTCAGCTGCTATTGTTTCAGTGCTAGAAGACAGAGGTGTCCCCTGGAGCTTGCTCTCAAAGCTATCCATGCGTTTATAGAAAACAGCCATTAGATCCTGTAGTGAGTCACTTCAGTGTGTGGCATCCATTTTTCTTAGTGAAAAAATGATTGTGTCAAAAATTTATGTGTTTTTAGTGATTTGATGGAAAATAACACAGAATGGCAGGCAGGGTATGTTATTCCTTGATTTTAACCATTTATTAATGTTTATAAACACTTATTATGATTTTTAAATGTATATTAAATACAGAGATATCAAAAGAACTTCTTGTTGTTTAGTCTACACTCCGCCGAAAAAAAAAAAAAAAATAAAAATAATTTATTGCGTGGAGGAGTATTTTAATTTAATTTATTTTATGCTATCGCTCCGCAAAATATTTTTTATCCTGTATAAAGTACTAATCAAATATCAAAGTTCCTTTCACAAGAAGAACTAGTCTCAACAACATCGGAACGTAATTCAAATAGCAAAAATAATATTTACATCTTTAAGAGTTGGAGCCTGGGACATTGGTTGGAGACGATAGACTTGACACTGTGTTCACTACAGTAACAGTTGAATATAGTCGGTTTATTGAAAAGATATGAATAAATAAATTGCTATGCCTGCTATACGTGTCAGATGCGTATCTATTTCTGCTACCGAGACCGATAGCAGAGGTGCGAAGTTTTCCGTTGTTTCTAGGGTTCCGTAACCAAAGGGTACGGGACCCTATTCCTGAGATTTCGCTGTCCGTCCGTCCGTCCGTCCGTCCCTCTGTCGCCAGGCTGTATCTCAAGAAAGGTGATAGCTAGACAGTTGGAATTTTCACAGATGATGTATTTCTGTTGCCGCTATAACAACAAATACAAAAAGTTGGCCAAGTGCGAGTCAGACTCGCGTACGTTAAAACAAAAAGAGGTTAAAATATATGGTTAAATTATATGATAGTGTTGTATAGCTAATGGTACGGAATTCTTCGTGCGCGAGTCCGATTCGCACTTTACTGATTTTTATTTTTTTTAGTGTCATAATGGTCTGGTCCACCAGACCACTAAATTTCGTATAAAAGAAATGTAATTGTTGCAAACTTTTCCAAATCAAATTCGTCTCTACGGATTTCTTAAGATGCAGTGCGCTGCCATGAATGAAGACACATTTGCCAACGACAGCGAATCCACCAGAGTTATTTGATTTATTCCAAGCCGGGTCTATTGAAAACTTCCATCAAGACTCATTTATTTAGAAGCTCTGTAATGAAGCGGTCTTGAACTGAGGACAAGACGAAGGGTATCTCGGTTTCTTGTTGCAATTCATTGCTTTGTATTTATATTTCACGAGCGGTCACCTCGCGGTTTTGTTGCGTATCGTTGAATCGTAAGATCTTGGATGTGGTTTTGTATTGAAAATCAGTACGTCTACGATCAGAAAATATGTGATCATATTCTATCTACAAAATTTTATATATGCTTAACTAGCGCCCCACACCGGCTTTAAAAACGTTTTTCAAAATATTGTATCGCCTATGTGTAGGATTCTAATGGTGAAATAAGTTTTCAAATCGGTCATGAGTTGAATGGGTGACCGGTAGTGACATTACTACAGAGCGCTCGGAGGGCATGTCAAGCCGTCGGTCCCGGTTGTTGTCTTAGGATAGCAGTCGTTACAGCATGGTGGTCGGGCATTTTGCGAATGTCCGCCTGGCTAGCTACCATCCTCAAGTAGAAAATCTGTCGCCAAGCACCTAACGGTGTGTTCCAGCAGCTGTCCTTGAGACCCAGTAATTCTAGGTTAGCCTGAACAACATCTTCAACCACATCATCACTTACCATCAGGTGAGATAGTGATAATAGATCAAATGCTAACCAATCAGGCATAAGAAAAGTAGTTTTAAGTTTATTCGTTATATATAAAAATACAAGTGTTTCCTCTTTATAGTGTAATAATAATAAATGTACACTTAATTATTATTATTATTAATTGTTGATGTAGATATATTGAGAATAAATTTATTCTTTAACGCCACTGAACTATGTAGTTTAAAGTATCATAATCAAGATACGTACGAGTTCATATTGAATAGGCATTATCCATCTTCGGTTAAGCGTAAACTAGATGTTCTGAAGTAAATATTTCGTTCCATAAATCACGTTATTATGAAATATTTATTTGCAATGCAAGGCTGGAAAGTTGTATTATTCCGAGTACTTATATATAGATAGATAGATAGATATACACATTATTAAAACACCTTAAATGACAATTAAAACAGAGACACAACTTAAAACAATGCAACAATAGGCGGTCATATCGCAGAAACCGATCTTTTCAAATTCAAATTCAAAATCATTTATTCAATTAAGGCTTCTATATCATCCCGTGGGTGTCGTAAGAGGTGACTAAGGGAAAAATACTGGAAGGTTTGTTTGTTTGTTTAGGGAGGACATAGATGCTGGCTACCGCCTGTGCGGTCGTCCAGCTCCACCGGGTTTTGGGCGAGGGCCTGGCCCTACAATAGCCCGGGAGGGAGAAGTGCCGAAGGCACTTCTCCCGAGACGGGCGTAGAAGGCGAAAAGCGCTTTCTACCTCCGTCTCCTGCGGACGCCGAAAACGTACCGCTACTATAGGAGGGGTTGACAGCGAGCTCAAGGGCACCACTGTGGTTCGGACCTCGGCTTGTCTCGCTGTCGAGAGACATGGGGGGGATCGGAGCAAAATGCCTCTGTGCAACTGCAGTGTTGCACAATTGGGCCCTACTGAATAATACTCTTTGACTATTTGGAGTGCAATTTATCGTGACCTTGTTTTTGCCTCGAGCTCGCCGGCGAGCTCGGTGTTTGATTGTGTGACCTCTGATTACCTCACACCTGGGGATTTTACCTCGACGACTTGCGGATAACGCTAAAGCTGCCAATGTAATGGCTGCGATGGGGTCATCCGGGTCGTCTAATACCTGCCGTGGTCGGCGACGGGGGGGTTTGAAAAATGGGATAGAAGAGGCAGTCGAGTAGTTCGATGCCTGGACAACCAATGGGTTCGGGTGGTGGGGTGCTCGATCAAAGTATCGGCGGGCGCAGTCCTTATTGAACTGCGCTAGAGAGGGAAGGTTTAAGTCGCAATGCAACTCGGTGTTCCGGATATACCACGGGGCGCCGGTTGCATTACGAAGAAAACGGTTTTGGATGACTTGAAGTTTATGAAGGTGGGCCTCACTAGCATGACTAAACACTACTGATGCGTAAGTCATGATGGGGCGGATGCAGGCAGTGTAAAGTGTCTTCTTATTACTAAGAGACATTTTACTCTCTTTGCGAAGTAGGGGACCAAGGCGACCCATTATGAAGGCCGCTCTGTTACGGACGGTTGTTATGTGATCGTTAAAGGTGAGATGACGATCAAGGGTGACTCCGAGGTATTTTGTTCTAGGAACCCAGGGAATGGGTTCGTCGAACAAAATAAGCGGTTTCGGGTAAGGGGAGCGTGTCTTCTCAGTAAAGCACATAGCTGTGCTTTTAGCTGGGTTGACCGCGATGCGCCATTTTCGGAACCAGTCACCGATCTCGGTGATGGCCCGTTGCATGACGAAATAGGACTGTCTGTTGATATGCCACCCAGTGGTGTAAATGGCGGTATCATCCGCATATTGGGCTAGGAATACTTTGGGCTGAGAGCGTGGGATGTCACTGGTATACAGTGCAAAGAGAATAGGTGATAGCACGGAGCCCTGAGGGACTCCGGCTCTGACTGGGTGGGGGGAGGAGAGGGTGCCTTCCACGCGATAGCGAAAGCTTCTGGCTTTAAGGAAGTCTTGTAGGATGAGCACAAGACGTTCTGGCACGCCAAATTGGTATAGCTTGTAGATCAAGCCGTTGTGCCAGACTTTGTCAAAAGCTTTCGCTACGTCGAGGAAGACTGCTAGCGTAGTCTGGGGTTTGGGGTACTTATTGAAGCCCTCAATGATGTGCTCCGTGAGGCGGTGCACCTGTTGGACGCATGAGTGTCCGGGTCTGAAGCCAAACTGCTCATCTGGGATAAGGTGGTGTTCCTTAGCATGGGACTGGAGACGGTTTGCAAGTAACCGCTCGTAAAGTTTGCCTAAGGCACTGAGGAGGCTGATGGGGCGGTAACTGGTGGGGTCAGATGAGCTTTTGCCTGGTTTGTGAATGCCAATGACATTTGCACATTTCCAGGTGTCTGGGAATAAGCAGTGGCTCATAGCAGCATTGAAGATGCTGACTAAGAGATGGATGAGAGGAGGAGAGAGGGTTTTAAGAACCCTGTTGGAGATGCCATCGGCACCGGGGGATTTGCGCGGTCGGAGGGCCTTGATCAGTCTCTCCACCTCAGCGTAAGTCGCTAAGGTGATTGGTGGGAGTTCAGAGGTGACCACAGAGCTTTTACGTTCGACTTCAGCATCCACCGAATCGAGGTGAGCTTGGTCAACGTGATCTACGTTAGGGGAACACTGAGCCTCTAGGCTATCAGCTAGGCACTCAGCTTTGTCTTCGTCAAAGAACGCTGGGACTAGTGGGACTGGTCTGTATAAGGGAGGCATGTCGTTATGGTTACTTCCTTTCAAGCCTCGCGCCAAGTCCCAGTAAGCATGGTGGCTTGGCACGAGGTTTGAAAGTTTATCGCCCCATTGTTGATCACGCAACTCAGACATGCGACTTTGAACCATGCGTTCAAAGTGGCGTTTCTTAGTTTTGTTCTCTTTACTGGGGTAAGAGTCGTAATGTCGGGTCACTGCTTTACTCTCCGTCACCAATCGTCTCACATCCGCTGGAATGACAAGGCGCCGGTCGTCCGGCACTATGACCTCCTTTGCGGATGCACCTACTACGGTGGAGAGGTGATTGGTGAACGAATCGATCGCAAGGGTTACGTCATCTTTTGTCAGGATGTCGTCAGGGATCTTGTCTAGGTCCGGTGAACTGATAGCCTTTAGGGCATCGCCTACTTGCTTCCAGTTCACTATCGTCTTAGTGGGGCGGGGGAGGTCAGTCGTTGGGTCGGGACCTAGTCGCAGTATAATGGGTCGGTGGTCAGAGTGAAGCTCGTGAACCACTTCTATGGAGCGTAACCGGAGTGTTACGCCTCTGAATAGTGCCATGTCAAGCAAGTCAGATCGGTGGTCTGCCATATAAGGGTAGTGAGTGGGCTCAGTGGGCGCAATTATGTCAAAGTTAAGTTCTGCGATTAGGTTTTCAAGTGCAATACCTCTGGGATTGTTGACGTTACAATTCCATAGGATGTGCTTACTGTTGAAGTCGCCAATCAGAATGACGGCGCTTCCTAATGAGAATAGGGCTTCTAAGTCAGCTCGGACGATCGGCTTTTTGCAAGCTTGGTAACAGGATGCTATGACTATAGGTTGATGACCAGTCATAGCTAGGAGGCAACAAGATGCTTCCATATTAACAAGAGTCGGGGTAGGTAGGGGAATGCAGTGCAGGGACCTTTTGTAATAGATAAGAGTGCCTCCCCCACGGGAGTTCACTCTATCATCACGTACCGTTCTGTAGTTGGCAAACCTAGGGTTCGCCTTCCCCGGTTTTAGAAAGGTTTCCTGCACGCATATGATATCGATAAGGTGGGTACAACAAAAGTCGTGGACGAGGTCACGTTGTTTGAAGAGGCCGTCAGCGTTAAATGACGCTAACGAGACTGAGTACGGTTTCGTGCGTTCGGTTGTACTACCCATAGTGGTTGTACTGGGGAGGGGCCTGGGGAACGAAGCGCTTAAGGGCGCTAAGTAAATTCGCGTGTTCCAATGTGTATTGGATCACGTCCGCTGGGGATTGAGCGTATTGCATCTTGTGGAATAGCTCTTGTACCTCATTGATGTCAACCGACATAGCCAGATCGCTGACTAGGTTGATTGCCTCTTGAAGAGGGGCAGCCATCAATGGCATAGGTGGAGCTTGTGGCCGGGAAGCGGCGCGGGGAGGCGCGCGAATGGTGTTGGCGACGGGTGCCGGGAGCGCGGGGCGAGCCGGGGCCGGTGCGCGGGCAGGGGCCGCGGCGCGGGCGGGTGCGGGTGCGGGCGCGGGTGCGGGCGCGCGGGCCGGGGCGCGGGCGGTAACGACGGTCTTAACCATACTGGGTGGTTTAGACCATGCGTTACGGGCTGGGAGCGGCGCGGGTATTACCTGTGAGGCAGGTACTACCGTTAGTTTGGGGCTTACCCGTTGGTAACGGTCGTAAGAGGGACGGGTTGGCCTATGCCTTGCCACCCTGTGGTTCACTCGTGGTGCTTTAGGGCAACCACGGTAATTCGCGGTATGCCCTTGAGCGCCGCATAACACACAGCTGGGTGGGTCCGGCGAATCCCGGGTGCGAGTGCACGCTGCTGTCGCGTGATCGCCTAGGCACTTAACGCACCTAGCGCGAGCGAAGCAGAATCGGGAGGCGTGCCCGTATAGTTGGCAGTTGTGGCACTGCGAGGGACTCCCATTCTTGTATGGGGCTTGGACATCGAGTCCTGAGAGGCCGCAGACCTTTTTTAAATTAAAAATGGCCTTGCCTTCAGGAGTACGATCTAGTACTACGAGTACTAGATCGTAGGGACTGCGGTCCTTCCCGCTGTACATGCGGTGAACTGCATGTACGGGGAAGTCTTGTGCCTTCAGGTCGGCACATACCGAATCGGTATGTACCTCCTTGGGCACACCGCGGATGACCACTCGGAGGACTTTCTCCTCTTCGAGCGCATAAGTGTGAAAACTTATGCTCTCGTTGCGGAGGAGTTTTGTTAGCGCTCTGTGGTCGCTAATGGAGGAGACTTGGACTTTAATGCCCTGCTGCGTGGAGCGGGCATTAGTATAATGGATCCCACGATCCGAAACTAAACGGGACAGCATGTCCCATTTGGTTTTGTCCTGAATGAACAGGGGCGGAGGCGGTTTTTCGCGGCGCGCGCTCGCGTCCTGAGGGGACGCGGCAGTGGTGGCCGGAGCGGAGGGAGGAGACGCGGGGCGCGGGGCGGGGGTCGGCTTCTTGCCGGAGGCGGGGGCCTTAGCGGGTGCCTTGGCGGGAGGGGCGGAAGTTGCGCAACTAGCGGCTTTAGGAGCACGCTTGCGCTTTCTATCTACGACGGTATAGCCGTCGTTATCTGAGTCCGAGTCAGTGCGTAAGGCGCGACTCGGATCTACCTCCATCTCCGCTTCGGAGTCCGAAGTGGGCTCTACAACGGCGATGGAGGGACGGGTGCTCGCTGGCCTCCCGATCGGTGAGCGCGAGCGAGACCTCTCACGGGGAGGGGCTGCCACCGTGCGTCTGTTGTCTGGGCCCGGAGCGGGCGAAAGCGGACTGTCCTCTGAGAAGGACCGGGTCAGAGGAGGGACGTTGGCCTCCGGGTTTGAAGTCCCGGAGGGAGCGATGAGAGTGTCCGTGAAGCGGGCATTCTCTTCCTCTTCTAGGAGTTGCATATGTGCAACGTATAGATCGGGGTGGCGGAGGGCGAAGGTCTGAAGGACCTGCACCTCACCGTTAGAGGGACGGGACTGCATCCTGAGGGGAATACTCAGGACGCCCTATCCAGGGTTTGAATTCCCTCACACACCTTGTGAGCTCACTGTGTGAGAGGGAGTGTGTACCTACGGTGTGCCCTAGTTGTGTACCCTCTCCGAGCTTTTTTCTCGGCGGAGAGGGGTGCTCCTAAGCGCTACTCCGGGTTTGACTAGGGGCGACCCCAAGGCCAGAATTCCGGAGCCCAGCTTGCTTCGGCTGACCCGTGAAGCGGGAAAGGCCACGGTGCAAGGTTAAACCAAAACAACAACAGTGGCCGTTGTCACCGTAGGGTGTCACACTGCGACCGCAGCAAATGGCGGATTTGATCGTTCAGACGGGTTTGGCTGACACTACCCCACGCCTGAACGACGTCGCTTAACAGCACAAAGTGTGTTGTTACGCGACTGTTACTATGTTGTGTCGGATAGTAAAGTGGTGAGATGCGCACCGAAAAGTGCGGTCGAAGCAAGACCACCAGCCCGATATGATGTTGTTCGTCCGAAACAAGGGACTGGGTAGGTGGTAATGCCAGACGTCTTAGAGCGCCTCTGCGCGACGGCACGGCGAGCTCGTAGCTCGCGTTGCTCGGCGTTCGGCGGCTGCTCAGCTTCTGCACACAAAACAAAAACTTCGTCAGGACTGCGTATTCCAAGGCACTGGTCTGCAACTAGCGTCGGAACGATGACCCGAGTGAGACGGCAATAGTGCGGGGACTATTGCGGTCTCACTGGGAGATACTGGCGGAGCTGTAGACAGGTGTGCACGGCGTGGCGGCACAGGTCGGAATGTGAGTGATGACGGACGACTGGTGAAATTGTACTGGAAGGTGGGCAGCAGCGCCTTTTAAAGAACTGCCACCTTGCACTGCGGTCTCCAAGACGCCTGTCAAGCGTGAGGATTATGACAAATACCCCCTTAATAGGGGAGGCTGTGTTCAACAGTGGACGATCCGGCTGTTACAGTACAGTGCAGTACATATGTAAATTATTAGAAAGTTCTTTGTTTAATAATATCCTCACTCAATAGATCTTTCATAACTCAGTAACAAGTAACTATTTTAAGAACATAATCCATTACTGAAATAGATTTTTTTGTGAGGAATATTTTCACCAAAATGTGACTCGTACAGTTCACATGGTCTTTCGTAGAGTTGTATACACTTTCACTGAAATTTTACTATCAGCGAAATAATATTATAAACGTATCAATACAACTCCAACATAACTTAAATAAACTTGAAAAATGACCAACGGACGTACTATTTATTGTTCATTTGTTATATATTCCGCTATATGTAAAACATTATCAACCCGCTACCCAGCTATTAAGGATCTAAAGATACAGCCCTATAAAAGTCAGACAAACAGGTTTTTATGTACTGATTACTGTCAAGTACCACTATGTTCTTGTCAAAGTCAAGCTGTCAATTATTACATTATGGGACCGGGAGCTCATCGTATTTTCCAAAACTTATCTGAGCGCTTGGTCGATGCGACGCGTGATCAAAATGCTGGCACATATTTGGGTCAACGAATAAGCATTGCAATTCAACGGGGCAATGCTGCCAGCATGCTGGGCACGCTGCCAACTGGTAGTGGGCTGGAGCATTTGGACTGCCTATGAGTCTGCTATGACGTATAGGTTGTCCAAATGATTTTATTGTAGTAGTTGTAGTGTTGTATAAATTTCGTAGTATTTTGTTTAAATAAAGGCATACCGCCGGTAAAAAAAAAGCCGTAAATTTGGGATGAATATCGTTTACGTTTGATAATCTTTCCATCTCATGCTCTTTCCTCGTATCTTGAAAATGGATTGCAATTTTTGCCCTCACAAGGGTTCTCACAACTACCCTAGCGTAGCCACGGAAATCCACGCTTACCTTCAAGATAGCAGCACAAGAGAATGAACAACATAATATAGAGCATCCCAATACAAAATATTTTCTTGAACTGGTAGATACAGGTGCTTATGTCGTTATACACACTACATGTATGATATTATTACCTGTTTATGGTTAGCTAAAAGGTCCATAGGTACATATAAATATAATGGTTTGGCAGTCACCATAGAGATATAAAATACCTTTTCTGTGGCAGTCACTGCCAGATTGTTTATTGTTTTCAATGCACCATAATCTATGTTTTGTTTTTGTGTAGCAGTTATACCTAAGTAGTTGAAGTATTTCAGCTTCTATCTTGGTACCTAAAAGATCGAAAATTGAAGTTGATAATTCTCTCAAAACATTTAAACGATTTTGTTTGGGCATGATTGCTTAGGTTTATTATCGTTAGCAAATTTAAAATTAATCATCTTAGTCTTATCCAAATCCCCCTTTATGGGGGGGGGCCCATTATGTTAAGAAGCCGCAACTGTACGGTTATGAATAATACAATTTTCTTTTTTTTTTTACATGTTTCTCCTGACAGAGATAAAAACAATGATGTCATAAAAACCCTAAAGACTACTTCTTCTCTCAACAAGCAAACACCTAAAAACATATCTGGATATCAAATAAAATAAAATCACTTGGACCAAATGAAGCGATTACAGAAAAAGTCTCATCGGATCTTCCGAAGTGATTGAATCAGTCTGACCTAAAAGGGCAAATTAATCAGCTGAATTTTAAACACCACGATTTCAATAATGGACCTATCTTTGACATCGGCGATGCGACGCGACGACGTCGTGATGTCGTGGACGATTTTGCAATTTGTGAAATATTTGGAATAGTCCCGTGGGCGGCCACCAACGAATATAGGAGAGCTACGGGCGGGGTGGCCGGCAAGCATAGAATACCTAACGTAGCTTGAGGACAGCGACGAAGAGATAAGTTCTTTTTTAAGTTGTTTAGTTAAGCATAAAGCTTTTGAGTGATTATTTTGTATTTTTGTGGCTTTTAGGGTGACAATACCGAGCCCGTGTTCATATGAGAGAACAACATCTTTAACCACATCATCACTTACCATCAGGTGAGATAGTGGTCAAAGGCATAAAAAAATAGATTTTTGTCATCTCTATTTTTGTTGCAGATCATAAAGTAATTAATAAATTACCGCCAACATCTGAATGTTTGACCACTATCTCACCTGATGGTAAGTGATGATGTGGTTAAAGATGTTGTTCTCTCAAGGACAGTTACAGGAACACCGAGAATCACTGAGAGATCTTTTTAAAGAAATTGATATTTTAACCTTACCAAGTCTGTATATATTTTAAAATAAGTATTATGTATGTTTCGTAAAAAATGTAGTAAATTTAAATCAAACAGTGAAAATCGCGATTATAACATTAGGAATAAAGATAAAATAGCAGTGCCAGGTTTTAGATTAGTAAAGACAAATAAAAGGTCCTTCTTAGGCAATTGTATGCGGTTTTATAATAAAGTGCCCAAACATATTACAACGCTCACAGAAAAAAAATTCAAGTTGCACGTGAAGAACATTTTGATAAAGAAATCTTACTACACAGTTTGTGATTACTTAAACGACAAAAAAGCTTGGACTGGTTCGCCTCTGCCAAGCTAGCGCCTGTCACCTACGTAATGTAAATAAATATTGTAATAATTTTACTATACAGTATGTAACACATAGTTAAAAAACTTTGAAAAGAATGGCCCCGAGTTTCTTGCCCGTTCTTCTCGCAGTGGCTCTATAATTTTTGTTTGCTGTACGTGGCAGTACAATGTTTGTATATTTCAATATTAAAATTTATAATTGACCTTCATAAGAGCGTCGCAGACGCCTCAATTGAATAAATGATTTTGACTTTGACTTGACCGTTAGGTGCTTGGTGACAGATTTTCTACTTCAAGTTGGTAGCTGCCCAGGCGGGCATTCATAAAATGCCCTACCACCACGCAATACGCATTCCTACTTACCAAAAATCATATGGTAGACGTTGGTACTCGTAAGTATTTTAAATGAATAAAGCTATATCGACTTCTACGAATAAATTTTTGAGTTTCTAATTTCATATTTTATTTTTTACCGGGTGTTGAGCTCCCCTGGTATGAAAACGACGTATTAGAAAAAAAAAATATTACATTGAGTTCCAACTCAATTAAGAAAAACATCCCATTTTCACCTTATTGATAAAACAAGTTATAACGATATTCAAAGATATCAAAATAATTTAAAAAACCGGTCAAGTTCAGGTGGGATTCGCGCACGAATGGTTTTTTGTATGGGAACCCCCTTAATTATTTATTTTATTTTTATTTTAATAAATTATATTCAAGGAGAACATCAAACTTAATATTCTGTTAATAGTTAAAGTTTCTACCTGTCAACGTTATTAGTATCGAGCAAGAAACGGTAAAAAAATCAAGTTTGTTGTATGGGCTTATTTTTAGTATTTGTTGTTGTAGTGGCAATTGAACTAAATCTTCTGTGAAAATTTTTACCGTCTAGCTATCACCGTTCTTGAGATACAGCCTGGTGACAGACGGACGGACGGACAGCGAAGTCTCAGTAACAGGGTCCCGTTTTTAGCCTTTGTGTACGGAACCCTAAAAAGAGCCTTATTATATTGTCATTTTATTGATTGCTAGTAGAGCGCTCATGCACTCATGCACCAAAGCCTTACTTAACTTATACCTTGCCTTGCTAAACAGACGTATAAGTTAAGTTATAAGTTTTATGACTCAAGCTGACGCTTATAGGAGTAGAAAGAAATAAATATATTTAGCTTGTCGACCAATTATGCCCAGTAATTGAGAAATATCAATATGTGATGAAAATTTAATTGTCAATAACTTAACTCAATTATTGCAATGTAAGTATTAAGTCAATAATTGTGAAAAATATTACCAAAATTGTAAATGTCTTCATTGTTTTAAGTATATTTAAAGATTACTATCAAATCTATCAATAGTACGCAGGGATAAAGTCATTGGTCGTGATTAGCCTGTAAAAATATTTACACGATATCAAAAAATGTCTATTGTTTACAATTTGTAAAAATATTTACACGGTATCAAAAAATGTCTATTGTTTACAATTTTTACCTATCTAAACAAGCATTCAAATAATAGCAAGTCCTAAATAAATAACCATATAAACCAAACTACAAAGACCCATCATACAATCCAACTCGCGTTCACATCTAAGCAATTTTTGTTTGCATAGTTCCTCTAACTGAGAACCTGTGTGTCCCGCTCAGGGTGGTCGAGAGGCAGACGTTTCAATAATGACTGCATTCTTACGTAATATGCCGGCGGTTTACAGACAAAGCACGCAAAAACTGAATTGCGGGAATCGAAGGCAACACAAAGCCCTGATTCCCATGCCGGAGCTGTTTACAACTTATCAGTTCCCTGAAATAGTTACGTAAGACCCAACCCTATTCATCGGCATAGGCCATAAAGTGTTATTGGGGTACTATGCTATGCTATGACACATAATATAATATTGCCGATGTTTACAATAGGTCGGATGTCAGGTAGCTAGGCGGCAGATTATAAAGAGAAGCTGATAGGAATTAATGGAAGCATTATTGGACTAGCTAAACATCCGCTGTGCAATGCCGCTGGTCAAATTCAAGTCTGATCAGTGCACTGAGGGCTTTGTACTTACACACAATTTAATTAACAATTAATGAAGAAATACAAGTGAAACCTTGCAGGCTTTTTGTTGTTATGCATTGATCACGCCAAGTTAGATTTGTACATCTATAGATATTGTCATTTTTTAAACAGCACACTCCTCTTTTTCTCGCCGTGGGAGCCATCCTTAGCCAAGAATTTAAGACAAAAATAAACACGTTACTTCATACGCCTAATATACTTTTTTATAAATATTTATTACATTTTATGACGTTCTACTCCATATTCTATTATTTAAAGACAATTAATATTACAACTGTAAAAAATCCTGGTATTAAAGCCTAACGTTGGAATCTTTATATGCCGGGTTCAATCCCTGGGTCGGATAGCAATTGCGTCCGAATTCTCCCAAATTCTCGTAGCAGTCTGGAGTTCGAAACCGTGCCTGCTTACCGTGCGGTAATTGCCCTCATTTCTTGCCCGTTCTGCTCGGGGTGGTACTGTACTGTTTTTGAGGTACGAGGCAGTAGTCGTTTAACGATTAAAAAATAGCCTTGTTTTTTTCAAAAGCGCGCTTTAGACGCCAAAATATAACAAAGAGTTTGGATGGTTCTTATTATGATACAACTTTTAGGTAGGGCACAGTTGTAGGGGAATGAGGGGGGAATCCGGATAGGGGGTAAAACCAGATAGTGGCTATTTTATTACTCTGTGTATAGCAGACTCGTTCTAACTAGTGGGGAAACAAGTGCAAATGCTTACTCAGTGTAGTTGCAAATTTTGGCGTCGATAACATCTTAGCGCGTGCGTTAGATAACTTACCTCTTTTTTAAATTTTTGGTTATATATTTAAAAAAGTGGTAAGTTATCTAATTTTTTGATATTTTTAAATTGTAATAATTACATTTAGCTATGTGCTATCGTACACAGTTGTATTTATTAAAAAGTAGTACATATATAACCTACTATAACGGTGATTTTTGTTGCTAACTTAAACTGTTAGTTAGTCACTTTCAAAAGTGGTACCTGTGGGGTACAACCGGACGGGGTGATTTCGACTATTCGCTTTCACTCCGATTGCCTTTATATATTCCTAGGTATTGTTGTGGGCGTTTATTTCATGCCTCTTTTTGAACTTTTGCAGAGCTTCAACATGCCACGAATATAAGTGAGTATGAAAATAGGCTGCAATAGTTTCGACAGTTAGACACGCTGTTAGCCATAAATTCAGTGATGGAAAGGGATATCTTTCAGCTTCAAACCACACGCTTTTATCTATAGTTATCAAAAGTTCCTTACAAGAACATGTTTAGAGGATCAAAAGTGGAAAACCCAAAGTAGAAAGTGTTACTTTTAATATAAATGCCTATCCGGTTTGACCCGTAAGTAAGGGGTGATTACGGATTTTCAATTTTTGTTTGTAATTGTATTTTTGTTTCAAATTGTAATAAAATTTGTATTTTTTAACACTGTTCTCACATTTTCATTCCAAAGTTATGTCTAATGTATACACAAACCATTAGAATGTTGATTGTCTTAATAAAGAACACAGTGATTTATGAATTGTAAGTTTATCTTAAGTATCCGGTGTCCCCCAACCTTCCCGTAATAGAGTATCTTAGGTACAGGACGAATTTAAATTGTAAGTACCTATGAGATACATGTCTTTTATCGTTGTAAAAGAGTGTAGCAGAGTGGCGCAGTGGAAGCGTGCTGGGCCCATAACCCAGAGGTCCGTGGATCGAAACCACGCTCTGCTATTTTTGTTGAATTAATTTGTTTTTGAAACTTTTTATACCTAATATAGTGGTATGTTGATGGCAAACATACAATTTAGTATTATTTTTAACCGACTTCCAAAAAAGGAGGAGGCTCTCAATTCGTCTGTATTTTTTTTTTTTTTTTTTTTATGTTTGTTACCTCAGATCTCTTGACTGGGTGAACCGATTTTGAAAATTCTTTTTTGTTTGAAAGCTGATGCTTGTCGTTTGGTCCCATTTTAAATTTCATAAAAATCGGTCAAGCCGTTTTTGAGTTACACTAAAAAGATTGAAAAAAAAAATTTAACAAAAAATGGAACCGACTTCAACACCCAAAAGTGTGAAATAACTTGTCGAAGTCGGTACCATGCGCAATATTGTGATAATAGCTACTTTTGAACCATCATGGTACCGACTTCAACAAGTTATTTCACACTTTTGGGTGTTGAAGTCGGTTCCATTTTTTGTTAATTTTTTTTTTTCAAATTCTATTCATGAGTTTGATTTTAAGGTAGAAACTCAGATACCTGCTCAGCTCGCTTTCCGCTAGCTGGCTTTGGAAACCATTCATCATTATAGCATTACATCTACACTTCTACATGTACAGTCGCCTGCAATGACAAGTATGCACATCGTAATTTTCAACATAATGTGATGTCACTCAATTCTTAATCATCGAAGTTAACATAAACATGAGAAGATAATAAAAAATACTTTGATTTTGAAGAGGAAAGATTTGTATTTTCGTTGGGCATATGGCTAACCCCTCCTTAATGGAAAAATCTGTGTTCAGCAGTGGATAATCCTGCTGATACAGTACAGTACCTTGAATACGTGTAGAGAGAGTTTGCTGTTCGAACTATAATAATATAATATATTCAAAACGAAAATTCCAAGTCCAAGAAACATTTATATACTATTTTTGGTAACAGTTAATAATCTATCTTCGAAATTCAAAACTATAGTAACAGCAACATATTTCTAACTGTGATAGGACCTTTCCACAGAATTAATATGAAAAAAAGTAGAGAGAGAATGGGGAGTATCCCATTGATTGGAACCGCTTCAAACCACTACAAAAACAAGTTGCAGAACTTGTATTTAAATTTGATTATTATCTCATTAACACTCTCTCATCTGATGGTAAGTGACAACACAGACAACAAAGTTGTTTAGGCTAACCTACAATTATTTGCTTTTGAATGTTGGTGAGTATGTTTGTATATTTACTACTTCTTCACGCTCAAAAGGCTGGATACATTTTGATGAAATTTGGTATGGTAATAGATCCGGCACGGGATTAACACAATTTTTATAATCATTATCCATCACCACGCGGGTGTAACCGCGGGGCGCTTCTAGTTAGATATACTATATACACCATTACGGGGTCTATTCTAAAACAAAACTAAGGTTCTATAATCTTGTCTTATTTAGTAGCAGTATATTATATCTCCTTTTTAACTAACAATAATATATGTTTATACACGTGTCGTTTTGGATAACATCGCAAAGCTTTCAGCAGTGATGGCTCAATTGTATTGGGTATGGACTGCAGCAGGTTCATGGTTCGAATCCGACAGCAGGCTTGAGCTTCACCAAATTTTGGAAGGGCATTTTGCGAATTCCCGTCTGTCTAGCGATCATCCTCAAGTAGAAAATCTGCCGCCAAGCACCTAATGGTGTGTTCCGGCAGTTGTCATTGAGAGCCAGTAATTCTAAGTTAAGCCTGTTAACACCTTCAATCGCATTTTTCCTTACCATCAGGTGAGATTGTGGTCAAAGGATTACCTATCAGCAATAAAAAAAAATACAACTCTAATGAACCCAGCTAACATTTTTCAAACAAAGGATGCGTCACAACTAATTTCGAGTTGAAATTGATTCAAGACCATCAGCAACGCAATTACGATCCGTCTCAAAGTCAGTCGACTGTATCCTCCTGTTATTATTTTGAACATCTGTCAATTTCACGGGACAACGCTTCGGATGGAACAACACAGTCTACCTTCTAGAAAGTCTTTGTTCGTCGCTAGTTGAGCGGAAGAAAATAATTATAAAGATGAATCACAGACAATTGATATTACATTGAATCCAATTATATTTTCATTTCGAAAATGAAATCAGGTATGAAATTTGAAACAAAAGATCCACTGGTTGCCTATTTACTACTCACTAAAATCACTGGCACCCCACGAGGAAGTATTACTGGACAATAGAAAATAATATGAAAAATTTGCAGCATGTCACTTACATTCATTCTTGCTACGTAATAAACACACAGAAGGACACATATTACCATGTTTAGCAGTATTGCTAGCTGGCTTGCTAAATGCTTTCAGCGGTAGTGATGTATATAATTTGTAGTATTTTGTTAATAAAGGCACACAATTGAACAAAAAATGACTAAACTATACTGTCATCGAAAATTTACACGTAACGTTGCGTCGTCAATCAGACCAGCGACCGGCTTATCTGTCGCCAATTTAATTCTTTGTCTAACATTTTTATTTGTCTCGAGGCCTCATATGTTTTGGGTTCGCTTTGATTAGCAAATTTACATCGATAGCTTTTGGGACAGGTGACTTTAATGCTTCAGACTGCCAGAAAGGCACGTTTTTAGTTGTCTGACCTATTTACAATCTTTGTTTAAAATGAATTACAGTTTTGACACATTTAAACGTAACTGAAACTGACTAACTCACAAAAATTGAAATAACTTAGTCACTAAATGAAAATTAGTTGATTTTTATGAGTTCAAGCAAAAAACTTTTGGTATAGGGGTCTGACCATATTGGATGCTTTTGGCTAGCCTCAAACGCAATCCACTCATGAGTAATACTTTTTCCAAGATGGTCGTATACAGCAGTGAGTTTGCCATAATTCCCACGACGGCAGGCATTTTGGCAATCGAAGAGTTGTTGACAGTGCTGATTTGAGAACTCTGCATAAAAAGCATCTTCCTATTTTATGACATTCTATTAGTCGGTTTTTACGGTGCCCACCAGAGAATGTAGGTGGCTACCAGCCTCCACCAATTAGACTACAATTCCAGCCTGGCTAAACAAGGGTTATCAATCAGAAAGACAAAAAACATGCCTATAATTATACCCCCAAAGAGAAGTCTTATGTCCCATGTAATTACTGACAAAGTGTCATTTTTTGGTTATTTTTTTTTTTACCAATCTTCTACAATATATTTTTGTACATACTTCTGAACCGACCTCCGAGAAAAGTTCTGAATTCAACTGTATGTTTTGTATATTTGTTATGCAAACTCCGCCAATTATGAATTGATAACGGTGATTATTTTTCGGTCGGTTAGTTGACCTCCAAGTTGATCCCATTTAAATTTATCAATATCAGTTGATTAGTGTTAAATTATATCAATTAACTGAAATAGTAGGTACATTATGCAACAAGTGCGCGAAGTTGTTCATTACAATCGAGACGGGTTTTAGGCCTGAGATCGAAAATCGAAGGCCTAAATGGAGTAGAGAATGTAGTTAATAACGCGCACGAGTTTCATATGACGTTTTTCATTACACTTGCGAGGAATGAATACGAAAATTTCGATACGAAAATATTTTTTGATTTTTTTGATAGCAATAATAATCTGATTAAGAAGGTTAATAATTAAATCTTCTAAAGTTCTACTTCAGTAGGTAAAAAACTCTTTGGTTTGTTTTATATGAAAAACTAACGATACAAACTACAATCTTCTTGATGAGAAGTATGCAAACGTTGGTTTTTTGTTCTATGTAATACACTAGTGCGGTAATTTAAACAAAAAGCACGAGTGAGTAATAGACTATAATATGACACTAAAATCGGTGCATTTAAAGGCCCGATATGAGTGAGTGTTGAAAAATGTATTTGCATGCATGGATGGCTTAATGATAATTGCACCTATAGTCGAAACAGAACATTATTTAAGTAGTGCGAATGATGATAAAAGTATGGTATAACTTGCGGAATTCGGACGATGATAATGTGAGGTTAGGGTTTATCAGCATATTACCGACTTCAACAAATTGAAATTATTGTTTAATTTTCAGAGTTGGAAGTCGGTAATTTTTCATAAATAAAAACTAAATTGTTTCAAATTTTTTCTCCCAATACGAAAGTGACAAAGATGAAAATCAACAGTATCGTATCGCTTTTATTTAATTTTTTGTGCATTGTATGTAGCCTTACGTTAAAGTTTTAGAACACCTGGCCTTAATACACCATAAAGACGTCCCGTACTGAGAACTCATACTGAGCCATTTCATATTTGTGCTATAAAAGCTAAATCTTTATTCTGAATGCAGACTTTTTAAATCTACCTTACCTTATTTTTCCGATGCAATTTAAGGCTATAAGCGGAGTGCTTGTCCGCAGTAAAACAAAATTGCTCTACATAAAATAATTATAAGATTTTGTTTGTTCAACCCATCGAGACGTAGTAAGGAGGAACGTTTTATGTCTGTAATTTTCTTGTTAACTTGGACATCGGGTCTTATTAAGTCATCAAAATTATACCACACGTGAACTACTAAGTGCGTGTATTTTTTTGAGTAAACTGCAAGGTTATTGATAAGTTATTCGTATTCTTTTAGATGCTTAGGTAAAGTTGTGTTACAGTATAATGACTTGTATAGTGATCGAATTAGTTGCATTAATTTACTCGAATGAAATAAACATACTGAAGATACTGTGCAATAATATTGAACTACACGAATTTAGTCTGCTCGATCAATTAATATATAGTATTTTGTTATTTCGAATTTCACTTATAGTTTATAAGAAAGTTCTATTAGCACTTGGAATCAACGTGACCAATATTCAGCCTCAGACTTTATAGAACAATACAGACTTTATACTCCGTCAGATATAGCCTCAGACTTTATGGTATATTTATTCAGCGCAGAAACAAACGCTTCAATTAAAATACAACTAATATTATACTAAATATTACTATAACAGAGCTTAAAAAAAATACTTCCCACCACCCATTGTTTTAAATGAAAATTATTACTGCACTTCAACACTTTTACCGAAAATTACTCGCTTCAAGATTCAATAGCATTGGAAAAAGGTCTTAGTTCTGTTGGAAAAAAAAATGGAATGCCCGCACAATATAGCAACACAGTTTTATTGTTACAAAACCGAGTTAAACAAAATTGGTCACTTCATTGCAATTGCATCACCTGTCTATTTTAATAGCTTCTTTCACAAAACAATAGAAAAAGTCAAAAGCGATTCACACACTTCAAGCTAAAAACAGGCAACAAATAAGAGCTGACGAAAACTTCTCTAAATAATTGTCAAAGTAAACAAAATCAACATTATAATATATAGGCCAATTTAAATATGATATATACGTAAAAATAGCTTATACCTGATTCACGCTCGTACTAATATCATACGACCTGATGGTCTTTGATAGTACTGCTTCTTGATCTTTATATGACATAAAATACAAAGTTTTTTTTTATGCTTTATAGGTTAGTCTTTGACCACTTTCTCACCTGATGGTAGAGATGATGTAGCCGAAGATGTTGTTCAGGTCAACCTAGAATTACTGGCTCTCAAGGACAGCTGCCGGAACACACCATTAGGTACTTGGCGATCTGATTTTCCACATGAGGCAGGCGGGCATTCGCAAAATGCCCTACCACCATGCTATGACGACTGCCATCCTAAGACAACAACCGGGACCGACGGCTTAACGTGCCCTCCGAAGCACGGAAGCGCTCAGTAGTATTGTCACCAGCGGTCACCCATCCAACTCATGACCGCGGCGGACGTTGTTGGCTGAACGGTTCAGAATGGCTATGCAAACTTCGCTACAAGCGCTTCGAAAATAATAATACAGGTAAGACAAATAATAAGCCCGCTTAATGGTAAGCGTCAAGTGTGCTCGTTAGAGTGGCAGTGTCACGTTTCTAGTTCTGTTCGACACTGCACTGCATGCGCTCATCATTGCGAGATGTTAGTATTTGTCTCGTTCACTCCGTAAATTTACTTGCTAGTGCCCTTCAAGCTAAAACATATTCATGAATAAAGTAATTATTTATCACTTTGTAAAGTGTGGCTATTGTTGCCTAAGAAAGTTTTTTTATATAAATGTACATGTCTGTATAACCGCAATGATAAGAACACTTTTTTCGCTATCCCTCCACTGAAGCAGAGTGGCGCAGTGGAAGCGTGCTGGGCCCATAACCCAGAGGTCCGTGGATCGAAACCATGCTCTGCTAGATTTGTTGCATTAATTTGTTTTTGAAATTTTTCGTTGTGACAGCAAAACAATGTTATGCTTTTCAGCATTATCGTGATTATTTTTTTTTAATAAATGTTGGTAGCCTATACATAAAGGTATGAAAAAAAAATTGAATGGTCAAACGAAATTTTAATAAGTTAAGTAGGTGGTACTTATACATACGTTGCCAAGGTATAGTTTTAATATTTGTAATTTTTACCTTTGCTGCTTCAGGCACGGGACAAATCTAAGGAATTACTTACATATTTTCTGAATGGACAACATGAGCTGGGCAACTCCTTCTCGTCATAATGAGTACAGTACCGTAACGGTGGCTTAAGAATACTTATTTCGATATCCTTCCACCGAAGCAGAGTGGCGCAGTGGAAGCGTGCTGGGCCCATAACCCAGAGGTCCGTGGATCGAAACCATGCTCTGCTATAGTGATGTTTTGCTCTATATGCACTATTATGATTATTTTTGTTTTAAATAATTAATAGTAGTAAGTAACAAGTATGGTAGACCAACTACCAATAAGTGACATTAAAAAGCTTGGGTATATTACAACTACTTAACATCGCTTCTGGCTTGGCTTTTTCTAGTATACTCATCTACGGCACAAACCTAAATAAAGAATTAATTTTTTTTGACTGGACAGCTTGAGCTGGACAACCTTCTTCTTTACTGATATCGAGCATCATACCTGCTACCCGACAAAACGAGCAGAGAACCGTAACGGTGGCTTTATACCCTTATTTCGTCATCTCTCTAACGAAGCAGAGTGGCGCAGTGGAAGCGTGCTGGGCCCATAACCCAGAGGTCCGTGGATCGAAACCATGCTCTGCTAGATTTGTTGCATTAATTTGTTTTTGAAAGTTTTCGTTGTAACAGCAAAACTATGTTATGCTTTTCAGCACTATCGTGATTATTTTTCTTTAATAAATGTTGGTACCCTATAAATAAAAGTATGAAAAAAAATTGAATGGTCAAACCAAATTTCAATTAGTGAAATAGTGTATGTAGTACTTATACATACGTTGCCAAGGCATAGTTTTAATATCAAGGCATAGTGGAAGCGTGCTGGGCCCATAACCCAGAGGTCCGTGGATCGAAACCATGCTCTGCTATTATATTTTTTGATTTTCAGAACTATCGTGATTGTTTTAATTTGAATAATATTGTACAAAGCCGCAGCAAGACGTGCAATAATCTTGGTTGTGGAACCACATCATGTTGCTAAACTTAATAAATTAGATCATTTACGTATAAACGTGGATCGTAAAAACTTAAATTAGATATATGAAATGAGTTATTATATTTATTATGTTTTGTACCTTGCAGCATCAGCTGCAAAACATAATATAACAAAATACAAAACAACTATAATAATACAAAACAACAGCTGGGTCTCGTGTTTGTTTAATATCGATAACATTAAATAGAAATAAATTGATAATGGGATTTTTTTCACCTTTTTTAAAAATTTTGCTTTATTATAAACTGTAATATAAAGAGGCGTCAAACTTGATTAGATTATAGGACTAGCTCTATAGAAAATCAATTTAAAATATAAACTGATTAAGGACCGGTCGTATAAAGGAATTTTTATTTCATTCATTACTTGGAGATATTTTAAAACGTCGGAAATATGGGGGTAGTGAAGTAAAAAAAAATCGGTCATGAGGTCTTCACTAAACAAAGCCAAGGGCCACAAGTGATTCAAGAAATTCAAGCAACCCTCAGTGTTTGAGTCCAACTCATACAAGGCCGTTTTTTTTCATCTACAATTTTTGAGCGGCAAATCAATTGAATGCAAATATGTACTGAAACTGGAGGAAAAAAAACTCTAAACCACTGGAAATGGAAGTCAGTTTTTATCATATGCAGGGGTAATAGATAACATCGATAATATTGGACTACTACTTAGGATTACTGGTTCTCAAGGACAGCTGCCTGAACATACCGTTAGGTGCTTGGCGACAGATGTTCTGGCGGAGTTTCGCAAAATGCCTTACCACCATAATATAATGACTGCTATCGTAAGTTAATAATCGTGGCTGACGGTTTAACATACCATCCAAAGGACAGAAGCGCTCAGTATTAGTGTTACTATCGGTCACCAGCGGTCACCCATCCAAATCATGGATGCGGCGGACGTACCATAACTAAGTTGATCGGCAAAGAACGACTTAGTAAGCTACGTAACGAGCGGTTTGCATATGACCGTTTTATACCAGGAATTAAAAAGGCGCACCGCTATGTTTACAATCGGTACTCGAAACAGGATGGTCTAATAAGAATAAGCCTCTAAATCCATACAACCGGACAGGCTTAATGATACTAATCATAGTAACTATAAAAGTAAACAGTTTCCTTCTTATGTTTATTGTTCTCATTAGTGATGTCTTGGTGAGAAAAAACTTGTAACTGTTTGGATTAGTCAAAGTAAGGGGAATTTATTGAGAAAGTTTGTTCTTTCGGCGATTGATGATTGTAAAAGGGATCATGTTTATATGCCTTCAATTATAATAATTAAGCTTAATTACTTTACAGTCTAATTCCCTATTGCTTGGGTCAAATGAAATACGGTTTACCTGTTACCTGTTCTCCGTGATAAGTTGTGTTATCAACAGGTAGTAACTCACCTACTCTTGTGGGATTGGTGCATATATATTTTGTCCATAACATAAAGAACAGTATAAGAGCGTATTATTAAAATATTTTTTCACTAACTACACTCAGGGCACACACAAAAAAAAATATATAGGTACCTAGAAAGTTGTAGCTTCGATTTTATGCCCGGCTGACTGCCGGTCACCATTTTCCTTGGAAATGCTCTTGTTGGCTCGATCAATATAAAATGATCATTTCATTCATTTTATATTGGTCGAAGTTTGTTGGTAGTATACTCGCTACCTTTTGGGCGATCGGGATACTAAGTTTATGCGCCCTCTGTGTCTAATATACAGCAACATTCCACTTATATCCACAGAGAGAGGTAGCAAGAAGTTGATGTTACGCATTATCCCTTTAGTTACCTTTTATGAAATTTAACAGAAGAATAAGTATTAATAACAACAAAATTACAAATTGATTAAAGGAAAAATGATAGTCATGTGCGGGAACAATTATTCTCCTGTAAATTTGTAATTTTGTAATAAGGAATAATCATTTTGTTCTTACGCTGGAAACTGTACGGCATACAGAAGTATGGTAAGTGTTGAATGTTTATTGCAAGAAGATTTAAAATAATATGACACGAGTAAAACTAGGTACATTTTTACTCACAGGCTGTTTTATTTACTTTGAAGCAATGATTACGGCCTATTGGCAGTGAATACATCTTTACCACATTGTGGTAGGGCATTTTGTGAATACAAGCTGTGAAAGCTAACACGCTAAAATTTCTCGCCAAGTACCTAAAGGTGTGTTTACACAGCTATCTTAAGACCTAGCTTCAATTCTGGCTTAAGCTAACTAACATTTACCACATCGTTACTTTTCAATAGGTGAGATATAAAGGTGGAATAGAAATCTCTTATTTTCTGTTATTTCTGATAGCCAGTTACAGTCGATTCAAATAAATCGACTATCGAACTTAAATATCCAAGCTCATATGTCCCAACATTCCCGTTACCTTTACCTCATACCGAAGTACTTTTTCACGAAGAACCGATTAAAGTGGTACCATAAATTTGCGGATTAAGCCAACCTATCTTGAGATTGCAATCTAACCGTCTTCAAGTGGCCTCCGCTATAGTAACTGTTATTTAATCTTTGCCTTCACCGATAATTGTGCCGATAACCGATATTGTCGAATGTCCGCTGAAAAAGGTCTAGGAAAGTTAAGATAGACTATTGTTGGGGTCTTGCGTTGAAAATGGGGCAACCTTTTGTGGAGTAAATAGGTTTTGCTGATACGCGACTGTAGTAAGCGTATAGTTTGAGCTGTGGTACAAAGTATATTATTAATTGATTTAGGTCGAGCTGCTAATCTTGAATGTTGATTTTATCAAGAGTATAGACATAGACAATGTTAGGTAAAATAATAATATGTAAAATTTTCTTAACCAACTACTAAAAATGGGGCGAAGTTTTCAAGTTGACTGCGTGTTTTTTTTGTATGTTTGTAACGCTCTTACGCGGTTACTCCGCCAATTATAAATTGACTAGCTGCGCCCTGCGGTGTTACCCCGTGGGTTTTTTGGGATTAATCTGTATGTGTTATTACTTATATGTTATTCAAAGTTTTGAACCATCTGTATCCCAAATTTCATCCCAATCCGTTCGGCCGTTTGAGTGTGAAGGAGTAACAAACATATAAATACACTCACAAACTTTCACCATTCTAATATAAGTGTCATTTTGATGATATTTATATTAAATAATTTATCATCCAGGCATGCAAATACCGAACATCATGGCGAATGGCAATTATGAGCAGTATTGCTTACAAGATAATTTTCACGCGCTCTTAGGTGCGTCGAATACTGCATCATAATTACAGTGAAACAAATAGGTATTTAACAGAAAAAAAAGATCCAAATTTCAACACTGAAACGTATGAAATAACTTGTGGAATTCGGAACATGATACTCATCATCATCATGTTTCCTAGCCGCTTTCGGCCACGGCGACCCAAGTTTCTGCTGTAAACTATCTGACATTAATTGTCATATAAAGTCCAGGCGACGCTCATGCGCCTTAATATGACTGTGATATCCTATTTTGTTCTTAAACGTGCGTAAACAAATGCCACACGTTAGGACACCACCCACAAAATTATAGTTGAAGTTCGAAGGCGGTCTATTTTTAAGATCGTCTCGCTTATCATCTAGTTCTCGCCTCCTGTCAACTTCAAAAACATTCACATTTTGGAGTACCAACCGCCGCCACTCTTCGCGGTTTTGTGCAAGTGCCTCCCACCGAGAGGGGTCAATTTTGCACCTCTTCATGTGCCTCTTCTGAACATCTTTGTATCTCAGGAATTGGCCACCGCTTTTCCGCTTGCCATTCTGGAGTTCAGAGTAGAAGATGCGCTTTGCTACCCTCTCGTCAGACATTCTCGTCACATGGCCGCACCAACGTAATTGACGTCGCAATAAATAAGCCTCTATTCCACCAACATTGGCTCTTCTTAAAACTTCCGTGTTTCTGACACGGTCTGACCACGATATGTTTAGTATATCGCGGAGATATTTAAGGTGAAACCTATCTAAAACGCGTATGTGTTTTCGATACAGACACCACGTTTCCGAGGAGTACAGGAGATTCGGCAAAACAATCGACATGTACACCTTTATCTTTGTGCTAAGGGACAAGTCGTGTGAACGAAAGACTTTACCTCGGAGCTTACCAAATGCCGCCGAAGCAGCACCGATCCGACTATTTATCTCTGGATCGAGGTCTCCTTTACTAGTAATCACACTGCCCAGGTACCTAAATTTGTCCACCTGCTCAAGCACATTATCTTCGAGAGATATTGAAAGTTCCATGCGATTCACAGCCATGACCTCAGTCTTCTTGATGTTGATTTTTAAACCGAATTTTTGACATGAATTATGAAAATTTGTCATAAGTTCTTGCAGGCCATCCGTACTACTTGCAACGAAGCAGAGATCATCAGCATACATAATCTCTCTAATGATATCAAGTGAACATTTGGTGCGAGCTCTAAATCTCCCAAGGTTGAAAAGCTTACCATCTGTTCTGAAGCGTATATGAATTCCATTAGCAGATGTTTTAGTAGCTTTTTCAACGACCATAGAGAAGTACAGCGCAAACAGTGTCGGAGCTAAAACACATCCCTGTTTGACACCACAACTTACTAGGAAAAAACTAGACTGGCAACCATTGGTCGAAACACAACAGTCCATACCGTCATGTAATAGCCTCAGAATTCTGATAAACTTTTCCGTACATCCTAGTTTAAGCAGAACAACCCATAAAGCCTCACGGGGAACGCTATCAAAAGCCTTTTCCAGATCGACAAAGCAAAGATATAGCGGTTGCAACTGCTCTTTGCTTTTCTCTTGCAATTGTCGGACGGAAAATATAGCATCACAAGTTCCCTTACCAGGCCGAAACCCAAACTGTGTCTCAGGTAGTATTGTTTCAGACAATTTAATTAGGCGGTTGAGAAGTAGCTTTGCAAATATTTTTCCAGGAACTGAAAGGAGTGATATGCCCCTGTACGAATTACAATCGGCACGGTCTCCTTTGTTTTTATACAGGGCACATATATTTGAGTCGCGAAAAGACTTCGGTACACTTTCTTCACGCCACATTCTCCGAAAGTACTTCCACAAGACCTCATGTAATTCACTTCCTCCGTACTTTAATAGTTCACCTGCGACACCATCTAGGCCTACAGCTTTCTTATTCCGTTGTTGCCGTATGGCACAAACTACTTCTGGAAGTGTAGGCTCATCATCTAACTGAAGGTTTCGCGGGTGCTCAGGCAGTGAGTCAATGAACGAAAGATCCGCTGTACGATCAACGTTCAGTAAATATTGGAAATGATCTGCCCACCGCTGTAATGCTTCTTCCTTTTCCGATATTAAGCGTCCATCAGTAGCTCGCAATGGCACATTGACCCTGTACTGTGGCCCAAATAACTTCCGCACCTCACCAAAGAAAAGACATAGCTGATTTGTATCCGAAAGCATCTGCATATAAGTAGCCTTCTCTAACCACCACTTATCCTTGATAGTTCGCGTGAGCTTTCGTAGCTCAGATGCACTCAGCCTGACTCTCTCGTTATGGCTAACGTTATCAGGTGCATACCTTTGTCTTTTTAATATCTCCCGGTGTTCAGCAATGGCCTCAACAAGAACCTCATTGTTTTCGTCAAACCAGTCTTCATGAACTCGCTTTCGAAACCCAAGCGTGTCAGAAGCAATATTAGTTATCCGATTTGTAAGGTCATGCCATTTTGATTGAAGATCGCCATCCTCAACGTCCACTTGCGATGCGTAAACACTTAGTTGTTGTTTATAGCTTTCTTGTACTTCCCAAACCTGCAGCTTGTCCAAATCTACACGCCTAGCTTGAACTCTTCCAGATCGACAAGGAAGACGAAGTCTTATTCGTAATTTACAAATTACCAAACTGTGATCGGACCAACAGTGCGCCCCTCGCATTACTCGGGTCAAGTGAACTTGAGAAATATCTCTCTGACGAACAATAGCATAGTCAATGAGATGCCAATGCTTGGACCTCGGGTGCATCCACGTGGTTTTATATTTGGCTGGAAGTCTGAACATGGTATTTGTAATTGCCAACTGGAACTTAGAACAGAGATCAAGCAACAATTGCCCATTACTGTTTGTATTACCAATACCATGTCTGCCCAGAACTCGAGGCCACGCTTCAAAATCCCGTCCTACTCTCGCATTGAAGTCACCCAGTAAAAGTACTTGCTCTTTGGGTTGAATTTGAGATAGAACTTGAGTGACTTCTTCATAAAACTTGTCCTTTATTTCATCTGCGTTATCCATCGTTGGCGCATATATACTAATTACGTTGAGATGATTTTTATCACCTAATCGAATGCGCAAAGTAATAACACGATCGAGATATATACACAGGGTGTTCTTCCAGTTTAGTCGCTATTTCTGTCTTAATAGCAAATCCTACGCCTGAGCGTCTTGGATCAGTTGCTGGAGTACCCTTCCAGTAGTACGTATATCCACCACCGCGCTCTACAAGCTCTCCTTCATCTCCTAAATGTGTTTCGCTTAGTGCAGCAATATCCACATTATAGCGTTGGAGTTCTCTCGCGACAATGGCGGTTTTGCGTTCAGGGCATATATTGCTGGGACGATCTAGCAATGTGCGCACATTCCATGCGCCGAAAGTCATGGGTTTGGTTATTATTTTTCTATAGTTGCGTCGACCACGTTGATAGGATGCAAAGGCAGCCGTGGTTACTACCTCCCTTTATGTCTTGGAACAAGCATTTCTTTAGGGCACCTTTTCTAGCCCCCTCCCCGGCTGAGCGAGGGAAGCTGTGCTTCTCTAAATAGAGCAGCTTCGTCACGTAGTGTGCTGCCGAATTGCATCGTTGCTCCTACTCGATGCCAAAGCGACCACTCTCCCTACGCCGCCTCTGTGCAGACATCGGACAAAGCCTGATTAGCATCAGTATCTGACCTCTCTACCTTCGTCTATCGCCAGAGGACTTAAAATTCCAGTCCGGTAAACAGAAACAGGTCTACTGCGCAGGACATATTTAAGTGCGTAGATGTTTGCGCATACACAAACGCACTCTCTCGTCCATGCTTCCTTAGCCCCAATGGAACAGAGAACCGCTACAATTGGAAGGAAGTAGGATGCAGTTTCTGACCGGTGGTAACTACATGACTCCTACCACCGCTCTAGGCCTTCCACGATGCCTTGCTATCCCGCCGGGTCTGCCAACACCAGTTGCTTGCTAGCTGTCGGTTTGCCTTCACCGCCGGGACAGACTTTATGCACTATACGGGGAGCTACCGTTTTAGACTCGATGAGGCTTCGAGTACCCCTCAACCAGGTTTAGCCCACGAGTCGACGTGGTTTACCAGGACGTGGCCGCTGCGTGCACTGCAGCTACTTGGAGCCACTGGTGAGAGATTAAGGGTCCAAACATGATTAAGTTATACGTTTTCACAACAAAAACCGACTTGTAGAACGAATACCATATCAGACCCCAGACGTCCCAACGTAACGTCCCGGGAACATGATACTATGAGGTCGGTGTCAGTGCATGGTACTGACTTCAACAACTTATTTCATTGGTAGAAGTCGATTTCCTATTTTTATAAATATTTATTCTTGTTCCTCGAACGGTTCTGAATGTGAAAATGATTTCATAAAAATCCGTTCAATTAATTTGTTCTTCTTGTCTGCACAACTCGTTGATATTAGAACAACATGTCGTGTGTTTCTTTAACTCGATTTCATTAATTATTATCGAGGCACTCACTTCTTACATATACATATCCCTCTTCCCGCAATCCACCCAAACCGCACAATGCAAAAATTGGATGCACCTAAATTCGCACTTACTGTATTAGTTTCTATTTACAAGTCTAGTAGTCTCGTAGCGAAAAATATATTGTTCACACAAACACAATTCCGAAATGTTTACGTATGAAACGTTACCACATTATTTAATCTTCGAATCAAAAATAATTAAAACCCTTAACAGTCGTAAACAACTTTACTGCCCATCGGTATAGGGTCCAAAACGTAAATAAAACAAAATATTGCCGACCATTAAATGGTTTCCTTAAACAATTCGAATGAGTTTGTAAATTCGATTGCCATATTGAAATAAATTGCTTGTAATCTTATACCCAAACAGCCAGAAAACAACTGAATGAGCAATATCGGATTACTCACGAAGAAAGAATGGCATCGTTGTTAGTTCTTTTTGTATTTGTTGTCATACGTCTTGCAGGAAACGAAATACCCTATATCATTGAAGCTCAGAGCAGATGTCCTTCGTGAAAGACTCATAATAAGCTGAAGGTTACCGCTTCAAGTGGCAACTTTTTTAATAGCATTCCTAAAAAGTGGGAGATATTCTAGTAAACCCGATTTTTTTATTTGATAATGCATTTTAAGGTCTGTTTGCACATTGGTAAGTGTTTAGTGTAGGTATTCAGTGTTTAGTCCTAAACACGATTCTTATGTGTTAAGTATCTCTCTTTTGTAGCGTGTTCTATTTTTTTTCTCCCGCTCCTCATTTACCTTCACTCTTGCCCGATTCCTGCCACTTGTACAGCCATTTGCGAAGATAAATGTTTGAAGCACAGTCTATAGGTAGTATACAGTACGTAACTATCTCTTTTTGAAATAATGTCAAAGTAGGGGGAAGATCTAACCTATCAATGTGCCTGATATATAGAGAATTTCAATAAGACTGGTCCTTATAAAATATCATTATACCGTATATTTTAGTTGAATTTAATTACATTGATTGTTACAATTAGATTATATTTTCTTTTTTTGAGGGCTTACCCTTCGGCATTTTGTATGGAGTACCACATTATTTCACTGGACGCCACAGAAAAAAATCAAGGGCAGTTAAATCACATGATCATGAATACCGTGGATTGGCCCCGAATCTTGAGCTCAGAAACACGTTGAATTTCTTTTTCAAAAATGTACTGTTTCTCTAACGATATGTCAGGTGGCACCATTCGGTTGAAATTTTACTCTGTCACTTCCATTTCTTCCATTTTTACATGACTGCCCAAAAAAGGAGTGTTATGTTTTCAGGGTTCATGTATGTATGTATTTTTGTGAGTTTTTTATTCCACCATAACTTCAAAACGGCTTAACCGACTTTAATGTATGAGATATGGTTAGATTCGTCTAAATAACAAGTAGCAATAAATACAAGAAAAAATTTAAAAACCATCTAGAGGATTTATTTATTAATTTCTTCGTAAAATTTGCCAACTTGAAGTCGTAAACAAGCTGACTTGTTGGGAATGTCGTAAAATTGACAAGTTCGGGACTTTTATCACACTTTCAGCCACCATCCAGTATTCTCGGTGTTGCAAACATTTCGATCATGGGTAGATAATGGTCAATCCATCACCGAGCCAGTAGCGATTTAAAAATTTTTCACTATGCGATGAATATACGTCAAGACAGTGTCCACTTTAGGGCGCTTTTGTTGACCATAAGTTTCTCGTAACGCACGAAACTTTTAACAAATTGATCTGCCGTTTTATAATACACTATTATCATTTCACCGCGCTGTTTAACTGTATAGCGACTTATCTTGATAAATGCACAAAATTTAATTTCTCATTCGTGCCAATAAACAATCTAAAATGGCCGCCATTGACTGTCAAAGATTACCCTGAAAGAAAAACCCTCTAAAGTCCAATGTCTACAATGGAAAAAATGACATATTATACCTACATTAATGTACCACTGTTTTCTTCTATTTTCGATATATTTTATGCTAGTATCGATCGATATCTGCATATTATATTTCTGACAAAAATGCGAACGTGATTATTCGTCTCTTTTAAATTAATATTTTTACGACTCTAACGTCTGATATGAGAACGATACCGATTTACTTAATACAACAGCTAATCGGTATTTGTCACTACTCTCGCTAAACACAGCTCCTAAACACTTATCACTAAACAGTGCTACTAAATACTTATCAAAGTGCAAACAGGCCATGTTACTGGATCACCCTGTATTGATAATTCTTCCTTAGTTGGCGAGAATATACTTCAAAATAGATGTTATTAAATTTTGTGGATAGTTTAAAGTTTTTAGTAGGTTGAGTAATCAATCAACTTTATTGTGTGCATTGCTTTTACGATCTATGGCTGCATATCATTAGTGATTAAGAAAGTGCGCATGACAAAGTAAAGTAATAATATTGTTTTGAAATAAACGGTTCTTCCAACATCCAACATTGTTGAAGTTGCTTCACATTTATATCGTCTTCCGCAAGTTATTTCATACAATGATTGTTGACAGTCGGTCTATTTTATAATTTTTTCACTCTTTTCCCTGATAATTACTGCTTACAAAATTGATTGTCACTAGCAACAAGAGACATTTAGTCATCTAGGTATAGGCTTAATTCCATTTTTTGACGTACCGGCCGCTGATAAGCATTCGCTGGCACACCCAGCAACGACTGGGCGCGGCGAGTAGGCTTAGATTGGTGTACCTACGCGCATAAAAAAATGGGGGTAGTTTTGTGACGTGTATGAACATATGAATTTTTTGACACCATCATATTATTGTGGTTGTGTCGTAAAATGTGCCTTTGGTTGTGTTCGTGGCCATGCATGTTATTAAATTGATATTGCTAATTTATTCTTAAGTATTTGTATGTAAACAAGTCACCAGTGTTTGCGAGGTTGTCATATAGATCTCTGATTATTATAATGACAGTGTAGGTTATGTGCCCTTGGTGTTTAATGTAAACAAAATTAAATGGATTCACAGCTGATGAATATAAGTTGGTAGGTGCTAACAAATGTTAGTAGTTCTGTACTTTCTTGTAGCAAATAAATAAAACAAAACATGTACCACAGGAAGAGACTAGACTCCCAGAATACAGGGAACCCTAGTGTGGAAGCTAGTGCTCATAGTTGTAGTTTAATATTACGATAATTATTTGGAAAGGTTCATTAGTAATAGCAGGAACTGCAATTAGATACCATTCATCACCCTCCGTATTCGCCAGACCTTGCTCCAACGGACTACAATTATTTTCGTGATTTGGACAATTTTCTACGTGATAAAAATTTTTCTTCCCAGGAGGCAGTACAAAATGCTTTTACACAATCGAATTTAGGTCACTCAGAATTCTATCGCAAAGGCATAAATGACCTTCCAATTAGACGGCAGCAACGTATAAATAATAGTGGTAATTATTTTGTTTAAAAAATATGTAAAATTAAAAAAAAAAAAAAATTTTTTTGCCAATTTAGTACCTTAACTTCTAATATTAAAGTTGTCCTCGTATTGGTTTGACGACTCAAACGAGTAATTTAAAAAAATTCACTGTTATTGAAAAGTGGTTCATATATTTTTACATTTTTACCTATCACGAACTATTCATCTGTAAATTGCTTGGAACTACCTACAGTGCCACGGCTACCTCTGACCATGAATTACTCAAGGTACCACGGTGAGTACATATATACTCCGAGTTAGTCTACTCAATTTAGTTACTTCCTACCTCATCATTATATTTTTTTAATATGAAAGGCACAGCTAGGAACAGCAGTTCTCATATGAGCCATGAGCTGCGAAAAAAACAGCATCTTTCTTGAAATTCACAGCATATTTTTATAAAGGTGATTGTGACGTAGCGAGCACGAGGCCCACCTGATGTTAAGCGGACTATTTGTACTCAGCCTATAACAGATTTCGTCAAACAAGTGACAATTTGCACTGCGCCCGACACCCTGAGACATACAGTTCTTAAGTCTCATGTGCCTGTTATTTTCTGGCTAAAAAGGATTGCTCCTGGAACACACTGTTAGGTGCTTGGCGACTACTGTTAGGTAATTTTCTACTGGAGGGTGGTAGCTAGTTAGGCGAGCATTAGCAAAATGCCCATTCACTATGCGGTGAAGCTCATGCCGGCGTTGGGGAATGAACCATGGACCCGCGGTCGGCAGTCCATAGCTATATTATCACGGTAATAATATTACCGTGCTATTATCGCTCGGCCTTGATTTTTTCATTGAGAATATGTGTGGTAGATGTCCTTGAGAGCCAGTTTTGTTCTAGCTTAAGCCTGTTAGCATCCTCATCCGCATCTTTACTTATTTACAAATCAAATCAATGGCTACGAGTAACTATACTCCGGCCGCCGAGAGAATGCGTTTGACTGTTCGTTTTGTGAATATTTTTTCCCCAGTTCAAAGTAACATAGACAGTTTGACTGCATAATGTTGTATTAGTCAGGCACCGAAGTATATAAAAATAGGGTAAATATTTTCTTTTACTCCATTTACAAGCCACAACGCCAATAAAAATACGTACTGTCAAACGCATTCTCTCGGCGGCCGGAGTATAACAGTAGCAGTAACGTACCAGCAGTAACTAAAATTGCAACGAGACTGTTACATGAAGGTTACAATTAAATACAATTATTGTCAGTTGAGAGACTGCTCCGTCTCGTGACTTCGAATTAAAAAAGAAAACACAACTATTTGAAATCGGAATGCATTTGATTTTCGCGCGCCACGCCCGTGTGAACTTCGCCATGTTTTGCGTCTGTCAGCAGACTTGATTGTATTAGGATTGCTTTTTGGTTGTTTTTTGTATTGATACTGCTTTTTTTTGTTCCTTTTTCGTTAAATGTCACCGTTTTAAATTTGAGAAATAATTATTTATTGTTATTGTTTTGGTTCGGTTTAAACTATACATGGGTTGGATTAAAAGATATGAGTATATACTTACAGGATGGAAACTTTCAGTGGGGCAGTAAGGGGAAGTACCTTATTCGTTGCAGCTACTCGAAAATGGTCTTAGGAGACTATCCATATTTTTTTTATAGAATTTTGATCCCCATTCACAGATTTTCAAAAAAAAATTACAGATAGCAAGAAAATAGCCATTTTACACAAAAAACATTTTTTGATGCCAATCGATCCTGTTTCTAATACTGATCAAACACTTATATGAGACTGACCATCGTTGGAGTACTCAAAAAGTCACAAATTGCAAAAAACTTTTCCCGTACATTTTGTATGAAAATTTTACGCAAAAGCTTTTTAGTAACGGTTGAGATCTTTTTGTTGAATGAATAAAAAGATAATTTGAAAAACAATTCAAATCTTTTGAACTCGTTATTACTAAATAAAATACAATCTTGACAGTTTGTTGCGTCAGAAAAGCTCTGAGTGTGTTGTAAATTTTACATTAAGTGCATAATTGGACAGCTATTGATAAGAGAAAAATGACCTCCAATTTAGAACCAGAAGCATATTACGTAATTAATAAAAATACATCGGCTGCGTTAAAATGGTATAGGGCAAGAAACTGCAAGATTTTAAATAAGAATAACATCATTAAGTTATGTTACTTAATAAAAAAAAATAGCCTTATTTTTGATATGTGTAAGATTCTATGTGATCATTTGTCTTTTATTAAATTTTTTGTATTTTAGTTACACAAATTCTTTACAAAATGTAAGGGAAAAGTTTTTTGAAATTTGTGACATTTTGAATACTCCAACGATGGTTGGTCCCATATAAGTTTTTGGTCAGTATTAGAAACAGGATCGAATGGCATCAAAAATGTTTTTATGTAAAATGGCTATTTTCTTTTTTACTGTTGTTTTTTTTATATCAATGAATGAGGATCGAAATTCCATAAAAAATGTGGATACTCTTCTAAAACTATTTCCGAGTAGCTGCAACGGATAAGATACTTCCCCTTACTGCCCCGCTGAAAGTTTCCACCCTGTATCTAGGAAAATAAGTATAACTTAAAATAAATTATAAAAAAAAACTATAAAGTACTCTCTGATTACGTCTTGTCAATGTGTAACTGTAGTTTTTCTTATATATTTTTAATACGAAAGCGAACGTTCCGAAATCAGATTGAAGATGTTCTGAAAAAAGGCTAGGTAAGGAGTACCCTAAACCAACGCTTATGTATGAAAGGATTGATGAGTGTAGATGAAGCGAGAGAGATTTAAGGATCGTAGCAAGTGGAAATCTTAGGTATCTGCCTACTCCTAAGGGAAAGAGGCGTGATCTTATGTATGTATGTATTTTTAATTCAAATACAAATACTAAGCGTTTCACACTTTCATAAGGTTTGTGTAGTTTAAAGTAAAGGCAAAGTACATGACTTTCAAAATAATTTAATAAAATTACCAAATTTCTACTATAGATCAGAGAAAGTATGTTTAACGCTGTTACGTTTATAAATATGTGCTTGTAACGTTTTAACCCAACTAAACAGGTATAAATTAATTTAAAAAGTAAAAAACCGGCAATGCAATTTACTTATTTCTGTTAAACGTTTTATCGTTCTATTGAAATTAAAACTCCAAGGTAATTTCTGTAAATATTTACAGAATCGTTTTTAAGCCCTTCATTTTGATACCACACACGAAGGATTTGGGAAAAAAAAAATTTTTTTACTCTACTTTTGGCGTCAAAAACCGACAGTTTGTTTTTTAATAATTTTTTTATACATCCAATGTCACTTGCGCTATCAAGACAAATCTAACGATATCTCATACATTATAATCGGCTAAGCCATTTAGAAGCTGTGGTTGAATAAAGAAACTTACAAACATACATACATGAAGCCTGAAAACATAACACTCCTTTTTTCGGCAGTCGTGTTATAATAATTTAAGCATGATACTACAAATTCAGCACAAAATGTAGATACCTACTCATCGTTGCCATTAAATTGTTAAAAATACATATTTTAATTAAAGTACATCCGTATATATATATACATATAAATTACGTGTCACGTTGTTTGTCCGCGATGGACTCCTAAATTACTGAACCAATACCAACCAAATAAATTTGATTAGCACACCTTGTGCAGTTAGATCCAAAGTGAAAGATAGGATAGCTTACATTTCAATTTATAGTCGCAATTACCTGAGCAAAGCCGGGGTGGGCCGCTAGTAATTGTTATATTTTGCTGAGTTGCCTATTCTTAATGCAATATTTATACTTATAAAAGTAGTTTATGAAACCGTTGCATATGTAGTTATGCGCAGTTACATACACAACTTTGTCTTATGCCATACATTGTGATCGAACTTATTCAACAAGACGACTAATAAAAATAAATTTAGTACAACAAAACGTATCTATGAATAGCGCCAAAACCCAGCACATCACCGCGCAAGCGCTAAAACGGGCGCTACCACATACAACAAAACATTGGAATCATAACTATTTTGTATAATATAATAAAAATGGCGCGATCCAAACATACGTTCCATTAGATAAAAAAAAATTATGGAAACTCTTTGGGGCTGTTAACATCTTGTATTTGCCCTGTATCGCATTAGTAACAAAATTGATTTCTAACATTAGTACAGAAAATGTTATGATTCTATTTTCAAATTTCGGTATTATGTTTATAAAATATCATAATGATGTCTTTATTAGTTTATCATTCGAATTTTAATCTATGAGAGTACCTATAAAATTAACTATGGAAGCCTATATCAAGATTTCTTTGGGTGTACACCAGTCACCTAAAACAAAACTTCATATCACTATATTATGTACCACGATTAGGAATTCATGGTATGTTCATGTCATGCGTAGTAATAAAAGTAAATTATATATAAGCATATTCGCCGGCAACGCATCTTCGAGACCTCTGGTGTTGCGGTTGTTTGTGTGCGACGTTAATCACTTACCACCAGGTGCACGTTTGCCGTCCTATCCCATAAAAAAATATCCAAAATGGTTTAGAAATGAACGTAATTAAAAAAATAAAATAATGAATTAATTTCTGTCTAATAATTTATATTCAAAAGAAGTATTCAAAAGAAAGTGTGTAGGATCTGTCGTCTCATTAACTCTGAGAGCGATAACAGCTACACTAAAAGATAACCCAAACCCCACATAAGTACTATATAGGTATGTAGATGATAACTGAGTAGAAACTAGAAATAAATTCTGAATTTGCTCTTGTTCCTAAAATATATTTCTATCTAGAAATACCTACAACATAATAAAAATTTGCAATTTATATCCCCTCAAACTAATACCCACCTAATGTGTTTATTATTTTCAACTCATAAATCAACTTTTTGTTCCATAAACAATTTAATTTTATAGGAGCTGTTAAAAATCGATTTGAAAAAATATAATGTTTATGATTTTAATTTTTGTATGGAAGTCAATTACCGCCATTAGTTTCACTAATTACAAGATTTTACAACCACAATTTGGTTTTATGAGTATTGGAACATTTTCTATTGGTAGGCTGAAATACAAGGCACCGCCGAACCATAAAGAAATTATTATAGCATGCGGCATCCTACAATTTTACGTAATAAACTGTTGTTGGCAAAAATTAGGACCCAATAACCTCGGTGGTAATGGTTTGAACGGATAAACTAGGTTTATAAACAACATGATTGCTGCTTGTTTATATTTGGAATTGATCTAGTATATTTCAAAATCCATACCTATCGCATTACATTTCAGATTCCGTTAGAATTTTAGTCTCTTTGACAAATGTTTTTTTTTCTTAATATGATTACAAACACTATCACGAGCTAAGAGAATATCACATTTACAAATTATTAGAGCACAAGATTTTTTTTGTCCTGGGCGGGAATTGTTTCGCCTTTGCTCCGTGTGGTTTCGGCATTCGACCCAAAGCTGCAAGTTCGAATCATGCCCGGGGTAAAAATAAATGTGGTGTAAAAATTTATAAATATAAAAGTCATTTGTTGTTGGTATCCGTTTTAGACGTGCGTTATGGAACGAAAAAACTGGCAACTTCAAAATAAACCCTGCCGTATACCTTATTATCCAGTGCAGCTCATTCCCGGTGAATATTCAAAAGAATGTCTGCAAACTTTGAATAAGGTAAATCGTGGGCGTTCTGACAATGAGCACGTCACTGACCGGCCTTTGAGCTGTCACACACTTGAAGAAACCGGGGCAATTAAATTAAAAGCCCCGCAAAGCTATCTTTAAGAAAAATAATGTTAGCTTGAATCAAGTGAGTCAAGGACACAATTAATACACTATCTTATACCAGATAGTATGGACTAATATATTTTACTCTATTGGACATTCAAGAGATACCCTTTTAGTTATGAAGTAATTATTAGACAAAACAAATTCAACTTAATCAACTCCAAATCAAAATAATAATGATGGAGAACTGTAAGATCAAATTACTGACATTGGCTTCTGTTTTATAGACGATGATGATCACTTATTACAATCTTTTGATGAAACTATAATTGAAGAGCAAATTGCATTGGTGGTAGACGTGTAAGTAAATTATCAAAGAATCTCACCAAGTGTTAATCATAAATGATGGATCAGAGAAGCCGTTGAAGAACCAAATGCTGGCGGTGCTGATTGGTCAGAATCGAGTAGGAGGTATGACCGAAGCCGCAGTAAACCCATTAAGATCTCAAATTACCTAGTACGCCCAAACCACGGATCGTGTGACTAATCGGCATTAAAGGTGCTGTTATGTCTTAATTAAATTATTCTCATAATTCCGTGGTAATTCTGTTGCGGTCGAAGAATTTTACTACGTTACAAATTTTGTACAATGGAGCAATTTCTGAGGCGAATGGGAGATCGACGGCGTTAATTAAGACAGTTACATAAAGTAAGAGATATATTCTATTTTCACAGAACTCTCGATTAAGCTGTTGTAAAGAAAGAAAATTAACGTAATTGCTGTGGATTAACGTGTTTTATGCGCCAGCGAGCATTTTGTGTGATGATTGATTATAAGCCGATGGTTATGTTTGATACTTAAAGCTATATCTATTACTTATAAACACGTATAGTTGCTGGTTAAAACATGTGAATAGCCAAGAAAAATAAGGGGTCTTGCAACCGTTAAATTTACGACATGTCCTGAGGAAAGCCTTGTCTTTTGTTCTCTTTTTATAATCTATTTGGTTTAAGACGAGCGCGCTCCTGTTGGTTACGAAAAAATATGCAGGCTTACATTTATGCCCTAGTTTAAAATATGCGCTGATTTCGTTAATTAGCAAGTAGGTATAACACTGAAAGTTTAAATTTATATGTATTGATTAGGTTGCAGGGACATAAAATGATATATCTGTAGGTAAATTATAAACACAGAACTTACAATAAAGAACTTACTCAAAATATAAGAAATGTTGAAGTCTCTCTAAGTGCTTAATTCTAGATATAAAATAAATTACCATCAGCCACGTTCTACTAACCCACGTTATGATATACCGCCTCATCAAATTCATGAAATTGTTCATTTATCCCAAGTTTAGCATAATTTTACGCTTGATTCCGTGAATTTTCTTCCAAAGTTCCATAAATCTGGGGTTTTCACGCTCTCAACCAAAACCGTCCGCAATAACATCCTCATAAACCATCCAATGAATGGGCAGCACATCTCCATGCTGCCATGTGGTCATGTTCAATCTTTTCGGATGGGGTCCCTGCTCACAGTGTGTAAAATTTATGGAAATTGCATTTCCGCGCTACGTCCGATATGAGGGGGCTGTCGTGCTAACTTTCGCAGGAAAAAATTCTAGGAATAAAAAAGCGATGACGGTGTTTCCTTATAAAAAAAAAGTATTAAGTTAAGTTAAGAAATCTCAGACAAAAAGCGTCTGAAATTTCTTTGCTTCAGTATAATTGTTATTTTTAAATATATTATTCATAAGATAACCGAGGAAGACATATTATATTCTGAGTTACAAAACCTCTGTGAATATTGATAACATAATGAATTCTTACATAATTATGAATGATTATAACAATAAAGATCGCCATACTCATGGAATTGATCTATATCAATATACAAACAATAATTAAATTTCAGCGTTTACCGTTCTCTTGTGGGGGTCGGTTATTAAAATTGAGTTTTTTAAGACTACTGCTACATTAGGCATAAAGTCTCTAAAAATAGGCAAGAAAATTAAAAAAAAGACCCTTGCTTGTATGCATTATATGCATTCCGCCAGGAACCTCGCGTGGTACAAAATGTATGACGTATTATATATGTCATGCATTTGTAACTTGTAAAAACAGTCTCAAATTACACAAAGATAACGTTTTTAAGATTTGAAATAAATGCATTTCCATGTGATTTCTTTGTATTTGCTTGTACCATAGCTTTTACATGAAATTGAAAATTTGAATATTATAAATAAACGTTATATTATTAACTTTTGACTACTAACCTTTCTACACATATTGAATTATTTTCAGACAAACATAAATGCTCAGTTCCTCAATTTGCCACCGAAACCTAGCTCCACTCATTGAGTAGTACTTATTGTCGCGTCTATCCAAAAAATCTCAATCATCCGTGCCAACAGCTCTTTATAAGATTGATGTTTCTAATAAACACTGAGCTGAAAAGTTAATTAAAAAATTGTAAATAAAAACCGTTCTCATTAACTAAATAAATAAATTAACCCCTAGTACATTGCAGCAATCTTTTTAAAGTTATAACAGGATCATAAACACAAAGATCCTTGGGGTTAAGACTCTTAGTAATAAAAGGGAAACTTCATTAAAGTTGGCAAAAGATACCGGCCAAGAAATTCGCTTCAAGCCATGTAAGACCCAATATACATGGAAACAGTGGTTAAGATTTCACGCTCGCGTCCTTTATTCTGCTTATACAGGATGTGATGACACGAATACATGGGGCATTCAAAAAGTTACACAAAACTTAAAATAAGTACCTTAACTGTATAGAAGAATTGTAAGATCTTATAAAAAAAAACTGTCTACCAGAATATAAAAATTTTCATGCATCTAAACCAATTGTCGAAACTCTTATTCAATCTTCTACATATATATTTTTAACAAATGCTGCTGGTGCATTATCCAATTATGAACAATGTAATTGAGCTTAAGTTTTTTCCGAAATAAACAGAAGTTACACGCTGCAAATCAGAGCTGTAAGATGAATGAACTAATAAATCAATGCTAGCTGGTTTTGTTGCCAAAACGGCATTGTCAATAACATTGTATTGTATCGGAAACTACATCGATTCAGACGAATTATTATTGCTTTAAAATAAAACGCAAAATAGACTTGAACGGAACGTTGCGGGTACACTTTTCTACACCGTATTTCTTAATTTAGTACACTTTCATGATTACAGATTTGCAAATTAGTCTTAAGCTCAAATTTTATTATTAATTTGGTAGAATTCTCTTTACAACGTGATTTAAGGTATTACGAAAAACATTCATGTCACCTTGATTATAGAAATGTCCAATAATAATACAAACATCTAACATATAAAGAGATACAACCTTTTTTTAAAGTCATAAGTGGTATATTTTCGATATATACATTAGAAAACAACACTCAATTTAAGACTTCTCATTACACTTTTTTTCAGAAATGACTATATCTGGGGCGTTTTAATATTACTAAATTAAATATTTATTATAGGTTATTTTAATCGCACCCAGGATACACCAGGTGGTCAAATGATTAAGATATTGTGGTCTGCATTGCTGCTTGGCGGATCTGGGTAAGATGTTCTGCTTTTCAATAATCAATGAAGTGCTTTAACTTTGAAGAGATCACGAGAAACTCGCCACCAGATACACATACTGCGTAATTATAATTAAGTAACTATACTTCACCGAGAAATCTTTATTTTTCGAATAAAAACATACGTTATTGTTTAGAATAAATGGAGTTCATGTTCTGCTTAAAATAATATACTGTGTAAAACTGACGGACTGACTATGCTGGGTAACTTACTGATATAAAATTCTAAGGGCCCAGTGGGACTCCCGCATTATTATGTATGAAAATATTTTGGCATTCAAGGGACAGCCATTTTGATGATTTCACGTAACTATATGTGAAGATGTTATTAGATAGACAGTCGAAACATTTTGTGCCATCATTTAAATAAATATTAAATTTGAAGTAATATTTAGTACGCATTTTAAATTTAGGTTTTAATGCTGTTGCTTACGAAACTATCATTAGGCTAATCAGATCTGTGTATTCCAGTCTGATACCACCATTGGTTCAAAATCTGGTCTGATCCCGACATTATTTTTCGCTCCGGTCTAATCCCACTGAACACAACTAAATGTGTTTTATAGCTCTGATTTAATCATCGTTTCTTAAGTACGTTCGCAAAAATGGAAGAGATTCATCAAACTAAGTTCACCATAACTTACATTGGTATAAATAAATACCAATATTATAATTAACAAACTACCAGGAGAGCAAAAGGTCGTGGGAGTATGAAATGCTTCAGATCTCTTTCTAGGAAAACTAAATTATCAAAATATACCTATATGTGCTAAAGTTGTGGGTGATCAATAAGGTGCTTGTCTTGCGGCTCTGATGCAATAAAAGAGTCTGCTTTAGTATGTTAACAAAAATGAAATAAGTTTATGAAACTAAGTTTAACACCATAACATAAATTGGCGTAAATAAATACCAATATAATAATTCTCAAAATACTAGGAGAGCAGAAGATCATGTTAGTATGAAAATGCTTCAGATCTCTTTCTAGGTTAACTACATTACCAAAATATACCTATAGAAGCTAGAGTTGTACCCACAACTCTGGCTTCTATAGGTATATATATAGGATCAATTAGGAGCTTTTAACGGAAAATAAAACTAAACGTGAATTAAATTAATTTCAATCGTAATCCGCGCTACATGTTGGCTAAGAACTTCTGTGGGTCCGAAATGTGCGAAAAGAATGGTCAGAGAAAATAATACTTTTTATTGTATTTGTAGATGCGGTTGTTTGAATAAAAAAATTGTACGGATATAATTGGACATATTTTAGCGAAAGTTAGTTATTAATTTTCACTACAGCTTTTTTAACCTATTAATCATGCATCTGTAAAAAAAACCTTTAGTAATGATATCTTACCAAAATCTCCATACTTAGTAGGTTTATATTTTCTAAATCTAAATAATGATCATAATGGAGGGGGGTTCTTTTTTTATACTTGATAGGCTAGCTTTTAACAACGATCTCACCTGATGAGTAAGTGATGATGTGGTTGAAGATGTTGTTTAAGCTAACCGAGAATTAAAGATAATGGAATTATTATTATTTACCTAGAATTATTACATTATAGAGTTTAACTTGAAAGTTCAATAAACCTGCTTATTCAGTAAAGAAGTCGTGTGGAGAAAGTGATGATTGTATGTATTATTTTTATAGTGTTTTCAAAAGATAATATCTGTCACTAAAACGGATGACAAAATTAAAATTAAGTCAATAAAATTGCGATGAAAAAGAGTTTGTATTTTTATTAGAGACCACTGTGTGCTTCGTGCATTTATTTTTGCTTATGTTTGTTTCTAAATGCCGACTTTGATTGTTTCTAAATGTCGACTTTCTAAGGGCCGACTTGGAAAAAGACGTACATAAGATCCATACACAAACCATAGTTGACGTTGTTTATTTTATTCTTATAATCAAGCTTTAAAGTGATTGTTTTAGCGGTCAAGTTTTACAATTCTGCAATCAATAAAAAAAAACATACAATTTACTTATATAATTATAGGTATGTAGGGAAATAGGCCGGTTTTTTTAAATCTAGTATGTAGGCGGTCGTAATTTCGAGCAATATATAACATGCCAAAATATTTTTTCTCTATATTTAGCTATTTAGATTTACCATTTGAATACGACCACTTATAGAGAAATACCGTATGTGATTTTTGCCACTTTCGCTGTTAATCATTGATGGATTTATAAATTCGTCACGCCCTTATGACAAGAAATAACCCACATGAAAGATAAATTTATTCAGTAGCTCAAGTTGTTCCCAAGAGAACGCAATCTCAAGCAGCCTGACGTGCATATACTAGTGTTAGTGATTTTATATTTTTGCCAACAACAGAACTATCAAAATTCTTTCAAGTAATGTTTTCATGTCCTGCTTTCAGATTCTTTCGATACCAAAAACGTGCCATAAGAGCTATCGTGCGAATCACCAGCTGTATTTGCTCGGGTAAACGTATCCAACACGCAGCAGAGGTCAGCTGGCGGCTGTGAGCCGTCCCTTACCAAATTTACAAGGTTGACTCGAACAATGAATCGAAGGCGATGGTTAAAGCCGATCATACACAATGCTCTGTAAAACTAGATACAAACTCCATAAAGGCATCCATGAATGATGTTGAACTACCCATGATACGGTTGACCTGTAGGTCGACCTATAGGTACACTTCCTTCCACTTCCTTTTTTCATATATTTTTTATTAAATACTTATTTTATAATTGGATTAGAATTGAATATACATTATTATATTCATTACTCAAAACTCTTTACTTGCCTACTCGTACATACGGTGCACTCTATAACCATCTCTTGGAGGTAAATCTCTTTTTCTTAGAGATAAAATTAGCAAGTCTAAAAATAAAATAAAAACCATTTGGAAGACTATAAATATTGAGACTGGTAAAAATAAACCAAGAGATTCAAGATATGTCTTAACTATTAATAAAAATCAAATCTCTGATCCAATACAAGTGGCGAATATATTTGATAATTTTTTTTCTAACTTACCCCTAGAAGTCACTAAATCATTGGATTCTTGTCCCAATGTAGCAGAAGCCCTATTAAAACATAATTTTCCCTGTAAAACACCGGTCTTTTTTTTTAGATACACGACAAATTTTGAAATTATAAAGACATTCAAAAGTTTAAACATAAAGAGTACTGAAGACTTGTGGGGTATGTCAGTTAAAGTGGCAGAGTCTATAATTTGCATTATCGCACCATACTTAGTAACAATATTCAATCTTTGTGTCGATAGAGGAAATTTCCCCGACTTAATGAAACTATGTAAAATCACTCCAATTTTGAAGTCGGGGGCTGCATCTGACCCTTGCAATTATAGACCTATTTCCATCTTACATGTTCTGAGTAAAGTATTCGAAAAAATTATGCTCAAACAACTTTTATCTCATTTTAATGAGCATAATATATTGAATGAGAATCAGTTTGGTTTTACTAAGAGCAGATCCACTACAGATGCAGGTGTTCAATTGATGTCACATATACTTGAAGCCTGGAAGAGTTCACATGATGCTATTGGCGTATTTTGTGATCTTTCCAAGGCATTCGACTGTGTAGAACACTGCACTCTGATTCGTAAGCTTTCACACTATGGTATTCGTGGAAAAGCTTTGAATCTAATAGAGTCTTATCTGTCAAACAGGCTACAGATGATTGGAATAAATGGCAATACTTCGTCCGGGTCTTTGGTAAAAATAGGTGTACCGCAGGGATAAATTTTGGGACCTTTTCTGTTCCTAGCGTATATTAATGATCTGCCTTGCATGGTCAAAGATTTCTGCAATATTGTTTTATTCGCCGATGATACCTCTCTGATTTTTAAAGTAGATAGGAAAGATAGTGAACTCATTCATGTAAATAATGTGTTATCTATGATCTCTGAATGGTTCGCCGCTAATAATCTTCGCTTAAATTCAAAAAAGACCAAATGTTTAAAGTTTTCTTTACCAAATGTTCCTTATGTTGAACCAAACATTAAGCTTGGCTTAGATAAACTCTCTATTGACAAAGCGACAGTCTTTCTGGGAATCAAAGTGGACTCAACTTTACAGTGCAGGGATCCACATATACATGATCTAGCCGGAAGACTTAGTTCTGCTGCATATGCAGTTTGTAAGATAAGACAGTTAACAGACGTAGCTACTCCACGACTAGTTTATTTCGCGTACTTCCACAGTATTATGTCGTATGGTGTATTGCTGTGGGGAGCTGCTGCTGAGATGGAAACAATCTTTATCTTACAAAAGCGTGCAATTCGAGCCATATATGAAATGGATCCTATGGAATCTCTAAGGGATCTTTTTAAAGAAATTGATATATTAACTTTACCGAGTCTGTATATATTTGAAAATATTATGTATGTTCGGAAAAAATTGAGTAAACTTAAATTAAACAGTGACAACCACAATTACAACACTAGGAACAAATATAAATTAACGGTACCGTGTTTTAGATTAGCAAAGACAAATAAAAGGTTCTTTTTAGGTAATTGTGTGCGGTTTTATAATAAAACTCCCGAACATATTACAATGCTCACAGAAGGAAAATTCAAATTACACGTGAAAAACATTTTGATTAAGAAATCCTACTACACAGTTTGTGATTACTTAAACGACAACAATGCTTGGAAAATTCCACCTCTGCCAAGCCATCACCTGTCTCCTACGTAATTTAAACAAATAATTGTATTATATTGTTTATAACAAATTGTAAACAGACGTTTAAAAGAATGGCCCCGAGTTTCTTGCCCGTTCTTCTCGCAGTGGCTCTATAAATTTTTTTGCTGAACGTGGCAGTACAATGTAGAATATTTCAATATTAAAGTTTGTAATTGACCTTCATAAGAGCGTCGTAGACGCCTAAATTGAATAAATGATTTTGAATTTGAATTTGAATTTGAAGGCTCACTTGACTTGCACTTATTGAAGCATGGCTGTGGTTTAATAGGTGGCAGCTATTTTGACGCTAACCCTCATAAGAAATTCTCTCTCTGTGTACTTTACCCGCTAAGTTATCTCCTACTCTTCATGGCATTGAACAAAGGTTAGTAAATAAAAGATAACTCTTATCTCCTAAACTCAAAGAAGCAAAACTTCCAAACTTGAAAAGTCACTATAGCAGTTCTACATCTACACACCAAAGGCGATACGACGCGCGACATAGTCTTATTAACATCCCTATTAGCTAAACCTTGGTTTAGCCACAGCTTATAAATGCAATGTGAGCTTACGCCACAATGGACCACAATGTTCGGTTTTAATCTGAAAAGAGGGCATGAAAACATTACTTGGAAGAATTTTGATAGTTCTATTGTTGGCAAAATATAAAATCACTAACACTAGTGTATGCACGTCAGACTGCTTGGGATTGCGTACTCTTGGGAACAACTTGAGCTACTGAATAAAATTATCTTTCATGTTGGTCATATCTTGTCATCAGGGCGTGACGAATTTATAAATCCATCAATGATTAACTATAAGTTGTCGTATTCAAATGGTAAATCTAAATAGTCAAATATAGAGAAAAACATTTTTGGCATGTTATATTTTGCTCGAAATTACGATCGCCTATTAGATTTAAAACAAACTGGCCTATTTTCCTACAAACCTATATATCAGTAAAATTTATGTTTTTTTTAGTGCTAAATGAAATCATTTTAAATTAATTAAAATAATTTTATTATATGATGTAATTAAAATATATGCATTTCGCAATTTTACCTTTATCTGTGCTATAAGACGTTGCTTCGTTCCAAATTTCAAGATTGAGTTTTGATAGTAGGCTGTAGGTTTTGATTCCGTTGTGACTATCAATTTGCGGCATAAACGGTTGTATCTTTTAATTGCGTTGTTGTCTGAAAATTTTGATTTTTTCACATCTCCAAGAGGTAGTAGACCTGAGTATTTGATATAAATTTCAGCTTGATACCTCCACGCGTTTCCGAGAACAACAAGACGGACAACAAAGTGATGATAAGGGTTCCGTTTTTTTGCTTTTGAGGTACGGAACCCCTTAAAAATATGTCATAATATATTTGTAACAAAACAATAATGTTTTTTTTATTGCTGACATAGACTAGCTTTTGACCACTATCACACCAGCAGCGGGTAAGTAATGATAAAGTTGAAGTAGTTAATAGACCAAACCAAAGATGAGAACTGCCTTGCAAGAAAAGCTGCCCTAGCTGATTTTCTTCTTCAGTCTAGTTGACATCAAGACTGGCCATAAAAATGAAGCTAAATCTTTCTACAATATGTTCTTCTATGGTTACAAAAACATATTTTACTGACCCTACATAAGCCATGATGTTGGTATAGCTAACGAGAGAAGGACGCGGAATGCTTTGTACTTATGTATGTTGAGTACATAGCTCAAAAACTCGTTACGACTGGAATCAACACCAACAGACACCTACCAATCTTTCATCGCTTTAAAACTCGTTTCATCTGAAACATTTTACTTCTTACCCGAATACCCGTTTCTTGAAGAAACCTATCTAAAATGTTTTAGTTGGCTTCATTGCAGCCCGTTCCCCATTGATTTGAGTTCGCTTAAACTTACCACAATGGCCCAGAAAGTTCTAATCGAAGTAACGACGTGAGCTCATCGTCTTGAGACCGCAACTTTTATATCTTCCAATTCGGATAACTAGTGGGATGGGAGGTTTTGTGGCGAAACTTTGCCGTGTAAAAATAAGCGTCGTAAAATATATATTTTGTTCGTCCAAACACTTTTGTGACAAACATCATCATCGCTCTTTTGTGACCAACATCTCGCTTAATAAAGAATATTACTATGGTAATGAATAGATTCAGGCGTTACTTTGCGGAAATCCATATTTAATAATAACAAATACTTTTAAAAGTATCCTAAAAAACTATATATCTAGTGACAATTCCGCCTAATTTTCCTGTTATCTACGTGACGTCATAAACATCACGCAGCCTAACCGGAAGAATACCCAAATTTAGGGTATTTAAAAGTATCCTAAAAAACATTAAATAATATTTAAATAAAACACTTAAAAAAGCATAAAATTATATATCTAGTGACAATTCCGCCTAATTTTCCTGTTATCTACGTGACGTCATAAACGTCACGTAGATAACAGGAAAATTAGGCGGAATTGTCACTAGATATATAATTTTATGCTTTTTTAAGTGTTTTATTTAAATATTATTTAATGTTTTTTAGGATACTTTTAAAAGTATTTGTTATTATTAAATATTACTATGATTTATTTTGTCAGATTAATATTTACTTACTAAAACTAGTACAGTTTGCCGGCTTCAGAATGAGATTGATCTTGTCATCCCAATCGTATGTCGTAAGATGCGAATAAGCAAAGAATGTGTTGAAGAAATAGCATGCTACTAGTTATTTCATCGACATAATATCATGCATCTAAAACTATATTTCGACAGCTGCCTTTTAGTTTTAGTCTGCTAACATATTCTATAATATGTGCTAAGCGATAATGTAAGTAATTATCGCTTAGCACATATTAATAGCGGAGAGGTATATAAAGCTATTCTCTACATTGGCCTTTTCTTTACTACAATGTATGACTTATATGTACTCAAATACAATTTTGAAGCGCTCTTAGTGAAGTTTGCTTAGCCATTCTGAACCGATCAGCAAATTTAAGCAACGTCCGCCGCGGTCACGAGTTGGATGGGTGACCGCTAGTGACATTACTACTGAGCGCTTCCGTGCTTCTGAGGGCACGTTGAGCAGTCAGTCCTGGTTGTTGTCTTAGGATGGCAGTCATTATAGCATGGTGGTACGGCATTTTGCGAATGCCCGCCTATCTAGCTACCACCCTCAAGTAAAAAATCTATCGCCAAGCACTCAACGGTGTGTTCCGGCAGCTGTCCTTGAGTGCCAGTAATTCTTGGTTAGCCTGAATAACATCTTCGACCACATCATCACTTACCATCAGGTGAGATAGAGGTCAAAGGCTAACCTATCAGGTCTAAAAAGAAAAAATGTGCATTGAATAAAATTGAACTGACAAATGAATTAATGTTGTTTATCTCAATACCCTTATACCACACAATATAAAAGTACTACAACGCGAGTATACCTCTGTCATTAAAACATAAAAATGATACAAAAATATATTGTAAAAAGTTTTAGCTTTCGTTTTACACAAAAACTATTATTGAAAAAAAAAATATTGAAGATTGGAATGCTTATAATGGTAATTTTCTAGCTTCTTCTTAGTTAATAAGACTATTGAAAAAGTTAACAGCTCTGATGCGCACCATATATTATTATGTTGCATCGTCACTATTATGTCGAAGAAATAACTAGTGGCATGCTATTTTGCAAAAACAGATACAACTTTTAAGACTTTTGTCTTTACGTCTAATCCTGTAAAAAATTGCGTATAAAATAAACAAGATCAAATTTTCAAGAAATAGCCGTTGCCAAGAATCTGATTTAAAAATGCAAAGGCCTCGGTTATGAATATGAAACTCGGAGAAACTCATTTAAAAATATAAAAAATAGTTAAATAACGCAAGACTGTTCTGTTCTTCCCGTGGTGTTACAGTTCCATCGTCTCAACTGAGTATTTCTTTTACAGAGTAGTGATTTAACAGAGAACAATAGCAAATAAATAATTAAGTATTGTGATATTTTTTGTTTTAAGAATGTTTAAGTAGTTTAAGCTTAAATAAGACAAGAAACATAGCTAGATTTTTTATAAACATTTCACAGTCAAATTACTTACATTCACCAATATCACAAATTGCATTATTTATTATAAGTTTTATGACCAAGGGTTTGAAAAACATGGATTCAGAAATTTAATAATTCATTTTGTCAAAACAACCAAAGTCTTCAAGGAATAACTTTATCGCGAGTGTATTAAGTGAAAATCGATAATTTATGATCTTATGACTTTAAATATGCAGTATGTATATTAATAATTAACCTACTGCAAATTTTTCGAAATCATTATTTTCCCATATTATACTTTAATTAGTACAGCTTATTGATATTAAGCAATAAAAATAGAAATGTTAATAGAACTGAGGACGTCAAGAACACAATTCAATATATAATGCTACGCCAGTTCCAATAATATAGATTATTAAAAGTTACATACTCAAAATGGCGAACTTTACTTGTACAGGAAATTAGGTGACTTAATATGTAGGTTTAAATAACCAGCACAGACAGACAGTTTTGGTCACGGAAATAATTATTTATGCAAAATTAGATATTATTTAGCATAATTTAACTTGATGTGTCAGAAATATAGTTATATGTATTTCTATACGGTAATAAAACAATTGGTTATTTACCGTATTTTATAATGGACAATTGCTAAAGAATTACATACTAACATTTCTCAAAAAAAGGATCTTCAATGTATCATTATGCCTAATCCCGTTTATATAGGGTTAGTACTGTTGCGGTTTCGATTTCATGGCCAGCCGTCACCGTCTAGCGCCAACCCTGGGAATGCGTGCTCTTATTAGTAGTATTCTGCAACATTTTTTATTTTTTTTATGCCTGTAGTTTAGCCTTTGACCGCTATCTCACCTGATGGTAAGTGATGATGTGGTCGAAGCTGTTGTTCAGGTTAACCTAGAATTACTGGCTCTCAAGGACAGCTGCCGGTTAGGTGCTTGGCGACAGATTTTCAACTTGAGGGTGGTAGCTAGCCAGGCGGGCATTCGCAAAATGCTCTACCACCATGCTGTAACGACTGCCATCCTAAGACAACAACCGGGACCGACGGCTTAATGTGCCCTCCGAAGCACGGAAGCGCTCAGTAGTAATGTCACCTGCGGTCACCATCCAATTCATGACCGAGGCGGACGTTGCTTAACTTTGCTGATCGATTCACAATGGTCAAGCAAACTTCCCTACGAGCGCTTCAAAACATGATAAGGTGTTAAGATGGAAATCATATTGTGGAGCATTACCCTATTCAAGTCAACGTAGCATTAATTCTGGTCATTATACTCGTATCACAGTTACCTTTTAAGATCTTTAAATCTATAGATCTGTAGTAACTTAAACTTTTATATTCAGAATCCGTAATTGAAGATCATCAATTCTGTAACATACGAGTACCATTTGAAGCATATGATATATCTAAAAAAACTTACATACATTTTAGTACAAATAGTAAAAATAAGTCAAAGTTTTCTTTGTTGTAGCAGCTTGATCCATTTTGGTTTTGATAGGTGAACTACAATATTTATATTACTTTCAGTGGTACGCGTAGCAAAAGCCAAAGAAAGAGGGTAGACCGTTTCGTCTGCTTGTGATTTTTGCCAACCACTCGTTTCTCCAGTCACCCCGCGACCATGATGCATGCAAGTGCGTCGAAATATCAGGAGCTCATATTTAAAAATCGCCACGATACGAATCCCGTAAGTTAAATACTTTATATTATTTTAAACTTTTTGTTGCCGGTGTGATAAATATATCCAGAGAACTTTTATTGCAGAAAATCAAAGACTCAGTGATAATTAAACCACTTGTCAATATATATTTAGAATATAAATCAGTATATATGAAATGGAAGGGTAAGGAAATCCTTATAATCATTAATAAATATGCAGAGGTCTTCCTAAGATTCCTATGTACAATTAAATTATAAATCCCTATCCTAAACTTGTAATTCCACAACATAAGAGTTAATTTTCTGACGATATAGCTACTACAATATTATCAAAGAAATCAGAAAACATATAACAAGTCTTTAGCAGCACCTAAATTATCTGTATCGTATAGATTTGTGAACCCATTAGTCTAATTCCAGTAGTTAATCCATGATATACTAGCTTAGCCACGTATTGCTTGCCATCTTCCGATAATTAAATACAAAATTTATGTATGACAAACTGATCCATTCGCGATTTCATCTGCTTAAATTTGTTTATATGATCCCTTTCGCTCTATTAACATGTTAGAATTAAATTTAATACCTTTTGAATATATTATTCCCAAATGAAGTTAGCATGAAGAAGTTACAGTTTGTGTTTTGAGTACTCTCTGAAATTTGATTACTCTGCGTTTGGATAGCAGACTGAACGAGTAAAATAAAAATGCTGAGACTGAAGAAATAAACGAAAGTATGCATTATTATGATGACGACTCTGAAATGAAAACTGTAGCGACGACTATTGTATTTCATTTTTAGTTAAAACACACATTAAGCGACAATAACAGTTACATATATTATATTTCTAATATGGAATTGGGACAAAAAAATCTTGATTGAACTTGAAACTGAGTAAACCTGTCATAGAGTTATGAAGTTATTAAGACTTTTCACCTTCCCACCTTATTAAAACTAAGTATTATGATAGGAAAGTAAAAATTCTTTATATGTTAGCCAAAACTGAACTGTGCTTGTCATAACTTGAGAAGGAAATCATATTTATTGGGATATCTATATATTGTGCTAATTATCATCAATATAGAACAATATAATTGAATTCTATATGTTGTAATTTCTGCTCCTGCTAAGCAAATTAGTTTATAAACCATAACGAAAGGTGTTTGGACAACAGGTAGGAATGGATCCGTCCCCATAATATAGTAGAATAATATAAACAAAAGTATAATTTTAAACTTTGATTCATTTACAGTAGCTCATATTAGAATACCACGTCGTAGCACTAGGGAATGATGGTCTCAGGTTCAAACCCTAATCACAGTTAATTTTATTTGTGATTTTTTTACCTCTGCACATAACAGATGCAATTTATCAAAGTGACGAATCGCGCTGTGCTCGTCACCTTGACACTTAAAGTTGTTAAGTCTCATGTGCCTGTAATTTCAACGGCACCCATACCCTTCAAACAGAAACACAGTAATGTGAACTGCTTGGCTGTAAAATATGTTAGTAGTACTTCCACGGACAAACTATGCACAAACAGTTCTCCTGCTATTCAACATAAAACAAATAATTATACCTCTAATAGAGTAATCTCAAATCTGAAACCTTTCCATAGCTGTATCCACTAAGTAATTTGTTGTCAAGTGATGATGTTATCGAAGATATAAACATGGAAGGGTAGACGTGTCATATACGCTTACATCTACATAGAAGGGTGGCTCGAAAAAGGACAGAAAGATTTAAATCTACTTTCACCCTTTCCGATTTACAGTCAAACGTAAATCGCCTTCTTCTTCTTTATAGGTTAACAAATAGAAGCACAATAACAAATAGAAGACCAAGTTGAATAGCCTAATTCATGCTTTAAAATTTTCAAACTATCCGCTTCATTTTCCTGCTAAGGATCGATCTTCAGACATACTTAAATCATTAGATCGGACGTCGCCAATAACCAATTTTATTACTCCGCCAGCACCCAAAGCCCACAATGGCCCAAACTTTGACCTTCCAAAACTGAACACTTGTTTTTATGACAGCTGTAAACCTTTCAGCGAATTCGACAATGATGCCACAGAATACCTAACAGCGTGTTCCCATAAAAAGACGACACCGGTTGTCAACAATATAAACTAAAATTGGTGGCTGTGAACCTCTGCAAATAAGGGCGCTTTCTTGTATATCGGACTCATGTTGGTGATGTTTATTTGGTCGTTGTTATACCCTTACATTTTATAGAATCCAATTTGTCACTATTGTAGAGAACAAATAAATGCTATTTAACCATTTCCAAGTTAAAGCTTGTGATATTCAATACTTGCTATTTCCTTCAGATTTCTTGGTATCAACTTAAATAGCAGTGTATGGAATTGGAAAATTAAACGATATCTTCTCAAATTAAATTGTCTTGTGTATTCTCCAACTTATCTTTGAATATGCTCCGCGCGACAGGAGGTGTTCCCTTAAATACAGATCACGTAAAGATAAACGGATAAAAATCTTGGTCATTCTTAAGGGCACAAGAGTATATAGCCTCTCTTTAAGTTATTCTGTAGAAGAAACGAATACTCAGCACGTTTTCCGATAGATAAGTGAGAAAATAAATATAAACTAGTCAACACGGCAGCACTTTGGCCCAATGTAATTGTCAAATGTCAGTGAGCATATTTTGTTCTATCAGTCCCACTTTGACTTGTTTGGCGTCAATAAACCCAATGAGCTAAGCCAGAAGTTATTAATTGCAATATTAATTTTGTAACCGGTCATTAATTTCTCGTGGGGTGCCGGGCTACAATCACCCCCCATTGCTACCTGTGGGTGTCATAAGAGGCGGCTAAAGGTAAAACACCGGAAGGTGCGCAGCAGCACCTTCTGAGGAACTGTTATCTTAAACAACGATCTCGTCTGTGACTGATATCTTAAAGACGCCTGCCAAGCGTGGGGATTATGGCAATATCAAATTTAGAAATAGACTGATGCTTTGCGGCACTCCTTTCCTTTTTCTTCGTTAATTAAAGAAAATATATATGTAGTCAGCAAAGTTTTCTCTTCCACCGTGTATTTTACCTAAAACACAATCTTATATACCTATAACAGAAACTGTCTACGAATACCACACAGGTAGCTAGTAGTTACAGTGGTACAAACGTTCTGTTGCAACAGCTGTAGATTTATACACAGTTACTTTGAGAACTCATAGATTATCGCAGCAGTTAGTATGTCTAGTAACTGCAGAATATATGGCAGTTAGTATAAGGTGTCACAGAAGATGTAGTAGTTGGTAAGAAACCAATGCCGCAAGTTGTTTCGTAGCGTTAGTTACTCCGACCATCTCTTACAAGTTCTAATTAGCCCCCTTGTTTCTTGAAACGAATTTACCTCCAACTGTGTGGGTGTATGGCTGTTGTATTTTGTAGTGGCTAGAGGTTAAGTTGGTGCCTTCTGTTTGTTATTTAGTTACATAGACGCTTTTAGGTTTCCTTCTTTGTAAGGAGATTTAACTTTTTTACGAAAAATGTGTATTATATATGTAGTGAAACGAAAACATACCTACATTTCAAGGAATTATGATTAGATCTATTTATTCATATTATCTATTTAATCATAGCAGAAAGAGAAGCTCTTTCTACTACGATGACAGGTTGTATCTCGCATTTTTGTTGAGTGAGTGTTGATCACACTTTTTCCTGTAGTCACAACAAAAAAATGAAATATTATTAAACCAGGCTCGTATTTTAAATAGCTAAAAAAACACAACCAACTACACACCAACATACTAAAACAAACGTCTTATTACAAACACGTACTATACAAATACTTTAGAATGGACATACAAGGCTTACATATTGCATCGTTGTTATTTAAATTCTTCTAAATTCAATCAGAAAATCTGACGTTAAGCACTTAACAGTGTTTTCCGGCCGCAGTTCTTGAGAGCCAGAAAAATTGCAGGCACATGAGACTTAACAACTGAATGTCTCTATGTGACGGGCGCAGAGCAATTCGTCACATGACGAAATCTATCTGTTATAGGCAGAGGTTAATCCGCTTAACATTAGGTGGGCCTAGTGGTAGTTCCGTCACAATCACATAAAAAAATCTAAGTATTTCAAATAAGAAATTCTCAAGAGTACTCGTTTGTGTAGGATAATTAAACCCCATACTTACGAAGCTCAAGCAGCAACAAGTTGCAATGTTTTTAAACAAATTGTCATTTTTAAATGACTTACTTACACAAAACATCTAACCCTAATTATCATGTTTACCTACAGACCAAAAACCGATCTACATCTGGAACCAATGTTTTGTTTACCACACAATTATCAGTACTTCAGTACTAAGCCAGAGAAATTGCAGGCACATGAGACTTAACAACTGAATGTCTCTATGTGACGGGCGCAGAGCAATTCGTCACATGACGAAATGTATCTGTTATAGGCAGAGGTTAATCCGCTTAACATTAGGTGGGCCTAGTGGTAGTTCCGTCACAATCACATAAAAAAATCTAAGTATGTCAAATAAGAAATTCTCAAGAGTACTCGTTTGTGTAGGATAATTAAACCCCATACTTACGAAGCTCAAGCAGCAACAAGTTGCAATGTTTTTAAACAAATTGTCATTTTTAAATGACTTACTTACACAAAACATCTAACCCTAATTATCATGTTTACCTACAGACCAAAACCGATATACATCTGGAACCAATGTTTTGTTTACCACACAATTATCAGTACTTCAGTACTAATATTATAAATGCGAAAGTAACTCTGTCTGTCTGTTACGCATTCACGCCAAAACTTCTGGACCGATTTGAATGAAATTTGGTATGGAAATAGTTTGAGACCCGGGAAAAAACATAGGATAGTTTTAATCCAACTGCGCAAAAAGAGGTTAATGGTTTTGCGCGATAATCGACATACGCGCGGGCGGAGCCGCGCCCGGAAAGCTAGTACACTATAAATCTGTGTAATTTACAAACAAGTTACAATATCTTGAGTCGTGTACAGGTTATGTCAGTTAAAAGTGAACCTAAGGCTCGGCTGGATACATTACTATTAACCCCATATAGTCTTGGTATTTTTGTAACTAATCACAAAAAAACACCTTATCATAATGTAAAAACAAAACTAACGCACCAAACAAACCATGTCGGTTCTGAGCGACTCATGTAATTTTTAATTTAATTTTCTCTATGTCAAACTATACATAAGTTTTGCGCTTACTTTGTGTATATTTTGATATTATATATGTAAATAATAGCATATCAATCTACTCTGATACACGAGCAGTAACTGTTTTAAGGGATTTTTTTTCTATGGATTTTCTATGGTGTACTGTCTTTGTATACACTGCATATACGTCACATTGCGTTATTGTCGGGCATCATTTCGGACACTTTAGGATTATTCAAACAACATGATACAATCTTTACATTTTTATGTCAAAAACTATAGAAGAAGCAAAAATGAATCAAAATTTGAAACGTAGGTAGTTTTTGATAACCAATTAGTGCTATCCAAGAAACAGTCTGTGTTTTTGGGCCTTAAGTTCCACCTATTCTTATAAAAGTATTATAATATCTTTTCATATCATTACTGAAATCATTTTATAATCAAGTTTTTTTTTTACTAATGTAGACTAAATTGTGTAAAATAAAAAAGAAAACGCTAAATACGAGCTGAGTTTCTTTACAAATAACGTTAATTTAATTATAATACTAAATCTCGGCAAAACTCTAGTCTTAAAAATTTGGCCTGAACCTTGCCAGATGCACTTCAACTGGCAGCAAAGTCTGGCACGAGACTGGAAGATTAAAGACAGTGGTATGAATAGAACGGGTCTGGAGATGCTGGTTAAAGAAAACGAAAAAATGCCTTTACGTAGAAAGGCTTGTGCGCTGTCACGTACTCGTATTCTTATTTAATCTTTTTGCAATGTTCTTGTGACCGAGTCTGACGAAAACATTGCTTTTTCTTACCGGTATAATTATTTCTTTCATAAAAACAGGATGACTTTATTCAACAGTACGTGAGTAGTAAAATGTACGATCGTAAAAATAAAGTATCTATTATTTCAGTTGCACTCGTAACCATAAAAGGGTCAAATATAAACCATTATTAAATCAGATTTTATAAACAGTATACTCATAAAAAGTGCATTATAATTGTTGATGCGGCAGCCATTAATATTATTAATATGACTTCACGATGCGAGCACCATAAAGTTGAACAAACGAGAGAGGCGGGATACTTTTTACCGCCTGTGCTCCCATAAAAACGAAAGCCCTGAATTAGCTCGATTCTTTGTCACCCCTTTTGAACAACCCTAAAATTTTTACTACCACCGTCTTTGTCTAACAATAACCACTACATTCCCATCCGTTAAACTGCATCAGGGAAAAACAACGTGAAACCGCCTGAGATGAAACGAGATAGAACAATGTATATGCAATAGTAGAGAGGACAGAGAGAGGTACACGTAGTAGCCATAGATGCGTACTTTCTACTGTGAGGGACAGAGAGGGTCAAAAGCTCTTGTGAGTAAGCGAGAGAGGCACAAAATTAACCAACAGAGGGGAGAGTAACCGAGCTTCAAGCGGGGTGGTTGGGTTAGTCTGCATTCGACCGCGCTGGCGGTAACGTCGGCGCTTCGAAGTGTGCTCGGCCAGGATCATTCGAACTGTGAAAAATATTTTAGTGCAGTTTCATACAAAATACGTTTTGTGTTAAATTTGAGTTTTAATTGATAAGCTCTTGAGCATCTCGTGCCATGGATTAAGGATTTTTCTGACATCACTAAAAACTTTACTATACCTTTGATAAATTATGTTTTCGTGACGAAAACTTCTGCTACACGGACAAGAAAACTGAAGAAAAACGGAAGACGTTATGATTGAAATTTCTTTGCGTAATCTAACGTGCCGGTTATGATAAGCTTCGAGATTTGACCTGGACTTTTTTAAGAGGAAACCAAAGAAAATGTGTGCCAAAATGTTATTGTATAAGTTCTCCGTACTATCTGCCATCGCCGTATGGATTGGGGTATCGGCTGAAGAGGAAGTGTCTTCTCCCTTACGGGTTGCACAGTGCAGAGCTACATGTTTGCAAAAGGTATGTAATTAACGCTATCAAATTGTTTATGCGTAGTTGAAAAGAGCGTACAAACCTGTTTTATATATTAATTTAATAATGAGCATCGGAAATATGTAGCATTTTGATTTCGTAGAATTAGAGTTGACGATTTTGTTACGTGAACAGGATATTAGGCTCTAAATACCTGTACAAATAGTACTTAATAAATATAATTTAGCATAAGACCTACCTGCGTAGATAGGTTATTGCTTATTTAAACTCTTCTTCCGTTAATTTCTATATTCATTTTACGGTATTAAGCTATTTAAGAATCGGCAAAATAACAAAATGCCTGCAATATTTATGGATTGAATGACTTATGTTTTAGGCAACTGTAAATTTACATAAAGATGTACGTTATCAGTCTTAGTTCTTCCTAGGGTTTTTCAGTATAGGATTAGATATAATTGAATCAATGGGAAATTCAAAATCGATATTATGTGAATGAAGCGCCTCATTAGTATACGTAGATAAGATAAGCGTTACAACCCTGTTTATTTTTCTTGTCATTAACCCACGTACCACGAAAGCTGAATTTTTATTGCTGATTTTCATTTATATTAAATGTCAACACGCTTCTATATCCCCTAAGGAGAGAGCAAAGGTGTCTCAACATCCACGTTGAGCCTAATATGTATTTAAGGGCTAGCCTATTGTTATCTACCGGATACAGTTCCAAAATCGGTCTTGCATTTTTATTTTTATGAAACCCGATAACTACCCGATCCCACGATGACATCATGGACCTCGAGAACCCAAACTTTAAGTCACTACACATGATCAGCAACTTTATTGAAAAAACTAACAATCTGAAATAGAATAAATGAACTTTTTATCTCAAATTTAAATACAATTATTTCCGAATGTAAAATAACTATGTTATGTATATGGCTTCATCTTTACATATACATACTATATAGATATGTAGGCACATACCCACTAGCAATTCCAATCTAGAGAAAACGCTAACGTTAGGCCTAATTCTTCTAATCTACGGGAATGGTTATCATGTTTATCATTACTTGAAGAAATATTTTTGCTAGGCTGTTAACTTTGTATTAGAGGTTAATACAATATGTGCGAGTAAGTTTATCATAAATGTATCATCATCCGAACACATAATTAAGAATTTTACGAGAAATAATTGGGTATTTTGCCCAAAATGAATGCAGAAATCATACCATATAAAGATTCATCCGCATTATTTATAAATATATAATTAGTTCCTTATTTCATCCTCATTACTAAAGCGCCTAATTGACACATAATTACAGAGAGATCTGAACAACTAATTGAACCTATCAATCAAACACAGAACGCAATTATTGTAACTTAGTCAACTTATCTGAACTTTGTGGGGAGATAACGTCAATATATCTACCCATATTTACTACACAGATAGTGTTTTATCTAAACCAGTTTACGTTATTTATTTCAACCATCAGGAACAGGTTGCTTGGTATCGCGGGATGCGTCCATAAACATAATTTGTATTGGCTATCCTCTTCAAATTGGAATAAACTTATTTGTTCCTATCCACTAAGAGATAGCATCATAAATTATTCTGTTTGTTAATCAAATTCTTGTACCAATAAATTTTCGATCTCATGGCATATTGATTTAATATTTTTAATTATAAATGTTATTTACTGTGTGTAATATATTACAGTTTCGAAAGTGAATTATCGAACGTCATTATTCTGTTTTAAATATATTACTGTTATTTGGCTACTTGAATTCAATTTCATTATAACTATGGAATAATCTAATATGTCAGCGGTACCTACTACAAGACAACCTTTACATATATAAATTGATCCAAATAGGTTTTAACTAAAACACTTTAAATAAAAATAATCTTACGCAACGTAAAATTATTTATTTGTCCTGTATTCCCGAAAGATGGGGCAGAGGGGTCTAAATACGCAGATTTTTGCAAGGTGGTACGGTATTTTGTGAATGCCTGCCCAATCAACTACCACCTTCAAGTGGAAAATCTGTCGCCAAACACTACAGTTATGTTCCAGTATCTGTCATCGACTGAAGGTTCCCCGTCTGGGATAAGCCTGTTACCACCTACTACACAATAAAAAAAATTGGGTAGATTGGTTTGATGCTCATGTACTACGGGGCCAGTTTATGGCCATTTACCGGGCACTGTTTTAGAACTCCGACTGATACGGAAATGCAAATAATACCTATCCGATCCGGGAATCGAATCTTGGGGCCTTAAGATTCCAAGGTAACGCTTTAGGCCACATCACCAACGAGGTTGTCAACATTTTTGTACAGATAATCGAATTCAGAAATAAACCAACACATTGGCCTGAAATGTATGTATAATCAATAAATACAAACTAGGTAATTTTTAACAGATGTATATCGAACAAGGTATAAACTTGGTTCTCAGGTAAAAATCAAAAGATGGCAGTACCCATATCACGCACATCATCATCTTTTGAAAAATCGACATCTGCTGCTAATCCATCTGGTATTTACTATGATCACGCTTCGTCTTTTTTGCGTAAAATTCTGAACGCTTTTAGTGGGCTGCGTTGTTTTTTTTTAGAATTTACCTGCTCACACAACAAGCTCCAGGAATTAGGTTTTTTATGTTTCTGTTTACGAAAGGGTGTGCGTGACGCTTTTAAGGGCGGAAGGATAGGTAGTTATTCTTTTGTGCATATATCTTGAGGAAATGCGCAAATTACGATAATTGTACCTCTAAATTGATGATCACCAAAAAGGTTTTTTTCTTCAATAAATTTACAATAGAATTGAAAATATATTTTTTTTGTGCAACATTTAGGTGCTTTTATCTCTGTACATGAAGCCCTGCCTTCTGCTTTTATATTAATACATCGATGCAGAAGGCAGTGTGTTCTCCAAATAATGAGTACAAATTACATACCTAATATATCGAATTTTTTTATCGGTTACATTAAATAAATTTTATAAGGTATAAACAAAACTGGTTTTTCTATAATTTTGTGTGTGTATTAGAGTGTGTGTGCGTGGGTTTTTTAAAGAGAGTGTGTATATGTGTGGGAGGTGTGTTAATGTGCGTGTGTGTGCATGTGTACTACTGAGTTCGCGGGTACGAGTGTGAGAGGATGTGCATCACAGATTTCTGATTGTTCTGAAATCTGTGATGTGCATGTTTGCATTTGCGTAAATAGATATAATATATTTGTATGTTTTAAATTAATTTAGGGGTTTGTTTGGTTAGTTAAGAGTTTTAAAAGCTTATAAAAAGCTGTGGTTTTAAACTGTTGCAATATCAGACGTACTCGCACCTGTACTGAGTCTACTCACCAAAGGGTTTATACTCGTATCAACACAGAATATATTTGTTAGAAATTACAATTGCCAAAAGACGTCTTTTTTTCGGTCCGCTTCCCTATCTTGAGTCTGACTCGCACTTTGTTGTTTTTTAGGATTCCGTACCCAAAGGGTAAAAACGGGACCCTATTACCGAGACTTCGCTGTCGTCCGTCCGTCCGTCCGTCCATACATCTGTCACCAGGCTGTATCTCAAGAACGGTGATAGGTAGACAGTTGAAATTTTCACAGATGATGTATTTCTGTTGCCGCTATAACAACAAATACAAAAAGTTGGCCAAATGCGAGTTGGACTCACGCACGTTAAAACAAAAAAAAGGTTAAAATATGAAGTCTAATGTTGTATAGCTAATTGTACGGAACCCTTCAAGAGCGAGTCCGACTCGTACTTTGCCGATTTTCTATAGTCTGTTCTGTAATTACACACAGTAGTACGCTTGAGTTTATAACGTCCACATACTCGTATATTACTTAACGTTTTTTAAAGATAATACAAAAACAAACATAGGTGTATCGTTCTTGTGTTGTGTGGTGATATATTTACTTTTTGGTTATAACTATCATTTGTTTAGATATCCACCATTATGCATACATTTTGTAAAAACTTGGAATAAAAACTTCTAAAGATACAGCCTTTTAAAGGCAGGATGAACGGAGGAGTGGACAGCTTGCTCTCGTTTGCTTGTGAACTACTAATTTATAATTTTATTCAAAGAAAATATGAACAACTAGCTAAACATACTCTATTATGACTTCTCATCGAGTACCTATATTTTTTTTAGATTTCATTCCATAAAAAGCTTCAGTATACGATTCGAGAACTCATTATTGACTGAAAAAAGCAATAACAATAGTTTAGTACAACGGGCGGTGTTATTGTTGAAAGCCATTTCTTCTAGAGAACCTATTAGCTTCTGGTTTGTAACTCCTATATATTAGTTATTTAAAAAATATTAACCAAAGAACGGAACCAACACCCAAAAGTGTGAACTAACTTGTTGAAGTCGGTACCATAACAGTACAAAAGTACCTATTATCACAATATTGTGCGCATGGTACCAAAAACAAAACACTGGCAGTCGGTTAAAAAATACAGACGAAGTGAGAACCTTCTCCTTTTTGGAAGTTGTTTAAAAAAAGACTCAGAGTTTGGACTAAGCTAGAATACGGACTAAGTTAGTTCTCAATTCAACTAACAAATACTGGAAATGCTGAATTTATTGTATTTTTGTAGCTTTGATCAAAACCAATAAACAATTTTTTTTGGCTGGCTTTTGCAATGAGTAACCCAAAAAGAACGAGGCCCGGCTCATACTTGGAAGATTTTAATAAAAACTTCTTAAAACTAGGTTCCCATCGTAACTGCGTCACTGTTGCCAGAAACTATTTTCTTTCTATTGTCTTCTTGTCATTGAAATGTGGGCATTTTAAATACACTGCCTTTGATTTTTTGTTGAACAGACAAAAAGCAAAGCTTTTTTAGTTTTTTTGGAAGCGCGCCTCCCTCGATGTCAACCCAGGCTTTGGGAACACGTGATGAATTTTAAAAAGTACTTTAAGTGCCAAGATGTAGATATGGTTATGACTACATTAAGCTTGTAAGTTGTCTTGTCATGTAAATTTAATGTTTTTGCCTATACGAATTCGTTTGAATACTTTCATGTTGGGAAAATTGTTACGAGATGTGTATGTTTGGAATTAGAATGAGCATTATTATAAGCTTTTTACGGTAAACGCTTGTCATCTTCCGTTGAATATTTCATTCGTGTCTACTCATATTTAGGTGGGAGAGTTCTTGAAAAGTATTTTCTCGAGCAACAAATCTTCAAAACATTAAAAATAGTAAAATGCTTGCACATAAACCCAATTATTGTGCTAAATTTTTTTTGTCAAACTGTTGGCATAGTTTCAACATAAGCTCATAACAGTAATTAAAAATGTTTATTGCTCCTATTTAAAAATACACTAATTTTAAAGTTAACCTGAAGTTACCATTCTTAAAAATTAATAATACCCGTTTCACCTTGAGACCTAAAACATTGCAAAAAGGAACCCATAAAGAACAAGCCGAGGGATCGCGAAATAAAAATCACGATTAGAAATTTGGGATCGTTCCGCCTTCCCTTACGGTCCCTTTTTGAAGCAGCTACTTTGCCTCTGAGCATTATTATTTTATCGTTGTTCAGCCATGCACGAGAGGTAGAATAAAATTTTTGTTCGAAGAAATAAAAAAACCAACCCAAGGTTTCGGATGCACGTCCTCGGGCGCTTAGAAAAAATAAACGAGAAAGTCCACGCCGAAATGACCTGCGTTTTTGTCCACGATTTGTTTTCGTTTTTGTTACATTTGAGTTCATTTGGAAGAAGCCATGTCTGTTGCTTACTGAATTAACTTAAATTGCCCTGGATTTTTGTGTTTAAAATTGCTTTATGTTCATCCGTGGTTGTAATTAGTATACGAATACGCTTGGATGTTCCACGGGTCCTAAACAAGATTTCAGCGCGTGAATATTACAAAAATAAGATACAAGGCCACATAAGAACGAGTCTTTCTTGGTGGGTACCACTTATGCTTTGATAAAGCTGTGTGCAACCATCTCAGTGTTGAGTTTCAGGCATGAAGGGAACTGTAACAATCAAAATTTTGGACCAACGAGACATTAACCATAATTTGTTTGGAGTGACGAGGTCATTGCTATGTAACGCAGAAAGGTGGCATAGCAACTATATCTGCAGGCGTGCTAAGAATTCAAAACAGTTAACTGTTTGTCATTTCATATCATAAAAAATATTACCGCTCAACTGACACAACAAACATGAGAGGACGCTCCATTACGTGCTTAAAACAATACATTTTTTAAGTTTTTTTTATATAATATTTTATATTTTAAAATAGGGACCGAGCCTAATGCCACTTGCCTTCTTTCAACGAAGTAATCAAGTTATTACATACAGCATTTGCATGGTGGAAGGGCATTTTTGCGAATGCCCGCCTGGCTAGCGACCTGAGGGTTTAAGTAGAAAATCTGTCGCCAAGCACCTAACAGTGTGTTTCGGCAGCTGTCCTTGAGAGCCAGTCATTCTAGGTTAAGCTTGTTGACCACATCATCACTTACCATCAGGTGAGATTGTGGTCAAAGGCTTACCTATCAGCAATCAATAAAAAAAAAAAAAACCAACCTACAAAAGTTTGGTCCGGCAGCTGTCCTTGAGAGCTAATAATTCTAGGTTAGCCTGAACAACATCTACGGCCACATCAACACTTACCATCAGGTGAGATAGTGTTCAAAGGTTTCAGTTATAAATAAAAAAGAAAGGTGGTAGTACCATCGCGGTACATGACTATATTAGGAAAAACTCTTCACAGATAAGGCAATCGTCACTAAGACGTCTCGTGCACATCATAAAGGGTGGCTTATCCAGCAAGGCAGTCGTAATAGAGCCGTACACGAGAGAGGACGATTAATGATTCATGACCCCTCGTAGCGCAGTGTCATCAATATTATTCTGTTTGTATCCAACGCGTTTGGCCCACCCTCGTCCGCGCCCTGCTCATACATAAATAAGCGCGACACGTCGTCTTCTCTGATTACATCGCACTGATGTTGTGAGAAATAGTGTACTCAGATGCTGTGCCTCTTTTGTTCAATATATTTAGACGAATGGTTAACACCACCAACATACATATTATTTTACATTCTACAGTTAACACCGTATGCTCATTGGTTTCGGATTTCTGATTGTAGATAAGACCAAGAATTTATTTGTTTGATTGCTATGATGCTACAATTGGACCCGTAAAGTTTATTGGTGTCGAATAACCAGCTGATTTGTATCAGTTTGTACAAATAAAGCTCGGTCTTAAACTATAAGCTGGATTTAATTACAAAAGGAAACTTATATAAAGTTGAATCAGAATTGAAATGAAATTGTACTTTTCATTCCTCAGGTTTTATAGTTCAGAGCAATAAAATTGAAATATTGGAAGCGATGTTATTTCATTTTTGTACCATCGGTGATGGAAATATTTACTAGCGTATCATACTTTATTTAGTTTTTATTATTAGCTACACTTTGTGACAGCGAGATTTGTCATTGGTGGTAATGTTAAGTGCTTGATCATTAAAAGCTGGTGCTATATGACAATAAAAGAAACACATCGTTACTAGAAATTACATGAAGTTCCGTTAGTCCTAAAGTTGATGTAGAGCCTCTTGTCACGCAATCCGACGATAAAACACGCTTCAGGCCAAACTAAGTAAAGTGTGGACTCGGACCGTATTCCGAAACAAACACGGTACATTGATAATCCCATAGTTCTGCCTGATATATAGATGTTATAATATTCAAACAACATTTATCAAAACCATTGGTTGATAGAAACATTAAAATTTCTTTGGTATGTTCCATCTAAATGAATATATACATCCATATGCAGATTTATTAATTAATATCTTGTTTAAAATGTACGTTTAAATTACAATGTCAATTTCGTACTTCTTGTGATAGATCTTAAAATAAGAGTTCTGTAATTTAACTAACATTAATTCTTAATTAACTGACAACCGTAAAACTTATTGAGCGTTATATTGGTTAGTAAGCTTCGTTTGTCAGTTGAATGTTGAAGATCTACATTTTTTCTCCGAGCTCAAAATCTATTGGTGTCAAAGCGTAGGGAAAAGCTCGGCTTGTACTGTTCTGATAAATGATGTGTCTGCTACTGCTACACCGCTTTGCTTTTAATCCTCAAGCCACCATTGTGTTCTGTCCGATTTTCGACGTTAACCGTTTTCTTCGTCCACAAACGACACCTACGTTATTTGGGTTTCGGTAAATAAGAAATTAATGGCCCTTTCCCCTTTATCTCTGTTTACAATCAATCAACCATATGCGCACGCTATCTAATGGTTTGTCGTATTCGCTTATCTATGGATAGCTGGACAAAGAGTCCGACAGAGTCGTTTTGTCTTTTTCGAAAAAATAAGTTTAATGAGCGCTCGTAAAATATGAAGAAAAATAAACAGCGAGGTTCTAAAGATTAGAAATTATGAAACGATTTATCAGTTTTAATGGTGCTGTGAGGTGAAGCGGCAGTTTTGATTACATATTTTAATGTAAAAGTAAACTGTTACGCCGTACTGAAGTTGATTGGGATTCGATTAAATGCAGCTGCTTTTACCAAAAGCTCGGACCGCTCCTACAGGGCACGATGAAATGGAGATAGTTTTAATGCCCGTAAATTTCATTCCGAGACTTGCCGTCCGATCGACTAATCACTTTCGTCGGGCTATTTGCTAAAGTTTCAAAACTTAAACACGGGAAATATGGGAGCTATTAGTAAGACTTATTTCATTTTCACACTTCAGAGCTCGGCAATTTAATTGGAAGTCTATTTTGTTCTTTATACATTTCAGCCTCAAAATCAGGTGTGGGATTCCTTCAATTTATGACCCATATAAAAGTAGGGCATAAAATATATATATATATATATGAGAGAGCAAGTTCGTTAAAAGAGCTAGATTTTGAACCACGAAGTTTTGAAATATTGTAATCTAATTGTATGCTTTGGAAGAAAAACTATGATTAGTAAAATTTTAAATTACCTTTCCGTAAGATGAAAAATTACATGATTATTTATTATGAATGAGAACAAAATAAGCTTAACATCCTACAAAAATCACAACGTAAGGATTTTAATACTTTTTCTTTTCAATTTATACCTTATAAAATATGTATGAGGAAAATTACAATGTTAAGTAGGAGTAGATAGAGTTTAATATGTGTCTTCTACTTATCATGCGACATAACGTAACTATATCTTGTATTTCTTGTAGTCTTTATATTTTTGGAAAAGTTTTTATTTGCCTCTAAGCTCTGGAAGAAGATTTGCAGAGGCAATTGAACAAAGTCAAGCAAGATACTTGTCCAAATTGCAAATATGAAAACGGTTGCAGTACTAGATATTTCAGCTCAAGATAAACTGAATTAAACCGTGTTCGACGAAACTGTACTTTGCTCTGGTATGATATGTTAGGAAGAAACTTTCTTGACCGTTAAGGATATGATTTTGATTTCCTAATCTTAACACCGTCAAAACTGGGGGTTTATTGTCTAACTCCAATGGGAATAAATATTATCTTCACAATTCGTAATTAAAAACAAAATGAGCACCATTTTATAGTAAAATGTCAAAATCAAGATAAAACTAGGGCCTAATTGAATAACTAGGATGGGAATCCTAGATCTTCAATTAGGCTCCTGGTCTATAAAGTCAAAACAATGGAAGGCAGAACTTTTTCAATGATTTGTTATTGTAAAAAGTGTTATATTTATTAAGTCCCCGAATTCTATCCTGAACAGTCCCAAATCTCTCTATCTTGGGGATAATCTTTCAAATGCAATAAAAACGAATCTTTAGATCTAACAAATATTTTGTACTGAATTGATGGGGCACCTTTACTTATCAAGCGGACGAATCTATAATGTGACCATCAACATTCCTAGAGGTGTCGATACAAAACTTGAGCGTGTTAAGATGTATGGGAAGATTTCGTATTATTGCTTATTTACCCACGAATATTTACCAAAATGGTTTGTTGAGGAACGAGTATTACCACTATTAATCCATATGTGCAAGATTCTGTGTAGTGCAAACGCACGCATCATCCAATAATTGTAAAATTTGTTGACATATGACATGATCACAATATAAAATTATTGATAGAAAATCTGACACCCTGGATTCTACGTCCTTCTTACTTTGCCGTTCAAAAACACATCTTTGAAAGTACTATATTGAGAACCTACTGTCTTTTATGACAGCTTGTTTTTGCTACAGACGAGAAGTACAAGAAATGTTTTGTGATCAGTATATATTGTTTTATTATGCAATGCTAATATGAAGCTGAAAAGTCCCATGATACAATTTTCATACAGTTAAATACTTATTAAAACTATACTAAAACTAATTTTACTTTTACCATAGGAACATCCTAATGATAGTTTATGGTAAAAACATTTTTAATAGCAGTCTCGAGCCTGTGTCTAGTACATGGCAATAGACTCGCCCCTTTTTACACGATACTGAAACCCGAAAACTGAAGTTGTGATTTCTATTCCCTACTCCTCCTGTGGGGTGCCGGGTTAGAATTGCACTTCCCCATTTTTTTTTTATTTATTTATTCAATTAGTACCGCTTTCACGAATTACACTAATGATAATGATAATTATTAGAGAATTATATAAAATAAATGTCAAAAATATAAATATGTCAAAAAAATGTCATATCATCCCGTGGGTGTCGTAAGAGGTGACTAAGGGAAAAATACTGGAAGGTGGGCAGCAGCGCCTTCTAAAGAACTGCCAACTTACACTGCGATCCCCAGGTAGCCTGCCAAGCGTGGGTATTATGGCAAATACCCCCTTAATAGGGCAAGCTGTGTTCAGCAGTGGACGATCCGGCTGTTACAGTACAGTACTCTTTGCCTGCGAGGACGTAAATTCGGGATGATAATATAAATAAACACTAAACAGACCAACTGTTAGACGGACTGGTAATGTACTTGTGCGTAGGTATCGTCTTGAGAAATCCTATAAATTGGAACGTTGATTGAAAATAAAACAAATTAAAGTAAAATAACAAACATCTTTCCTGCTTCTAACCCTCAGAAAGTTTTAAAAATAACTTGAGCACGTAGATAAATATCACTACTGTACTACCACTCAAAGTGTGAAACGATCATTGGGCAAGTGTGGGCGACACACATGGCATGCCTAACAAAAACTCAAGGCGCCCCGTTGTTTTAGTGGAAAAAATAATGAAATATGTCTTTTTATTGCCTTTCATATGTAAAACGTTGAGAGTTTAAACCTTGTGTTTATAAGGAATGAATTACCTGCACAGTATAATGCTACAAAATTATTGTGACGGCGTTATACGAAATGAGGTTTTTTATCGAATATAAGTCTTTCTCGGAATATGATCATATGATAATGCTAATATTTAAATTACTGATTTCAATAAACATAATGATCGTTAGCGTCAGCTTAATGGTAAATAGAGTCATCATTATTTTAATTTACTTATTCGACGAAGTGAAATAAAACGGAATGTTAATGGTAGTTAATAATTAGAAGCGAAAATTTGAAGTGTACTTAATATTAGCGTATATTACCTTAGCATAACTAATGGAATTATAGAATTGAATGATAATTTTACTAAACATGAATCAGGGTATTAACTTAGCTTTTATGTTTTACAATTTATATTAAAACCAGAGAGGACCATCATCATATATTTAGAAATATAATCAAACAAAAAGTAACTTAACAAACGAGCGGTTATAAGGAATTTAATAAGAGTTTCTTGTTAATGTGATTGTATTGGAACTACCGTGAGGCCGTCCAGATGTTTAGCGGTGACCCCTGCCTATAATAGATGCATTTCGTCACAAGTGACGAACTGCGCCCGTCACCCTGAGGCGTACCGTTGTTGAGTCTTATGTGCCAATAATATTACTGGCTCTCAAGGACAACTGCCGAAACATATTATTAGGTGCTTGGCGATAGGTTTTCCACGTGAGGGTGGTAGTGAGCCAGGCGAACATTTGCAAAGTGCCCTCCTACCATGCGGTGAAGCTCAAGCTGGCGGTGGAGATCGAACTTTATCTAAAGCGGTTTCTTGTAGTTTTAGTCACAGTTTTGTAGCTCGACTTTACCATATTATTTTATGGAAAGGAAATAAATCACTGCCTAATTTTAATGTTTCGACTCATCTGAGTAAACATAAAAGATTTATAGAGAGACGACGTAGACAAAAATACCAATGGGGCTGCGGAGTATACTGTCACGAGCAGACGCTCGCGTGTCACGGCCAATAACAATCGTCAATGTAGCGTGCGTTTGGCCAAGACACATGGAATGCTAATTCTGGGATCCTAAAATAATAATGTCACTTATATGTCAACGTTAACTGTATTATTTTAGGTTTCTAATTTTATGCTGCAGTATTAACTAGTATAGTAGATGTAGTTACTTACATTGACTTCAAATCAAACTCGGCCATGTTGCATAATAAATAATATTTGAAACCGCAATGGATGTCTTTGATAAAAGTATTACTGACACGATGTGTATTATTAAAATGCAAGCGGTAAATATTTTTCTCAATAAAATTATATTCACTGTGATGGCATAAATACCCGCTAAAACTACACGCTCGATAAAAAAAGAAACTTAACGGTTCAATAAAAATCTCGAATGTTTGTTTATAGACGTCGATTGAAAATCGAATTAGCTAGATATTTTATCGACGTAATATCGATTTCATTGGTATATTTATTAGTGGCACAATGCACGGACAGTTTTATTATCACGCCCGAGATATTTTAACGAAGTCAACTTGATTCTAAAATAAAAGAGGAACATGTCGGGCATTTTTTGTTCATCGGACACGCCATTTAAGTCAGAATCGTAAATTTTATTGAAATGTCGCAACAGCGATCGCCGCACGAGATGTCTTGTCTTCGGGGACGAATTTATGCGTAATTCGTAAACAAATTGACGTGTTCGGGACGCTCTTTGAAGGGGACTCCAGCTTCACGAACTGACGCGTCTTTTGAGTATTTTTGAATGTTTACGAGATGAGCGTTATATCTTCTGTGAATTTTATTGGTTTCATTTGTCGTTTTACTTATGACCCGAGTTTTATCAAGCATCCATTGGTTTACAAATTTGTTTATCGCCGGTTTAGTATACATATTTTATCCCGGTGACTCTAAGATATCGGATAGGCTTTAGGAATGACACCTCAATGCTACTCCAGCCTAATTCGTATGGCTTCGTAAGTCGTAAAACGGTATCACCTTACACAATAGCTGCTATTGTCTTTTATGGGGAATAACTGTCCTTTCAATTTTCCAGTGAATAGAGCTTTGTTTACGCGGCTAACGTCATTTGTTTCACATATTATTACTTTTTTCTGTGAACTAACAATTCCAATAGTCAGTCAGTACAAGTGTTGATAATACTCGTACCTTTTATATAGCTATGTCAGACAATATTACATGTCGTTCTGTTCTAAATTTGATTACAGATTAAGTTTAAGTATTCCTAAGCCATAGTCTTTGAACTGTATCCTATGTGACGTGAAACATACTTTCCTCAAAGGAGGTAATAAACTTTTTCTTTTTATAGATAGATTCAATCAATAGAAACAGGAGAGTGTCGTGAACATAATCGAGGTCTGCGGCGCCCGCGGCGCGAATGCCACAGGTTTTCTCAACTTGGCTTCCTGCTGTTCTGTGTTCCCATCTTAACGGCTATTAACCACGTTTTACGCGAGGCGCACCGGGCGTCCCAACATGTTTATTTTAAATTGACTTCTAAATATCACTGTTTTTGGCCATGAATCGTCTTAATCGGACATATTTATTTTAAAACTTAGAAGCTCAGCTTTAAGTAAGCCATTTGTACTCAACTTTATAGCTTTGGATTCGGAAATCTTATTGCAGTAGATACAATTCCGTTTCTTGTCAATTAAGGATGTAAGTATCTTTAGGTTTCCAATACGTAGCAGTAATAATTAAACGTAGAGCACTTACTGTACAAGTTATTTTTTTAACTAAATCTCATCAAGAATATCAGCCTTTCACAAGGGTTGTCCAGTTTTAACTACTTTAAACGCTTCTTCTCAATATAAAATAATTTTCGTGCTTCAAGACTCATAAACACTCGTGATTTTACAATTATTTTACTTCTCGCACTTTGTTTCCACATAAATTATTCGAAGTTTCGGCTACCGACGATCACTTTGGCTGGCGTCACCACATTCGTGGATATCTTTTTGTTCAGTTTCGTTTTGCATTCCGCCATCTGTGTTTGCTCATTGTCTCCTCGCTTTAAATTAAAAAAAGATTTTGTTTTTATTTGCGGTGTCTTCCTCGCCCACGACTTTATGTGACGTCAAGTTTGGAATGAAGTATTCCTGCATGTAGTCTTTATACAACGTCGAGTTGCATAAATTACACCTTTTTATAATTATATGGATACGGGTACATATTCATTTCTTGTTTGCTTTTCTTTAATGCAGACATTTAACCAATATTTGCATGATAATGTATTTCATACGAGCTGTAGCTTTGTAATAAGTGTAACCTGTATGTCATTGACTCCTTTTACGAATACTTTTCCAGTATTGCGTTTTGTATGCGACACTCGCCGCTAATATTCATAGTCACGTTTGAAACAGCACGTTTTGCACACGTGCTTTGTTATCTAATAGCTATTTTCATTCACCTTTCTCTTTAGTACCTCCTAAGAAACGTATTTAGTTGTTGAATAGTTTCAGTTCAGCGAGTTTCTTGGAATCCTTTTAGTAGGTATCACTTTACATGCAAAGCTCCTTTCCCAATGACCACTAATGCCAAATTCAAAGTTCCCGTACCCAACACATTATTAACAGAACCTACCCAACGTGACCGAAGTAACAAGTGCCTAATCTACTTAGCGGTCACATCAAGGTTCGATGCCTCGAGAAAATTAGATCCTTTCTCAGTTTGGGCTCCTGCTTCGCTTTGCGTATGTAAATAAGGACGAATACTTTTTTTGAAGATTGATCCTAAATATGTTCCTTAGATTTTGCTTATATGTATGAGATATTAATTATGAGTAGCTCCCCGCCTGAGGTGACAATATGGCACTCTAAAACTTTGAAGAGCCAAAGACATAAGTTTAATAAATGTCTAGACTAGACCATAAAAGTAGATGATAGCTTGTGGTATGATGGTGAGAAGCTAAAAAGATATAAGCTTTTTATTTACCATACTTATACAACAGATGTTGATGGATCCGTAGGCAGAGATTTTTAAATAATGATCAAATACTTCTGGTAACTTGTCAGTTATAATAAAAAATACTTACGATTTTCTCTTTCTTTATCTTTTAATGTCATGCTAAGGGGGGTTGACAAAACATTTATTCTTCTTTCACTCTGTCTTATTGCTCGTTACTTATGATCTCAATACTAACCTTTCATACACATATCGTATTCCCACCTGTATATCCATACATTATTTAGCCTACCAGTGTCCCTGCGTTTATCCACAGATATTCAACACTGATGATGATCTATGTTTTTCATGATAAGTTTATACCAGACTATATTTATGGTGATGGCATAAAAATATATCTAGTGACACTTTCGCCTATCCTGTTAAGCCAACGTGACGTCATAAACGCGAGGTAGCCTAACCGGTAGAATTTTTCGACGCATATCGCTTCTACACAAAATATCCTCTAAGATGCTTCATGTAGAAGCGAAACGTGTAAAGTATTTTTCTGATATATTAATTGAAGGTTTTCTTTTAAAACATTAATTATTCTTAAAATAAATATATATATTTTTTTATCAATAATATTACAATTTATAGTAGCAGCAGACCTACCTGTCGTTTTGCGGGATTCGGTAACATAGCGCTTCAAAACAACGAATAAAATTTAAATGAAACCTTCCACGGACTAATCTCAAATCGCAATCAATTCAGTAGACTCGGCATAAAAATCTAACCAACATACAGAATAAGACTGGAATAATGATTAACTTACTTTAACATTTTTTGTTGAGATTCTAATGCTCTTTGTTAACCTAACCAACATACAGAATAAGACTGGAATAATTATTAACTTACTTTAACATTTTTTGTGGAGATTCTAATGCAACACTTTGTTAACGGTATTTTAAGACATCATACAACCATTTTTAATTTGAAGAACAGATTCATTTACTATACAACAAAGGTTATTGTTAAAATAAAGCACTTACTACTAAAGGTTAACCAGAACTAATTCCAAATGTGGTTCTACTATTAAGCTGCCTCTTCCAGTTTCAGTAGATAACGGTTACAAGTTCATTGACCCGGTCTCAGTCCATGCTGTAAATGAGTACTAATAGTTGCTCCATATGTAGACGTATAATTCTATACCAAGTTATGAGTAACTATTACATGAGCTGTGTACAGTCTAACGACTTCCTAAGTAGCTATGTAGCGTACATACTGATTATATGAGACTAGATTGTTGTCTTATAGTAATAGGCTTCGAATGATTGTTTGCATATCTCTGCGTACAATGGTTGTGTTGACAGTAAAGTTTTTATGTATTCCTAATTCCTATAGATTCTTCGTATAATTTTAGTTTTTATATTTTCTTTCTTCAATTACGTCTATGAGTTCTAGGTGTTACAACAGTGATTAGCTTTGATATGTTTATCATGTGTTGTAAGACTTTTATTTGTTCATATGATAATGTACCAAAAATGCTAGAAAAATATATAATTTTAAATAAAACGTCTAATTTAATGTGTTGAAGAAAAACGTGATAAAATAAAAATTGAATTAGAGTAAAACATTCAATTGATCATCAAATCAGCGACCTTACCATCAGCTGCCCCCGTTGATATTATGTTAGGCCTGTACCGCATTTTTTCTCCTGAATTGCAATTTTTATATGAAACAATAAAACACGTTTTATACGACTATCAAAATAATGGGTAAATCTAGACTGAAGCTAGACTTAGAATTTTAAAAAAATAAGTAATAATAATAATAAAGTTGTAAATCATGTTACGCGTATCATTCAAATATTCCGCATTATGGATTTCCATAATCTAACTATTCATCTCAAAACTCAGCTTGTATGCTTGCAATCTTTATGATACTATTAATCCAGTGTGCCAAAATACTTATATACCTAGATTTGGCATCTCTTCAAAATGACCGACCCCTTTATTTTAACAATGTAGGTGACAGGAAAAATTAATCTGGGAGGCTATAAATCATACACAACATACATATCCATAGCATTTTATGATATTTTTATTAAGGTGAAGAATATTTTGAATTTGATCAAAGCCTCATTAAAGCGGGTATGTAATAAATTGGTGAGTCTGTTTTAAGATTAGTTGTACAACACAGCAACAATATTTTTTTTTATAAAGAGAGTGTCATCGTAGTTCATTTTATCGTTACTTACAATATTATTTCCAAGAAAGTGCGATCATCAGTTCGGCAAAATGTCTACCAGTATCTTGTAAAAACAATGTCACCAAAAACCTTATTGTTTAATTTTGATTTCGTGGAACCATCGAATGAATAAAATATTATTTGAGAAAATTTATACATCGTTTTTTACGTAATTGTGACGGAACCACCATGGGGCTATCTGATCTTAAGCAGACTATCCTCTGCCTTTATAGGTAGAGGATAGTCTGCGTCTGTTATCAGACGCATTTCGTTGACACTGCGCCTGTCATCCTGAGACCTGATGTACCTGTAATTTTACTGGCTCTTAAGGACTGCCGGAACACAATTTTAGCTGCTTGGCGACAGATTTTCTACTTGAAAGCTGGTTAGGCGAGCATTCTCAAATTGTCTTTCCACCATTCGGCGAAGCTGAAACCGGTATTGGGGATGGAACCATGCACCTGCGGCACAACAATCCACGCTTTTTACCACCGTCTCACTTCATCTCACCGTCCCGTATCACTTATTACCGCTCGTCTATCGTTGCTTCAAACCCTAGACATATCTTTATCTAATGCCAACCGCTTAGCATTACGAAGGAAATCAGTAACATCTGTATTCAATCCATTCGCTTCAGTTACTTTGGCACTTATCCTATAGTTACAATTTGCCACACAGTATACAAATAACGATTTTTTTGTTGCAGGTAATTTCCTAACAGGAAAGCTGACTTCCTTCAATTGTTACCTTTGTAACCGCATCGTAAGTAACTGAATGAACGTGTGGCTTATTATTCAAGTGACATAAATTTGTCTCAAATGTGTTACCAGTCCCTTTATAATAGATTCTTTATACTGTTAACTTCAAAGCATTTCGCAAACATTCCATGTACATCCGATCCTTTCTTTTGATATAGAGCGGAAATCAACAGAATTGAAATTGGCTGCGCTCTGTGACAATGTAGCTTGAAACCCACAAATAAATGTGCCTATTGAACGTTTGGCAAGCGTTTTCTAGGATCGTTTCAATAAAAGTTATTGTATTGAATACTGACAATGGGTGGCACAGGAAGTGATGCGCACAGGGTATTGGAACAAGTGGACTGTTTATAATTTGTTCATTGTGAACGTGTAATGGAACGCGTCCAGCGCGTTGCTATTGTTGCCGACGCACGTTCAGTCCACTAATCAAAATACTACTGTTGGCATGGAATAAACTTTCAGAAATATTTTCGTTTACTGTTATCAGTTATAATTGTCATTGCTGTTTGGGAATTCGCACAAAATTACAATAGATTCTATAGTTTTATATATTAAGTCAAAGTCAAAGTCAAAATCATTTATTCAATTTAGGCGTCTACGACGCTCTTATGAAGGTCAATTACAAATTTTAATATTTAAATATACCACATTGTACTGTCACATTCAACAAACAGAATTTATAGAGCCACAAATACATAAATGAGGCGATTTAGGGTTGTTTAATATATTTATTTCTTCAAGAACTATGAATATCTATTATTATAAAGGCTAAATCCGCATTTTATGACAAAAGCTTAAAAAATAACAAATCCAGCTAAAGAATTGGCGAATATAACAATAAGATACGTACTGTGCTTTGTGGATGTTATATGGTTGGCAAATTAGAGGTTAGTATTTAATAAGTTTCTTCCAAAAATACTACTTAGTGAAAAGGAATTGCCAGGTCCCTCGTAATTTTAAAAGCATTCCGCAGTACTTTGTTTTTCTTTGTCCTTCCCATGTTACTCAACCGTCAGTACTTTATTTCTGGCCTGGATAAAAATATTCTATTATTGCTTTTTATTAATAATATATTTTGTCGCTTTCAAGATCGAGTCTTAAAACACCCAGAGTTTTACATTAGAAATCGGGTAAACCAACAATATTGAAGAATAAATTAAGAATTAATTTAATTAAATAAATTAAATTATTAATAAATTAATTAATTAATAATTAATTATAATTCTTTGAATGAACATTTTTTGTGGAAATGAATATATTCGTGGTTCAACGCTGTATTAGAACGCGTTGTTTATTGGTTTACTCATCTACCCTACTCATCATCTATCTACCTTATTCATCTACCCTACTTTCCTCCTAAACTATAACGCGCTGAAGTAGGCAGACGTAAAACAAATAAAAACAATTTCTTAGAACGCGCTTTTTCGTTATCTTGCCTCTGTAGTTAGATTACAATGAGTACAGCCACAATGCGCGATAACTAATCGCATTACGTCTGTTAATAATTAATTCACCGATATTTCATATGACGTGACAGACTTTATCTGAAGTCCTCATCTCTATCTGATACAGTCTTAGAGTACCGTAACGATACCACTTTACTTAGAACTATTCCAATACAATAGGACTACACCTATCTGTTACTGATGCTATTGATCAGTGAGGTCTATGTTTATTGGTGACGTTTTACTATCGACTCGCGACTTTGGACCTCCTAGTGGGTCAATCGTTAACTGTTTATGTGATTTTTATTGCCTTTTGTGAACTTTATCAAAATGCCCTATTAAAATTCAAAACATGTCTTGTGAGTTTACGATCGCTACGGGCCGTTGCTAAATTGTACCTATTAATTTTATTGTTAACGTCTCAATATCCGTTATTATTATTATTCGTTTATAGAGTATCATATAAATTGTACTAGTTCTCTTTAGTTTTAATGGATGAGTATTATTTTTCTTTTGCTCTGTGCAATTAAATAAATGAGTAGTAAAATATTTCTTTGCTTAACGATAGCTTTGACTGTCAGTTTTCTGAAAGCGCTTTAATTGATTTTATGTTCAGTTGCAAATATTAAGATTAATCATTTACTTAATTACGGCAGAGGCTGAATATTTGTGTCTTGTAAATTTCGTAATTACGTGTCTTTTATACTCGTATTATAGCTAAATAACTAACTGCTTTTCTTCCACCCTACAAATAAATAGTGTATATTCGTAGCTTCCACCTCTGAAACATTAAATAAAAACCTTATAGAAAGTAATGGGTTAATTTTTTTATGTGATTAGTAGGAGATCGTAAGTTTATTCAGGTTTGATTGTTGTAATCGTTTTGACAATATAATATTTTATTCTTTTGGAGATTCTGAGGCAGAGCTCTTACCTTCCAGATGGCACAAAGATACAATACACCGTATATGCTACTTGTATTTTTCATATCGATTTGTTGTAAGATAGCATGTATTAGAATAGTAACGAAATCATTTTCAAGAAGAGTTGTGTAGATATAATAAATATGGAGTATTGAAGCAATGATAGCCGAACGGTATCAATAATAGCTATGGACTGCAGTGCAGTAGATCTATGATTCGATCCCCATCACCGGCTTGCGCTTCACCGCATGGTAGAAGGCATTTCATGGCATTTCTCTTCTGGCTAGTACCACCCTCAAGTAGAAAATCTGTTGCCACGGATCGAACAGTGTTTTCCGCCAGCAATCCTTGAGAGACAGTAATTGATTATTAAATAAGAGGCATACGAGCTTTAAAAACTGTATGTCTCAATGTGCTGGATCGCAATGCAGTTAGTCATTTCTGATGAATTACATATCAGTTCTAATATTATAAACGCGAAAGTAACTCTGTCTGTCTGTCCGTCTGTTACGCTTTCATGCCAAAACTGGACCGATTAGAATGAAATTTGGTATGGAAATAGTTTGAGACCCGGGAAAAAACATAGGATAGTTTTTATACAACTGCGCAAAAATAAGGTCAATATTTTTGCGCGATAACCGACATACGCGCGGGCGGAGCCGCACCCGGAAAGCCAGTCTGTTATAAGCAGAGGTTACAGCTTAACATCAAATGAGCTTAGTGAGTGTTCCGTCACAAACCGTTAAAAAACGAATCAATCCCATAATAAAAAAAAATATGGTACTCTCTGGTTAATTATCAAGCAAAATGGAGTTTTATTTTTGCTCGCTGAATCCTATTAAAATAGAATAGTAGATTAGGCAATAAATCATATTAATCATCCTTGGGACAGTGATATAGCTCTATAGAGCACGAAAGTACGCCAGCACGAACAGCAACACATCCTTTTGTATCTCTTCTTCCTCACTTATAGAATTCAAACAGATGTATCTATATTTTTATTATTTTTGGCTTTTGAAGAAACTTTATCAAAGAACATTTGATATCGTTATTCATACTCAGTCATCAACCGGTCCTATAACTCGTTCCAAATTCGGGTTTCAATTCTTTCGAAATTGCTATCAAGCCCAGGGTAATTGGGAAATGCAAGACAGCAGAATGTGGCCATTAAAATGTCATTTTCGAACCACTTATGATTCCCTGGCTTAATTTGAATGCTGGATATACGTACGACTGCGTTTATTTACGCAGTTTGAGGGTTATGAGATTTTATGATAAAATGGTTTTATATTGACAATGCTTGTCATTTATTTTGGGTTATTATCATAAAAGGTTATGATGTTTTCTTGATGATCAAAATTTTTATGAACGTTGATGACAGGTTTAATTGCAATCATCAAATCCAGGTACTCATTTTTAAGTACACTTATAAATTACAAAGTACAAAAATATATCCGTTATTTAAAATAATGTATTTATCATCAAATGTATGGTAACGCTACATAATATTGACTTATTTTAACCTTTTAGTGCAGATAATTAAAAAATACATCAAAAATGCTGATTGCATATCAAAATAAGCATTCGCACCTAATATTATGTGAAAATAGAACTCCGATCACGCCTCTTCCGTAGTCTCTTAATATAGTTTTAGGTACTTGTCTAGGGAAAGTTGACTGTGATGACAAATGAAATGAGGAGGAGCATGAGGTCACTGGTGAATACAATAACGCTCGAGCCGATCGTGCGTGCCGTAGCAGCGGCTGGTGGAACGCACAAAAAGTATTTGCATGACACCTGTTGGACAAAGGCTAATTGCCATAGGGGGACAACGGGTGCTTAATTAAAATTTAGTTCTTACACGAGTGCAAGTTTCTTTCTTGATTGCTTCTGACACATTATGTCAGTTAGGTAACATATTGAAACTAACTATATTATATATAGTCATTATAATCAATTAATGCTATTGTCTTTAAATATGAATTTTGATTAGGTTCTTTTTGTTGTGTAGAGATGTTAATATAATGACTATATAGATATCATTCGGGGCTAAAATATTTTGTTTCTCGGTCAGGAACATTGAATTCATCGCTATGGTCAGGACTCAGGATTTATCTTCACAATTCCTTTGAATCTGAATTCAAAATAACGCTCTGGAGGAACAAAATATTACGTTAGACTTTAGTTACATAAATAACTAACTACCTTTATGTGGCTATTACATTTAAATACATGAAAATTAGGAAATGACGGAAAAATAATTACAGTAATTTACAGTTAAATAGCATTTTTGATGTTTATCTTTATTGATTTCCTATTGAGTTTAATGTCATGCATTTTTATTTTAGATTAGATCTCTTACTTAGAATACCATCCTATTGATAATATTTTGCCAATTTTTTATTTAATAGAAATTATTAAAAAAAAAATATGCGCCTGAAATAGCAATTATCGTCAATAGCATCGATTGGATAGTCTGATGTGTAGAACACATACTGTTACGGGTGTTCATTTTGTATTTACAGATCCTTAACAATAGTGACATAACTACTGAGCGCTTCCGTGCTTCGGAGGGCACGTTAAGCCGTCGGTCCCGGTTGTTGTCTCACGATGACAGTCGTTACAGCATGGTGGTAGGGCATTTTGCGAATGCCCGCCTGGCTAGCTATCACCTTCAAGTAGAAAATCTATCGCCTAGCAACTAACAAATAGTTGTTCCGGCAGCTGTCCTTGAGAGCAAGTAATTCTATGCTAGCCTGAATAACATTTTCGACCACATCATCACTTACCATAGTGGTCAATGGCTAGCCTATCGGCAATAAAAAAAAATATAGCTATTAATAAAAATAATAAGTCCAACGAAAGGTTTGTGTAGGTGTTTTACTTTCTATGGTGACTGCTGCACTTTCCTTTAAATATTACTAACTAGCTTTCCGGGCGCGGCTCCGCCCGCGCGTATGTTGGTTATCGTGCAAAAACATTAACCTCTTTTTGCGCAGTTGGATAAAAACTATCCAATTTTTTTTCCCGGTTCTCAAACTATTTCCATAACAAATTTCATTCAAATCGGTCCATAGTTTTGGCGTGAAAGCGTAGCAGACAGACAGACAGACAGAGTTACTTTCGCATTTATAATATTAGTACTGATATGAACTCATAATGCCTAGTGCACCATAACCTAAGATTGCATACTGGGTACTCATGTAAACACTCGGAACTCAGTTATTGAGCCTCGTTATAAGAATGACTGTCCTTCAAGCTGAAGCCTTACAAACTTGACACATACATAACAAACTCGAAGTTCCTATAGCAGCTATATTTTGCTAAAGCCTCAATACTAAGTGTGACGTCACGACCTCCCATTTGTCAGGCTGAGCCGAGGCCGCATTGAACCCGACTTACGTATCTAGCCGTATCACTGAATATCTCGATAGGACCAATGGATTTATGACTTTGTAATATGACGTTTCAGATGGTTATTCGATATAACGTGACTGCTAAGTAAGTTACGGGTTTTTGCACTTTAATATTTTTTATTTTTGTGTTTTAACACATCTGTTCTCCTGTTAAGAGTCGACGGAGTTGATAATGATTATGACTTATTTTATTTATATGAAAAATACAATTTTGTTAGAAAAACATGAAATTTGTTTGGCTATTATATTGGATATGCTATTTCTCAGTTAGTTTTGTATGGTAGTAAAACACACTTCATTGTTCTGTTGAGCTATACTGTGCTCATACAGCAATATAAAGTAAAATAATAATATGTCTGTTGGTGTGAGTCGAGAAGGGTATGCAGAGTCAGTTTGGACATGTAGAAAAGATGCATGAAAGAAGAATGACAAAACAAATATACAAGACTAGGATAAATGGAACGGTTAAAAAATAGCTTAACATTTTATGACCAGAGACCAGAGAACATGTATACCCTTAACAGACTGGCGTGTATGAATATTGTGATAGGGAAGGAAGCAAGAGAGATATTACAAAATTATAAGAGGAAAAATTTGAGTCTTGTGCGGGATTTGAACCCGCGTCCATACACCCCTTTCGCCGGGGTATGCTCTAATCCAATTGAGCTAACATGATAATGAGTCATAACTAATTTTTTTCCTATCGTTCTTTAACCATCGTATTGGGATGGAATAACATCTATAGTTCAACTTACGTTGTACTAGAGAGATATGCCAAGTTAAAGCAAGTAGAAGTCCTTGGCATCTGTCTATACCAAAAACATGGGAAACATACGTGACGATTATGTATGTAAAAAGTAGACATGAAGCAGTGATGGCTCAGTGGCATTGGCTATCGACTGCCGCGCAGCAGTTCCATGGTTCGAATCCTGCCGCGGGCTTGAGCTTCACCGCATGGTGGAAGGCTTTTGCGAATGCCCGCCTGGCTAGCGTCCACCCCCAAGTTGAAAATCTGTCGCCAAGCACCTACAGGTGTGTTCCGGCAACAGTCCTTGAGAGCCAGTGAAATTACAGGCACATAAGACTTAACAACTGTCTCAAGGTGACAGGCGCAGTGCAATTCATCACTAGTGACGAAATGCATCTGTTATAGGCAGATGTAACCGCTTAACATCAGGTGGGCCTCGAGCTTGCTCCGTCACAATAACATAAAAAAAGACAGGCCGTAGGTTTCGCTTACAACTTTGTATAAACATTTTTATATTGATCTCGTTTCGTTAGTACGTCTTTCCGGGTTTAAAATTGGCAATTGGATTTTCGGTAACTTTTTAGTTACCAATCAAGCTGAAATTTTTCATGCCTGTCCAGTTCCAATGACAATACAACATTATGTTGACTTCGCTTCGTGTTGATCTTATGATAGAGACGGAATGTAGACAACGGAACATCTCAGTGACTAACTGTATAATAATAATTGTGCTTGGACTCGTTCTGATCAACTTATTATAGAATAGAACTGCAGATTACGTATCTAATAAAAGCTTCCTAAGAAAAATATCACAATTAAAACAATGAGACTAAAGGTTTAGAATATTGAATGTGTTGTTAAGTAAAGTACTAGTACGATTTTTATTATAACGACGTTACAAAAACTTATATTCGCTTTTGGTAAAGTTATTCATAGTTAATATCATATATTTATTTGAGGCTTTATATATATATAATTATACGACACTCTTTTAAAGGTTAATTAAAATGTTTATTATTAAAATATACTACATTCTACTACATCATTCATCGAAAAAGTGTTATTTAACCACTGCGAGAAGATCTAGTAAAGAACTCGGAGTTACAATATATTTTATAAAATTATCATAATATTTCTTTTGACTTTTGCTTATAAGGAATTCTGCAAAAATTCTTGCCATTTGAATAATCACTAACTGCTGTATTTTAATAAATAAAAATGTTTAGTTTAAGGCTATCATAAACAAAATGTTCTTCTCGTGCAACTTGAATGTTTCTTCTATAAGCATAATACTTACGGAATTTTATCACAAAATCACACCCTCACCTTATATCACATAAAACCTGGCACCTCTGTGTATCCATATTTTTAGTTCCTATTATTATAAACCTAATTGAAAATATCAATTAGTTTGTTGGTATTAAGTATCAATTATGGGCATACCCAAATCAACATTATTTGTTGAATCAAGAGTTAAGAGGATGTGTGATTACTTCAGCTAGTTGTTAATTACTCGTACTATAATAATCAATGGATTATTCTAGTTGTAAGCTGCTCAACGTTTACTAAGCTCTGTGCATAACTAACGTACGTATCTTAATTGGTAGGTCAATGGATCAATTAGTAATGTAGTTTATTTCTTAATCCTCTAAGCTGAGCTTAATTTTAATTATTGGCCTGATACTGATCAATGTTGGGTGTCTCAACAGTGTCATTTATTTACTGCTATTAAAAACTCGTGGTGTTTTTTTGGCAAAATGTAATTATCTCTTAAGAAATTAAAAAATGAAACTAAAAAATTCTGATAGTCAAAGTGAAACGTTTTAAGTTATCCTGTTGTTTTTTATAATACCTATTTATCTAACTTATCTGTTCCTTGGCATAAAACACCTAAAAAAACACAATAAAAACAAATCGATATTATCATAACGACTTAACAAATGAATAAACCAAAAAAGGTTATGTAGTTAGTTTACATGCTGCAGAAGTCGGAGCGAATGTTACATACTAGCTAAATCCTTTTATGTATATAGTGTATTTAATTTTTTTTAAAAACTGACTTCTGATTGAACCCTGGTCTTCAAGATACCACAGCGACGGTATATGATGCCATTGAACTAAGTAGACAGTAGGTACTTTATTAAGTTAACCGCAAGAATAGCTCCAATCTTTGCGATAATCTAGTTTCACAAGACTTAGATAACAACTCCGTTAGAACCTATGGAATACACGAAGCAGGTACCAGTATCAAAATTCTAACTGGGAACATGGCTTACACAGAAACTTCGAGTTTGTTATCTGTGGTTTGACTCAGACTTCGTGATCACGTAGGTACTGGAGAAACTCTAGAAAGTTTATATTATGTTATCTAGTATTTAAGTACTCCACAATCTAGCTTTTCAGAATTAGGCTGATAGCATTCGTTGGAGAGATAAGCCCGTATTTATTCTCACAAAATGCTGGCAGCAGCTGAAAGCGTTTGCTTAGCCGCCTTTGTTTTTGCTGAATTAAGCAGCATTTATGCTTTAAGTGGCTAGTCAGACTCGGAAAGCAGATAATTTATTTTTTTCTTTTGATGTTCTTAAGAATGTTTCCTCAAGTCTTTGTTCTAAGTTATTTGTGAAAAGTCTACTTAAGTAAATTCTGTTGTTCAGTTAATTACTGTTTTTATTGTTAACGTCTAACAAGAGCATTAATCTAAATAAAACTGGCGAAGTGTGAGTCGGACTCGTATACTAAGGGTTCCATACCAACAATATATATATGTTATATGGATTTCAATCGTTAATTTTCATTCAGTTCGACATCTTTACCATGTATCTGACTTGCCTTTTTATTATTTGACTATGCTACAATAGGATTTATTATATTATCAAACCACATAAGAGTATATATGCCCACGGTTACGACAAAAATAAATAAAACAGGCCAAGTGCCAGGGGACTCGCGCACGAAGGGTTCCGTACCATTATCTGTGAACTAATCTTGCAAGTTACAGACACTTTTCGCAGTGTCCAATTGAGCTGGGTAGGTACGTTCCTATCCTAGATAGGTACGAACTCTAAATAGTGATCTCTAATTATTTTCAAAGTAAATATACAACTAAATATTCTGTGAATATTTCAAGTTGCAACCTGTTTTCATTATTATTATTTTTAGCAAATAAATGGCGAAAACCTCTTTTATTGTATGTTATGTATCGTTATGTTAAATAAATAATTAGGGGGTCCCTTAATTATTTATTTCATTTTAATTAATTATATTTAAAGGGAACATAAAACTAAATATTCAGTGAATAGTTAAGGCGAATAGTTAAAGCTACCTGTCACCGTTATTAGTATCGAGCAAGAAACTATAAAAACATCAATTTTGTTGTATGGGAACCCCCCTTAAGTATTTATTTTATTTTTAGTATTTGTTGTTGTAGCGGCAATAGAAATACACCATCTGTGAAAATGTCAACTGTCGCTATCACCGTTCTTGAGATACAGCCTGGTGAGAGATGGACGGACAGCGAAGTCTCAGTAATAGGGTCCCGGTAGTAGGTTTTAACCTTTGGGTGCGGAACCCTAAAAAAAATCTTACAGTACACTCACGAGGCCCATTAACTGCCTAATACAGATAGCATTTTGTCACAAGTGACGATCTGCCTTGTGGCTCATCACCCTGCGACATACAGTTGTTTATTCTCATGTTGCTGTAATTTACTGGCTCTCAAGGACTGCTGCCGATAGCCTGTTAGGTGTTTGGTAACAGATTTTCTTTGAAAGCGGTACCTGGCCAAGCATTCGCAAAATACCCTTCCACCGAACCATCACATGGATCTGTGGCACGGCAGACCATAACATTGCTTCAGAATATGCAATGATATCCAAGACAATATGCTTTAATGACATATTAACATCATCATCAGCCGGAAGACGTCCACTGCTGAACAAAGGCCTCCCTCATAATAACATATATTTCGTAAAAATTATAATTAACTTTCTATTACCTATTGTTAAAAGGTATCCTTTATATATGCATACTTTATTTAATATAGGTGCATAAAGTAATAATGTAATGTTGAACTAACCACAAATTTTCATTTCAATACCTACTTATTTTACAGTTAGCATGAATCAAATATTTTCAAAAAACAACTCTTACATACTAATATACTGGCTTAAAACTTTTTAAATGTTATCCTCAACATGACATTCACTGACACAAACTTCACCCATCCAATTTATTCTAATCAATATATGAATACACTTTTTATCGATAACGTCGAATATTTTAATTATAAAGTACATAAATAAGAAGCTATTACCTACACAAATGATTTGAAAGACGCTGCCGTGACTGCGCGACAAAGCATCAGGTAGCTACATTGATGCCGCCTTCTACTAAGTAAATTGGATACCAATCGAACCGTGACGATTTTATCTCACAAAAAATGTCTTACCCTTTCTTTGGTACCTTACGCAATACTGCGCCTACAATAGACAGGTTTGAACCTTTTAAATAATAATATTATGATACCGAGAATAATACTGTAGCTTACGTAAACTTCGTTCTACAAAGTTATACCATTGTTCATACCGTGACTCTAAGATGAATCGGTTTTGAGATAGTTTTGACTCTGCTGCTCAGTGTATCAGCCAGTTTCAACTCCCTTAGTGATTAGCACTTCCATAAAGCCAAGCTACAAAGCGTGCTGTTGAGATTTATCGCATAGAACCGAGTGGTAACATCACCGTAAATATCCGCCTTACGCTTCCACTTCCTATGAACTCCATCTATTGATTTATGGTCGAGGGTTTTAAAAGCTTACTTTTTACAAAGCAACTCCGGCCAGTTGTTTCCAACTGTCTGCAGCATCTGGCCTTCTTAACTTCAGTTTTTACTCGCCGTCTCGAACTTTGTCATTTTAAACTTTGTCTCTAAAATGATTTTAAGACTACACTCGATGGTAAATTCCTGATGCGTCGACAATGCTGATACTGAAATAAATTAACCTTCGCAAGATTGAAGAACAAACGTAGACATGGACAGATGAATAGGAAACGTTCGGCGTACTTTATTTAATCAACGAATGGAAAATTGTCGGTCTGCCATCCTTACATAAATCGTTATTAATCCTCATTTGGGATTCGATTCAATAATGAATAACAAGACCTGGAGCGATAACTCTGAAGGGCGCTTTTATGGTAGTTAATATTATAAATCAACTACTCGTGTACTTGTCATCGTTGAGGCTGTATCAAAGCTCATTGGTAGATAATGCGGGTTATTTAGGAGGTAATTTCATTGTCGGTACCTTAGCGAGGACCTGCGCCCACACAACTTTGTCGGTTGCACTCTGGTACCGGAGGATGGTATTTTGTATTACGGTTACTTGTATCTTCATGTCAGTTTATTTAGCTTAACACTAACTTAATTGGCTATAAATTAAACGGATAGAAGTTGCTTGTTACAGAGTCTGCTCTAGCTTTCTCATCTTGTTAAATTTGCGTATCGTAACCAGGTAAACGGGTATAGTTTATGTACGTATTGTGGAGTTGCGTACATAATAAATGTTTCCAACGTTTGCTCGTTTGCGCACTGGTTTTGATTGCATTAAATTATGTATCCATGTCAAATTCTAGCGGTCCTAACTCATTGGTAACTGACAGGCTACACAACAGTCACAAATCCTGAAGTTATAAAGTATTTGTATGAAAATTATGACGATGAAATTGAGTAGTGTAGAACAAAGTTACGTTTAATATAAAAATGTTTACAGAAATAAGGGCTTATTTTTTGACTAACAATCTGACAAAGATAGATATAAAATAAAATAAGTAACTGCTAGATTATATGGAAGAACTTAGATAAAAATAAGATCAACGTTTTTTATACATTCTGCATTGATTTTCAAGAAAAGCATGAATTAATGTATAAAATATATCGAATTTGGCGTTGCTACGCGTGAAAAAATACTTCCGAATCTGTATCAGCAGTAAAAAAATGAAGATTAAATAAACTGCAAATATTTATTTGACTTGTACTAGTATAGAAGGTTTACGAGAGGGAGAATCAATACTGTGTAATTATAAAGATCAGTTCTCAAAGTTCTCTCACATAAACCACGTAGATTCCCTACAATTGATCTCTACACTCTCTGCAAGGTCCCTACAGTCAGACAGCTATTTATATTGCACACAGTTCTCCGCAAGCATTCTGAACTAAAGTATGACTCCCAATTTATAAAATCTAAACGCAGACCGGATAGGGTTTGTAAAGCAGTCTATCGCCGCACTCCAGTTGCAGGTCGACACTATTATTGCATAAGTAGCACGTTATATAACAAAATAAATAAAATTATTAACAATTTTATTTATTTTGTTAACGAAACTTAAAGAATGGCTACAATCACTTACTTACGATGAAACGGAAGAACTTGTGAAGTACACTACCTGACTACTACCACTTATCAATGAACAATTATAATTATGTACACCCTCAAATACACCCTCACACACACCCTCACACAAATACACACACTCGACATACACTCAAAGAGAGACATTATACAAGACTTAATAGATTTATAAAATTGTTTTAATAATAGTTTGCAATCTTAACAAATTTTTCTTTTTCTGTACATAATATAATTAACCTAAGGAAATAAATGTACCATAGTTTTTAAGGAGGAGGGCGTTGGTACCGGCAAACACAGTTTTTTTTAAAACAAAAACTTTCGCGGTTACTATCGTTTTTTCTTTAATTTATGATATCGCTTAAGTTCCAAATAAACAATTTGAATTTTAATTTGAATGTGACCATGTGGAACAACATAGAAAAGAAAACATTCTGTTGAAATATCTAATATAATGAGTAAAATAAACGTGCATTAATAAGCGACCTAACCACTAAATGCAACAAACTCACAAAGGGGCGTTTTATATAACAAAAAAATATACATTAATAGCATACTTGTATTGGTACTTACATGCGTTGCATTCATTGCACCAGGTCTAAATACTTATTCTACTACCTTTCTATTTAATAATCTATGAACACAACAATACATTACAAAACAATATACTTATATACCATTTTCTAATAAGCTTGTGTGCGAAATATATAATAGTATAGCCTTTACTCCTACTTACATAAGTAAACGTTGTGCGTGCGTGTCAAAGTTGTCCTAGGAAGTAAGTGTGCGTGTATGTACGACATGTACGTACATACTGGCACTTACATATCAACCCTCCCCTATTTGCGTTGTTGCGTACTCACTTGTTTCTCACGCTTTGTCCCTACCTATAGTACTAGTAAAGTAAAGCAGGTGGAGCCACAGCTATCTAGACAAGAGCGTTCTAGAGCACTGAGTGTCTGAAATGAACGCCTACTTTTTCATGTTTTTTTTGTATTTTTGGCACAACCTATTTATAGACATCTAAAAATGACTTGTTACTTTCACTTTGATCCGAAATAAGATTTATGAAAAGAAAAACCGTGGTGCCAATTCTCGATTCGAAAACTCGTAATACATGACAATTAATAGAATAAGTATTCAATTAATTATTTCAAAACACTATTCACAATATGTGGAATAACGAATGAAAAACATTTAAAACCCTGATTAGGAGCCATGTGCCTTAGAGAGTAGAAATAGGTTGTTAAAATTTTTTTTTTAAAGTTATCTATGAATAAATGTGATCCTTTAAGTCGATAAAGTAAGAGCCTTGTACCACAATATAAATCCGTAATTGATATTCCATTCATGAATTTAAAGAACAAATTATGCAGGTGTTAAAAGCACCATAGTAATAAGAACCCTTTTTATAGCAAACACTCAATAACAATTGGCTTATCATGAATACATATGCAAATAGCTTCTTAATGCAATGTAGAATTGCTAAGTAAGATATTTACATTTCCAGTAGCACACATTTTATAGGACTACTCCCAGTCCTTGCACCTACGAAGGATTACTTCAGTTCTGTTTACCCACAGGGAGAAAGAATTTTATGGTGTTTGTGTCTCACTCTTGTAATTCTTCCAACTTGTTTGTCTTGGATTAAACGCATGTCTTTGCTCTTAGCGCTACTGTTTACTCGACCGCCTACATAAATATTTGTAAAAATGCGGCCATTTACTTACCCAGCTACGAACCCTTTAATTGCTCTTCTTATTTTGAAATATAGCCTTTGATAAGTTTAAGCTTCGCCGCGGTGCTCGTAAACGCAATCGTAAAAAACTCGTGTGCTCCAGATTATGTACAAAAATAAAAGCGTAACGTTAATCTCATTAGATGATATTACGTTTGATATGGGTTGGATTCCTGTTCTCATCAACGATTCTGATCAATGGGGCCTCCGATTGTGGGATCCGAGTATAAGTGTTCGTGCAACTGTACATTCGGCCTAATGATATCTCCATTGTTCACGATTCTGATCGATAGGTACGCTCGTGAGCGAAACGCTATCCATATCTGATATTGACGTCTGATCGTGTTTCAGAACTACTTACGTGACTTTGTTTTTATTTTGGTTCGTATAAATTGAGCACGTGCTCGTAAATAGTATAAAATAGTGAAGTACGTCAGAGAATTCAAGTAATACCCGACATCGAATAACCATAAACAGAAATAAACTGATCACATCGCAACCGTAAGCTATATAAACGACGCGTCACAACTTAAATCAGATACATTGCAAGACATAACCATTTCTAAGACCCCTTTACGCCTCCGCTGTACCCTTACCCAGTTGCTGTGAGTACTGTCGGTTGCAAGGAACGGTTGCGGATAATTTTCGCATTGCACCAATCGGATTCGGTGAAGATATCGGTTCGTAACGGTCTTAGTATCGAGGTTGAATTCAATGTGATTTCCCTCTGCAACTTAAATCTTGATTACGCTTTATCTAGAATAGAAGACTTGTGAATACGTTCAACTGTCTTGGATTAGTTTGCAAAGAAGGTAGTTCTTATATCGTGAAGTTTTGCAAGCTAAATTAATGTTGATAAGGACGACAGTTTTGAGTATATTTGGGCCCAAATAATTTTTTAAGGCGAGTTGAATTATATTTATGATGCAACTCGACCTTAATTAAAATGAAGGTACTTAATTTTAAATTACGAAATACATGAGATCAACTCATTTTTTTCAATCAGTTCTATCAGTACTAATATTATAAATGCGAAAGTAACTCTGTCTGTCTGTCTGTCTGTTACGCTTTCACGCCAAAACTACTGGACCGATTTGAATGAAATTTGGTATGGATATAGTTTGAGACCCGGGAAAAAACATAGGATAGTTTTTATCCAACTGCGCAAAAAGAGCTTAATGTTTTTGCGCGATAACCGTAATACGCGCGGGCGGAGCCGCGCCCGTAAAGCTAGTCTTATTATAATTGCAACGTTTCCAGGAAAATGCTTTTCTACTTTTGTTTTTGTTTATATCATGATTCGTATTTTTATAAGTGTTGTTTCCTACCGCTTACAACATTATTGGAGATTATATTTTATTATATTCTAAAAAAGTATTTTGATCAACACAAATCATAATAAGAATAAACAAAAGAAACCGAAATGTTACGTTATCATAATTAATTTTGAAATTTATAGTTCATGCCGGTCAAACATTAAGAGATAAAATGATTGATTATTCCAATCGAATCACGGTTTGTTAGCAGCCGCAGCCATGCGCGCATCTGTCACATGGTTCAGGGAACTTGTGAGACTCACAAAAAGTGGCAAGCTCCAGGAAAAGAGGACAAACTTATACGTACATCGGTTTTCAAATAAGGACAGAATGAATTATAATCCTTGGCACAAAGTATCCTTCGACTTAGTATTTATAAGATTTTGATCGTTATTTGTAATATGAGGAAGAGTATTCGTAGCCATTTACTTTTCATTTAGTTATGGTGGCACCTTGATTTTTTTAAAGATAAATAATAGTTTGACAATTTGTATATGGCCTTTCAATGTTCAAATTGTTATAAATCTAAAATAGCTCTCCAGAATTAGTTTAAATCCGGTATTAAAGTTAATCTTCGGTTTCACCGAAACTAAACAGAATAGGTATGATAGTTTCTCGTAATCCTTTACATGTCTCGAACTTTGAGGGGAATAGAATATTTGTGACGAAGGCTTAAAATTAAATACAGAGCAGTCTTGGCACGTGTCACCCACGCCACAGATTTAAGTAATTTAAACTTTAGTAAATACATAGTTATACTTTTTGCTCTTATTTACTTTATAGACAATTAAGTTATGTCTTATCCGACGTAACCGTTTATAGTGGCACATATAATAAATTAAAAACTTTATTGCAGTAACGAAATTATTGTTTTTGGACACCACTAATTCTAAACCATTTTACAGTGCTATAAAACTGGTCGTTATTTTACATAAAGAATTTGGATTTATCGTCGTTGTTTCATTTGTGACAGAGTACGACGTCGCCATAAAATCAGTCTTCGATTTTATATTTGGTTTTTGAACAGGTAACAAATCTACGTTGAAATTATTCATTCGGTTTATTAAATTAACTTTAAGTTTTCAACATAAATCAAATGAATCGTTGTATAGTTTTGAATACCATAAATATTAAAGGAAGTTAATCGAGCGGACACAATACTCGAGGAAATATTTAAATCCGGGCCAGCCGCCACTTAACTTACAGAGCCAGTTTTCTCGCTAGAAATGTATGCTATTGTCTCCGGTGAGATATAAAATACCGATATGACCCTACGACGTCTTCGTTGCAAGAAATATTCAAGGGATACGGCCCACACTTTTAATAGCGGTTACATCATTTCCACACAATGAGAGCGCCGTCCACACCCATTCTCTGTCCGTATGATTTGAAATTATAGCACCGTTTTATTTGCTCTCAACGCATTTATATGCGGACTCGGAGCCGCACAATGTGCCACAATATTATATGTTAAGGCACCTACATACATAGGAGCAGTGCGACATGATAGGCGGTTGCAAGCGCTGCGCTGTGTTCCACATGTGTCGCAACGCGGTCTCTCCCGTCCCGTGTGGGAGGCAGAATGAAGCGGTAATTGAATCCTTGATTGTGTTCCCATTTAATATATTCGCTGCATGATCAAATTTGGTACGTGTTTGTAACAATTTATATCATTGTGGGACTTGTACCCACTATAAGCCCCCCCGTGAGCAGTCCTTCGGCGAGGTGGGGCAAGATGGGGTCGCGTAAGCATTCACCATCTTGCCCCGGCAGTAGGCCTTAACTTAATCGGGCTTTTGCGCCTATGGAGGGCCGACCTTACTCGTCAAGACTTCTCCTCATACGCGTGGACCCGTGCAAGCCTAGCAAAGCCTAAATCAACTTCTAACATGGAAAGTTACGAATTGAAAAGGACAACAATGTCGCTATATTAATGGTCTGAGATCCTTGGACCCTGACTATTGTTTCAATAATAGTGTGCACATAAATAAACGCAGACTTAACATTGTCTTCTGAATAAAATACAGGTTCCACAACACAAGCCGTCTTATTATCATATGTAATAACCGTCCTATTATCATATGTCTCCTGATTGCGCCAATTTTCATATATTAAACACACAAATTGTTTATAAAGACCCGCCATAATTTATGACGTCGTAGGTGCCAATCAAGCTATTCAGCTTACAAACATTATTTTTAGTTATTGAAGTAGAATTCAGGTCGGTATAATTTATAAATAGTAATTTAAGGACTATGGGTATCATCATAATTATAGGCGGCCCGTCAAAAAGATAATGGATATACAAACTTAATGATACCATAATATAACATCAATAAAGTAAATTGGCAGGATGCTATCATAATACATAAATGGGTCAACAATTAGCTTGTTCTATGATTAGCTTGAGAAATTATCTAACAAGAAGTATAAAAGTATAAGTTGAAAACAATACTTTAAATGAGTTCTCGTTATTTTCGAAAATAAGTAAATCTTTATTGAAAAAATAATTAAATCAAAGTACTATAAAGATTTTATCTTCTAGAGAAACTTTTCCAACCCCATTTGGAATGGATGAAAGTTTTTGGAAAAGTATCGTATGGTGTTATTTCTTGAGTAGATAATATACGAAACGAATTGGCAAGAGTAATATAACAGTGTACGGTGTGTAGAATTACTCGTATAAAGGTGTACTATGTAAATTGTTATATATCAACTCTACACTAACAGTATTATTTATGTTAAAATTACTGAAGAAGAATCTGGTTTCAAACCAGATTCTTCTCCGTGTAAAGTTGAGTCTTTTTGATATTTGTATAGCTTTGTTCTAAACGTTTAAGTTGTTGTGGTCTCTTGAACGAGGTCAAATAACAAAACAGGGCATAGAACTGAAAAAGTAATAATGTTCATATCCCCAGAGATTCTACTCAGCAATATACAAGCGCTGGTACGAGTCCATATTTCATGAAACATTCATATCATGGTCGAGACCTAATGATGTCGATGGCATCTTTTATTGCCGACGGGGACATATTTTTCATTAATCGTTCATACTGTTATAGCTGCTATACCAACAACACACCAGCCTTTAAGACATTTATACAATAACATCATGTAGAAAGTATATTTAATTTCTTTAAAACCCTTTTTTAAATATCATCATCATGGCTCATATATGTGTCCTTCGACATCGTTTAATCTAGTTTTTACTACGACTTAGGAATTGAACTGAAATTGAATTTCTGCTGCTAAAAACGGACCGGTAATAGAGTTTACCTACTGCAGATCAAATAAAATAACAACTAACGGACGGGCAGAGGCAACGTACACATTTACGGACTCTTCGCTTGAGCTTCGGGATTTTATATTGGTTCAGTTTTATTCTGTTGGTAAACTTTGTGACTCAAATTCTATTTTATTACATTACAGAACTTTCTATTAAGGATAAGGAAGGTAGAAAATTACTTGAAATAGCTGATCAAATTACCATTGACATATTTTATTGATTTCTTTATCATATATTTGTGGTCGTTCAACAAGACAAAATACTATGTTACCCTCCATTTCAAGTTCCGCTACTCAAGTCGCGGCCGTGCTCTGCCGAGAAAATTTCATTATTTCTTCGCCATTTGGCGCGTTGACTTAGATTGTATTTTATCTTTATGCGTAATCATAATTCATTCTGTTTTTGCTTCATTCTCGGGGAGGCTGCTAAGTGTTCAATGTTTTCCTTCTAGCTGTGTTACATGCAAATGTCGCACTCACCATTGTTTATTGTTAAGATACGATCGCAATTTGTTATAGACTTTAATTGATGCCACCTCGAAACTGGAAACGAGATGCGAGTGGGACGATTTGTACACCGTTGCTGATTTTAATTTGAAACACGTTTTCTGTATATCCCGCAATTAGTTAACGCAAATCAGATTGATATATTGAAAGAAAACAAGTTGTTTACATATCAAATTTCGTAAGACCACGGCATTTATTTTAGTACAGATCTCCGCTTGACCCCCAAGAGCGAGGAACTGCTACTCACAAAACAAAATGATAAATGGTAGATCATCGGTAGTTACGCGTTACATAAACGCTGATGGATTGATTGTAAACGGCCGCGTGTGTACCTTCGATCGATTAGTACCTGAGCAGGAGCTCAGGCGCAGCCCCAGGGCCGACTTATGGACGATTATCTTTAATGGTTTTTGTAAACTTTTAAGTGTTGGTATACAGGATCCTGGATCGTTTTAAAAATGTAATCCATCTCCAAACCTTAATTTTCCATTTAGGTTAACGGTCGGCTTAAAGTAGATATTAGAATGTGTGTTGGAACGTTTATTATCTCGGAGAATTCAATCGTAACTTTTATAACTTCTTCCAGTTTTGGAACATAAAGTTGGAAATTTAAATGCTTTGTGGTTTATACTTGACGTAATCTTAAGTCAAATACCGAAGATTAATTAAATAATATTCAATAAACGTTGTTTGATTAACAAAAGGGTAATCTGCGGCGGCATCTAATATAAATACGAGACCACTCGACAGAGCTGTTTTCAATCACCGTCATTCATTATTCACTCCCTTTCCTTTGCAGTTGCCGAAGTATATTCACTCTTTTTGTTTTGTTTAACTTTCATATTTCAACCTCTTTGCCTTAGTTCTACGATACAATACTTCTAATAATTGAATTGGTTAAAAAATCTTTGTTGAATTTTAACGGAACGGTGAAAGTTGAGTCCAAATAGTTTGCTAGTTAGTAGGACCATTAATATACAACCAGCATGATCATCAAGACGTGTAAGATTTACTTTTAATTTTGTTAGATTTATGGGTTATATTTTTTGAACGCGTTCTAATAAGATTGTTATAAAAATGCGAGCAATAATAATTTCATTGTAGAATGAGTAGCAGCTATCTGGCCAACATTTTTTGTTGTCATTATTTGACGTGCAATAACACTTGAGCGCGGTATTGTAGGCCAAAAAAATAAATTGCGTGAAAAATTACGATGATTACATCTAATAATGGTGTATGTGCGGAGTCGTTTGATGGGCCCTGCCACAGATTGGCATCATTAACTACAAATGATAGTGACCTAAAAGAGTAGTTTTGTTTTCCTTTGCTACTTTGTTTGATGTTACCTGCTTTCTAAAAGTAATGGTGATAGCCTTAGCTACTTACCGCTTCAGAATGTTTTATGTGAATGAAATAGATAAAGATAGGTATGTATATAATTATTCATATTGTAATATCTTCGAATGTTTATATTATTTTGGAAAAAATATTCCTTAAGAAATTGTATAATCAATTTTTGTTTTTAACAATCTGTGTATAGTTTTGGAGACTTGAAATTGTTAGCAAATTATTATATGTTAACTATATAACCATATTAATGATATAAAGCGCTGAGCTGCACAAATGATGAATCTATTTTAAGTGTAATTATGAATGTATCCATAACAATAATATAATCATTAATTATTAGCATACATACCATTTAGAGCACCTTAATTTAGATTCCGATGTGGATCGTCGTTAAGAGCTATGAAAGATAAACAAAAAATACAGATAGGGTCATGCAATACGGTCTCTAAACTAGATATTATAACAATACACGAGAAACAAATTATAACTCACTGCTTTATTTTTACGGCAAAATAAATTGATGTGAAACTCTAAAGGAGAGCCAATGAACCCAACAGCACGACATTAAAGCATTTGACATTTGAGCCACCGTTGTCCGATCCCTGTTCCCAATGGCATATCAGGCAATTAAAGCCAACCAGCAACCGACGGTAAGCAGATGGCTGTCACTTTTATCAAATACATTAAACTGGCCTGCTCGAATCGAACATTTATTCTTTTTCTTTAGTTTTAAAACCCTCTCTCGCTGCAGATAAGGAGTAATGTATTGGTGTTCCGGCGAATAATTAAAAGTCGTTTTATACCCTATAGAGTCGGAATCGAAGCGATGAGTTAATTAAGCTCTCAGAGCTTCTTGATTGCAAATAATTTGTTAATTTTCAATGTTATGTATTGTGTTTCACGTCGGTATTTTTTCTATACTTTTAATTATTTTGAATGTATCTTTATTATTGTTATCTTTGATGTTAAAATAACAGTTTATTATCCTATGGACGTTGATGGTGTGGCGAAATTGACGTCGAATCTTGAGCGAATTTTCGACCCTGGGTCGAAAAGATAATGTTTTTCCTTCACAGGCAAGAAATACGGGGTCTGGAAATAGGCTCCACAGAAAAGTGGCCCTTGGCTCGCCCCATTGGGGAACTAACCCCGAGACTGGAATTGACGGTCCAGTCAATGAGGCATATTGAGTGATTTCTGAGTCTTTCGAAATTTTAAATATTATTTTTTCTAGATTTTTTGCTTAAATTAAAATTATCATCAACTATCTCCTTATGGTAATTTATTGTATTTTGTTATTCCTGATAGATTACCCTTTAACCGTAATCTTACTTCATGGTAAGTGGTGATGAAATTAAATGAAATATGTTTATTTATAGGTAAAATAATCGGCCTATATATTAAATCACGCTTAACCTAGAACACACCGGCATTAGGTGATAAATTTGCAACTTCAGGGTAAAAGCTAGCCAGGCGAACATTTTTATATGTCCTATCATATTCAGCGTAGCTGGAACCGGCAGCTGGATTCAAACCATGGAATTCCTGCGCGGAAATCTATAGCAATTATCACTGGATCATAAATGCTTCTAAAATATACAGTGAATTCAAGCAGATATCCTAAAACTTCTCTTCACTTTTTCAGTTACATGTACATTATAGTTACGCCTTACATAATTATGAAAATATCTATACTATAATACCAATAAAGTTAACAATAGATTTTATAAAATAAATTATACATATTGCACAAAACATAAGTATCATCTATAAACACACCTAGATACTTACTTAATACATAAACGTTCTTTGACCTACTTAATAAATGAAGCCTCCCATTTATTAAGTAGGTCTCTTGGGTAGGGGTTAGGTATGCCTATTTGAATTGCCAATTTTCTATTTTCTTAGACTTATCTTAATACTCTGTAATCATGTAAGTACTACATAGTTAAGTATATAGTTAAAAGACGTAATTTCGGGTTTAATACAATATTCTCTAGGTTTCTCATGTTGTATAAAAATCATATTGGATGTCGTAGGATATCTAAGGAGGCATTACACCAATAGCTTAATTTTTTTAGAGTTCCAATCATAGTACCTGTTTGTTAACCTGTTTTTATCTTAAAGCTTCTAAAACGAAATTTCTGAATGCCTGTGCAAATCTGTTTGCTACTATTTAGTAATAGTATATTTCTTAAAACTGTGTTCAACCATTAAGTATGTAAGAATGCTCCCCATAGTAATGTAATTACTTAACAAATTTATCGGTCACCTAAAGGACTCCGGAGTCTGTGAAAATGAACAAAACCAAATAAAAAAATAAAAACGATATTTTTGTTAATGATGGTGTCAGATTAAAAAAACTACAGACTTAAAAAGCGCACTAGGGACTTACTATGCATTTGCCTTTTCATGGTTCAGCTACGGTATTATTCTATGGGGTAACAGTACATCAGTACCTTCTCCTTTTATCCAACAAAAATAAACTATTACGTATAATATTTAATATTCAACAGATGGAGAGTTGTAAGCCATATTTTAATAACCACAATATACTTACCCTACCGTGCACATATATCTTTGAAATCTGTAAATTCGTACAAAATCATCCAAATTTCTTCACAAAACGTGTAGACATTCCTGCAAATCGACCGATACGGAACCCAAACCGGTTGATGCAACCATTTTCTAAACTAAAGTTGTACAAGTCAGGTCCCTTGGAAATGTCAATAAAAATATACAATAAGCTGCCACCACAAATAAAAAACCTTAATAATGAGAAACATTTCATACAAAAGATAAAACAATTATTAATTAAGAAAACTTATTACACAGTAGAGGAATATTTCAATGATAAAAATATTTAAATAATAAATATGTAGGTACGTATAAATACTTTTACCATTTAACTTGACATTCTTGAAAATACATAAAATTCTACATTTATAGCCAAATATTAATTATTGCATGTTAGTTTTTTTATGAATTATTATATCGTTATTTATTTATTTTAATTTGAAAGTGATGGAATATGCACCTTTAAATAAACGAAATATTATTTTTTCTTCCGTATAATGAAATACTTAATAACAATTTAACAATGATTACATTTGGATATAAAAATCTATGAAATATTTGAACCGATTGGAATAATAGTGTTAAGAATCCTCCTCTCTCCTAATTGTGTGCCCAACAGGGTCTGTAATGAACTTTTACATATTTTGACCATCTTTGTCTACACTCCAGAAAACAATAAAGTATTGAGTATTTTAAGGTGTATGATGGTGTTTTAATCTTCTCTGTTTTATTCTTTCTCACAACTATGACTTATTTTGATTTTTTAAACTAAAATATAAACTTACTGACGTCTCAAAAACTGTGCTGATATAATTAAAAAGAGATTTTGAAGCTATGATAGTCGAGTGGATATACCTAAAATATCTATGGACTGCGGTGCCGCTGGGCCATGGTCCGATGGCTTGCGCTTCACAGCATAGTGGGAGGGCCTTTTTCGAATTTTTGCCTGGTTGGCCACCACCCTCAAGTTGAAAATCTGTCCCCAAGCACCCAACAGTATGTTCCGGCAGCAGTCCTTGAGAACCAGTAGGTACAATTACAAGCACATGAGACTCAACAACTGTATGTTTCAAGGGTAGCGTATAGTTCGTTAGATAATAGTAACGAAATGTATCTGTTATAGACAGAGGTTACCGCTTAACATCGGGTGGGGCTCGTGCTAGTTCCGTTACTATAACCGTTAAAATACTAACAAACAGTGAATGGCTCATGCTAATAGTGTAACAACAATTACCCTTAGTCTATATGGTAAAATTGTAACATACACCCACATTTATTAGTCTACTAGCTTTCCCGGCGCGGCTCCGCCCGCGCGTATGTCAGTTATCGCGCAAAAACATTAACCTCTTTTTGCGCAGTTGGATAAAAAATATCCCATGTTTTTTCACGGGTCTCAAACTATTTCCATACCAAATTTCATTCAAATCGGTCCAGTAGTTTTAGCGTGAAAGCGTAACAGACAGACAGACAGAATTATTTTCGCATTTATAATATTATATATATATAATATACTCGTATATAGTACTGAAGTACTGATATGGTAAAATTCTAACATTCAGTCTAACATTATTGAATGAAAAGTATGACATATAAATTGCAAATCATTCCCCACCCCAGCTCGTGACAAGTAACTAATTTTCATGTTGTGATTAGCTAGCATTAGGTTATGTTATGTACAACGTGGAGAAGGTTTAGCCAATGAGAACGCATTTTTATAACAGAAAAATTGTCTGAATTTATTCACTTTGGGTTAGTTTCTCGAAAGCTCGCTCTCGGAGTTACTTGGGATATAGGTACTCGCCTGTCTCCCTTTCTCGCGTTTTCGTGTGTGTGTGTGTGTGCATAAAATCTTACATTTTAACCCAGCTTGTGTGACATTTTGCCTACTTACATTATCCTTTTAGTCTTATCTGTTCATAGATGATGATGTGGTCGAAGGTCAGACTAACCTTGAATTGACCCTAAGCTTTCAGACCACGCACCGTTACTCATTGACATCTACTTCTATAAACTTTTTGGTTATTTTCTATATACTATTTTATAATCTTCAAACATGAGGTATTATCACACCGTCATTATTCATGAGGTGATACACTCGAATGGTTGCTGGTTTTGAAGTACAAGAATTTCGCACACACATAAACACTCAAGAAAAGCTGTTTGAACACAATAGCGGACTAAGGATGGCGAAGTTATGCTTTATGCTGACAACATCACTTATAAGTTGTTAGGCAAAAACAGATTGCAATTTAGTTTCTAGTAACTTATTGAGAATTGCTGTCCTTTTAGAGATGGAACTTATTATAATGGCATTGTAGGTGTGAACTTTACAGTCTTCACAAGTTTATCATAGTGTGAAATCGTATTATTCGTTGTTCATGGAAAGCTGTGAAGCTTTTGCTTTTGCACAAAGATCGTTTCGAGAAGACCGAGAAAAGTCGTTTCAAACTAAAAACCGTTTGTATTTTTTTGTGTAGTTAGCATGTCACTAAATATTTTGGTTTCTATATCTATTGTTTGACTTACAAAGTACAATTTTGAAGCAATGATGAACGAGCGGAAACAGCTGTGTACTACCGTGGCGCAGGGCTATGGTTCGATTGCCACCGCCGTCAAACCGTCATGCAGCATCATTCAGCATGGTGAAAAGGCATTTTGCGAATGGTCTCCTGGCTAGCTACCACCCTCAAGTATGCATCTGCTATAGCCAGACGTTGCTCTGCTTAACAACAGGTGGGCCTTGTGCTTGTTCCGTCTCAATAACATTAAAAAAACAATGAAAGATTCAGCCTTCCATGTCAGACGAAAAAATAACTTTGAGACAAAGCAAACAAAGCGCAAAATCAAAATTAATACAATTAATATCGTTTAAAAGTTGAGGTTATCCACTTAGATGTAGGACTGATAAGTTTTTTCACATGATAATCAATTAAACCACCACTTGGTTACCGATATTGTATAAAGAAAATTTTATATATGACTGACGTTTTGCCTGTTTGTTCACAGTTTGCGGCGCCGCGGCCTGGCGGGGAGTCATCGTGTTTGCAAGGCCCAGACTGTTTTATGGTAAGTGTTCTTATACTTAACTCACAAGTTCGTATAGGGAGAGATCAATTAATAAACTACCACCCTCAAGTAGAAAATCTGTCGCCAAGCACCTAACGGTGAGTTCCGGCAGCTGTCTTTGAGAGCCAGTAATTCTAGGTTAGCCTAAACAACATTTTCGACCACATCATCAGGTGAGATAGTGGTCAAAGGCTAACCTATCAAGCATAAAAAAACCACTTTGATAACTAAGATAAAGCGTGAGTTAGTGTTACATGTGTTACGTTAACTAAACTTACGCATTTATATTCGATTTCGGTTTTTTTTTCATTATTGGCAATCATTTATCCATATAGGTACGAGTATGTTACTAAAAAAGTATTTCTCGTGAGATTTTACGTATGGAAGGTGGACTGGACAGTGATTAAATAAACAAAGGCCAAGACTTTCTGAATATGTTCTTGTGTCGTACTTTGTGTTAGAGATATATTAATCCTACATACGTGGGCTAAGGGAAGAAATGAGTTCGCAAATTTATTGTTTGAACAGATTCAAAAGCCTAGTGCATATTTGATTTATACTTTTATTTTGTTAGTAAAGTATGTTCATTACAAGTTGTATGGATATAATAAAGTATTGATTGTATAGCGGAATCAGACAATCATCGTAAACATCCCACTATACACATAAAATTTCCCACAACATTATTTAAGTATTATTGAAGTACTCCTTCAATCAACATAACTGCTAAAGGAAATGTATTGCTAATGGTGCGTTTGTTTCTTAACTGAACGGTTTATGTATTTAAATAAATAACATTTTTAAAACAAACTTGAACTTTTACATTAAATTTTCAAATTTTAGTAATGAATTTCATTATTGACATAAAACTTATGTTTAGTTTTCATTATTTTAGATTATCACAAAAAAAAAAAACTTACTAAGCAAATCTCACTACGTATAACTATAAAACTAAATAAACAATGCTCACATGTAATTCATAACAGCATGTAACATGTAAACATGTTTAAATATTATTTGTTGAAATTAACTAAATAATCCTTATTGCACGACTAGACAAATTGAATCCAATAGCGCTCGAACCCAGGGTGCTAGAGTATTCATTAAAATAAATTTAAACTCATTAAGCTTAGTTTTGTAAGTATCACCAGATCATTGCCTCAGCATCTTGGTGACTTGTATTTAAAAATAAACGTATTAAATAACACATAGTACAATTATATTTTCATAAAAATAATCCATTGTGAATAAATGTGTTTAATATTTTATATTTCCTTCATTGTATATTCCGTGCAGTTCCAAAATTTTAAATTATTGCAAATATATTTTCAGCAAGTTCATGATTATACCATTGAACGTTTATTTGAATACTTATATGTATGGTCATTCGAACAAACTTAACTAGTTACAGTAAATAAAAGTAATGATTCTTAACACAGCTGTTATTTAGTTTGTGGTTTTCAACATCAACTAAATATGGAAACGTTATACCACACAAAATTACACGAATTTATCAATTACCACTTAGGTTTGTTACATATCACGAAAAATCAGAATTGTTTAAATTGAGGCAAGAAAAAAAACTGCAATAAAATAGCCATAAATGTAGATATGACAGTTAAATCCAATAAAACTTCCACTAGAAACAACAAAAGTATCAAACCATGAGCTTTTTGTCAATACCAGTAATTAATAACCTCGTTTCGCTCGTTCTTATAATTATTATAGCTTACCCACCCGAGAGCGGGCGTCAAGTTAACGTCAGCTCCAACTAATGAGTGTTCCTAGTGACAAATGCAGCATTGGAAATGGCCAAAGGGAAATTTGGGCTAGATGCGACGATATATTCAGATTTTAGTTGACCTGTTTCAAGCTTTGATAGCCCGCTTGACAATTAGTCTAATGAGCACATTGAGCAAGTTTAGTGTGATGGTGTATTAACGCTACGAGGGTATGAAGTGTCAGATGTTCTATACCTATTCAGAATTGGTTTTGATGGACTTTTAATTTATATACCTACGAAACTATGTTAATATATACTTAAAGACTCAAAAGAGCTTTGGTGTCAGGTAGACTGGTAATTCAACCGAAGCCAACTATTGCATTATTTGTGTTAATGAAAGACATGTTGTAACGAACTACCTCAAAGGTAATAATATCAAATAAGGAAGAAGAGGACGTTTAAAAAGATTTCTGTTTATTATCCTACATATGAATAACAACACTCACTAGTATAATTTATTTGATTATATACCTTTTTTATTATCTATTTTGGAGTTATTCAGCTAGAGACATCTGCAATATAGACTCCAAAAGAATGAGTTTTACTACTGCCATCTTAAATTTACATTATTATTTACTTTATGGTGCTAAAATAGAGCTCTTATCTTATTCTGCTTGTTCGATTTATATCTGACAAAATTACTGTTTGCCAAAGTTTGTCATATCCAGATTTTCTTTCACCACTATGTCATTAGTAACGAGCTCGTCCCAATTTCGAAAGTAATGACAAACGATTGCGTCCACACGCTTGTCTACAATACCACAACGGCCGCTCAATAAAGTAGACTAATTTGACAAAAAAACTGGACTGACTTTGTTTGGATGCACTGTGTTGAATTTGTTAGTGTCAGTTTCCGCTACCCATTTGTAGTAATGATTGAGATGATTTATTGTGAAAAAAATTATAACTTCAAAGAGCTTGTTGCATTGAGATGAAGAGAGGTTTTGATGTGTGTTTTACACAGCTTTTTTATTGTTACAGTGTTGGGAGAATTGTGAGCTTCTGCAGTCAAACTATCAAATTTGGGGTGCAGTTTGTGATGAAAAGGATATTTGTGTAAGTATTTAAAAACATAAAAATCTAGTTATTATCGAATTAATATTGTATCGTTATATAATAATTGTGTTATAATTTATATTATTATTTGTATATACATACATAAATCCAATCATTTACGAACTATTGTTAAGATATTACGGTTACTACAGGACAATTTAAAACGTCGAGACAAAAAAATATACTTTCGTGATTGTAGAAAATAGAGATAATGTATTTTTATTAATTAAATAATTATAGAATAAAGTTATTTTTATATTTATTGACAAAAATTTATTACTGTATGTGAAATTCTTGTCCACAGTTCCCTGGATGCAAAATCGCTTGCGAGTTTCATGCTGAAGCAGCAAGGGCCGGTCAAACTCAGCCGGTTATACACACGAAGGGTGAAGGAGTAATGCGTGTCAGTGGAGCTCTAGCTCGTTGGCCACCCCCTGCTCCTCGTGCTGCTTCCCGCCCTGCACCTCTCGTCTACGTAGTCATGCGTCGGGCAGCAGAGGGTCCTTGGCGCCAAATCATTCAAACTCAGGCACTTGCAACTAGAGTACCTTCCAACAACGAAGGCGCTCTGCTACGAGTACTGGTTGTTGATCCACAAGGCCTCGTCACTATTTACAGTCCTGACGAAACTTGGGTGGCACACGACACCAACAATTCTAATCATGACGAGCATAAGTGGACTCTCAAGGAAATATCACTCATTCACCAAAAGGTTCTAGTGATTGGCGAAATTGCTTGGGAACCAAGAATAGCACGGGGGGTATATTTGGTGACTTGGGAAGTTGACGGTGGTGGTCTCAAAGGAAACCTGTTCACAGACTCTACAAGAGTCACTCTTTCATTGTGGCCCGATACAGTGTATCACATCCAAGTGGAATTAGTATCTCGAACCCCTGGAGTAGACAATGAAAGATCCGAGACGATGACTATTGATACCAGCCGTGCTCAACGAGTTTCTACAGAAAGCGTTCAGGATGTTCAAGTGAGCGAAGGCGATAGACTTATGTCAGTTCTTGTGAGCTCAATGAGAGGAGAACGCGTTCCTGAACGTGCACCTGACTCTGAACTTGTCCTTGGCTGCTTATCGGCTATGGTTGCTTTCGCATTAGCCGTATTGGCTGCAATTGTTTGGAGACGGAGAAGGCGAGGCACTTTCCCGGGGACCAATGTATACGTAGGTTCTTCTTCTGTACTTAAACGGAAGCTGGTGGAGGATTTTACGCCCGCTGCGCACTGTTTTCAGCCTGTGATAACTCCAGAAGCAACCGCCAACGAGCCTGCTTCACGAGACGTTGTCGTTTGACGACACAGCTTCGATATGCTGTCGGTGGAAGACCGTGTCTTCAGTTCCTAAAGCTTTTATTAGACGTTTTCGCAAGACACTTCTATCAAGTGAACATGAAAGTTAATGTGATACAAAATGAAAATAAAACTCGGTATAGTGAAAGTTAATATTGCGTTTGTTTGTGAGATCTCGTGTACGTTGTGTAATAATATAATGAACACTTTAAAACTCACCGTAATTGTACATAGAAGAACAGCAGCTGTAAAAAAATTACCCGAGTAATTTTCGTAGAATTAGGCAATTGTACATTAAAGAAAATGGATAGTCCATAAAATGTATTTATTATTAACACACAGTAAGATTAACACCAGAAAAAATAGCGTTGTAAATATGTTAAGAAAATTATAGTACATACCTAAATAGTAACTTTTCTATGTACGAAATCGATAAAAATCGCTTGTAAATATACCTTTAACTGAATTGCGTGTAGTATTTCCAAAATAATCGATGTTTTCTTCTTTTTGAAAGCTCTTCGGAGATTCTCAAAGTGAATTATATCTAGACTAATGGTGTTACGCTAAAACTATTTTTACAACTAGTCCTTATTGTTTAGTTCAAACTAGTTGTTAGATTATTTTACCTCAAATTGATGAGGTTCTAACTAAAACTTAACAATGTCTTCTTCAGCAATAAAAATGTATGTGTATGTATTGTAAATATTCAAAACAATGTATAAATTATAACAGAGAATATATTTTTCTTGGCCTTCAACAGAAAATATTAGTAAGACGACGAGTGGAAGTAATGTTTCTTTGTTAGAAGATTCGTTTATTGGCATTTAGAGTTGTTTGTGAGAGTTACTCGTTATGTGTATTTCAAATATTTCTTAGTACTCATAATTGTGATTAAATGATCATCTATTTACCTAAACAGTATACTCGTAATGTCACGAACAGTTTGAATTTTGATATTCGTTAAAACCCAAACGGGTTTTACTCTAAGTTCGTTATGTAGTGGGAAAAAGACCAAAATTATATTTTGTTAGATGTATTTTTTTTTTGGTTTTCCTGTAACCAAAATTGACGTAGCGTGTAAGATAGGAGCTTAATTAATTTATTATTTTTGTGATTAATTTAGTACCTTCACTCAAATTTGTACATATATTACTTGCTATAATTGACGAAGCTGACTTTAACGAGTATGAATAAATATTTCTGCCAAATTAGAGTGTGTTTTGATTCCACAAAGCTCGTTCTCCAGCCCTCCTAAAAAGTAACCACTCGGCTATTGTTCTCGGTATCTTTTGTTTCTTTAATTTTGAAAGAATCTCTCTGTCTGGCTGTAGGTAAGTAAGTAGGGGAGATGATGGAATTGAATAAAAAACTGAATGCTTTCGGTAATTTATATCATTTAGAGTGGCTCGAAGGAATGACGCCTAACGAACGGTTCTGACACCTCGCTGTACATTACTGAAGTTTTTCATGCCATTCTTCAAGTTTCGCGGCGGGTCTGCCTTAAACGACTTCTTAGCGCTTAACTTTTTATTTGATTATTCTTGAACACGCCTCGTTACGAGAATTTTTATTCAATCAAAAAGCTCTATTTATATTGGTATACATTTTATTAACATAGTCCTTATTTTACAAAATGACAAATTTACGAGGGAAAACTTAAACTCATGTGCGGGATCTGCAGAGCATGCGTTGTTGCAAATAAATAATTTAAATAGTCCTTACTGTCTTAAAATAATATAAATTTTATAGAGTTAATCTGCTTATAATATGTTAGGATAATTCAAATTCAAATATTTACTTGTAGAAAGTAGGTACAAATAGTTCTTAAGATAAATTTAGTTCTCTACAGTCAACTAGTCCACTGGTGTACAAATATAGAAATCAGAATACATAAAACAATATTCATTAAGATAATCTATATATACAATGCATTTGATGCATTGTATGCAACTTGAAGTAAACAATATCATAGAGATATACGTCAACATTTTAAATTAATTGTTAAAAGTAAAACGCAACATATTCTTGAATAAATGTTGTATCTAGTAGCTAAATTACAGGCTAAAGCTACATTTATTCTTGACATTATATGAGAAACGATATAGTTTCATTGATGTATGCTGCATTTGACGTGTCATTTGACAGACCCGTAAGCAATAATTTCAATAAAGCATTTAAACAAACATTGACTCGGAGATTAAACTTCGGTTAAAAAAGGATACCGTTGGCCGTCATTAGGCTCCGTCCCGGATAAAACGAAGCCATTGTCTAGGGATTAACGTCAACGAATTTGTTGTCAACAAACGCCTGATCAAACAAAAAGATTGGTTCGTCGGAGAACCCAGAGGAACCCTTCGTTTCGATCATTGTCGTTATTCCGACCGTACAGGCTTAAATACTTAACCAATACACTTTTAAATAACGGAAACAACAATAGAATTTAATTTAAAAAAAAAGGCTTCAAGTCTTTCTGGGTGGTTTGACCAAATACATTTTAGCCCTCATGGAGTTATAAAATACTATTATCAAAAATGTATATTCATTTACTTTTAACTATAGGTCGGGAGATATAATATACAAGAACATTCTATAAAATTGTGGCTCAAAAAGTACATTTGGAACTTTATATAAGCATAATCCATTAAGATAGTTATACTTACCACCTACGTTGTCACCAATTTATATCATTCTGCACTCTTAATGAGCAGAAGAAGGTTCTTATCAACATTTCAACTTTTTTATCTTCAGAAACATAAAATACTGATCGACTTTTTCCTAAAATACGGAACGAAAGGAAAAAAAAGAATACGTGGATAATCGTAAATTCGGTCCTATCTTTTGAAAAGCCAATTACGAAGTTTGAGTTTGAGAAATCCATTAAGCTAATCGCCAAGTTGGGAGCCACTGTAGTGACGATTATGAAAAGGTTATTCCAAAATGCAAATGCTGAGGCATCTTAATGTAAATTACGTGTAAATGGGAACAGAGGCCGACATTCTTACTATTGAGCTAAGCATTCACCATGAATGAAATTCACTCTAAGTGAATAGTAGAACCACACCATTGTCGTTGTTTCTGGATATTTGGATGAGATCTTTTTTTTAAAGCGGTAATAGCTATAGACTGTCGTGCCTCAGTTCCATGGTTCGATCCCAACCGGTTACCACACTTAAGTAGAAAATTTTTCGCCAAGCACCTAACAATGTTCCTCCAGCAGAAATTATGAAATTACAGGCAGATGAGACTTAATATGTGTATGTCTCAGGGTGATGGGCGCAGTGCAGTTCATCACTTTGACGTAATACTGTCTATTTTAGGGAGAGGTTACCGTTTATGTGTGTCTCTGTGGGCCTCTGGCGTGTTCCGTCACAATCCCATATAAAAAGAAATATAAAAAGCATGGTAGATTTTGGCCTTTCGTAGGCGTCTGCATTTACTCGTATAATTCCCCACAATTCACTTCTAAAGATTAGATACCGGCTGCCTTTTTGTATCTTACGTCCTTAATGTGAATTCAAGATAATAATTCGTAAATAAACTACTCAGATAGTCTCTTTTATCATCGGATTCTAGTTACCCCATTTGTTTTCATTAAGAAAAAACTTATTCAGTTCGCTTCGGAAATCTATGATTATGGTAACATACGGCCATTCATTTTAGTTACCCATTTTATTCTTGGCCCGCGGTTTTGGTATAAAGCATAGGCTCATAAATAACGGGGGAAATAGAAGGTGAACGCTTCCACGAGTATCCTTTTGGGAACGGCCAAAGCATTCTTTTAAGATTTATTACAGAACTTGAGCGCATTACTTATTCCTTATGTGCCTTCGGATTCGATAGTCCCCTAAATGAAGACATTTTTTTAATCTTCTCGTTTTGTTTTAATTTGTTCGGATTTGGAAATTGGTTAGTTATTTTTTACAATCCCATTCTTTGAATTTGAAAACAATGAGTTCGTGATTCGACTACATATTTGGTAATTCTTTATACAAGCTTTTCAAGTTCTGTTCGAACTTTTGTGTAAATTTTATGTTTAAAAAGTTTTATATAATGTATCCTTAGTAAGCTTAATTTAAAATTACGCTAAATTAATTCAAACTGCGTGGGTATGCTAGGTATAAACTTAATGTTAAAAATCCAGTCTAAAACCGTAAACATTCGTATTAGTATGCAAAATTCTGATGCGAAGTAATCCTATTAATACAATAAACATAATTATGTATTGCTGAGACCCTTCAGTATCGCAACATATCGACCTCCATCTTCAATAAGACCTACAACATTATTGGGTATGATCTGGATTATCTGAGATTACAAATCCTTATACCACGTTCGGAGATAACACTTTATTTACGATACAGAGATATTGCAATCGGGATGTTTTAAGATCGTATCTAAACTGCGAGTGCAGTGGAATCATTTAGCAGAACATAAGGTCAGACACTAATGAAAATTACTGCAAACCATCATAATTGTGGGGAATTGGAATCAATTTTATAGTGGGACGAAAAACATTAAAAACCGTTGCGATGGAGTAAATTTTATGATTAATGCTATAGTATTTAAATAGTAGTAACAAGCGGGATCTATAAAGGTGTGCGCACTCAATATATATTTAGGTTTGTCTACCTACTGTTTAGTTCAGTGATATTATAATATTATGTTTGAATATTTTTAAAAGTATCTTAAGAAAAATTAACATATAATAACTTAAAATTACTACAAAACTAATCCAATGTAAGAAAAAAAATGTTTTATCTCACAATATGGCGTCTAAAATCCGCCCGATTCTTACATTAAAATCAGATAAGCGGTTTAGATGTTATGGTGGAATAAAGAAACTCACAGACATACATACATGAACCCCGAAAAAAAACTCTCTTGTTTTTGGGCAGTCATGGAAATAGGAGATACCTTCAAGATTTATCATACTTCCAGTGTGGAACACGTAACCGTAGTATTAATCTATGTTCTACGACGTAACCGTAATATGTAATACCGTGCAGTCCGCGTGATGACTCTTGTAGTTCCTGTACTGGATTACAGTGTTTTGTCGATGCAAAGTGAGTGTGTGGGAAGGGGGACAGTCTTTCTTGTTAACGACCCCCAGTACAACTATCTTTATGTTTCTCTGAGTGTACACAGATACTGTTTATTTTAATCTTTCAATTGGCACTAAATTTAGTGTTTCTTTCTTAACATACGTTACTGATAGTAAACTTGTACATTTTTAACATGTTTGGCCATATCCACGATCGTACAACAGTGTAAGTACTCCTTTTTTTGGTTTCCTTTTTCATGATGTATTCAAACACGAGTATTTACATATAATAAAATAGGTTAAGGTAATCATCCATATGCGCTTTTCATCTATGACAATTTCTACTTGCAGTCAAAACTAAGTTTAATGAGTTTAAAAGGTATCGTATATATTTAAAAAAATTACATTATTATGCAGCCACTTCTTTATATTCCTTGTGCGACTGTGTTTCATTACATAATACATGATGTCGTAGTGGTGTGCGAACTTAAAGTCAGAATTCGACTTCAAGCAATTACCACTTGTCGTGGGCCAGTATTGTACAAGCTGTCCGGTAGATATTTCAAGTCTAAGCATTCGGCTTATTCGCTGTAGTGAGTAGTGTTATATATATGTATTTACTCATATTTATCAATGTGATTGGAGGCTTTATATATAAAAATAACAAAATCAAAGTTGCCTAGCTCTTTGTGGCACGTATATGTTTTTAACCGACTTCCAAAAAAGGAAGAGGTTCTCAATTCGTCAGTTTTTTTATGTTTGTTACCTCAGAACTCTTGACTGGGTGAACTGATTTTGAAAATTCTTTTTTTGTTTGAAAGCTGATCATTGTCGTTTGGTCCCATTTTAAATTTCATCAAAATCGGTCAAGCCGTTTTTGAGTTATGCTCCAATAACTGAAAAATATTCACCTATCTTGATGATATAGTCGTTGACAGTGAATGAGAATCGATCCCGTAAGTAGCAAGGGTCACTAAAAAGAGTGAAATTTTTTTTTTTAACAAAAACTGGAACCGATTTCAACACCCAAAAATGTGAAATAACTTGTCGAAGTCGGTACCATGTGCACAATTTTGTGATAATAGGTACTTTTGAACTATCATGGTACCGGCTTCAACAAGTTATTTCACACTTTTGGGTGTTGAAGTCGGTTCCATTTTTTGGTAAAAAAAAATATTTCTTGTCTTCTTTTCAGACAGTTATGACTTTCTGACTCAGGAATAGATCCAAAAAATAAGAGATTTTTTATTTTTCTTAATACTATTGAAGCTCTCGCCCTCTAAGCTAATACCACATTTATACATTTTAAGAGCACACAATTTTATTTTTATCGTCTTAAATGTAAATTTTGTGCTCATTTATACTTTATCTATCATTAATGCTGATAAAAAAACAAACTTTTGGCAAAGCAGTAATGTAAGTATTATCAACGTCAAACTATTATAACATTCAATCAAATCCAAAACGAAGGTACGTACAAACAAATATACACCCACACACATTTTTGCATTCGTACTCGTAAATAGGATTCAATCGAAGGATTCAACAAACATAATTAAAGCACAAGTCTAACCACCACCGTGCAAAAGCGGCCATTCGCGGTGTGAAAGCCGAAGTCTCCGAGGCCCTAATAGGCGGCTGTCAACGCGTAGGCGATCGCCCAACATCAGACTTGTAAATACTTGGTAAATATTTGTCTTCGATATAATTACTGTAATTGTTGCGACCCGACCTGTGCCGCCACGCCGTGCACACCTGTCTACAGCTCCGCCAGTATCTCCCAGTGAGACCGCAATAGTCCCCGCACTATTGCCGTCTCACTCGGGTCATCGTTCCGACGCTAGTTGCAGACCAGTGCCTTGGAATACGCAGTCCTGACGAAGTTTTGTTTTGTGTGCAGAAGCTGAGCAGCCGCCGAACGCCGTGCAACGTGAGCTACGAGCTCGCCGTGCCGGCGCGCAGAGGCGCTCTAAGACGTCAGGCATTACCACCTACCCAAGTCCCTTGTTTCGGAACAACATCATACCGGGCTGGTGGTCTTGTTTTGACCGCACTTTTCGGTGCGCACTTCACAACTTTACTACTCGACACAACATTGTAACAGTGCGCGTAACAACACACTTTGTGCTGTTAAGCGACGTCGTTCAGGCGTGGGGTAGCGTCAGCCAAACCCGTCTGAACGATCAAATCCGCCATTTGCTGCGGTCGCAGTGTGACACCCTACGGTGACAACGGCCACTGTCGAACTTTTGGTTTAACCTTGCACCGTGGCCTTTCCCGCTTCACGGGTCAGCCGAAGCAAGCTGGGCTCCGGGATAACTGGCCTTGGGGTCGCCCCTAGTCAACCCCGGAGTAGCGCTTAGGAGCACCCCTCTCCGCCGAGAAAAAAGCTCGGAGAGGGTACACAACTAGGGCACACCCTAGGTACACACTCCCTCTCACACAGTGAGCTCACAAGGTGTGTGAGGGAATTCAAACCCTTGATAGGGCGTCCTGAGTATTCCCCTCAGGATGCAGTCCCGTCCCTCTAACGGTGAGGTGCAGGTCCTTCAGACCTTCGCCCTCCGCCACCCCGATCTATACGTTGCACATATGCAACTCCTTGAAGAGGAAGAGAATGCCCGCCTCACGGACACTCTCATCGCTCCCTCCGGGACTTCAAACCCGGAGGCCAACGTTCCTCCCTTGACCCGATCCTATTCAGAGGATAGTCCTACTTCGCCCGCTCCCGGGCCCGACAATAGACGCACGGTGGCAGCCCCTCCCCGTGAACGGTCTCGCTCTCGCTCACCGATCGGGAGGTCAGCGAGTACCCGTCCCTCCTTCGCCATTGTCGAGACCGTTTCGGAATCCGAAACGGACATGGAGATAGATCAGGCCGGCGCTTCACGCACGGACTCTGATTCCGATAACGACGGTTACACCGTCGTAGATCGCAAACGCAAGCGCGCGCCCAAAGCCGCTAGTTGCGCTACTTCCGCCCCTCCCGCCAAGACACCCGCAAAGGCCCCTGCCTCCGGCAAAAAACCGACCCCCGCCCCGCGCCCCGCGTCTCCTCCCTCCGCTCCGGTTTCAACCGCCGCGTCCCCTCAGGACGCGAGCACACGTCGCGAAAAACCGCCTCCGCCTTTGTTCATTCAGGACAAAAGCAAATGGGACATGCTGTCCCGTTTAGTTTCGGATCGTGGGATCCATTATACTAATGCCCGCTCCACGCAGCAGGGCATTAAAGTCCAAGTGCCCACCAGTAGCGACCACAGAGCGCTAACAAAGCTCCTCCGTAAAGAGAGCATAAGTTTTCACACTTATGCGCTCGAAGAGGAGAAAGTCCTTCGCGTTGTGATTCGCGGTGTGCCTAAGGAGATACATACCGATGCGGTATGTGACGACCTTAAAGCACAAGACTTCCCAGTGCATGCGGTTCACCGCATGTACAGCGGGAAGGACCGCAGTCCATATGACCTAGTACTCGTAGTACTAGACCGTACACCAGAGGGCAAGGCCATTTTTAATTTAAAAAAGGTCTGCGGCCTCTCTGGGTTAGACGTACAAGCCCCATTTAAAAATGGAAGTCCCTCGCAGTGTCACAACTGCCAATTATACGGTCACGCCTCCCGCTTCTGTTTCGCTCGCGCTAGGTGCGTCAAGTGCCTAGGCGATCACGTCACGTGCACTCGCACTCGGGACTCGCCGGACCCACCCAGCTGCGTTCTATGCGGTGCTCAAGGACATACCGCGAATTACCGCGGCTGCCCAAAAGCACCACGCATAAACCACAGGGTGGCAAGGCATAGGCCGACCCGTCCCTCATATGACCGTTACCAACGGGTCAGCCCTAAGCTGTCGGTAATACCTGCTTCACAGGTAATACCCGCGCCGCTCCCCGCCCGTAACGCATGGTCTAAACCACCCAGTATGGTAAAGACCATCACTCCCGCCCGCGCCCCGGCCCGCGCGCCCGCACCCGCTCCCGCCCGCGCCCCGGCCCCTGCCCGCGCACCGGCCCCGGCTCGCCCCGCGCTCCCGGCACCCGTTGCCAACTCCGTTCGCGCCCCTCATCCCCGCGCCATTTCTCGGCCACAAGCCCCACCCATGCCGCTGATGGATGCCTCTCTTCAAGAGGACATCAAACTAGTCAGCGACGTGGCGATGTCTATTGACATCAACGAAGTCCGCGAGCTAGCGCACAAGATGCACTTCGCTCAATCCCCAGCGGACGTGATCCAATATACATTGGAACACGCGAATTTACTTAGCGCCCTTAAGCGCTTCGTTCCCCAGGCCCCTCCCCAGTACAACCACTATGGGTAGTACAACCGCACGCACGAAACCGCGCTCAGTTTCGTTAGGGTCATTCAACGCTAACGGTTTCTTTAGACAACGTGACCTCGTCTACGACTTTTGTTGCACCCACCTTATCGACATTATATGCGTGCAGGGAACCCTTCTAAAACCGGCGAAGGCGAACCCTAGGTTTGCCAATTACAGAACGGTACGTGATGATAGAGTGAACTCCCGTGGGGGAGGCACTCTTATCTATTACAAAAGGTCCCTGCACTGCATCCCCCTACCTACCCCGACTCTTGTTAATATGGAAGCATCTTGTTGCCTCCTAGCTATGACTGGTCATCAACCTATAGTCATAGCGTCCTGTTACCAAGCTTGTCAAAAGCCGATCGTCCGAGCTGACTTAGAAGCATTGTTCTCATTAGGAAGCGCCGTCCTTCTGATTGGCGACTTCAATAGTAAGCACATCCTATGGAATTGTAACGTCAACAATCCCAGAGGCATTGCACTGGAAAAACTAGTCGCAGAACTTAATTTTGACATAATTGCGCCCACTGAGCCCACTCACTACCCTCATACGGAAGACTTTCGACCTGACTTGCTTGACATGGCACTACTCAGAGGCGTAACACTCCAGTTACGCTCCATAGAAGTGGTTCACGAGCTTCACTCTGACCACCGACCCATTATACTGCGACTAGGTCCCGACCCAACAACAGACCTCCCCCGCCCCACTAAGACGATAGTGAACTGGAAGCAATTAGGCGTTGCCCTAAAGGCTATCAGTTCACCGGACCTTGACAAGATCCCTGACGACATCCTGACTAAAGATGACGTAACCCTTGCGATCGATTCGTTCACCAATCACCTCTCCACCGTAGTAGGTGCATCCGCAAAGGAGGTCATGGTGCCGGACGACCGGCGCCTTGTCATTCCAGCGGATGTGAGACGATTAGTGACGGAAAGTAAAGCAGTGACCCGACATTACGACTCTTACCCCAGTAAAGAGAACAAAACTAAGAAACGCCACTTTGAACGCATGGTTCAAAGTCGCATGTCTGAGTTGCGTGATCAACAATGGGGTGACAAACTTTCAAACCTCGTGCCAAGCCACCATGCTTATTGGGACTTGGCGCGAGGTTTGAAAGGAAGTAATCATAACGACATGCCTCCCTTATACAGACCAGTCCCACTAGTCCCAGCGTTCTTTGACGAAGACAAAGCTGAGTGCCTAGCTGATAGCCTAGAGGCTCAGTGTTCCCCTAACGTAGATCACGTTGACCAAGCTCACCTCGATTCGGTGGATGCTGAAGTCGAACGTAAAAGCTCTGTGGTCACCTCTGAACTCCCACCAATCACCTTAGCGACTTACGCTGAGGTGGCGAGACTGATCAAGGCCCTCCGACCGCGCAAATCCCCCGGTGCCGATGGCATCTCCAACAGGGTTCTTAAAACCCTCTCTCCTCCTCTCATCCATCTCCTAGTCAGCATCTTCAATGCTGCTATGAGCCACTGCTTATTCCCAGACACCTGGAAATGTGCAAATGTCATTGGCATTCACAAACCAGGCAAAAGCTCATCTGACCCCACCAGTTACCGCCCCATCAGCCTCCTCAGTGCCTTAGGCAAACTTTACGAGCGGTTACTTGCAAACCGTCTCCAGTCCCATGCTAAGGAACACCACCTTATCCCAGATGAGCAGTTTGGCTTCAGACCCGGACACTCATGCGTCCAACAGGTGCACCGCCTCACGGAGCACATCATTGAGGGCTTTAACAAGTACCCCAAACCCCAGACAACGCTAGCATTCTTCCTCGACGTAGCGAAAGCTTTTGACAAAGTCTGGCACAATGGCTTGATTTACAAGCTATACCAATTTGGCGTGCCAGAACGTCTTGTGCTCATCCTACAAGACTTCCTTAAAGCCAGAAGCTTTCGCTATCGCGTGGAAGGCACCCTCTCCTCCCCCCACCCAGTCAGAGCCGGAGTCCCTCAGGGCTCCGTGCTATCACCCATTCTTTTCGCGCTGTATACCAGCGACATCCCACGCTCTCAGCCTAACGTCCTACTAGCCCAATACGCGGATGATACCGCTATTTATACCACTGGGTGGCATATCAGTAGAAAGTCCATTCCCGCCCTCCAACGGGCCATCACCGAGATCGGTGACTGGTTCCGTAAATGGCGCATCGCGGTCAACCCAGTTAAAAGTGCAGCTATGTACTTTACTGAGAAGGGCCGCCCCCGTTACCCGCAACCTTTAACTTTGTTCGACCAACCCATCCCCTGGGTTAGTAAAACAAAATATCTCGGAGTCACCCTTGATCGGAATCTCACCTTTAGCGATCATATAACAACCGTCCGTAACAGAGCGGCCTTTGTAATGGGTCGCCTTGGTCCCCTGATTCGCAAAGAGAGTAAAATGTCTCTTAGAAATAAGAAGACACTATACACTGCCTGCATCCGCCCCATCATGACTTACGCATCAGTAGTGTTTAGTCATGCTAGTGTGGCCCATCTCCATAAGCTTCAAGTCATTCAAAACCGTTTTCTTCGTAGTGCAACCGGCGCTCCGTGGTATATCCGGAACACCGAGTTGCATTGCGACCTAAACCTTCCCTCTTTAGCGCAGTTCAATAAGGACTGCGCCCGCCGATACTTTGATCGAGCGCCCCACCACTCGAACCCTTTGGTTGTCCAGGCATCGAACTACTCGACCGCCTCTTCTATCCCATTTTTCAAACCCCCCCGTCGCCGACCACGGCAGGTATTAGACGACCCGGATGACCCCATCGCTGTCATTACATTGGCAGCTTTAGCGTTATCCGCAAGTCGTCGAGGTAAAATCCCCAGGTGTGAGGTAATTAGAGGTCACACAATCAAACACCGAGCTCGCCGGCGAGCTCGAGGCAAAAACAAGGTCACGATAAATTGCTCTCCAAATAGTCAAAGAGTATTATTCAGTAGGGCCCAATTGTGCAACACTGCAGTTGCACAGAGGCATTTTGCTCCGATCCCCCCCATGTCTCTCGACAGCGAGACAAGCCGAGGTCCGAACCACAGTGGTGCCCTTGAGCTCGCTGTCAACCCCTCCTATAATAGCGGTACGTTTTCGGCGTCCGCAGGAGACGGAGGTAGAAAGCGCTTTTCGCCTTCTACGCCCGTCTCGGGAGAAGTGCCTTCGGCACTTCTCCCTCCCGGGCTATTGTAGGGCCAGGCCCTCGCCCAAAACCCGGTGGAGCTGGACGACCGCACAGGCGGTAGCCAGCACCTATGTCCTCCCTAAAAAAAAAAAAAATGTAATTGTTGGGCCTAGCTGTTATCTCTTGGAGAGATATCTTCTAATGATTGGAATATTGCCATCGTACATGTTTTGTTATTGGTTATAATAGTGAGTGTATATGATATTTGTGATTGTTTAGTACATTTCATCATTTCGGACATGAGGTATTTAACAAAAATTATATATTGAATTACGTTAAAAAGTTTATTAAAAAGTAGTTATTTTGACTTGACTATAATATTTAAGCATATGATATTGCAGATTTTTTTTGGAGATATTAATGTTTTCTATAAAATGGTGATACATCATTTGTCTTGAATTTCAGCAGCGTACGCGATGTAATAATGTATTGTTTTTAAAAAAAATATATTTTATAGCTTATTCTCATCGGGGATGGTATATGATTCAAATGTGAAAGAATTTTTCGAATCGATCGAGTACCTTTTAAGTTTATATATCGTTATAATACAAAAATACAAATCTTGCCTCTTTATAATATTACCGTAGATGTAGATATAAAATGCAAAAATCATCGCAAAAAAAACATCTTTTATAACTTATTTTAAGCTGCTTCTAAGCTGATATTTCTTACCTATTATGGAAATAGGTTATGAACATTACAGTAATTACAAGCACTTTTTGGTTATCGTTATAAAATATATTGTACTGTAGCAGCCGGATCGTCCACTGCTGAACACAGCCTCCCCTATCAAAGGGGTATTTGCTATAATCTCCAAGCTTGGCAGGCGTCTTGGGGATCACAGTGTAAGTTGACAGTTCTTTAGAAGGCGCTGCTGCCCACCTTTCAGTATTTTCCCCTTAGTCGCCTCTTACGACACCCATGGGATGATATAGGTAAGTGCAATTCTGACCCGGCACCCCACGTGGGAAACGATATTGTAATACATATATATTTTGTATATATTACAAATATTTAGGTAATGATATGCAAGCATCAGAAATGTGGCGTCACAAAACAAACACTAGCAATGCATGTATGTTTTAGGATTGGTTGGTAATCTTTAAATGTACCAACATCTTTCCTTTGGAGATAGTGGTTTAAAGTTGGCATAAATCTATGAAAATAATAAAAAAAAGTAATGTTACTTTATGACTCAGTACATTACGACGACACCCGTCAGCTGGCAGCTGAAAGTTTAAGTACTTGCTTATACATAAAGATAAAAATAATGGCAAAGTAGAAAGCTTCATCCGAATGAGACAAGCTGCCGTCCAGATTGTACTGCATTTGCATTAATTGACGTAAACCTGTTTATAGCACGTAATTGCAGGAACACTTACACCTTATGAATAAACACTTAGCAATATTACCTGGACTACAGTGCATGTCAATAAGTACGTAATGATTTACGTAAGAACTTGGAATGTACGGAGTATTATGGTGAAGTAAGTCTCAAAAAGGCATATTTAGAATGTTTATAGAATGAGTGTGCGCTTTACAGATATTAATAAATATGAATAATATTCTAGAGGATATAACAAATACTATGCCTTATCCGAAACACGACTCCATATGATTTCTCTTAATAGAAAAAAAAATATGGATACAGCTTTTAAAATTTCGTTTATGTTTTATGTTTATAAGAAGGTACATGACAGATTTTTCCGTTTTTAAAAAGCTCACTTTATATGAATTTATTCAATAAAATCTGCTCACGTTAGAAAAAAAACAAAATCTTCAAAGCTAAAGATCACATTTTAGGGTTCCACACTAGAAAACGGGACTTTAATAATAAGCCTGTATAAGCTGTCCATCCCATAACAAAGTATTGAAAATGATGGTCTAAGGTGGCAGCTAGCCAGGTGAGCATTCCCAATTTGCTCTCATTAGACCTTACAACTTCAAGTAGAAAATATGTCACCAAGAACCTAACAGTGTATTATATTAGCCTGAACAATCGTCATCTAACATCATCGACTGCATTATCACTTATCATCTGACTAGCATTCCGGGCGCGGCTCCGCCCGCGCGTATGTCGGTTATCGCACAAAAACATTAACCTCTTCTTGCGCAGTTGGATAAAAACTATCCTATATTTTTCCCGGGTCTCAAACTATTTCCATACCAAATTTCATTCAAATTGGTCCAGTTGTTTTGGCGTGAAAGCGTAACAGACAGACAGACAGAGTTACTTTTGTATTTGTATTATTAGTACTGAAATACTGATGAGATAGTAGTCAAAAGCTAGCCTATCAAAACATTTATATTTTCAGGTAACTTTTTTTTTCTTAAGGCTAGTGTTTGACCTCTATCTCATCTGATGGTATATGATGATGTGGTCGAAGATGTTGTTCAGGGTAGCCTAGATTTACTGGCTCTCAAGGACAGCTGCTGGAACACACCGCTAGGTGCTTGGCGGCAGATTTCCAACTTGAGGGTGGTAGCTAGCCAGGCGGGCATTCGTAAAATGCCCTACCACCACGCAAAATAATATTTATAAAATATTTATTTCAGAAAATAGTTACATAACCATTACACAAACTTTTTACATAGCACATCTGTTGACAAATTTAACATACCCAGACAATATATGTATACAAGATAACAAAATCATCTCATTGATCGAGTGAAGTCACGCATTAGAATCTCGGTGTCCTGGGTCCAATCCAAGCGGTGTCCAACGTATTTGTACTGTAGACTATTATTCTATGATAGTACAATGGGCGGTTTTATCGCTATGTAGTGATTTCTACCAAAAGACTACCTTTGGATGGAGAGGAAAAAGGGAAGTCTTTATTTACTAATTGCATATTATTCCATATATTGCGACAAAAATAATAATTAATAATTCACAGTGTCTAAATTTTAATTTATAGCCTAATATCTGTAACTGTACTATGAAGAAAAAATAAAAAATAAATAAAAGCTGCATAAATTTTCATAAAATAAACTCATTTCGTTGCATTTCTCCTCAAGCTTAGTTCTAAAGCAGAAGCCAGGCATTATCTCAAAATAACAGTTTATAACCATTAAGAAATTATACACTCAGCTAGATCAAATACCTATCTTCGCTTCGGGGAGTTAATTATACCGGAGTTCATCTAAGTCTTGTAATTCGCTTCTGTAGCTTCTGCGGCAACATTGTTGTTGGATCGTGACCTGAAAGATGTTATTGATTGGCTGAGTAATAATAACAAAAGCAATCAAGCTATTCATGATCTAATGTCAGTCTTCACAATTATTTACGTAACAAATCAATCGTAAATGTTATGACATTGCTTCGTTTAAGTTTGAGTTCCTGTTTTGTTAAAAAAATTTAACTTGAAGCGCTCGTAGCGAAGTTTGCTTGACCATTCTTAATCGACGTCCGCCGCGGTCAGGAGTTGGATGGGTGACCGCTAGTGACATTACTACTGTGCGCTTCCGTGCTTCGGAGGGCACGTTAAGCCGTCGGTCCCGGTTGTTGTCCTACGATGGCAATCGTTACAGCATGGTGGTAGGGCATTTTGCGAATGCCCGCCTGGCTAGCTACCACCCTCAAGTAGAAAATCTATCGCCAAACACCTAACGGTGTGTTCCGGCAGTTGTCCTTGAGAGCCAGTAATTCTAGGCTAGCCTGAACAACATCTTCAACCACATTATCACTTACCATCAGGTGTCAAAGGCTAGCCTGTTAGCAATTAAAAAAAAAACAAACTAGAACTCAAATTCCTATTAGTAGATATGTATAAGTGTGACGATAATGCTATGCGCAAATAGATCTGTTAGTAACTTCTATGCAGTACCTAAGTATAAAAATTTAAATTCTGCTCAAAAATTAAAATAGTCGACTGTATATATCAGAACATTTACTTGAACAGCGTGAACTAATAAAATTTTATTTTACTGATAATCTCTCAAAGGTACCTACATAATTCACTATGACTCATAGTGAATATAAATTTAATTAGATTCCTGGCTCAGAATTGAAATAGTTCACTAAAAACATCAATACCTTTTCTTGTGCAGTGTGAACTAAGAAAATAATATTTATTACACATAATCTCTTGAGAGGACATCATTTCATTCTGAATAAAATTTAATATGGCAAACATGAATAGCACGCCATATCAAAGCCTTTTGCAAGCGTTGATTATTTCATGCACTTTGAAATACTCAAGTTGAGCAAAACGTTACGATAAAATCTTAAGAGTTGCCGTGCTTTCTAGAGCTTCGTGCGTTCAGAAAATAACTTGTTGAACGGTTCAAAAAGAGATACCGGTTGAGGCCTAGAGCAGTTGAATATCTAATTTTCAATCAACAATTTCAATTCACGCCCATTTAGATGCTGATACGAAGTTCGATAGCGAACTTTTAAATGAAATTTAAACTTCCTCTTAGCCATTGAAAGTACCCATACAAGTTAAATTTCAGTTTTGGAACTCCAATTGGTATTGGGAACTATTTCTATGTAATTACGGGATAGTTGTAAACTGGGACCAACAGGTGGCGCTCGGTCAGTTTAACCGTTAATTAAGGCTGGTTACAAACAACCGGTTATAATAATTAGTGAGGGGCGTAGTGGGCGGCGCCCGCGCTTCTTGCTTCGAGGCGTGGCTCGCTTTTCGGCAACACGTCTCATGTATAATTTAACATGCGACTATGAAGTGTCGTATCGTCTGTGGGAGGCCTTTTTGGTGTCGGTTACTCGGATTTATTGTTGGCAAGTGGAACGTGTTAGCGAAGAGAATGATGGTTGACTGACAAACACAAAAATATTTCAAGTATTAATTTCAGCATGAACTTTTATGCAATACAGATATAAATTCTTAAAAAAATAGTGGAGAATTGGCGGCTTTGGTATTTTATACAATCAAACATTCATGTGGTCGAGTTTCGTCATCCATTTTTTTCTATCACATATTTTGTGGAACAACATCAGTCAGTTGGAGAACATAAAATATATGACCATGTTATTCATCCTATTTTTTTAAATAGGTTTATTTATATAGGTATATATAGCAGCTTTTTTCCCAAAATGACATCTTCATGAATAGCCTTTGAAGCAAAATTGTTTTTGAATCATTTTCTACAAATCTTGTTATTTTAGGGAAAAACAGAGATGCTGTAACGCCTATTCTGGCATGTTCGCCGAGGCGTACACTGATGGGTTCCTAGACTGTATACGGAAGAAAGTTAACAACATATTTGTGATGCAAGCGTCGTGTTCAGATGGAGTCTGCAACAATTCTGCCACAATTTAAAGACAATGATTAAAAAAATATATAATAATAATTTTATTTGAACCAAAAGAAAAAAGTAATAAATAATATTCAACTTAAAATAATTTTGTACATATCAAATATTAAGATTTCTATAAATAAATTATACGTAATAAAATCATACATGCTTCAATTTCATACATTAATAATTATTATTAGCGTCATGCTAATAAAATTACTTACCTATTATAATAATTATATTTCATTGCTTCCATTAAAAGTTATCATAAATAACTATATTATATTACTCACATTAGGATTATTAGTTCACTATTGTGTCTATCACTCTTACACATATACTTAGCCTAAGTTTACTCATATTCAACCCATTTCGGTTATCTAAAATAAAACATAATAAATATAGATATAACTTTATACAATAATTTTCGTTCCTAGTAGGTACTCCTAATTAGTTAAGTATCTTAGTTTTTAAACAAATTTTCAATTTCTAATCAACGCTAATATATGTAAAACACGGGTATTTGAGCGTGAACTTACTATGAGTCGATATCGCTATCGACAATTTTTATAATATGATTCTAATCAACGCGTTTAAGCGTCAATCAACCATCACACTTGACGCCACATACATAGCATGAGGCATATAATTAGTAGTCTAACATCAGATACAAACCATTATGCAAGTTAAACAACCTAATTCACTTGCAAGTCCCGTGGGCTGATGTTTTTGTGACAAACCGACATGCAACATTCGTGAAGATGTCAACTTTATTTCCTACGTTACTGTCCGACCTTAGACATGCGAGCTGCATTGTTTACTTTTTTTATTTCGGAATACTGATGAGAATCTATAAATTAAAAATAATATTCTTATCCCTTCCATAACAATTGTTGTAATAAAAATATATTTTATTAATACTACAAACCTTAATGTATATAGATCGTGCTTCAAACTGAATTTGATTTAAACTAGAGTTTTTAAAACAGCTTAAATAATGTACAGCGTGGAATACCTGAATTCTTGAATTCAATGGCAAATTAGTAGGTAGTTATTTTTATCGACCCCTGTTCCAGAGATTAATTAAATTAATTAATTATTAATTTAATTAATCTCTTATTATCTAATTATTCTTAGGAAGTTGTTTAGCGATAAAAAAAAATACCCTATATAAAAACGTCGTGAATCAAGCACAGTTAAGGAAATCGAATCTTGTGAATTACAGTGGCGTTAGAGCTTTTGACGCAGAGTGTGTTAAAAACATATCTGTATTAAATCTAAAGTAGTATTTTGAACATACGCACCAACAAAATATATCACTGAACTATATTAGAAACGTAGTTCTTAAAAGTCTTTTTAGACCTCTGAAACTGTGACTGTTGCTCCGTAATGTGTTACTGTGGTAATCCACAGTACCAACCGATGTTATTAAAGTTTGTTGAACGTTACATTTAAAAAATCGATTTCAATAGAATTGACTACATATGTATCGCGGCTCACTAAAATATAACCTTGGACAGCGACAAAATTTGTGACAAGTGTATAATTTTGGGAACATAGTTTTATACAAACCCCTGGTGCTGTTTTTCAACTTTTTCTATCACTACCCACTTCGAAGAGAATATAAGGCATTGCCACAGTTTACCAATTTTAATACTATGGTATTGCAGTAAGTACACTAAGCACACGACCGAATTTTTTGCCATAGGTAGCCTAAAAGGTAGCGTAAAAAAGGGTTGGAAACCGGCCATAATACTAAAGAAAAACTTTTTACAACTACGTTCTTGTGGCGTCCTTCATGATGTCAGCGATAACACATTTTGAAAATATGTAATTTATGATACAATATATATAGGTACTTATATTAATATTGCGTATTAGTGTTTGGAACCCACTGTGCACGAGTCTAACTCGCTACTTGACCAGTTTTAATAAATTGTTACATTTGTGTATATGGACGTTAATAAAGATTGGCTTATGTTTAACTTACCACCAGATAAAGTAACATAAAAATACAAAAATAGTAAATGATCACCAAAATCAAACCCGCATTTTAATGTAAACTTATAACCAAAGTTTTAACATCTCGCAATAATTCTTCTGGCGCATCGCCGGCCGCTGCCGCGACATGCTCGCTTTGCTCGCTTGGCTCGCGCGATGTTGTGGTCACAAGCAAGCTAACGATCCTCTTCGCTTCGCTCGTCGTGGCGCCTAAATGTGACTTTAGTTATCATAATATACTACATTTGGTGTTCTATTAAAATTTTTGGTAAAAGAACTAAGGGTATCAAAGCCTTGTATGGTGGACATTATATATAATCCCATTAAGATTCCACCCGATGAATATTACCCACAATAGGATAACTCATAAAGAATATGTATGATTTAGTTACATAAAATTATGTAATAATAAACTAGCGTAGAAATTGCATCATAACTATTCTGTCGCATTCACTTACAGATATTTTATGGTTTTTCAACTCATCATAATGTATCACTTTAACAATCGTCCTAAATAACTAGTCATTACAAACCTATTCCAAACAGTAAAATTTTAAAAGTATCTCATCAAAAACTAATAAGAACCAGTAACTTATCCAAACCCGTTTCTACATTTCATTTATGCCCAGCAAATATAAAATCTATTTCTACGGTAAACAAACTCATTTCTCAAGGCATTATACTTAAACTTAAAACACAAAATCAATTACCATTACTCTCAAAGCAAAGGCGGATACAGATAAGACTGAATCATATGCAAGTTCTGCCTACACATTTTTCAGCCTCTGAGATGGTATCAGTAATTGGCGTATCTGTGAACTGGCATACAGTAGATCATTTAATTTTCTTAATAATTTTCTATCGGAGCTTGCCCCAGGCAGGGCTGGCCGGTCAATAGCGCTTCTCGTTTTATTTGTAGCGGGGTATAATCAATCTAGCTGAACGGTTGCTAAGGCTTACGTTTTCCAAGCGATGAGGTTATATTAGTTTCTTGGAGTAGATTTTTTGGTTGAAATTCTAAATGAAATTTTAATGTTTAAGCAGCTTTCCGATTTCTACTTCATTTCAATAGAAAATCTGTACGGGCACTGTGAATAAATCGATTATTTTTTTTTGCATTATTATTTTGTAAGAACGTATCGTGTATTTCGCCAACCCCAAAAAGCAAAACGGAGCCCTAAAAAACCAAGCCCTGACACTCTCTCTGTCTGAATTTGCTATATATGTATATATATGGCAATATATGTACTTATATAGTAAATATTATATTATTATTATTATTATTTGCTATATATGTATGGCAAGGGCTCTAGATTTTCTAAGCTAATATTTTGAAATTTTATCTAGAATCTTGCCTAAAGTCAGATAATAATCTTAATTGTTTATATCCGAAAACTTCATAATTATAGATAGGTGTACATTTGAACAGGTAAACAAATAATGTTAAGAATAATTATTTGTCGGCAATGAGATCCCACTATGCTCGCGGTCTGTGTCTTGGGGCTTTGGAGCGATTATTCCGAATATACAGTTTATTTACTTGATAGGTACTATTTTGGTAGGCACTCTTGACACAGTATGGCAGAAATACAAATACGGTCTTAGAACTGTAATTGGTGCGTGTGAGAAGATATTTTATATATTTAAATCAAGGGTGTAGTGTATGGATAAGACAGAGAGAGATAAATTAGCAGTGTGTATGAGGGAAGTGTATTTGAGTCTATATTAACCTCTCTGTGTTATCATAGGACAAATAAAGGAACCACATCGCTTAACCATTTTTTCTCAGTAAAATATCTTACACTCAGCTATACTGCAGCAGTTCGCGAACAGTATATTATACGTTTTGATCAAAGAAAACTTGGGGAAATGTTTTGCCAAGCATGAAGAAGCTTTAGGAAGTGGAGGCCTACGATTTTGTCATAATTTTATTAAAGTCTTGGGGATTTGGGAGACTTTTGTGTATTATTGTTTGTGCATTATGGATGAACAATTGGCTGTTGTAAAGCAGAAGGCTTTTTTACTGTCACTTTAATAAGTCAACGTTGAGCGTTTTATTTAACATGGTTTTCATCGGCACTGCTCCAAACTGATATACAGTCCTGCATTACCGGCTGGCACAGAGTTAAATACACAAGACGTATTATACTTTTAGGTGCACAGACACGGAGAGGACGGCTAAGGCTGGTATAGGATCCCATTTTCACACATCAAACCCTAAAAATATTATGTAAGCAACCTATTAACATTATCTGACACTGGAATCGGATCCAAAACTTTGCAATTAAGCGTGACATTATCGCCACTCTATTACCCAAAAATGGCAATCCCTTATTCAATTTCCATTAAATATTGTAAAATAAATTACCAATAACGAAATATGTAATACAAAAACAAAATGTCCTTTTCTCAAGGCGGACAACCTCTATTACCGATTACCCACAATCTTATAACTCACCGAATGATTTCGCATCACATAGATAGTAACGAAATTGCCTTCATTGCGGTGCGGGGAGGCAAGCCGGAATGCCGGGACGAAGGCACGTCCTATAAATCACTGGCTGCAACCGATTCAGATTACCGACACGGGACGGTTACAGGATGTCGGCTCACCGGCTCCTCGGCTAACCGTGCAACCCGGGCTATTGCCACTTGCTCTTACATAACCGTTAGATGTAATTATTAGATTTTTTCTTTGAGTTCAAGTCAGACATTCATTCACTTTTAAAACTATTGTATGTTTTAGTAAAAATACCGACTCATACGAAGATGGTGAACACTCAGGAGACAGTTTAGCGGAGTGAGAGAGTAACTACTCGTTGTAGAAGAAACATACTTGGATCTAGTTCGAACGACTCAGTGGTAATGTCGATGCACTACTGCGGCTTATATTTTTATCCCGCCGAAGCCCAGTGACTTAAAGAAAATTATATTTTGCAAATGGTCGCCGGGCAAGCTATCGTACTCAATTTGAACATCTGTCGCCAAGCATCTAACATGATGTTTTGACAACTGTTGAGAGCCATTTCCTTTTCTAGGCTTAGCCTTAAACAATATCTCTAGCCAATATCACTTATCAATTATTATAGTTTTAAATTAAACATGATTTATGAGTAAATATGGTCTGGCTTGTATATCCGGAAGTGAATACGAAACCACCCAAGTTTATGATATTAAAATTATTGAAATACTGCTGCTGTTAAACTCAGTATTTAGTATTTTAAAAAAGCTGAACGTTTTCATTCAATTCCCATTTCGATCCGAATGTTCAACATGTAAAATACTGTATAATCCGACTCTACAACATGATCGCTTTGGCAATCGATTTTAATTGCGATTGATGTCCCCCAGCTTTATGTTGCAGGTAGAATCCTTTTTTTCTACTGTCTGAACTCAATTTAGAATTAAGCCTATTTTATTCGAACCAATCAACTTAATTGATCAATGCAAAAAGCCGTCGGGAGTTGAATAGCTCACAATGTGTCGATAGAATTAGCACAACGAAAAGTATTTATTTGACGCTAATATGAAAGGATATGGCAATATATAAATATTAGTCTGTACTATACTGTATCAGCCAGATTATCCTCTGCTGAAGACAATCTCCCCCGTTAAGACAGCCATTGCCATAATCCCCCCGCTTGGCAGCTGGTTGGGGATTCCAGTACCTGCTGTCCGTCCACCTACCGGTATTTTACCCTTAGTCACCGCTTACGACGGGAGAAGATGGGAGGGAGACATATACATATATTTATCGCTCGTGGGTTGCCGTACGGCAACCCACGAGCGATAAATATACTAACCTGCTTTAAAAACGTTATTAAAAATTGTATTATAAGTTTTTTCAAACAAAACAGATTTAGTTGCCTTGTTGTACTTTACAATGAAGCAATGAGTTGAGTTAGGTATATCATATTAAGGCCACTGAATATTTTAATAGTTATTTATTAATACTCATCGAACGTTCAGTTAGGAGGGAACAAGTGACCAACAGTTTGGCAAACTGCAAGATATGCAATCTTATTGTATGGTTTTATTTTGGGGCACCTGTATATATTATCTTTTAGAATATAAATTTTAATAAGGGAAAGGCCAGATTTTTAAACACTTCATCATTTATAGCTTAGAGCATGATGTTATAGTCTAAACTCTCCCCCACAATAGATGTTTTTGTCATAATCCCTACGCTAGGCTATCTAGGGGATCACAGAAAGATATTGAAGGCTGCAATTCCAGACCGGTACTTCAAAATAGTAGTATAAACATTAAAATTAGGTAAAATGGGAATTTGCAAGGACAGAAGCTGAAGTGGATTTGCAAGTTAAAATGTGAAATGAAATCAGTTAAAGAATTTTGAAGCAGTAACGGCGTAGTAGCAAAGTCAAAGTCAAAATCATTTATTCAATTTAGGCGTCTACGACGCTCTTATGAAGGTCAATTACAAATTTTAATATTGAAATATACTACATTGTACTGCCACGTTCAGCAAACAAAAGTTATAGAGCCACTTATGACTTAACTGCAACTAGCTTAGACTTATGCCGGCCGTGCAGGAAAACTGCAAGCTTCATCGCAAGGTAGTAAATAAATTCGTATACTTGCCTGGCTAGCTATCACCCTCGAGTATCACGAGGACAATAAAACTAGATACAAGATGTCTTTATTAACAAAACTGCCACTGTAATAGACAAACATAATGCTTAACACCAGGCGGATGACTAGTCCGCCGTCTTATTATTATTAATATACTATAATATAAAGATTAGATATTGTCACATAGCAGTTGCTGTGCTGTAGGAAAAATGGAGTCAGCAGGCCCCCCCCACGAGCGATAAATATACTAACCTGCTTTAAAAACGTTATTAAAAATTGTATTATAAGTTTTTTCAAACAAAACAGATTTAGTTGCCTTGTTGTACTTTACAATGAAGCAATGAGTTGAGTTAGGTATATCATATTAAGGCCACTGAATATTTTAATAGTTATTTATTAATACTCATCGAACGTTCAGTTAGGAGGGAACAAGTGACCAACAGTTTGGCAAACTGCAAGATATGCAATCTTATTGTATGGTTTTATTTTGGGGCACCTGTATATATTATCTTTTAGAATATAAATTTTAATAAGGGAAAGGCCAGATTTTTAAACACTTCATCATTTATAGCTTAGAGCATGATGTTATAGTCTAAACTCTCCCCCACAATAGATGTTTTTGTCATAATCCCTACGCTAGGCTTTCTAGGGGATCACAGAAAGATATTGAAGGCTGCAATTCCAGACCGGTACTTCAAAATAGTAGTATAAACATTAAAATTAGGTAAAATGGGAATTTGCAAGGACAGAAGCTGAAGTGGATTTGCAAGTTAAAATGTGAAATGAAATCAGTTAAAGAATTTTGAAGCAGTAACGGCGTAGTAGCAAAGTCAAAGTCAAAATCATTTATTCAATTTAGGCGTCTACGACGCTCTTATAAAGGTCAATTACAAATTTTAATATTGAAATATACTACATTGTACTGCCACGTTCAGCAAACAAAAGTTATAGAGCCACTTATGACTTAGCTGCAACTAGCTTAGACTTATGCCGGCCGTGCAGGAAAACTGCAAGCTTCATCGCAAGGTAGTAAATAAATTCGTATACTTGCCTGGCTAGCTATCACCCTCGAGTATCACGAGGACAATAAAACTAGATACAAGATGTCTTTATTAACAAAACTGCCACTGTAATAGACAAACATAATGCTTAACACCAGGCGGATGACTAGTCCGCCGTCTTATTATTATTAATATACTATAATATAAAGATTAGATATTGTCACATAGCAGTTGCTGTGCTGTAGGAAAAATGGAGTCAGTAGGCCCTACACTAGACAGTAGACTATCAACATCGTAGGTGTCGTGGAGAGCCAATGGCTTTGAGTGGAGTCCTATGGGAGAAACATTCTTCAATAGTGACGTCTGCCAGCAGATGATCATGAAGATGATGAACTGATGGTATATGTTGTCAAATGTCAATGTTCTTTGAGAGTTGCTATAATTATATGCTAAGCTACTTACCAGCAGGTCAGGTAGTGGTCAAATGCCAGCAATGACGAAAATGGTTTTTTTTAAACCTTTACTGCGTGTCTTTATAGCCGAATCTGTTTTAAAGCAGGTGTGCCTAATAGAAACGTTTCAACGGCGACGGCCCTTTTCAATTATCAATTCTTCAAGTTGTATTTCATTGCCATCATTAGACATTCATAAAATTGTAGATCTTCGACTAATTTATGCCATAATTACACCCATGCACCAATTTAGACGAATTAACAGAATTCGAATTGCTCATTAGTTTGATTGACATGTGCTTCTAATTCCTTTACAATCTAAATCAAATCTTGGGAAGTATTTTGGAATTTAAGCCTTATTGCTTAATCCAAAGACATCATGTTGGAGAGAATTTTGATTATTCTCCTTTAATATAACGTTAATCGAATTAGAGCGTGGTTGTTGCTTTGAATTCTAAGTGGAGATCAGGTGAAATTTTCATATATGGTTATAGTGTAAGTTAAATAAAAATGTTATTTCTTCGTTCAGCAAATATTTCTGACTTTATCGTATTGTTACTGTTACTGTATAAATAAATTATTATAGACTTTAAAGTATAGCCATATGTTTTAAAACTATAATTAAAAAACTGTGTTACATCACCACTAGTAGTCAACAATTGTCATCATCAAATATCTGAAAATACGTCAATTTGTTAATTATGTTTAGAATAATCATGTGGCAACAACTATAATTTGCCGTTCATATGGATAAAATTTTGTTTAAGCTTTCAGCTCCAGAGCATGTAGTGGCTCAATTTGTGAAAGCACTGCCTGGTTAGCTTCCACATTCATGTAAAAAAATATTATATTAAGCATCTGATGTTATAATCCAGCAGCTCCTCTTGAGAGCCACTTCACAACTAATCAACACTATAAAAATCACCACCAAAAAAAAAACAAGTCATTTTTAACATGTTTTAAATTGTCCTCTGAATGCAGCCTTCTATGCGGTTGAGTCCCATAAAAGGAGTGATAATCATTGGCAGGAAAATGGATACACAAATGGTGACTAGCAATAAATGTGGGCAAGACAGCAGCCATTTGCATAAGCAGGAAAAATGACCCGCTAGTCAAACTTAAACTGCTAAGTGAAAGCATTGAATGGGTTCACGACACCAAATACTTGGGAGTCACTATAGATAAAAGGCTGACGATGACTCTACAAGCAACCAACTCTATCAGACAGGCCAGGACAGCAAGAGCTCTGCTGAGGCCAGTCCTATGCTCCAAGCTACCAACTCGTACCAAGCTGGGAGTCTACAAAACATACATCAGATCAAGACTGACGTATGCGGCCCCAGCTTGGTACAATCTTTGTTCGGCAAGCAACAAGAAGAAGATTCAGGCCCAGCAGAGCATAGCGCTCCGTATTATAACAGGGGCTGGTCGCTATGTGCGAAACACCACCATAAGCGCAGGGATGGGGCTAGAGACGGTGGAGGAGTTCATTGTCCGCCTGTCAAGAAAGATGTTCGACAGTGCGGACAATGGACCTCACCAACACCTACATGGGATAGCCCCTCTTCACGCAAGACCGCCGGAGATAACACCAAGATGGCGTCCACTCCCCAGAGAGCTGTTAATAAGAGAGGAGCCTCTGGAGGAGGTGGATGAGAACAACATTAACTAAAATGAACAACAGTAAGGCGACAGGGAAAACAGAAGAAGAAAAGAAGTCAAGAAGTTAAAAAAAAAACACCAGTAGTGAATTAGCACTAGAAAGTGCTGTCAGACACTGCGCAGAGCGGCCATAACAGTGTAGCCTGCGCAGTGTAGAGTGACCGTGGGGTCGTAGCCCTACGAGGTACTGCAGAGGCCAAGAGCCACGGCTCGATGCCTCATCCAACCCTAGAGTCTGTAAAAAGGGTTGACGACATGATGATGATGGAAACATTCTTTCAACTTCAACCAGAAAATAGTAGATATAAACTGAAGATATAGTTTTAGGTTAAAACCGAATCAAATCACACTTTAAAAATTGTTGGAGCACAACATTTTATGTCCCGGGCGGGAATTGCTTAGTATGCTTTGCGAGAGTTAATTGTTAGAAAAATCACTTTATCGATCTGAAGTCTAGTAGTCTGGTTGATGGCCGCGCACCGGCCCCTAGGACGGGTAATACAATTGGAGCACAAGGTGTCAGCTCGAAAGAGTGTGTACAGGTGGCCAAGTGGCTTAGCCATCCGGCGCCAAATCAGAGGACGCGGACGTTTTTTATTCCCACCAGGGACATAAAAAAATTATCCTCCGAAAATTTGTAAAATGTGAATTCGGTTTAGCACACGATAGTGCTAATAATCATATTAAGAAACCCCAACAAATGTCATGTTTATAAAAATCTACAAAAATAAAAGGATTCATGTAAAGTGATAAGGAGTGCCAAAAGCACAAACGGGTAGAAATCAATTTCGCTACAGAGTAGCTTTGCATAGTTCGGGGTATGTAGCTTTGCCTCGGAATCGGATCTAATAGGATCTCTGGATATTGCCTCTGATACACACTTGAACGGTATTTGAGAGGTAAGAGCCATTCCATCCAATTCAATAGACACGAATTAGTTTGAGCTGTGAAATTTGAAAATGCTGTGCTTACGTATATTTTTCAAAACTTCATTTCTTTTAAATTCTTTAAAACAATTTGTCAGCTTTGCAGGGTAATCAGAAGTAAACAATAATTACTTTGTATGTTTTCCTGCTGAAATGGAACATCTTATGAATGATCACAAATCAGTAGGAGAAATAAAATGATTTTGACATATATCCGAGATTGGCCCCTACAATTATTAAATGTGATAACATTGTATAAATTATGTTCCTGTATCTCACCAGCACATTATTTCTTTCTAAGTTAAATTTATGGATTTAAAGGCAAGATTTTGTATAAAAATTTAAAAGCCGCTTATTTGATTCATTTTTACTAACTACCTGCCAACAACTACTTGACTTTTACTTACAATGAGAACCACTGGAAAGTGTCGACCTCATTCCAATCGTTCACAAACGCGAAAGTAAAAACAAAAGTGGGTAACTAAAATTAAGACACAAACAAACTAATAGACTAGACCAAACAATAAAGTTTTGTTAGCGCAAAAGACAGATCACGTTTTTCATTGGATTTGAAAATAAAAGGTAGGAAGGTAAGCAAGGTAGTTCTCGGCACGTGACGCGGCGACAAAAGATACGGACAGGTTCTCGAGCTCAAAATTGGATAGTAATCGATGCGTGAAACTCGGCTTTTACTTTGGGAGACAGGGAATAAAAAGAAAAAATAAAGGTAGGAACTTCGAATCCGTCACTCTGACTTATGTACTGCATATTACTAGACGAAACCTACCCTTTTGAGAACTTTTTACTAATTACTTAATGTTCAGTTTGCAATATGTAACCGATGCATGTCAATGTTCTACTGTATTTACCCATGTATTTATTACATAATAATATATGGATACATTTAAATATTCTTCTGTTGCCTTTTATGCTATTAGAAAAAAACATACCCATTGTAACCCTTACATGTTGGGGTAAGGGTAGTAAGATGATCATAATATTTTACGTAGATATTTTTTTCCTATACAACAACCGAGACCGACGGCATAACGTGCCCTCCGAAGCATGGAAGCGCCCAGTAGTAATCTCTCCAGCGATCACCCATCCAACTCATGACCTCGGCGGACGTTGCTTAACTTTGCTGATCGGTTCAGAACGACTAAGCAAACTTCGCTACGAGCGCTTCGCAATATGTTTAAAACAGACCAACCGATAGTAATGCTAACATAGCGTGTAGCACACACATCACGTAACCTAGTATAATACCTAAAAATAACGTTGCCTACAAACCAAAACTGAATGATAAATGCCTTTTTTTATTACAATCAAATTGTTTTTAATTATCACCTTGAGTTGTTCCTATTACAGTGATTCGTGAATTCGGACAGACTAATTGATTTTCAAATTAAGACGCTGGTTTTAGGTAAAAAATACATACAGAGGTACTTACAGTCTACGACAGAAATAAAATGTTTATACATTATTTTTTCACATACTTATATTACGAGTATTAAATACGTTATGTTACCAAAAAGCCTCAACAGTATTTAGGTATAACAAAATAACATTATTTTAATGAATAAAGAGGTTTTTACTGTTTCAACTTCTTACAAAGGAATCTAAAGTTTACAAGAACAACAAATCTCCAACCCGTAAATAATGAACCTTTCCCGGTTTTAATAGCCAAAGCTTTATTAAACTTAACGCAGTGAGTCGAGAACGGTAACTAACATATTGGTGCTGCCAACACTCCCGCTGTTTTTGTTCCATCTGAATCAAATCAGTGTTTGCGAGACGATTAGCCCCATCGAGCTTTTTTATATCACGGGCCGAGATTTCGATTAATATGTAAATGTGGTCAAAGTAATTAGGGTTTTACAATCGCCTGGACCGTGTGTCCCGCATGACATATAAACAGTATCTCACCTTTATACATTTTGATTTCAGATAGGGCAAACACCCCACCTGACAATTTGAGTGACAAATAATGCTTGGCAAAAAAAAACATCCATTATACGTATATAATCAATAAATGGGGCTGTAGATTAATTAGTACGCATGCTCACTACCAAGTAACACTATTACATAGTACTCATAATTTTAAATAGAAAAAAAACAAGAAAATTTATAAACTTCACGAGTTTTACAAGGTTGCTTCTACTACATCTGACCTGCAATAGTAGACTAAGTATAATGAGTATCACGTTCGTACCGAATTAATTTGACGTGTAAGCATATTGACCAAATTCCGTCCGGAAGCTCTTAAATGTGCTGCAGTTTTCATGGGATGCAACACTGGTCACACTGTTTATTTAACTACCTTATATATATTTTATTGCACATGGTCATGAGGCTACGAACAAATATGTAAAGTAATATAAGTCAAGCTCAAAAACAACAGAACGAAAACTTTACCGCGGCTGGCGTGGTTTAGCTTGCCGCGACCAATCGGATGCGATCATTTCGAAACGCCAAATCAATTAACCGATCCGATTGAATTTGGAAAATTGTACGTGTTCTGTTTATTATGAAGTTGATGAGTCCGAAATTAAAACAGTGACTGTATGAAAGTTCCACTTCTTTACAGTCATGAGTTCCATATTGATAAAAAGTCTCTTATTAGAGTACGAGCACATACGAATACGGAGTAAATGACGTGACTTGGGATACTATTTATATGGATTTCTAGGTAGGTACATCCGTTCAGTCGGTAAGTCCTTGGGAGAGGCATCTTCGGCATTCGACTTCGGAGTCTTCATGCACAAACGAAGGTCATTACGAGTACGATCGGATATTCAATTTTCCATTGCGATGACTCGCCAATAATTTACTTTTAAATCGAATTGTGGCGTTTGAATCGAATTTTATAGCTCAATCTCGACGTTGTTTTATGCAACGAATAGCGCATTTATTCTGCACAACGAACATATTTTTTAGATAATGGCCTCAAAGCAATGCGATGCAAATTAGTTTACCGTCTGATATATCTAGTTTTGTATAAACCGGTTTAACAAAACAAATGACTAAACGCTTGCTCTGAATTGTTATATATTTAAATTAGTGACATAAAAGTAACCTACTACCACGTATGTCTATGAAATAATCAATATATCATATTATATATATATATATCAAGGCATCAAATGATAGAAGTGGCACTTATTTTGTATCGTAGCAATTTAACTATTTTATCGATGACAGCTTTCGTGAAAAGGTTGATTTTATTTTAATGTGTTTCCAAACACTTAAAATTCCTTTTATTGAGTTTAAAGTTGCTTCATCTTTATAGAAAAGCAAAATTGTTTGCATAATGACATCACAATGAAGTATGACTGCGTCAAAATGTTCAGCCGTTAACATAAATTGATCGACTTTACGATGTCAGCAACCAATAAAGATCTCTGAGTTTTGCCATTTGACTAATTTTAATTGCTTTCCGGTTTTTACACCCCCGCTTAATGAAGCTCTGTATTTTACGTACATTTTATGGTTTTAAAACCGTGGCTGTAATAATTTACAATACATCAAGGCTTCGATGCGGGCCGTAAATATACAAAGATTTAATGCAAAGCCACTTTAGCTTATGTTTGATTTCGCTGTATTTAAACGTGCAACCAGGCGTTTATTTGCAAAGGATATTTGCGTAACTTAATGCAAGTGTTTTCCTTCTGGTATTCATATATGTAAAATAGAAGTGCATAAACTATACACTTCTTGATTTGTACTCTAGATACCAAGATATTTTGCCTCCTAGGACATTTTTTTTATGCATGATAGGTTAGCCTTTGACCACTTTCTCACCTGATGGTAAGTGATGATGTAGTCGAGGATGTTGTTCATACTAACCTAGAGTTACTGGCTCTCAAGGACAGCTGCCGGTACCGGAACACACCGTTAAGTGCTTGGCGACAAATTTACAACTTGATTTTGTTGATTGAATTTGAACATTGAATACACTTGCGAAAAAAATTCTAAATGCTGGCGCCACTAAAATGCTCTCAGTGCACTGTTCATAGTCGAATGGTCATTAGACGTGATAAAAAAAAAATACTATTTGCAAGCTACTTACACTATCCACGCAGATGGCAAATGGTTTAATGAATGATCAAAATAATCATACTCAAAACCTCACAAATTATTTACAGTATAAGATCCATGTGGGTGGTCACGAGAAGACTAATGATGTATCATTTAGTCCTTAGAGGAGCGAACTATAGTTTACGTAACCTTATTTTTTTTCTGCTTTGTTATCCTTACCTTACACTTTCCACATTTAAGATTTAAAAGATTAATTTTCGTTAGGTGCTGAACTATGTATATACTTTTTAACACATACATTCTCATTGTTTCTAAATAACACCACTGAATTTTATAGAGGTGTGTCATAGTAGTTTTCCAATATTTTAGGACGGACGACATTGAGTCAGGTCATGCTTTATTTATCATGGCTATGGACAGTTTGTGCATTCAGACAGACATGTACAGAAATATTTTATGGTATTTTCATATTGTAGCTGTAGCATTGCATGGCTTCCTCGTTGGTTAAGTTACGTAAAGCGTTTTAAAAACCTTGTAACTTTGAGGCTTTTGGTTTGATCCCGTAGTGGAACAGTTATTGGGTTTTTCTAACAAAAAAAATATTTTTGTAGCAGTCAGGAGTCTGAAGCAAAGCCCAGTAGTTTGTAATACGCTCCCCCTTATACCATGAAACAATACATATCAGCAATACCTACTGGTTGCTCCTTCAAGGAGATACAGGCGTAATTAAATGTTGTCCTATAACATCTATAGGTATAATTATTTCAACAATACTATGTGCGCAAATTCCCGTATATTATTATAAAAACATTTGGAATGCTTTTACGTCTGAATTTCACCATGAAAAAGATAAAATAAATGGTTGGTTTATGTGACGTGATGTCAATCTTAGTCAATAGGATAGACGCGTAAATATTCTCTTTTGAGATGAATATATTTGTAAATGAAAATAAAAAAAAAACATATACATACCCTCATCCAACACAGTGTAGGGTCAGTATATTTAGTTTCATGTAAGCACATAAAGCACCATACGATAACATACTTTTGAATATAACCTATACCTAACTATTTCTCGATGACACAAGAAATAGTTTAAACCGATTTGGATTGAGTTTTGTTGCCCCACTCCTGATAATATACCTCCTTGGGAATAATGGTTGTTTGAACTGTTATTGGTACACTCTATTTTGATTAAAAGGGCGTTAGGATGGTAGAAATGGTAAAGCATGTGCGGCAACACCGTGATGCCGCACATGATTACGTCAACGTGAGTAGAAATTAGCATCCTCTTTCATTCGCACATTATTTAACAATAAGATTATATATAATAGTGCATTATACACTTAAACCACAAACTGTTTACGTTGCAAAACTCTAAAAGATAATAATTGTAACTAAGCATTGAAAAATACATATTTTCATTCCAAAATTAGTAAGGTCAGAACTGTCACCATGAAAACAAAACCAAATCCAGTTATAAGTGAATTAAGATTATATGTTTCGAGAAAAGGTATCTTCACACCACTAGTCTTGATAAAGTATTATCTGCGGGTAATCTGAGAGTTACCAAACCAGTCCTCGACATCCCGATGAAGGGTGCTGATTTTGTAATAAGCTTTTTAATACCTGATATGATCACGTCCTTACGATAAATATGCGCGTACGCATGAATTATGTCCGCTTGTCGAAGCGAGTTAAAACTTTGCCACATTGTTAGTCGTCGTCGGTGTTGCCATGAACTAACCGACAACGTTTGTTATTATATGAAATATAATGATTGAATCAGTAAAAAAGTTTTTAAACTTACATGTTTGAAAATAAATGTTCCAGAACTTAAAGTGGCTTATGGCAATACGGCTTGCAGCTTTTAATAGTTCTAATAATCTTATTCTATTATTACTTCTAAGAATTCACATGGGAGATGGTTTAACTAACAAATTAATTTTTATTGTTTTAAAAAAATGTAAATATTGTTATCAACTAAATTAGAATAAAGATGTAGCGTAAAAATAAAAGTACATATTTGAAGGTTTAATCATTTCTTTTTTAATAAAATATAGTTACCTTACCTAATGTAAAAAGCTTTAACTTACGTTTGGAATTGAATAGCATTCATTTAGAATGCATGCTATTGACATATATGAAACAGTGTTGATCCAATTCGTAAGTTCTAGCGTTATTTATTTCATATGCAAAAATTTTAATGTTACTAAGTTACTTTTATTCTATGATAAGATTAGCCCTACAATGTAACGTGTAACTGAATTCAACCCATGTTTAATCAACTGTCAACTCTAAATTATAAAATATAGAGTCTTATATAGCAAAATAACATGGATAGATCTGATGGTAGGTGTGTCTTATCGCTGGCATCGAGTGCTATCGTTTTGATATGACAAATTCAAAGAGGCTATTCATATTTTATGCATTAGGTTGTACCATGAACGCGTAGGTTTTGTGTCGCCATCGCCATGTGCTTATTTTTAGAGCTGTTGTCTATAGAATGTACAATTTCATGCCAGGAAGCGTTCACGCTGGTGTCAAAAGCTTTGGATACATTTATGATTGTTGTATGTTCTCTTTGGTATTTTAATGGCTGTTTATTGAACCTACCCATTTATATGCATTGTATGTGCAGACATTTCAATTATTTTTTATAAAATATATTTTATACATAAAGACATATTATTATATGTTCTATGATATAGATTTAGATACTTAGATCTAAATGTATCACGATATATGTATAATAGGTTTTTTGACTTTTATTCAAACGTTTTCATTTATCAAATGCTACAAGTTAATTACTCTTGTCAAGGGTTGTCAAGGGAAAGGTATTAGGTAACAAATCGTACATTTGGTTGCACAATTTGTTACCTAATAAAAGTACATAATAAAACAAGTTTTTTTTAATACTATAGATAACTTACATGATATAAATTTTTATGTTTTTTTTACCCAAAGAGCAAGATGAAGTATGTATAAGTTCTTGTATATTTCTATTTCAAAAACGAAATATGTCGGTCTTAAAATTTAGATAACTAGGGACGCATACTAATAGTGTATAACAACTAAAACTATGCGAATCTGATTCGTACATGGCCGGTTGTACGATTTTTTCATGGTTACTCTTCAAATAAATTGCATATCTAGTATACAAGGTACGTGTTTATTTAGTAAGACACATTGTGTCCGAAATAGTCACAAAAAATATTGAGATTCCCAAGAGGCACTCCTAAATCGTATTGTTTCATTACAAAAATACCAACGACAGAAAATACGGATGTACAAAATACCCCAGGCTTAAGACACGACGACCGAATCCCTGTTTTGATTCGAGACTTTTATAAATCGTTGCTTTAACCGTGATATATTGTTTCGAAAGAGAATACGTGAGCAAGGTATTTGTTTTCCACATCATATTATTGTATTTTATAAGCAGATTGTCGGTTAGATAAATAGTTAATGGGATTCAGAGGTGGTGCTGTCAGTTTGTGTTTTTATCCGACGCCTTTTAAATAGCGTCGACTTTATTATAAGTTGTAGTTTTGTGACATTTGATATATTTATTCTGAGAACGATTTAAGTTAATGAAATTTAATACCTGATCAAATAGCGATAGCATTTCATTTCGTTGATCCCCATTCAATGAAAACTGGGTATTTAGAGCTACGAAAAGATGAATTTTACTGGTTTACCACAGAAATAGCATGGGGTTAGGAAGGTGATCATGATGATGACTTTTATGTACTGATCAGAAATAAAGTAACAGCACTAAAGAATGAAATTGGTATATCATTTCTTCATTTGATTAAACACTGTAGTTAACGTCACCATAGTAGGCTGAATTGTATCTATGATAAGCGTCGAATAAAAAAAAATATAATTTTATTTTAAAGGAAAGTGCATGAGTCTGCCTGATAATATCTTAACCTCTGTCTAGAACAGATGCATTTCGCCCTCACCCTGAGACGTGCAATCTCATGTGCCTGCAATTTTACTGGCTCACAATGGCTGCTGCCGGAGTACAAAGTTGGAAAAAAATTCTTCTGGCTGTAGCTAGACAGGCGAGCATTCACAAAATGCCCTCCCACCATGCAGTGAAGTTCAAGGCGTCAGTGATTATCGAACTATGGACCTGCAGCACGACTATCCTTAGCTATTACCGCTCGGCCAGCATTGCTCCATTTTTAAATATACTGTAACAATGTCCTGTCATTCACCTTTATATAAAGACCAAACGACACAATCCGAAATATAACTTAAAACTAAAAACAAAACTATTCCCGGACACTAAATAAAAGCTTCCAAAAATTTCAACGCCAAATATATTTTTCCATATCCAACTTCCTTTTGACGTATGGACAGTGGCACGAAATATCAATATCTGAAATAGAAGTGAGATTGAAATTTGATATTTTTGATATCGAAGCCCCCGCAAGCCTTTGTGAGATGCATAACGGAGTCATCTTTTATCATTGATTTATCAGATTGCTTCTGACTGTCGGATAGAAAATTAAATTTTATTTTTAGCACCAAAACATGGTCACGATTAATGTTTATAAGAGTAAATAGATGCTTTAGTACCCTCCAAAATAAATATCCTAAATTTTAATAAATATCCTAAATACTCCAAAATAAATATCCTAAGTCTTATTGAGTTCAAGCTCAGTTAAAGTTCATTTTTTAAGACTAGACTTGTTATAGACACTTTTTTTTAGATGAATATTGTGTAGTACAGTGTTTATAGTTATTATATTCATAGACAGTTGTAAACTGTAAGATTTAAAGATAGGAAAGGACGCTGAAAGTCAAGTTTCGTTTGTATTTTTTTTTTCAGATTATCAGCCCTGGTAGTTAAAGATAAAGATAAAGATTCTTTATTTGTGTTGATGACAAAGCATTGAAAAACTCAGTTTTGAAAACATCTAATTTTCCGCGCTTTGTGTGGCCTCATTGACCAAATTGCATTATAATTTTGCATGACGAGAACTATTTCAAACCTTTGAGTGTATATATTTTTTGTAACTTAAGTAAACCTAAGTATACATTTCAAGTATTTACCTGTAGTAATTAAATATTTGTGATATAATCATTGTATTTATTGTATCATTGTATCATATTTTTCAGATATTATGTTTAAAAAGAGCGTAGAAGTTAATTAATAGATTCAGGCGTTACTCTGAGGATGCTTCACGAAACGCATCGAAAATTCTTCCGGTTTGGCTGCGTGGCGTTTGTGACGTCACGTCGGCTTAGCAGGAAAATTAGGCGGAATTGTCACTAGATATATTTTTGTATTTTTTAAGTGTTTTATTAAAATATTATTTTGATGTTTTCTTAAAATATTTTAAAATATTTGTTATTATTAGCGTAGAAGTTACTGAATATATAATACAATAATCGTAAGTATTATAAAGGACACTCCTGCAAACTTTGATATTGTAAAAATGAGTTGTTTTTAATGTACAATGACATTTAGTTCGCTCAATCATACAACCACTATTGTTGTTTCCTTTGATATCGGAAGTCACACACTGTACACGGACACTATACATTCTTTATTAAGTTCGGCGTTAAATAAAGAGATAGAAAGAAGCACAAGACAATTTGTGGAATATGGAATTTTATAAAACACAACAATTTACAACTGGCTATCAAATAATGAAACCGACAGCTCCTTTCGCGCAGTATACTTAGTACCGGTATTATTCACTTTGACGGGAAAATAACCCACCGGATCGATTTTCTATTGAACATTATTAACAACGCAAAAACAAACCCAATTACTGCGGTACTGGTTCAACTTGTTTACAAGGCCTTGTTAGATTTTTTTACTACAACTTGAAACAATCATAAGAAAAAAGTGGTCAAGTGCGTTTCGGGCCTCTTTTTTACGGTTCTGCATGGCAAGGCCCGTAAAAAAAGTTTGTTGTTTGTCATATCTATAAAACAATTTGGTGTTTTCAGTATTTGTTGATTAAATATAAAAAAGGTCGCATATTTTGGTCATTTGGTCACACAGACACACACAATACAATTTACATTAAACTATTATTGAAGGGAAAATAGAGGGAAGGAGGGGTAGAGGCAGAAGGAGAATAGCCTGGTGTGACAACTTAAAATCTTGGGCCGGTACTGCTGATGCCGCTGTTCTAAGCAGAACAGCTCAGGAAAGGGTCATATTTAGAAAGATGGTTGCCGACATATGTTAGGCTTTGGCACAGAAAGAAGAAATTGTTGGTTAAATAGAAAATAAAAGGTACATGTAATACAGAAATTTCCTATTCCTAACGGTAATTATTTTGACATATATACCCTGTAACAAAAAAGGTTTTTTTATGGGTTCGTGACGGAACAAGCACGATATCCATCTGATGTTAAACGGAAACTTCAGCCTATAACAGATGCAATTCGTCACAAGTGACAAATTACACTGTGCCTGTCACCCAGACCCATACAGTTGTTTGTTTTTACCGGTGTAATGCCTTAATTAACAAAACACTACGAACAATAATTATACAACACTACAGCTACTACAATAAAAGCATTTAGACAACTTATAAAGTCATTGCAGACTCACAGGCAGTCCAGATGCTCCAGCCTGCTACCAGTTGGCAGCGTGCCCAGTATGATGGCAGTACTGTCCAGCTGAATTGAAAAAAATGTCAGTTATCAAATCTCATTTACCCTGAACATATGCCTAATTTAACAGGCTATCAAGGACTGCTGCCGGAACTTTGGGTGCTTGAGGTCTAAAATTTGCATGTTAGACTTGCTTATTTTAAGTCAAAATCATTACCATTTCTTTTGTAGATTGTGTAATCAAAGAGCACAATTTCTTATATTGTTATTTGGTAAAACATTGGACAATACTCTTATATGTATGTAGTAGAAGGTTACATAGCCAATATATGTATACAAATACACTTGTAACGTAATTGGCCTTTTAAAGTTTGTTTCTACCGTGTTTTTGCATTCAGATTATGATTTCTCCTTATTCGAAAGCAATAAGTGGCAATTCGGTCCCACTCACGTAGGGCAGAGACTGCGCGAAGCACGTATTTTTCGCATTATCGGCTAAATTATTATAAAAGGAACAGACGTGTGGCTGCCAGTAATTCTTACCGAGCCTTAACACGATTCGATGCGACAAACATCATTTTTTGTTTTTGTTAACGATGAGTTTATAACTGACTGCATTATCAACTGATGGAAAAGAAGATTTGTATTAGAATTCTTTTGTAACCATGAAGTTGAACAACGGGCCAGGAAAGTATGATAAATTTGTGTGAATACCTAGTAAATGAATATATACAATTGATCTCTATCTACCTCTCCGGGGATATAAACAGGCGTGATGATGGTGATGATGATATTTATCATACTTGATATCTAATGTGCACACATTCGTAGTAAAATACTATGAGTGAATCATAATACGTCAGTCTAGCATTCGATATCTACCAGTCTGTCGCAAAGTTTACCGTTGAACAAAGGCCACTTCCATAAGAAGGGAATACCATATGCCCCACGCTTGGCCTTTGTCCAGGGATCGCAGAGTAAAATGGCAGAACTTCAGAAGGCGCTACTGCCCACCCCGGTATTTTTCCTTTCGTCGACTTTTACGCCTCCCGGTTATTGAAATATGTCATGATTTGATCAAGGAATTATGAAATGCCAAATTAATAACTAAGTGTTTAATAGTGTAGTAAACAAGATAATGTTCGAATTTTCGTAGGTTTGTTGGTTGATGCTTCGTTGACCAAATATTAGAAGAAAGTTTCATTGAGTTAATTAAAGAAACATATTAATTTCCTAAATTTTCAATAAAAAAAAATATCGTATCGTTTTATGTAAACAAAATCTTAGTAAAACTCTGTTGCGGCGTGAAACAATTGCGACGGAAATAGCGCGTTCGACATTTTGTATCGTAACGACTTTCAGAATAGTTCACTCCACTTTTTAATGTTCGAAGTTAAACCATTGTGAGCTTAAATGGTCGTATGAATCAGGGTGATACGGGTTGTATTGCAGAGGTTTAAAAAGGCTGTTAGTTAGTACTTAAATTGGGTCATGGACGAAAAGTGAAGTATGTTTCTTCTATCATAAATTTACAAATTATTGGAGTACAATTGAACCCGCTCCAATTACTAAGGTAATGCTTGTAATCATAATATTTAGAAATATGTTTCTTCTTTCCAAAATATATCCAGAACGAATTACTTTATTTACTTTATTACTTGCACAAAAAACACATACCTACCTATATTATATTTATAAAATCTCTACACTTGACTGTTGTCTTGAAAATTACAGTTACCCAACTGTTGTTGTTAGTTACTTTTATTTCGAAGTATGCCGCTCATAGAAGCGACGTGTTGATCAAAGTGACCACCTGAAGAGTTGAGTCGGTTTAGCATCCCTTACTTAGTTTTTAACTACAATTTGTAACAAGTAATATTTAATTTAAAATATTATTACTTTTTAAAATACAAATAAATTGTCTGGACTGTACGAGAGAGCCCCGTGGGGTGCCGGGTTAGAATTGCACCTCTCCATATCATCCCGTGGGTGTCCTAAGAGGCGACTAAGAGAAAAATAATTTAAGGTGGGCAGCAGCGCCTTCTAAACAAACTGCCAACTTACATTGCGATCCCCAAGACGCATGCCAAGCGTGGGGAATATGGCAACTACCCCCTTAATAAGGGAGACTATGTTCAGCGGTAGACGATCCGGCTGTTACAGTACAGTACGAGAGATGAGTCTAGACTGCTATGTTCCCAAGTAGCATCTCCATCACAACTCCCGCCGAAAATTGAAGTCAGCTTAGCTACTAGAATAAATCAGAAATGGACTCGAGTCAGCTGACTACCACGTCATACCACGTGCCCTTGAGAGCCAGTAATTCTAGGTTAGCCTAATAATGTGCCGTGGATGTCAAAAAAAATTTAATAAATCGTTAAAGGAAATACTTTTAGATTTGGAAACATACTGGCAAAAACTAAATTTGCAAAAACAGAGTGGAGAATTAATTACATATTAATACTTATAGATATAGTTATTTATTATATTATCAAAATAGCAAACCTACGCTTTTAGTATTTGCAACGTGATTGTTGACAAAATAAAGCGTTTTATATAATTCAACCAACATGGTCACATATATAAAAGTACCCATATCCTAATATACCTAACTAAAGACACTGAGAGTGACAGCTCAGTAGTATCTCAGACAACCCATAATTGTATTTTAACTATTATTTGTAAGTATTAACCAACATGATGAACGTACTTCTACATTTTCTTGGGTAAAATTTTTTTCGCTTTCTTTGCTTCTTAAGCTCGTGATGGTTGTTGAAAGATTATACTAAAAAAATCTTAACAATTTTCTACATTACGTACTCATACTTTTATACAATAATATTAACCACTTGGTCACTAAAGAGCTTTATATGGCATTATTATAAATAATATGCCAGTATTAAAAAATATCTACCAGACGAAATCAAATTATTCTTTGTCTTTGTTTTTGTATAGAATAATCCATCATATAAGTACAACATTTTAACAAAGAGTTGAACTGTTTTATTTTTAATACATTTTTACGTTACTCTTACAAACTTATGCATGCATTTCTAGTCAAATTAAATGATGACGTTGACTAAAAAACATATATATTTCAAACAATTAAATAGGGTTATTTCAAAAAGCTGTTTCAATTTGTCTTCTTTATGTAAGACAACACTGCTATGTTTACACAAATTGAATAACATTTTCAATTACCTACTCATCACACCGACAAGTCTGACGAGAAATATTTCTCACCGGCGCAGCTCCAACAATATAACATAATCTCCATAATATAACATCGATGTGACAAGATTGAATTAACATTTCTTGTTCATCATCACACGACGATGTAGGCACGTCAAAACTTGTAGGTCATTCGAGAACAATGAGTCTTGCCTCCTATCATTTATTTCGATACGAATATAAATCTACCTTGGAACTTTTTGTCGAAGTCGCTCCTTTGCGGTAAAGGTCCGGTATAATCATGAGCTGGTAACGTTGTTTTACTTTTTTATCAATATTTCTGATGCCCAATTATTTTTAAGGAGTGACGGTAGCTAACAGTATAAACTCATGTTACCTTCTTTATGTGACTTATTTGAGAGTGAGACAGCAATTCCATTGTAGTATATATTGTAAATATTGCGTTATTCCAATAACGTACTCGTAGTTTCTTATATTTGACGGGCCCGTCTAAAGAAATTCGCATGATCATGTAACGCAGGTCATACATTTTTAAGAGTGTCTTAGATCATGAGTGACATTTTTCTGTAAACAAAGCACTAACACCGTCTGTGTAAGTAGTAGTAAGTGAAAATTATGGCGATAAAGGAAGATTTTAAACAAAAAAATATTCCTACAAAAATAAAAATGTGCTTAGGTTGATTTGCTGACTGCTACATCGTTGATGTTATCAAGGGAAGCTGATACATTGAAAACTCGACAAAAAATCTTATATGGCTTTTAAAACAGAATATTACAACAGTCTCACATCTACGTGTTTCTCTGTTAATATTTATGAATCCGACACAAACAAAACATTGCTGCATTAATATTCGATCGTGCTTTAAATTTTAGATTCGTAAACCGCTTTATCAAAAGCAATATCGTTTATGTATTATACATTAGGCACCTAAGTTTTAAATGCGGTCGAGGCAGGGACATTTTACTTTGGAAACTTTGGAAAGAGGGAAGATTCTTGGAATTTTTGAGACTAATAAGTGTCGCAGCTAGTCCTGCATACTAAAACGACATCTCGTGCATGGTAATAAGTGGAACTCTGGGGGAATATAAAACGCGGAATATCCCGCTATCATTTGAGAGGGTGCCGCTGTCAGAGTGTTTAAGATAACCCAGGACGTGACGCCTATATCAAAGCACTCAAACATGACGTGTCAAAAATCTCAAGGAGATTCAGTTGAGAAGCTTGGACTTCTTTTTGACAACGGTAATGTAACGAAACAAGTAAACCTTTTTGTTTGGTTTTTAACACTACATATTAGCCAATTCAACTTTTTCTTTTATGAAAATAGCGACATAAATGTTTATAACCTATGCTGGAAAAAAGTAAAGAAGCAAAATATTTTGGTAAGTAATACGTCATAATAACTAATATTTAAAAAAAACTTGTCGACACTTTAGTACCGTCACATTTTTCTGAAACCTATTTGAGCCTCGGCGCCGCGGCTACTACGGCGGAGCAACTCAAACGGCGCAAGTATGCTAACCTTGGTAGCCGTTTGGTGTAGAGACGTAGGATTCATAGAGACCAGGTGCTCATCGTATTATGCAAAACTTATCAGGCTTGATCGATGGGACGCGTGTTCAAAATCGTAGGATTTTGATCACGCGTCAAACAGGTGCTAGCACCTATTTGACTCCACATGGGACAATTAATAAGTATTGTAATTCAACGGGGCAATGCTACCAGCTTGCTGGGCCCACTGCGGACAGGCGTGGGATCATTTTTCACAGTTATTGGGTGACGCAAACTTATTCACTTGACAAAATTGACTTCGCCATTCTTAATCCGTTCAATGTTCTTGAAAGCACACTTATCATGTCATTCTCTAAACAATAAGTGTACATTTCGAGAAACAGATCTAAAATAAATTACAATCGATGCGTATGAAATATACAGTGCGCCAGGATTTTCTGTGTAGCAAAAGTATCTGGTTCTATTTATTTTTCAGATATTATACTTATTATTTAGGTATTGACATAACTCGTTTTATATTTGTATCAAATGGCTATCAACTGTCAAACACTGATTTGGCACTAAAGTGATTCTGAATAATAATATAAAAATATTGTATATATTTAGTAGTTGTTGACTAAACCATAAATGATTGGAGTGCTTGTAAACCATCATTCAGTGTTTAAAAGTATTTTAGACATTTTATTGAGAAAGATACTAGCATTAGCAGCAAGTTAAATACACATAGTAATATCTGAACACATATAAGAATGCTGTTGTATTTCAGTTTGGATTTATAAATCTAAATTACGTATCACATCATCTCGGAAGCTTCAATTTGTTTGTTGACAAAAAAGGGTCATCATTCAGTAATGGTGTCTTATCATTTGCGTTGATTCCATGTTGCTTCGAGCAAGAGGCGATGCTATTAAAATGTCATTAAAGTCACCTCAGTGTCATCTGAAGCCTTCGTGGGACCACCTTTTTGTTGCAGTTTTTAGTTATACTCTCCCAAATTGCCTTTGCATGCTGTCTTTGAACTTTTATACCAAATTGTTCGTAATTATAAAGCAATAAGGAATCGTTTGTATATTCTGAGGTAAGGAAAACCTTTGTCGGAAAGCTGGAAACCGTTAATGGCATTGGATGTAATTTGATGTAAATTGACCGCCCTGACTGATGTACACGCAACATGTCAACTATGAAATTGTTACCCAACTATAGTTGATTGATGCTTGAGACATTTTTGTGGAGAGGGTTGTAATGTAACCTGTAATTCATATTACGGCAACGTATGTACTACCATTGATTCAAACATAGACGGAAGTTAAATTTTAGACCATGGAGGACTGACCTGTTGATAAGTGATGTGTTCGAGGATGGTAAACGGTTTAACATAGGGCAGGATCTGGCTATAGATGACTAGGATAGCTCCCTGAATTTTGAAGCGCTCGTAGCCAAGTTTGCTTAGCCATTCTGAATCGATCAGCAAAGTTAAGCAACGTCCGCCGCGGTCATGACTTGGATGGGTGACCGCTGGTTGGGCATTACTACTGAGTGCTTCCGTGCTTCGGAGGGCACGTTAAGCCGTCGGTCCCGGTTGTTGTCTTAGGATAACAGTCGTTACAGCATGGTGGTAGGGCACTTTGCAAATGCCCGCCTGGCTAGCTACCACCCTCAAGTTGAAAATCTGTCGCCAAGCACCTAACGGTGTGTTCCGGCAGCTGTCCTTGAGAGCCAGTAACTCTAGGTTAGTCTGAACAACATCCTCGACCACATCATCACTTACCATCAGGTGAGATAGTGGTCAAAGTCTAACCTATCAGGCATAAAAAAAAAAAAAAAAAAATACAGCGTCAGATGCATATTGATAGATTTTTTTCAGCTAGTCAGGTGGTTCGAAAAATCTCTGACCAACACCCACTGAAGCTAAACCCCATACCGGGTTTCTAACCATGAACCCCTTCACGGCAATCCATAGCCATTGCTACTGGAGGGTTAATTAGGACCCTAGGCTCAACTACAAGCCTTGGTTATTTTAAAGGCCAGCAACGGATCTTTGAGACCTCTGGTATTGTGCATATTCATGGGTGACGGTGATCACTTACATCGATGAAGATGATAATTATCAGCTGCAGTACAATATTCCATTATCTTTATCTATTCATTGTACTTTTAGCACAATTATGTCCCTAATATCACAATGGTACTGGTATTATCTGTACCCCCTTTCTTCAATAGAGATCTGCTTTTTTAACCTACACAACCCGCGACTACGGAAAAAACCCGAATGGCTCAACTAAATAGGCTTTGCAGTAGAGCCTAGGGCCCGAAACGGTTTTACAGACATAATATTGGAAAATGTGCGATTGATCGACACAAATTTATTCCCCAATTTTAGGGTTCCGTACTAGAAAACGGTACCCTATTACTAAACGTCTGCAGTCCATTTTGTTCTTTCGTAAAAATGGTGATACACTCAAGAGTCAATCTTGGTATGTTAATATACAACAAAACACAGAAACGTCGTGGCATCCGTACATGACTAATATTTAAAAATACTCTCGAAACACTTTCATAAGACATTCATAATGGATATTGCCGAAGTATGGATCACTCTGCTAGTGACTTTGTTTCCCGATAGACATAAATAGATACGTATAACCTACATTCAACGTATATATATGGCATAGTATTATTTTAAACCTACTTTTATGTCAACAAACTTTTATGTCAGGGGACAATATGAAAATCCTAAAAAATGTATGTACTGTATCAGCCAGTTTGTCTGTGCTGAATACAGCCTCCCACATTTAAGGGGGGCTTGCCATAATTCCCACGCTTGGTATCTTGGTGATCGCAGTTTAAGACATACGTTCCTCAGATGGCACTGCTGCCCACCTCCCGGTAGGAATGGGGGGGTGACATTCTAATCCGGCGTAATGATCAGCATAGTTGCCTTCCAAATTATGTAAAAGAAAAAAGAAAACTTGAATATTCTTATATTTGGAAATGAAAGGGGTCACAACAGGGGCCCCAAATTTTCTAAAATAATCTACCCAAAGAATGTGCAAAAAGGTGCACCACTGACAGATGCTCAGTCTGTGAAAAAATATTTCGTGCCAGGCACGATTTTCTTATATATATTTTTCTTCACTAAAGTTTTCCCACAGCTACTTCTGGCGATATGCAGCAGAACCAAGTATAGTGATCAACAAAATAAAAATAAAATGATGCAAAAAGGTTACAAGTCATAAATTATCTTCACCCAATCTGATATTGAAAATCGATGATCTCGTTGTTTCCAAAAGTTGAGGAACGGTAAATTTTTATTGATGAGTGTCACGGTGATTTCCAAGTATGGAATTACCGTACCTTGCAGTAGTGGAAGAGTGTTAGTGCCTTCATTAAAGGTCTTTCAATTTTTTTTCATATAGACATAATCGAATGTCTGGTCACAAAACATTGCAGATGTAATTAGCATATATTATAAAGATGTTTCTTTAGCTTTTACGACCTAAATTTATGTTTAAATTACACCTTCGGGACTATACGCACAAAAATCCCAAAATACTAATATTTTATTACTGACCTAGGCGTTTTGATCACGTTGCATTAATCGTGGTCATGAGCTGACTCCAGCTTCATCTCGTATAATAAACGTACATTATATATATTTTAGTAGTTTCTTATTATATACATAAATTACATAATGTTATCTACTTCTGAGATTAGTTATTACTATCGATGATTCATATATTCCTTAACGAAAGTTTAGTTAAGCACAAAGATTTCTATGAGTAAAATGAAAAAAATTATAATCTCCCAACATTGCTTGCTACAATGTCAATAAAAAGTGCTGAATTAAAAAACTTAATTTTAACGAAACGTTATAAATACTAGGTATTCGCCACCAACGTCAAAAGCTAAAAAGTACATAAGTTTTGAATGTTGTCACCTCAGATCATTGACCCTGAAGTAACTCTTCTACTAGTATTCTTCGAACTTTAGTATAATATTTTCAAATTAACTTAAGTAAGCTACTACTCCTCAACTAGAAGCCTTCCTTTTTTGCGTAATTGTCGATGACCGCGATATCTTAATAAGTGGTTCTCGATCAAGGTTCTTTAGATCGCTTTGCATAATTGTTATGCGTTTATTAACCACGGATAGTGGTTTCAGTTATGCGTAATAGCCTTAACTTCATCGGTATTTCCGTGATAAGGATTTTTCCCGACTTCAAGAAAAGTAGGAGTTCTCAATTCGAATGTTTTTTTTTGTGTGTTTTACTTTATAACTCTTTACAGGGTGTACGGATTTTGATGTTTTGTTTTTATATTCGAAAGCTGTTGCTTGTCATGTAAATCATCTAACTTTGAGTGAGATAGCGTATTTTAATTTTGATGTCGGTTTTTTTCGTCACATTTTATTTTTGTTTCATTTCTACTAATTGTCTAATTTCCCGTACTTCCTTAAATAACAGTAACATTGTAAGCGATCGTAACAGTTCCAACATTAGGTGCATTTTTTTGTTAAATAAAATAATATCATACCTATGCTTGGTATTAAGAAAAGTAATGGTTAAATAATACACTTCTTCAAAGTTTTATTCTTGTGACCTGATCATTTTTTTCCTTGCATATCCAATCGAATCTCTGAAGGGAATTGTTATACTCCTTATTGTGTCAGAATATATTTTAAAATAGTATGTTAAAACTAAAGTTAATTTAAATCATATAATTACAATCACAAAGCATAAAAAATAGCGGTACCAGATTTTGGATTTGCAAAGACAAATAAAATTATCTCTCTTGGGGATTTGAGTGCGATTTTATAGTAAAATTATTAAAATGATGCATAGAGGTTCCAAATGAAAAAAAAACACATTAAAAATCTTGATTAAGGCAGCGTTTTTTTTCCACCTTATTTTCTTACTTTGTTAGTTTGACTTCCTTAAAATACGTTCTGAACGTGACAGAAACGTGCCCGTCTTTCAGTTAAGTTTCAAGGTAGTATAGAAAGTACATAGAAATAATTAATTTCCACGTAGGCTAGCGGCAAGGCAACATAAACAAAATAATTTTATTAATATCTAAGTCTGTCTGATTTTGTACGAATAAATTAAATAGCTATTTAGCATGTACAAACTTTCGTTGCTAGCGACCGTGTAACAAAGTTGGTCTCGAAGTAATTTGAATATTGGAATTTAAAGTAAGACATTCAGTAGAATACATAATTCAATTAGGAGATAGATAAAGAGAAATGAAAGCATTATTATTTAACATCTCATAAAAATAAACTAAAAGCATTTAAATTCAGATCAAACAAGTAAAACATTTGAATAAAATTAGTAGGCAAATGTTATTTTGTTATTACTAAGCGCAGTTTGGTAAAAAAAAGATGACCTACAAGACATGACGAATTTTCTTAACTCTTAATGTATAGGTAGACAACATACAAAACAAGTTTATACATACTCACAAAAAAAAACAAATCGACATACAAAAAAATAACAACCTCAAGTCCAGTCTTGAATCAAAATATACTGGAGCTATCTCATCGTTAGGCCAGAAAATACCCGCTTTGAGCCCTAAAATCCATAAACAATCGAGCGAAGAAGCTCTTTAACTATTTTCATGAGATAACAAGACGCACAGATATGCACCGTACAAGCCCCATGTTTCAATAATACGCAAAAACATTCATAAACAGCATCTCTTTTTCTATACACATAATCTGGCAGTCTTCAAGCACAGACTAAATTGGTTTATTTTAAACAAGAACGTTACACGACAACCGCGTCTTGGTGAATCTGTGGTCTGAAGAAAAGACTAAAGTATGGTGGAATTGTATTGTCGACAGCGTTTTCGGGCTATAGGGCCTTCTCTCACCCAAAATCCGGTGGAGCTGAACGTCCGAACAGTCGGTAATCAGCATCTATGACCTCCCTAAAAAAAAATTGTCGACAGCGGCAAACAAAGTCCTTGTCTTCCCTGAAGATTATAAAAAGTTAAGCCATTAAGAAGACCGGTTTCGGAACTATCACTGCGATCTTATTAGCTTATTTAAAAGTCGATTTCTAAGGCATCTTTGTCTTAAAACAGAAAACATATCTGATTGTTCAATACAATATAGTATATTAGATATACATATAGTTGAAAAAGCTGAGGCGCAGCTTTGCAAAGCAATATTACGTTAATATGCAGTACTCATAAGCATAAACTGGGCACCGAACGAAGCATTATTTTAGTTTTTGCCACTACACCTTTTTAACACCGGTCGGCGGTCAGTCCGTAATAGCATTCGACTCAAAAACTAAATAGATGGCATCAAAACACTTACGTTATAATAGTTTATTCACTACAAAGGATGGAGCCGCTTCCGCTACTCGTAGTCTGGGTAAAAACAGCTCTGATTGAGGCCGATCGAGACTTCTGTAGTTATTATTTTTTGTTCTCTGGTAAAAAGCTTAATGTGGTTCGTATCTAGACGGCTATTTTATAATATTATAACCTTTCGTATACCAGATGAGGGAGAATAATTTTAGTATTGATAAACTTTTATTACGTTAATAAGTTATAATATTGTTGAGATTAATTTTGTTTAAGCTATAATAATTAGTTAGTTATTATAGCTTGTTTTGCTCATTTAGCATTTTTAGTAGTCTTATTTGTAGTCGTTTCTGTGACAGCACTCATTTTAAGAATAAAGACTGTTGCATATCCTCTTCATGAAAATTTGATATTCTATCTAGTTATCTCAGAATACATGAAATAAGCGGCATGTCACTATTATATGGAAATAGTTAGTAATATAACTAGCACAAGCCAAAGCTTATCAACATTGATTGCACCCTCATAAGCCGCCTGCTTGCGAGTATTTTACAACTACTAACGAGCAATCCTAAAGAGGATAACGACATACATTTTAGAGTTAGGACCACAAACGTGGTATATGCAGCATTGTATTGTGTGCGCGAAGAGTCTACAAAAATACAGGTTCATTATTTGATATGAGTAGAATAATATTAATATAATAATGGAATGGTCATGTGACCTGCAATGCACATAAGAGTTTAGAAAGTTTGAAAGGTTAAGATTTGCGATGTACGTTTAGTATATTTATACATACATTTATACTGTGCCTTGTATATGGCAATGGACTCCAGACTCTACACAAAGCTATATCATGTTTGGTAAAATAAAGGCAAATAATTTAGAAACCGTTGCCTACTGCCAAGACGATACGTTGTTTTTATCTAGGTATGCATACTTTAGTATCCATTTTACCAAACATGATATAGCCTTATGTATTAGGGTCTTTGAACAACTAACTAACAGCTTTTCTTGTTATTTATAACATAAATGGGATTAATAACAAGAAAAGCAGAGTGGGCTAGAGCTGGAAATGTTCTATTAAACGAAAAAACTTATAAAATTACTACAAGAGGAAAATATATAACTTTCCCGCCCTCGACGGTTAATCAATTTGATTTTTCAAACAAAACCAACAGTGAAGTTCAATGTAGACCTACTACCACTACGTCTGTCGTGTCTATGAGAAAGCATTATGTTCTCTTTTCTTAGGTTTGGTTCGCTCAACTACATTGTTTTCTTAAATAATGAACATTCCCAGAAGCGGTATTATCTTTCGCGTAAAATACATGCTACAAACAATAAACGGACCAGTTTCGATAAAAACAATTTAACAAAATGGCAGTAATCAAGTCTTACCCAAACAAGCTTCCGTGGAGAGGTAATAACTGCAATCTATAGGATCCAGATTAAGTAATAGTTGCTTAGTAATCCAGGGCCGCAAGTAGCCCTAGGACAGTTTGTTATTGCAGCTGACTAACTGGTTGTTTACTTACTGTTCTTGGTAGATAACTATCGATATCCAATACCTATGGAAAATTTAACAAGAAAAACTAAGGCAGGCACTATATTATGTAGTTTATAAGTAATTTATTTAGGAAATAAGTATCCTGATCATTTTTGTTGCAAATATTTTAAATTGACACAGAGTCGAAACTAAGCATAGTTAAAACAGAAAAGTAGTTTGACTAAAAGCCCCTAGGAGATTTAAATTCCTACTATAGTCTGAATACTAAGGTTGAACTGAATACTAAGGTTGAACTGAATGAAAGGTTGAACATATTATCTATGTTTATAGGTGTCCATGTAATATGTATACCTACGTATACTATAACAAAGCTACCTACAGACACCATATTTTAAATCATTATATTCTCTTTATATTACCAATGCTATATTCTGTACATATGGCAATGAACTCTGGAAATGCTAGATATTTGTCATAGTGTGCATGTTGTGGCACGCGGACACATATAAGCCATGTTAAGACATGTTATGGTCTCACGTACTAGGTGTTCAGCCTGTCTGCAGGAGTAGTCTAGACAGAGTACATCTTTCAATCTCACTCCTAATCTTCTTCATTTGCATGTTCTGAACTACGATGGATTTGAGCTGTGACTTCAAACTGCTAATGAGACATCGTCATAACAAAAACCTATTAACGCCTGAACCACCGTGAATAAAGTGGATCTTGACGCTCGTTCCACTACGATCCCCTATTTCAGTCCCCCAGGGGACTGTACAATACTCACTATTCCACTACAATACCTTCATTCAGGGGACTCAACTAGTACTACCAAAAGCAATTCCACTTCGATCACCTATGCTTTCTTCTATGCTCTAGACAATGTTTGCGCCACTTCTTAAAACAGGCAGTTATTCATATTAGATATATTTCAGTTGACATTTACGACCAAGACTAATAAGGCTTCAGTCCTGGTAGTGTAGTCTGCTTAGCCGTTTTTAACCGACCAGATTATGTGACCTCCGCTGCGGTTCTAACTTGGATGTGTGACCGCTAGTGGCATTACTACTGCGCGTTTCCGTGTTTCGCAGGGCACGTTAAGCCGTCGTCGGTCCCGGTTGTTATCTTAACATGGTAATCATTATTATTTGGTGGTAGGGCATTTTGCGAATGCCCGGGTGGCTAGCTACCACCCTCAAGTAAAAAATCTGTCACCAAGCACCTAAGTTGTGTTTCAACAGCTGTCCTTGAGAGCCAGTAATTGTAGGTTAGCCTGAATATCATCTTCGACTTTAATTTCCATCAGATAAGATAGTGCTCAAAGGTTTTTTTTTTAATTTCTGATAGGCTAGCCTATCTTAAAAAAAGCTAGCCTAATTTAAAAAAAAAAACAAATATGTACGATTACGATACAATACTTATCTTGCTGCAAGTTGACCCAATCTAAACCAATGATCACTGTAAATTACCTGGAAACGCTGCAAATGGTTAACCTAAACTATTGTTTAAAAAAACAATATATAAAACTCGTAAACTTCAAATCATAAGCCCTAAGATTTATCAGTACGTGTTTAAAGGGTGACATCGATACACCCCGCTGTTTCTTTATGTTTAACGTTATTAGCTAGAAATGGTACTGAACCCGAGCGGGCGTTATTGTCAAGCAAACGGTAATGGTAATGGTTGGACACCATGTTGCTTTGTAAAATGGATAGAGAACGAATGGATGGGGCATGCACAATTGAACATATTAAAACTTTAAATATTTAATTTTGAAGCGCTCGTAGCGTGGGTTACTTAGCTATTCTTAACCGATCAACTTTAGTAATAACTCTAGTAGTGTTAACCCTAGTAATAACGAGCAACACCGCCTAAGGTGATAAAATTAATACAATTATAGTACAAAGTTTCGGCATGGAAAGTAAGGTTCCGGTGGCCTAGTAGAATAGGTATCTGGCGAGAAATCGGTGGAAGCGGGTTCGATTCCCTATCGGAACATAAATTTGTACTCCTATAATTTGTAAATGTAAGTTAAGCAACGTCCGCCTACATTTACTAATGAGCGCTGCCGTGCTTCGGAGGGCACGTTAAGCCATCGGTCCAGATTTTTGTCTTAGGATGGTATCGTTACAAGGTGGTAGGGTATTTTGAGAATGCCCGTCTGGCTAGCTACAACCCTCAAGTATAAAATTTGTCACCCAGCACCTAACGGTGTGTTTCAGCAGCTGTCCCTCAGAGCCAATAATTCTAGGTTAGCCTGAACAACGTCTTCAACCACATCATCTCTTACCATCATTTGGGATAGTGGTCAAATGGTAGCTTATCAATTAAAAAGAAAAATAAAAAAGAAAATGCGTGAGGAGTCGCAGGTGTAAGCTAGATGTTGATGCTATTACGTACGTTTATACTACACTTTCTTCTTCATAAGTAATAAACGCCACGGTTATATGATATTGCATAAAAGGAGTCGTTTAGCCAAGAAGTTAACCATCTTCTACTTAACTTACTAAACTTACTTCTGATATAAGTCGAGCCTAAAAGGGGTTTTATGCACGAGGGAATTGAACAATAGTATTTAGCTTACATCAGGCATAAACAAGAACTTTACGAGCATGAAAAATACGAAAGATATGTTTAACCCGAGTAACTAGTATATTCTGTATATTGGTGTAGAGACGTTGGGTGCGTGGGGACCGGGAGCTCATCGTATTTTCCAAAACTTATCTGAGCGCTTGGTCGATGCGACGCGTGATCAAAATGCTGGCACATATTTGGCTCAACGAATAAGCATTATAATTCAACGGGTCAATGCTGCCAGCATCTGGGCATGCTGCAAACTGGGCTGGAGCATTTAGACTGCCTATGAGTCTGCTATGACTCACAGGCAGTCTAAATGCTCCATTGTCTCAATGCTTTTACTAAGGTAGCTGTAGTGTTATATATAGTTCGTAGTATTTTGTTCAATAAAGGCATAACGTTGGTTAAAAAAATAAAGGTTTCTTTTCATGACTACGGAACCCTAAAAAGTAGCTTCTTTAATCTCTTATACTGACGGATGAATTGAAGTAAGTACCAATGATGTGGTGAATGAGTACATGGTGGTGATGACGATAAAAAAAAAACCTCAAAAATTGCGTAATATCCGCCTTCAGGATTCCGATAGTATAGCATTAATGAACTGCCATCATGATAAGAATAGTTAACTTAACATTTTATCATCATGCCTGTTTTCCCCGGCAGGGTGGGTGCTTAAACACTGACGTTTCACCATATTTTAATTGAGTGTTATAGAAAGCAAGCAACCAGTATGTTTCCAGACCCAAATGTATGTAATAACTTTCATGAACAAAAATGCTGGAGTTTTCTTAACAAAACCGCAATTTAAAGGTAAAGCTACCCTTCGAATAAATATGTAAAGAAATGTAAAACAAGCTGAAAAACAGCAGAACGGAAAACATACCGCAGCGGGCGTGGTTTCACGCAACAACATTACCTTGACTCGACCAATCAGATGCGATAATTTCTAAGCGTCAAATAAATTGACTAATCCAATCGAATTTGGAAGATTGTGAGTGTTTTGTTGATTGTGAACTTGATAAAACCAAATCAAAGCGGTAACTGTGTGACAGTTACACTACTGCACATGTATCGTCCAAATAGCTATGTGTCGAGTTATTTTGACGTGTAAATAAAGCGAACGCTAGACGTGCAATCTTATTATTCGTCAATCTATTTATTCGTGGTAAAGAGTTGAGAAATAAGGATTGACAGCTCTACAATCGTTTAATTTAAGATCTCAAGTCTAGGTTTTACTCGGATCGTTATAATTCTTTACCTTTATAAAGGATCTCATTATCTCGATAAAACCAGTCTTAACTGATAAAACTATGTTCATGCTAATTACTCAATTGCATACAATACTTCGATGTTTTTACAAGAATTTATTGACGCGTTTAATGTCAACATAAATTACTTTTGAAATACCAGCTACGTTATTACACTGAATACAATTTTTGGAATGGCTTTTTGTGAGGGCTTTTGTACGTAAATAACAAGTGAATAAGCTGGAAGTTGTTTAATGGAATTTTTTTATTCATTTTACATGATAATAATACAAATATTCACAAACTTTGTTGCCATCTTGATAAATGACAATTATTTACTTTTACATTGTTAAGTAGGTACTAGACTAGTATATGATATTTTGGGACCGCCTTAATATTTATATAAAAAGATAGAAGTTTTTAAATTTTAGATTATCTATAGGTTTCTTATATAATATTTATAACAAACATTTTAAAGTGGTTAAGTTCACAGCGCCGATATTATACAATATATTTATTACATATCTATATGACAGGCATGTAATTAAATATATAATACGAGATAACTTATAGTTTGGCTATAAATATTGAGAGAAGATTTTAATTTATCTCATGATCAAAATATAAAAAATTTGGCGTAAGACAGGCGGCGGCCGAGCTTAAGCTAAAAATAAAGTAAATAGACATACGTGATGTAAGAGTAATATTTATTAATGATAGATTTGTAACAATATTTAAAATATAGTCGAACATGGAAATATAAATTGAAAAAAAATACGGGAACAATAATCTTTATATAACATATGCTGTTTAATTTTTAAACTTGAATGGATTCTCACTTGGTGGAAACCGTAGATGGTGGAACACACTTACCCTACATACATGGAAATATAATACATATACCTATGTCATACAGAAATTTTCATAAAATACGCATACTCATGCAGAATTTCAACCATCCCTCTTTGACTCTTCCAGTATTTTATACTCCGCAAACGTGTCACTAGGGAGTTCATATAGAATTTCGAGATAAAGGGTCGCGCCTTAGTGCCGATAATAATTTAACTGTGAAAATTGTTAGGTAAACGCAAATGACTGACCGTTTGTATGTTAATGTTTATTCTACTAATATAGATGCATGTGGGTAAGTAGAGAGTAATGATTCAGACAAATGTGATAAAATACGAGTACGTAACTGGTCAACAATTGTAACATCATTCAGTAAACTGCGATATTTTTATGCGTAGATAATTATTTTTCTTACACTCATTCATTCGTTCATGTAGCCGTAGCCTATAATGGTAATAGATCTCCATAAATATTTTTATCACTTACGGGATTTGTACCGTGGCGATTTTTTGGCCGCATAAAAGAGCATATAAAGGCAGTAAAGAACAATGAAGTGCACAAATCTGCCATTGCTGATCATTTGCTAGACTCGGGCCCTAATCACTGGATCGAACTTCATAATCCACAGGTTCTATCTACGGAGCGCCGCTATATTCCCAGATTAGTCAAGGAAGCGATTGAAATATCCAAATGTAAGGGTTTCAATAGGGTAAAAGGCTATAAACTCTCCGGCACGTGGAATCCAGTATTAGGAGTTGCGCAAAAAGTTACACGGTCGCATAAAAGTGACTCTAATAACATGTGCAGTGATACTGTGAGTGTATTTTGTAGAAACTTTCAGTCGAATTCGAGTTCCAGTGGTACGCGTAGCAAAATACTAAGAAAGAGGGTAGACCGTTTCGTCTGCTCGTGACTTGTGTCAACCGCTCGTCTCTCCAGTCACCCCGCGATCATGATGCATGTTACTGCGTCGAAATATCGGGAGCTCAAAAATAAAAATCGCCCCGGTACAAATCCCGTAAGTGATAAAAATATTTATGTTCAAAACTGTGATAGTCTAAAAAAGTGTTTAGATCTCCATAACTTGTTATAAAAAACGCTATTTCACTCCATTATATATATTCACTGCTTTCGCTGCCATACTCTTCCTGGCTATATTTTAATGTTATATTTTAATTGTGGGCTTTAACTTTTATCCAGTATTTAAAAACAATGATGGTCGCACGGTAAGTGAACTGACGTGCCGCAGCACTATGATTCAATCCCCACTGGCGCCGGCTTGAGCATCATTTTGCGAATACTCCCCTGGCTATCTACCACCCCAAAGTAGAAAACGTTTCGCCAAGAACCTAACAGTGTGTTCCAGCAGCAGTTCTTGAGAGCCAATAAAATACAGGCACATGAGACTTAACAACTGTATGTTTCAGACTGACCGGCGCAGTGCAGTTCGTCACTTATGACGAAATGCATCTGTTAAAGGCAAAGGTTAGCGCATAACATCAAGTGGGCTTAGCAGTAACCAATGCGGTAGAACTATTTCCTCTCGAAGGCCTTGCTTACATTGACAAGTTATGAACAACATTTTCTCAATCAATTAAATTGAATCCTGACTCCTATATGCATTACATCAAATGAAAATAAAAGTCTTATTCAAAACAATAAACCTTGCAAAGGTTTATTCACTTCAATTTGAATAATAATTTCTTGCTTCAAAAGTTCTGAATGTAAGTAATTTGAGTAACATTTACTCAAACAATAACAATGTTATTGGTCAAATTATGTAGCTGAGAGGCATGTCGCCCGCAGGTCAGTTGCGGTTAACCGATGCGGGCAGTCGGAATTCTCTATTCCGACATCTGACGGTAGACGGAGCACAATTTCACAAACAGACAAGTACCGTATTCTGTAGTTCATTTACATCGATAAAAAATGTTTGTATAAGGATAAAACCAAACCACAGGGACGATCATAGGCAGATTTGTTTTTCAAACAGTCTCCTAATACGTTTGATAGGTACTGGTTATTAGAAATTCCTAATTTTCTCACCGTTATTCCACTTATGTAGGTTGTATACCTTATACCTTGTATACCATAACAAAATGTTCTCTGATAAGAAGATAAATAAGAACAAATTTTTATGCCTTCATGCGACACTCCTTGTAAATGCTGTTCATCTTTTTGTTTTAATATAATACTTTATTATCTTTCAAAATCAACTGCAGTGTCTCCATGACGTCAACACCAAAGACTCAAATGACTTTTTTTTATGCTGATAGGTTAGCATTTGACCGCTATCTCACCTGATGGTAAGTGATGAAGTGATCGAAGATGTTGTTCAGGCTAACTTAGAATTACTGGCTCTCAAGGACAGCTGCCGGAACACACCGTTAGGTGATTGGTGACAGATTTCCAACTTGAGGGTGGTAGCTAGCTAGGCGGGCATTCGCAAAATGCCCTACCACCATGCTGTAACGACTGCCATCCTAAGACAACAACCGGGACCGACGGCTTAACGTGCCCGCCAAAGCACGGAAGCGCTCAGTAGTAATGTCAGCAGCGGTCACCCATCCAAATCATGACCGAGGCGGACGTTGCTTAACTTTGCTGATCGATTTAGAATGGCTAAGTAAACTTCGCTACGAGCGCTTCAAACTCAAATGACTATAGACTAGCAGCAATTATATACTCGAAATAACGTCGATAACTCAATGAATAAATGTTTAGAAGAACCCGATGTGGTGTAGTTTGTTCTCACGCTCCATTATATACGTATGACAACATTTTCGTTTTAAAATAAAAGTATGACGTACCTAACTAATCGAACATTGTAACTAATTAACCTGAGTATTTTGATAATAACGCAAAAAAATGCAGAAGAGAGTATCATTGTTAATTCAGATAGCTTCAAACACGATTTATAAGTAAGTTTTCTACTGAGTTCTTCACTACAAAAATATATGAAATAAATATCGATTCTACAAATCTATAATATACTATCATAACAGGCTGATCCATAACATTGGCGAACATTAAAATAGCGATTGATAGATGGACGTTTTTAAGGGTAAAAACGTGACCCTATTACTGAGATTTCGCTGTCCGTCCGTCCGCCCAGCCGTCTGTCACCAAGCTGTATCTCAAGAATGGTGATAGCTAGACAGTCGAAATTTTCAAAGATGATGTATTTCTATTGCCGCTATAACAAAAAATACTAAATATAAAATAAAATAAATATTTGAGGTGGACTCCCATATAACAAACTTGATTTCCTTACCGTTTCTTGCTCGATACTAATAACGGTGACAGGTAGACGCTTTTACTATTCACAGAATATTCAGTTTTATGTTTTCTTTAAACATAATTGATTAAAATAAAATAAATAATTAAGTGGGCTCTTATACAATAAAATAAGTTTTTGCCATTTATTTGCTAAAAATAATAATAATGAAAACAGGTAGAAACTTGAGATATTCACCGAATATTTAGATGTATATTTACTTTAAAATAAACAATTAGGTAAATTAAAATAAATTAAATGGTACAAAACCCTTTGTGTGCGAGTCCCACTCCCACTTAGCCGGTTGTTTTTACATTATACCTCCAAATTATTGTCAATATATAGTACTAGCTTTCCGGGCGCGGCTTCGCCCGCGCGTATGTCGGTTATCGCGCAAAAACATTAACCACTTATTGCGCAGTTGGATAAAAACTATCCTATGTTTTTTCCCGGGTCTCAAACTATTTCCATACCAAATTTTATTCAAATTGGTGCAGTAGTTTTGGCGTGAAAGCGTAACAGACAGACAGACAGACAGACAGATTTACTTTCGCATTTATAATATTTGTACTGATGAGTACACCTAAAATGTAACACTCCTTAAATACCTATTATGATCATTGAAACGTTCTTTAATGTTAGTTAAATAATTAACTCTGTTGTTTCTGTAAAAAGGTATAATATGAATACCTAGTTAAAAACAAAACGATTCATAAATAAATAAGTTCAACACTTGCTACATTGAAACAAAACCTAAGTTGATACCTTTAATAGATTACAGTTCCAGTTTTAGAGAATGTGACCAAGATCGTTGACAGATCGCCTGCTCTGTGACAGTTGGCTATAATGAATTCTGCAATTACAAAGACCTTACAATAAAAGTAAAATAGCATTATAGTACCTAACTGAACAGGTTTAGAGTTAAGTTTTGTATGCAATGGAAAAGTTGGTAAACCCACGATCCAATGATCTGATAAATCCTGGGATAAGAACTATTAGCCGTTCCGAGACATTCTTTGCAGCGTTATGAAATCGCAAGGACGACGGCTTGAAGACCGTTAAAGCGAAATTTGTCAGTCGGTGCCGTGGTTAACTTTTGCAAGCATAACTATTCACAGAATTTGTGTTAAAATTCAATCTAACTTAGCTTGATCAAATAAAGTATTAAAATGTTGTTACTATACTAGATATTCTAAAAAATATTTTCTACAGTGTTTGCATCACAATCGAGATTATTGGATAGAAAATTATACTGTGGGTATTTTACTTCCATTGGACTTATTGTGGGAATAATCCTAGCATTTTAATCCTTGTTCCATTGCTTCCTTAAAGGATGCTATATACACTGCCTAAGAGTAGCAGATTATAGCATCACAAAAAATAACCTATACTTTACTTGATAACTCTAAAGAAATGTAAAAAGCTCTTATTGACATTTCCTATTAGTTACGTTCTCAAATGTCATATATTATAGTAGTACAAGCGTTGAGCTTTTTATTAAGTTTTATGATTTTTTTTAAATTTTGAAAAATTCCTTATATTTTTAAGGAACTTACGAAGAGCAAATGATAAAGTACATTATACAAAACCATCAGTAATTTCTTAATTTTTTAAAAACTTTTCTTTTCTGTTCCTTAAGTGTATAAAAGATATTTCCTTGAGGTATTTCGTCACTTATCGTAAATATGGTCTTAAATGTACTAACGTAGAGGTTAACCCTGGTCTTTGCTATTCAATTCAATCCAAAAAAACATTGAATAATTAAAATTGCAACCATTTTTTTGCAACGGTTTTATTGCAAATGTCATTACACCTATACGAGTACACGTATTATACCCATTTGCCACAGATATATGTACAGCAAAACCAGACAGGCAATATTGAATTAAGTGTAATTTCGCCATCTGCCAACTACAGATCCAAACGGTCGGTGCACTGCTCTGCACGTGACGTTGCGTCCTAATAACATCGACAGCGGCAAATGACGCATTTTAATATATTAAATTTTTATACTGAATGATCCGACTAACGTTGTTTTGCCAAAACAGGCAAATAAAAATGAAAATGCATGTAATATACCTAAGTGAAAAACAAAAAAAGAATTTTCAAAATCGGTTGACCCAGTCAAGAGTCCTGAGGTAACAAACATAAAAAATAAAATAATAAATAATAATACAGACGAATTGAGAACCTCCTCCATTTTTGGAAGTCGGTTAAAAAAAGGTTTACGTCCCTATTCTCAGGCATACTGTATATATACACAAAATTTCATAGGAGTCGGGCAAGTTGTTTCGGTGAGTTTTGTTACAAACACTGTCACACGAGAATTTTATATATTAGGTATCGGGTGGAAATGGATATTGTTAGCTGCTGCGGCAACACAACTCCACTGGATTTTGTGCGTGAGAAAGCCCTCTATAACCCTGAAGGGTACAGACGGTCCCAGAAGGCGTGCAGCGCCTTCTACCTCAGTTTTTGACTGGCGCCGAAAACGCACCGCTACAAAAAGAGGAACCGATAATGGGCTCATAAGGGCACCACTGTCGTACGGACCTTGGGTTGAGTCGTTGGCGAGAGAATTAGGGGAAATTGGAACTAATGATGAGAGTACACCTACAGAATAATTATATTATAATCATTTTAAAATCATTTTTTGTAAACAACACAGGCAGATATGGGGGGTGTAGTTCTTGCCGCCTATTACTTAGTCCCAAAACATATCTGACAGAACGTGGTTGTTTAAACAACAACGCTTAACGCTTAACCCTTCGGTGATTACGGGCGGGCGAATAATGAGTCCGATTTATAATTATTTTCTTACATTCCGCCCATACATTCAAAATATATAATAACAATTAAAAACCCACACTATGTAACGTTTGGCCGACGCGATCATGTTAAACAAATATTTTTACGTACAATTAGATGCGCCTTATCTGTGTATCATATTACCATATATGGAAATCACATTTGTATAATTTTCTTTGTTCATAGATTACGTCCAAATAGGCGTTATAATTTAATTAAATATGTATTATTTTGTAATATTCTTGAGAATTTAAAAAAGATTATAATCACGAGTGATAAAAATGAATAATAATCTCATATAGAGTTCACTTAACTCAAAACAATAAATAAGGAGTGAAACACGAATGTTTCATTTGAATTACAAAAATTGCGACGGAAGAGCGTGTTGTATTAAAAGCATATTCATTATGTATGTAAATAAGATAAGATTAATAGGGCTTTAGACGCGGATGGCTGTTACACAGAATAATACTCAATTTAGTAATGTGAATAACATTCGTTCAAGTTAGCCGGATTATCCGACCACTTTTCAACAATTTCACAACCACTAAACAAGATCATAATTGTAATTAGATAGATAGATAGATACATAACACTTTATTGTACTTTCTTATTACAATTAATATAACTAACAAAAATTGTTCATCTTAAGATAAAAAAGATAGTACAATCGGCGGCCTTATTGCTAGGCAGCAATCTCTTCCAGGCAACCGTAGGCAGAAAAATCAATTTGATTAACATCGGGGTACAGTGTAAAACTAAGTGAGATTAGTAAACTAGTTGCATACTTAAATATATATATACAAGTACCTATTATAAATATTTAATATCTGTATAATATTAGAACCTCTTCATAGCGCTAATGTGACCGTTGAAGGTCTATCATTTAATATGTTTCGGTTTTTTAGTATCGGAAGCAAGCCTATTGTCGTCTACGGTAATTTTTATATGCATAGAATGTAAAATTATAAAAGCAATAAATAGTAAAACCAATTATCCAAAAAAAACATGCCACATAATTATAATTGTAAATAACTACCTGTAATGAAATATTATAATAGCATATCGCCACAGTACAAAAATGAGTAAATTCATAATGTCCCTCTATAAAAAAGATTACATAGTATAACATTATTTTATTTATTGTTATTAAACCTGTTTTAACTTGCCGGTCAAATGCTCTGCCGAATGTTAGCCCCAACTCTAAATTGTTACACAAAATGTTACTCTACTCCCAACCTTTGCATGTTTCTATGACGTTATTGGCTCCCGAATGATTACGTTAATGGACTTTACGTTTTAACGATCTTTTAGCTCTTGAAATTGACTATAAAGGAGATACGGTTAAATTTATGACCATTAGGAATTTTGCTTTTAGTAAAATGTAGAAAAATGCTCCCTTGCGAATCTAATCCTATTCTTAAAATGATTTTTTCTCCATTAAGGTTTCCAAGTTACTTATTTTTGATAATAATAAATAATAGTTACAAATAGGAGCCGAATATACGATTTTTGATTGAACCAATTTTGATTTCTTTCTATTGACCTCAGAATGATGACGCCTTTTATTTTTTCATCTGAAATATAGTTTTAGTCTAATTGATTAATAAATAATTAATCTGAATTATATTCGAAGCACTCGTAGCGAAGTTTGCTAAGCCGTTCTGAACTGATCAGCTAAGATAAGCTACTTCCGTCGCGGTCATGACTTGGATGGGTGACAGCTAGTGGCATTACTACTAAGCTGTTCGATGCTTCGGAGGGCACGTTAAGCCGTCGGTCCCGGTTGTTGTCTTAGATGGCCGTCGTTATGGCCGGATGGTAGGACATTTTGCTAATGCCCGCCTGGCTACCACCCTCAAGTAGATAATCTGTCGCCAAACACCTAACGGCGTATCCGACAACTGTCCTTGAAAGCCAGTAGTTCTAGGATAGCTTAAACTTAAACAACATCTTTTACCACATCATCTCTTACCATCAGGTGAGATAGTGGTCAGCAATAAGTATGGAGTCTCTTTTTTCTTTTATAGAATAAAAATACAATTTATTTCCCGGCCTTCCTTAGGAGTCAAACTCTTCCATCCACCTCTGTCTAGCCCGGTCACGTGATCGGATAACGCCCCTACAAAATTAAATTTTCATTTATAATAACGACAGGCAAGTGAAGAAAAACAAGAAACGTTTTAAGTTTGCTCTGTAAATAGAATTAAACTTAATAAGAATATCACAGAATTCGATTAAACTAAGGTTTTATCAAATTAAAAATAAATGCTTGAATGATTTTTATTACAGCTTTGAAAGCACACTCATCACCATTGGGAAAGTTTACGCCACACTAAACTTCAGTTAAATAAATAACCACAGAATTCAATTCAACAGACCGTTATAAAACAACCTCCAGGCAACAAAGTCGAATCGTTTTGCGCGGTTAACCGCACAGCTTTCTGTCAGGTAACCCATGGATTTGAAAGTTTATGCTTAACATACAATTTTAAATTAACTGACTGCTAAATAACCAAGGACTTGAAATAAATTATTAAAAAGGTATTATTTGGAAATCGAATAGATATAACGCATTACATATATTAACACTCGCTGTATCTACCTAAAAGCTCTAAAACAAATTTAGATTAAATAACAGTTGATACGTAGGAATTGAGTGTAAATCTATTACTGAACGTTGTACATTCAAAGCTGAACATTCAAATTGTACTTAGGTGTCAAAGTGAAAACCTCATTGTTCAATTCAATTCGTGTTATCTTACAATAGCTACCCATGAAATTCAGTAAGAATTTCAAGTTTCTTCTATCTTTTTATTTTTAGCGTTCCATATCTCAGAAAAAAAAACGGAACCTTTATAATTTGTTGTCCGCGTAGAGGTATCTAGCTTAAATGTATGTCAAATAGTGTGTCTAGTGTCCCTTAGAATGGTGAAAATATCAATCTTCTGCGCCAACGCAATCAAAAGATACAGCCGTTTATGCCGCAAATTTTCGACACTTGCAAGGGAATCAAAACCTACAGGGTACTTTCCGTCTTTCAGAATCTTGAAAGTTGGAACGAAACAACGTATAAAGGATATTATAGCACAGATAAAGAAAAAAATGCGAAAAGCATACATTTTTAGCGAGTCCAACTCTAAGATTTTTTTCATGCCGAGTGAGATGACATTTTTATTTCACACTAACTTGTTTATTTCATAATCTGGCTTCATTCAACATTGGAGTGACTTCAGTGAGCTACTTTTCGGTTTTTTTTCCTATATAGTTTTCATAGTAAAAGTTCCGGTATAAAATTTGAGTAAACCTAAGTAGGAAGTACCTATATGGTCATTGCTGGTGCAATACCACGTTTACAATACGCATAATTGCTAGAGTGCATGGTGCTGGTTGTAAAACGTTTGTTTTATAAGCAAAAATATCTGAACTAAACAAACAGTTTAAACAGAAGTCGGTACATTTTTCGATGAGATTGTACTATTATTTCTTTCACAGGGAAAGCAGACGACGTTAAATCAATACGTCTACACGCGAACTAAATCACTGGAGTGCTCTTGAAATTACAGAAAAAAAATTTCAATGTTTGATTTATACTTCTATCATTTACATTAAATAAACAGTGAAATGAAGTGAGTATGTAGAGCTGATTTTTTGTATTTCATCAAAGCTTATTCAAAACACATCAAGTGAGCTTTTAGCCCGTTATTTGTAAACCTGTTGATCTTTGGCGGCGAATACTCACGCCTGCATGCAAATGCGAAAAACAATTTTATTTTACATTACGCTTTCCGTGTTTGAAATGTTCTGTCGATACGTCACTTTCGAATGGTATCGGATAAACGGTTGAATATTGGACCTCCGAATAGTTCCATCGTGGTTTTCCGGAATTCAGACTAGCGATGTAACATATACAGTTTGAAATTCCGTTTGTGTTTTAGATTCAACCCTCGTTTAATAATTTATAGAATTTTGGATATAAATTTGGAACATTTTATTCAATGTTTCTTGTTATTAAGGTATTAGTGATATAATCTCAAGAACTGACGTGGTGTATTTAAGGCGAGATATCTTGTAAGTAGTATGCATCTATAAAAAAAGTAAATAAACATAATTCAAAAATACGGAACCGATTTCCAACACTGAAAGGTGTGAAAGAACTTGTAGAAGTCGCACCATGATAGTGTTAGGGTTTTTAAATCAGCGTGGTACCGACTTCAACAAGTTATTTCATAGTTTTTAGTAATAGAAAGAAGACTTTAAATATTTTTTTAATAATATATCACTTTATTGTACACCCATATAAAAATTAAATCGCAGCAGAAAAACTCAAAGCTAAAGCCCCTTTGACGGATATAGATTATACATTATAGATATAGATTATCTATATATATATTATACATAAATAAAGTGCATAATTTCAATACAACACCACATACCTACCTTTGTATACCTACACATATCCTGCACTCACAAAACTTCATCAAATACACTTCTAAACATTATCACATATATAAGTATTATTTTATTTTATTATGGAAATAACACTGACAAAGTATTTTTTTTCTTTTCTCTTTTGCACAAGAGGTTAAATATGTAAACCTGTAATAATATTGTCAATAAATAGGTTAGGTTTTATTTATACGTTAGTTTTTCAAATAACTTTTATTTTAACTGCGCGCCATATCTCTTTTGGTATATCTTGGTTTGAGGGAACATGATGTAACTGTGACACTCATGTAATGGATCAGCATAGGACAACTTTTGACCTATGCTGGCTATGTGAGGTGAGTGTCACTATTTGCACCTTGTCAGTCTCATTTGTGTCGCCAAGATACAGGCTTTGCCTAGTTTGGGACCCGCTGTGAATCATAAATTAGTGTTGTGATTTCAACTTATGTAAATAATGGTCTTGTTTGTAACACTTGTATTGCTTGATTATTATATTATTATTATTAAACTAAAACAACAAGAGATCAAGAGAGTCCATAGTGACCGAGTTGATCAACTACAGTAGGTAAGTACAACAATGGAAGTGATGGGCAACACAAAATTTTACAAACAAGCGTAAGCAAACACGAAAAGCGGATGGATCTGTGAGGTTACCAGTATTGAAAAAGAGATGGCGTGTAACCGTAACATTTTATTATATAGTGACGTTTTATATTCAATTTAAGTAAATTGACCTTTTATTAAAAATTAGGAATATCGACTTCTTGAAGTAAATTTTTTGATGTTAAATTTTTTTAAAACTGTATTGGAATAAAAGACATGCTTTGATCTATCCGCTCAACTTGTATTCTTTATTGTCGTTCAATCACTCTGCGAGTGTATTTAGCCTTAAGCCTGTCGCCCTTTAACAAAAAGTTACTTTAAATTATTGCCTCGCTATACGTCCGCATGCGTCTTGAAATCGTCCCCCGGCTATCCCTAATACCCGACGAAACCAATTTGAATTCAATTTAGCTTTTTTTCGAGCAAGCTTTTGTTGCCTCTCAGTTGTGTTTACCTTATTCGATTTCTGTAATTTCATTCATAACAAACTGGATTTGGGGGTTCGAAAAGCCCATCGGGGTTGACAGGGGCGTTTGAAATAATATTCTCTTTGATAAGAACCGGTTTTGGTGTTTAAGTGGTAGGGTCCGGGGTATAGCTTCGTAGATTTCGGATGGGATTTGTCAAAGTGAAGTGACAAAAACTAATTATGGTTCACAATGAGGTGCGAGGGGAAAGGGACACGATGTAATCGATGTGATATCGATTCCACTAGTTACCGGAATAAACGTGTGAAATATTTGAATTGCGTTAGGTCAGCAACTATTAATTTGTGTTCCTTAGTTAAATTTGACTGGCAATTTGTGTTAATGAAACAAAACGGTGTATGGAAAACAAGTAATGAACTATCATTTATCGTATCATCCAGAGAAAAGAGATCCAGACTCCAGATTATTACTAAAAATATTTTCTCAGAAAACTCCATAACTTTCCTATCAGGGGTTGAACCAAGGACCTGGAGATAATAAAGCGATTCTGTACACTTTCCACAAGTAAGTCAGTCTAAATTACCATGTTATATAATAATTAATTCAAGACCTTTTATCATCAACTTAAGAGCATAAAATTAAATGTACTATTAACTTATCGTTTAATATTTTTTTTATTGCTGATAGGTAAGCCTTTGACCACAATCTCACTTGATGGTAAGTGATGATGTGGTCGAAGGTGTTAACAAGCTTAACCTAGGATTTGTCAGCCATTAACTACAATCTCACCTCATGGTAAGTGATGATGTGGTCGAATGCATCTGCAAACATGCATGACCTAGAATTACTGAAAATAACTCAAATACAGCTGCCTGAACACACCGTTAAGCGCTTGACGACAGGTATTCCACTTAAAAGTGGTACATAGTAAAATGTCTTCCACCATGTCAAAATGATTCAAATTTAAACTGCATACATTTTCACAAATGGCCGAATCTTTTAAGGTAATATATTTTCTTGTTAAAACGTCTACGATTAACCCCTCTCTACCTACCACAGAGATATTTTCATCAATTTGCTTGCAGACGACCCGCTGGGCAAGTAGGACAAGACAAACAATAACATGGCACCCTGCGGTTACTTATTGCACGAATTACTATTTATAACAGAAGAAGAACTCACGTGAAATGGAGCCATGGGTATACCTTTCCACTCACAAAGTCTCGCCCCTCCACATTTTTAAGGCTGTAGTTGTAGCCACTAATACTTAAGCGTTTATAGTTAACATTTAATTTTTTTACTGTAAGTAAGTAAGTAAGTAATACTGTAAGTAGTGCATAAACGAGGTCTACCCACAAATGTGTATCAATATTTTTTAAGGGAGCGGCTCGCCTTCGTTAGGCGTCAAATCTGTTCTTAAATGAGTGAGCACTAACCAACTATAATCTTTAATCGATGTCCGCTAAAACAAAACAATAATTGATAAACAGGGCAAACCAATTAAGTACTCTTATTTAGAATGATATGTAGCTAAATATTTTTATATTAGCTGCATATCATTCTAAAGAAGAGATTAATAATTCATATCGTATTTTTTGTGTGCGTTATATCCTTATATCCTTATGCTGCCAACCGATTTGAATGTTTGTATATCTGTTGTCCAGTGTGGTTCCAGTCCATGTGTATGTTTTTTTTTAATAGAATGTTGCCCCTTTGCGTGAAGAAATTGGGTGTTAAATATCAAATTTAAAAATGAAACTGGCTTGGATTGTGTTGGACTCGCATATCGAGGGTTCCGAAGCAACAAAGCATAATAATATATTAACACGAAGAATTCGTATTTTTTTCATACATTCCTTAGCAAAAGTCCAACTCACACTTGACTGGCTTTTATTATTGATGTCATACGTTATATATCGGACTATATACAAATCAAATTTGATGCTTATAAGTTTTATATTTATGACCCGTGGAGGGCTAGAATTGCGGTCCCCCATATTTTACTGTGGGTGTCGTAAGACGCGACTCAGGGAAAAATACCAAAAGCGCCTCCTAAAGAACTGCCATCTAACACTGCGATCCCCAAACCACCTGCTAAGCAAAATTATTATGGCACATCCCACCGTGATGAAGGAGGATAAGTTCAGCAGTGGATGATCTAGCTGATACATTCAGTTATTTATATATTACCGTTATCATAATCAAGCTAAACCTAAAACCTTATAAAACGTGATCCTTGTAAGAAATTATAAACATGTTCCAATACCCGTTTCCAGATACGGAACCAAATATTATAAAAAACAACAAAGCAAGATGAATAAAATTAATAAACTTGCGCGTTACAATTCTGAAATTCGTAATTTTAAGGTTTGAAAAGCATTTCAGAGATGAAAATTAGTAGATTTTTTTAAATATAACTGTGTATTAACTAAGTTTCCGAGGACCACTGTCACAGGTTGGCTAATATTGATTCTGGACAGAGATTCAGAATGTAAGTTTCAACCGTTTCTATTATTTGATCTGTGGCAGCGATTTGTCAAACCACGGCTGGTATGAAGAATATCTCCAATAAGGAGAAGAAGCATGTTATTATAACATGGTTCCAACTTAACTTACTGCCGTCTACTGTAACTTTTGTCCCGACTGGTGATTATACCTCATCTCACTGTTAATAGGCTATTGACAGCTCTCCAGCGTTAATTGGATAACTGATAATTGTCTTCATTTTGTTTTGTGTTTGTCTGTGACAATATTTGTTTATGGTTCAATATGGTTTGGTGAGTATTAATAACAAACTTGTAAGCTTCTACCTTCTTATTCATAAATAACCTTACAACTAAAATCTTTCAAAGTGTACTGTTATTTTAAATTGTGATGTAAAATTAACGGATCAGGTGATACCTACGTCCGAAACATAATAATAATAATAAATCCTGAAATATGTGAATAGAACTTTGTACATAGGACTTCATTATAGAAAGTTTTCTATTTCTGTATGCCAATTAGTATAATAACCTTTTCTTACATTTTCCAGTGACGTTAATCTAATGCAACTCTTCTCCAGTATTACTTGGTTGTAAGCTTAGATCTTCTTTCCTTTTGGGCTTTTATCCACTGTGCATGTACCAATCCGTGATTACTTTGTTTCATTTATTTTTGTTATATGGCATCATATAGCCTGTCCACTTCCAGTTATGTATGCCGTTTTTCTCTACTACGTTTGTAAGTTTTGTTGTGACATATACCTAGTACCATTCTTTTCTTTGTCATTTAGCTACTTGTTGTTTCTGTCCATTGCTGTCTAGGATATGACAAGCTTCTCTCTTTGGTGTTTGGTAAGTGCCATAAGTTAAGTATGGGAAGCAAGCCTTGAATTCTAGACTGCACTAGCAGCGCCTAGCGGTTACACACGCGTGGTTATGGATGATAATGAAAAGTATCCTTTGTGTTAATCCTGCTGGATTAACAAAAATGATACTTTTACCTACATACCAAATTTCACCAAAATTGGTCCAGCCATTTGAGCGTGAAGAAGTAACAAACACACTCACAAACTTTTGCCTTTATAATAAATGCATACATATATGTATTATGTATTAAATATAGCTGCCAGATACTTCCGCGGTATTATGCTTCAAAGTAAAATTATGTGGTAGGACATTTTTCATGCATGCTCTCTAGCTATTATACCTGGTTAGGGAGTGATTCAGGAACACATTCAAGTAGAAAATCTATCGCCAGGTACAGTATTACAAAGAAAGGTAATTTTTTACTCTACGATGGCTCAGACCGAATAAAGACTTTTTATTTGGTCTGAGTACGATGGTATCAAATTTTATTTTCCGGTGGTTTGATTCATAGCCAGATTACGTCATAGGTCTTACCAGTAGTAAAATGCTGTCTCTCAGTAATAAAAAACACTATTTTCTATAAGTACATCACTATTTTCTGTACCTACATAAATCTTTAATTTCCCAAAGCCGCTGTACATTAATATTCTCTGTAAGTAATCTAAATAAACGATTACCCTTCGCAGCTATTAAAAGCAAACATTATAAATCATATGGAAATAATTGTGCTTTGTTTAGCCCCGGGTCAGTGTAATCAAAAGAGGCTCTTTTTGTAGCCGAAGCTAACTTATTAAGTATTCATTCGTATACAATAAATAATATTTTTTGTACATCTCTTACAAAGTAAATTGATTTGTAAGCAAATGATTTAATTAAAAAAAGAGTTATGAGTTTAAAGACTTACTTTGGAAAATCTTGATCGAGATTCGTAATTAAAAAGATGTCAAATCGTTTCTAATTCATTGATTATTTTTTTGAGATTGAGTCACGCTGTTTTGTTGGAAATTACAAAATGGTATAATATATCTGGACTGGTCCGCCTGTCGTCTTATATGGGTTTTGGAACTACTTTTAATTAAAATTTAAACGATATAGCTTTGATGTTGTCTTAGGTTTTCGCGATTGTTGCACATAGTAATTAAACAACTTTAAACGGTTTAAATCGCGTATATTTTTCATTATTTTATCCCGACGTTTCAAACACTTTGCAGTGATCGTGGTCACGGGGTGACTGGTGACACACCGTGACAGTCACCCCGTGACCACGATCACTGCAAAGTGTTTGAAACGTCGGGATAAAATAATGAAAAATATACGCGATTTAAACCGTTTAAAGTTGTTTAATTACTACGATATAGCTTTGTTTTGAATTTATGATATGCGGGTTGCGAAACCTGATTTAGTTGTTGATAGGTTCAACAGTTCTCCTGGATCCTTTTATATGTTACCTAAATATTTTGTTTATCCTTCTCGTAGGGCTGGTCATATAACCATAGCCTTAAACTTAGTAAAAATATTTTCTTGTTTTCGTCTCTGTTTTCTTACAGTATTCAAACATATATTGCATAATCTGTTCTTGCGCCATGCTTTATGTGTAAGATAAAGCATATAACCGAACTAAATATAGAAAAGGGTGGAAAGAAAAGTTTCCTCTCTCCTATCTACCACAGGATTTGTTTATTAATGTGTATAAAATGGTACTGATTACATAATTAAGGGTCATATACTAAGGGCTCGTTGTTACGTCTTCCATTGAAAAAAACCTAGTTGTTGGAAGAACTCTTTATAAACGAGTTCATCCGTGGAAGATTTGTCACCATACCTATTTCTGTTTCCAAGCAGTAATGTTCACATTTCTGTCCTCCAGTTCGAAGGGTGCTAGTGTAATGACAGGCACACGAGACTTAACAACTTTATATCTCATCAGGGTGATGGGCGCAGTGCAGTTAATCAATTGTCACTAATGCATCTGTCATATAAGCATGAGCTTACTGCTAATCAGCAGGTATACCACCATATTACCACCTCGTACATATATCATTAAAAACCTCTTTAAAAAAAATTGCACAACAATACATGTTGCTGTGTTCTATGAATTTCTTTTTGCCTAATAAAAGTAAACCAATTTACAAAATTACTAACCGCTCTTCGAGCACAAACTTTCTAACACGGTCCGAAGTGTCACAGTTTTACATAGCTAATTAATTCAAGTAATCCACTGATGGACGTTATCCATCGACCTATCTGATCCATTCCATCTAGATCCGATATAGAGATTGTTAATTCTGTGTAACAAGTATTACGGGCGTGTAAGTAACGACGGTTATCTAACTCTATGGTTGGAAATCTTTCCACTAAAATATGCTGCGACAAATAAGTCGCTCAATCTGTTCTTGTCTATTTTGAAATAACTTGATGGGTTGCAGAGTAAGAAGCTTGGAGTTGTTTAAAGGCGTTTAAAGTATATTTTACTTTTAAGTTTTACCTAAGCAGTGATAGCTCAGTGGCAAATGCTATGGACTACCTCATAGCAGGTCGATGGTGCGAATCCCGTCGCGAGCTTGAATTTTACCGCATGGTGGTATAATAGAGCATTTTGCAAATGGCTAGCGGTCACCCTCACCTAGAAAATCTGTCGTCAAGCACGTAACGGCGTGTTCCGACAGCTGTCCTTGAGAGGCAGTAATTCTAGTTTAAACCTGTTGCCACCTACGACCACATCATCAATTACCATCAGGCGAGATTGTGGTCAAAGGCTTATCAGCACTAAAAATAAAAAATAGCCCTTATACCGTACATGGGCGGTCGGTGGAGTGTACGTACGCTAGCTACAAAATAACTTTAACATACTAAAACTTTGCTTCTGTTAACAACACACCAGACCGGCGATCATGTACCTTGACATTGCTTGAATGTAATAAATCAAATCCAAGGATCTTCTAAGTATTATATATTTTACAATAACGTCCCGGTTAGTAAGATGAAATGTCAAAATAGTGTCAGTTCAGTGACCTCTACTCGTACATTGGACTTGCAGTAACAAAATCATTACTATTTCTTGCTTATGAGTAATGGCAATATTGTTTGTACAAGTAACTATCCATGCATCCGTCGGTTTGTGAGCCAGGTGAGGTTATTTTTAATGTTAAATAAAAAAAAAAGATTAACTAAATGAAGTTGATATATTAACTTAACAGAGCCTTTATATATTTGGAAATACTTTGTATGTTTGTAAAAGAATAGTAAGTATAATTAAACAGTGACAATCATGATTATAACAATAAGAATAAAGATGAAATAACGGTGCCAGGTTCTGGATTAGCAAAGACAAATAATAGGTTCTTCTCAGGTAATTTTGTGCAGTTTTATAAAAAAGATCCCTTATATATTACAACACTCATATAAAAAAAAAACAAGTTCATGATTACCTAACCAACAAAAATTCTGAACACATATAATTTCAATTATACTTTATGGTTACACCTATTATCTATAGCTTATACTAGGTATCTGTAACTACATCCAAACCAACGGAAAGGAAAAAAACGATTTAAAAATACCCTCATTCCTCTCAGCCTTATTCCATGACCCCTCCAGACAAAACAACGGCGAAAGCAACATCGACGTAATTAGAGAACAAAGTGTTGTTGTTTAAATTAACCTTCCGTTCCTTAATGTGAGCAAAGTACTTGACAGTATGAGTAGAAGTTACGAATAAGCTTTTCTAATTATCAACACTTACAAAAAATATTTATTAGGTTGATTTTTTTATAAGAAAAAATTATAATAATTTCATTAAAAATTTACTTAAAATAATAGAAACAAATACAAACAGATATTTGTAAGTATCTTTATAATTATAAAATTTATTACATTGTCAACCTAAAATAATACTTAAAAACTGATATAATATTATATGCATTGAAATACAATTATTTATGGAATTTATTATTGATATTTGGTGTTTTATGTTTGGACTTTAATTTCCGTTACTTTATCCTATTAGGCTCAGATTTTAGGTATAAAATATCCATTCTATATACGGATGGCAAAAAATACAAGACTATTACATAGATCATCGTAATGGAAACAAAAGCGGACTTAATAAGCAAAAGCGACATCAAGAAACGGACGAATGATTCCTTAAAGTCAGTATGGTGAAAAGCATATTTAACAGAGGTACGGCCAAAAAGTAGGTCTGATTTGTGTTTCCTTGTTACATATAGCTTACATGACATATGCAATATCTGTGTCACATTATATCACTCCTCATTCAGGTGGTATTCTCCTATAGAACACAGTTAGACTAAAGATGGCCTTACTCCATGGCCTGTTTTGAAAATATTATTTTCAAATCCATTGGATAAATATTTTTCGCACATTTTCGAAAATGGTCAAGAATTCTTCATCATTGGTGTCAAGTCAGTTGATCAATTTGAAGTTTAGTCTAGTCTTGAAGTTTAAATAAATCAAACGGTAACGTTAGGGTTATGATAATTATAAGCTCTCAAATTGCACCTGAGCGTACTTACGTAGTAGAGCAGTATTTTATTAACGTTTTCCTAATATAGAAGTCACACTAAACATCCTAAATGTACTGGGTGCATACGTAATATATACATTTACACATTTGGCACCATCGAATGTAGTTTGAATGTGTGCAGAAAAATATCAATTACAGGTGCATTAATTAGAATAAATATTCATGCGCTATGAAAACGAATACTGTTATATCGCCTCCCGGTGGATATTCGTAAACCAACCAAGGGATAAAATACGCAACCTAAGTAACATGCCACTGCTTGCTTCAATGTTTTAGTAAACTGTTGGTGCATAGTAGGCGTAGTACAGAATTATTAAAAAAGTATGCTGTTGTTCTGTGTGTTTCTAGACAAAGAATATTGTTCCGTTACTTATATGACCCCGCATGATTAGGATAATGGAAGATGATGATATTCTTGGATATAGATCCTTATCAATTTTATTAACTTCTGAAACTGAGCCCATACTATAAATTAAACATACAACCAGTGCCTAAACGTAAGGGAACTGAACAAGGTGAGCTGGCAAGCCTTTAAGTCAGCACTTAATTTATGGTCAATTAACCTGGTGTTAAAGTTAAATAAGGTGACATTTAGATAGCCCGGGTTTACAGACTACGCTGGGGTCCAAAAGAACAGGTAGGTAACAAAGGATGCTTTGTTACAGTTAAAATTAATTGACAGGAAATTGTTCGAAAATAATTTGTAGTTAATGAGAAAATTGAATCTTTTTTCGTTTAGTTTTTTCTTTATTGTATCTGTTGCTAACCGAACGGTCTGGAACATTTTCGGCCTTTAAAAATTTTAACTTTTGAAGCAATGACATTATAGTCGCAATGCTAAGGAGTGCTACACATGAGGTCCATGGTACGAATTCTACCTTGGACTCGAGCTTCACCATATATTGTTCGTGCTTGTTACTAACCTCAACATTTGCAAAGTAGTGTCCATTTGGTCACGTCTCTACTGGTAATGAAAGCTTCTCCATTCACTCACTTTCAGGATTTCACACATCGTACGTCATCTTTTTTATGTCCTATATTTTAAATTTCCTAGATATTTCAAACCACTTGCTTGCTTCGCCGTTCATAACCGATCCACTAGGTTTAACAACATTTGCGGTCATGACTTGCATGGGTGACCACCTCAGCTACCACACTCATGTAAAAAATCTGTCACCAAGCAGTTAACGGCGTGTGTCTTGAGAACCAGTAGTTATGGGTTAGCCTGAACGGCATCTTTGACCACATCATCACGCACCATCGGCTGAGATAGTGGTCAAAGGCTGAGTATTAGCTATAGAAAAAAATACAATGGCATTTTTTGAATTGTTTAATTTTAATTGATTAAAAGTCACGTAAGTTTGACACATATTAAAATATTATTTTGAGCCAATTTTACTTACAGTTGTATTACCTCGAGAATGCGTCTGGAGACGTGAGACAGATTCTTGAGCAGAACGGATACAAATGGCGACAGTGCACGCGTTGGGCATATGGTACAAAACGCAGAAAGGCCTGTATAGTTGACCGTGTTCCAATCTACTTACCGTTTGTAAAATAGGTGTCACTGATAAAATTGGTGCCTTGTTACAACGGAAGTAAAACATAAGGACTTTATATCGCCCGCCCGGTCAATTGCGGCAACTGCTAAGGTCACCGAAAGACAAGGAGCCATTCAACGAACCAGGTGTATACAAAATCCCCTGTGATTGCGGCAAGAGCTACGTAGGCGAAACTCGTCGCAACATTGCGACGAGAATAACAGAGCATATACGAAGTGTTAAGAACTTGGACACAGGTAGATCTGCCGCGCCGTGCCCGAACATGCTCAAGAGGCTATAAGACTTTCGTATTAGCAAAAGAAAGGTTCATGATACCGCGAAAGGTACGGGAAGTCATAGAAATTGACCGTCATCTTGCCGCAAAATACAGTCAGTGCAGCGTGTACGGGTCTGGTTGTATGGAACGACAGTAATACTAGTGACGAAGAATCCAATGAAGCCCCTGCGCCGACGCCGTCGGTGACGTCAGAGCGAGCGAGGAGGAAAGCAGTGCGCGCGGCTCAATCCGCGGCCGTCGCCGTCGGCGTCGCCACCGCCAGTGCATGCGCGGACGCGATCGTGAGCGCAGGCACTCCGTGATGAAGCGACTCTGAAGGTCGCGAAACCGGTCGAGCAGCATTCTTGAAGTAATACAACCGTAAGTGAAATTGGCTCAAAATAATGATTTAATATTGTTTAATTTTATTTCCATCAATAATCATATTATATGTTGTCATTCATCGTCTTCAAAAATGTTATTCTCATTATTTATTTATACTTTCAAATATTTTAAGCAACAATATTTGAATAGAAAACAAAGTGACAGTAACTTAAAAATGTGTCAAACACTTCATATTAACTTTTTGGATGCTAAACCATTCATTTTCGTACCCGTGTGGACAATACTTGAATTCTGATAAATAGATTTTATTACAAGGAAAATAACTATTTCGCAAAATCCATGAATCAAAGAAGGAAAGACAGCGCCATCGTTACGTCAGTTACGTGCTGAGGCCCGCGCTCGCCGCCTCGCGCAACCGTGACTCCCAGACGAAGGGCTACAATATAGCCCGAAACTGGTCGGAATCTATCCGGTAAATATAACGCGAGTCCCAGCCGGGTGCTTATTTAGTCATAATGGACAAAACTCGCGATAGTTTTCTAAGTGAAAATCCATGACCTTTGAAAATACTACTTATGCATCCCACATTTTGCATGTATTTCATTGTACATCCTTTTGCTAATATCTCTCTGTTACATTATTATTTTGTTAAAATTGGTGTCCAATAAAGAGTATTTGTATTGTATTGTATTGTATTGTATTTCTCTCCTGCGTAGGTATTGGAAAAAGTGATCTCATTAAGAGAAATTTGATGCAAGAGCTATAAAAAATAGGTAAATCGTAACTTGGTTTGTTAGTTTTGAAATGTTCCGTAATATCTTATCTCTATATATATAAAAAAAAACAATAGCAGTTTGTTTGTTATGCTAAAACTCAAGAACGGCTGAGCCAATTTAGCTGATTTTGGTTTTGAAATGTTTGTCGTAGTCCAGGGTTCATCTAGTTTCTATTATTTTTTAATAATTTACTCTCAGCTTTAAAGCACTAGAACATAATTTAAATATAACTGTGCGTGAATAATCCACGTTTAATTTATTATGATATTTGTGACACATTCGCAACATTAATCATATGGATGATACAAAAGAAGATAACTTCTGTTACACGTTGCGGTTTCAAAAAATATTTTTATTCATATTATTGGTACCGTAAACTGCTAGTTATAATATGTAATTTTGTGAATACCATATTCTTTCATATTCATATTCACGGACAGCTGCAAGAACACACATTTAGGTGCATATATTTTACTCTGCCCTTCCACCATGCAAAACTATCACATTCAAAATGTAAGATTTTTTTCAAAAAAGGAAGATACTTTACTGACAATATATAAAATTTACCTTATGCAGGATTATTGGTAAAATGCTAACAACTATTTAGGGTTGACTTCTGCTAATCCTAAGAAACATTTTGAGATGTTTTTTTATGTTTTTGATTTCTTTTAATATATTTTTTTCTTGTTTTAATGCCTACTCCGAGCCAAGGGCGCGGTGGCGACACGGGACCGTGCTGTGCTCCCTTAGAATAGAATTTTGTATATTTACAAAGAAATAAAAAATAATGATATGAAATAATACATTACACGCACAAGAAAATTTTAAGACCACATCAGGTGGCTCTCATACTTATTCCGAAAAAACACATAAAAAAAACAAAAAGAAATTTAAAAAAAAAGAGATAAATTCTGAATAAAGGAAAATCCTCTGGAAGTTTTGTTAGAACTACCAGAAGAAACCCGAGAGAGGTTGTTAGCATTTCACCAATAACCCTGTATATATAAAGGACAAGGATCGACACTGGGCTCCGGGCGAGTGCAGACAGTAGGCATGTAATTACTAATTAAACTGCTTCAATGAATACTGCTTATATTTTATATGACTTTTGACTCGATGGGCAATGAATCTTATGGAGTGAAAAATGTCACAGTTTGCTGTAAAAGTGTTGAATTTCTTTATAATTTTAAGCATATCCTGATACTTACTAAAAAACTCACCAACGCAGCAAATTATAACTTACGTAAAATAAAGACTGTTTGAATAATATAAAACAGAAATTTTCTATACAAAAATCCAACCAAATTTATGGTACCAATAAAAACCATTATGAATTCAACAAGAAAACCACTAAAGTGCTGTCTTTACAAAAGGAATATTAGTTTGAAGCGATGAAAATGAAAACTAGTTCGACAAAAACATTCCTCCAGCAGAACAGATTTAACTTTCCTAATAAAGCAAACTATTCCAACAGTGTTAAGCTTTTGCCAGACACGGCTATGTGTCTTCTTTCTCGTTATCTTTACAGAATAATACACTCTGAGCAGTACCTAATCTTAGTATTACTGAGTTATACTGGAATAATAGGAGATTGAGTCTTTGAGGGTCGGCAATACATTGACTGTACATGTTTGCCATCACATAAAAAACTAAGCTTAGGTTAAACTGAACAATAAACTTTTTCAAGGCTTTTCAATTATTTTCGTAGGCATTAAAGTGTATCGAAATGTAATCATTTCGCACACGTGATTTTTACTGACCAGTTTAGTTCTAAATGAGTTACCAGCAGATTGCTACCAAGGACTTTATTGTATTTAATTCATTTTCTTTAGAAAAACAAACCACTTTCTCACCTAACACATAATAACCTCTACTGTTAGTGGTATAGTGCGATGTTACCAAAGTTCTTATGCTATTTTTTTTTATAAATAATGCGCAGGAATTCAAACACATTCAAAATTCGTGCTACGTTGATGCTCCAATCCCCCGAAAGCGAGGCCATTATGCAAGATTCTGCGGAGTCGATTCCAATTACAGTTTTATTCATCTCCTACGGCTCTGACATGAAACTCCTATACAGCTCGATTATACAATACCGCAGCCTCAGTTGAAACAAGTAACTTACCACACTTGTTACTAGTTAATCATTATATCCATACCTCTTTATTAATCTTGTGATTGTGATCGGTCCTCTAGTAGAAATATTAGATATGAGTCAGTATCGTGTTATTTTGTACCACAGATAAAATAAATCCATTCTCTGAATTATATTTTTTTACTCGACTCGCTTGGTAACGTATAATGAATATGCGGTATCAATGCATGCGCAGACGCGGTCGGGAGTGCACGTATTCCATGATGAAGTGATCCAAAAAGTCACGTAATCGGTCGACATCAAACTAATTGGCTGATTTGACGTAAATAAAATCAGTTTCAATTTTTTTTAAAATAACCCATGGATGCGGATAGCTCTTGCAATCGAGTTTCTACGATACTTACTTATTGTGTTAACAGACTTTTCTTTTTGAGTTATAACCGAGGTCTATTATAGACAAAGTCGAAATATTATTACCGTACAACGTGAGTGTCTCACGAATGTGTTAATACTTTTGTAAGTAAAAGTAATAATTTTTCAATATTTCACTACATAGCTACGAATTCCAATCAGCAAACCACAAAACATAATTAAAACCGGCGATGTGCGGGTCAGAATCGCGCTAAAAATCTTGGACTCTATGAAAACATTAACGATTTTTATGTTAATTCTGTGTTGGTACGGGATCCTCGGTGCGAGATTCCAAATCATACTTAGCTGTATGTATTTAACTATTCGTAGCACTTATACTAAAAATAAGTAACTCAACACAGTGAATGAGAGTAATATAATCAGTTATTCATTCTATTTAATTAGTGTCCTACGTTTGATTGTAAGAGTTGCACTCTTATCATGTCTATACCGGGTAGCTTGAGCCCAGCCGCCGATAATGAAGCAACAAAACTGTTTTACACCGTTTTATCTCCGAACCACACCTGTCTCCAATCCCGGACTCTGTTTGTCGACCCGCTCTCTCTAATTAGCCTTCATAATGACTAGCGACACTCCATTAATTATAACAAAACGCGTTTTGATGTGGACAAACAAAGCTGAAAAACAACTTTGCGACCTCAAACTGGAAGTAACTCTGAACATCTGTTGCCAAAGCTGAAATTTTTGTTCATGCTATAAACAGCTTTGGCCTCACCAACTTTATAATGTTAGGCCCTAGTTATGTTAAAATCTTGAAATTCTTGTTTCATTTTTCTCTTTTATCAAAAAAGACGCGACTTGAACATATATTTGTGCGTGATTCATACGGGTGCGTAATGGGTTACTTACAAAAAAATCTTGTAATATTTCATTTTGGTATTTTTCATGTAAATTTCTTTGTAAATAAAACTTTGTAAATAAAATTATCAAGATACAGGATTATTGCTAAAAATGCTAACAACCACATATGGTTGACTTCTGCTAGTCCTAACAAACATTTAGAGATGTGTTTTTTTTGTTTAAAAAAAATTTTTTTTACTTATTTTTTTTGTGTTTTAAGCCTACTCCGAGGTAAGAGTGGCCGCCGCGGCAACACTGGACCGCGCCATGCTCTCTTTGAATAGAATTTTGAATATTTCGAGCAAAGTAATAAAAAATATGATATAATACATTACAGGCACAAGATACTTTTAACATCAGGTGGTCCTCGTATTTATTCTGGCAAAAACACATAAAAAACAGAAAAAAAAATTGTAAATATAAATTCAAAATTTATTATTTTTCTAAACAAAAAAATATCATCTCAAAATGTTTGTTAGGACTAGCAGAAGTCAACCCTAATAGGTTGTTTGGATTTTACCAATAACCCTGTATATTCTCGCACAAATTTAGAAATTTAACAGTTAGTTTAAGAGCATCAACAATAAGCTAGTAATACATTATACCTTGATCCTGAAATGGAACCCTTTTTGTTCACTCAATGATCGTATCGTACTTGTTACTACCGACATTGATACTGCTTCGACACAGTAAGCGATACAAGGTGATCCTTCAAATTTAATTCTCTTATCGTAATTAAAATTGACAAATGGATACAAAAATACTTCATCAACAGCCTCAACAGGCTTGGCTTGAAGTTTGACAGATCACGGTGACTCAGCGATAAGCTGGAAATGCTTTTGAAATACAGTGAACTTCTCTCCAGACTTATCTACTTAGTAGCCGAAATCATTTTGACTATTAACTTTTTAAGTGAGTAAATGCTTTATATGACGTTGGTTAGCTTTTTGACTCTGATTTATGATGCCGCCTCTTTTTAATGTGTAATAACTGTATCTAAATGTCCGTAATTACTTTCATGTCATATAACTCCGATAGTTTTGTAGCTGATAGCTACAAATCTATTAGCTGTATATATTGCTTTTATATATTGGACTATGACACAAACGTTGAATGAAATTGAACTGGAAACAGCTATGGAAAATAACAGTTCACATACATATTCATCTAGTATAAAAAGAAATGACTTAGTGGAAAAAATTTCTTATATAACGTAAAATACCATGAATCTTGGGTTACAAGTTTCCATCTTCAATTTGCGTAAGCTGTCGCCTATATTTTAAAAAGGATTAAGGAAAAAAATGCGGAAAATATTTGTATAGGAGGTTGCTGACACAGAGAGATTTACGTCCCGAAACAAAATCTCCTATGAATTATGTCATTTAAAGCTGCGACAGCTGCTAACAATGCAGCTTTCTCTCTGTTCCGCTTCTGAATTGTTTGTTGAATATTTTTGTAAGTAATGTGACTATATTCTAGTATCAAAATAGTGGTTTTTAGTTCTTAATTGCACTGAAATAACGATAAATAAGTAGTTACATTTCATATGAAGAGTTAACGATGTGAGTGCGACATACCATAGGAATCTTGATGAGACTTTGGTGCTCATAAATATTTTATATCTGGTTTGCAGACACTATCTCGCCTACGATCAACGCCAATGACATATGGCGCTTGACGTACAAAATTCAAAACAATAATAAGCTCGCGTTCTTCATTTTTTACTGATAAATTATTCATATCATAATCCGAGTGATGGAAGCGATCGCGGACCGCGTTCCGTCGACTCATCCGACAGGTCTAATTTAATGCGTGCATTTATTATTGGTAATGGAATTAACCGAGCCCGATTATCATACGATTTGATGGACGCACTATCTCCTGATCGCGGACCCGTGCCGCCCACTGCACTTAAAAAAATAGAAAAACCGGCAGAGGCCCTCAGACGACTTGGTCATTACGCCTAATTATTGTTATCTTTATGGTAGCAATCGGTCTGCTGTACTCATTTAGATAAAAAGCTTCTTTATAACGCGAATTTCTTTGTCATTTTTGTGTCCCCAAAACCTTGAAAGGTTTTTCTGTCGCCCATCATTTGTGGCGTTGTTTTATAATGACAGAGCGCACGATGACTCGATTCGTCCGTTGCCTTCATTATTTGCGGCGACACGGATATTCCTAAGTTTTTTTAGTTTTATTATCTACGAGTCGCATCTTTTGAACTGTAATTGAATTATGGAATCATCTTTTTGTTTTTGGCCGGAAGTGGTGAAGCTATCCGTCCGAGTATAATTTGTTAGCTTTGGGCTCGTCAGCAACAAAGTATTGGTTGAGAGCTGTTTAAATGAAAAGGCAGCAAATGGCGCTTTTCTGAAAACCCATTGTTCAGATTAGTTAGTCGGGCGTGTTTAGTCACGTACCTGGTGTTTCAAAACGTTCTCGTTGTAATTGAACAGCGGAAAACTGGCAGGCTTTGTTTGCTTTAAATTGCAGAGTGGATGTGCGCCTTTTAAGGTGATATTACGTTTGTTTTGCGTTGATTGCTAGTTCTTAGTATTTTATTATAGCGGTATATACTTACCTGTATGACACCACTGTGATTATAATTTGAAGAAGTGAAAATTTTATTTTTGAAGCAGTGATGGCTCAATGGATTTGGCTATGGTCTGTCGCGCAACAGGTCCATACTTTGAACCCCGCCACGGACTTGAGCTTCACCGCATGGTGGAAGGGCATTTAGCGAATACCTGCCTGGCTAGCGGGTGGTCGCTCAAGTATAAAAATCTGTCGCTAAGCGTAAGTGTTCCGGAAGCTGTCCTTGAGAACCAGTAATTCTAGGTTAAGCCTGTTTACACCGTCGACCACATCACCACCCTTTAGATGAGATTCTGGTTAAAGGATTACTTATCAGCAATAAAATATATATATATAGATCTGTTCCAGCTGTCCGCACTGATCACTATTTTGAGCCATCAGGAATTAAAATACTATTTTTATTAGATATAAATTTTGTTGAACATAGCCACACAACATAGTGCGTTAATTTGAACGTTGGTAGAACAGTAAGACGGAGACTGTATTTGCCTTAAATCATATCAATGTGATTGTGTAATTTTGGGGTTCTAATACCAAGACATTTTGTGAATGGCATGGATTTTATTCAAGATAATAAAACTGCTTATCTTTTCATTACCTCGTACATCAAGTCATAAAATATTGTTTCAAAAACGTTTTCACAAAATTCTAATATGTACAAAAAATGATTTTCACGTTCCTTAAAAATGACAATAAATTGTCTCAAATAGACTTAACCCTATTTGAGACAATTTATTCGCATTTTCAAGGGCCAACAGAAACTTGGCAGCAGAAATCGAACAATGCTCAATTTGGCTGGCGTAGCTAGCAAGCAGCTGCGTTAGACGTGACCATTTCCTTGCGGCTACGGCAACTGGAGCCACAGGAAATTAAAAAAAAGCAACTGAGATCGTCATTATCGTGAAACCGCTACTGGAGTCACGTCCAACAAATAAAGCTTCAACTTTAGGTACAATCTGTTCTCAAACAGGCGAGATTCTTACCGAAAACACATTTACCGTTTATGTCATGTACTTGTAATGTTATAAAGTTTCAGAGGGATGGAGAGATCGTGAAACGTGTGTATTTACGGAAAGGTTATAACTTTCTTGAGTGCTGATATTTTCGTTTGCAGAGTGATCACCTTCCCAGTTTCGAAAGTGGCATATATTTATATAACGACAGGTTGTATATTTTGATGTTTTTTCACGATTTTGGTAATTTTTACAGCTTTCAATATTTGTAGGTACTTGAAAGACGTTGAAAAAATAAGTAACATCGTACATTCCATGGCGTCGCATTAGGATAATATACGAAAAACTGTTGTATTATGCTAGCTAAACAAACTTTTGCTCAAAGTCTTTATCATCTTTTTACCCATAACCCATTCATGTGGGGTCGGTAACAATATGTTTTCTCTGACAATGGTACGGAAATGGACGGCACAGGTACGTATTGTAGAAAATTTGGCTTCAGGATGGTAAAATCCTATTTTCCGTCTGAAGCGAAGCAATACCTCATTGTCGTCTATGCTAGTAGTGGGATGATGCTCATTCACTTAATTATTTCCGCGAGACACCTTTTACGACTTTTTTATTCCTATTTTCTGGAAATTTAACGGCATCGTAAGGAAATTTCTTACGGTGCCGTATGACATACATTATCAAATAGTATCATTTAAAAACCAAAGACTAAAACTCATCGCATTTTAATGTGATTGTCAGCTATTGTGTTCACTAAGCTTAAGCAATTAATAAAACGTTTTAGAAAAAACATGACCAGACTAATAGAGTACCTATATAATAGTTTTAGTTTCTACACGAAATGGTTTATTTTTCTACAAAAACCATTTGTTTTCTGCCAAACAGGTTGACTCTATTTTAAAAGTCAAATTTATCAGGTTTGGTTCTAGAGAAACGACCCTAGATCGTTCAGAGCCAAGTGTGAAGTGATTAATCGACACTGGAACACGCGACTGGGTGTTATTTCGGAAAGAATGCGCGGAACGTGCTTCTACGCTGACCCCCGCAGAGTAACAAAATACTGGCCGGCACGGACGGATGCCCGCCATTTGTTGTCTATGATCCCTCATTTGAATTTGGAATCGTGTCTCAATTTGGGGTTTTCCTTGACGTTTCTTGTTTAAATTTCAGTTTCCTACTTTAAAAATATTTTATACCTACCATTATTTTACTAGCTCATCTTTCTAAACCTAAAAGTATTTGCCTGTATTCGATTATTTGTGTCGCTTAAACTTCTTATATATAGTTGTAATAAATAACAATTTTCTATATTCTGTTCTTACAGGGTATACGAGTATACCCTGTTAGAACAGAATTTGTTATAGATATATAGTTGTAATAAATAACAATTTTCTTGTTTTTGTTTTAAAATTAGTTAACATTAGTAATGCAAATAAAAAAAATTGTATCATTCAAAATCATTTATTCAATTTTCAATTACAAATTTTATGTATAAAAATATTTTATTTTACTTCCATATGCTGTACCGTACTTTGAGCTGAGCATGTCGATAGATGAATCGTCTCTTCAGTAGACAAAAACAAGTCTGATTAATTTGATGTTTGTTGCAAGGGACTAGGTCCTGGCAACAGAGAACAAATAAATCTTTTGGTAATTTCTTTGTATCATTTTTTTTTATTATTATTTGGTTTTATTCATTTTTCACAGACTCCGGGGTCCGTGCCATTTTTGAAGTTAACAGAGAAATTTATTGAGTAATTACATTAATATAGGGAGCATTCTTACATACTTAGGGGAACACAATTTTAAGGAATTCACTATTACTAAACAGCTGCAAACAGATTTGCACAGGCATTCCGAACGGACCAGTGTCCTCAAGCAGCACTCGTTTTTATGTATCATTTTGATTACTTTACTTTAATTCCGGCTTCTGTCTTTTCCACAAAACTATTACTTTACTCAAGGATAAAAATGAATGCTATTCTCATAGGACATTTATCTTTCAAAACGGAATATCTCCGAGATACCTATTATGATTTCGTCCACCATTGTGCCAGGGTTGAGGAAACAGGAAACCATTACGGCACCATATGCACCGGGTGTCACACAAGTTTTGGATATCTACCCTCGGTATAATTTGAAACTCTTTTGCGTGACGTCATAACGTCGTATTTCTGAAATGTCTTTGTCGTTTGTGAAGGAATATTTTGCAATAGTTTTCAGGTATGGTATAGAATAATAGTGATCTCGCCTTTTTTACCCCCGACGGCAAAAAAGGCTTGTCATAAGGTTAAACTCTTTATCTGTCTGTATTTGCTTAGTGACATGATATGTCTGTGTTTGTTTCGTGACATGGTAGGTTCAAAATGGCTGAAGCGATCAAACTTTTTTATTGTTTTAAGCCACTATTAACGCAATGGTTTTAAGTTAAGTTCGATGAAAATCTGATAAGTCAATCCTGTGCTTTGCAGGTTTACTTATAAAGAGCTTAAGCACCATGGTGTCATTGGATCTGAATACATATTAAAGATTGATACAGATAGGTTTGCATTGGATATATAAAGTGTTAGTGACAAAAGATTTTCAACAAACATCATTTCCAAAGTGTTTAAGTTCTAAATTACACATTACAGTTTACGGTATGTATTAGCGTAGATATTTTTATACGAGCAACATTTATTATTTTGATGACAAAAGCACGTAAACGTGTATTTATATGGGGACTACGCTCCTGGCGGTGCGGTGGTGTAAAAAATACTCGGACTACGCTCACTGTTGTGTATCTAATTTGCAGCGACGACTCAGTAATAAGTCAACATCTGTTTGTTTTGTAGTCAAACTTGCTACTAATATGGAGCATTGTTTTACAATAGGCGACTTTTAAAATGACAATTGGGAGGATATGTAACCCTCATGCGATTCCTTTTATTAAGTATACAAATTTTAATTTGTCAAATGGTCATGCTGTGCTCATCTAGAAATAAATAGTTTATTAAAGTTTGTTTAGAAATATCGTTAACTTGGCATTTATAATAAAAAAAATATAACTAATACCTATTTTTCCGTTATTATTGACTTATTAATATATAATTATAATTATCTTAAATAAATTTTTGTAATTATCATATACAGATTATGATATATATTATTTATCATTATTGTCCTTGGAAACCAGTCCCAAAGGCAAATCCCAAGTTACTCTCTTTCCAAACAGTTTCTTTTACATACTCGTATATATAAATTTGCTTTCCGGATGGTTATGTAGATACTTTTCACTAACCACGATCTAGCATAATATCTCTTTACTGGTATTATATCTCTTGATTCAATCACTCCCATTACACCCATATACTTAACTCATACAAACTGCTTAGGATACTGATAGATGTATTTGTTTGCCCTCATTTTTTATAAGTAGACCATCGTCAGTCTGGTCTAAATATGTTTGCCGAGATCTTTCCCTTTGAAGTATTCAATCACACTCGCCTATTATTGTACCTAGGAAGTACTTGTATCTCCTTTCTGTGTATCCAAACCATCAGTATATACTTCTTTACTAACTTATTATCGTCATACACTCCACATTTTTTTACAAATCTATTTCATGCCCCATCTTTTAGAGACAGTCATGCAGGTACTTATACTTCTCAAAGCTATTATCAAAGCTACATTATTTCGATTTTGAACTCTTTATGACATAAACCTGTATCATTGTCACTACTATAATAGCATTTTTTATGTTATTGTGACGGAACAAGCTAGAGGCCCACCTGATGTTAAGCGGACTGGCCTCTGCCTATAATAGATCCTTTTTGTCACAGGTTACGAATTGCACTGCGCCCGTCACCTTGAGACATAGTAGTTAAGTCTCATGTATCTTAATTACCCGTAATTTCACTGGCTCTCAAGAACTGCTGCCGCAACACACCGATAGGTGCTTAGCAACAGACTTTCTACTTGAAGGTGGTCGCTAGCTAGGTCGCAAAATGCCCTTCCACCACGCGGTGAAGCTCAAGCCCGCGGCGGGATTCGAACCATAGACCTGCTGCACGGCAGTCCATAGCCAATGCCAAATAATTTTAATATAAATACTAATTAAAAAAATAAATACTTTGATGTAGAAATTTTGCTCCAGTATTTTAAACTGCAACTTGTTTTTTACTTCGTCTAAAATCCTACAATGTGTAATGAATTTGTAACAGAAACACTTTAAATAAACTCTGTCACCGTGTCACATGTTTTATATAAATCTGAGTTTTAACGACGTCGGCACTCAATAAAATTTATTTTTTAATAGCTTTACGAGCCTAGATTTGTAACGTTCTTCACACTTATACATATTTAGGGTCAATTTCTATACAGATATTTCTGATAATAACATAAACTGTTGTTTATGGCATGTACATATATTTTAATGATTATATCTGGGTTAAATTATAATTCTCTATCTTATATCAGAAATTCATGATGTTAATACAACTATCAATCATGTTTTAAATAACTTTATTGGGATTTAACACCTACAGAGCCAGCTCCGGTATTTTCCGGTTGCCTGATGGAGAATTGGATTTTATTTTTAGCTCGTCTGTTTGCAGACGCGTAGATACTTGTATATTTATTATGTTTTGAACAATATTTTCTTTTTGGAAACGTGAAAATGTAAATGTTCAACATTGCATATATTTTTGTTTAGAAAAAGAACATTCGTTCTTTCAGTTTTCACATATAATGTCGTTGTATATAAACAGAATCAACCAGCATTGACAAAGTAAGAAATTATAAAAGAAACTTATTATATTTTCAAATATTATATAAGAACCTATTATTTTTAATTAACAAAGTGGTATCGTAAATTTGATATGGGAAACATAAAAGCCCGACACATTACTTTCGCTTGCCTCACCTATTCTATAATCACTATGGGCATATCAGAGCGTACTTCCTCAAACACAATTGTGAAAATATAATGAGTCATTACGGTAACCCTTCATACAAACTTTTTGTCACACCATGTAAGGGAGCCTTTATACTTGGCGAATAGCCGTTAACACTCCCCGATGGTATCAACACCTGATAATCATCGGGCTTGTAAGATCATGTTACGTTCGCATGCTTAGATGAAGATGATAATGTTTGTACTTTGGGTATAGTTCTTTATTACATTTTATTTTCTTAATGCTGGGTGGATAAATTTATGTGCGGGTTTATTTAAATTTTACCGTCGCTAAAAGGTCTTTTTATTCTGAAATCCCTGCTCACATTTTTCTTAGTGAATGATATGAGAGAAATAAATTACCATAAATAATAATGTGATAATATTTACCCCTTTCTTGTTATCGTATAAAGCTAAGGAATAAACATATCTATTATGTCTTGTTGTAACTTTCGCTTGTTATGTCTGTGACATTTTTGTTTGACAAATGACATATGAGTTATAGAAACTTCTTGTTTTATATTAATAAAGCCTTTTTTTGGGCAACAAAAAAGGCTGCGACAAATTGCACTACAATCTGTTCAGACGCTTAGAAAACAAAAAAGAAAGTAGTGTCACATCAGCTTCGAATAATAATTTTTTTCACGAACTTAATGTTTTTTTTATCTAGTATTTGACCACTTAATGGTTAGTGATGATGCGGTCGAACACTATGCTTAGTATTATTATCTGGGAGTTGCGATGAAATGTATCATGATTTTTCTATGTAATCCAAAACCTTCAATGTTAGTCCCTAGGCATTGGAGAATAACAAGAATAATTATATAACGACAGGTCTCTAGGACCATACCTGACTGGGTAGCGTTTATAGGAAGCTTAATGGAAAAAATAAAATATGACTACTAGCGGCCTGCTCTAGCTTTGCGCGGGTAATTACGACTTTAAATTGAGATGTTAGCTATCCTATCTTTCAATTTGGACCAAATCACACAAGGTGTGCAAATCAAACTTATAAGTTGGTTTAGTAGTTTAGGAGTTCATCGCGGACAAACAACGTGACATGTAATTGTTATATATAAAGATAAGGCAAATCCCCCCAATGGTGGAGCCCTTGTCAGCAGTAGACGTTACGGTTGAAGTGATGATGATGATGATTGTAATGTGGGAAACTGAATGGTAGACAACGAGTGCATAAGGCAGATGTGCAAATTTGATAATGAAAATGTGTAAGTAGAATGTCCAAGATAAGGAATCAGAAGAAATTTGAAAATAGCACCAATGACAGAAACAAAAAGTATTAACGGCAACGTATTCCACTTAGAGTGAGATACGAACAACAATAAAAAAACCGTTGCATTGATTATAAGAAAACATCTTTCACTACTGCATTTTACATAAGTGAGATGTCGTCAGGTAAGTGACATTATTACCAACATATTTATTAAATGTCAGACAATTTTGTCCGTACCAGATATTGTTACAGAATATCAGTATTGTCACGAATGTTTAATGAGATCCTGCCAAGCCAGCGTTATTTATCTCAATCCTAATAATATTCAAAACACGTCGAGTTCACGCAACAAGTGTAAACTCTCCGCGCAGGCCTAACTACCAGACTTCCGTGACCAATCGTGACGGATAGAGCTAATTTATCAAACCTTGCTTCAATTTTATAATAACTCAGGTTGCGTGTGTGACTGAATATTCTATTAGACGGTGAACGATTAATCTTCAGACGGTAGGTTATTAGTGTCTAAGCCGGATTAATGGCTGTTTGTTATGTGATCGAGTGCCGGTTTCGATCGAGTTTTTAATCCTTGGAAACTGTGAGCTTTAACGTTCACGATGTTTATTTTTCTACTAATATTTCTCATATGATTTTATGAGTTTTAATTAGATATTAAGTACTTTAATAATGACCTGCACTTAACTTTAGATTATATGCAAACGTTTAACACTTACTAAAAGGCAATTAGTATCATCAAGCCTTTCCAGAATCATTCCAGCCGTATTCCGACGTTATGTCTGATGAAGCTATTTCAAATTGTCGAAACAATTGCATTATTGAAAACAAATTAATTTAGACAAACCATTGTGATGGCTAATCCCAGCCATGCAACGAAATCCATGTTCTTCGCCTCGCATCCACCATGAGTTCACCACCTCGAGAATGCAAAACAGCAAGTTTTATTTCTTACGAAGAAGCAGATCAGATGACCGGACGACGCATCATACCCTGGCTACGTCGTTGAGTATAACTTTAGGCTACATGCCGGGGCGTGCGTATCTTTTTCACGAATACCACTATTTTCAGCGTCTCTGTTATCTTAAAGATTCCAGTTTTTCTGTTCTTTAGATATTGGTGGATACAGGCTTATAGAAATAATAATCTTTTTGAGGACTTCAGCAGCAGAAGGGTAGCGCCCAGAGGCATCCAATCGTACCCAACGTTCTATAAGATGGGACCCAAGGCTGACAAATTCACATGGTTAGGGTAACTATCTTCAGAGTATGTGAGATAATGGCAGAAGATAGGCTTTTCACTTCATTGGTCAAACAATCTAAATATAAAAATGTAACTGATCGATGAAGAGGAAGTACTTATAGGCGATTAGTTCCAACTTGGTTAATTCTTTTCAAACGGCACCATTTCTATAACCTGATTATGTGACATTGATCCCATACTTATCTAAATAGTTACAATTCATCTATAGGAAAGTGTCTGTTACTTATCAAAGTAATTAATACGTCTGATATTAAAATAAAATCTGTGCCATCGAATCCGGTTTAATCCCATTTTGAAGGGCTCATAGCGTAGCTTGCTTAGTTATTAATGAGCGATCAACTATGTTAAGCAACGTCCATTGCGGTCATGACTTGGATGTTCGCCTGGCTAGCTACCACCCTCTTTTCTGTTGCCAAGTACCTTACGGTGTGTACCCGCAGCAGTCCTTCAGCGCCAGTTATAAGTAAGCCTGAACAACATATTCGACCAAATCACCACTTGCCATAAGTCGAGAAAGTGGTCAAAGGCTAGCCCATCAGCTAGATAGCATTTTCCAATTTTTACATCAATTAAATCTCATTAAGCAGCATGCTCACGTAAATGTGAATAGGGTGATACAGGGATTGAAAACAGGGATTCTTATCATCCTTATAGCATGTTCATATTAAAATTAGTGGGTATATACTAACAACGTAAGCAATCCCAATGGGTTGGCATCAAGAACGCAATCCCTACAGGACTGAGCCCAAAAATTTTTTTTACAGTCTATGTGCTTGTGTGTTGTCAACGAAACATATTATTAATAGTATGCTCTTGTGTCTATATTCCTCGTGTTGTTAGATAAGAAATATTGTACCGACCCCATAATTATGAGAAAAACAAGGGTAGGTTGTTAATTGGTGATAATTAATATAAATTAATATAATTAATATTAATTGTTAATAGGTTATAGTATTTTCGCGAGGATTTTAGAATCTATCACAATCTAATAAGTAACAAAAGTAAAAATAAAAACAAAATACACTTTTTATATTCTTGACAATTAACAAACTAGAATTCCATGACATAGCGAGCGAAGCGTATATGTACATTATAAAAGTTTTTGATACCAACATAAAAACAAGTAGCGTCAGCTGTAAGTACCTACTTGTACTCAGATTGTATGTAATGGAATTAACTAGCAGCGGTTATAACGTAATTTGACGTTCTATCTCCTGTAGAGAGCAATAAGGTTGTCAGTCCACTGCGGTATGGCTATTCTAAGCAGTATTAAATGATCTGTTGAATAATACAGAGACAGAGCAATTTACTGAATGTTTTGAGATGCACATGAAGAGAAAACAATTCTATTTTACATCCTTATATTTAAAATTGAAATATACATACAGTACCGAATGATTATTACGTCTTATAAACATTAACATATAAAGAATTATCAGTTTCCATACTTGTCTTATTATTACCTGCGACTTCGTTAGCTTGGACATAATAATGTGTTAAGACGTTATAAGTAATAACACTGCATATCCTACCGCCACGTTGTTTATAAAACGGTTTTATTATAGATCAATGATGATAAGATGCAAAGAAACTCCGAGCATAGCTCTGTCCATAGCTTGTTGAGCGGCTCTGAGCTTGTCCATAAGGGCCACAGTTAAGGACCATGTTTCAGTGCCATAAGTCATCACCAGTAACACACATTGGTTGAAGGAGTAAGACTTTGTAAGACTTAGGTCTTCAGGCTCTGCGGGATGTTCGAGGAGAAGATGCCGCATAACTTCCCAAATGCTGCCCACCCGAGTGGGATTCTTCAGGCGACCTCTTTGTCTTTGAAATTGGACTACCTAACTGGAGAGTCAGTCCCAGGTACTGTTTCAAAATCAATCACTACAAAAAATAATACATCATTTAAGGTATGATAAAATGTTATAGGCAATGAAAAATGTTTTTACACGTAAAGTTAGTGTTTGCCAAGTCTCGCGGATAAATAGAAAATGACCATATCTGAAGTTCTAACCTGTCCCATGACTACTGATCTCTTTTGACATGAGTGCTAGATTATTTTCTATCATAGCAATCACTGGAGTATTGGCGTAAAGGGCCCGAGGCTACCACTACGTCGTACATTAGATCTAATTACTGTTATCTCCTCGCTCCTCAACCCTCTTTTATTTTCATTTTTATCCAAGATAGCTTCTTTTATGCTACGAAATGAATATTTGAAGAATGAGACCTGTTTATTGAACCCTAATGTCACGTAGCAAAATCAGTGTGTTCAATTAATTTAAAAATATTTATAATATCAAAAACCAATTATCAACAAGTTGGTATTAAAAAAATGTCAGAATCGTATATATTTTTTTTATGCCTTATAGGTTAGCCTTTGACCACTATCTCACCTGATGGTGATGATGTGGTCGACGTGTTGTTCAGGCTAACCTAGAATTAGGACAGACAAGGAGAGCTGCTGGAACACAGCGTTAGGTGTTTAGTGACAGGTTTTCTACTTGAGGGTGGTAGCTAGCTAGGCGGGCATTCGCAAAATGTCCTACCACGACTGCCGTCCTAAGACAACAACCGGGATCGACGATTTAACGTGCCTTCCGAAGCACGGAAGCGCTCAGTAGTATGTCATCAGCAGTCACCCATCCAAGTCATGACCGTGGCGGACGTTGATCGGTTCAGAACGGCTAAGCAAACTTTGCTACGAGCGCTTCAAAATTTCAAGTTATTCAGTGATTCAAATTGTTTTTTTTATCTTATGTACGAGTACATAAAAAGTGCCATGTGCTTCATTAAATTTTTTTAGCAACGACACAAGCTTATGACAACAGTATGTTTTGTGTAATGTATAATCAGTACTTATATTATAAATGCAAAAGTAACTCTGTCTGTCTGTTACGCTTTCACGCCAAAATTACTGGACCGATTTGAATGAAATGAGATATGGAAATAGTTTGAGACCCAGGAAAAAACATAGAATAGTTTTTATCCAACTGCGCAAAAAGAGGTTAATGGTTTTGCGCGATAACCGACATACGCGCGGGCGGAGCCGCGCCCGGAAAGCTAGTGTGTTATATTTGTGTTCCGTTGAAGGTAGCCAAATTTTGATCTTAATATCTATATTAAGATCAACATTTATGACCAAAAAGTATTTGTACTAACAAATACTTTTTGATCATACTCCTTATCCTGTATTGTTCGTTCAAAACTTTTAATAATATAGAAAATATTGTTGTACTCTGCCTTTTGGCATTGTGTAATGAAATAAGTCTATTTTTCCCCATCATTACAAAACCAATCAAGCGAGGCTAACAATTCTACTCATGGCTAAACAGTCGGCTTTTTAAATAACTTTTTTATAGTACTACGTAAAAAATATTTTACGGCTTAAATGTAAGTTTTTGGTATTTTTAAAGAAATTTATTGAGCGCTAACGAATATGTCAATAAATAACTCGATGGTTATTGTGTAAGCTGTCAACTTTAAGTATTTAGAGAAACTGTTGCGTACTCAACAATTTTAGTGATTGATGTTTTGTAGATATTTTATTAGACTAAGTTTAGTTCAAAACTGGAAATAAAAAGTTGGCCAAGTCGGACTCGCGCACGAAGGGTTCCGTACCATTTGCTATACAACATTAGACTTCATATTTTAACCATTTTTTGTTTTAACGTGCGCGAGCCCGACTCGCACTTGTCCAACTTTTTGCATTTGTTGTTATAGCGGCAACAGAAATACATCATCTGTGAAAATCTCAACTGTCTAGCTATCACCGTTTTGAGATACAGCCTGGTGACGGACGGACGGACGTACGGACAGCAAAGTCTCAGTAATAGGGTCCCGTTTTTACCCTTTGGGCACGGAACCCTAAAAATTGCATGGCAGAATATTATGACGTCCTGAAGGAAAACAATGCTTAAAATGAAACTTAATAAGCGCTTGGACAGCACGTCACGTAATATTTAAATAGTATCTAGAAGGTTCGCTCAGGGTTGATTTAATTGGATTGATTTGACCTGCCTATTATTAATTACTACATGTCAGTTATCATCATTATAGACTGATGGAATTCACTTGTCAGTCTTGTTGCCTGATTATTTTTACAACGTTCTTAAACCCACAAGTATAACTTGCTAAATTTTGAAAAATCGCCGTATATTTTTTCAATCCATGTAAGAACGACAACAATCGTTTCAGAATAAAATCTGTAGTAAAGTTTTCAGTACCGAAATATCAATCTAAGAAAAAAATGAAGTTGGTTACTCCTTACCTACATCAGATTTTCGCAAAAATACACGCCGACTTTTAGAGCTTATTTCAATAAACAGTTGCACCATTAGTCTTTGCTTGTCACTTAAGATAGCAGCAAAGAAGCCGCTTTCCGGAATACCTATCTCAGATCCTACATAAAAACACCCACCGTTATGATTAGAGAGGTAATGTATCCGGCATTATACAGTGTCCGGACATTTTTTGATATTACGAGACTAAGTAGTCGTAGAAAAATAGCATATCTTACGCAGTTGTGTGGTTTGTTTTTAATGTATATAGTTTATTTAATGTAACAACAAATAGATAAGACATTATAATAAAAAAAAGTGTTGGTACAAGGTATTTATCCAGGTATCTATTTTATTTGGCAAATTTTCACAAACTTATAGGTTGCAAGTTTGTGAAATTTTCAATTGAAATCCCATCACAATTTAAACACTAATAAAATTAAAAGTATGCATAAGAACCTTGTCGGCTCCCAAATAATTTATAAATTAATTTTAGATTCTGCTAAAATATGTGTGAATACTCCCAAATTAAATTTATGGTTATATTTAAGTGCATCATTAGATCTCTGAGTTTAGTTCCGGACACAAGCAAATAAAAGTAGATCTTCTACAATCTACTTACCTCGCAATTGGGTGCAGATTTTTCATTAAGTTGTATCAATTGTTATCCGATGAATAAGTCTAGAATCTTTCGATGAGCTAAGATAACATTATACTTCTTTAAATAAGACAAGCCATAGTAAGTTCACCAAGAGGCTGACATATGATGATTTTTTTCAAAGGCCTTTTTCGTTCCAGTTCCATCGAAATACATAACATGATCCTAACCTGGCAATAGCCAGTCAATCGATCTTTACTTAGCTAAATTTTAATACTAACTACATACTTTTACGCCTAACTATAAGTGTATCTTGGTTACTGAAATGATAATACTTAAACGACAGGTCCCATTGAGGACAAACTAGGTAACGAACAGAATTGAATAGAAACAATTCATATGGAGATACAATTGAAAATCAGTCCACTTTGTAATGACTTTATTACCAACGGGCTTAACTTTTGCGTACCGTAAAAATATTATATGACAATCCGGCCAATACAACGTTTTCTGTCTCCATAATTATGACTGTTTGTTCGTTGGACCGTATCTTGGTCGGTAATTAAAAAGAACCGACGATATTTGCTCATGCATAAAAATAACATAAATACGGCTCATTATGTACACTCTAACAGTATAAGGCGACGCAGACGCTTGTGCCGAGCGTTAAGCGTAAAGAAAAGAGTGTGGGAACTTAATCTCAGAGTACGATGTTTCTGAACCTCGAAAAGGATTGGCGTGAAGGTTACCAAAATGTAATAACTATATTGCTCATGTAAATATGTATAAATTATTATACATTTGAATATTTCCAAGGGCCCGTTAGCACAATATTTCTCTAACAAATCAAAATAACTTAGAGCAAGTCCCTGATTTGAATTATCTCTCATTGACAAGATTTATTATTGTTTGATAAATAATGACGAGATGTAATATTAAGGATCAGCTGGGCCCCGTAGTTTCACCAGTGTGATACACGCAATGATGGAAGTGACGATGATTATGCCAAATCTTCTGTGTAAATCCAGGACTTAAACTATCTTGATTCCAAGTCGGTTTAGACATTGCAGCGTGACGAAGTTACATGTATACACTACAATTCTAAACTTACTCACAAACTATAATTTACAATAATAAAGTTCAAAGCAGAATAAAATTATATTCTAGTTACTAAACTTGAATCATAAATTACACAAAAACAGCAATACGATCTTGACATACTAAAGCTCAAATCCATGTTGAGATCAACCGAGAGTTGTTCCCAATGCGCGCCCTTACTAGTTAGTTAAGAGACACATTTGTTGTTGAGAATCGTAAATTAGAAAGCCCGTACGGGTTGCTTCGTTTTTACGACCACGTTTAGCTTTATATGACTTTATGACAATGATTCCGTTGCTATCTGTGAATGGTTCCATGATTTGTGTCTTCTGGGACAGTGTTATTTCAGATCGTTATGTCGAGTTTTGTCAAGATCATCAGCAATGAAGGTCTTTGACCCAGAATATTCCATCTTCTTATACAGAATGGAGTATCTGAAGGTACCGTCGACTATTCAAAGGTATTTTCAACAGACATTCTAGTTTTGTATAAGCTATTATTGGTCGCGGGAAATGAGGCTTTATTAATAAATATGGTACATATATCATTTTGATCAATGTTTGTATGCTGTCCGCTGTGTTTAGCTTCTAAATATTAAGAACAATTTGAGAACATATATTGCTATCGTAGTCTTAATAGAATATCTATGTATGTAAATTTCAGGTTATTCATAAAATCTTTCATTGTAGTTTCTTTTCGATGGGTAACAAATGTCTTAGCATTTTAACACTTACTCGTATGTAAATAAATCGTAAATATTTGTATTAGCATTACTTTAACTAAAACTAAAAATCTGGAATATATATACATACAAATTTTCTCCCCCGTCTACATCTTTGTCGTTTATATTATGCTTCCTTAGAATCTACTTAATAAATCGGGGTAAAAAGAATCCTATGTATCCAGGATTACAAAAATAATAATAAAAAAAATATATTACCTCCGGCTCTTGACGTTATGATTTGATGTATGTAAGTACATTCTTTTGACACAAATAACCATCAAAAATATTAAAGCAAATCCCTCGAAGCATAATTGTTTTTTTAATAGCTTAATAATCATATAGCTATATTTAAAAGGCGGCAAACTAGTTTGGATCCTTATTTGGGCATTTCCTAATAATTTGATTTAGCTAGGCATTATTAGCTTGAGTACGATTGTCAAAATACTAGTACTTATCAAATAAAATTCTTACCCGCAAGCTGCAAGAAAGAGGTTTTGCCTGAAAATCAGCGTCGGGTGTCCTAAGACATCTTACACATGTGCTGAGACAAGACCTTTTTGACCACTTTGTTTTTATTATTTTATACGTTTTATTTGTTATAATGTTGTGTCAAATAAATGGTTTTTCTTTCTTTCTTCTTTCTGCAACGCGGCGGCAATAGTACATTGTTCACCGAGAGGAGAAAGTGACCGATTACCGTCGAGGGTGTCGTTTGAATGATGTTCTTTTTTCAAATTGTTTGACACCATCCAACACACAGTTAGTGGCCAGTGTCATTTTGCGAACTTGGAGATAAAAACTCACTGTAAAAACTTTTTGGCTTTTGATATTTAGGTTACCAGCGCATAGTCTTACCCAAAATTAAAAAAGAAAAACCACGTAAGAAATGGATTTTCATACACTTTTCTCTCCCGCTCAGATGCGATTTCTCCCCGCATATTTGTTCGATATGCAATGACGTACTTTCTACCGTAAATTTGATAAAGTATCAAGGTACTTTCCGAGCAGGTGTAGTATAAAAGTTAATTTCCTCATCCAGAATGCGCAACAATGAGAGAAAATAATACTTTTTATGGACGCGATGAAAAAAAAACAAAACAAAATATTAAAACAAGGTTTGAAGCAGTGATGGCTTAGTGGCATTGGCTATGGACTGCCGCGCAGCAGGTCTATGGTTCGAATCCCGCCGCGACTTGAGCTTTTCCGCACGGTGGAAGGGCATTTTGAAAATGCCCGCCTGGCTAGCGACCACCCTCATGTAGAAAATCTGTCACCAAGTACCTAAAGCTGCGTTCCAGCAGCTGTTTTTGAAGGCCAGTAATTTTAGGTTTAGCCTGTAACCTTCGACCACATCAACACTTACCATCAGGTGAGATCGTGATCAAAGGCTAACCTTTAAGCTAAAAAAAAAAGGGGCACAATTTGCTTTCTTGCAAAGTTGCAACTGATTTTATTCAGTAGTTCTCGAGACATACTTATGTTATAATTGATAACAGAGATTGTATTGCACGCTGTATACAAAGCTCAGTGCACACGTTAGTTCAATATCTGTAGCAAAGCACAACAATAAACTGTACCAAAATAACGTTCTCCAGCGACCAAAACAAAGTGGAAATGCAAAAAATATTGCCACATACAGAAAAGATCCTGTTTATCCCAAGAGACCCTGAACTTCGACCGTATTTTCTAGACGAACCCTGGTCTCCTCGGGGACTTGAAATATGTAGTTTCATCCTAAACAATTGCTTGTAAATCTTTTCGCTAAACAAGACTGTACGGTTGGCGAGTTTAAAGTTCTCAGTGTGCTTAGTACTTTATGTGCAGTGTTATTATTTACTCTTCAACGATGGAAAATGTTCTGACTACTTTAGTGTTATGACTTTTCTTTGGTTCAAATTTTGGTAGTTAGTGATAGCTAGGTTCTTTGCGTTACAAACTTGTACTTTTAGTTAACTTTTTAGCTTGTTTGAATCCAGAGAATCTTTAAGATGCTATTGTTGCTCATAATTGATCATTCACGGTTCTATTTAAAATTACTAATAAGATTACTCTTTAGACTTTGTGATATGATGTTAAATTGTCTTCTTCTCCAGAACAAGTGCTGCTTGAGGACACTAGTCGTGTTTGCAACTGTTTAGTAATAGTATATACTAGGTATAATTAGCATCCTTTATAGCTGTGTTCCCCCCCTAAGTATGTAAAAATGCTTCTCATAGTATTTATAATTGCTTAATAGATTTCTCAGTTAACTTAAAAAATGGCACGGTCTCTGGAGTTGGTGTAAAATCAACTAAGCATTAAAAAATCATCTTATGGAGTTAGAATAAATTAAATTTAATTGAAAAGATTTTTTTATGTTATTGTGATGGAACAAGCACGCCTGATGTAAAGCAGACTAACCTCTGCCTATAATTGATGCATTTCGTCCGAACGAATTGCTCTGTGCCCGTGCTTGTAATTTTTCTAGCTCTCACGGTCTGCTGGCGGACGCACTGCTAGGTGCTTGGCGATAGATTTTTTACTTGAGGGTGGTAGCAAGCCAGACCAGCATTCAAAATGCCCTTCCACCATGCGGTGAAGCTCAAGCCGGCCGTGGGAATCGAACTGTAGATCTGCGGCACTACAGTCCATAGCTTTTATCGCTCGGCCATCAATGCTACAAAGTAAGTGTTAATGATAGATTTGAGGTATTATAGGTACTTTAAGGTACCTATCAAATAGGATCATCAGATAAAATATATACATTTTAAATCGCATTTCCACGTATTTCTAACAAACCTAATATATTTATCGAATGGGTGGAACAAATAAGAGCTCTTTGTCACTTCTGTTTACGACATTTATAAATTGAATTCTAATTTCGCATGTTTGTGCGAGTACGATGTGACACCGTAACATTGGTATGACGTCATATCGCTCGTTGAGTGAAAAGGCGTTAAAATGTTATTGAATTTAAAATACTCGATGGCATTTTATCTAGTATGACATACTGCGTGACGAGCGGGCTATGATTTGTGAATAAATTATATTAGAACATATATTTTAGACTGTGTTTCTTAAGACGCGAAGCTTACCAAGTTGACACGATTGATACACTAGCACTCAGGCCGCGGCTCCGGCTACGTTGTCGTGCAAAACGATTAACCTCTTTTTGCGCAGTTGAATAAAACTATTCTATGTCCTTCCCCGGGTCTCACACTATTTCCATACCAAATCGGTGTAATAGTTTTTTAAGTTTATTCTTTAGATACAAAAATACAAATCTTTCCTTTTTATATTATTAGTCTATGAATAGCTTAATTAGTTTTAACATACAGTTTTTTATATAGCTATGGATAATCAAAGGTTATTTTTTACTATCGCCGTGGCCTCTTCCTGTAATTCATAAGAGGTGACAAAAAACACCAGAAGGTGGGCCTTGGGCAGCAGTGCCTTCAGAAGAACTGTCGCCAAAAGTGGGTAAACCCCATTCCCCACATAAGAGGGAAACTTTTGTTCAACGTTATTGCTGATGATGGTGATGAAACACCCAAACCATCAGCCAGTTATGGTTTAGTAAAGCTTTTTTGTATCATCTTCATAATCAGAATCAAGCTGAAGACTCCACTGTTAACCGAATGCCTCCCCTATAGAACGTCACAATGAACGGCTATTAGGCACTTGTATCCATCGGATCTACGCGGCTCTTATGATGTCGACCTGAGTTCAGACCACCTAGTACTATACATTATTTTTCCTATGAATTTTGAGTATAAGTACATAATTATCATTATACTGTAAATATGAGTATAAATTATTTATATTTCATAAATCTTTTATATGGTCTGAAAATAAAATTAGGCGTCAAATTATATTTTTAAAAGTTATAAATAAGTTGATATTTATAGGCATTACACTTAAATTTGGCTGTACTGGATTCTTCTATTATAAAATAATAATAGTTAGAGAGTCAAAACTCAGAACTTACTTTTTTGAACACTTTGAACAATCTCCGACCGGTGTTCGAACAGTAAAGATGTTCATTCTCAAGGAATGCGGGCAGCCTCGAGGAATCCCGCGAATCGGACGTGATTGCAATAGTGTGCGAAGACCCTACACATACTTTTGACGAGTGCAGTGAAGACAGTGACAGTGACGCACGCGCCCCTACCCTGCCTGCGACTCCATTGCTGCCCGCCGTTCCTCAAGTTTCGGAGAGGGCGTTGCGAGCAGCCGCCCGCAGTGCGCGTCAAGCAGCCCTCGAGGCTGCCCGCATTCCTTGAGAATGAACATCTTTACTGTTCGAACACCGGTCGGAGATTTCGACTAAACACCGTGAGTGCTAGCCGGTATATTTAATTAATAACTTTGAACAATGCAAATGCAAATGAAATACATTTAACTTTGAAAAAATACTCATCCAGAGAATTTGAAAATGATTTCTTCGTGTAGTAAAGATACAACATATTCACCAGCAGTTGTCGTACTATTTTTGGGATCCACCAAATAACCGTTTGCGATCTACCAGTGGGCCGCGACCCGTACTTTAGTATATCTTTATCAAGAGGATCTCTTGTTTGGAATTATTGCTTTTGTATCGGAATATAGTTAAGATCATTACGCAATACACAAAAATTCAACTTATTTAGTTATCTAGATAGTGAAAACTGAATTAAGTTTTACTAATTAACATATTCAACTACAAAAATCTGGAGAGAAAGAATGGTCAAGTTCTATAAAAAATTGGCGTATCTAGTTACCCAAAAATTGTCGAAGCGTTTTGACACTTGTGTTGAATAATGGGTCCCCTATAACCTTACACGTTTGTCAGGCGTGACTCACGGGGACCAGACCGTGACGGTGCGGTGTATGAAACGTGCGTGTTTTGCGCGTGACAACATCGCATGTTGATTGATTGACAATGCAAATTCTATTGGGAAGTGTGACTGTGAAATTGCGAGTGTCCCCGCGCTTTCGTTGCGGTTCAGTCGGTCTGATTATGATTGCCTTAGCGTTTTACTGTACTTTAAAATCAAATTTTAAATTTAGACTCGTATTTTTTTTGGTTTATTTTTTTATTTTAATGGGACGGAACTAGCTCGTGGCCCACTTTATGTTAAGCGGAGTAAGCTCTGCCTATATCAGATGCATTTCGTCACAAATCACGAATTGAACTGCGCCCGTCACCTTGAGACATAGTTGTTAAGTCTCATGTGCCTGTAAGTTTTCTGGCTTTCTGGCTCTGGATTGCTACAGGTACACACCAATAAGTGCTTGGTGACAGATTTTCTATTTGAGAGATGTCGCTGGCCAGGCTGCGTAATGTTTGTGACGTCACGTAGATAACAGGAAAATTAGACGGAATTGTCACTAGATATATAATTTTATGCTTTTTTAAGTGTTTTATTTAAATATTATTTAATATTTTTTAGGATACTTTTAAAAGTATTTATTATTATTAAATATGGATTTCCGCAAAGTAACGCCTGAATCTATCCATTACCTATAGAAATAAATATTGTTAAAACATATTATATTATTAACTTGCTCATACAGAAACCTAACGAAAAGGACCTCATAAAACATGTCGTGCTCATCCAACCTCCTTATTTGATATAACTTATTCGCAAAGCGTAGGTGTTAGATTATAAATAGCTAACACAGCTGCAACTTTGTTTGCGTGGGATTTGTGTACTGGATATTCCTCAGAAACCAAGGGATTATTTTTATATATAATATTAGCCTTTGCCCGCAGTCTCACCTTTTCGTGTGGTGATCGTTAAAGATGGCAATCTCTGTTGAAACTATGACAGGCAGTTCTTATTCTTTAAAAAATTTCTTACTTTGAAAAAGTTCCTGTTTATTTATCTGCAAAAATTTTAGAGTGAGCCCTCATAGGGCTTATTTTGTGCCGAACACGGTGGCCGATGCCAAACATGGTATCGGAGCCACGAGGTTAGGCTTAGTAAATACATATGTATATACATACATCTATAATGTACCTATATGTATTTATGGCGATAGTCGTTCATCTCCAATCGCTGTCATATCAGCATCAGCCATGCTTCAGTTTTCGCTTCAGGCAGTACCTACAAAACTGGTTTTCTTATGCAGGGTTTCCCCAACTGTCGTCAATCGAAAGCCATAGCTTAAGATACCGATAGAGGAAAAATAGGATGTGCTGATTCACCTCAAAGAAAATCTAGAAGTTGAATTAATCTATTTGTATGCCAAGATGACTAGTAGATATAAGCAGACTGATGTGTATCCATATGCTAGTCGAATAAGGAATATAATAATTATAGTTACTGTAACAGCAGGATCGTCCACTGCTGAACACAGCCTCCCCTGTTAAGGGGGTATTTGCCATAATCCCCACGCTTGGCAGACGTCTTGGGATCGCACTGTATGTCGGCAGTTCTTTAGAAGGCGCTGCTGCCCACCTTCCAGTACTTTTCCCTTAGTCGCCTATTACGACACCCACGGGATGATACGGGGAGGTGCAATTCTAACCCGGCACCACATGAAGTAATTCTTTTTATTTTCTTGTCAAATATACTTAAATCATTCATATTTAATACAGCTTAGGTGTACAAAACATATCAATTCTTACTCACGACATGGCCATAGGTACCGTTCTAATACATTCAAAGATGTGCTTAGTAATTAGTCTTAATCACCGTTTAACTGCTGAACAGATGACAAATGACAAAATATCTCAAGTTCTGATCTCTAACATAAAATCTTTTATGTTTTACTTTCAATAAAATGTACGACTAATGTCAGCTGTAACAATTTGTTAAATTAAACCGGTGGTTTACCACCTCTGTCAGTGCGACATAAAAATACCCTCTAACATGTACTCATTCTTATCTCGTCTTTTACCACACATCCATCTCATCTTTTACATTGATACTAAAATGAAGCGCTCGTAGCGAAGTTTCCTAAGCCTTTCTGAACCGATCAGCAAAGGTAAACAACGTCCGCCGCGATCATGACTGCTGGTGGACATTACTACTGAGCGCTTCCGTGCTTTGAAGGGCACGTTAAGCCACCGGTCCCAGTTGTTATCTTAGGATGGCAGTCGTTATAGCATGGTGGTAGGGCATTTTCGAATGCCCGCCTGGCTAGCTACCACGCTCACATAGAAAATCTGTCGCCAAGCACCTAACGGTGTGTTCCGGCAGCTGTCCTTGAGAGCCAGTACTTCCAGGTAAGCCTGAACAACATCTTCGACCACATCATCACTTACCATCAGGTGAGATAGGGGTCAAAGGCTAACCTATCAGGCATAAAAAAAAATCGACAGAATTAGGTTGAATGTGGCATGTTTTTTGCGTATTAAACCATCGTCAAATTTGGTGCAACTGAACCTTAGAGACATTTCGTCGTAAAGATACCGGTTAAGTAACATTACCATGGAGCTTCTATCTTATGATCGAAGAACACTACTCATAACAATCTTTTTATTTTCTTAAAATGCCGGCTAGCTACCACCTTCAAGCAGAAAATCTGTCGCCAAGCATCAAACGGCAGCTGTTCCGCCAGCTGTTCTTGAGAGCCAGTAATTCTAGATTAGCCTGAACAACATCTTCGACCACATCATCACTTACCATCAGGTGAGATAGTGGTCAAAGGCAAACCTATCAATCTAATAAATAAATAAACTTAAATAAGACTGAAGGAATTTTTTGTAATAAAAAAGTTTACTCGTCGAAGGCGGTACCATGCGCACAATATTGTGATAATAGGTACTTTTGAACTATCATGGAACCGACTTCAACAAGTTATTTCACACTTTTGAGTGTTGAAGTCGGTTCCATTTTTTGGTTAAACATTTTTTTTCACTCTTTTTAGTGAGCTACTTACGGGATTGATTGTCATTCACTGTCAACGACTTTATCACCAAGATAGGAAAATATTTAAATATTTTTCAGTAATTGGAGTATAACTAACAGCAAGCTTCAGTTAGGAATACATTCTTGCGGTCCAAATGAGCTTTCTATATGCAGTCTCTGTCCACCCTTGGAAAAGGCTGACTGTATTAGGTATTTAGGTATATATATTGATGATACTTTAACTTTTTCCCAACATATTAAAAGGTTGTCGGGACGTGTGAGAAAAATAATTTACATAATGAAATCATTGCGCTCTAGCTGCGAACTAAGTACACTTAAATTAGTATACAATGCTCTTTGCCAGTATATTATTTCATATTGTATCCTAGCCTGGGGTGGCACCTTCAAGACTATGCTTATGGAACTTGAAAGAGCTCAGAGAGCAGTTTTGAAGGTGAAGATGAAAAAACTCTCAACATACTCAACTGACTCCCTCTACAAAGACACCGAGGTCTTACGGGTACGTCAGTTGTTTATAAAAAGGCTGTAATAACCATACACAGACATAGTATAAACAGCGAACATATGGGTAAATTGTTAGCAAAACGAGTGTTCAAAGTCTCAGTCCTACCAATAAATAGTATGTTTGCTCACCGTCATCCTAACTTTATACATCCCCCCGCACATACAACAAAATCTGTGCAATCCATAATATTAAAAAGAAACGTACTTCTGAAGTTAATAATCTGAGTATTAAATGGTCATCCCTTTCATACGATTAAACCGAAGACATCATCTACTTGTAAGCCCACAAGACACATCAGTATAAACGATCCCCAACACACTCATATATAACACACACACTCATTACAACACACACACCCTCACACACTCTCTGCACACTATCTCACGATCTCACACAAACACACTAACTCGAAATTAACATTTTAAAATATAGGTCTCCACGACACGGGCCTTGAGCCTAGTGTGGAGCCACCATTGTATCTTAAGAAATAGCCTAAACTGGTAACTCAATAAGTCTTAATTATTCATAAGTTTGTAATGTAAGTTTTGGTTTTTTGGATAATAAATTTATTATTATTATTAAAAAACTCAAAAACACTTGCATCAGCTTTCAAACAAAAATAAAAATTCCAAAATCAGTTCACCTAGTCAAAAGTTAAGTAACAAACATAAAAAACAGAGTTGATAGCCTCATCCTTTTTTTAAGTCGATAAAAAATATCATTGTTTTATAAATTGTCATCCTCATGCTCTCTGGACAATATCATTAACTGTAGGTAACATAATAATGATAAAATTATAATATTGTTTTTTATGTGCTTAAATTGTATAGAATCAATTGAAAATAACATCGTTTACCAACCATATAAACATATAGAAATTATGTCGGATGGAAAAAGATAACTTCCAGCGGGACTTGAACCCGCAACCCTAAGAATACCGACCTGGTGCATTACCAATTATGCTATGAAAGCGGGCGCTGGACAGTCAAAATCTCTCCATCCGTTTGAATGCTTTTTTGACGTTGGCGACATCTACCCAAATAGCAAGACTATTTAAATAGGCTGGTAGGTTAATATACGATCAACATTGAACACCAAATCGATGAAGCCATTTTTATTTATGATTAGTATAATTTTATAAAAGCATTGACGCATGCTAAGCGAAAACATAGAAATTATTTCGGATGGAAAATGATAACTTCCAGCGGGACTTGAACCCGCAACCCCAAGAATACCGTCCTGGTATTTCGAGTGTCCAGCGCCCCGCTTCCATAGCATAATTGGTAATGCACCAGAACGGTATTCTGGGGGTTGCGGGTTCAAGTCCCGCTGGAAGTTATCTTTTTCCATCCAAAATAATTTCTATGTCTTCGCTTAGCATGCGTCAATTCTCTTATAAAATAATACATATGAAAATATATGCAAAAAACAAGCGAACTTTTCTATTTGTATAGCTATTATTGAACTTATTGCTGGTTATTTTTGTAAGGAAAATATTGAAGATATATTACTGAGGGTCAGATGCAATGGAGTAGAAAATTTTTATGTGAACTCGATGACAGGATCCTAATATGAAGGAAAAATAAATTTGTTTGAGTTTCCCTATGAATTATGACAGATAGAACAATCGTTTGTGGATCATGATCACAAGAGATATAATAAAAAAACACATATTAAGTAAACAACAAGATAACATAAGATATAATAAAACTGTTTCTTATGTAATATTTTTAACTGACTTAAAAATGGGGGAAGGTTCTCAATTCCGAACTGTTTATTTGTCTTCTTTTTATACTTTGTATACCTCTAAGTTGGTCCCATTTAAATTTCATCAATATCAGTTAAAGAGTTTTTCAATATTAATTATATAACTGAAAAATGTATTTGCTTTTATAATTTAATGGTTTCGGTTATGGAGAGATTTAGGGGAAGCCTACGCCGTTGAAGCGACTACTACAGAAAAACTAGATAGTGCTAATGAAGACTAGCTAATATCAATAGTATATAATATAATATAACAATAATTTGTAGATTTACTTTGTGTGTATTAAGTAGTAGGAATAAAGGCTTTTTTATTTTATTTGTTATTTATAACTAGATAACACGGTATACTTCGTATACCTATCCTACGGGCGAATGTCAAATGTTTGACAGAAAAGTACTTATAGGTAAAACAGTTTTCACAACTATTTTCGATGGTGAAGAGTATTGTAGTGAATGATCTTGTTAGCAATATGCATCACAAAAAAAAACAATTGGAGCCGACTTCCGACACTTAAAAGTATTAACGAGCTGATAGGCTAGCCTATTATCACTATTTCACCTGATGGTAAGTGTTGTTCAGGCTTACCTAGAACTAGAATTACTGAAGATGTTGTTCAGGCTAACCTAGAACTAAAATTACTGGCTCTAAAGGACAGCTGCTGGAACATAGCGTTAGGTGCTTGGTGACAGATTTTCAACTTGAGGGTTGGGCGGGCATTTGAAAAATGCTAGAGCATAACGACAACCATGCTATAACGCCTGCCATCTTAAGACAGCAACCGGGACCGACGGCTTAACGTACCCTCCGAAGCACGACACCACTCAGTCGTACCACTATCGGTCACCCATCCATATCATTACGTGTGAAGCTGCTTAACTGAGTTGATCGGTTAAGAACTAGTAAATAAGTCACACAGTAAACACTACGAGAGTTACAAAAGGTGGTGACTTAAAATATTATGTCACTAGATATTATCACCAGAAATGTAGCCCCATAAACAAAAATTAAAATATAAATTCATACGTTTCGTGTACAAAAATACATCGGCAGAAGTAGCGGTGAATAAATTAGGTGGGCAATGATAAATCACAGTGGATGAAGTAGGTGCTTGAAATATGGTAGCTTTGTATCGTGGGTAAAGAAATATAATGTTAATATTGTTTTACGCGGTAAAATGTGGGTGATAACATTTGGAGAGGGATCTTTGTGTTACTTCAATCCAGTATGGATTGGGAATTTCTCAAAAATCTTTGTATGATTTATTCTTTATCATAATTAATCGTATTCAAAAATTTTTTTTAATCGGTCCTGGTTGTTGTCTTAGGATGGTAGTCATTATAGCATCGTGGTAGGGCATTTTACGAATGCCCGCCTGGCTAGCTACCACCCTCAAGTAGAAAATCTGTCGCCAAGCATCTGACAGTGTGTTCCGGCAGCTGTCCTTGAGAGCCAGTAATTCTAGGTTAGCCTGAACAACATCTTCGACCATATCATCACTTACCATCAGGTGAGATAGTGATCAAAGGGTAACTTATAGGGCATAAAAAAAAGTTCTATTGGTCACCTTAACCGATTTGTGAGACGACACGCACTGAGATTACAGCTCTCATATTAGTACTTGACGCTATGTCTTACACCTTATACATCTTCTCGCAATCAGAATCCTGCACCTTCGTTGGTCTCCCAATCCTATTATTTCTTAAATTTATATTATACTTACTCCACACTTATGAGGCTAGCATATCATGTATATTTTTCTCGTACTCTGTTCTCTTGCTCGTTATTTTTTCTAACTTTTCTGCCATTTCCGGGATTTTTAATTTACTCCTGACAAACTCATTCCTAACCCATTCTAGATAATCTACCAATCCATCTTATTCGTAACATTCGTGTCTCTGCCCTATCTACACTTCGCTGAAAACAGACTACGTGATTAAAAGTTGCTATGGAATCTTCAGGCCCTATAAGTTCGATGCTTGGATAGGTAATAAATGTAATTGGGTTTTTCTGACAAAGGAATTGTCCGTATTCAAGTATGAAGCCTGAAACTATGTATGTTGTGATCACGAATCATAGAAACAAGGTTTCACAGCACCTTATTTCTATGATCTGTGGTTGTGATGGAAGACGGACATACTCGTCCTACACCAAAACTATGTGAAGAAAGATGCTTAACACATTCTGAAATTCCGGCGATAAAGTAATGTTTTGTACGTATATATGTTGCAAGATTATATTGAAAATACTTTTTTTTTTTTTTTTTTTTTTTTATGCCTGATAGGTTAGCCTTTGACCACTATCTCACCTGATGGTAAGTGATGATGTGGTCGAGGATGTTGTTCAGACTAACCTAGAGTTACTGGCTCTCAAGGACAGCTGCCGGAACACACCTTTAGGTGTTTGGCGACAGATTTTCAACTTGAGGGTGGTAGCTAGCCAGGCGGGCATTTGCAAAGTGCCCTACCACCATGCAAAATTGATTCTACAAAAACTTTAACTGATATAAAGTCATTAATGTCATTTTGTGTTTCGTCTGTAGTTGTCTATTGCTTTAGTATCTCGGCCAAGACCTAATCCCGAGCTTAGGGGTATACTGAACAACAGCGTTACTATCACATCACAGTGTGAACATAACACATGCTGAGTAAGATATATTTATTAAATTAATATTAGTTTGGTAATTATTAGTTCGTAAATGGAGTAATTTAAGCATTGCAGCGGGGCAATGCTGCCAGCATGCTGGCCACGCTGCCAACTGGGAGTGGGCTGGAGCATTTAGACTGCCTGTGAGTCTGCTATGACTTAGGTTGTCTAAATGGTTTTATTGTAGTAGCTGTAGTGTTGTATATAGTTCGTAGTATTTTGTGTGATAAAGGCCTACCGCCGATAAAAAAAAGTAAATGGATTGTGTATAAATGTTGTTATTTTAGCGTCAATAAATGATCTTTTTATTTTATTTTTTATAATTAATACACAACCAAACATCTTTGCACAATATTGCGATGTTTCGAATACTTCACCACACGCGAAAAATAAATCATTAACTTTGCGATGAAAGTAATTTAATAACTTCGCACAAATATTGTATCAATGTTATTGAATATCAGCAATTTCTCGTGTTTATTATTTCGTCCACCAACGCAAATGCGACATAAAATCAAAATGTATCAAAACAAATAAGAAAATGTACGTAGCGAAGTAGATACCAACAAAGAAAGTAACAGAACGGATAAAACACCCGGAGCTGGTAACGAGCATTGCGAATGTACTTGGCCGTTTGTTATTTTATTTGCTCTCTGCTTGGTAAACTCTATTACCCAGTCGATGGTTTTGATTCCGAGAAGTCAATGTTTACATTGAATTTTAAACTTATGTCACTGTTGTCACATTCATTCTCAAGCATTATATCTACTGTGAGAAAGTTTATTCACAGTGAATATCAATATTTGTTCGCCTACTCAATCATAATGGGTACTTTACGAGTAACATCGGGTTCTATCCTCATAATTTCAAAATTAGAAGTATTTACATACTTGAACTGATTTTCTCAGGCCTAAAGATTGTTTTTTCAGTTAAACTATTAGGTGCCGCTCCATTCCCATACGATTGTTCAAGAACGAGAGCAAAAATTAGAGTTATTAGTCATAATGTCACGTTACCTCAGTCGGTCAGAGAATACCCAGCTAAAGGGGTGGAGGGACTAAATCTCGTGAATCTCGCACATGACTATAATTTTTTTCTAGTAAATTTGTAATTTTGAAATGTAGTCCGCGTAGCAGGCGTTATTGCAAACATAACAATATTAAAATTATCGTTAGCGTCATCATTTACAAGTTTAAAACCAATTGCAAAATTGGTCCTTTTAGTAGTACAATGTAAGTTGAACTATATGTGTCGCTCCATCCCCATACGATGGTTGAAGAACGAGAGCAAAAATTAGAGCTATGAGTCATAATGTCATGTTAGCTCAGTCAGTCAGACCATACCCCGGCTAAAGGGGTGGATGGATGCGGGTTCAAATCCTGCACATGACTATAATATTTTTCTGTCGTAAATTTGAAATTTTGTAATCTAAAGATTGTTTGCTTAAACTTTGGTTTTCAAATTCAATTCTAATAGTTAACTGCCAACACCAAAGCGCGGGTTCTGTAGGTTGAAACAACTAATGGAGTACGTTATTACTGGCCACCGCTAAGAAAAAAGTGCATTAGCGTACCGTAAGTGGGATAAAAGTATTTGAATATAGAACTTAAGTAAAGTGCGCTGTGAGTGCTTATGGCACTTAACATACAGCGATTTGCCTCATTTACTGTAATCGCTACAGTTTTATTTCACTTTGGTTTCGGTAGCTGTGCGCTCGCGTAAAATAAACGACTCATGTTTATGGCATTCGATATTCAATTTGAACTTCGAGTGTAATGGTTTTTAATTTGGGTTTGTTGCAGTGTTGCCTTTATTTTTGGATATGTTTGAACAATTCGAATATTTCTGTATTTGAAAATGGAAATAACGAGGGGTTTGTTTAGCGACCAGATTATGCAGAATTTCAATATGCTTCGGGCTTTGCGTACGTGGCTCACGAAGATGGTTTGATATTCGCTTGGTATTTTGAAGTTTGAATCCTTATGAGTTGGCTTAGTTTGAAAACTTTTAGAATCCCGACTCCGAATCTTATCACGGTTCGTTAGGTGCGCCGTGGGAGTAGATCCGACGATGAAAAGAGTTCCCTTTCCTTGAATATTGCATTTGACATCTAAGATTGTGCGTTATCAACTTTTCCACAAGGGACGAGGGAGGCAGATGATCTTTTGTTTAATAAATTACTTTACCTCGGGCTGTATTTACATTTCTTGAGCAGACAGATAACTACACAAATATCTTGCGTTGAAGAGACTCATAAAAATTACCGAAGACGTAAAATCACAGTTTGAGCGCGTATTGCAAAGTATTTGTAATATATTAAGACGTTAACGAGTAAAAATGTAAGCTTTGAAGTCGTGAGCTTAAGGTTTTGAGTTTAAATAGTTCGCGTATTTGCGATTGCATGTCCAGATTTAAAATTTCTCACTTAGTTTTACGTTACAAGTTTATAGCCGGCGTACGGCCACACAAAAGGGAGTAGACATAATGAATTTTGCGTTTCTGAATTGGAAAATAAATAATTCATTGTGTACGGCCCTCGTTCTTAGTAATGTAAGAAAGCATATTTTAGTCCATATCGTAAAGTGCAACGAATGACAGTCACATGAACAGTCGTTAAGTTTTATGTGCGGTACCGAGCTCCTCTCAATTACAATTACAAATTATTACAAATTTTCAACTCGGGCCAAGTGTCGTGGGCAATAATGCAAAGGCTTACAAAGTTTGACGTTCATTTTATGTCCTTTATTCATGGGACCATGTGAAGGAAGGGACGTCGTGGTTAATGTGGCAGTTTCATTGAATATAGGATTTCATAGCACAAAATGGTTATGGTTGCCAATTTCCATAATGCTCGCGCTGGAATGTAATATCTAAAGTATTATTTAAAATTTTCCGTCCTAGGATACATACGGCAAAGTTTGTGACAGCTATATATGCTTCCCTCTTATGTATATATTTATGTACATGAGATGTAGTTCAGTAAAAACTATAAGTTTTAATTAACTTTTTAACTGTAAGATTGATTTAATAAAAATATGTCGTACGATTATTACTTATGTTAGGGATAAGTTAATGTCAATCTTAACTGCTTATTTGTGCGAGTTTATAGGCTTTATTGCACTTAAAATACTGACCAATTTCGATTAAATTTTTTACGGACGCCAAATAAAAAGAAAATTTGCTAATTAATGAGTAGGTAATTTGACCTCTTATGAAATTATCGGTGAGTAAGACTACGAACACTAGTTATTATGCAATATAGATTTATTATTATCAAAATATTTTTAAACTACCTATAAATATAATAAGTCCACATCAGATCTTGAAGTAATAAGTGACTATTTCATTTACAAATACTTTAAGATTACAATATGTATATCTTGGTTTAGAATAGAAGCCGCATCTACCCATTTACGAAAAGGGTGCCTCAACCCTGTGGTTAACTAGACGCTAGAATGGGATGCGATATTTGCGATATTAGTCAAAATTCAACTAAAATCACTTCCTTAATCGATACTCAAGACGTGCACATTGCAAACACAGTATCCCTTCAAGGAGCAAATCTATATCCGTACTGAATCAATTTTATTCTCGTACAGTGATTCACCAGCACTTATTCAACCAGGTTATACGCATGTTGGAGATATAAGCTTTTAGGAACATCTAAGGCGTTTCCGTGCAATCTAGATGCTCCACCGCTAGAGCCTCTGGCTAAATCTAGAATGCCCTGACCTACTATTAACTAGAGATACTGGTACCGGTTTAGCCGGATTGGCGAATATGAGACGTTGCAAATGTCGTATCTATCGATATACCTTTTGATTCGAGTACGTACAAATTTTGTGTGATACCTCCTTAGTTTGTTACCCATTGAAAAGTAAAGTTTGCTATTATATGTTTGTGCAACAATTAAAAGATGAAGCTCATTATAATACAAAATATATTCAATTTGTTGATGTACTTAATTTGAAAGCGACAGTAGGCATGGAAGGTACTGCAAAAATGTGAAGGCGAAAATAACTTAGTATGCAGTCAAATCACATCACATAAACAGCCACTAGGTACCTTACGATTCTCTCGGCATTTTACGCCTCGCACTGCCGCTATCTAAAACCAACTGCCATAGAAAGTATTTTGGGCTGATACGACAAACGAGCCTTCTAAAATATGGATATTCCCTCCTTAAAACCAGCAAAGCATCTTCGAGACCTCTGGTGTAGAGAATGACAGTGGGTGACGGTAATCACTTACCACCAGGCGAGAAGACTGCGCGTTTACCCTCCTGTACAGTAAAAAGAACCATAACCTAAATTGAACACACTTCCCTTTTTTATGCCTGATAGGTTAGCCTTTGTTCAGGCTCTCAAGGACAGCTGCCGGAACACTAAGTTAGGTGCTTGAAGACAGATTTTCTACTTAAGGGTGGTAGCTAGCCAGGCGGGCATTCGCAAAATACCCTACTACTATGCTATAACGACTGCCATTCTAAGAAAACAACCGGGACCGACGGTTCAACGTGCCCTCCGAAGCACGGAAGCGCTCAGTAGTAACGTCACCATCGGTCACCCATCCAAGTTATGACCGAGGCGGACGATGCTTAACTTAGCTGATTGGTTCAGAACGGCTAAGCAAACTTCGCTACGAGCGCTTCAAATTAAGCCACAGTGCCTAGATACATAAATACACGGTTAACCTCAAAGTAAGTAGTCGTCTAACCTCAAAACTATATTATTCATCATGGATTTGTCCCACAGGGGAACTAATGTTCGTAGAACTGTACTCAAGTAGTGTCAAAATGATTACAAAGTACGTTGATTAATAAATATTTTATTTTATACAGCTACTTGTAGGTCGGTTTATATTGGTTTGTATTTCATTTAAATCAATATCGAGAACATAATGTGGTTCAACTCTAAAGCTCTACTATTAAGGATTGTCTCAAAGCATTTCTCCCATATTCACGTCTTAGACCTGTAATTTGTGACAGCGTGCATTACGTTCGGTTTGATTTATTTACATAAACAATAGTGTGGGGCTAGCAACGGGCTATTACAGATTCTACTCCGAATCAAAATGCTGGTTTTGCTAATTGCGCCCGAGTGAGTTATCGCTGTACAAACTGTTTTTTTCGAACTTTGCCTCAACAAGAAATATTTATATTTTCCATTAGAAGCTCAAACCTGGTTTTAACTTTATTGCGACATGAGTGCAAAGTGTCTATTTATATCCAACGTGTAATTGACTGTAACTTTACCTTAGCAATTACAAAGTAGGATAATAATGAGTTGTAAATGAACGTGGTTATTATTTTGTTTCTTAACAATATTGAGTTTTCAGTACAAAATGTAAACAAGTAAGCTGCCATTGTGAAAATACGTTCTATTTTTATAATATTTTATTGATTTAGCCATAATAAAGACTGTAAATGTTCCATCAAAAATAAAATAAAATAAAACAGTAAGTTTTTGAATAACGTATATAATTAATATAAATTTTTTTTTATAGTGTTTATATTCATATTTATAATAATAATAATAATAATAATGCCAAGTCAGCAAGTACCTTGACTTGGCTCACGAGGTAACCGCCATGTGGGATGTTGACTCGACGATCATTGTCCCGATAGTCGTTTCGGCGAACGGCCTAATAGCGAAGAGCCTCGACCAACACCTCAAGAGACTCTCGCTAGACGGTTGGATCAAGGGTCAGATGCAGAAGGCAGTGATACTCGATACCACACGCATTGTCCGAAGGTTCCTCTCTCTGCAGTCCTAACCGCTGGTAGCTTGGGCCCTGCCCCGCTGCTGGCGGCATTCTAGTTTTAAGTTTTTTATAATATTTATTTTTTATATATGAATGTTGTAAAAAATTTAAAATTATGTAATTAAATAAATGTCGTGATAATAATTAATAAATGTTTATTTCCAAAAAGTTAAATTAACAAACACATGGCTAATTACACTATTTTAAGGTATAATATTAAAAAACGTATGTTAACAGTGATTCTCAAACTAGGCGAGAGCCTGTGTCTTGAGACTCAGAGTGCAATTTTACAGGCAAATACCTACCTGTTGTACAAAGCAATGAGTGGTTGTTTTCAGAAGTTAGATAAATGAATAAATGAATCACAATCTTAGTCTAGGAATTTGTTAGAGAAATAATATTGTCTACGTTAAATGAAAAGAAGTTAAAATTATACAAAATGATAAATATTACATTAAAATTACAGCAGGACAAGTTATGTTAGAGTTGTGTGTGAGTAGTGTGTTTTGTATGAGTGAGTAGGGTGTGTTGTGTGCACGTGTGTAAGCTTGTGGAGTCATAAAGTGTGTACACAAGTCTGTCTTCGTTTTATAGCCTTCAGGCACTTATTTAGATAAGGTTTTCAGTTGCATCATACGATATCCTCTTCAAATATTCACTGACCAACTTTTTACAATTGAAAAGGGAGCAATCTTTAATGTTACATAGTTTTGCTACATTATTGTAAGTTTTAAAATGTGCATAATCTGGACACCTTTTCACCAGTAGGGAAGAAGCACGTGGTAGTGGTATGTAAAAAGTGCGCTTTGACTTAATGTTGTCATAGTCTGGCCTATTTAGAAGCGCTTTATGCGCTTTGAAGGCCGCTCTGGAAATAAATAATTGACGTACACGCAACACTTGCAATTCTTCATAGAGTTTGTCCGTTGGGTATCGGAAGGCCTTTTTAAAAGATACTTTTAGGAGAGCTCGCTGAGCTCTTTCTATAGTAATAAAGTTGGTCTTTCCGGCACTGCCCCAAACTGAGACACAATATTGCAAGATTGATTGACAAAGAGTCAAGTAAACTTGTCGTATGAGATCGGATGGCATGCAGTCTCTCAGTTTCTTCATTACAAAAATAAGTTTTCTTACGCGTCCTGCCATGAAAATGATGTGATTGTTGTACGTCAAATTTTCGTCAATTATTATGCCTAAATATTTAATGGATGTTGCTCGACTGATCACAGCACATGAGCAGATATTCTGTTTCTTGTCAGCTTTACTAAGGTTACAAGAGTGAGTTTTTATTACTAAGTGGGAGTTTGGACTAGATACTATAGTTTTTGAGAAGGCAATGTATTTAGTCTTCTCTATATTAAGGGTAAGAAGATTTCTATCAAGTAACTTAGTTATATGTTCGAGACCATCTTGCGCAAGACTGTAAACCTGTTCCTAGTTGTCGTGGTGAAAAATAATAGCAGTGTCGTCTGCATACGTCACGATTTCTACACCTTGAAGAGAACAGCTTACTATATCATTTACATATAGCGTAAACAGTGTGGGGCCTAATATACTTCCTTGCGGAACGCCGAATTTAATTGTAAGAGCATCACTGCAATGAGGACCTACTTTAACAAACTGTTTACGATCGCTAAGATAACTTCTAAACCAGTCTAGAGCTACTCCTCTTATACCCTGATACTCCATTTTCTTTAGAAGTAAGCCAACCGAGACTGTGTCGAACGCTTTCGCTAGGTCTAAAAATACCGCCAAGCAGCATTCATCGTTTTCGATGTGTGAAGACACAAGATTGACAAGGAGTGACGTAGCGTCTTCGGTTGACCTACCTCTTCGGAAACCGTATTGCCTTTCTGAAAGTAAGCGATATTTTTCAATGTATGACACAAGACGATTGTTCACAATTTTTTCAAGTACTTTTGAGACGACACTAAGTAAGCTTATAGGCCTGTAGTTCCTAGGAATACTTTTTGAACCATTTTTGTAAATTGGGGAAATAGAAGATATTTTCCAGCAGTTTGGGAATATACCCGACGTTAGGCTTAGGTTCATTATGTGAGTAAGCGGAACTACTATTGATGAAAGTGATTTTTTGAGTAAGACAGCGGTAATTTTGTCAGGACCAGGTGAACTATCAGTTTTAAGTTGAAGTATTATTGTAGTTATTTCTTGGGAATCTGTTGGGCTTAGAAAAAATGATTGAACGGATGAAGTTAAGGGTCTATATTCTTTGATCACAGTGTCTTGAGTGATACCAATTTTCTTGAGTATCGAGTCTGCTAGACTGTCACCAACTGACACAAAATGTTGGATACAGCTATGTAGCGATTGATTAATATCGTCCTTGACAAAGTTTAAAAGTTCTTTTGAGTTTTGACAGTTTGACGATGTATGACAGATACTTTTGACAGCTTTCCACAGCTTTTTAGGGTCATTTCTGCTATCTTCTATCTGTCGACGGTTGTAGTTATTTTTCAATTTTTTCAAAAGTTTATTACAGAAATTACGATATCTTGCGTAAACCTTTCGCCGTGTAAGGTCCTCCGGGTGATTTTTCAAGTCAAGGTGTAATTTGTCACGGTGTCGTATGCATCGTAATAGCCCTGGTGTTATCCATGGTTTCATGGTCACCCATTTTCGACCTATTTTAACTTGACGTGTGTATTTATTAAGGATTGCTATAATCATTTCATTAAAAATTTCGATTGCCGAGTTAACATTGTAGTTGTTGGTGACAGGATACCAGTTTATAGAATTAATTTCAGAAACAACCATATCCATATCTGTTTTGGTAACAAAGTATGGCTTTGGGTTGACAATTTTGGAAAGGCAGGTTCCAGTTAAAACTAGGCTATGATCAGTAATTGAGGTTTCGCAGATTATTCCTACTGTCTCGTTGATTGATTTTATAAAAATATGATCAAGACAGGCGTCACCTCTGGTAGGCTTGGAGATTGCCGGAAGTAAGCCATGGGTTGCTAGTAAACAAAGATACTCTAAATGATGGGTGTCAGTTTTATTACAGATATCTATGTTAATATCCCCTGCGATAGCAATAAAAGAGTAACTTTTTAAGCTGTTCAAGGTCTCATCTAAAGAATCAATAAAAGGGTCAAGGTTTGTAACTTTAGTAGAAGGAGACCTATAAATTCCAAGTACGGCAAATGAGTTATCTATGATTATAAGAAGAGAGTCAGCGTCAACTATATTTGGTTCATATATTTCTATTCTAAAAGAGCACTTAGCATATATAATGACTCCTCCGTTTTTGTTTTTTTGCACTGTAGTACGGTAAGCGTTGTATCCTGGCAAAGGGTCTATTATTAATCCATCCTTAAGCCAACATTCAGACAGAACTATTATGTCTACGTCAGTGCCTAAGCGCTGCAGAGCAAGAGTAAACCCGTCAAAATTGCGCTGAAAGCTTCTAACGTTAAAAGCAAGTATTTTAAACTTGTTATCAGAGTTGCTAAAAAAGTTCTTGCTAAGTTCAACGGAATCGAGCGAATGACATTCTATAACCACAGTTTCATCAATATCATTAGCAACATCAACTAAATCCATCTTTATAATAGCAAAAGTTAATAGAAAATCGTGTTAGAGACCCAGTGGTCATTCTTTTAAGAATAATTTATCACGGAACTTCTGAGAATAGTGCTCCTAGCGCAAAACAATTTTTATGGGTTTGAGGGGAACCTGTTCGTGTTTCACCTGACGTTAACCGAACCTTTAACATATGTATTTTGTCACAAGGGACAAACTGAACTGCACCCGTCACTCTGCGACATAGAGTTGTTATGTCATGTGCCTGTGGTTTACTGGCTCTCAGACTGCTGCCGGAAAACACTGTTAGGTGCTAGGCGACAGATTTTATACTTGAAGGTAGTAACTAACCATGCTAGCAATCACAAAATACCCTCTCAACATGCGGTGAACCTAGAGCCGGTGGTGGAGATCGAACCAAGGACCTGCGGCACGGCAGTAGCTATCACCACTCGGCTATCGCTGCTTCACAACTAGTCTAATAGTCCAGCTATTGGTAATAAAAGAATTTGTAATAAGTCACCTTGCAGCTTGCTTGTTACTAATATTCTGTGCCAAATTTCGTTTTAGTGAAATCTCTTGATTTTTCCGACATTTTAAATCACCTTGCAGGTAAAAGTAATACTATAATATTTTGTTACATTATTATATATTTTGTTAAATAGAATAGAAAGTAAAAATGAAAAGTCAGGGCTAAAATATGTTCATCAAACTTATGGGAAATTTAATTTACAAATTTTTAGACCACAAATATTATTTCGAGCGAGATTCGACCCTGCGTCTCCGGTTTTACGTACCGTGTGCCTTAGCCCCTCGGCCATCAATTTTGCGCCCGAGATGAAAATTTCGTACTCTAGAAGCTGCCCGAAATAGAAAATCTGTCACCAAGCAGATAACAGAGTGTCCCGGTGGCAGTCCTTAAAAGAGCCAGTAAATTACAGGCATGAGACTTAATAACTTTATATGTCTATTCTAATGCAAATACTTCTACCTAATCTACGGCATGAATGCCTCAATCTATACGCGCGAAGTTTCAAAAATACATTAGTAAATCAGTGGAAATAAATAAGTAACCAAAACAAAGGTTCAATGCACACACACTCATAAAACTTATTTATTATTGTGCAGGCGTACTGCACGCACGTCTATTTTGCTTGTGAATTTATTGTATGCCGATTCAGCATTATGCGATGCGGTTGGCAAACCAAGCTTTAGGAATAGGGTGACCAAAGATCATGATATCTTAGGTTTTCCCGATTATTACACATAGTAATTAAACAACTTCAAGCGGTTGAAATCGCGTATAGTTATCATTAATTTTGTCAGTGACCCCGTGACCACGATCACTGCGACATGTTTGAAAGGTCGGGACAAAAACATAGATGAGTAGAAATAAACGGTATAATAATATTTAGGTAATATATGCATATATTATAAGAATATATTACCTAAATATTATTATATATTTCAAATAATTATATTTATTTGCTATACTTATATGAAAAATATACTTATCAGTTTTGCAGCTGTACTTTTTTGTATTAATACAAAACATCTTGCGGCCTTACTATACCGATGTGCTCCGATCCCTATTGAACTTTAGTCTAAGGTTAATAATTAAAATTATATTTTTTATGATTGTGATAAAATAAGTAGGATAAATCCTATGCCAAAATCTTGTCCAGGCTCCTGATAAAATAATAAAACTATACTGGAAACTGGGACATGTTTACATCATATCTCACATGAACTAAACTAAGACGGATGGATGAAATCTTATTAAATTTAAGGAATCGTAGACGTGAAAAACAGACGAATGGTTACCCTTATCGGTCCGGGTTAGGTCAGTTGCATTCCATTGATGAATGACATTTAAAATGTTGCAATCACATTACCAATATGTGCAAAATTTCAAATAGCATGTTTACGTTAGGATTTGATTTCCCAATGTTGAATGCACGTTAATTAACATATTATCAAACTCAAACTGTTATAACTCTGTTTTATTGATCACTACTTACTACACTCGCTTCCTCATCTTATATATGTTAGGAATATGATTGTATTTATATATATAATATAGTGTTTATGTATATATGTATATATTATCAGGTATAAATGTTATATTATTATGTGTATTAATATAATATATATTGTAGGTATTAGTTTATTTAAAATTTGTGTTTTAGATTATAATGTAGCCTAGTTATTATATTTAATTTAATGATTGTTTATACACCCCCGACATAGTTCCTGTATTTCCTCTCCATACAAAGGTTGCCTGGAAGAGATCGCTATTAGTGATAAGGCCGCCCATTGTGACACTTTAGTCTAAGTTTTTGTTTGTAAGAATGAAATTTGTATATTATTGGTGTAACAATAAAGAATTATCTATCAACACAATTGTTGGTCAAAACACTGTCTCTTGTTGTGCGATTTATATTAATATGAGTAAGTTATTTAAAATGGTTATTCTTAATGAACTATTGGTGAGGTACATTTAATAGACCTTTTTTGTGGTATACAAGCATACACTATTGATTAGGTGCTGTTGTTAACGTGTCAATTGTCACATTAATTAATAAAAAACATGATAAATTAAAGATATTCGCACACCATTGGATATTCTATGAGTATGTTTACAAAGGTCTATCACATTTAGGGCCCGTTTCAGAATAAAGTTTCGGGTTGCTATGCAACACATAAAATAACTGAATGATAAAAATGACAGTTGACATGCTGCGCGTTTCAAGCTTTAACCGATGGATAGGCTAAATCGATGACTGTGAAACGCAAATATAGTGTTTTATTTATTAAATATGTTCTGGGTAGTAAAACCGGAACTTACTCGAACATTCTGAAACAGGCCCTTAAAGGGCTATTTTAATATAATAATTATTTAAGCATAACGAGTCCGGTTGTTCTGGTCAAATCCCATCATAAAAATGTACTATTTGTTTCGTAAGCAAATGAAATATTCTAATTAATAGAAAAAAAACACACTCATTAAATAATTGCACTTACATATACACATTAAAAATACTAAGCTCTACACATATGTAACTGGAAGTTCTGAACCAAGAGTATAGTTTGAATAAAATTTACTGAACAAGCTGTCTCTTGTAAATTTTTCCATCAAGTCAGTTTTCAATACAAGACAGCAAGCCATAGACAATAAAGAGGGATCCCTGTCGTAAACTTCAATGATACACGGAGGCATAAAGCCAATAAAATAAGCCCGTATGTTGTAGGAAGTTTGAAAAGACCTCTCTGTCAGTTGCACACACTATTATTGTTTTGTTTTTAAAATTGATGTTTTCCTTGGCTCAGAAATAGCGCAGCAGTTGCCTGTATATCCTTCCAACTATTTAGTATGAGATTTTTTTGTAAGTACGTGCGTTTCTGCACTTTGCTGTATAATTATTTAAAGGATATATAAATAATGTAAGATGGTATGCTAAGATGGTTTGGACATGTAGAGAGAATGAATGAAATGAGATTGAATAACCGGTATACGTGGGACAAGTGAACGGAAGTGTTGGAAGGGGAACGTTCCGAAATCAGATTGAAGACGTTCTGAAAAAAGGCCAGGTCAAGCGAAAGAGATATGTAAGAATCCTACCCCTACGGGAAAGAGCCGTGATTTTATGTATATATATATATATATACATATAGATGTATTTTTTTTTATGCCTGATAGGTTAGCCTTTGACCACTATCTCACCTGATGGTAAGTGATGATGCGGTCGAAGATGTTGTACAGGCTAACCTAGAATTAAAAAATGTAGTTATAAAATGTAGTTGAAAACCTCACATTAAAACGTTTTAGAATTTAGGGCTCACAAAAGGCTAAACCCTGGGGTGCCGGTTTTTTTGATGTTGTAAGGGTGTGTGACTGCTGTCACATACTGGATTGTCTGATATACTGCCCTACAGTAGACAATCCAGTGGTAGATTCTTGCCCAAGAAGCCTACCACTTGGTAAATCATAATTACTGGCAGTGTAAATAGGTGCAATAGCATGTAAAGAGAGTATTAACTCTTTGAATTTGTTATGAGTGTAAATCAGATTTACTAGCAGTTTAAATAGGTGCAATAGCATGTAAAGAGAGTCTAAACTCTTTGTATTTGTATTAGAGTGTAATTGTTGGGAGAAGGGATCAATGGATCGGCTTCCTGGTTCGAACTCACTTTCGAACTTTGAAGCAGTGATGGCTCAGTGGCATTGGCTATGGACTGCCTCGCAGCAGGTCCTTGGTTCGAATCCCGCCACAGGCTTGAGCTTTACCGCGTGGTGGTAGGGCATTTTGCAAATGCCCGCCTGGCTAGCGACCACCCTCAAGTAGAAAATCTGTCGCCAAGCACCTAACGGTGTGTTCTGGCAGATTTCCTTGAGAGCCAGTAATTAAGGTTAAGCCTGTTAACACCCTCGACCACATCATTACTTACCATCAGGTGAGATTGTGGTCAAAGGCTTACTTATCAGCAACAAAAAAAAACTCACTCCCGAATGCTATGGTAACGCACACGACGTCTTTGTTTTATTTTTTCTTTTGTACTCAGATGATTGGAGTCTGTCATTCCAGGACAGTTGTTGTTGATGCTGAACGGTAAGCTCTCAGTAAAAGCTAGAATTACTAAGGGTAGCTTTGACGTAACGTATCTTTACGCACGGACATTTTATAATTATTTTAGCATATGCATCATGTTTGTGACCATGGAAAAACAGATATTATCTTTTTCTACCTTCTTCGGTTTTGTGATTACCCATATGCACTCGTGTATAATATAGTATATAAGACCATAAACACAGTAAAAAAAGATTTGCAGCCAGATTAGGTACACATTTATCTTTAAAATGCTACATAGAAAATTGTTGTAGTTGTTGATTGTACCTCCTGCTTATTTCGGATGAAAGATACTAGAAATTCGGACATATTTTTCAGTCCACAAAGTAAATCACCCTTTGCAGAAAAGTGATGTCTGATTAGATATTGTTTTGGTATGATAATTTAATATATTTTTGACATCTTTGACATAGTCTTTTGAATGGATTTTTAAGAAAGAATTAAAGGCAATATTCCACAATTTGATAGGTGGATCAGTTGCTAAGCGTAATTTCAAGGGCGTACTTCATTATTAGGTAATAAAAATAAGGTAAGATAGTGTAGAAAATATATATTTTTTTTTAATTATTCCTGTATATTATAATAGCTGCCATTTACACAGGTATTCGTATGAAAAGTAATGCCGGTCTTATCAAATATTACAAAGTCACGAATTGGTATGAACTATTGAAACATCTATTACAAAGCCTAACTCTAATAGAATGATACTCCTGAACTCTGAAGGCAACTCATTGAATAATATTATATTGCACATTATAAGAACTTCTAGAGACCGTTGTTAATTTAGCGCAAGGATATAAGTTCCGCGACACACTTGCAATACCTAAACATAGATCCCCAGTGGATCAATGTATTTTAAAGGTTGCTTTAAGTTCAGTGCATCTAAGATATGGAACGATCTCTCACCACCTTTAAGAGAAAAGACAAGCTGCAATATTTTAAAATAAAACTAAAACGAATTCTTTTGGACCGTCAAAATCATAATTTTAAAGAAACTTTTAGAATGTCAAATAGAAACCGAAATATCAAACAACCCGTACACAATCCCTCTGGCATAAACATGACCTCTTAGACACACTTACCGCCGCAAACGCACACACACACCCTCTCACACACACACACACACACAAAGATCTGCAACTAGCAACTTATCAGGTATCTTTTAATGCACTGTGTAACCTTTCTCATATCAATCATTTCTCAATCTGTATATCTTTTTAATTATCTTATTTTTTTTATTTCGATATGACTGTAAGTAATCTGTTTCCTTATGTTTAATTCATTTTATTTGTGATCCGCTTTAATATCTATGTCTCTCGGCAAACATCCGTCCGACCAGGTATATGCTGAAAAACACGAATGCGCTGCATAATGCTGAGCATACTCCTTTTGCCTTATGTTTTTTGTTTGTTTGTCAATCTCTTCTATATTGTATTTTTTTCCTGTGTATTAATATTAAGGCAATAAATGGCTATTTTATTTATTTATTATAATATCTTATTTCTATTTTGTATTATGCGTTGACTTGTCGACGTATAATTTTATTTTTTCTTTTTCAACCAGCAATATGCCTTTATAAACAAAATACCACGAACTAAATACAATACTACTACTAAAGTAAAAGCATTTATACAACCCATTAGTCATTGCAGACTAACAGGCAGTCCAAATAATCCAGCGTCCTACCAGTTGGCAGCGTGCCCAGCATGCTGGCAGCATTGCCACGTCGAAACGCGATGCTTATTCGTTGAACCAAATAGGTGCCAGAATTATTTCAAATTAATAATGGTGCCTCAAGTACGTAGAGAAATAGGAGGGATAACAGTTAATGATTTTAGAGAAATGGTCTGCATGTTGTTACTGGTTCTAAGCCTTTAATTGATGATAAAGTAATGGTACTATGTGGATTAAGAATGAATTCATACCTTTCTGTGAGAGTCGTAAGAGACGACAACTAAGGGAAAAAATATCAATTACACCTTCTGAAGACCTGCCACATTAAACTGGAATCCCCGAGACGAATTATATATACAATATTCTACGTGGCATAGTTTTTAGACCAAACCATTAAGCTGAATGTGTATACCCTATTTTTGACGATTTAATTGGTCTTGTCTTGGTCTTTGATTGTATGTCCATTTATTTTAATTGCTAAAATAAAATTATAGTAGCCACCTTCAACATTTTCTACACTATGTTAACAACTAAATAATATCACTAGTTTTACCCAAAAATATATACGTTTTTACATCTGCTAATTCTTTAACATAATATATTATGACGAATATCGTAACAAATAATAATCAAAACAAAAACCGACCAAGTACGAGTCGGACACACATTGGGAGTTTGCCACTATTTTGTAACCGAAGTAAGGCACATTACCGATCCAAATTATTTAACTTATAAAACTCAATGCAAAATCTAATTAAGCTTCTCTTTATCACAAAGTTGCCAACTATGTCGTCTTATCAGTTCATCGGTTTCCATATTATGTATATTTTTTTATTAAATCGCGTGACCTGGTGCAGCTGCTTGATACAATCAACTCTGTTCGTAACAATGTTTATGCACATCACATAGCAATGATTTACAAAGATAACATTTTGTTGGAAAACAAGTTAAACCGGATTTTGTATTCTTATCATATTTTTTACTAATGTAAGAAAGTGCTTAAATATATTAATACTATTTTTGCTCAACCTTAAAATTTATTATTTTATCATAAATGGCTCACTGAGATGCACACAATCAAATATCGTACGAAAATGTTGTCATTATTGGTCCATGCCATATCAAATTTACACGACTGCCCAAAAGAGGAGTGTAATGTGTACAGGGTTCATGTATGTATGTATGTTTTTTTTTATTCCACCATAAGGTCTTAATGGCTCATTTTTTAATGTATGAGGTATCGTAACATAAATCTTAACGCAAGTGACACTAGGTACATAAAAAAAAAAACTGGCGAACTTAAGGCCTATTGTGAGAAAAAATATTATTTTCTTCTTTCAGAACAATAGAATGGGGTATCAAAATGAAGGGGTTTAAATAAAGATTCCATAAGTATTATATATAACTTCCAGTTTAACGATAAATAATTTACGTTCGGGTTTTTAATTTTTTTATTAATTTATACGTGTTCAAATCCAAAAAGTGTGAAAAGGCGCGCTAAATCCTCTATCATATAACAAAAAAAAAAACGAGCAACTCTCTCAAACGAGAGTTACACAACTTTTAAAAAACATAACTCTCCTTTTTTCAGGCAGTCGTGTAAATAGTCTCAAGGCCATTCAATGATATCTTAAGAAAATTAAAACCCTTACGGTAAATCAATAAAATTTAATTTAACACATCGGGAAAGGAAGTCATATCTATCTGACCCTTAAAATATATCGCTCGTAAACGAACTTCAATGTACTAAATGTATTTTGCTTTTATGAACAATGTATGAAACCAATCTATTAGTTTTATTTATTATGATTGGATAAAGACCAAGTACTTATGATACAGTTACTTATATAATCTTCTACCCTTATCCCATGCCAAGTGAGGGCGGACACCTAAATCTCTAATAATATATTTATTGTTTTTTTTATTTTTATTTTTTTATTTATTACTGATGGGTAAGCCTTTGACTATAAACTCAGCTGGTATGTTAAGTGATGATGTGGTCGAACCTTCGCCTTAACCAAAAATTACTGGCTCTTAAGGACAGCTGCCGGAACACACCGTTAGGTGCTTGTTGACAGATTTTCTACTGGAGGGTGGTCACTACCCAGTCGGTCATTCGCAAAATACCCTACCACCATGCGGTGAAGCTCAAGCCCGCGGCGGAATTCGAAGCATGGACTTGCTGCGCGGCAGTCCATAGCCAATGTCGCTGAGCCGCTTCAAAATATCATAATATATATTGTTAAATTAACTCTGCAGTATCTCATCTCAATAATGTAACGAAGTGATAAGAACTAGGTAGGCGTCATACATGGCACATCCTGTCCATCACAGTTGCATTGTTACCTTTCTCATTCTGCTTGACTTACACTGCGATCTGTTACACCTAATATATTGACTGACCTAGTCTCGAATCCCACACAAACTTATTGACGCGTTGTCAGCAGTATATTTATCTATATAAACGGTGACTTCCAAATGAATGATTGTGACAACCCTAGGTGTCATCAGACTCAGTACTATATATGACCCTTCTGGTAGAACCTCTGCCCAAATTAGTAGCAAAAGTGTGTTGCGGGAGCTTGTAAGTAATCGTGTAAAGTTTTTTTTTTTTATAATATAAATGTGTGTGTGTTCTTTAACTGTTTTTTTAGGGCAATTGAATAGGTCCACACAGCAGATCGTAATTCCGAAGTTTTACTTCTTAATGTCTCGTTAGCCCAGTAATTTCACTTGCCACAGTGCCCTTTACACCTAAAAAGGGTTTGCACAGTACTAATAACAAATATTTTAAAAATATTAAAAAAAAATATCAATTTAATATTTTAATAAAACACTTAAAAAATACAATAATATATCTAGTGACGATTCCGCCTAACTTTCCTGCTGAGCCGACGTGACGTCACAAACGCCACGCAGCCAAACCGGAAGCTTTTTCGACGCGGTTCGCTTCTACACGAAGCATCCTCAGGAGGTCTTAGGAATTGTTATTGGATATATTTTTGTATTTTTAAGTGTTTTACTAAAATATTAATTTGATGTTATTTTTAAATATTTTAAAAATATTTGTTATTATTAAATATGGATTTCCGCAAAGTAACGCCTGAATTTATTCATTATCTTTGCACATTACTGCTTTTGGGCAGAATATACGACAGTACAATGTAGTATATTTCAATATTAAAATTTGTAATTGACCTTCATAAGAGCGTCGTAGACGCCTAAATTGAATAAATGATTTTGACTTTGACATTGCGATGGTATGTACCAGAATCTTCGTAAATGGCGACATTTGATAGCAACAGCAACGCTAGTACTCTCGTCGTTAACTCTTATTACAGATACAAAATAACCTATCATAATACAATTATTGTATATTAATTCAATTAAGTAATATTGAATATTACATATATAATAATGATTTTACATATAGAAAAGCGCTTGTAGCGAAGTTTGCTTAGCCGTTATGAACCGATCAGCAAAGTTAAGCAACGTCCGCTCGGTCATGACTTGGATGGGTGACCGCTGGTGACATTACTATTGAGCGCTTCCGTGCTTCGGAGGGCACGTTAAGCCGTCGGTCCCGGTTGTTGTCTTAGGATCGCAATCATTATAGCATGGTGGTAGGCGCCTGGCTAGCTACCACCCTCAAGTAGAAAATGTGTCGCCAAGCACCTAACGGTGGGTTCCAGCAGCTGTCCTTGAAAGCCAGTAATTCTAAGTTAGTCTGAACAATATTCGACCACATCATCACTTACCATCAGGTGAGAAAGTGGTCAAAGGCTAACAAAGCATAAAAAAAACACTTTTCATTATTTTATAATTTATAAATTAAATATAGGTCATTCTGTTTACTAAACAACATTAGGCAAAACGACACTTTTAAAATATCAAAGTACAACGAAGGTACTAGCATATCTATGGCTTAACAACAAAATAATATAAATCCTAACATATTGAAGATAATTATCATACGAAAATAGTTAATATTGTTGTGGATACAATAATTGTTGTTTCTCTTTTATAATAAAGTGTAAGTATTTACTTTGCTTGCTTACTATGCTTGCACATGCTAAGGAGTAAAGCTTTATAGTACCGTCAATAGACCTGTCGTAATGTACGAATGTGAATGGTGGGTGACTAAAGAAATGGATGAAAGGTAAGTGCGTGTGGGAGAAATGCTAATGTTAAGATAATTCTAGGTTAAGCCTGTTAACACCTTCGACCACATCATCACTTACCATCACGTGAGATTGTGGTCAAAAGGCTTACCTATCACCAATAAAAAAAAAAAAAAGATGGATGAGTGGCATAGGAGAAGTAACACCATTGACAGATTTTTTTTTACCATAATATGGAACCAACTTCAACACTCAAAAGTGTGAAATAACTTGTTGAAGTCAGAGAAGTTCAAAAGAACCTATTATCTCAATATTGTGCGCACGGTACCGACTTCCACAAGTTATTTTACACCTTTGAGTGTTAAAGTCAGTTCCATTTTTTTGTTACAATTTTTTGTTCACTCTTTTTAGTGACCCTTACTACGTACAGGATCGATTATCATTCACTGTCAACTACTACCAATATCATCAAGACATAAAAATATTTTTCAGTTATTAGAGGGTAACACAAAAACGGCTTGACTGATTTCGATGAAATTTAAATGGGACCAAAATACTTATTAAAATCTGTTCGTCCGGTCAAAAGTTATGAGGTAATAATCATAAAAAAAATACAGATTGAGAGCCTCCTTTTATTGAAATCGGTTAAAAAGTGGAGGGCATACAGATTGGTGTGGTATCGATATGTTATATTTATTTACAAAAACAGTGATGAATACAAATAGAACGATAGTAAGGCTAAAGAAAATATAAATGAACTGCATCATGAATGAAAAAATATGAGAAAATATTTACGTGTCTGAAAAGAGTAAGTACTGAAATAATGCAGAGAAATAGAATTCATAAACATAATTAAATAGAATAGAAAGAAAGAGGTGTTGTGCCAACCACACTTAATGTGGTTTAAGACCAGGAAAATAAGTGTTTATTTTAACTATTTTGTGACCTGTACTCAAAGTATTTCGGATGTTCCGGTTTCATTGCATCATATAAGTACATACCTTTCTACGACAAACTTTCCAGGCTTTTTACAGGCTTTCTTATTGATTAACAAAAATAGATGTAAATTTTATAATACCTATTACTTTCATAGAGCTAAGTATCTACTATAATGTTAATTATCTCAATAAACTAATCAATAAACGAAATTCTTTTTTTGCTGCCTCATAGGTTAAGGTTAACCCACTACGTTCTCACCTGATGGTAAGTTATGATGTGGTCGAAGATGTTGTTCAGGCTATCCTAGAATTACTGGCTCTCAAGGAGAGCTACCGGAACGCACCGTTACGTGCTTCGCGACACATTTTCTACTTTAGGGTGGTAGCTAATCTGGCGGACATTCGCAAATTGCCCTACCATCATGCAAATCTATACACATATACAAATTTTCCTCAGACAAAAATGTGCCGAATAATATTTTAGCACAAACATGCAAAGTATACCGAACAATGTGTAGTTTCAATTAATATGGGCTGACCTAACTGTGTCACACAAAACACACCTGTTCTATATGGCTTGCATATCCAAACGGAACACTGCAGCAGGTAACTTAACAACTATTTGCAATTCAATTCATGCAAAATCATCGTGCTGTGTTGAAACATCGAGTGAGCTACGTAAGTACCTAGTAGCCTTCCTAATACTTCGAAAGACAAACTCGGGAGTTCACTCAGAGTGCATTTAGTGGGCCTTAGGCCACCGTGTCTGAGGTTTGGTTCTTAATTAGCTATCGTTCGCAGCTGACCGCTTGGAAGTGAGATCTAGGTGGCTCTCTAAAACAGTTTTCAAAGCAAATTGAACTCTAATACCAAGGTAGAGGTATGTCTAGGTGGCATAGTATGGATTGTGTAACCCTTGTGGTTAGACGATGGGTGACATTTACGTAGTGCGATACCAAGGAGCTGACGATCGGAATAGCTTCGGTCTTGTTCGTAATCCAGTTTACCTATATCGGTAGCCGTATTAAATTATTCCGAACATATCGTTATTACAAGTTGCCCTTCATCTTTATGTTTTTCACGTTCATTGTAAGCTCAGAAATATTATTTATTATCTGGTAGTTAATGCGTTTTTTACGCAATATACATTATTAAACTTTTTGCTCTCTCATAATGCGATACAAGCTTGATCATTGATTTTTTTCTACAGACAACCTGTTATTTTTAATGACACAGAGAAACATGTTGCAATTTTTGAGATAAAAACTCTCCCGTCGCAAGTTATACATCATCAATCATGTTTTTAGACGAAAGGCGCAGGAAATGAATTAAGCTCTAAGTGCACGCACTCTCTCGTAAAAAAATGTGTGAAAAATTACACCGATTACCTCTAACGACGTAATGGCATTTTGCGTCATTCTGGCAGGAAAGGCAGAGACAAAACGACGTCGATATAGGTGCCTACATTTCTCTCATCTCATGCATTATCACTTGACGGTTACAAATAGATCGACGCATGATCGCACATCGAAAGAATCCATTAAATTATGTATACCACTTTCGAACTAAAGCATAACTTTCTATACCTTAAGCGGTAATCGCTGCACTCAAACGTAAAAGTTAAATGGAATACACCTAATTAGCATCGAACGGGTTCGTAAACAGGGGCAATACAAATAAACTTGAAGATAAAAGGCGGGCTATAAAGACGCTCGAATAAATATTGAACGTTACTAATTATCATAAAAGACTAAAAGTACATCCTTCGGTCGTGAGGCCATTACCGAATAGCTGTCATTAAGGAGCGTGATACTGTAAGTACGGACGAGTGGCCGCCACCCACAGTGTTTCAAACTGGATTTCTGTACCTAGAAACGAGCTAGCCTCTAGGTAGGCCGGTAGGCCTATCACACGATCACCTATGAATACACATTAGTTATTATGCGGTCATATCGTTAATATTTCAAGCTATTAAAAAGCTATTCAGACTTTGGCGGTAAGTGTGCTGGTCAGTATCTTGTCTACTCTATGGAATGGGTTTTTAATTAAAGTATGTTGAACAAGTGCGTGCTTAAAGCATAACTGTATTACTTATAGTGAAGATTTGCATCAAAGTTTATTTTATTAGTTATTACATACTAAAATATGTTTTCTGAAGTTAAGAACTAATTACGCTTTTATGATAATATTATATTTTATTTTTATATCAGCTCAAGTTTATCTTGATTGTTGATAATAATATAGGTATTTTATCTTTAGTTTCTAAGCATACTAATATTCTAATAGTGTCATATACGAGGAACAGTTATGGTAAGCTGCCTATTATTTGTGGGCTTTTAAATATCTTTAGGTTGCCTAAGTGATTTCTTGTAGTAGCCGTAGTCTTGTATTTAATTTGTTTATTTCTGTCAATGAAAACACTAAAAAAGTTAAAAACATTGTATTGTTTCAGAAAAAAAGACGGGGATTGATCTATTGAGTGATTCCAATGAGACGCGTTACTCTGTTTACTAATATCATCGTTTTTAGTAACGTATTACACTTCCATATTTATTTATAGTTGATGGGCTAGCCTTTGATCATTATTTCACCTGATGGTAAGTGATAATGTGGCTGAAGAAGTTGTTTTGGCTAGGAAGACACCGTTAGATGCTTTGCGATAGTTTATTTACTACGGAAACCTCCAACAGAAGCAGTCAGTAATACGTCCACTAGCAGTCACCCATCCCATCCATGTTATTTTTTTATGCCTGATAGGTTAGCCTTTGACCAATACCTCACCTGATGGTAAGTGATGATGTGGTCAAAGATGTTGTTCAGGCTAACCTAGAATTACTGGCACTCAAAGACAGCTGCCGGAACACACCGTTAGGTGTTTGGCGATAGATTTTCTACTTGATAGTGGTAGCTAGCCAGGCGGGCATTCGCAAAATGCCCTACAACCATGCTACAACGACTGCCATTATAAGACATAACCGGAGCGAACGTTGCTTAATTTAGTTGATCGGTTAAGAATGACTTCTAGTGTCAAACTTAGTAATGAAGCTGACAAACTGACTGACATACATATCTTTATTTCAATTTATATATTTTTTTTAAATAATTGATCAATGTTACCACAACCTCCAATCCATGTTTCGAGGAATTTCATGATAACTTTATCATGAAACAAAGATAGCGGAAAGTTTGGAAACTTGTCAAACTGCCGAAGCAGGATTATTCGGAGAATCGGATCGAGACGTAACCAGACGGTTCACGCAAATTTATATCCCAACTTTACACATCAGTTTTTCTTATCTACGACTTCAAGGCCTTTACTATCTTCGAGTATGTACTGTTTTCAAGTAGCAAAAAGGTTTTATCGAAATTCTTTAACATTATGTTTGCTACCAATGAAACTGCTTGTTCCAGGAAAAGAAGAGCTTAGCTAACGTAATATAGTTCTTATATTTATATATATTATTTCTAAAGAGTTTTACAACAAGAACTTTGTTTTCTATAACATAATAAAATAAAGAATTTAGATGATGATGATTCAAATTTTTACTGTATTACGAAGAGAAAAGTTCAGCAATTATAAATTTTGATTTAATACATTGCACCAGTTTAACAGATGTGCAAATGTCTTACAAGTATTCTAATTAAATTGTATGACATTATAATAAAAACTAAGATATATTTGTAACCATAGAAGTCAGTTAAACATTTTAAAGCATACATCGTAAGTCTACGAATAATAATATATAAAGAAATGTAATTCAACCTCATATAGAACTGATCGCAAACCTTACCGCGGTGGGCGTTGCTTAAAAACTGTACCGTGCGGCGCTAACCGTTCGCCATGTCGACTTGACCCATGCGATTGTGCCGCGAGAATGCGCTGTATTTATTATTATGTTCTTGCGTTGAATAATTCTATAAAAATGCCGTCCTGTGTTGTAAAGTGGTGTAGAAGCCATTAAGATATGAAGAATTCGGAAATTGGTTTTCATATGTGAGTCATAACATTTTGGTAACCTATAGTTAATTCTGGGGTACGTTTCAGCATTCGTACGGCAAAGGCACCTCTACGTCATCGGTAGACTGTGACAGCATAAAATTGAAGCCACCCATCAAGTCCGATCATATTTGAGTGCCAAAAATATATTAGCCAATGCAATTGAAGTTGAAAGATAGTGCGTGTTTTGTTATTTGTGACCTTGATGAGTCCGAAATCAATACGGTCACTGTATAAGAGTCACACTTCTAAATATATATATTGTTGAACACCAAGTGTTCTGAAGGCTACTCAAAAAGACTCTGGAGCAAGTTATATACAAGAGTGGCAGTAAACACACAGCCTTTTCGCACTCATTCTCAAACAAAACAACCAAATATTTTTTATAGACAAACATCAATTACAGTACATACATTGAACCTATAGGTTCCCGAACTAGCGTTTAACTGTGATTCAGGAACCAATGGCTTCTCCCATTTTTAATTTCTGCTCAATATACATTTTATCATATAAAGTAAGATAGTATATACAAAAATTAAGAAATATTACATGAAAAATTTAATAATTAAGAAGGGTATGTGTGTTGTGAGTGTAGAGTGTAGTTTGAAGTGTAGGGAATGTATGTTTTGGGGTGTGAGTAGTGTGTGAATATTGAATAAATAAATAAACATTTAAGTAGGCATATTCTTATGTTGGCATTAGCTTTCCTTGGTCCAGTTTTGTAGCTAAGCTTTTGTTTAATGTATTTTACTTGTTGAACAGTTGAAAATTTATATAAAGTCTATTTAAAAATATATGGTAAGTTACGCTTCATATGGTGTAAGCTGAAGGAATTTCAAAGTTCATTGAATATTTGCGTGATACTAGATATAATACCTAGTTTACAACTTATTTTATACAAGATACCATAGACGTAAATATATGAAACTATTTTTGGTAATAGCGGCTCAAGACCACCACCTAAACTAAAATAATTATAGACCTCGAACAATACCATCTAATCATAACTGTGACGAAACAATTATACCGTAAATATTGGTTTTGTGGGCAGTTAATAGATATTTTAGTCATAAATAAGAAATCCATTATATTTATCGAATAAACGTAGAATAGTATGGCCACACTGATGCTATTGTGTACTTTTTTTCCCTTGTTTGGCTAGTCTTTGACCACTATCTCACCTGATGGTAAGTGATGATGTGGTCGAAGATGTTGTACAGGCTAACCTAGAATTACTGGCTCTCAAGGACAGCTGCCGGAACACACCGTTAGGTGCTTGGCGACAGATTTTCAACTTGAGGGTGGTAGTTAGCCAGGTGAGCATTCGCAAAGTGCCCTACCACCTTGCTGTAATGACTGCCATCCTAAGACAACTACCGGGACCGACGGCTTAACGAGCCCTCCGAAGCACGGAAGCGCTCAGTAGTAATGTCCCCAGCGGTCACCTATATGATATCGTACTGAATATTTACTTTTTATTTATAACAGTTTCTTCACACGGCTTCGCCTGCCTAGATTTTGGTAATTTATGGCGATCTTTTGAAAATAACTTAGTAAATTGTGAAGAAACAAATTTCTTTGTGTTATTTTATTAGCGTTCCTAAAGCACTCACAGTACTTATAATTTCATAGGCTACTTTAATAATGCGTGCTTGATAAAATTATGTTGTATTGCCTTCCTTCTCACTAAAAAATTAGATTATTAATAATATGTTTTTTATTGTTTATTTAACTACGAAAGTCATTAAAAAGTTCAACTTTGTTTAATACTTTAGTCCATGTTTTCCTGCTTGAAGTGAAATCGAGTGTTCACTAAGCCAGCCGGTAACTGTCCGAGAACCTCCAACTGTTGCACGTTATTGCTTCAAAAGATTTAAATTGAAATCAGCTAATAAAGGTCATGCTGTACGTAATAATGTCGTTACGATAAAATCAGAGAAAAAAGTAGCACATCTCAGAAGCTTGTAATAACAGCTATCGGGAGTCAAGACGGCCGTCATTGCCTCCGGCACTCTCTGAGATTCGGTTAGCTGGACGATTCCAAAACTACCGCACATGTTTTTGGTAAACTGAATGAGGAACTTTATCAATATATAAATACAATATTTGCAAAAAAAGTGTATGTAGTGTCACCAAGACATAATATTTCAATGCTTGTCTGTCTGTAAAACTTTTCTTTGGAGTCAGTCAATATTTGTTTTACTACAGGAAAATAAGTATAAATTAAGTAATTAAAAAAAAACCCCGACTGCAAATTATTTATTTTCGTATAACATTTTATCGTTCCATTGAAATTAAAACTGCAAGTTCTGTATATCAATGGATTCGTTATATTTTTTGCGCACAATGTGGCATCTTCAATCTGAAAGTATAACTTTATATGTAATTATCTCATACATTAAAATTTAGCTGTTTGGAAGTTATGGTGGAATTAGGAAACTCACAAATATACATACATACATGAACCATGAAAACATAATTCTTCCTTTTTTGGCCAGTCGTGTAGCGAGTAACAGTGAAGAGCATGAGTGAAGCCGAGCTAAGTTAATGTTCCGAAAACTACTTACACTTAAGAAATCTTAGATCATTCCCCATGATTCAAATTTTATGCTTTTTTAGAAGAAGCTTAAGCATTGACTGTGGTAAGCTTTACCTGTAACAAAACATACTAGACATTTTTAGTATGTGTATAGTGCAACCCCCGATTTGTCTGTTCCGCTTATATCCACTTGTCGCCGGGGGCAATGGCCGCTGTTTATAGCTAATACATTTAAATATGTCGCCAAGTGCATAACAATTGTGTTCCGGCACATCATTGTAAATCTAGGTTAGCCAGAACAACATCTTTGACCACTGGGTGACATATTATTATTCTTGATAATAATATGTCACCCAGTGGTAAGAAAGCTAACGCACCGGGCAGTTAATTCGTTCTACACACAAAACTTAGTTCAAGAAACATCGGCTTTTTTTGATGAAATAAATTTGCTGAGATTACATTTTTGCTGTTGTTTGATATAATTAAATACATTGTTTGAATTCCTTAAAATAAAATGAAATGTCAAAGGCTAGCTTGTCAGCTAGTGATTTCTTAAAATCCGCAGAGGACGACATCGTTAATTTCTATTGTTATTTCTATTGTTAGGTATAATTATTTACAATGCGCATAAATAAAACTAAAGAAAAAATAAAGAAATAGGTTGATAAAGTGTGATATGTATAGTTTACCGAGTTCCAAAAAAGTTTTTTTAATCGGATCATCTGATTCTGACGATTACTTTTTGTGAGCTTAGGTATTTTTAGAAACCTTTTTGTTCTTATAAATCCACATACTGTATCAGCCGGATCGTCCACTGATGAACAAAGCATCTCTGATCATGGGGGGAGGGTATGCCATAATCCCGACGCTTGGCAGGCGTTTTGGGGTTCGCAGCATATCAGTTCCTCAGAAAGCGCTGCTGCCCTGTTGCTGGTGTGTCACCCATAGTCGCCTCTTTCAACACCCATGGGTAGAGATGGGGGGGGGTTACATTCTAGCCCGGCACCCCACGGGTCAAATATCTAAATCTACATACATATGATCCATTTATATGTTGTACGTATATTAAATAATGTAGCAAGAACATTTATTTCAAATAAAATTTCTCACAATTAAGAAACAAAGTAACTACTCAATTAAAAGCCTTTGAACTTAGATTTAATTGCTTCATTATAATGTGTTACTTCATATTAAAGACAGCAAAAAATACCATTGTGTTGGGCGCAGTAAATAAGTTTACATTTTAGGACCCCGCATATAGATCGTGTTTACGCTGCCCGCATGTTTGTGTTTTAAATGTTACTATAAAATAAACGAATTCAATGAAATACTGTTAACTGGGGATTTTGATTCATAGTATTTTGGGTCTTATTTATATTATATTCTATTTATTTTTGTATTTTAGGTCTTATTTATATATATTTGACTAATTTTCAAGAACCTCTACCGACCCGTAAAGACATGTGTTATAGAATTTCAACTGACACTATTTTATTTTTTATACCTTACTAGCTTTCCGGGCGCGGCTCCGCCCGCGCGTATGTCGGTTATCGCGCGAAAACATTAACCTCTTTTTGCGCAGTCGAATAAAAACTATCCTATGTTTTTTCCCGGGTCTCAAACTATCTCCATACCAAATTTCATTCAAATCGGTCCAGTAGTTTTGGCGTGAAAGCGTAACAGACAGACAGACAGACAGATAGACAGAGTTACTTTCGCATTTATAATATTAGTACTGAGTACTGATTGTTTTATCTGTGTCACGTCTACATTGTAAATAAACTTATACTAAACCAAAAATATTTACTCTACTCTACTCATCGTTTGCGCTTCTGTCCCCAGTAGTCAGTTCCATTTTTGATTTCAACTTTTGCTCCATATTTAAATTGTAAAATTACTTCTTCCATACATACGGAAGTTCAAATCAAGTTGCAGATTGGACCTTCGGATTGAGATTGAATCTCCCCACGATCCGACCCTAAGCACCCATTGGACAACAATTAAGATCGGTGTAGGTTGGCATTTCAGTTGTGATAGCTTTTAAAATACCATTCGAGAAGCCTTTGCGGTGTTTTAATCGATTTCGGGTATCTTTTATCTCACTTAATGACAACGTTGTGCAAAATGTTCAAATTATTGACCAACATAATGTGGGAAATTGTGGGTTACCTAGGTATAATGTGAAAAAAATAAAAAAGAACTGGGATACATAATTATTTTTAACAAATACATCCTTTTTTTTAAATTCATACTTACCTAAGTAAGTGAAGGAAGATGAACTTTTTATAAATGTTTGAAGTAAAAAGTGGAGTTTGCCATAATCCCCACGCTCGGCAGGAGTTTTAGGGATCCCAGTTTAGATATCAGTTCCTCAGAAGGCTCTGCTGCCCACCATCCGGTATATTACTTTCAGTCGCCTCTTACGACACCCATTGGTAAGCATTATGTATTTTTTTTCACTATTTAAATGATAACCACATATTTTGCTTTGCATACACATCTGGGCAGGGTAGCCTCAATGCTAAAAGATGACAAGGATTAATGTTTTGTTCAAGCTAAGTCTGAAATTTACACTCCATGGTGCATGGCTATATTGTCTACTGACGGGTAGTAGCTGTCGAGGTTAACATTATTTTGGGAGACATTGCAGCATGCTGTTAAGCTCAATCGCTTAATTTTTTTAATCATACTTGAAGTCGGACATCATCAAAGTAGCGGCAATGATATTTTATATTTCTGTATCCACTTACAGCGAGATTGAAAAGGCTGGGAAGGTGTGCTTTCTAAAATGGTGGGCGCCACCAGTAAGACCGACCTCCATCAACCAGTACTGCTTCCAGTTATTTATGAGGCCAGTGAGAAATGTTAAGCCTAAAATGAGTCCCTGTCACCAACATACAGCGCAACAAAACAACGTTCCTACACCATGTGCAAAAGTGGCTTAGGAATGAGCTGCTTCCTTAAGAGTGGGGATGCAAACATGTATAAGACAGCCCGGTGCCAATGTGCAACAGGAGATCCACCAGCACTGAAAGTCCTACATAAAATTATATTCTGCTGCTGCACCAAGGATTGTGGTAGAGGTAGATGTGGATCCTAAAAAGCAATATTGAATTGTTCTACTGCGTGCCTCCACTGCTAAGGTGGACGGCGTGCCCGTTGACGAGGACGAAGTTGACGGCGACGCGTAGAGGCCTTTCAGGAAGAACCACCAGTCTATGAGGATGATGATGCCACAAACCAGGATGAAGAACACTTGACATGACCCTCAACACGGCAAAAAAGGGATTATAACGTGAATTCTTAAATCAAAATAACCAAAAAAATACTTAACTTATATGTAACCTTATATTGCCTTAAAATTATTTTTTTTATTTCTTAACTTAAATGTTTTCCGTCTTCTGTATTTAATGACCTATTTCCAAATGTAGGAACAATCAATATTCAATTTCTAAGCAGCCACACAGCAGGTCCATGGTTCGATTCCCGCGGGCTTGAGCGTCACCACATGGTGGAAGAGCATTTTGCAAATGCTCGCCTGGCTAACCTAACCTAAGAGTGTGTTCCGGCAGCTGTCCTTGAAAGCTACTAATTCTAGGTTAAGCCTGTTAACACCTCGACCACGTCATCATTTCCTATTAGATGCGATTGTGATCAAAGGCTTACCTATCAGCAAAAAAAGCCTGAACAAGTTTCTGAAGGAATCGCTTAGGTCCCTGCTCACGCACTCTACATACCCTTTTAGGCCATTCGTTGACTGGACTAATTAATTACGTTAAATTTTTTTAGAAGTGAATTTGATGAAATTATTGGCTTATATATCAAATTATTTATTTCTAACCTCAGAACTAGTTTGTAATTTATTATTACAGCAAGGCACGATAACCTAATCAAACGTGCATAATCAAAATTTAATTACATTATCACAACAAATACATAATGAAGCTGTATTCTAAATTGGGAACTAGTTCAACTAACACAATATGCGTTGCCATTGTGGATAAATTAATTAAATTTGCTATTGATTTCACATTTGCTGGTAAACAGAATGAAGTAGTAACTATATAATAATAAATAAAACTGCTCTCAATATTATACCTGCGGCTTTGCTCGCGTCATTGTAATTAAGTGGTTTAATGATTTTTCACTTAATATCTTTCACAAAATACATTTTTTTTTATGTTATTGTGACGGAACAAGCTCGAGGCCCACCTGATGTAAAGCGGACTAACATCTGCCAATACAAATGCATTTCATCACAAGTCACGAATTGCCCTGCGCCCGTCATCTTGAGACATATTTGTTAAGTCTCAGGTGCCTGTAATTTTAAGTTGAAAAGTAGTTTACTAATACCTTAGAAGTTATTTTTTAAATTAAATTAATATGAAATTGACAACATTCAAATAACTGATCATCAAAATTAAACTGGAAGATGTCCACTGTTGAACAAAGGGGGAGTCCTTTGTCCAACAGTGGATATCAACAACGACTATTAGCCACTTTAACGTGATTTTTATGATGTCATCAGTACACCTACTTGGAAGCCTGCCAACTACGTAGTCCAGTGTAATGTGGTAACCACTCGAGAACCTTTCTCTCCAATCGAAGATCGGTTCGGCGAGCAATGTGACCTGCCCATTGCCACTTTAACTTACAAATTCCGAAAAATACAGTCGGAGACTATGTTTCTTCGGCGAATATTCTCGTTTCGGATTTCATCACGCAAAGGAACTCCGAGCATAGCTTATTGAGCAATACATTTGAGGAAGATTTTTGACGTGTTTTGCTTCAACACGAAACATCCTCAGGAAGTCTTTACTCTACGAGCACCTTAGGATGCTTCGTGTAGAAGCGATTGGGTCGAAAATTCTTTCGGTTTGACTGCGTATGGCGTTTGCGACGTCACGTTGCCTTAACAGGAAAATTAGTCGGGATTGTCACTAGATATATATTTTTTTATATTTTTTAAGTATTTTATTAAAGTATTAATTTGATGTTTTCTTAAAATCCTTTTAAAATGTTTGTTATTATTAAATATTAATTTCCGCAAAGTAACGCCTGAATCTATCCAGTTCTTATAAAGCTTTTGCTACACATATTCCTGTCACCACGCCCACACTTGACATCTAACGTGTCAGAAACACATGTCGTCACTACGTAATTGTCATCAACAACACCAATTTATCGAAATGTATAAGTAGAGAGGCGGGTTTGTATGAATAACTACGAAACTCGCGTCCTGTCAAGGGTGTGACTTTACTGTTGTCGATAAAACAAATATCGATAAATTAAAATAGGCATATACTTGTATAGGTATTACGTTGCTGATATCTTCGTAAGATGGGAATGCATTCAGATTTTTTTGTCTGCATTCAATAATAATAATTGTTTATTTCTCGAAAAAGGCAATTTTACAAAAATTAGGTTGTAATACAAACTCCGGATTCCTAAACTAGGTTCTCGTAAACCCGTAAAATAGGTAGGTACCAGGACATCTATCTGTCCGAGTACAGATTTGTTGATTGCCTTAGCAGTATTCATAAAATATCAAACAGTACTGGAAGTTGGGCAGCAGCACCTTCTAAGGAACTGCGATCCTCAAGCCGCCTGCCAAGCGTGGGGATTATGGCAAACACCCCCTTAACAGGAGAGGCTGTGTCAGCAGTGGACGAAACGGTTGATATAGTACAGTACAGTTACTAAAGATTAGGTGATCCTATAAAGTAAATTTTAAACATGGAAACTTGGGTTCAAATTACAAAATATTTAGAGCCATAACAAGCGCTGTTTATATAAATTGGGTTCAGACCTAACTGATATGAGAACTCACTAGTAAATTTATAATGTACTACACACTAACTATGTATATCTTGATCAAGGCGATAATTTCACAAACCGTCGTCCAAGAACGGAAGAAAGTTCTCATCACTAGTCGTTGCATATATATTATATCTTTTTAATATAATAGTTTTATTTTAATATCAATCATGCCGATGGTTGCTCAGTATTTCTGGACGAGTGGCACAATCTACCTTTTAAGCAATTTGCATCAATTAAAAAAGAAAAAAAAAAAATAGAACCGAACTGAAGAGTGTTTCGAAGCAGCATGCTCAAAACACTTGAGGACACAGTTTTATGGCCCGACTTCACAGAGTTATTTATTTCTTAGTATGAGATTATTTTTTTTATTATTATACGTATATCGATAAGTTGATAATCCTCGCATCTCTATTCCTGCCTCATTACAGGCTGACGTTGACTGATGATCAGCGCTCGAAGAAAAATGCCATGTTTAACCCTACAACGTTTATGATTTAATTCCTATTGGCAAAAAAGTGAGACGAATCACGGTTGAATGAACTCACCAGCTATATAATTTATGGGATAGCTATGTGTTTTATTTTAATTATATTTTATTAGAGGGAAATACTACCTGTTTTGAAAGCTGGATGAAATTGGTATGTGTATTTTCAACGTTGTAATTTTTGAAACGCTCGTACGAAATATCAAGGTCTTTGCTTTTTTACATTTTACCTAATTATTAAATTATATTTTTCTCCTAAAAGTAATTAAAAGCTGCTGTTTATAAAACGAGAATTCCAGAGATTTACGCCACATCCGAAAAAACCGTTTGTGTAACAAAAAATACATAATTAAAGCTTAAAAAGAATCAAAGCAAATCGTTTATTGCGGAATTATGTGGTTTTACATGCAGAACTTAAATAAAAATGATTTTATATAGGTATCACCGCGGGGTGTCGGGCTAGAATCTCATCCCCCATTTCTACCTGTGGGTGTCTTAAGTGGCGACTCAAGGTAAAATACGTGAAGGTAGGCAGCAGCGCCTTCTGAGAAACTGATATCTTAAACTGCGATCTCCAAGCCGCCTGCCAAGTGGGGGAGGTTGTGACCAGCAGTAGTCAATCCGGCTGATAGGTATATATAGGTATATATATATATATAGATATAGGTATCACTTAACTACAGCAATGTTTGTGAGGAGTGGAATTACTTGGTAATACGTAAATTCTACAGCATTTTTACGAAGCTCTGGTTTCCTTTTAGAAGTGACTATAGACCCAGTGGTTAATTATTTGAATCCAATCGCGAGTTTCAGATTCACTTCATGGTAGTGGAGCAATTCGCAAATACATTCCTGGTCAGCTGCCATCTTCAAGGAGAAAATATGTTTTGAAAGGTCGAACCGTGTGTTGATAACCTGATAGGTCTTTGAGAGTCAATTCATAATTCATAATTAGATTCTCAAGATTCAATTCTATTCTTTACAAATTATAAGAGCAAAATTTTTTTCCTGCTCCAGGCGGGAATCTTGCCCGCGTTCTCCGATTTTGCACCGGATACCTTAACCACTAGGCCACCTGGGCACGCCCTTTCGAGCCGAAATTTCGTGCTCCTATTGTATTAGTTTAACACTCATAAGTGACGGTGCGTGGTTATAATTCTATGCTAAAATTTTACTACAACACGAACTCGTTTCTACAAGTATTTAGCTCGATAAAGAAGACAAAAAATCAAAGAAATGAAGCGGCAAGTATTCTGTACCAGACAACTGGATTAGTTTCTCAATGCAGACAACACACAATACTGTCTGGTCAGTACCAATAATAAGTTTTTATTTGCTTTCAGATAAAATGAAGACAATGAAACCGAACCGTTAGCACTGCCGGCCATTTTACGGAAACGGATGTAAGTCGGCACTTCCGGTATCGCTCGGCGGGGCACAGCGCCAACTGTTTTGTGAACGAATCAATGAAAAAAACTACGTAATGTTTTTTTTAATTGTATATACTGTAAACTGATATTTTTGATATTGGTATCATTATAGATACTAAGACTAATCTTACCTAATACTCAAAATGACTATTGTTTTCGAGAATTATATTTTTGAGGTCTGTAAAGTTAAGCAATGTTAGCATATTAATATAATACCATAGACTTATTATTATCACATTATAATTTTGAAATAAAACGGGACGCCCTACAGGACAACCCACGAATATGCCCGTTCCCACGAATATGGAGCCACATGGAGGAAAAGTACCTAGATGGAATATTTTACTGAAAGAAGACAATATTTGAATTCAAACAACACCTTATACTGCATTCATAGATATTTAAATAATTACATGGTTGAACCGGGAATTGAACCAAATACACAAAAAATGATCACCTGTAGCTTTATCATGCCGATCGAAAGGCGTCATTATAAGGATTATATTTGCTAAATAACATAGTGTCACAAACCATGAATTTTAACATTTGATGTGAAATTTTGTTCAGAAAAATTAAACGCTGACATTGCCGTGAGGGACATACAACTGACATTATCATAAGTACCTATTACTAATGGCTGGCCAAGGTTTTGGTGTTAGTTCTGAAGTAAAGCAGTAACGAGCGTAAATAACTTTGTGTGATTATATTACAAGCTCTAAAGTTAAACAAAAACCAATAAAACTCGGCCATTTGCGAGACCGAATCCCGCTAAAGATCCCGAAGTACGTGAAAGAAAACCCAAAATAATGTCTTGAAACGGACCCACCGGTGTGTGAGTCTAACTTTCAAATGGCCCATTTTATTGTTATAAGTTAACAAATTTGGATTAATAAGACACATATCTTGTGGCTTCTTATCATACTCGTGTTGGTTCAGTAGGTTCATTACATATTTTCTAATAACCTAAAAGACAACTCAAGACCATTATATTATTTTACCGTTAACAGTACATTTTTGGTTTCGAATTTGTGATCGGGCACGTAGATGATGAATGCTTTCTTTGGGAATGCTCTCCTTGGTAGTATACTAGCCACCGCCCAATCAAATAAAGATGATAAAGAAGCCCTGTTGGGCGTCTAATGTGAAGAAACAGTCACTCGAATCGACGTGAGTGGTATGCTGCTCATTGGCGCATATTTTCTTTAGTCAGCACTTATGACTTTCAACAGGATAATATGGAACACTAACTGTAAAACAATTAGAGATTACTTCAAAACAGGAGGAGGTTCTTTGTTTTACGTGCTTTTTAGATATACTGGTATATTAACCTGCTATGTCTGGTCCGTAAACGTTGTAAATATATTTTGTTTTTTAATAGTTAGAGAGTATCTTAAGTAAAACATATTAGGAAATGTAATTCCAAAAGTTTTAAATAAATGTATTTAGATAAAAAGGGGCTTAAATGTTACCTACATATTAATAATAATTGTATCAATTGAAATGCACGTATTTATAGTACTATGAAAATATTTCTTCATTTCAGGTATCATGTTTGGCGTTTTTTTAAAAGTAGTGTGTGAGAGTCACCTTCTATTTATTTTTTATTCAAAGCAAGGTACCTGATTTTAAAATAAACTAACACCTACATATATATTTCGTTTTTTTTTTTTAATCAATATTTGTTTAGAATAAACTTTACACATGTTCAAGATGTTATAATTCATATGTTACGAAACGGGTAATCGCCTACCAGAGGGGTTTAAGGGAATATAGGTATTTGAACTACAAAGCCAGTAAGATTCATTTTTTTTTACAAATAGTATAATTATGAAAATATTTTGATTAAACCCTTTCCCCCAAGTTCGCATAATGCTGACATTAATACCGTTCTAGATAAAAACGTGCGATAGATAACGTAACGGTACGACCATCCATCGCGATACTCATATCTCTGGACATTTTCACAAAACAAGTCACGTATTAAATGAGAATATTCGGCCGAGCCTCTAACTTATTTATCATTCGCCTCAGAGCTAAAACACAGTGGAGCCATAAACAGTTATTTAACTTGAAACAAGTGTATATGATGTGATTGATTTATACAAACGTTGAAATGCGGTAACTTTGCGGCGATGGTTACGGGAATCGGAAACGACAACATACTTCAGCCTTGTTTAAGCGTAAGCTAAAGAAATAAAAGTATGAAACAGATGTGATCACATGCTATAAATATTATCATGTCATAAATAGCTACACATGTTCCCCAGTTTTTGATATATAATTCGTGAAGTAAAATTGACTAGCTTCCGTCCGCGGTTTCACCGTCGTGAGAATTCAGAGTATAGTAATTTCTATATCCTCATAAAAGTAAAACCTATGCAATATATGCACCAAGTATGCTTACTTGTGCTTACTTTCGATTTAATTATATAGTGTAATGTGATTAAAATTACCCTGTTATTAAATAACTATGAAAATTTATATTATGGTACAGAGAGAAACTATGCGAAAATGTTTTATAATTATTAATAGTGATAAAAGCATCCTGATAAAAATAAAACAGAGCACCTACAGATTACTATTAAAAATAACGAATATTGACTACACAAATATGTATTATGTAAAAATTTGCTTATAAAGCGCATCTATTGCTCTAAGTTTAGATACATAAATCAGCTTATGAAACGTGCGTGCTTTTTATTTTATCAAATTAGAATTTCTAGGTGATCTGTGCTATTGGTTTTACTTAAAATTTAGTTTAGAATCCGCGTCATTTTACTTTTTATTAACGAACTAGTGTTTTTACCTTATGTTCTAAATAAGACCAAAGTATATGTTTATTTTAGAAACCACTTGTTGAAATAAAAAGTTGTCGCACAATCGCTTGATCATCTTGATCATCACACCAAGACACCGCGAGGGTGTCTTGGTGTGATGATCAATGTAATGTAATGTTGGTCGTTACTCTTGGGCTGCTAATCAGCCCAAATATAACGACCAACATAGCCTACATATATCTTAATGCACTATCTATACCTACCTACACCCATAAACCCATACGTCAATAAAGTCGCAGCTTTATTGCTCAAAGTGAACAAAAGTACAGCTGCTGTGCTGAGCGACTCGAGATCTGCATTAGAAATGGTCCAAAACCCCGAAACTTTCCACCCCTTAGGCTTTGCAATAAGACGCAATCTTGCGAGTCTCAAAGCCAAAGGGTGTGACGTACAGTTATATTGGGTCAAGGCACACGTCGGAGTTCCCGGTAACGAAAAGGCAGATGAGTTGGCCAAGCAGGCGGCTCTTTACACCAAATGCTCGGCCCACTACGACGGATGCCCGGTGTCCTTCGCAAAAGGCGAAATAAGGAAAAACACGATTGACACTTGGAACCGCAGATACCAAGAAGGTACAACTGCGAAGACAACAAAGGCCTTTTTTCCAAGTGTCACAAATGCATACAACATAGTAAATAAGATAAAGCTTACCCCGATCCTAACGCAGGTGATGACTGGGCAGGGGGGGTTTTCTGAGTACTTGAACAGATTCAAGTGCAAGGACAGCCCCTCATGCATCTGTGATTCCAATACCGACGAGTCGATACTCCATTTGCTGCTTGAGTGCCTCAAATACGGTGCGGACAGGTACGACCTGGAATCCGCAACAAATATAAAGTTGACCGTAGCCTCACTGTGTGAGATGATGGCCGGAAAAGAATCCAGGCCGTACCTGTTGGCATTCTGCGCTAATGTGGCACAGGATGCTATTGAAAGGAATAAGACGCGGTGACACTGAGCGTCATCACGTCTTATTCAATAAATATTTCTGTGAAAAAGTATGCGCAACACATAATTCTTAAGAATTATGCTGTTTTGCGCATACGATGAAAATAAATAGGTATAAAATAAATATGAACAAGTGAAGGAGTAGACAAAACATGTAAATAAATAAACTTTAAAAATAAAGCTAAAGTCACTGACCAAAGAAGCATATTGACAAAATGTACGTGTATTTGTACTGATTTATTTATATACAACCTAGCATAAGATTCAACATGACGTAAAAGAGTACTCCATTTAGTAGGTTATAGGTTAAATTTCAAGATTTCTCGTTTATTTTAAAAACATTATTTACTTTATTAACGTTATTTTTAAAACTTATCAAAAATTTAAAATTAATTGTAATTAAAAGTCTTACCTAAAAAAGGTCCCCGAAAAATATCGGGGGAGACAATATAGAGGAGGAGGACAGCTAATTTAAAAAAAAAAAAAAAAGTCGCAGCTTAGAAACTGACTTATCCGAAGCTGTGCTTCAGAACTTACACCCCATGAATTTTATAAAAGATTGAACGATTTACTGAACAAAATTGATGGAACATCTATTGTGTGTGTCAGCGCTTGATTGAACACTGTTTCTGAATCTTGGAACGTTTTCATACTCTTGCTTTTTAGTATCGATTCCTGTGAGTGGATAAACACATGGAATTAAACAATTGGCTCTCAATTAGAAATGATCGTTTAAATTTACAGAACGACGCCCATCTCTAGTGAACTAATCAGGATAAATGGTTTTCTCTGGGACCAAAATATATTTACTAAATTTCTTCACATGGTAACTTTTTAATTAAAAGCTGGACAATGTTTTTTTGCCACGACTAGAGTCAACTCACCAGGTAAACTGGCGAGAAGAAGCCTGGAGGTTAACGGACAAGCTTATATTCCTACCTAGTCACACTCTTTCTCGGAAAAAAATCTCTAATAGGTGAGTACCTATTAGAGATTTTTTCAAAACACGTATTAATAAAATCAAATTAAGGTCAAGATCGATCTTAAAATGCAGTTTTGACAGATGATTCAAATGGTAAACGTCAAAACTGCAATCATAAAATAACATTTCCAAATTAATGGAGAACAATTTTTTTTGTACCTGACGGGAATCGAATCTACGTATCCTATTTTGCGTCGGATGCCTCTTTCATTCGGCAAATTGAACCTTACTCTTTCGAGCCGAAACTTTGTGCTACAATTGTATTAATTTAACCATCATAGGGGACGGTGCGGGGTCAGCAACCAGACTACTAGACTTCATCTGATGGAAAGAATTGCATATTCAAACACTTCTATATATCTTAATATCTTAAAATTGTTCTAAGCTTTGAGATTCTTTTATTAATACGGTCTAAGAAACAAGATATCACAAAAGATGGCTTAAACCCAAAGATGGTCTCTCACGAACAGATGATTTGAAAGGCAACAAAATCGCCAAAAATTATCCCAGTTGCATAATGTAGAACTTTTGACAACACTGTATAATATGTCGCAAGCGTTTTCTGACTTTCGAGTTAGAAGAGACACTTCTTGGATAATAAAGAATTTTACACCAAAGTTTCTTGATTTCACCATTATTCTTAAATGGCTTTATTTTTATCACAAAGATATTTGTTCTAATTTGCAGCCACGATGTATTATTATACTTCTCTTCAATTTCTCAAGTATAAGTATCTATTTTTGGAGTGCTTCATTGTTCGCATCAACACCTCACCTCACCTTATCTACCGGCCAGAAGGTCGCACCTTTCCCTAAGAGCGTTCGTTAATCCTGAACCCAACTTTCCTTAGGGCACAATTCTGCAAATTTGACCATTATGAAATTACATGAAGTGGACCTATAGATAAATTAAATAATATTTTCGTATAACCTAATATTTTTAAGACGTTAGGAATAATCGTTATTCTACATTATTTTTCTGATGTAACTTATCATACATGGTCTGTCTCTAATACTAAATTAGTAAATAGTTTTTTAAGCAATGATAGCCGAACCATGAACTGCCGTGCCGCACGTCCATAATTCCATCCCCACCGCCCGATTGAGCTCCACCGGTGGTGGAAGGGAATTTTGCGAATGATCGCCTGGTTATGCCTAGTTGCCTGGCCACACTCAAGAAGAAAATCTGCCACCAAGCGCCTAACAGTGTATTCGAGTAGCAACCATTGATAGCCAGTAAATTACAGGCACATAAGATTTTGCAACTGCATGTCTTAAAGTGAGGGCCTCGTGCGTGGTCCGTGACAAACGCATAAAAATAGAATTTCAAGTTTTGATACAGTACCATATCCTCTATTTGCGGAACCAATACTGAAAAGCCAATTTATAATGTGACTTTGAAGCTAATTTTAAATTTGAAATCAACGTGCGCTCTTCATTCTTCAGTCATTCTTAACCAACCAACTAAGCTAGGCAACTTCCGCTATGACCGCAGGATTGGTGACTGCAAGAGGCATTATTACTGAGCGCTTCCATGTTTCGGGTACCTCTGTCCCGGTTTGTGTCTTAGGACGGTACTCGATATATCAATCACATGGTGATAAGGCATTTTACAAATACCCAGCTGGCTAGCTACCAACTTAGTAAAAAATGTGTGCTTGGTACTTAAAGTATATTCCGGCAGCTGTTCTTGAAAGCCAGTAATTCTAGATTTGCCTGAACAATATCTTCAACCACATTCTCACATATTATCAGGGGGTTATTCCTTTTGTCCCCCACTTCTTTGCCCAATGGGTCCGAAAAGGAATTTAATTCCTCTTGTCCCCCATAAAATTTTCGTGGGGCCGAACAGGAATTTATTTCCTCTTGTCCCCTTCAGGTGAGACAGTGGCTATAGGTAAATAAAAAAATAAAATAAATGAACAAGCATTTTAATCTTGTACGGTCAGTTGCAATGTGCTTAAAAGAGCGAGGCCCGACTCACAGTTGGACAATTGTATATATTCTGTTTTCAAGTATATATAGCATCCTAACTAGATAGCATCAGAAAAATATAATCAAAATAACAGACATACTTCATGTTAATATTAAATTAACATTTATTTTGGTAAGTAATTATGTGGTTAATGGTGGTAACATGCTGCCCGTGCTTATTTAAGCGTTGGCGGATAAAGTGCTCTTGAAGCTTGGAGAATTCGAGGAAGGTGTTAGCATAAGACCACGCAAAAGTAGCGTAAACACAATGGTAATCTAATACGAAAGAAGAAAGATCGCAGATCACATAGCATAAGACCTCAGCTTTCGGAAAGCACCCACTATGATCTCAACCACTGACACCATGGGAATCCTCCAGCCATATTCGAATCCGCACACTGGGTCTGAGCGCCTTCAACAAAAAATCGAAGCCAGAAAGCGTGTGCCATCACACGCTTTCTGTCTTCGAGTTCTGTTTTCGTGGCTATTACGTGTGGCAGTCCATAGCCATCATGACTGCAACTTTCTTTACAATATTTTTTATTCCGAAGGTAATCGCAGTGCAGTATCAAAGAAAACATTTATAGTAGCATATCTTAAAATCAAGCAAACCATGTGTCATGTTACGACTGTAGTAAAATAACAAAGAAACAGAATTTCGCCTGGTTTTGTATACGGATGAGGGACACCTCTCGACCGGTGGTAGCCGATAAAATGCTCATCCAAGACCCGATCAATCCCGAGCTATTGTGACGTAACGGGCCCTTTCAAACGCTCGTCTACTTATTTATTCTTTGTTGAGCTTTAACCGTATATTGTATGGCGTTATTTCCCTCCTGGTGAGGTATTTTAGCTTTATATACACCTAGGTAAAATAAAACATACATGTTCCTATCCATGAGAGTTTTTTTAATGTTATTGTGACGGAACAACCCCGAGGCCCACCTGATGTTAAGCGGACTAATCTCTGCCTACAACAGAATGAATTGCACTGCGCCCGTCGCACTGAGATATACAGTAGTTAAGTCTCATGTGCCTATAATTTTTCTGGCTCTCAAGGACTGCTACCAGAACACATTGCTAGGTGACATCAATTACTAAAAGGTTTGTAACTAGCTTCGTTTACAGGCTAGAGACACGTGACATACGAACGGAAGGCTATAGAGAAAGACAGAGATGCCTCTGTATTTAGGAACCATTTATGAAACCCTGAAAATAAGAAGACATATCGGAATCTCTTACAATACAAATACATATAAGGAGTAAATAAACTTTCTAAGCAAGAGTGTTATCATCATTCGTGTATAATATTCCCATTGCCGCCATTATAAATGGTTAATCATGAGATGAATGTTTCTATGACCTTGAAATCATCGTATTGGACAAGTCACATGTGGTTATTGTTAACATATCCCTAAATTAGTCAAAATCTTGACTGACTTGATCTTGTTACAATAAAAGTGGACGACTTGGCTCTCTGTAGCAGCGTTGCAAAAACTTTGAAATAAAATATATAGTCATGCCTTGTAAGTCGACGAACTTTGCAATTCCACATTTGTCTGAGTACCTACCTATGTTACTCAAAGAAAAAGTGTCATTGTTAAAGTTTGATCAACTGTAACATTTCAAATTACACATACTTTTAGCTGTTATGTAGGTATTGATTAACAGTTTCAGCGTCAGCGTTTTTGGTTAAAATTTTACGATCAGTTTTTCAAGCCCATGCTTAAACTAGAAGGATATATTATATTGGGAAGTTATTGTCCAAACGTGTTTAATACTAAGCATTAAATACCTGCCCTCAACACTCGCGCTAAGAACTAATTAATGTGCTGTTCTGTACTGTATCAGCTGGATTGTCCACTGCTGAATACAGCCTCCCCCATTATGGCAGGGTTTGCCATAATATCCATGCTGGGCAGGCATCTTGGGGATTGCAGTGTGAGATATCGGTTCCTGAGAAAGCGTTGCTCCCACGTTCTGGTTACCCTTAGTCGCCTTTTACGAGGGGCAGAGATGGGAGGGTGGCATTCTAGCCCGGTACCCCATGAGAATCAATGTGCAATCGTCCTCAATGTTCACGGTCAGCTAAAGTGGCGCAGCTTCGACGTGTACCTGTACGCACTATACGCTTGGTGTACGCAGTATTGCTACTAATATACAATATTATGAAACTGAGAATTCACGAAGTGGCAAGTTCGCTGCATTCACGATTCATGTCGGCATCTTTGAGGTATGTCATCCGCTGAGCGTACAATGAGGGATTCTACACCTACTCGTATTTATCTGTATAATTTTTTTTGACAGTAACAAATTCGTATTTTTACAAATACCATCTAGATTTTTTACCGGTGGCATGACTTTATTAAAACTTAGAATTTATTAAAAATTAACACGAAATACTACGAACTATATAATTATAACACAACAGCTACTACAATGAAAGCATTTAGACAACCTTCAAGTAATCGCAGACTCACAGGTTACACTTAGTCCAAATGCTCCAGGCCACTACCAGAGCCGAAACTACAATTCGACGAAGTTTCGTGTTTCGAGTGATACTTTAGTAAGACAACGAAAATTGAATTTACGGTACGAAGTTCATTGTTTTGATATGGTCTATGGTCGCATCGCTCATCACAAATCTTGGCCCTTATTCTAGTCTTGTCCCGCTATGTAATCTACCATATTACTCTGAGAACGCTATTATCCCTCAATCAGTTTTAAGTCTTAAAAGAGAGAAATTAAAGAACATTTTCACACATTTTTTACATTTTTGTATGCAACGTTAAAAACTACTTGACGGATTTGAATGAAATTTGGTATGGACATTGTTTGAGACCCGGGATAGGACATAGGATAGTTTCTACCCAACTGCGCAAAAAGAGGTTAATGCTTTAGCAAGATAACTGCCAAACGCGCTGGCCGGAAAGCTAGTACTATAAACACTATACTATAAACACCTTATTTTACAAATGTCAGAACTGTTTCCCACTGCGAACAAAGTGGATTTACCATTAATTGTGTGATATGCCATTACATTCATCGCCGTTTGAATTTGCATTTTGAACCCCTAGATCATCAAGTCATGGTTACTGCTAATACTTCTTTCGTATACAGGGTTATTAGTAAAATGCTAAAAACCTCTTAGGGTTGACTTCTACTAGTCCTAACAAACATTTTGAGATATTTTTTTGTTTTGTAAAATTTTTAATGTTTTTTTGTGTTTTAATGCCTACTCCGAGCCAAGAGTGCTCGCTGCGGTAACTCTGGACCGCCCCGTGCTCCCTTCAAATAGGGTTTTATTTCGAGAAATATTTACATCGAGCAAAGTAATAAAAATATGAAATAATACATTACAGGCACAAGGGGTTTTGAACATCAGGCTGTCCTCGTGCTTGTTCCGAAAAAACACAAAAAAAATAATTAAAAATAAATGTATTTTTTCTAAACACAAAAAACATCTCAAAATGTTTGTTAGGACTAGCAGAAGTCAACCCTAAGTGGTTGTTAGCATTTACCAATAACCCTGTATAGTTTAGTAGCCTTTATGAAGTTCCTTGTTTTCTTCGAATGTTAGAAACGTTCATTGGTAACCTCAAACTCAAATACTTCTTTATTTTTGAAGATGTACGTTATAAAATTATGTTTATTACAACTATGACACTTTATTTTGCATACTTAACTTACTGCTTTGTTAGCTTTATCTGTATTATAATTCTAGCTTGGAGAAAATCTTTAACGACGGTTAGTTGAATAATTAAAACTGTATACTTACTAGTCCATCTGCATTAAAAATTGCAGTAAAATAAACATTGCTCAAAGGCTAACCTGTTGGAGGTATAGCATTGCCATTTCAAACCCATCGCTTTAAGTTTAAGTACAAATATTGTGCTTCCCCATTTTTTCCTTTATAATCAATTGGAAATTCTTTGTGTAATTATTTACTTGGTGAAGCCGTTTGGATTTTTTTAAATACTTAAACTGAATAAAGTGTATGCACGTATTACTTTGTTCTGAAATACAGGCAAGGCAATATGTAGAACAAAAATGTGTATTGCATGTTATACAGAAAATACCTAAGCGAGATAAGAATAAAATTATGAGACAATTTACCCCTAATGTAATTACGAATACGAACGTATGTTTATAAGTTTTTTAAAGAACTCTGTCATCAAACATCTCTTCCATCATGCAAATGCGTGGTGAAAGACAAGACAAGAATATAAGTTACTTCATATAGACTTGAAAGTAACACCACTAACGGAAAAGTTAAAGAGCAATACACTCCAATGGTAGTGGCATGTCGTGAGAAGGGACGAAATGGGTGTTGAAATAATACGGCTGATAAAGCGGAATGTAAAATGTACTCATTTCACAACTAATGGCAGGCAAACTAAGAATGAAGCTCTTTATCGAATAAGTTCCACCAACCACCTTAAATCCATATTTCTTCGCTTGAGTAGTAACTTTCTAAAACTATTAAGCCTCTTAGTAGATCTTTTCCTATTTTAATATTAAATTCAGTCATCTTCTAAAGTGTTTTTTTGCTAAGGCAAGATAAGTAGTATAGAATCTATAGTATGAAGGCGATAAGCTAGATTTCGCAAACCCACTTCAATTGTAGAAGGTGAAATCCTTGAATAATATTTATTAGGTCAAAAGAAATTGTAGCAGGTTGTCCCAGAAATACTTGAAAAGCTTTGCGCACGGCAGCGTCGACTTGACGACCGACGGCTTCAGCATGCCACCCATCGAAATCCCAATTGATGTCAATAATAGATTTTAAACGTTTTCTATAGAGAGCAATACTTATTTCATGTATGTAATTAATATATATACCTAAATGTAATAATTGCCTATAGTTAGTACATATAAAGTTGAAGTCGTGAGTGAGATAATCTCGTAGACGCTAGAATTAGGTCCCTGTTCGATTACACGAACAACAAGTAAAATACACAGAAGTTTATTAAAACGAAGTAAGTACTCGTATATAACAAGTATCTATATGCGGACGTCTTTCAATATGTCTATATTGAAGTGAGACAAGTTTACCAAAGTTTGGTGCGAGTTCGATAACTTGTGGAGTTATCTCCATAAATTTGTTGAATAGCGTTGAGATTAACCAATCACTATTCTGTAGGACGGTCCTAATTCTGAGTTTCCGTATTATATAATGAACATTTTCTTTGTGCACAAATATCCTAGAAAAGAGGATATATTTCTAAAATGTATGTGGAATGGAGAATGAAATTTATCTTTCAATTATTTATTTAATATAAATAATTTTAGTATATAAAATTAACCGCCAAAAACACTCACGTTGGAGATTGAAAACCTTGTGTTGTGTTTTGAGCTCGCAGACGTAGCTGCGCCCTGATGACGAGCATCGGATATGTTCGAAACCCGGGTCGACGTGTTCGTGAGTGTTTTTGTCGATTAATTTTATGATATTTACACATGCGTAAAACTCACAAGAATATTTATATATATTATCAACTTAATCTCATTATTGCAGAGAAAAAACGAAATATAATGTCTAATAAGCATTTCTGTCAAAAGAAAAGATCGAATGCTTTATTTCCCTAACTATCATCTATTTAGCTTACTTGTTAAGATCTGAACGTGACTGTCAATCAAAAATAGGTATAATACAACGTCGGGCAAACAATATAATAGCATAAACGATCCAAGTAAGTACAAATAATACGTGTAGGAACAACGCTACATGCAATATTCTTACTAGGTGGCCCAGTAATCAAGACTCAGAGCGATAGTTGTAAAGTGAACATGTATCACGGAAAGATGTGCATCGTTCTTCACTTGTCAAGAGTGGATTCGCATAAATATAAAAGTGAATGATGCTCTCGGAGAAGCTGTCAGTGTTCAGAACGCAGCAATTAATAATGAATTTAATTGAAGACGCCGAGTTACTTGCTTATGCGAAATGGTGATTGCAATAGCCGTACTTACGAATAATTTTAATATCATAACTGTACTCTGTATGTATACATTATTTGTAAGTAAAAGTAGGTGAATATACATAGCTGTTAGCCAGTTAAATAAACATCAGAGTTTTTTTTATATAGTCTTGATATAAGTTAAGCTAACTTATGAGTAAAATGTATCCACAAATATCAATGTAGGTATCAGTAACGGATGTAGGGTATTGCGCTCGACCGATTCCCTCATCCTTGATGATCCTATCTACTCAAGATCATTCATGGATATATCCTTTAAAGTTACCGCAACAAGGTTGTGGAATGAGCTCCCAATCGACATAAAAAAAAACTCTTTCAATAGACACTTTTAAAAAACTGGTCTTCCTCGAAAAAGAGACCCTAACAGGTCGTCGATAATGTTTTTCAGTTCTAAAGTATTATTTTTAATTTAACAACATTATAGTATATGTACACATCTTTATCTAAAAACTGTATATTTAACAAGCTTTCCGGCCGCGGCTCCGCCCTCGCTTAGGTATATATATATCGGGTATCGCGCAAAACCATTAACCCCTTTTTGCGCAGTTGGATAAAAACTCCTTTTTCCTTTGTTCTCCTTCACCTTTGTCCGTCACCGGGTATCAAACTATTTCCATATCAAATTTGATCCAAATCGGTCCAGTAGTTTTAAGTTTATTCGTTGCATACAAAAATACAAATATTTCCTCTAAATAATATTAATGATTAATAACAGTAAATTTAAGTAAACTAATTTAAGTATTTTATATGCGTTTTACCATTTTTCTGTTTCTTTCGTAAGATGACTGGTAGAGAATCATTATGTAGGCACTTACTGTACATTATTTTATCTTTGAGCAATAAAGCATTAAATGTTTATATAAGGTTCACTACAGGGTCTTCAGAAAAAAATATTTTTAGTGAATGTCTCTCTTGTAGTTAATCTAACCGTGAAAATCCCTGAGGAGGCTAAGCATCTAAATGCAGCTGCCAGCCATAAAACAGAAGGCTTTTAAAATGCGACGCTGAGAAAATGCGTTTCAATATTACACTATTTCCCCGCATTTCCTAGTAACAAAGACACATAATACATACTCTGATAACTTAATATTATGTCAACATATATTATTCATTCCATTAACTCCATTTAACAGCTTGATTTTCCACAATGACATAACGTGCACCAAATGACAAACGCATCATTAGAAAAAATATAAGTTTATTAATTGTTTTGTAATATAAGTAACACATATTATAACAATAAATGTATTATAACAAGTACCTGTAAAATGAGTTTTGGAAGGGTATCATAATGGCATTATAAAATATATACAAAGATTATTCTAGAAATGTGCAAAGTTAGTACTTGATTGGTTGAGATAAGAGAATATATTTATTTTATCTTCCTAATTATAATACCGATTTTTTTCGCTACATTTTATCATCATTCGTTAAAAAAAACTTCTTCAGTCGTTTCTAAATGTAATCGATGTGTAGAATTGTAGTTCATTCTATTCAATAGGTAAACATTTTGAACGGCTTAATATTTGGGCAGCCACTTGAACTCGCCCGAAATACCCAATTGATTAAGTCATGCTCGAACTTTTGAACGCAGTATTTATTTTTAGCTCTGTCACTTGTTCGAGTGGAATTCATTCGTAAAATGTTCTCCACAGTTCATTATTCATGTCTTATCTTTATTATCCTCTTGGTAAAAGAACTTTAATTGGTGCCACATGTTCGAACGAATGTTCAGAGCTGATGACGGGCATTTGGGGTGGGAGTCATTTTGTCAACTTTGTCTAACAGCTCATTAATATCTATATTTCATTGCAAAACATTTAAATAAACTACGTTAAATAAAAATATTATCATCATTAACAAGTCCAAAGCGATTTGCAAAATTAGTCTTGATTGTAGTACAACGTAAGTTGAACTATAGTAGGTGTCCGCTCCATCCCTCATACGATTGTTAAAGAACGAGAGTAAAAATTAGAGTATGACTCTATGTCATGGTAGCTCAGTCGGTCAGAGCATACCCCGGCTATAAGGGTGGATGACGCGGGTAATCCCACCCACGACTATAATTTTTCCCCTCGTAAATTTGTAATTTTGTAAAAGTAAAAATATAAAAGTATTTATTTATTTATTTATTTATTAGGAACACAAAATAGGACAGTGTTTATTAAATTACAACAATTTACAATATGTATAAGGTTTTGGACAGGACAATGTCCCTTAAGTATGTGTACACAACATGACTACATATATAAAACAGTTTAAAACAAATTTAGAAAAACAGTTACTTTTAATTGATAAAATTACATGATATAGTTATTGTTACATAAATTGTGATGAAGTATTGAATTTGCTACTATAATAATGTTAGTTATACATATGAAACTGACCATTATTTAGACCCATTAATGATCAAGAAAGGCGCCAATTTTGTATTTATGAACATTCTTTCAGCATCAGTATCCGGTGAGAAGGACTTAATTTTTTATCACCAAAATTTATAGCCCAAGAGGCGGAAGTCGAAAGTGTAAAGGAAATTGTAATAAATCCGCCACAGATGCTCAAGTCATTCACAGTCTATAAAAAGTGCGCGTGAAAGGGTTATAAAATTTCAATTGGATGTAAACAGAAATAGATTTGGATGTAAATGTATTGTGTTTGCGAGTTTTGTTCTAACAAAATGATTTAACTATTTTTTTCTTGTTAGTGAATAATGTGGTCGAATATGTTTTTCAGTTATTCAGGTCAAGTAGCTAGCTGCCAAAACAAAATTATGAATCATTGTAAGGTGCTTGGCGATAGATTTTTTACTTGTGTTTGGTAGCTAGGAAAGCGGGCATTCGTTGAATGCCAGCAAGCAAAATCTTGTACTAATGTACAAGATTTTGCTTGCTTACCTTAACTTGCTTTATATCGGGATTCAAATTTTTCCTTTTGTTGTGACTTTGCATGTATGCTTGTTTGTACGAGTATGTGTGATTTTAAGGCATGTGGATTGTATCACAAACAGAAACAAACACTGGGTCGAACGAAACAGTATGTTATGTGCTTGTCAAGAGGGAAGGCACCTATGTCATTCTGGGCATTTTATAAAATGCCTTTTAGAACTTGACTCACATGCACTAAACTTATCAATATTTTGATATCTTCTAGTAATTTTTATAATAAATATGCACGAGTGTAAACAAGTACTTGTGTAAAAAAAATATAACATTCTTCTAGCAAACTCCATGTGAGATTTAGTTACCCTGTTCTGTCCAAACTTAGGCCCAATAACCCAATTGTTTCGAGTGATTATATAACCTAATCTTATCCTAGTTGTAAAATGATATTTATGAATTAAACTTAATATGTTGACAAAATACTGTATCATAGAAGAAAATGTGTTTAGGTTTTGAAGCAGTGATGGCTCAGTGGCATTGGATATGGATTGGCGCGCAGCAGGTACATAGTTCGAATCCCACCGCGGGCTTGAGCTTCGCCGCATGGTGGAAGGGCATTTTGCGAATGTCCGCCTGGCTAGCGACCTTCCTCAAGTAGAACATCTGTCGCCAAGCACCTAACGGTGTGTTCTGGCAGCACTCCTTGAGAGCCAGTGAAATTAAAGGCACATGAGACTTAACAACTATGTCTCAAGGTGACAGGCGCAGTGCAATTTGTGACTTGTGACGAAATGCATCTGTTATAGGCAGAGGTTAGTCCGCTTATCATCAGGCTGGCCTCGAGTTTGTTCCGTCACAATAACATAAAAAAGATACGTACAGCAAATACGTTGGTATTTATTGGCAAAAGCTTAGGTTTTGCCTTAGGTATCACCGCGTTGTATCACAGTATAATAGGTGATCGATTAGTTGAATATTCAGCTAGAAAGCCAGCAAGTCAAAGGTATAATAAGCTAATAGAGAGATTTATTTATTTATAAGAGAGAGATTTTTACCCTAACATTGTATAGCTTCCAGCCAGAGGACTATTAATTAACATAATTAATAACATATTTTGTATCTCATTTTAAGTGAACATTAGTTCTTATGAGAAATAAAGTTCTTTAAACCTAAACCTAATGGAACGAAAAAAATATGGCATGCATTATTATTTACCGACGACAGCCCGATTCGCCAAAATAACGCTGCTCATAATAAATGGTACGCCGATACATAGGTTTATGAATACTGAACGAAAGATCTTAATAGGTAAAGACCTCAGCGTTGTGAAAAGATTCGTTATAACATGTCGTGTATCCAACAAGTGTAAAATGAGTCGCTATCACCTAACAATGAGTTCCATTGGCCACATCGTCACTTACCTTTAGGTGATTTGGTGGTCAAAAGTCAGTGTAAAAGCCGTGACTGTAAAGAAAGAACAGGTATTTACAAGCTTTTATTTAGTTTCACCTTTCTCGATGTTTTTCATCAAATTAGCAAATTAAATTTGATCCACTTCCCGATTACTGATTGAGCTGAAATTTTGCATACATCTGTAAATTGCGTGACAGTGAAATATTATGATGGCAAGGCGCTGATTTGATGATGGAGATCGAAGGTGGCCAAAAGAAATTTGCAATAAAACGACACCACCTCATCGAGCTTGGGTTCAAAATTTGCGTACAATTTAAATTTTTTAGTTTTTTACTAAAAAGAAACATAATAAAAGCTTGTTTATAAAAAAATTTTTTTAGAGAAAAGCTTGTTTCTGTATATAATTTATAAATTATATTTATAAATAGTATTTTGTTTAATAAAGGCATAGCGCCGGTAAAAAAAATATAATAAATAAAAAAAAATAATAAATATTTCGGGTGTTTTTTTCTGAAATGCGTAGTTTATTTCATTGTTTCGTAGGGTTCAAAGTTGTCATGTTATAAAAACTTTACAAACTTTTACAAAAATGAGGGCAAAAAACAGAAGTTAGTAATCAACTATTTAGTTCATATTCAGTAAACTGTTTAAAAGGCGGTGCAGAATTTGCACTTTGATTACTCTGAGGTTTGTAAACTAATCATCATTATCAGCTGGAAGACGTCCGCTGTTGAACAAATGCCTCTCCAATGGAACTCCACAAAGAACGGCTATTAATCACTTCTAACCATTGGCTACCTGCGACTTATAAGATGTCGTCAGCCCACCTAGTATGACCTACCATTTCTCCGTCTTCCGATGTAATGTGGTAACTACTCGAGATGTTTTCTGTCCCATCAGTTATCGGTTCGTCGAGTATTTTTGTGGACAGCCCATTATCACTTGGACTTGCAAATTCTGAAAGCTATGTTGGTGAATTTGGTTCTGCAGCGAATATACTCGTTCCAGATTATATCACGAAAATAAAATTCTAGTATATATCTCTCCATGGCTCTTTGAGCGACTCTAAGCCTGTCCATAAGGGCCACTATAAACTAATAAATGTGATTTATATTTTAATCCGTACGGGTACTTCTTGGGATAATGTCAAAGATATTGGGTAATGAAACGAACATGGTGACAACTTTTATGTCTGTACCTACCAGTAATTTTTAGAGTAGCTAGATCAGAAAATTGCCGGGTTAGAATTGCACCTCCCCATATCATCCCGTGGGTGTCGTAAAAGGCGACTAAGGGAAAAATACTGGAAGGGGCAGCAGCGCCTTCTAAAGAACTGCCAACTTACACTGCGATCCCCAAGCGGCCTGCCAAGCATGGGGATTATGGCAAATACCCCCTTAATAGGGGAGGATGTGTTTAGCAGTGGACGATCCGGCTGATACAGTACATCAGAAAAAAGTAACAATATTATTAAAAAAACTGACTACCATCACTTAATTTGTTTGCTGTGCCGCAGGTCCATTCATCTCAGGCCGCGGGCTTGAGCTTCACCACATGGTGGAAGGGCATTTTGCGAATGCCCGCCCGGTTAGCAACCACCATCAAGTAGAATAGCTGTCACCAAGCACCTAACGGTGGGTTCCGGCAGCTGTCCTTGGGAGCCAGTAATTTTAGCTTAAGCCTGTTAACACCTTCAACCACATCATCAATTATCATCAGGTAAGATTGGGCTTATCTATCAGCAATAAAAAAATATAAACAACGATTTGTTGAAATGATACATAACGTATTTTGGGGCTTTAGTATTTGAACAAGGAACCCAGTTTAAATTATTTGTAACTGTTTCGTGTTTTAAGTCAACTAATAATTTTCTTGAAAATGAAATACACGAGAGATAGATCCAACACAGAGCACCAAAATTCCAGAAAGTCGTGAAGAGTTAAGTAAATTTGGGATAAGTGTGCATTCTTGAAGTAAGGTTACGATTAAATTATACGCAAACAAACAGAGACAGCATTTTCTTTTTCTGTCTACAATTATTTCAAATTATTATATTGAGACATACATTGTGCATATTTCTAAATCTGTAAGTGACTCGAATAGACTTTACGAGATATTTGCATTATAAAACGGCTTGACATATCACCCTGTCTGAGTAGTAATTTTGCTGTGTAATGGTGCGTCCAGTACACCAGTTTGCGAGCTGAAAGTCATTTTGTCTGAGATGCTTCGTCTAATACGCTTGAAAATATATCTTTGCTTTTATATAAAGTGAAAAAGTTTTTCAAATAAATAACATTAGCAATTGAAAATATAGTAGATACACTAAACACGAAATAAAAAAAAACTGTTGGAGTAAACTGCAATACTGAATTTAATTTTGGTTTTGATTTTAAGACACAAAGAAAGCATATTCCTATGCTTTCTTTGTGTCTTACTTCTTGTACCTTATTCTTTGAGAAATAGCATAGATATGTAATAAATCTGCTTCCAGTCAGCCACAATAGATGAAAAATACCTGAAGCCAAGTAATCCTACGCTATATGTGTACTATACGTCAACGTCACTCGTGGGGTGCCGGGTTGCCCATGGGGTGTTGGGCTAGAATATCATCCCACCCCTTTCTTGTCTCATGGGTGCCGTAAGAGGCGACTAAGGGCAAAATACTAAAAAAGTTAAGTGGGCAGCAGCGCCTTCTGGAGTAACTGCTTTCTTACACTGCCATCCCCAAGACACCTGCCAAGCGTGGGGATTGTGGCAAACTCTTACCTTAATGTGGGAGGCTGTGTTCAGCAATGGACAATCTGGCTGATACAGTTTACGTCAATATTAGTCTTGAAATGCTACATGGTATTTTTTTCTTAAGCAGCTAACATCTATTCTGAAAAAAATTTGTAAGTAATGTAATTTTCAGATTCTTGCTGTACAAGAGAGGTGTACATTTAATCATTAATTTCATAATATTATTACGATCTATAAGAACCCTACGTTCATCTTTATCTTACAACCCTTATCTTAGTTATGTGAGTTCAGTATAATATTTTTTCTGCTAAAACACGAAGGACAAAACTGTAGCCGCCTATCTGCACAACAGGGCTATTTACCATCCTAGAACCTTCCATAAACGAAAAGTAATTTACAGCATACATAAAGGATAACACAAGAACATGTTATAAAATTACTTGACGCTAACGTGGCTATTTTTATGAGTTGCGGTTGGTTAGTCACGTTGTACCTATGCTTAATATGCAGCAACACCTTGATGACGGTGATTAATTTAGTGAAATAATACATTAAGCGCATTATTATTCTTTGTTCACTTTTACCGATATCCAAAGAGTCAAGATTATTAAGAATATTTAACGAGATGTAGTTATCGCCTGAAATATATTATGATTAGATTTTATTGCCGACAGCTCTTCTGCTACATTATGAAATGCGTATATGAAATGGAATCATCCTCGCGATTTAGAGGACGGCTTTATTTGCACGCAATTTTGTTTCTCTCACTTCCTTAGGAGATTAATTTCATAAATTCAAGGGATCGTGTCGAGTGATTGTTATTTTCAGATACATAGTATCTCTAAGAAAATATATCTCACTGATAAGTTAGAAGTATATATTTAAAGTATTTTAATATTGAGGTGCTTGTTAAATGCTAATATTTTATTATCACATTGTTTGTTTCACATCAAGTGACACATACGTTTATAAATAACTACAAATATTAAAGTAACACGATGATTGAGTACATACGAGTATATGATTTTTTGATATTTCTTCTATATACTTTAGCATTCTTGGGGAATCCCCTTACTAGTAGTTACATGGCCAATCTAAACGGCATTGAAAACCACATTGTTAGCGAATCTCGATGGAACAGATTTTTTTTCATCGCGCTTTTTCATTCTTTCTTATTTTAAATGAGTTATAAAGGTACGCCAAAAATATATTTTTATATGAAATGCGTCATTGGAATGGAAGCGGCCGCCGGTTATACTCTCAAGTAACTCAAACCGTTATCAACTTTATTTAAATTGATTTGAGGTTAAACGATTTGCATGTGTGCTTAAATTGTGCCCTTTCGTCCCATCATCGTTTCTTCGTTCCAATTTTTTCATTCTATTCTATAAATTATAATGATATAATAAAAGCATAGTCAAATATGGTGTGAAATAAAAACGGTCGCCATTTCAGTCTGATAGGAGAATAGGTACCTATTCTCCTCTCTATTCAGTTCTCTCCTGTAGTTGTCAATTTCTTTGATGTAGTGTTTTAATAAAATAACCTTGACACGTAGACAGACAGACACAGCAGTTTTTGTTTCGTAAAATATGGATTGTTATGAATCAGTTAGTTCACATGAATGCATTACTACGAGTATTATGCAAACCCCAAAACGTTTCACTTCGATCGCTTCGTTTGATTTTATGTGCTTATGAAATTTTGTTGAACACCAAAGTAGAATGTATTAAACTTAGGCGGACTATATTCATATTTATGTATATTACCTACAATTTTTGCGCCAATAGAACCAGCGTAATTTAATAACGGTAACATTACAATAAAACTATCGTGTCTAATTAGACATTTCTATTACTAAAATCATAGTAGATTTTAATAAATATTATTAAAAGACTGTGTTATTTGTCCTCTTGTACCTATTAGCAAGTAGTTAAGGGCTCCATCGCTCTGTTGAAATACAGATAATTTGATATTTAGTCTACACTCCAAAACTCAGTTATATCCTCCCCCGTACTATTCTTGTATAATTTCCGGGCTATTTGTATTTGAATGACGTTACTGATTGCAATGACCAAATATTCCACTGAAATGCGGATTTGTGGCTTACCGATTATGGTCCAATTATAAAATAGGTTTTCAAAAATTATTAATCATGCCTCCTGAACGGCGTTAAATTTAATGTTAATAATAGTGCTGCATAAATTGATGAATATTTTGTTAATATTAATTGGATAAACTATGAAAACAACCATAATTATAATGATAGAATATCCAATTCATCGTTCATGCCTACTTCTAAGGTATATATTAGTTAATTTTGCCCGATCCCTGAATAAAAGCTTAAAAGCAGGTGAAGCAAGTCCTGCTTTCTTCCCGTTATGGTGAAGTAAAGGCAAAATTTTTACCCTGCTATTATTTTATGGAACAATGATAGCCGAGCAGAAATGGCTGTGAGCTGTCGTGCCGCAGGTTCATGATTCGATCCACCAGCTTGAGTTTCACCACGTGGTGGACGTATAAAATCTGTCGCCAATCATCTTACTATGTATTTATGTCTACTTCAGGCATCAGTCCTTGCAATGCGGGTTTACATTACAGCAATATTAGTCTTACTTGTATGATATTTGTTATGAATTGTAAACCTATTTGCAAGGAAAATAAACGCATTTATTTGTGTGTTACGACAGCAATCATTTGTTTGTTTGTTTAGGGAGGACATAGATGCTGGCTACCGCCTGTGCGGTCGTCCAGCTCCACCGGGTTTTGGGCGAGGGCCTGGCCCTACAATAGCCCGGGAGGGAGAAGTGCCGAAGGCACTTCTCCCGAGACGGGCGTAGAAGGCGAAAAGCGCTTTCTACCTCCGTCTCCTGCGGACGCCGAAAACGTACCGCTACTATAGGAGGGGTTGACAGCGAGCTCAAGGGCACCACTGTGGTTCGGACCTCGGCTTGTCTCGCTGTCGAGAGACATGGGGGGGATCGGAGCAAAATGCCTCTGTGCAACTGCAGTGTTGCACAATTGGGCCCTACTGAATAATACTCTTTGACTATTTGGAGAGCAATTTATCGTGACCTTGTTTTTGCCTCGAGCTCGCCGGCGAGCTCGGTGTTTGATTGTGTGACCTCTGATTACCTCACACCTGGGGATTTTACCTCGACGACTTGCGGATAACGCTAAAGCTGCCAACGTAATGGCTGCGATGGGGTCATCCGGGTCGTCTAATACCTGCCGTGGTCGGCGACGGGGGGGTTTGAAAAATGGGATAGAAGAGGCAGTCGAGTAGTTCGATGCCTGGACAACCAATGGGTTCGGGTGGTGGGGCGCTCGATCAAAATATCGGCGGGCGCAGTCCTTATTGAACTGCGCTAGAGAGGGAAGGTTTAAGTCGCAATGCAACTCGGTGTTCCGGATATACCACGGGGCGCCGGTTGCATTACGAAGAAAACGGTTTTGGATGACTTGAAGTTTATGAAGGTGGGCCTCACTTGCATGACTAAACACTACTGATGCGTAAGTCATGATGGGGCGGATGCAGGCAGTGTAAAGTGTCTTCTTATTACTAAGAGACATTTTACTCTCTTTGCGAAGTAGGGGACCAAGGCGACCCATTATGAAGGCCGCTCTGTTTCGGACGGTTGTTATGTGATCGTTAAAGGTGAGATGACGATCAAGGGTGACTCCGAGGTATTTTGTTCTAGGAACCCAGGGAATGGGTTCGTCGAACAAAATAAGCGGTTTCGGGTAAGGGGAGCGTGTCTTCTCAGTAAAGCACATAGCTGTGCTTTTAGCTGGGTTGACCGCGATGCGCCATTTTCGGAACCAGTCACCGATCTCGGTGATGGCCCGTTGCATGACGAAATAGGACTGTCTGTTGATATGCCACCCAGTGGTGTAAATGGCGGTATCATCCGCATATTGGGCTAGGAATACTTTGGGCTGAGAGCGTGGGATGTCACTGGTATACAGTGCAAAGAGAATAGGTGATAGCACGGAGCCCTGAGGGACTCCGGCTCTGACTGGGTGGGGGGAGGAGAGGGTGCCTTCCACGCGATAGCGAAAGCTTCTGGCTTTAAGGAAGTCTTGTAGGATGAGCACAAGACGTTCTGGCACGCCAAATTGGTATAGCTTGTAGATCAAGCCGTTGTGCCAGACTTTGTCAAAAGCTTTCGCTACGTCGAGGAAGACTGCTAGCGTAGTCTGGGGTTTGGGGTACTTATTGAAGCCCTCAATGATGTGCTCCGTGAGGCGGTGCACCTGTTGGACGCATGAGTGTCCGGGTCTGAAGCCAAACTGCTCATCTGGGATAAGGTGGTGTTCCTTAGCATGGGACTGGAGACGGTTTGCAAGTAACCGCTCGTAAAGTTTGCCTAAGGCACTGAGGAGGCTGATGGGGCGGTAACTGGTGGGGTCAGATGAGCTTTTGCCTGGTTTGTGAATGCCAATGACATTTGCACATTTCCAGGTGTCTGGGAATAAGCAGTGGCTCATAGCAGCATTGAAGATGCTGACTAAGAGATGGATGAGAGGAGGAGAGAGGGTTTTAAGAACCCTGTTGGAGATGCCATCGGCACCGGGGGATTTGCGCGGTCGGAGCAGTCTCTCCACCTCAGCGTAAGTCGCTAAAGTGATTGGTGGGAGTTCAGAGGTGACCACAGAGCTTTTACGTTCGACTTCAGCATCCACCGAATCGAGGTGAGCTTGGTCAACGTGATCTACGTTAGGGGAACACTGAGCCTCTAGGCTATCAGCTAGGCACTCAGCTTTGTCTTCGTCAAAGAACGCTGGGACTAGTGGGACTGGTCTGTATAAGGGAGGCATGTCGTTATGGTTACTTCCTTTCAAGCCTCGCGCCAAGTCCCAGTAAGCATGGTGGCTTGGCACGAGGTTTGAAAGTTTATCGCCCCATTGTTGATCACGCAACTCAGACATGCGACTTTGAACCATGCGTTCAAAGTGGCGTTTCTTAGTTTTGTTCTCTTTACTGGGGTAAGAGTCGTAATGTCGGGTCACTGCTTTACTCTCCGTCACCAATCGTCTCACATCCGCTGGAATGACAAGGCGCCGGTCATCCGGCACTATGACCTCCTTTGCGGATGCACCTACTACGGTGGAGAGGTGATTGGTGAACGAATCGATCGCAAGGGTTATGTCATCTTTTGTCAGGATATCGTCAGGGATCTTGTCTAGGTCCGGTGAACTGATAGCCTTTAGGGCATCGCCTACTTGCTTCCAGTTCACTATCGTCTTAGTGGGGCGGGGGAGGTCAGTCGTTGGGTCGGGACCTAGTCGCAGTATAATGGGTCGGTGGTCAGAGTGAAGCTCGTGAACCACTTCTATGGAGCGTAACCGGAGTGTTACGCCTCTGAATAGTGCCATGTCAAGCAAGTCAGATCGGTGGTTTTCCATATAAGGGTAGTGAGTGGGCTCAGTGGGCGCAATTATGTCAAAGTTAAGTTCTGCGATTAGGTTTTCAAGTGCAATACCTCTGGGATTGTTGACGTTACAATTCCATAGGATGTGCTTACTGTTGAAGTCGCCAATCAGAATGACGGCGCTTCCTAATGAGAATAGGGCTTCTAAGTCAGCTCGGACGATCGGCTTTTTGCAAGCTTGGTAACAGGATGCTATGACTATAGGTTGATGACCAGTCATAGCTAGGAGGCAACAAGATGCTTCCATATTAACAAGAGTCGGGGTAGGTAGGGGAATGCAGTGCAGGGACCTTTTGTAATAGATAAGAGTGCCTCCCCCACGGGAGTTCACTCTATCATCACGTACCGTTCTGTAGTTGGCAAACCTAGGGTTCGCCTTCCCCGGTTTTAGAAAGGTTTCCTGCACGCATATGATATCGATAAGGTGGGTACAACAAAAGTCGTGGACGAGGTCACGTTGTTTGAAGAGGCCGTCAGCGTTAAATGACGCTAACGAAACTGAGTACGGTTTCGTGCGTTCGGTTGTACTACCCATAGTGGTTGTACTGGGGAGGGGCCTGGGGAACGAAGCGCTTATAATAATATAATAATAATAAACCATTTATTTCAGGCAACTTAGCATTATAAATAACACAGGCCCATAAAATATATACCTTAACCTAACATATATAATAGTTTATATTAATCACTTTTTATCTGGTGACACAATGCGCGAGGCGTCAGGTATCCGACCGAGGAAACGCCGGAACTTGACACCCTTCGGCCAAAATTCAGCTTCCATGAATGTTGGAAGTTCGCGAGTCGGCACTCTCACCACAAATGATTTGAAGGTCACGTTGTGACGAGACTCCAATCGCTGAACCCTCAGATTCATGTTAGTCTTGAGCGCGATGTACTCCACTAGATCTTCAACTTGCGTGGTGTAGTGCAAGCGAGAAACGTAGAGCTGCGTTGACGGCAACTCTGGGCGCAGCAGATGGTTATCGCCGGTAGGTGCAGTACCGCTCTTATTCTGAGAGGTGTTCTTTTTCCTCTCTACTTTTGTGAATCCATCATTATCACATTTGCTGTGTAGCGTGCGCAAAGGCATAGCATTACAAACTGGGTCGCGGTGACCCAATTTTTCTCTCCTTCCCTCAGTTAGATCCGGGGTAGGTCTGCCAACGATAGCGGCGTAAGCGCGTTCCGGCGTCGACGCACAGACACGTGACGATATCGTGGGTGCGCGGGGTGCGGGGCGCGGTGCATCGGTCGGCGGTGTGGTGACGACAGCGGGCGGCGGCGGCGAGTCGAATTTTGCTGACCCGAAACTCGACGACGCGTTCTTTCCTCCACCGCGATGTACGTTAATGTTAGTGGCCTCTGGTGACCTACTTACTGAAATAATGTTTCTCAATGACACTACTTCAGCACGCAGCTCACTGATAGTGTTTTCAGAAGCCTCCAACATACTCATAACTTGGCTCATGCTGCTCTTCAGTGCCGTGATGTCCTTTAACATCCTGACGCAGTTGAGGCTCTCCCACGGAACCGAAGGCAAGCGGCCTAACTCCTTTGCACAAAATGCAACGGGCACGTCGTCTGGGTCAGTCACTTTGAGTAGGTTGATGATGTCTTGGAGACTTCTTTCGCCTCCATCCCGACGCCGAGCTGGCATCTGGTCAGCCTTTCCAAGCACCTTGAAGAGAAGCGCCTTGCCACTGCAAATTTCCTCTTCCTTGAACGTGGCCTTGCAGATCTGCAAGATGCTGATCTCGTCCATGGTGTCTATGGCGTAGGTTATAAACGCCAACAACTCGTTGGCTACGAGTTCCGGAGAGCCCATAGCGACAATAAATTAAGCGGCGGCTAATGCCGCGCGATTCTCAAATTACAATTTGTGACTTTACCGTCAGCGATACACGTCCGTTACCGAGCATGCATCGCGATGACTCTTACCGAGCATGCATCGCGATGACTGATGACCTGCTTAAGGGCGCTAAGTAAATTCGCGTGTTCCAATGTGTATTGGATCACGTCCGCTGGGGATTGAGCGTATTGCATCTTGTGGAATAGCTCTTGTACCTCATTGATGTCAACCGACATAGCCAGATCGCTGACTAGGTTGATTGCCTCTTGAAGAGGGGCAGCCATCAATGGCATAGGTGGAGCTTGTGGCCGGGAAGCGGCGCGGGGAGGCGCGCGAATGGTGTTGGCGACGGGTGCCGGGAGCGCGGGGCGAGCCGGGGCCGGTGCGCGGGCAGGGGCCGCGGCGCGGGCGGGTGCGGGTGCGGGCGCGGGTGCGGGCGCGCGGGCCGGGGCGCGGGCGGTAGCGACGGTCTTAACCATACTGGGTGGTTTAGACCATGCGTTACGGGCTGGGAGCGGCGCGGGTATTACCTGTGAGGCAGGTACAACCGTTAGTTTAGGGCTTACCCGTTGGTAACGGTCGTAAGAGGGACGGGTCGGCCTATGCCTTGCCACCCTGTGGTTCACTCGTGGTGCTTTAGGGCAACCACGGTAATTCGCGGTATGCCCTTGAGCACCGCATAAAACACAGCTGGGTGGGTCCGGTGAATCCCGGGTGCGAGTGCACGCTGCTGTCGCGTGATCGCCTAGGCACTTAACGCACCTAGCGCGAGCGAAGCAGAAACGGGAGGCGTGCCCGTATAGTTGGCAGTTATGGCACTGCGAGGGACTCCCATTTTTGTATGGGGCTTGGACATCGAGTCCTGAGAGGCCACAGACCTTTTTTAAATTAAAAATGGCCTTGCCTTCAGGTGTACGATCTAGTACTACGAGTACTAGATCGTAGGGACTGCGGTCCTTCCCGCTGTACATGCGGTGAACTGCATGTACGGGGAAGTCTTGTGCCTTCAGGTCGGCACATACCGAATCGGTATGTACCTCCTTGGGCACACCGCGGATGACCACTCGGAGGACTTTCTCCTCTTCGAGCGCATAAGTGTGAAAACTTATGCTCTCTTTACGGAGGAGCTTTGTTAGCGCTCTGTGGTCGCTAATGGTGGACACTTGAACTTTAATGCCCTGCTGCGTGGAGCGGGCATTAGTGTAGTGGATCCCACGATCCGAAACTAAACGGGACAGCATGTCCCATTTGGTTTTGTCCTGAATGAACAGGGGCGGAGGCGGTTTTTCGCGGCGCGCGTTCGCGTCCTGAGGGGACGCGGCAGTGGTGGCCGGAGCGGAGGGAGGAGACGCGGGGCGCGGGGCGGGGGTCGGCTTCTTGCCGGAGGCGGGGGCCTTAGCGGGTGCCTTGGCGGGAGGGGCGGAAGTTGCGCAACTAGCGGCTTTAGGAGCACGCTTGCGTTTTCTGTCTACGACGGTATAGCCGTCGTTATCGGAGTCCGAGTCAGTGCGTAAGGCACGACTCGGATCTACATCCATCTCCGCTTCGGAGTCCGAAGTGGGCTCGACAACGGCGATGGAGGGACGGGTGCTCGCTGGCCTCCCGATCGGTGAGCGCGAGCGAGACCTCTCACGGGGAGGGGCTGCCACCGTGCGTCTGTTGTCAGGGCCCGGAGCGGGCGAAGTCGGGCTGTCCTCTGAGAAGGACCGGGTCAGAGGAGGGACGATGGCCTCCGGAATTGGAGTTCCGGAGGGAGCGATGAGAGTGTCCGTGAGGCGGGCACTCTCTGCATCGTTAAGTGATTGCTGATGATCAGCGTAGAGTTCGGGGTAGCGGAGGGCGAAGGTCTGAAGGACCTCCACCTCACCGTTAGAGGGACGTTGCATCCTGAGGGGAATACTCAGGATGGCCTAACGGGTTCTGTCTCCCTCTCGCAACTCGTGAGCTCACTTGTGTGAGAGGGAGTGAGTACCTATGGTGTGCCCTAGTTGTGTACCCTCTCCGAGCTTTTTTCTCGGCGGAGAGGGGTGCTCCTAAGCGCTACTCCGGGGTTGACTAGGGGTGACCCCAAGGCCAGTAATCCCGGAGCCCAGCTTGCTTCGGCTGACCCGTGAAGCGGGAAAGGCCACGGTGCAAGGTTAAACCAAAACAACAACAGTGGCCGTTGTCACCGTAGGGTGTCACACTGCGACCGCAGCAAATGGCGGATTTGATCGTTCAGACGGGTTTGGCTGACGCTACCCCACGCCTGAACGACGTCGCTTAACAGCACAAAGTGTGTTGTTACGCGACTGTTACTATGTTGTGTCGGGTAGTAAAGTGGTGAAATGCGCACCGAAAAGTGCGGTCAAAACAAGACCACCAGCCCGATATGATGTTGTTCGTCCGAAACAAGGGACTTGGGTAGGTGGTAATGCCTGACGTCTTAGAGCGCCTCTGCGCGACGGCACGGCGAGCTCGTAGCTCGCGTTGCTCGGCGTTCGGCGGCTGCTCAGCTTCTGCACACAAAACAAAAACTTCGTCAGGACTGCGTATTCCAAGGCACTGGTCTGCAACTAGCGTCGGAACGATGACCCGAGTGAGACGGCAATAGTGCGGGGACTATTGCGGTCTCACTGGGAGATACTGGCGAAGCTGTAGACAGGTGTGCACGGCGTGGCGGCACAGGTCGGAATGAGTGACAGCAATCATTGAGAGCCAATAAGTAATTAAGAAATGGCACATGATGCAATTAGTGTATTTCTCAGGATGGTGGACGCAGTGCATTTTGTCACATGTGACTACCTAATGTTATTATTTGAATCCCTTGAATCATCAGAAGTCTGTAGAAGATTTAGTAGCAGAAGAGCTTCAATTTAGGATCTCGACGTCCTTGATTCAATTACAGTTTCAGAACAAAAAAAAACAATAATATTTGTTGCCTTTTTCTGATGATAATAAACTCAGCTTTTATGACACAGTAAACATAGGTGGTTTGACGCCTCTGCCTTGCCTTTTGGGGCGTCAGTATATTGTGTTGTAGATTAATCTGTACGAGAAGATATAAAATTATTCGTCATTTAGCTGAAGTAATATTGAGGAAGTTATCATATCCAGAATTACTTTTCCCGCGTTTTGAAATCCAAACTAGATTAGGTAAGTTCCAAATGCTACAATATCCTGTTTTCTTCTTTGTTTGTGCCAGAAACGTAAGTAATCTACTAAGTGATTCATGATATTATTTATATCTGAGTCTCGTAAAAAGAATAACTCGAGCGCTGTTGCCAAGAGTTTTGATTTGCATCGTTGCTGACGAGGTTTTATGTTTCATCTAAATGTCGTAAATACGAAAAGGCATGGTGGCGTGTTAACTCTTCTACGCGTTACTCTATTCCACTTTGCTCCGATTCTGTGGAAATGTAAAAACGTATGCCGCAAGATATAAGTTGAAAGTATGGCTCCTCATAGCCGACTCACAGGCGTTGTTAATCATTTTTGGCATTTAATGGCGCACGATCCAGTGTCAGCTTGACCTATCTCTGTGAGCAAAAATTATAAAATAGTTCGAGCCAGGACAAGGTGGCTCGAACGTTTTTATAATTTTTGCTCACTTTATAAAAATACAAAATCCGCATTGATGAATTTGAATGTACATACAGAATCTGTAATTGTGACCAGTATATGGCAAGGACCACTTTCTACATGAGACTTAGAATAACGGTAGAATGAGGTTATTTAGAGACCATCGCTTCAGGCCGTTGTAGTATAACTAAAATGAATATGAATCATTTCGAAATAAAGAGCTCAGAATACAGCCATTTTTGTCCAATGGAAGGTTTTGTCTAGACATCATTTATACCTAATAATTTTTGGGATATCCAAGTATTAAGTAACAACGAGCAATGATCCATTTCAATAAAAAGGTCACATTCATTATGTGTCCCATAGCGTCTCATCGCGGTCACAAAAGATTAGCCATACTACAAATTAATAACAAAATATTAATATTTATACTTTTCGCACCATCACTAAAATTAGGGTGCGATACATGCTTTCATCACAACTCAACGTCAGCTTTTATCAATAAATCCACAGCTGATTTATTGACAGGCGCGTCCTATTCTTAACAGATTCGATATAATTTGTTAGCCAAATAATCCGGGATTTCGATGCGAACCCCACGACGTAATAAATAAAAGCGTTCGCAATAAAAGAACGGAGACAATTATGGAGCTGTACGAAACGAGCTAAATTTCACCCACATTATAGCAAATAATGGCAAACAGTAGGCCGTGAGCGCGTCACCCTCGTTCGCTTTGCATCGATATGTTACGCCCCGAACCCCAACGTCTAAATGCACAACGGGAGATTGGTGAAAAAACTCATATCGAACGACGATGGGGCTAACCTAGCAATAATGTGAATATTTATGACAAAGGCACGTGCTGATTTTGCCTTAATGGTTACATGAAATCCACATATTGGTTATTTTATTCAAGGGAATATCCATCCCTATTTATTTTGTTTCCATCCATAAAATACAGTTAGTTGCAATCCAAACAGTTAACACGTTTCGTCGTAAAACTCTAGTCGGAAACTAGAAAATTAAAGTAGTGCCGTAACATCCAGTTCGCCACTGTTTATGGTTTTGCTATCTCGTTAGCATATAGTTTACGAACTCTAAAATGTTAGACAAACCATCCTAGTTATTGCAACAATGTAAACTATAATAGAACAACAAAATCACAACATTAGGTAAAGAAACATTTTGCACGTAAGCTAGGGATACAATGAAATAAGTCGACGTAATGTAGAACGGTAGTTCCACAAAAGAAGCTAATCTCGTTTTTTCGGATGGTGGAGCATAGGGTAGGATGGGGACACGATGGCCTCAGGGGATGCAGTCTACAGTACGTCTCGTAAGTCTATTAAGACGACTTGCTGCGTTCTCTAGGGATGCCAGCCGCTCGATAGAAAAACATTTTGCACTGGGAAACGCCACCTGCGCAACATAATAGAGAAATCCCTGGTCAATGTAAAACCACCCTTTGTTGTTGTGAATACAGATATCTCCGGAGAGAAAACAATTACGCCCGATATTAAAACAGGAAGTCCATTGGAATAAAGGCACATAAAACAATGGCACCGAAGAAAATGAGACTGCAGTTTTTCAATTGCAATCATCCTGATCCGTCGGCTCAACAACTGTAGCACAAAGAGATCGAATGAAAGTCTTGCTCATCTTGATTTATTGTGCAATATCTATAAAATGAAATTGCGGATTGTAAACTACGCCGCAGTTTTATAGTTGTAGTCTTTGGACAGATGTAGGGATAGCCGGCGCCTCGAGGGAAAGAGGGGACCGTGTAACATTGTTACCGAAGTTCGTGCAAGGCCGGGGCCCATTGGCGGAGCAAATTGTGACCGTAGGGTCACCGCTCGTGTATTTGCTCGGCCAAATTACTCCGACCGAAGTAAATACAACGTGCCTGATTTAATAATCCTAACTGAATTTTACCTTCGCAATTTGCTGGACTTTATTTTGATTAGAAATGTCACGTCAATGCATTTGGAAGCAAAGTTATTGCGTCGCACAGTACGGTATGAGTTAATCTTTTTTATTGCAGATATGAACTATAAATTCAGTCGGGAGATGAGCTGAATTGATTTAGACCGGCCGCAACAATAATTAGTGTTTGTATGATTTATGGTACGTGGGTGCTGTGCGAAATTGTATAGCCCTCTTTGTTTTAGTGTTTCGCTATTACTGACTTGGATGAATTCCCTCATAAACCGATCAGTTGATATTATGTTTTAAATTGTAGTAACGCAACATAAATTATTCAGTTGCTAATTTATGACTTTCTACAAATCTTGTAGTAATTTACACAGATTAGATCACGACTATCATTATTTTAGTACATCCTTAAAGGCCGGCAACGCATCCTCGAGACCTCTGGTGTTGCGGATGTTTGTGGGCGACGGTGATCACTTACCATCAGGTGAGCCACCTGCTCGTTTGCCCTCCTATGCCATAAAAAAATATTTTAAATAATATCAAGTGATTAATTATTGTACAGTGTTTATAATGTTCATGTCACATTTAACAAAATAAAAATTTTATAATTAAAGAATTATTGATTATAACGACATGGAATATAATAAATCAGACCATCATTCCATGTATGGAGCATTTCAGTAAGTACATTGAGTTGGATTTATTTGCGTAAAAAGAAGTCTGTTTTCATTAATCACTCCATATTTCCCTTCGCAAATACGATACATTTCAATAAATTTCACAAATAAGTGAGGATTAGCTTTGCATTGAAAGTAATTTATCAAATTCCCAATAATTATATTTATGTTTAATATTGGATGTTCGATCTTAGCATGTAACCTAAACTGTAAAATAAAACATTTCTGAAACATTCCATTTTCATTATTTTGATATGAATATCCAGTTTATTAATTAATAAATATTATCAATTGTTTTGATATTTTTTGTAATAAGTAATTTATAGCTCATAAAAATATCGTACCAGTAAGAATACATAATGTATGATAACTAACAGCTGTTTTCTTTACAATTATACAACTCGCGGTTTGTATTGAACTTAAAACATACGCTACCTTACACATACCATACAAGTGTAATGTTTTACCTACAGACCATGGTTCGAATCCAGCCGCGGGCTTGAGCTTCACCGCATGGTGGAAGGGCATTTTTGCGAATGGCCGCCTGGCTAGCTACCACTCTCAAGTGGAAAATCTGTCGCCAAGCACCTAACGGCGTGTTCCGGCAGCTGTCTTTGAGAGCCAGTAATTCTAGGTGAAGCCTTTTAACACCTTCGACCACATCATCACTTACCATCAGGTGAGATTGTGGTCAAAGGCTCACCAACCAGCAATAAAAAAAAAAGACGTTCTTTTATTTTCTTAACTAATTTAATTAAGTTTCGACCTAAGACTGGCAAACAGTTAGGCAAGCATCACATAATTATGCATTTCCAGTTCAAGTTGGTCGACGATTAACCACTACTAAGACTCGAACATTTTCCTCTGATTTTCCTACAGTAAAACAGCTAATAAACTTTCGGTATTGGTGTTTGTACCCGATACATTTGATATAGCAAGAACAATGCATCTTTTGTTCTCCGCATCGGTCCAGCGATCCCGAGCCATTGTGGCCTCTTTCAACCCCCGATCGTGTTCTGTTTTCCATTTATGAAGCAAAAGCTTGGTTTATATTTAGCTTGTTGTTTGTCATTTCCATTTTTCAGTATTGACGAAGCATTGATGAATCGATATTCTTTGTTTCAGATTTGAATAGATTTTTAGTAAGCATATAAAGTAATTTAAACAAAAAACCATTGAAATCGTGTACCGCTACCGTCTGAACCTGATAAGATTAATACATTGAAAACATTTTGAGGTTTGCAAACAAACCATCGTTAATTAAACAGAAACACTTTAATTTAAATATTGCAATGCACTATTTACTGGACAAAGACTGAAAAATAAAAAATGCATTTTCTATAATTGGTCCGTTATTTTCTATCAAAGTAATTTTATTTCAATAAGACCTAAAACTTTTGGGTGCCCTCAAAATAATACCATAAAAGTCACCAGACTTCATAGAATATTAGGTTTCTTGAAAGCTTGCTTATAAACAAGAATAATCAAATTAATTTCGGGCTTAACTCTAAAGTTAAATTCGCCATTTTCTGTATCAAAATACATTTCAGCAATCTTGAAACTTCTTTCTTCAATTACGTTTCTAATTAGTTAAAAGATAATCAATCTTAGATCTCGACGAGCTTTCTTACTTTGTAGTCTGTGTACAAAGGGTTCTCGACAAGTACCTGCGTCTAATATAGAGAAATAAGCTAAATAAGACTTCTTCACCAATATTTCAGAGACTGTTTATATTTTACTTCCCTTTAGAATTGTTATTGATGTCTAGATTGATATACTTCTAGCACCAGTACGCACGTTCCACTAATCTCAGTCCCCGAAGGGACTATACAGCACTCATCATTTACACTACAATTCCCTTTTCAGGGGACTCAACTAATACCAACAAATGTTACATCAGTTCGATACCCTATGCCTCAATATATAGGACTCAACTTTTAGAACCAGAAAAGGGAATTCCTTTATAGTATAATGATGTGTTATTCATCTTCTGATCTTGTACTTAATTACGCATTTAGAATATACCATTTGTTGTTAGTATTTTTTATATTCTGACTAGCTTTCCGGGCGGACTCAACTAATACCAACAAATGTTACATCAGTTCGATACCCTATGCCTCAATATATAGGACTCAACTTTTAGAACCAGAAAAGGGAATTCCTTTATAGTATAATGATGTGTTATTCGTCTTCTGATCTTGTACTTAATTACGCATTTAGAATATACCATTTGTTGTTAGTATTTTTTATATTCTGACTAGCTTTCCGGGCGCGGCTCCGCCCGCGCGTATGTCGGTTATCCCGCAAAAATATTAACCTCTTTTTGCGCAGTTCGATAAAAACTATCCTATGCTTTTTCGCGGGTCTCAAACTATTTCCATACCAAATTTCATTCAAATCGCTCCAGTAGTTTTGGCGTGAAAGCGTAACAGACAGACAGAGTTACTTTCGCATTTATAATATTAAGTACTGATTTGCACGATAGTAATTTTGTTTGTCTTTTTTTGTATGCTATCTCGATGGAATAAGCACGAGGCCCTAAATGGTGTTGAGCGGTAGGTAACCTTTGCTTATAACAGATGCATTTTGTCACAAGTGGCTAACTGCAATGGCTGCACTGGGCTCATATACAAGATATACCTGTAACCAATTTGTGTTGAACTGTACAATTTTCCTCCATTTAATTGACGTTATTGACGAAAAACGTTAGTTAAGACCTTAACCCTTCAATGCAAAGCAATTTACTTTTTGGATTCATGATTAATACATATTCGAATCTCAGCAGTAAGGGAAAGTAGGCTTATTACTAAGAATTAGTAATCAAAGTGTCAGTATTACGGGAATTAAGTTTAAGAATATATGGCACACTGACTAAAGATGGCATTATAAGTATCATAACTTGACCCTTATTCATATCATTGTTAATGCTCACAAGGCTGTAATTTCAACGGCTTCCATAGCTGTCAAACTGGAATACAGTAATGTACAATACTGCTTGGCGGTAGAAATAACTATGTTGGCAGTAATGCCCTGAACAAACTGGACTTAAAGAGTTCTACTCTACCGCAACCTAAATGTTCGTCCACATTATGAGAGCTAGCCTAAACTGATGAGAAATTAAACAATTTGTAGATGTGTGCAGTTATTTTATGCATAACTAGCTTTCCAGCTGCGGCTCCGCCAGCGCTTATTTCGGTTATCGCGCAAAAGCAATAAGTTACTTTTGCGCAGTTCGATAAAAACTATCTTATGTCCTTCTCAAACTATGTCCATGCCAAATCTGTCCAATAGTTTTTGTTTTATTAATTATATTATATACACTACAGACTCGTGGTCCGTACACTTGTTTGTTTTTTTTTACATATAATATTTTTTTAAATTTAATATCATACTCCAACTTATCAATATTCTTCAATAAAGTAGTATGAAACAACAACAACTACAAGTAGTTTGAAAGTTTATTCGAAGTTATCTAAGTTTTATCAAGTCCAATAGTTTTTAAGTTTAATCGTTGCATACAAAAATACAAATCTTTCCTCTTTATAATATTAGTATAAATAAAGAAATTCGACACTTGATATGGTTTAAAGGCTGTTCATATCTATTTTAACATAGATTTGTTACTTAAATATTTTTAATGTATATAATGCCATTAATTTATACGAAAATGTGGATGTTCCCCGACTTGAAAATATATGGCGTGATAAACGCTGATGCAAACAGAATTAGCGTTTATCTATGATAGCTCAATATTGCGTGTCAAAATGACACACGCACACAGAGAGAAACACCATTTTTAAACTTACCACACTCATCTCTTACTGTTGGGTGTCAAATAATATGTCAATAACCCATATTAAAAAGTATTTACACGTATAGACATTAAATAAATGGGCTTGTGTGACATTGGAGAAATGTATAATTATATAAAATGAAGTTTCGGTACCTGACTTAAAATTAAATAAGCATAGCATTACCTAATTAAATTCTCTAATCTATACATAATAACGACAGTTTTATGAAATCATACCTAAGGGCGAATATATTGAGAGCCCCTACCATATAGTTAAGGATTAGAGCAAGCAGCGCTTTAATCCTGATAACAGCGCTAAATAAATCACGTATAGCGCTACCGTCAGCGTTCATGCTACCACGTCGAAACACCCTAATTTACTATCGCATTAGGCAACTGGAGCGTCGATTATTTTATACAACATTCCAAGCTTAACGAAGCATTAATTTTAATTTGCTCGTAACAAATTATTCGCTTGACTAGATAAGTTTAAGGTTATATGATACCATAATTGCATTCTGTAAAATACTTTGTGCCCTGCCAGTGTCATCACGGGATACTAGAAAGATTCTAACTATACTGATTTGGGCGTATGGAACGCCCAAATCGGCTCATATAAGTTAAAGGTATGATGGAATAAATTGCCGTCGGTCCCGCTTGTTGTCTTAGGCAGGTGTTACAGCAAGTGGTAGGGCATTTTGCGAGTGCTTTCTGGATAGCTAACACCCTCAAGTAGAAAATCTGTTGCCAAGCACCTAGCGGTGTGTTCCAGCAGTTGACCTTGAGAGCATGTAATTCTAGGTTATCATGAACAACATCTTCGACCACATCATCATATACCATCAGGTTAGATAGTGGTCAAAGGCTAGCTTATCAGGTAAAAAATATGCAACAAAGTTAATTAAAAATCTACTATAATTATATAACAGTCAAACATTCCGGTATCTATAATTTGCCTGGTGGTACTACAGGAAACAGATAACAGCTCGCTTGCAATTTCACATTGGCTGGATTTCACTTAGTGAGCGCTTATCGTGAACAAAGAAAGGTGTATTTGAGTGGATGGCAGGACTCAGGCAACAGGCGAGGCCCACACAGTTAGGCTCAATTTTAAACAATTACTGTTGAGCGAAGGGTAAATGTTTGCGTTCGACTTAGAGCGGCCTCGGTGGATCGCCCACACGCGCGCTTGACAGGTATTCATTACATTCACGAAGCACGATGCAGCATGCAGACGGACCGGTGGACTGAGTAGAATACGAGACTTTAAAAATGTGCAAAATGTTGAATTCAGAGAATATTTTCCAAATACTTTACAATAAAATCGTTTTATTCTAATAACTACTTAATTAATATTGGTCCTACAGGTATTTTTTATTTGATTTATACCTAGTAATATAAAGAAGTATATTAGTTATTTCTACACAGATGTGAACGAGAGTTAAGTCTTTGATAACAGTTGACAATCAGGTCAAGAGGTGTTTCCGTTAGACATAGCTTCATGAAATCATTTAATTTGTCCTTGACACCTTTTGAGTGGCATCTACGTACTACGTCAGTAATCATATCTGTCTACCGACAAAAGACTACTTTTCTACAAACACATGTAAACAATATTACTAAGCTTTCCTCTTTCCTATACATAATATATCTATGCATATAAACAGACAGTACATTATTTGAAGTATGTTCTGTTGTAGTACAGGCTTCTGAAGAATATTATAATTTATAACTTATATATAAATTTCCGGTAAATATAACGCGAGTTCTAGCACTTCTAGCCGGTTCCTAATATGTAAATATAATTTAAAAGTTGCATACGATAGTAGGCATTGTAAGATGATCAGAATTAATCTAAATATCTACCATCCACCGCTAGTCACTCAAAATCTCAGATTACATCTGTCATCATCATCGTATCTGTTGTTTATACATATGTCTTTTAATGGGATAGGAGTGCAAATGAGCAGGTGGCCCACTTGGTGGTAAGTGATCATCATTACCCACGAACTGTTGCGGATGAGTTGACGACGTCTGTGAAATCGTCTCGATGATGCGTTGCCAGCCTTTGAGGAATACTAATGTCATATTGGAACTATACAAGCATGCAAAATTACACTCCGTTGGATTTTTTTAAGTATGTACCAGTTTATCAATATTCAGCCAAATAGACATTCAAACGCGGCACATTGCAGAAAAGCCTTCTAAAAATTATCTATTCATTATTCATGAACCACAATGAACATAGTTGGCCTGAAAATGTTGACGGTAGTGTCACTATTTATAGGAAGTCCATAAATAGTAAGCAGTCACACCTAAAGTAATAATGACCAAAATTATTTCATATCTTTTGAACAAAGACTTCTTTTGAAATAGTACCACTAATAATATATATAAAATGATAATATGTATTACGTGATAGATTAATTGCGTCATTCGGCAGTGGTTCTCAAAATGCGCAATTTGTTCGTCAATCATAATGAAGTGTAAACGTAAGCATATTTCAGAAATATGGACTGCTGAGCAGCAGGTCCATGGTTCGAATCCCACCGCGGGCTTGAGCTTCACCGCATGGTGGAAGGGCATTTTGCGAATGCCAGCCTAGATAGCGACCACCCTCAAGTAGAAAATCTGTCGTCAAGCACCTAACGGTGTGTTTCGGCAGTAGTCCTTGAGAGCCAGGGAAATTACAGGCGCATGAGACATAACAATTACGTCTCAAGGTGACGGGCGCAGTGCAATTCGTGACTTGTGACGAAATGCATCTGTTATAGGCAGACGTTTGTCCGCTTAAGATCAGGTGGGCCTCGAGCTCGTTCTTGATTTTGCCATTACATCAACACTATTTAATATTTATCTGAAAATTTAAATAACTCCAACATTCTGGGAGCAATTTACATTGTCCAGAGCTTACAAGGCGACAATGACAACTTACTCAGCATTATCTCAACATACAAATCACGTTCTTGGTTTAATGCAAATCATATCTGTCAACAGTATAACATCGTGAGACAATGCAGCAACAGCATTACGTTTAAGACAAGTACACGACGATATTAAACAATGTTTGCAAGTAACTATGTTTTGTAGTACAACGTAAGTTGAACTATAGATGTCACTTCATCCCAATACGATGGTTAAAAAAAGAACGATAGGAAACATTTTAGTTATGGACTCATTGTCATGTAAACTCAATTGGATTAAAGCATACCCCGGCTAAACGGGTGGATGGACGCGGGTTCGAATCCCGCACATGACTTCATTTTTTCTTCTCGTAAACTTGTAATATTGTACTGTAATCCGCAGAGCATGCGTTATTACGAAAGATATTAAAACAATGTTTAATTTCATTTTATTGTACACAATTTGGAAAACAACAGTTAATTAGTTGTTGTACAATAATAACATTTCTTTGCGACAGTTACAGATGAATTTTGAATTTTATGAAACAAAAAATTTTCAATACTGATATTTTCAATCTAAACTTTATGAGACATGTTCAGATTTTTATTGACAATAGGCTAGCCTATGGCAACAACCTAACGATGGTAAGTGATAAAGTGGTTATTGTTTTTAAATCATAATGAAGAATTTTGTATTTCTTTGTTAATTTCAAGATTATATGAGGAGTCATAGAACAAAAGGACCCACATCCATTTAACACAAATTAAAAGCAAAGACATAACACAAAAATTTATTCCATAACTGGTGCATATAAGTTTTGACGCCAAATTTCACTACATTTGTGTCTCTTTTACTGTCAGACTATTCCTAGAGTTACATATATTTCATTAAAAACCCAATGAAAAAAAATGTCCAGAATCGATGTTTGCCCATCTATTTCATCACAACTTCTATATTTTTGTAGGTAGTCCAGAATCAGGAATTGGTACGTACATGTCGTTAATCCCTATTTTTAACCGACTTTCAAAAGAAGTTGAAAGTTCTCAAGTAGCAGCCTGTATGTTCTTCTTCTTATATATAAGCAAGCATATAATTTTACTGGATTATCCAATCTCACAGATAGTATTTGATTGGGGGGAGTATATAATTATCATCTAATTTGGTCCCATTTGAAGTTCATCAACATCGGTTAAGGCGTTTATATGTAACACTCAAATAACTGAAAAAATATTTGCCAATATGCCTATACCTCGATAGCAAGTCTTTCTGATGGTGACCAGTATTGTAAGTGATTAAAAATTGTTCTTGTAAGAAAACTGACTTCTTCTCCTGAAGGGTATGAAATTACTGACAGAATATGAAGAATGAGAATGGGAGCTCAAAGTGTTTTGAATTAGCATGGTCCCGATTTTAACAAGTCATTTCATACTGTTTAGTCATAAAAATAGTTGTTATTTTTATTTCTTTAAAATATGTGGTACCACATTTCAAAATATGCCTAAGCTTGGGTGAGTTTAGACCTGTTTGTGTACTCGATTCACAGAAATAGGCATCAGGTTATGATATTTTCACTTTTTAAAATTATCCCATCGTAGGTCAGTCCTTGTAAAAGTTTCGTTTTGATTCTTACGAGTATATGACCTATGTTACAGACTCAATACTGATTGACTATAACCTGACCTTTAGTGCTAGCTGACTTAAGCGAATTTTAATGCAATGAGCATTAAAATATTCTTTGGAGACTTTAGTTTATATTTTGAACATGTTCTGTATTGATACTGAAATTAACGATTCTTGTAACACAATAATTGTCATGAATATTGAGTCTGGTGTATTTCCAGAGTACTGGAAGATAGCTGCCATAACTCTAATACGCAAAAACGGTCCAAAAAGTACACCTGATAACTACAGGCCTATTGCACTTCTCAGCGTTTTCTCTAAGATTCTGGAAAAAATTGTAAATGACAGACTTATAAAATATCTGGAGAAATATAGCCTTATCTCTGAAACTAAACAGTATGTATACTAACTTGGTCTCATCATATGTTGAACAAGGAAGCAAATGTATCGGTGTATTTCTTGATTTAGCGAAAGCTTTTGACACGGTCTCGGTTGGCTTGCTTCTGAGGAAACTAGAATCCATTGGTGTAAGAGGGATTCCGTTGCGGTGGTTCTCAAGTTATCTAAATAATCGCGAACAGTTTGTAAAAGTGCTAAACCACTCTAGCGACCACCAAATAATAAACTGTGGTGTTCCTCAGGGTAGCATCCTCGGTCCTACGCTTTTCCTAATTTATATCAACGATATCCTTAACATTCAGCTGAACAATACTGAAATAATTGCATATGCTGACGACACTGCGATTTTGATTAATGGTGAAGCGTGGGACCTTGTGTACAATCTTGCAGAAAACAGTCTTTCCCAAATTGTCAAAGCTCTGGACAGGAATTTACTTACTCTAAACTTGGAAAAAACTAAATATATTGCTTTTGCAAAGACCGTCATCTCTATGCCACCACCTGAATTTGTCCTGAAAATTCATCACTGTTCAAAGGATGATAGAAGATTAGATCATACTACGTGCACTTGTAAATTCATAGACCGCGTTCCTGTCATAAAATATCTAGGTGTGTCAATTGATGAAAATTTATCCTACAGACACCATATAGCAGATTTGTCATCAAAAACACGTAAATTAATCCATGTTATGAAATACCTTCGCGACTGTGCTCCGGTTCCACTGCTACGTCAAGTATATTTTGCCTTATGTCTGTCTATGATCCAGTACTGTGTAACGGTATGGGGTGCTGCTGGTATAACTTATTTTATGAAAATCGAAAGATCACAACGTGCGCTTATAAAAGTCACACTCCGAAAGCCTTTCCGTTATCCAACAGATGCTCTTTACAATGAATTTCAAGTTTTACGTGTTCGCCAGCTCTTTATTTTCAGGGCTACAATAAAAACTCACATTGATCTAAGAAGTCATTTAGACAATGAAAAAATCATGACAAGACGTGCTTTTAGAATTCCAAAACCGATTGTTACATCTTTATTAGCTAAAAGCTGCCCTTCTTTTTCACACCCCCATACGTACAACAAAGTGGCAAAAAGGTGTGCCATAAAAAATCTCCCAGTCAATGCCTGTAAAAAAACTGTTAAGGATTGGCTGCTCAAACTTTCCCACCAAGAAATAGAAGAATTAATATGAAACCTAAGCTACTGCTACTGCTCAGCACACTCACTCAATATATTTCACACGCACAGAACGTATGAAACCAATAAATGGACGAGTGAACGAGTATATACGAGTCCACTCACTTCAGGCACATACGCGCACAGCGTCTCACTCTCTCATACACACTCTCTTACACACATCCTACGACACACATATACACATTCATTTTACACTTTACATCTATATTATAAGTACTTAGTTAAATCAAAATTATTACTTGTAAACTGCTTCAAGGAAATTCCTATTCACCTAATTGAAGATAACGGGCACATAATATTATGCAGTCTCATTTAAAAAAATAATTATAAAAAAATAAAAAATAATATTTAAACTTTAACTTTGGTATTGCAACGCATTGTACTTAAATTTAAACTTAATTTTACATAGCCACTGTATCAATTTTAATTCTGTCACAAACAACACAATGAACTTTTGAAATACGCACTCGATCCCCAAGATACAGGCTTAGTGCTTAGTTTGGGGCTCGCTGTCAATTACATTTATTTGGTTGTGAAATGAAATAACATCACTGTCTTCCAATTCATATCTCACTCGTGTGTGGTTGTTATCTTACATTATGTATTCTCTACAACATAATAAAAAAAAAATTAAAGGAAATTAAATGGATGTATCAAGTCTTCAAACTCGGTTAAATTTTGCCCGCACGTCCGTTGGCATTATATCTATAGCTATGACTGGCCTGTTTTACGTTTTATTATTTATTATATATCTAAATATTCGAATCACCATTCTAAACAATTTATTATTATTGTATTAGTCAATAAGAATTTTAGTTATTGTAGAATCTAATTAAACAATTGTATTTACTTATAAATCTTTTAAGCAATAAAAATTATCTTATCTTAACTTATCTTAATAATAATAATAATTGTAATAAAGTCATGTACTTCGTGTAGATTAATTATTAATCTACACGAAGTACATGACTAACCATTCACAATTTTAAGAATTGTGAATGGTAAATTGTTGTAATTGTGTAAATTTAGGACACTAAGCAAAGTATGTAAGGAACTGTCTATAATTCCTACTATAGTTAATTATTATGAAACAAGACACCTAAACTTCAAAACTCTCAATTAAATGAGAACATCCTTTTATAGTCAAAGTTATTTTTTACGTCTTAGTATCCCTTAGAAATTTAATCAAAATTTGCTAATTTTTATTTCCACTAACATGAAGTCTTATTATCTTCTTTTTTTAAGTTTTATTCAGATACTGTTTATTTACCCAAAATGTTCCTTAAACACGTGTCTCATCGTTCCAGCTATAAATCGATCGTCATTGAAAACCAAAACCTCTCCAAATTTCACTTCTTTGACAATATTTTTGGTTCATCAAATTATGTTTAATCATTTTATTGATTGTGCAACGCTATGAAACTAACAAATTAAATACTTAAAAAATGTATTTCAGTAAATCTAAAGTTAGAATCAAATTCAAACAGGATGCATATTTCTGATTCGTTAACTTATATCCAATACGCCGTCAATTTGTTAATATGCCAAATAATAGGCATGACAGTTTAGTCCATTGAAATGTTACATGACTATGACTATCACTATAATAATGATAGCAGGGAATATGAACAGTTACTTCAGAAACACTTTGTAAAAATAATTCATTGTCCACATCGTTTTCGCTCAAGCAAAGTTTTCACTACTCTAGTCATAAAAGATCATCTACCTACAAGATTGTTCTTGGGTATATTTTTTTTTTGTAAAATGTATAAAAAAAGTTATAGAGCAAAAAATTAATGTTTGCTTATTTTTTGCTCTATTTTTAATTTGGGGCAAAAAGTTATATATAACATATTTGTAGGCAAAATAATTTGCTACAAATTATGTGCTAACAATTTTCTTGTACAACGCATAGTTTCCAAGATTTATTTATTTATTTATTATAAAATCAATTACAACATCATTACAGAATTACCAATGCGACGCTGTAAGAAAAAATAGTACTTAGTAAACAAATATAACTTAGTATACAATATAACGAAATATTTACCTTCAGAATAAAATATAAACAATCATACATTTATTTCTAAATACTATTCTCGGATAACTTGCACGCGACTTCTGTGAATTTCGCCTGGCTACAATTATATACGTCAACATGAATTGATATGCCATTTAGAAGACGTATAGCTCGTGACAATGGGGCAAATTTATTTAAGTTAGTCCGCGAAAACGGTACCTTCAACATAACAGGGCGGCGTCGTGCCTCTAAGTACCCGTTCGGAGCATTCAGCTGCAGCGCTGCCAATACCTCCGGGTGGTGAACGTGGCCCCGCAGCACTCCCCACACGTTCTTGACTAGCGCAACGTCTCTCCTCACTCTCAGCTGGTTGTACCCGACCATGCCGTTGACGAACAGACTCGGGTACATCAGCGGGTAGTAAGGATACACGCCGTATTGTTTGAAATATAGAAATCTGGTAAATTTATTTTGAATTTTTTCCACCATGAGATTATACTTATCTTCATAGGGACTCCAGATCATAGAACTTGTTTCGAGCCGGCTACGAACAAGTGCATTATATAAAATTTTCAGGACTATAATGTTCTGAAAATCCTTACATTGTCTTATAATAAAACCTAAATTTCTGAAGCATTTTCCACATGTGCTAGTTATGTGTTTACGAAACGTCAACTCAGTTACCATTTCCACGCCCAAATCTCGCACGTTTGTCACGCGTGTAATCAGCGCGCCCTCCATCTCGTACCGATGCTGCAGCGGGGACATCGCCCGGCCATAGCTCATAACGCTACATTTGGATATGTTAAAGTGTAGTTTATTATCCTCACTCCATTGTACTACTCTATTAATATCCTGCTGGAGCTGTTCACAATCTGAAGCATTTCTACTTGCAGAAACAACTTGAGGTCGTCTGCGAATAGCAAACACTTAGCGTCCTTGATTACCGTAGGGAGGTCGTTAATCATTAATAAAAACTGCAAGGGTCCGAGATTACTTCCCTGACTTACTCCTGAAAACGTAAAGTAAGGTTTGGACTCAAATCCCGCATATTCCACATACTGTTGCCGCTCCCCAAGATAGCTTGCAAAAAATTTTAAAAGTTGTGGTGTGAAACCAATCGCCGCGAACTTCATTAAAAGAATATCATTATCTACGATATCAAAAGCCTTTCGGAAGTCGAAGTACGCTGTGTCCACCTGCCTCTCTGCGTCAATTACTAGAGACAGGTATGACACGAATGAGAGCAGGTTGCTGCCCGTACTTCGGCCCGGCCGAAAGCCATGCTGCACATCCGTTAATTGGGATTTCACTTGTGTGTAAATACATTGATGTAATACGGATTCAAACACTTTAGCAAATGTCGAGAGTATTGCTACTGGCCTGTATCCACTCACGTCAAAACCAGAACCTGCTTTTGGTACTGGTATCACCCGAGTTATTTTCCAGTCGTCAGGGAAGTAGCCTTCGTGTAAACACAAATTAATAATGTGCAATAAAGGTTCCTCAAATACAGAGCTACAGTCTTTGACGATATAAGGCGGTATACCGTACGGGCCTGCAGAATGCTTGGGTTTGAGCCGTTGGAGAGCATTGCGAAGGTCGCGCATGCTGACCTGAGGGATGTGCACGCGCGCTGCGCCGGCTCGCACGCCACCAAGCCGCTCCGCTTCGGACGGATCCAGTGCCGGCCGCACTACGCTGTACACCGATTTAAAATATGAAGCGAATGACTGTGCACACTCTTCGTCATTTAATGTACGATTGTTTTGAGTAATATTATGTTTATTACGTTTAGACTGACTACGCCTAATGTAGTTCCAAAATGATTTAGGATCATGTTTAACACTTAGTTGCATTCTAAGCAGGTACTGCTGATAATTCAATTCAATCTTACTTTTGACTTGAAATCGGCACTGAGAAAACGTTTCGTAATCGCATTTGTTTTTCGTCACTTTATACAGTTTGTGATATCTCCACTTTCGTTTTATATCCTGAATTAAATCTGGTGTGTACCATTCTGGGTAGGAGTACCTATCTGTACTAGAAAGTGATTTATGTCTTGTTGTGGGAGTGACTCATTAATAACGGCATTAATTTCATTATAAAAGTACCTCAAAGCGTCATCGGGTTTTTTAATTTTAAACAATGAATTCCACCTAATTAATTCTAGATTACGATAAAGCATTGGATAATTGGCTTTCCTAAAATTCCATTTTGGTTTATTATGTGTGTCAATGGATAAACAGGGTGCTGGCGCCACCTCTACCGTCTGCTGATGCGACCGCAGTCCTATCGTGGCAACAATCGGAGGATGATAAACATTTATCTTGACTAATGGTTCATCAGACTTTTGTACCTCCAAGTCTTCATCCATGAACGTTGTCAATAATGTACAGCTATGTACGGCTATGAATATTAAGAACATTATTTACCTGACGAAATCCACAGAATGCGTTGAAGTATTGGAAATAACTTTGAATTTCTACAGTAGAAGAAACCACATTGAAATCACCAATCACTATCACTTTCTTATACTTTACACAAACATTTTCTAAAATATGAAATAAGTGCATATATTCATTTGCCGGACTTTTTGGAGGAATATACACAACACAACATTAAAACGAATAATAATTGTGACGTGAACAGTTGCACACACTAACTCGAATAAGGCTGTGTCTATATTAGCAACAGGTAACAGCTCAAAATGAGAAGAGGCCGCTAAAAATACACCTCCCTGCTTCCGACCATCCATTCGATCACATCTTATTATAGTGAACTCTGGTGGAATAATTTCCTCATCATAAGATATCGCGAAATAAGTGTTTTCACCCCTTTTTCCAAGATGGCCGCCAGGGGACAGGTGTGGCGACCCCACAAACTTTAGGTTAAGCTTCTATTGACCCCCACACATGTTACAAAAATAAAATTGCGTCCTCTAAAAAATGCAATATTCGGTCCTTAAATTGTAACATTTCAATGGACTAGTTGTCATCCAAACAGTCCCTATCAATAGGCCAGTACAAGCAAGGCACATACATTTTCTTCAAATATTACTGTATATTTGTTCTTATGAGAGCGTAATACTTTCAGATATTTCTCTGCGATAAAGGTAAACAATTCAAAAAATCTCATTGGTTAGAAGTAAAATGTTTAATCAATTAACCGATCCCTTAAATTCCATTTTTATTACGTAGCGTACGTTAATCGCTTACCTTTTTCTTTATGCGATGCTAGGTGACAGCTTTCACCTCCGTCTTAAGCTTATAACAAGATTATTTCATTACAAACCATTCGACACGCCCAAAACACGTGGCTCGCAATGCGCTCACAAGATTAACATTCCTCCAACCCTATTCCTACTTCCCGACAAAAGGTGCTACAGTAAGGGGCGACTTTGTAATTCGACTCGCATTTTTTATTTATTGAAATAACTCCAACATTTTGGAGTTGTGTAAATCGCGCTTTTGATAAAATTTACTAACAAACAATTGCCTAACAAATTAAAAAATATAGAAATTTTAGGCTGGTATAGATGAATTCACGTAATTTAATAGAAAAGATAGTATAGTGCGTTTCTATCAGTGTACTGTGTCAGCCGGATTATCTACTGCTGAACACAGCCTCTTCCATTAAGGGAAGGGGGGGTTCTTTCAGTGTAGTCACAATCATAATTATAAATTAATGACTACTGTATTGTACTTTGAATATATATTATATCAAAAGCTTAGATACATCTTTTCCGTGAAAAGAAAGCTTAAAATATAGCTCCTTTTCATTTTTTATATGGTAAGTATGAATCTGTATGAGCGCTTATACTTTGTTTTTCTTAAACGTCATTAAAAGCAAATGAATAAATAAAGCAAAGTTGAAGACACGCATTGTCTTGTTGCTTATGAAAAAGAATTATATATAAGACCAATACAAACTATGTATCTTAAGAACTTATGTATATTGTTTCCCAAAATAATAATGCTACATTGAAATAAACAACTGTTTGCTGCTAAAGTTAAAGTCAAGGGGAGATAAAACCTCCGATAGCTGGGGTTCGTCTTACAAACAATAAATCAAGGCGTCATCCGGTAGAAAAACGATATTTAGGTGTTAAGTTGTGAGTTTCAAGATAAGGGAGCAAACTAATAGTGAGGGTGTGATATTTGAGATACTCGTATCTCCGAGACAAACAAATCACTCTAGGAATTAATGCTCCACTGTCATTTGTGCTAACAACCAGTGCGCTCACAGTATATTATAACAATATTTTCGTCTCTGCCTCTGTCTCTTCTAGTTTGAGCTTGCTTCCTTCAGATCAACGCACCAGGCGCTTTAGCCGTTCAGCTTTGGAGACTGACTGAACTTCGCTTACTTGAGAGTGCTTAAAAATTATTTTAGAAATATAGAAGTAGCATCATCATTACGAGAGTTACACATTTAAGTGTCGCAAAAAGCACTGCTTTCCGTTACATAAATTCCAGTAGTCTGGTTGATGGTCGCACCGTCTCCTATTGCGTTTACTATAATAATGTTAGAGCACAAATTTGGCGTCCATCCAGTCAGTCTCCGAGCTGTTTTAAGGCACCGCCCGATGCGTAAACTTGGAGACGCGGGTTCGAATCCCGCTCGAGACACATATTGTGTGCGCTAATTGCTTAGCACGTAATAGTGTTTGTAGTAATATTTAGAAATAAAACTTGTTTAACTTTAATAAATGGTAAAAACTGGATGATCACACCAGGCTCACAGCTGCACTTTTAGCTAGATTGACTGTGGTTCGCCTTTTGCGGAACTTGGTAACTGGTAACCTAATTTGGTAATAGTCCTTTGGATAAAAGTTATTTGACTGAACTAAAGCCAGCTTTCGGAGATGATAGTGGTGTCATCCACGTACAGAGCGGTCTTAGGTATCAGAACGAGGGATCTTGCTACTGTACAGCGCAAGAAGTATGAGTGTAAGCACAGAAGCCTGGGGAACTCTGGCTCGCGGAGTGGAGATCGTGCCCTTTGAAGTCGGTAGCGATTTGTACGGAGAGCTTAAGATCAACAGCTTGGAGATCAAGCGGTCATGACCGACATCGGCAAAAACTTTACCTATTTCTAGGAACACAGTCACCGGGAGTTTATATATAGTATTTGAAACTGTTGTTAGTAGGTGCATAAATAAAAGCTAAACAAAAATATTTCGAACAAAATACAAGCCTAATCACAACTTTCTGTCCAGAAAAACCACTTTGAATTTAACAGCATTAACTTGCAGCTAATTTTAATTGATAATTCGCCACACTTTTTGCATTTTTATTAGCCATCCCGAATGTAGGACGACGACGGTTGGAGACAGTACCACGTGCTCCTACATAATTAGTAGGAGCTAGTACAGTGCAACACAGTTAGGTAACTATTTAAGTTAATATAAAACTGTACATACTATTGGTATTAAATATAAAACGGTACATACTATTGAATTTACAAAGAACTGTATGTACCAACTGCATATTATTATATTTTTGAAGTCATACCGCGAAATTTGCATCGGTGTATGTATTTCGGCAAATGCCCGCCTTGTTAGCTACCACTCTCAAATAGAACTAGTACTACAGAACACCACTCCAAGTCACAAATAGCGCAACTACTGTCACTATGGTCATGTATCATTATTCTAAAACAAAGGCTTGTATTGCTTCCACCCGCACCTTCTTTGCCATTTACAACAAGGTAAATATCCTCTTTCCTTGCACCCCAATTAAAAAACGGCGCAACTTCTGTCACTGTTTGTAATAAATAATAATTCTAGAACCAAGGCCCGTATCGCTTCCACCCGGACCTACTTTGCATATTTTGTTTAAACCAACATGGTCAGCGTTTGACTGTTAAAATCAAGGATCTCCAAATTCGAAGGACAACCAAAGCCACAGGTCATCGTGTTGTGTAAAACATAACTCTGTTAGATTATAACAAGGATTTCAATATAAATCTATGGAATGTTGTCTTAGGTTTTCGCGATTGTTACACATAGTAATTAAACAACTTTAAACGGTTTAAATCGCGTATATTTTTCATTATTTTATCCCGACGTTTCAAACACTTTGCAGTGATCGTGGTCACGGGGTGACTAATTGATTTTATTTGTCACATGAGTTATTAAGAAATTATTTGGTCAACCGTTAGAAATTTTTATATTAATCATAACGTTCCCTATTCATGCAGTATTCGCTCACAGTGTCCAGAGGTCTTGCAGATTTATGTCGGCCTTGGGATTTAATTAATTTGATAACAGGATCCCAAGCAGGTGGTACTTGCCAACCATCATCCCTATTGAAATTTGGGTACTTATTGATTTCAATAGCCTCGCGTAACATTCTTGGCATAAACCGGGCCTCTCTAGCGAGGATTTGTGGTTTGTCGAACCGAATGTAGTGGTTGGGTTTGTCCTGGGCATGTTCACAAACCGCAGACTTGGTTGAGCGTCTGTTCTTCATGTCAGCAATGTGTTCTTTTACTCGGATACCAACGCTCCTCTTTGTTTGCCCAATGTATGACAGCCCACATTCACAATCAAGTTTGTAAACACCTGCATCTTGTAAGGGAATATTGCACTTAACAGGTCTTAAAAATTGGTTGATCTTCTTGTGCGGCTTGAAGTAAGTTTTTATTGAAGCTCGTCTTAAGATATTACCAATTTTGTCCGTGACACCCTTGATGTAAGGTAAGATGGCAGGTTGTCGCTCAACTGTGGAAGGCTTGGGCCGGCTTCTGTGACGCATTCGTGGGAGCTTGTGATTATTGCTTCGCAGTACTTGTTTTACATACTGAAGCTCCTCCTTGAGATGGTCAGTGTCGCAGATGCCATGTGCTCTCTGTAACAAAGATTTGCCTACGGTAGCCAACTGACATGGATAATGATGGGAGTTACCATTGAGATGTTTATCTGTATGGGTGGGTTTCCTATACACTGTATGACTAAGGGAGTTGTCAGGATTCCTGATAACTAAAACATCAAGAAAAGCTAAGCATTTATTGACTTCAGGCTCCATTGTAAATTGAATTTTATTATGTAAGGAGTTTAGATGGTCTAGAAATGCAGAAACTTTATTACTGGGAAGGATGGTAAAAGTATCATCTACGTACCGTTTGTAGATCTTCGGCATAGCCACAGCTGTGGAGAGAGCTCTCTCCTAGAAGTCTTCCATGAAAATATCGGCGACAACGGGGGAGACTGGAGAGCCCATAGCTACACCATCAATCTGCATGTAGAAGTTATTTTCCCAGAATAGATAGCCAGATGTTAGGCAATGTTCCAGTAATTCTGCATATTCCATGGGAAGGTCATGCTCACTAAGTCTTTTCTTGACAAATATCGTCGGGATAAAATAATGAAAAATATACGCGATTTAAACCGTTTAAAGTTGTTTAATTACTATAAATCTATGGACTTTAGATAAAAACATGACTGAACAGAACAACATAAGAGCCCATTGCGAATACAACTTTTTTACTTTTTGAAGCGCACGTAGCGAAGTTTGCTTAGCCGTTATGAATTGATCAGCAAAGTTAAGCAACGTCCGCCTCGATCATGAGTTGGATGGGTGACCGCTGGTGACATACTACTGATCGCTTCCGTGCTTCGGAGGGCACGTTAAGCCGTCGGCCCCGGTTGTTGTACTAGGATGGCAGTCGTTATAGCATGGTGGTAGGGCATTTTGCGAATGCCCGCCGAGCTAACTACCACCTAGTAGAAAACCTTTCGCCAAACACCTAACGGTATGTTCCGGCAGCAGTCCTTGAGAGCCAATAATTCTAGGTTAGCCTGAATAACATCTTCTACCACATCATCACTTACCATCTGGTGAGACAGTGGTCAAAAGCTAAAAAAAGGCATAAAAAACGACGTTTTGAAATATGAACTAAACACATTATATTTATACTATATCGAACATTGCGATAACACTAACATGTGATAATAAAATATTCAGACAAAAACTGAATAATTAGCCGGGCTTGCAAATTTTCATCATCTCAAAGCTGCCTGCACAAATTTAAATTACTCAAGATTTTCATTTCAAATTTTGCAAAGAACTGCTCAATTTAATACCTACAAGATAATTTTACAGAAACTCAGGCAAGCAGCACAAACCATTCATTGCCTTTTTTGAGAGAAACGAGTTCTTAAACACGAATAAGCCAGAGCCTTAGAAATGTTAATCTCATTTTATGAATTAAGAAAATATTTTGTAGAAAATATAATAGTCGCCCACTTTAGCCGTCCATTTGGTGTTTTGCGTCGTGTCAAGAAGGACAAAACGGTGGGAAATGGTATTAAAACTCTGAGCAAAACGTAATTTCAAGAAAACGTTCGTTGAATAGACGTAGTGTTTTATTTTGACGACAACAAAGAAACTCTTAGTGGGATTTTCATTCGGAAATAAAGAAATTGTAAGTGGATTAAGTTGATTCTCGTAGGTATTAGGAGCGAGGTATTGGGCAATCTTGCCTTTTCATTGCTACACGTGGCTTAGATATTATACCAGTATGGGTCTCATCTGAATTTCAATGCGTAAATAGAAGTTTTTTTAAATAATAATAATATAATTGGGGGAACTCTAAGTTTTGTTAGTTCGTCCGACATTTGTTTAGTTGTGTACCACTCACATTTAGTTGGCCTGTTAGCGTTTATAAATTACATGTGAGAATAACCTGAATGGATAGTGAAAAAAGTTCAGTAAGACACAAGTAGGTTTAAGCTGGGACTGCAAAATCCAACATAGTGAGAAACATAATATAAGTATTGTTATTAAAAAAAAATATTCAAAATAATTAATTAAGTATTTAGGGAACAAGTAGAAGCACCCGGCCAAAATGTTATAAAACTTGAATATAATGTTGTTTACGTATGGATGTAAAGATCTGTTGGGCAAAAAAAGATACGTATGTGAGTAAAGTGCTAGTGGCAGACTTACGAATGTTAAAATGGATGTGTTGTGTTATCAAAGAGGACATCTCATATGAGTAATATTTGAGAAAGTTAAAAATCACCAATAGTAAAGAAAACTAAAAAGAGATTGTGGCATGGTTTGTCATCAGAAGGAATAAAAACATACAGGTTACTAAAACAGAAGAAACCTGAAGGTGTGGATGAACTGCGGGAAGAGTAATATGTCCATAAAATTTGAGATCTGAAATGCCAAGTGATAACACAGAAGGGATACATGCTTTACCGAGCCCAGCGGGATCGAATAAGAAAAGTAAGAGATTTGTATTTATATTTGTGGTATCTATTCTGCCTAAACTTTTCTCTCTATTCTGCCTCACCTGATGGTAAGTGATGATGTGGGCGAAGAAGTTGTTCAGGCTAGCCTAGAATTCCTGGCTCTCATGGACAGCTGCCGGAACACACCGTTAGGTGCTTGGTGAAAGATTTTCTTGAGGGTGGTAGCTAGCCAGGCGGGCATTCGCAAAATGCCCTACCACACTTACATGTTGTAACGACTGCCATCGTAAGACAACAACCGGGACCGAAGACCGACGTGCCCTCCGAAGCACGGAAGCGCTCAGTAGTAATGTCACCAGCGGTCACCCATCCAGCTCCTGACCGCGGCGGACGTTGCTTAACTTAGCTGATCGATTAAGAACGGCTAAACAAACTTCGCTACGAGCGCTTCAAACATGAAAAATCATTATAGCAATATAAGTTTTTGATGGGCATCAGTGATTGTTGCTGGAATTTTCTGCAAGGATTTAAAATACAAATGCTAATAAGACCGTGCCTAAAAATTGCAAACATGTTTTACCCTGCCATCAAAGGTAAAAATTAAGCAAATTTCAATTAATATTTGTTGATGTGTAAAAATTGCTTGAAATATGGACTCTTATAGTATTGAAGAAAATATCTGTTTCCGTACGATAAATCTACCCATACTGTTCCATCATGATAGTGACGTGATCCTTTGATGGACACCAGGGATTGTGCCGGTGTTCTCTGTAAGGGATTTACGAGTGATTACATGACGGAGCTTGAAATGCACAAAGGTTTGGAAACACGCTTGTGCTTCAACTAGCGTTCCGTTAAAGGTAAAGGAAACCTCGGTTGAAGTTCATCGTTGTGCTGAAATTGTTTGGAATCTGGTATTTAACAAGGTTTGCTATATATGCTGCGAGATTGCGTTGATGTGGTGACATACTTTTACTAAACTGTCTTCTCTGATCGCTAACTTAAAGTCCTTGTTGATGTGCAAATACCATGAGTATGTCGCAAAAGATTTTATTTCTCTTAAGAAAAATAATAATAATAATCTTACATTCAGTTTCCTTGATTGTATTGCTATTTATTTTTCATTCATTAGATTAATTTTTATTATTAGATACACTAAAGAAGAATATTATTGTTTGAATATAGTAATGTTTGAAAGCTTCGTATAGTGTTTTGACGGTGTAAGATTAGGCAGGTGATCGTAGATTACTATTTTATATTTTACTTTTTATCGTAGATTATTTACCTATGTAAAGTTTTTTGATCAATAAATATATTATTAACATATACTATTCGTTGTTCTTCAACCAGTGTGTGTTGCCAGTGATGACGTATGGCACTGAAACGTGGTCCTTAACTGTGCTAACTTAACCCGGCGAGCATGAGCCAGGGTATCTCACACCCTGGTAAAATTTAAAAGTTGTGTATTTTTTTTAATAATAACAACAACCATATTATGGTACATCAAACTATGGGTATGTCGTACCCTGCCACATGCTTGATGTAACTTTTTTTCACCTCATGCTCGCCGGGTTAACGCTGCCCTTATGGACAAGCTCAGAGGCACTCAACGAGCTATGGAGAGAGTTTTGCTCGGAGTTTCTTTGCGCGATAAAATCCGGAACGTGGATATTCGCCAAAGAACCAAAGTCACCGACATTGCTCTCAGAATTTGCAAGTTTAAGTGGCAATGGGCGAGCCACATTGCTTGACGAACTGATAACCGATGGGGAAGAAAGGTTCTCGAGCGGTTACCACGCTACGCCGGAAGACGTAGTTGGTAGGCCCCCCACCAGGTGGACTGACGACATCGTTAAAGTAGCGGGTAGCCAATGGCTACAAGCGGCTAATAGCCGTTCTTTGTGGCGTTCTATGGAGGCCTTTGTTCAGCAGTGGACGTCTTCCGGCTGATGATGATGATGATGATGATGATTCGTGTATTGTAGTTTTTTCACTTCATACTGGCCTGTCTAATTGAAGTAATATATTTTTTAATGTAATTTTGTCGAAACAAGCACGACCACCACCTGATGTTAAGCGGTACCCTCTGCCTATAACAGCTGCATTGCAAGGACTGCTGCCGGAACACATTGTTAGGTGCTTGGCGACAAATTTTCTACTTGAGGGTGGTAGCTAGCCAGGTGGGCGTTCGCAAAATGTCCTACCACCATACATTGAAGCTCAAGCCGGCGCCTGCGGCGGGGATCGAACCATTCCACCGGTCGACTATCTTCAAGAGATTAAAAATTTGTTTATTTCATATGTGTTAAATTATACAAACTTGGAAATTTATTGAATGCTCCGTTCTCAATTTGTTTAAGAAGTCACCTGGTCTTTGTCTTGTGAAGTCGTAATGTATGTAAATAATATATAAATAGGTATATATAATTTTCAACTTTTACATCTGGTGATCTCACGAACTTCTTATAGATCTTTGTTATCATAAAGCAATGTATGTTATTTACTCCATATTAATACGATCATTCATTTCTAGTAAGAGAGCCAGTTTATGATGAAAATATGGAAAATCCAAATGAATTTCAGCGGCCTATCTTTTTCACGCCCCATGCCATTAGTCGACGTCGAAATGGCACTAGTTGCTAGGCACTACAGAAGCTTTAAGCCCTCAACCCCAAGCGATATGTCTAATGCCCAGTGATTTATTGACTGCCTTTCTTTTTCAAAGGGAGGGTAGATAACGACGGTAGTAAGTGTTGCAGATTAAGAAAAGGTTACTTTGTAAACGCACATAATTATATCATTGAATATTACATTTTCAGAAGGACGCCCAACACTAGATGACGATACATATTTAAATCTACATAAAAAAACAGAATCGTGCTTGCCACTTATTTATTAAATTAGACGCATGTGAATAAATAACGCATAATTAATCACATAGCATGACTGTCTTACTGATAGATAATAGGCAAATAATTGTCATGTGTCCATAGAGTCATAAAATAACATACATCCTTCTAACACACAAAGTACACATGACAAAATTACCAACATAACCAATTTAAAATTAATTAGTACTTAAAAAAAATAATTGTATAGTAAAATTTTATAATTGAGTCATAGACGCAAAAATAATATTAATGATTTTTTAATAATTTCTGCTTGTATAAGGTTCTATATATGAAAGTAATGATGTAATCTTTTTTTACCACTAAGGCCTTAGCCTAGACCCATCATCTCAATCGAGGATGGTGAAAAGGCTGAACCTAATATACTGATTCTCAAAGACATGAAAGGAAAAGTTGTAAAGGTGTCAGATTTTCTAATTGAGATTGTAGTGTCTGACAATCAGTCACCGGGCAAGCTTAAGCGTGTTTTGCAAAATACCTTTCCAACCACTAAGCAGTGATGGTTCAGTGGCATTGGCTATTGGACTGCCGCGCAGCAGGTCCATGGTTGGAATCACGCCACGGGCTTTAGTTTCACCGCATGGTGGAAGAGCATTTTGCAAATGCCCGCCTGGCTAGCGACCACACTCAAGTAGACAATCTGTCGTCAAGCACCTAACGGTGTGTTCCGGCAGTAGTCCTTGAGAGCCATTGAAATGATTGGCACATGAGATTTAACGACTATGTTCCAAGGTAACAGGCGCAGTGCAGTTCGTGAATTGTGACAAAATGCATCTTTTATAGGCCTCTTTACATCAGGTAGGCCTCAAACTTGTCACAATAATATAAAAAAGCATTGAAACTCAAGACCGTACTAGTATTCACACCATAAACTCCCTGCGCAGCAATATCTTTAGTCACAGAGGTTTCACTGCTTCAAAGAAATGATGGCATTAATACAAGTTATCATAACTTTATAAAACTACACCTATATACCCCCACTTTTTAAAGCCATGCTGCTAATGAAGTTAATGAACTTAAACGTCCTCGTAACTTCCAAGATGGGGCACGTCACGTAGAGTAGCTTATCGGAAACTTGAAAGAAAAATATTTATAGAACTTTGAAGCACTTGAGATAGGCAATAATGAGAATACTTCTTCAAAGATAATTTTAGTTTGTTAAGAGGGGTTATTACTAGTTCAGATAAACTTGAAGTGTTTTGTGCTTGTTATATAAATTGTATTAGATAATCGATACTTCCTCAAACGCAAGTAGAAAACTAACTAAAAACCTATGTTTAATTTTCATGTATTTGTTTACAATATAGGAACTTTTACAATGAATTATCGGTATATATATACAAATTACGTTTGTCCGCGATGGACTCTTAAACTACTAAACCGATTTTAAATTTGATTTAAACACCGTTCAATCTGATCCAAATTGAAAGATAGGATAGCTACAGTTTAATTGCGAATATTTAACATATTTTAATATTTATAACAGAAGAATTTTTTTTTAATATACGCAGTTTAAACTGTTATAAACTGTAGCTGTATAGGTAATGTATCTGTAACAATTATTACCTGTAAAATCTAATAAAATAGTAATTTATTTGTTTAAACAGGTTTTATGGCGATTGGTAGTTAATGGCAAGTGGAAATTGCTGATGGAATGAATATGAATGAAATATCTGTTTGTAAATTATCATATGACAAAGAATAAACACAAATTATTAATCTAGTTTTTGAGATATTTGTGAAGAACTCTTGGGTATATTATTTATTACTCTTTATCACTCACTTATTTATCACTCTAGAAAATTTGTTACTCGAGGCATCGAGATGTTTTTAGGGTTCCGTACCCAAAGGGTAAGAAGAGGACCCTATTACTGAGACTTCGCTGTCTTCCCGCCGTCCGTCTGTCACCAGACTGTATCTCAAGAACAGTGATAGCTAGACAGTTGATATTTTCACATATGATGTACTTCTATTTCCGCTATAACAAAGAAACTAAACTAACTAAACTAAAAGAAAACTAAAATAAATATATTAAGGGGGGCTCCTAAACAACAAACTTGTTTTTTCCCGTATCTTGCTCAAAACAAATAACGGTGACAGGTAGGCGCTTTAACTATTGACAGAATATTTAGTTTTATGTTTTCTTTAAATATGATTAATTATAATAAAATAAAATAAATAATTAAGGGGGCACCCATACAATAAAAGCGGTTTTCGCCGTTTATTTGCTAAAAATAATAATAATGAAAACAGGTAGAACTTAAAATATTCACCGAATATTTAGTTGTATATATACTTTAAAAATAAAAAAAAATGTGAGATCACTATTTAGGGTTCGTACCTACCTAGGATAGGAACGTACCTACCCAGCTCAATCGGACACTGCGAAAAGTGTCTGTAACTTGCAAGATTAGGTTACAGATAATGGTACGGAACCCTTCGTGCGCGTGTCCCACCCGCACTTGCCGGTTTTTATTTATAGTCATCAACACACATAAAATAATACTACAGCTGTGTTGTGAATTCATCAAAAAGACGGTTAATTCTATATCGACGTTTTCCGTATGAAGAATTCTATATTACTAGCTGACCGTAAAGGTTGTTTTGCCATATGGCGTAATAAAAATGAAAAATAATAAAATGAATATACCTTTTTGTAAAATAGTTAACGCCCTATTTCAGACCAACTTGTACACACAAAATTTTATAGAAATCGGCCAAGCCGCTTTGTCGCAAGGAGGAGTTTTGTTACAATCACTATTTTATATATTTTATTTAGTGCAAACATTTTTTTTTACCAATACATGGAACCGATTTCTACAAGTTTTTTCACACTTTTGGGTGTTGAAGTCGGTTCCATTTTCAAAAAAAATGTTTCACTCATTTTAGTGAGGATCACTAAAATGAGTGAAACATTTTTTTTGACAGACAAAAACAGTTATTGGAGTGCTACTTACAGGATCGATTGTCAGTCATTGTCAACGAATATATATCATTAAGGTGAATATTGTTCAGTTATTGGAGTGTAACTCAAAAACTGCTGGACCGATTTTGAAAAAAATTTAAAATGGGACAAAACGACAAGCACCAGCTTACAAACAAAAAAAATATTAAAATTGGTTCACCCAGTCAAGAGTACTGAGGTAACAAACATAAAAAAATACACACGAATTGAGAACCTTCTCCTTTTTGGAAGTCGGTCAAAAAGACAATTTATAATAAGATTTTTAAAGTTAAATATATGAATAAGCTGTTATGTTTATTTTAACTTCCGTAAAACTCATCAAGAGTATACATTATAGACTAAAACTCAACCGAGAGATACCATTTAAAAGGCTATTATCTCGCTAATATATTCAAATTCAACGTTATCTTTAGCAATCAACTATTCCTATTGTTGCAACATAAAATTACTGTTCACATTATCAAGAGCGCATTTCCCTTGGGGAAGGTCGAACATTAACGCCAACTGTTAACATTCTCCTTATATTAGGGTTGGCAAAATTCAGGAGTCGTAAGCGATATGAAGTCAGAAATGTGAACGTTTTGATATTTGAAATAAAAGGGCATCTTTTTTGCCGTAAAACGCTGATGTCTGTCTGATTTATAGAATTTAAAAATATATTGTTTCATGGACAAACTTCAATATTGGCCCTGATTGCTAACATTGTCTCTATGATAGCATAAAGAAAAGTTTAAGATATATTTATATTTGAATATAATATAATTAATAATATCGATGACAATACAATTTAAATATTTTTTTGAAAAAAAAGAACTTTGATCACCTAATGGAAAGTTGTAACATGTGCAGTAAGAAATGTCATCCTTCAACTTTTTTGAAACGCTCGGGCAGAAATCTAATAATGGTTTGCATAGAAGCAACTTTTGTCGAAAATCATAGCAGCTGGTTAACGTCTAAGCTAAGGTTCAAACTTCACATCAGTATAATAATAATGTTGGAACATACTGCCTTTTCATTTTTTTTCTTCCATATCTATTTTATATAGATTTCCGCAAAGTGATGCCTGAATCTATCAATTAGATAACAATGAGTTCTGATATTTGAAACTCTGGGGCTATTTAATGTATATCGCAAAAATCATGCTTGATCCCAAACCAGAGCCTGACACCCTACTATAAAACTTCCGCTAAGGGCAAAGCGCCAGCCCTATCCACTATCGCCAGTAATATATCGCACATGTGCCTTGTGGATATGCTGTATGATTAATACGACTTGCGGCTTCAATGTGTTGAAATTGGCCGCAGATTCAGTTCCTAGTGTTATACATATAATTATATATGTATGTGTGACTGATGTCGCGACGATAACGCATTTGTGGTTACTTGCTGAACGTTAGGCGGTTAGAAACAAATGCTACCATGAGGCTGTTAGATTTTGATTGTAGATTCCTATTATTATTTTAAGTTATATATAATATATATATTATGTCGTATTCAGCTATTTTAAATCAAAGTGGAAGGCGCGTTGAGCTTTAGTGAGTTTGCCACAAGACTGGCAGCACTGATTTATCGACTACGTTATATCTAAGTTGTGATGACGGCTAGTCTGTAATCATTTTGTTTCTGTGGTACTTACGTCATGATGCACTGCAGTTGACTCAGATTTTTTTTACAAACCGCTGAACAGGCAACACCTATGTTTTTGAAGCGCTCGTAGCGAAGTTTGCTTCGCCATTCTGAAACTATCAGCAAAGTTAAGCAGCGTCCGCCTCGGTCAGGAGTTGGATGGGTGACCACTGGTGACATTACTACTGAGCGCTTCCGTGCTTCGGAGGGCACGTTAAGCCGTCGTCGGTCCCGGTTGTTGTTTTCGGATGGCAGTCGTTATAGCATGGTGGTAGGGCATTTTTCGAATGCCCGCCTGGCTAGCTACTACCCTCAAGTAGAAAATCTGTCGCCAAGCACCTAACGGTGTGTTCCGACAGCTTACCTTGAGAGCCAGTAGTTCTAGGTTAGCCTGAACAACATCTTCGACCAAATCATCACTTAGCATCAGGTTAGATAGAGGTCAAAGGCTAACTTATCAGGCATAAAAAAAAACATAGAGATATAAAATACTATTGGCGACACCTATGTAGCGAAACTTACGACATCAAAGCTGTATTCCACTTGACGCCAATAACGTTATTTTCGATAATTTTGACCACATTTTGTGTCTATGGTTATATTAAATGTATGTAATTATATGTACCACAGACGCAAAATGTGATCAAAATTATCGAAAATAACGTTATTGGCGTCAAGTGGAATATACCCGAATAATGAAAAAGAGAACTGTAAACTAATCAGTTCACATCCTACAACGAAACACAGGTCTACACGTTTGAATGGTGATTTCATGGATTCTACGATGATTGTGGCACGATGCCACGTGTTATCAATCATGATCATGATGAAGCTGCGGAGGCCATTTCGTGGGTCACCCCCCATAAACTGTGGATTAAGAATAAACTAAGAGTATTTTAGTGATTAGTATGTTCTCATTTGCACGATACCCACAAGTACGCCAGCTTTATGAGAGCTCTGCCATTTAACCTGATGTCGAAAAAAAATCCCTTACGCGATTTCTGACATATATATAACACAAATGTGTAAAAAAACCGTCATATGTTGACAATAATTTGTAAGTACCTATTAATTTTGTTATATCGTGGCATAACTAAAGTTGGTGCAATTTCAGATTACACATACACACACACCATGGGCGCATGCTTTCGTTGTCTGACTTTCACAAGGTATTTTATATTTTTCAGTGATAGAAGTCAAGTCAGTATAATGTCCCATTATTTTCTGTGATGCATGTTGCATACAGGATGATCACGATTTTAATTGCCTATCTTAACAATTGTTGCAATTACCAGTTCATCAATGTACGTATGTATTTGCAAACGCTTCTTTGATGAAATTTTAATGAGATCAACTTAGAGGCATATTAAACCTATCAAATAAAGTATCAAATTTTTTTTACAATTATTTCAACACTCCAAAGTCCAAAGTGTGAAATAACTAGTTGAAGTCGGTACCATAATAGTACCTATTATAACAATATTGTGCGCATGGTGCCGACTTCGACAAGTTATTTCACACTGGAGTGTTTAACGATTTAAACACTCCAGTGTGAAATAACTTTTTCCATTTTTTTGTAAATTTTTTTCACTCTTTTTAGTGACCCTTGCTACTTAAGGGATCGATTGGCATTCACTGTCAACGACTATACCATGAAGAAGAAAAAAAACAGTTATTGGAGTGTAACTCAAAAACAGCTTGCCCGATTTTGACGAAACTTAAATGGGATCAAACGACAAGCATTAGCTTTCAAATAGAAAAATAAATATCAATATCGGTTCACCCGTTACCCCCAAAAGTTATGAGGTAACAAAAAGAAACAGATTAATTGAGAACCTCTTCCTATTTTGGAAGTCGGTTAAAAATAGATGAAATGATCCGGTAACAACTTATCCCTTCCTCCTTGTTTTTGCATATTGTGTAAAAAGTATTCATGTAACCGTAACATAACCCTACTTTGTTAGGGATCCACATCGCAACCACTTATAAATAAACGGTCAAATGCGTGTGAGCCCCGCACAATGTAGGGTTCCGTAGAAGCCCGTTATCATAATATAGAACGATTCTGTAGTTCTTTATTCTCCTCAACTTTCTTCCTGCTAAATCTAAGTAATATGAGTACGATTGCCGCCAAGTTATTATTTAAATTGTAATTCGAAAATTAAACGAAATTCGTTTGTGAATTCTTTAGGTAGATAATCGAATGAAAACGTAACGATAGCGCGATTCAAAATCCGTTGGTACATCGTAAGAATTTGAATGTCATTTAATTTATTTGTTGTAGCATAAATAATTATTCTATTATAAAATAGTTGATAATATATATGAAAGAAAAATAAAAAGTATACACCGATATATGCAAGTAAGCTTATAAATGGGCTATTATAACATATAACTAGTATAATATATATTATAGAGGCCATAAATACTGTTACATAAAACCTTTTTAGCTTTAGAATTATTTACAATTTGGAACGCGTTTATTATTTTTTTAATATTGTTAAGTTTGCAATGACGCCTGCTAGGCGAATTACTTTACAAAATTACAAATTTACGAGAGAAAAAATTATAGTCATGTGCGGGATTCGAACCCGCGTCCATCCACCCCTTTAGCCGGGGTATGCTCTAACCAATTGTCATTTTAGCTCAATTGGTTAGAGCATACCCCGGCTAAAGGGGTGGGTGGACGCGGGTTCGAATCCCGCACATGACTACAATTTTTTCTCTAGTAAATTTGTAATTTTGTAACGCGTTTATTACTTTAAAATTTTCTTTCGATTTCACGCCATTTCATATATTATTTCGTGTTCATTATAAAAATATAACAATAGAAATGAGGTGTTAAAGAAAATAGGATAGTAGTATTCGCCTTGTGCAAAGTAGGTATTGAGCCGTCGCGTCGGTCATATTACACGCGGGTGGAGCCGCGGCTGGAAAGCTAGTCTATGTATGACAGAGGGCATAGTTATAGTTTTAAGATTTTTTATTTTAGATTAAGTTTTCAATGCCAGTCTTTACCCCTTATAAATAACCAACTACTTCATCTTAATCACTTTAAAGGATTTATTCTATAGATTTTATATTTGGTACAAAATTATCCAATACCTAAGTTCAACGACTATTAGTGCTAAACTAATAAAGTTATGTCAACCGCTATACTTTTCCTTTAAAGTTCATAAAACGCTTGAATGAAAACGATTCAGCTTGAATTTTTCCAGATTTTTCAAGCCAGCAGTTTAGCTTTTAGAGGGGGGGGGACGCCCTGCTGGAACAAAAATTTGCACTCTAGAGTGTAATATTTTGTTAATGGAGCATTAAATCGAAAAACGCAACCCCAAAGTCATTTAAGAAGACCTATTTAACCATATTACAAACGAAGAGATAGACGACGAAAAAAAATTTCATCCCCACATCACATGTATGGGAGGTACCCTAAAAAAAAATATTTTTCAAAATTTTATTTTACCACTTTGTCGGCGTGATTGTTTTACATATCCATACGAAATTACAGCTTCCTAGTACTAACGGTCTCTTAGAAAAACCTCGGACAGACGGACAGACAGACGGACATGACGAAACTATAAGGGTTCCTTGTCAGGACTACGGAACCCTAAAAAGGGTTGGCTTTCATAACATCTTAAAGACTACGAAAATATAGTGAATATGATAATTTAAAACGTATTATGAATTGGCATATGTAGTTTATTTTGGTTAATGTACTTAACCAAGGGGTTATGGTTCTTTGTATACTACCATTTCAGATTTTTATCTATTTTTGAGATAAATCACTTTAACGATCTTCTTGTTGAATTTATTTTGATAAAAATATTATTTGCAAGTACTTTTATCAATGAGTTGTAGACGAAAGCATTTCACATTCTAGGTTGCAAAAAAGAGTTGATTATTCTATTTCTTCAAGACGCCCTTTAAGAAATTATTTAATTGTATCTGATAACCAATGTTCTTTTTACGTCATAATTTTACACAAAATAAGCAAATTTCAGTTTTGTATAGACAGACAGACGGACAGACAGTGGAGTCTCGTTAATAGTTCTTCGTTTTTCCTTCTAGGTAATACAAGGTAAATAATAAGATAAATAATATACCTACCTAAATATAACAATTCACAAACACCTATTTCAAAAACATATCTTCAAAGACATTTTCTAAAACTAACAACAACAATTCCATTATTACGTTCTCATTGTTTGTTTATCTGAGAATAATGTAATATAATCTACATCGTATTTTCCTTCTCGCAGGTAGTCTACAAAAGAAAATCAAATAAGACCGTCATATTAGACAAATTACCATCCCCCATAAACGAAAATTGATAATGAGATCCTACATTATTGAAAATGTAATTCCACCATCAAACGTTCGACCGTTAAATATTTTTTAATTAAAGCTTGCCCCGAAGACAAAGTCGGTCACTTTTTATGGGCAATTCTTTGGAACATGCCGGCTCATTACGGGCATGCAAATATTTGCTTAGGAAATAATGAACAGGAATTGTGACCCAGATACCTGGATGCCATAGTAAATGATTTGTTGAGCTTGATAACTTCGTTGTGTTTGGCACACAATAAATAATGGAGTAAAAATTTTCAAGAATGACATTACGTATTAAAAAATACAAATTCATTGATAAAGCTAAGCGAAACCAGTTGCAGTGGTAAATTCAGCGTTTTGGTGTTTATATGTTTCACGTTTGCTCGACGATAGCTATTGAATGATAGGTTAAAGTTTTTCATTTGACATAGATCAAAATTCATAATTTTACAATTCTTATACTTTTTGCAGCTATATCAGACGTAACTTTCTGCTTTTATTTAAAATAAACAAATAAAAATATATTAACTTTGAAGCAAGCGTAGCGAAGTTTGCTTAGCAGTTCTTAATCGATCAGTTAAGTTAAGCAACGTTCGCCACGGTCTGGAGTTGGATGGGTGACAGCTACTGATATTACTACTGAACGCTTCCGTGCTTCAGAGGGCACGTTACGGCGTAGGTCCCAGTTGTTGTCTTACGATGGCAGACATATACAGCATAGTGGTAGGGTATTTTGCGATTGCCCGCCTGGCTAGCTACCAACCTCAAGTAGAAAATCTGTGGTCAAGTGTTCTGGCAGATGTCCTTGAAAGTCGGACAACATCTTTGACCACATCATCACTTACCATCAGGTGAAATAATGGTCAAAGGCAAGCCTAACAGCTAATAAAATTTAAACTACAAACATATGGTTATACTATTTCACTACGAATCAGAATGCTTAAGTTGTAGTTTTCTGTTTATTGCTAGTTCTAAGAAATTATACAATAAGTACGCATATGTTGTTACCATCAGACGCCACTTTCATATCATTGCCTCTGAATTTTAACATTTCATATTTACATTTTAAACTTCAAATATTCATTGCAATATTATTTATTCTCTTCAACAAATATTTCTTTGATACATCTAGAAAAATTGCAGAGTAAAACATGCGTCTCTTTGCCAGTGAGTTACTAAAAGCCAACTAACACGGTCTCGCCCCATAAGGTACGCCAAGTACGAGTAACATTCTAGATTTAGGGCATGATAGGGGCCTCATCACACCCCAGCGAATGTAGTCTATTAAACGGCATATTTTCACACCACCTTTTCTATGGGGATATAAGTGCTGGTTTTGCACTGCTTTTACTGATTAAGATGATTCTTTTCACACAATGATAACACTGGTACTATGAAATGATTGAGGAATAACGGGAAGTGAGACTTTTGTGGCACAGAAAAGTTTCCTTGACAGTTTCAGTTAGCCATTATATATTTTTACACACATAATTTGTAAGCCAAAGAAGTTTAGCATCTTAAGGGAAATGCGCGCTATTCATACAAACATAGTTTTGTCAAATTTAAAATTACAAGTATTCAAAATCGCTGAAATTTAGCATGCATGTGCCTTGAGCCTTATCTTTGCTTTTCGTTTGTAAAGTTTCCGTAAAATGAAGTTTCGGTAAAATAGAATTCTATGGAAATTCTTATTTTAAGAGTTAGTAATAATATAAATAACAAATAGGAAAAACTGGCAATCCAGAAGTATAGTAGTATAGGCTCTGGAATATACATGCAAATTTTCACAGAGTTCAAAAACTACGCTTGTATCGAGAGCGCTACGTACACACCTTAAGCAGGTATGTTTTTCCGGCATAATAAACAAGAAACAAATATGTAAACTAGAAACAAAACTAGCAAAAAAAGAACAAAGAGATGATCAATAGTAGGTTCAACCCGGATATTCAGAATCTCTTTGGCAGTCAAAAGGAAAAACTTCAAACCAGTACGGCCCAAGGATTATCACAGCTGGATTCGCGATAAAATTGAGACTTATCCACAATACACGAGTTGATGCTTGCCCCAGGGCAGTGTTAAGGACCGCTGTCAATCTCCGCTGATCCTTTAACCTCCACTCAATTTATTATGATTCGGCATTGTGTAGCACCCGGCCATTTCTTCGAGTTATTGGTTTTAACATTTTTTTCTTCTCTCTTCTTTACAACCGTTTACGTCGTCATGAATCCTCCGCCGAAATGATTCGATGAAAGCATTATTATGTTTTACGATATTGCGAAATTGCCTGCACTTATGTTTGATACGAGGATTGGAGGCTTTTAGTCGGCTTACAGAAAAAAATATTTGATTTTCAAGTATTTATTTGCATTTTGCTTTGTGTTTCCGTTAATGGAAAAGCATTTTGCGTGTTCATGTATGTATTTTAGTTTTACTTATAAAAAGTATTTCATATTAGCTACTTTTTATGTCCTAATAAATTTATATGAACAGCAGAGATTCGGTAACTCCAATTATAGATTACGAAATTATCATATTACTTATTAATTATTAATAAATCCAATCATAGATTAGAGATCTGATTTACCCATATGCCATTACAGAAGTGCATATATCATGCTGTAGAGTTTTCGAATATAAGGATTGCTTCATATTATATTTCTATCACTCTGAGACATTAAGTTGATAAGTTTTATGTGCCTGTAGATTTACCGGCACCCTTCATATACGCTATATACTTACGAGTTCTCCTGCTTCTAAAAGTTGAGCGCAATGTAATAATGTTCACAAAAGTTGAATACGGTCTACTTTTGTCTCGTGAATACTGCAAACTATAACTGCAATGCACATTATGCTAATCACTCCAGAGTTTCATATAAACCAACTAAAAATGATAAAGAGTAGCAAATTGTATATTGTTGGCAAAAACATCGGCAAAAACAAGTGGGCTACTACGGTAACAGCTGGCCTTAACGATGTCACGCGAGAAAGCAATATATTGGCACTGAAGACGCCATTTTCTATGCGGCTGGTTTTGCTTTTGGTTCAATTTCTTAAGTTTTCTGTTGAAATATTACATGTACGACGTGTAATACTTGAGAGATATATCAGCGTAGTTTTAAAAATAGGCAAATGTATATAAGGTTGAAGCAGCGATCGCTCAGTGGCATTGGCTATGGACTGCCACGCAGCAGGTCCATGGTTCGAATCCCGTCGCGGGCTTGACCTTCACCGTGTGATGGAAGGACATTTTGTGAATGCGCGCCTGGCTAGCGACCACCCTCAAGAAGAAAATCTTTTACCAAGCGTGTTCCGGCAGCACCAAGGTGTATTCCGGCAGCAGTCCTTGAGAGCCAGTGAAATTACAGGCACATGAGACTTAACAACTGCATTTCATGGTGACAGGCGCAGTGCAATTCGTGACTTGTGACAAATGCATCTGTTATATGCAGAGGTTTGTCCGCTTAACATCAGGTGAGCCTCGAGCTTGTTCTATCACAAAAACATTAAAAAAAAAATGTACATGATAAAAATCTGTCATATATAACGAAGTCTTTAAAAGCGTAAATCTACACATTTTTACATTTTCATTTTCTACTTGAGGCGCGCCGCTAATTGCGTGTACTGGAGAATACGCATCAGTCGCGATGAGAAGAATTGGCAACTGGCTGAAGGGCACGCCACGCCACACTGTGTATGTTTCGACCGTCCGCGTCGTCTGGTATATTAGGGGGAATCGGAACTAATATTTATACCATTGGATTACTGGATGTTGTAATTGGATTGTGATTGTAGTATAATAGCGCCTATGCATTATTTAGTTAAAGAGATACTTTTCAGAACTATGTATTTACTTGAAGATCTCTTGATCGATTCGATTGCCGATCGGAAAACTTGGAACTTGAATGTAACCTCTTACTATCTGTAAACAAACAACCTTATCATACCAGTGGGCCAACTACCAGATGACGCAAAATGTGCCAATGTTCTGGCTGGGATCATCCGGATTGTCCTATATCTGCCGAAGACTGAATGAAGATTACCCGTGGGTTACTGGGTAACAATTAGATCTCTTCCATATCTTCTATATATTAAGGAAGTCGTAAAAGCCTATAAAGGAAAATCCAGATACGATATAATACGTAATTGTAAAAATGCCTCCAATGTCGTGACTATTCTTAGATATACACCGATACTATTTAGGTGTCCACGATACGGCCCTAGAGCCTAGTGTGGATGCGCTGTTTCTTAAGTTATAGTATTTGTTTAATTTTAGTTCTAATAAGTAATATAATTTCTAAGTATCTTTTGTTAATTTTAATTTTGGAGATTAAATTCTTACTATTATAAGTATTATTTTTGGTTACACTTTTGTGTTCTCTCTGGGTTCCAGAGGTCATTTTGGAACGGTCCAAAGCCAAGTGCAGTTACAGAGATAAAAATTTATGTGTTTAATATGACTGCTTTTTGAAGCAGTTTATATGTAGATGTATCTATGTCATGTATCTCAAGATTCGTGAGTAGGCTTTTGGGTATGACACCTGTAGTAGAAACAATCCCTATTAGGGATTGTTCTTGTGCAATTATTTGCCATTGCATTTTAATTTCAATAGAAAGGTATTATTAGTATTAAGCTATTATTAAGTATATTATTATTAAGTATATTAAGCTATTATTAGTATTACATCACTGAAGACTATGAAATAACTTATTGAAGTCGGACCATACTGTCTTAACATCATCATGGTCCGCCTTATATAAGTTATCCTTACCTTTCAGTATCGAAACCCCGTTCCTTTTTTGAATCTTTTTTGTGATACATACTGCTAAAAAGATAATTTAGCTTATTCTTGAAAACTAAAAAAAACATATATATCTGTTCACCCAGACCTAATAGTGTACAGTTTGTGACTTCTTTGAAATATCTTTGTATTATAGGAAAGATGTTATAATAACCCAGACGCTTGCGTCCATTCATTTTTAAACAGATGTTTATGACTGAGGGTAAGTCTGTTTCCGGAAAATTGCTTACAAGGTCCTGTGAATTGGATAAGTGATAGTTTATGTCCACAAATTCTTTAAAGCGTAAAATTTTAGCATCTGGCGATGTCCAAACCAGCAATTTCTTATTTATGCTACTTAACTTTTCACTACTACTGTTTTGTTTTGTATCTACTCGTAATCCACTTTAAGACACTCAACGTTTCAATTCGATGATGCTTGCATAATATTTTATAATTATTTATATTATTTGCAGCGCTTTTGGCGTAGTTTGCTTAGCCATTCTTAACCGATCAGCTAATATAAGTAACGTCCGCTGCGGTCACAAAATGGATGGGTGACGGCTAGTGGCATTACTACTGAGTGCGGCCGTGCTTCGAAGGGCCTGTTAGGCTGTCGGTCCTGGTTGTTGTCTAAAGATGGCAGTCGTTATAGGATGCTGGTATGGCATTTTGCGACCAGGCAAGTTACTACCCTCAAGAAGAAAATCTGTCGAGCACCTAACGGCGTATTCCAGCAGCTGTCCTTTAGGGTCAGTAATTCTAGTTTAGCCTGAATAACATATTCGACCACATGATCACTTACAATCAGGTGAGATAGTAGTGAAAGGGTAAAAAGTAATGTAAATAATTGCATGCGCATTCTACACGTGAATATTAATTATTTTCTATCTAATTTAATTTTATTTTTCTCGTTCTGCATGCGTTGACTACTAATGAAAATAATTCTTTTAAATGTATAGGTATGTTTATATTATAGTAAATAGATATGGCATTATTGAAGTTAAGGTGTTTACTCACGTCTGAATTAATATAAAATGTAAATAGTTTCATCACACTTGTAGCTAAGTTTGTTTACCAATCTACACCATCGTTGTATTTGCGAGTTTTAACTAATATTGTTTGTATCACGTTGAAAGGTTATTGAACACCAATACACATGATTTCACAAATTACTTACCCGGTCGGTTTTACCGACAAAAAGGTCAAAAAATACATTTATCCATGACAAATATATGTAACTAGCTTTCCGGGTGCGGCTCCGCCCGCGCATATGTCAGTTATCGCGCAAAAATATTAACCTCTTTTTGCGCAGTTGGATAAAAACTATCCTATGTTTTTCCCGGGTCTAAAACTATTTCCGTAACCAATTTCATTCAATTCGGTCCAGTAGTTTTGGCGTGAAAGCGTAAAAGACAGACAGAGTTACTTTCCCATTTATAATATTATATATAGTACTGATGTATTATGAAAAAAATAATGATTTTAATATAATTTTCTTCGAATCTTGTGTATTATATTTTTTTTATTTTATTAAGTAGGTACAATACACATCTAGCAACATAAACAACAAAAATACACGTTTTTGAAATTTTATTTTTACACGATTGCCCATAAAAAAGAGAGTTATGTTTTTAGGGTTCATGTATGTATGTATGTTTGTGAGTTTCTTTATTCCATCATAACTTCTTAACTTTTTATTATTATATAATATATCATTAGTTCGTCTTAATAGTGCAGGTGACACGGGGTACATAAAAAAGTAAAAAAAAATTACGGATGTTAGAAACAATATTTATCAAAAAAAAATTTTTTTTTCTCCCAACCCATCGAGTAGGGTATCAAAATGAAGGGCTTAAAGAAACGATTCCATATATATACAAAATTTACATTTTTAATTTGAATGGAGCGATAAATCGCATAACGAAAATAAATAATTTGCAGTCGGGTTTTTTAATTTTTAATTAATGTATACTTGTTACAATAACAAATGCTTTGCTGATTACGTTACAAAATTACAAATTTACGAGAGGAAAAATTATAGTCATGCCGGGATTCATACCCGTTTCATCCAACCCTATAGCCGGGGTACGCTTAGACCGACTGAGCTAGCATGAGCTAACTTCCCCAGACGATGGTTAAAGAACGAGAGGAAAAAATAGAGTTATGACTCATTGACATGTTAGCTCAGTCGGTCAGAGCATACCCCGGTTACATATAGGGGTGGATTACGCGGGTTCCAATGCCGCACATGACTATAATGTTCCCTCACGTAAATTTGTAATTTTGTAATAAAAATAAACTTAATTATAATTTCCGCCATAGACGCTTAGCGTTCACCGTAATGAGGATCCAGGATCTCATCATCACATATTACTAAAATTACAAGTTGAATTTCAACCCCTATAACCACACGTGTTCAAGTCATTACCTTACAACATGAAACTAACACGTATTTCACGTACAGCAATAAATGTTCCAGTGTGTACATGTGTGCGTAACTGCAGACTTATCACCTAAACATTATCGTGTTCCTAACGATAATGGAACTTTCTAGTGACTGTAACCCGACATTAATTAAACTCGTACTCGCAGTAATGGTGTCGGTTTCGCTAATTGTACCTTGGAATTATATTGTACGCGCCACGCGTGTTCGGGTAATGGATTTTACGCATACTAGGAGCACCGTGACGTTTTAACTGTCTTTACTCAACCTATGATTACATAATACTACCATCTTTACTACGCAAATGGCAGATAAATAAACTGCTAAATAATGTGACAGTTTTGACAGTAAAGGCGGGCATTGACAGGAAATGTTTCTTAACACATTGATCATATGCTTGCACACCTAAGAATTTTGTTTCGCATAGTCCTCCTGTGAGAAAAGTCTACCCAAGAAAACATTGTTTCAGTAAAACAAAATGTACAATTCATTGGTTCACGTTTATCACTTGCTCAGTAATTGGTTCAAATGTCAGTGCCCCGCCCTCCCCTCACAGGGATTTGATGTTTAGATGCTTTCCGCAAGCTAAGGAAAACATAAAAACATAGATTTTGCTCTGACCATCGACAAAAGATCTAAGTTTTTGTGTTCAATATTTCGAAAAAACATTGGCAAGGACCCTAGTAAGAGACCTTAATAGCATCAAATTGCCGAAAAAACGGTAAGGAAAAAGCGTAGTTCGTCAGCTCTTAGTGCCAATCCGACATTAACTTCAGTTTATTCACAATAGTAATTAAATATTAAGAGCTCGAAAATAATCAAATATACGGTAAATATCTTGTTCCTAATAATAAATATAGTGTTAGTGACCGTTATATTTTAAAAACTTATATCATCTACCAAGAAAATCCTCTTAATTCTTAGCTACTGATTTTCATCAGAGACCATATGAGCATGCTACACAAAATCAAGTAGAAGAAGCTCATTGCGTGTAAAATAATATAATGTAAGTACAAAAATAATCTTTTTATCAAAATCGCGCAATATTAAAATGCGCCGTTAAAAAAGTATTACTACTCATTAATTATCAGATATATACATATACATACATATATATATATACATTATTACATTATTTATTATACATTGTGCCTTAAAAACTAACTTTTTATTTTCAATACTAATAACAATATTTACAGTATGTATAGTTTTTTGCCATTGTAGAATTAATTATAATAGTTTTCATATGACTATTTTTATAAACTCTGTTAACCCACACAAATTTTCAATATTATCTTGTGATTGAATGAGAACCTACTTTAAAACTGGAAAGATAAGTTGGTACGTTTCAATTAGTGTTTTTTTATGCCTCATAGGTTAGCCTTTGATCACTATCTCACCTGATGGTAAGTGATGATGTGGTCGAAGATGTTGTTCAGGCTAACCTAGAATTTAAACGTCGCATCGTCAACATAATGTGAAATATTCACAATTTGAAGCGTTTCAAGTTGTTTAATTAATAACTGTTTTGTCTCTGAATTGTATATCTCGGAAATTGGTGGTCTAATACAACTAGTTTTTTGCAAAAGTGATAGATCTTTATTTCATCCGATAACAGCTGTCAAGCTTAAAACATCTTCATCTTCAAAAGTTTGACTACAAAAATTATGTATAATGTTTTGCATGATGGTAGGGCAATTTGCAAATGCCCGCCTGGCTAGCTACCACCCTCAAGTTGAAAATCTGTCGCCAAGCACCTAACGGTGTGTTCCGGCAGCTGTCCTTGAGAGCCAGTAATTCTAGGTTAGCCTGAACAACATCTTCGATCACATCATCACTTACCATCAGGTGAGATAGCGGTCAAAGGCTAACCTATCAGGCATAAAAAAAAAGTATGATGTAATAACATGTGAACCACCATTTTTTAAACTATTTCTTTTCTATTCTTGGTTAGCCATCGATGAAGCTCTCTTATATATAATAAATAAACGAATAATGTACCTACCTGTAAATAATGTCCTCATTAGTTCGAGATTAACATTCACAATTGTTAAGTGGATCAAATCGAATATAGTTTTGTCTAATTTAAATGTTATCCCTCGGTATTGCAGCACTCTCAATGCTGTTATAATTACGTTGAATTTCATTAACTGCATAAAAATCGCATATAAACCAGAGCCTATTAGTTATTGTAGCTATTCAGGTAAAATACATTTTATTTTAATTTGCAACCGTTCAAATAAATAGTAAGAGCGAAAATAGCTTTTACTGTTCACCGCAAATTACCATTGATAGCGCGAACGCCACCAAGCAATCATCATTAATTGCCACCGTTTTCCCCCCGTAAACAATCATCTTATTCGATTATTCAGTTTGTTTCACAGTGTTTTTATTGCTATCGAAAACAATTAATATTCATCGATACGTTCTTCGGTTCAGGGCGCTCGCGATATTTGAATAATTGGCTGATTTTTATGCAGTTGAATTAATGCAATTGGTACGACGGATTTTTATTTCGTTTTTCGCCAATCATGACGAAGGCGAATTTTCCGCCGTTGCTATATTTTAAAATTCATTACTTTTAATCGGGTTGAAGATCTGGGCCGAGTTTTCAGCGATGTGATAAATTGCTGAGAATTCGTTTAAATTCAATTTTTGTATTATAAATTTCATCAACTACTGTTAAATAATTTGATTTGTTTCTGAATAAAGTTTGCAGGGTTATGTTATGATTTATCTAAAAATTAATTACAAACGCAATGTTATAAACGCACTTTTGTAGTATAATATAGACACTTCAATTTGAAATATATGGCCAAGGATTTTAAAAAGTGTTATTTAGTTGTAGTCTACAAATAAATTTATAAAAAGCACCGTAGATCCCTAATTTATTTCTCTTACACGAAAATATTATGTAACAAATAAACTTAAAATTACCGGACCGATTTGAAAAAAAAAACATTTTAGAATCCTAAATTATAAAGGGATAATTTAGGATTCTAATAGATATAGTATATGGTCAAAAAGGTTTTTTTTTTGTTAGTTGCCCGTGCGAAGCCGAGGCTAGCCGCTGGATATAAAATGAATTGGTTTTTTAAAAAGCACACTGGACCCTAATTTCTTTAATTTGCACATATGATTACAGTTCAGACGATATAGATCTTGAACATTTGTTTTTCATATAATATAACTGTGAAATAATTAAAAAAGTATATTTTCTGCCTGATTGTTTTGATATAAAAAGATTGAACGCCTTAGATCAATTATAATACGTGAGTTTTTTATTTTAATTTTTATTTCTCTCATAAGTGAATTATAAATTATTTTGAGAAATAAATGATTTTAAACCGAGTTTTAAGGAAGTAAGGTATTCACTTGTTATAATATTGCCTGTAATATAATGTAGTATATTTACTCATGAATAAACTCTGTTCATTTACGCGAAGATTTTTAGTTAACATCCATTAAACCCATTTTTTGTTTTTTTTTTTAATTTACCACAAACCCATTCTTTTAAAAGTAGTTTAAGTCAGTTAAAGTAGTAGTTAAAGATATTTCCTTAAACGTATCTCATAATTAAAGAGATTAGATAAGAAAATAAGTGAAGAAGTTATAAGTTGATAAATCATAGTTAAAATACTCACAAATAAAACCATGCATCACCGATGCCACAGAATTAATATTCATGTTCTTGAAGAGAAAAAAATATACTTCTTTTCAAATTAGGAGCTATAAATTATGCAAAATTGTCTCAAACGTCTTGAACTTTGTGAATATACTGCTGAATTAGACTTGAAAAAAATTGCTAGACGATAACTTTTTACCCTTCATTCAGTATAGTGTATTATTTCGTGAAAACAGTACGTTATGTTGTTGTCTCATATATTTTGATTATACGTGGCCTACAAACTATTTTTGTAACTATATTTTTTGATGTTAATGATTCACTTGGCAGTTAAATAAAAACGCCTGGTTTGGTATTTTACTCTAAGCTTTCAGATTTCGTAGGTATAGTAAAATATTTTACAAAATTACGTCATTACATTTGCCAACAAATATTGGATTAAGAATATATATTATGAAATATTTGATGAAAGTTTCAAAGTTTACTTAGATTTAACATTAATATGAAAAACTTAGATAAGTAACAAACTTAGATATGCAACAATTGTAATATTTTGATGGACTCGACTTGCAAGTGGCTGCCTCCATCTGAAGAATAAAAAATGGAGCATGAGTCATGGTATGCTATGCCTCCCACTAACCAAGACAAGTCACGGTATGCTATGCCTCCCACTCAATAAGGCAACCGCATGGCTAACCACTGTCGGAAGTTTCATCATCAACGATTACGTGAACGATTATGAATCCGTACTTTAGCAGCTGGATTGTCCACTGCTGAACACAGCCTCCCCCATTAGGGGATGTTCGCCATAATGTCAGTTCCTCTTGTCATACCTCAACAGCCCCCCACGGGGCAATTGAGGTATACCTAAGTCAGAAGAGGAACTGGCTCAGGTTGTGGCTGACTGTCTCATTTACCTTGTAACTTGGTCTAGTAGAGATACATTAACTCTAAAATGTACGCTCTGGCTTTACAAAAACCATATGTACCAGTACTAAACTTTACTGACTCTCTTACGTTTTACTCAAGCTCATAGAATTTTAAACACAATTAATAAACAAGGCGGTGTTAGATCCAAATTTTCCTAATCGAGGTCGGTGATTTGTGTAAGCTTTATATGTTATCATCTAAACAAAACGTGCATCGACGGTATAAATATTTTTGAAAGCATTCCATTGAAGCAATTAGACTTTGGTACTCCAGTAAGGTGGGTGAAGCAATTTTACGCTTGCAAAACAATTCTGAGTTGCAATGCAATGCATGCAAATGAATTCGCAAAGTTGACGCAGTAGATCTACCAGGTATGCAGGCAAACGGATTGTTTGGACAATTTGTTAAAAAACACTGAATTTGCGACCAAATTTTTCGGATGATAATTACGATTACCAAATAATGTTGTTTAATCCGGAAATATTTAGTTGGCATTTTTCTTTCAAAATCGCATTTTGCAATCAAGCACTTGTAGTGTTGCATTGATGTGTTCCATATGAGGCATCTTCCTAAAGTATTCCAGTTTGAGCAAAAATCAATAATTACTCTGTAGCTTGTTAACTTAACGTAGATTATTCGGGTGGAAGCAAAGTGTCTAATACTGTATGAACTGGATTGCGCAGTGCTGCTGAGACTTTATTGTATACATAGATAGATAAATGAGCTAGCATATTTGGTGAAATTTTAGTATTTATTTGAAGATTTTGAGCAATCCAGACTGTGTATTACTGATTGTCTAGCTTTTGACCATAACCTCATGTGTTGGTTAATGATGATATAGGCGAAAAAAATATCATTTATATCGAAATCCATAACATGAACAACAGATATATGAAAAACACAAAATAGTAGGCATATTTAATAATAATTTAATATTGTTTCTTTCCACAATAGCCGCCGGGTTATTACCAACGCCAATTTTGCAGTTGTTCTCGAACCCGTCGTCTAATGCGTGACGGTGGTAAAGGACCTGACGGCATGACTCTGATTCCTTGAGTAATTGAGTTCTGATTCCGTGGAAGTTAGAGCGGCCCTTAGTATGTGACGCTACATGCGTGGACACAACACTTCCAGCTCATAATAACGCTGTCACACATAATTCTGAAACCAACGTGGGGGCTGGCGCCACGGCTATTTCCGTGGAGCAACTCAAGTGGCGCAAGTATGCTAACCTCGGTAGTTGTTACACATTTGAGCCGTTTCGTATGGAGACGTTAGGTCCGTGGGACTGGGTATCGGTCGTATTCTCCAAAACTTATCAAAGCACTTGGCCCATGCAACGCATGATCAAAATGCTGGCACCTACCTATTTGGCCCAACGAATAAACATTGCAATTCAACGGGGCAATGTTCACCACTTATAAAAAACTGCATCTGTTACAGGCAGAAGTTACCGCTTAACACCAGGTGGGCGTCATGATTGTTTCATCACGATAGTATAAAAGACACATGGAACATATTAGCCGAAACGTGGGCTTCAAAACCACAGGTTACCCCTTTGGCGGTCAACAAGCGTATTTATAGTTTATTACAATAACATAAAGCACCATATTATGATTTTGTGATAAAATATTTCCATGGACTTCATCATTGACATGTTGTCCACAGTAGGAACGCTTTAGGCACAAGATTAATACATTTGCTTCAGGTTTTATTTTAACATGACTGCCCAAGAGGAAGTGAGTTTCATTTTCATCATAATTTTTAATGCTTGAATAGAATTGGATGTATGGGGTATCATTAAAATACTTCCATCATCCCGAGAGACATTGATTACAATTTTTTTGGCAGTCGTGATTTTTACCATACTTCGTTTAAATTCATTAAGTCTTCTGATAGTGCTACTGCCATCGTCATCTTTTTTATATATATTTTATGTAAGCCCAACAGCTTGCCGTTAACTACAATCTCCCTGGCTCTCCCTGGATCAAGTGATGATGTAGTCGTAGACGGTATACATACCTGATTTTTACTTAGAATAGGAACTGGGTCCACGAAAAGCGGCCGGAATACAACGTTAGATAAATTCTACTTGACGGCTAAATAGGTAGGCTTTCTCAAACCCTCTTCCGTTATGCAAAGTATTCCGACCGCCCGTAGGTAAATCTTTCTCTGGAGCTATGTGGAAGATCTTTGGGCTACCATCCTAAGACAACAACCGTGACCGACATCCCACAGCTTAACCTGTCCTCCAAAGAAGCACTTAATAATAAATACCACTAGTAGTCGCCCATCCATATAGCGATTCCAAGAAGCGTGTAGAAACCTATAGATAATCGGTTACGACTGACTAGACAAGCTCAGCTACGAGCGTTTCAACGAGTTTTGTTTTTAATTTAATCATATTGTACACATCGTATTTATTATCGTAATTATATATTTTTATCAGTCAATGCACATACATATTATTACTATATTAATGCAATCAATATACAAATGTTTTCTTAAGTTTTCAGTTCGCATGACCACCTCGAGCAATGAGTGCGTTAATTCTCCTTACACGTCACTATACGAGTCATAGTATTTTTTTCTCTATCATATAGACAACACATGTACATATCGCCCAACTCCCGCAAAAATGACGGAATGGGGTCGAGATAAAAAGAAAACTGAGAAACTAAACGTAATACACATATACGAGTCATATTAATTCTTTTTCTTACATATAGACAATACATGTACATATGGCCCAACTCCCAAAAATGACTGAATGGGGTCGAGGTAAAAAGAAACTTGAGAAACTAAACGTATTACGTTACGTTTCTCATTGGCACTAAGAATGTCATAATTTACATTTCAAAAACAGAACACAAGGGAATTTGATGATTACGTGCAGTACATGCCAAACAACTGCGAATTAATTTTGCATCTGCAATCTGTGGATGCGTCCGACGGCATCTGGCCCGACACGGTCGGTCCAATTTGATATGCACCCTTCCCCGATATGTACGTCTGTAGCTGTCACTCACAGCGGGAATCTATTTTCCTTCGATTTTGGGCGTTTTCATTGTATTTTGCATCAAAATGTAGGTTGCCTTTACGATGACTACGGAAGAGGAATAAAAAATGTAAAACAATTCGAATCTTCCCTACTTTTCCAAGTTTATACTTATTATAGATAAAAACATACTTGGTTAAATTATTTATAAAGCATTGTAAATATACTAAAGATTTTTTTATGCGATTGTGACAAAACTAGCTTGAGATCCACCTGATGCTAAGCGGACTAACCTCTGCCTACAACAGAAGTATTTCTTCAATGGTGAATTGCACTGCGTCCGTCACCCTGAGACATACAATTGTTCAGTCTCATGTGCCTGTAATGTTAACTGGGTCTTAAGGACTGCTGCCGGAACACACTGTTAAGTGCTTGGCGACAGATTTTCTACTTGAGGGTGGTAGCTAGCCAGACAAGCATTCGCAAAATGCACGTCTACCATGCGCATCGCACCATGGAACTGCGACACGGACTGCCGCCCAAGTGCCGAGCGGTATTAACTATGGACTGCCATAGCTAGTACCGCTCGCCCGTCATTGCTTCGAAATATATAGGTAATATAGATGCAATCCGCGTTTTCATCTGTTAGGTTGGATTTTCTTATAATACGACATATTATAAGACATTGTATACATAAAATTACAAAAGCATTCAGGATGATATAACTAAATTTTGTTACCACAACCATGTCCTTGCCTTATTCGGCGTACAGATATCTGGTTAGAATTAATAGCACTTAATATTAAACATTATGTCATACAATATCATAGTTATATAAGTATACAATTATAAACGTCACATTATTTATCAATTGTATTTGATGTCAAATTTATAATTTTTTTAAGTCAGTTGTACCGTAATAACATAAAAATAAATAAATTTTATTCATTTTTCTTTATTAGATACAAAATACGCCCACTTTATTGCTGCGACTACGATTTTTATGTGTATTGCCTAACCTATTATTTAGTATTAAAGGACTTCTATGACAAAACTTATTAACAAATATGTATTATGCACCCGGAAGAGACTAGCCACCCACAACACAGGGAATCCTAGTGTGATTAAGATAGTAAGCACCACTTGATAATTAGGTATATGTGCTCTAACAACTAAATCTAATTAAATTAATAAATTACATTCAGTAATTATACACGAGACATAAGTTTTTACCAACAAGAAACAATATTTTACTAGAATGCTAGGCTAGGGATTCATCAAATTTGACCTTCAGAAGTAAAACCTTGATCATCATATAATTCATATCATGAATTATAAGAAAATGTGTATGTTCTTGTATTGATGGGGTCGAAAATGGTAAACAGGCATAACCTAGAATGGTACTAATAACAATTAAGTATATAAAACATAATAATTTTATTTAACACGACATAATAATGTTGAATACAAAAGTATGTCTGCATACATTACAATACTGCTAACGTATCGTATTAAATGTTTTCTGCTTCAGCTTTAAACATTATTTTAATAAACGCCGTAATTTACGTTAAGCGGAATTAATGGACAGTGCGGTCAAAAGTTTTCTCGTTACCGGCACGTTGGATTCAAATTGTCACTTCCGGTTACGTTATTGCGTTTTATCCTCATTCCAAATATTTATGTTCATTGACAATATTTATCCTTATATAAAATGTATTTTATCATTATATAAAACCACTTCCGCTTTTCTATAATAATAATTTGATTGTGAAAATTGTGTGTAAAGTATCCGACCATTTTTAGGGTTCCGTACCCAAAGGGTAGAAACGGGACCCTATTACTGACGCTTCGCTGTCCGTCCGTCCGTCCGTCCGTCTGTCACCAGAGTGTATCTCAAGAACGGTGATAGCTAGACAGTTAAAATTTTCACAGATGATGTATTTCTGTTGCCGCTATAACAACAAATACAAAAAATTGGTGAAGTGCGAGTCGGACTCGCGCACGTTAAAACAAAAAAGGTTAAACTATGAAGTCTAATGTTGTATAGTTAATGGTGCGGAACCCTTCGTGCGTGAGTCCGACTCGCACTTGGCCGATTTTTTTTATAGCTGATTGGCTAGCCTTAGGCTACTTTGTCACCTGGTGGTAATTGATTATGTGTTCGAAGATTTTGTTCGGGCTAATCTAGAACCAGCTCTCAAAATAACCGGAACAAACCGTTAGGTGCTTGGAGACAGATTTCGTAGTTGAGGGTGGGACCTACCCAGTTGATTAATCGCCATATCCCCAACCATCATGCTATATCGACTGCCCTCGTAAGACATCAACCGGGACCGACAGTTTAACGTTCCTGTACTAATGTCAGTAGCGATCGCCCATCCGAGTCATGACCGCGGTGGACGTTGCTTAACTTAGCGAGATTGGCTAAGCAAGCTTCGCTACGAGTGCTTTGATTGAGTAATTCGAAATCGTTTAAGAACTTGTATTAACGTGGTTTCCAATTCTATAAATAAATATAAGGTTCAGGGAGAATCAAATGTTAAAGGAAACACATAAGTAGGAACAGGTCGTACATGAAAAATAAAAGCGTGGTTGCATCAGTAGCTACTAGAGCAAAGCTAAGAATGCTAAAAGGCACTATTATAGTATAAGCTGAAAAGGAATATAAAAGAGTAAAAAGATTGTAGGAATAATGGTTGAACGAAAGAAGCAAAGCAAAAGAATGAGCTTGGCAGAAAGTTATCTGAGGATTATTAAACAAATAAAGGTTTTCTCGAAATCTGTGTGAAATCTGTTCATTAAACTAAGAGTTAAAGCTTGAAACTCACAGCTGAACTCGACCGGCGATTAAAATGAAAGTGTAGTGAATAGAGAACAGACTTTATTGAAGGTGAAAAATTTGGGGGTAAGTATCTAATCTATCAATTTACTTTAAACGAGCAATTCTTGTGTGTATTTATTTTTTGTATCTTAGAAATGGCTCTAATTATTTGAATAAAACTTTATAGGTGAGATTTTGCTTTTCAATTTCATATATCTATGAGTCTTTCCCGAAAAAAGGAATTTTACATAAAATATTATATTTGATGCGTGGCGTTTGTGATGTCACGTCGGCTTAACAGGAAAATTAGGTGGAATTATATATATTTGTTTACATCTTATCAAAATATTAACTTAGTATTAACTTGAATTATTTTTAAAATATTTGTTATAATAAAATATTTTTTTTTATTTGACTCGATTGAGCCTACAATATATGCCTATACATAGTATATTATGCCATATAGTACCATCACGTATATAATTTTTTTGAGATGTATACTACATTGATTCTCTTGGTCTATTGGTATCTCAAAACTTTGTAAGATGGAACTTCATATGCCAGGCAAAGCTTCCACGCTCAGCTACTGATAAATGAACTACCGATAAAATAACTTCCAAATGATTATTTCTTCTCTTAAATCTAAACTGTATATGCCTTTAATAGTATTAATTCTACAGTTTCACTTGTGTACAGTTTATCTATTCTTCATCACTTCTAGACTTTAACTTCCTTATAAAAAATCGTAGGTTTTCTGAATAGATCTAACTCACCACTGAATTCACTGGCACATCCGTTTTACTGCACGCGTGTAGCAGGTAATTGAATTGCACCGTAGCTCGGTAGCACGTGTGGACCCGTGGGACCACCCTGGCGATATTTTGTTCTATCTTTTTTTAATTATTGTTGCAGGGATGATAGTCGGTTTGAAAATGAGAATAATGAGTAACGTAATTCCTACTGTGCAATTACAATTGATCTAAAAATATGTTTTCTTATTACTATCTCAACTGATAAAATAATGATGTTATGGACGTTAATTTAATCAGGCTAGGTAATGATTTCCGTGGAGTGCCGGGCTAAAATGTCTCCTCCCCATCTCTACCCATGGATGTCGTAAGAGGTGACTAAGGGTAACACACCAGAAGGTAAGCAGCAACGCTTTTTGAGGAACTGATATTTCACAGTGCAATCCCCAAGACGCATGCCAAGCTTGGGGATTATGGCAAACCGTAATGGGGGAGGTTGTGTTCAGCAGTGGACAACACAGTAAGGTAGTAATGAACTTTAACTTTTTATTAAATATACTACCTCAGCCTCTCTACAGTAGATGCGTAGAACTATTGCTCTAGAAAAATGATTTGAACAATAGCTCGGTATTTAATTCGGTGTAGCTTGTGAGCCTGTATGAAGACAAACCTGAGAACAAGTGTGCTTATTATATAAATACTAGCAACCCACCCCGGCTTCGCACTGGTTCAAAACCCTAAGAGATAGACATATACCTTCGCAAACTTTTTTGTAGACTTTTGCAAGGTGCACAATACTGTAGTACATTATTTTGATCTATCTCGTATTGTTCAGCCAGTGTTTGCAATGTAAGCACAAAAAAATGTGTTTATTTACGACATCACATTAGAAACCTCTTAAATTATTAATGTTTCCCTACTTTATTATGTATGTATTATACATATGAACCTTCCTCTTGAATCATTCTATATATTAAAGAAATCGCATCAAAATCTGTTGCGTAGTCATAAAGATCTAAGCATTCATAAGGACAGACAGTGGGAAGCAGCTTTGTTTTATACTATGTAGTGATTAATTGATTTCTGTAAGGTTTTAACTTAGATAAAGCCTTCTTGAGCTGCTAGTTTTGTTTATGAAAGAAGACATGCTATTGAATTTATACGCTCGTTTTATGCACATGCGCAGAGGTAGACTGACAAATTGAATAGCACTATAACTTGGTGGCACGTGCAGGACTATCCCGGCAATATTTTGTTCGATCAATGTCTAATTACTTATTAAGGGTTTATCATCGGCGTAGATTTAAAAGCTCATGGTAGGGTGCTATTAACAGACCTGTTAATACTGTTAAGCTTTTTGTTATGAAACCAATGAACGGGTGATTAGTAATTTTGTAGAGATTCAATTTTTTTCTATCGTGAGATGATTCAGAACGCTAATCATTGTAATTTTTTGTTTTTGTCCACTTTATACATATGATCTGGTATTCTAAGTGCTGAACTGCAGTATCAAAAGTTCTTAGCTAGAAAACAAAAAAATTGCCATACAAAATATACAAATTTAAAGCTTATTGGAAAATTAGTCATGTTTGTAGTACAACGTAAGTTAAACGTGTCGCTCCATCCCCATATGATGGTTATGGAACGAGAGGAATAATTAGAGTTATGAACCATTGTCATGTTAGCTCAGTCGGTCTGAGCATACCACGGCTAAAGGGGTGGATGACGCGGGGTTTGATTCCTACACATGACTTAAATTGTTCCTCTCGTAAATTAATTTTGTAACTTACTTCTTATAAATTAATTAATTTTGAAACTTTAATCAGCCACTATTCATTGCATAAAGTAACTATCAAATTAACCTTTTTTCCATCCGTGTTTAGTAGACACACTTTAATAATATTATTTTTGCTCCGCGGAGTATATTATAAAACTAGCTTTCCGGGCGCGGCTCCGCCCGCGCGTTTGTCGGTTATCGCGCAAAAACATTAACCTCTTTTTGCGTAGTTGGATAAAAACTATCCTATGTTTTTTCTCGGGTCTCAAACGATTTCCATAACAAATTTCATTTAAATCAGTTCAGTTGTTTTGGCGTGAAAGCGTAACAGAGAGACAGACAGACAGACAGACCTGAATTTGATAACATTATTGAATATGAAGTACTGATAACATTATTAAATTATACCGCACATGCATATATATATTCCTCTCGTTGTGTTTTGTTATACTAATACAAGTTTTGTTATTCCACATCCGAAGTGGTTTTATGAATGTTTTAAGGTATTAGAAACTATATTAAATAGCTTCTGAACCATTGAATGACGACTTCTGATCGGACAGTCTCGGGTTCAAATCCCGTCACGAGCTTTATTTTCAACACACGGTGGTAGGATATTTCCTTCGAACAATGATAAGGTGTGAAACATTATTATGAGCAGGATATTTCACATACTCGTTCAACTGGCACACTCAAGCACAAAATAAATTACCAAGCATAACTTTCATTGTGTCAGGCATTTAACGGTCTTTCACAATCAACAATTAATCTTTAGGCCTAGTCTGATTACATTTCGATACAATTCAAATTCAAATTCAAATTCAAATTCAAATTCAAATTCAAATTCAAATTCAAATTCAAATTCAAATTCAAATTCAAATTCAAATTCAAATTCAAATTCAAATTCAAATTCAAATTCAAATTCAAATTCAAATTCAAATTCAAATTCAAATTCAAATTCAAATTCAAATTCAAATTCAAATTCAAATTCAAATTCAAATTCAAATTCAAATTCAAATTCAAATTCAAATTCAAATTCAAATTCAAATTCAAATTCAAATTCAAATTCAAATTCAAATTCAAATTCAAATTCAAATTCAAATTCAAATTCAAATTCAAATTCAAATTCAAATTCAAATTCAAATTCAAATTCAAATTCAAATTCAAATTCAAATTCAAATTCAAATTCAAATTCAAATTCAAATTCAAATTCAAATTCAAATTCAAATTCAAATTCAAATTCAAATTCAAATTCAAATTCAAATTCAAATTCAAATTCAAATTCAAATTCAAATTCAAATTCAAATTCAAATTCAAATTCAAATTCAAATTCAAATTCAAATTCAAATTCAAATTCAAATTCAAATTCAAATTCAAATTCAAATTCAAATTCAAATTCAAATTCAAATTCAAATTCAAATTCAAATTCAAATTCAAATTCAAATTCAAATTCAAATTCAAATTCAAATTCAAATTCAAATTCAAATTCAAATTCAAATTCAAATTCAAATTCAAATTCAAATTCAAATTCAAATTCAAATTCAAATTCAAATTCAAATTCAAATTCAAATTCAAATTCAAATTCAAATTCAAATTCAAATTCAAATTCAAATTCAAATTCAAATTCAAATTCAAATTCAAATTCAAATTCAAATTCAAATTCAAATTCAAATTCAAATTCAAATTCAAATTCAAATTCAAATTCAAATTCAAATTCAAATTCAAATTCAAATTCAAATTCAAATTCAAATTCAAATTCAAATTCAAATTCAAATTCAAATTCAAATTCAAATTCAAATTCAAATTCAAATTCAAATTCAAATTCAAATTCAAATTCAAATTCAAATTCAAATTCAAATTCAAATTCAAATTCAAATTCAAATTCAAATTCAAATTCAAATTCAAATTCAAATTCAAATTCAAATTCAAATTCAAATTCAAATTCAAATTCAAATTCAAATTCAAATTCAAATTCAAATTCAAATTCAAATTCAAATTCAAATTCAAATTCAAATTCAAATTCAAATTCAAATTCAAATTCAAATTCAAATTCAAATTCAAATTCAAATTCAAATTCAAATTCAAATTCAAATTCAAATTCAAATTCAAATTCAAATTCAAATTCAAATTCAAATTCAAATTCAAATTCAAATTCAAATTCAAATTCAAATTCAAATTCAAATTCAAATTCAAATTCAAATTCAAATTCAAATTCAAATTCAAAATCATTTATTCAATTTAGGCGTCTACGACGCTCTTATGAAGGTCAATTACAAATTTTAATATTGAAATATTCTACATTGTACTGCCACGTTCAGCAAAAAAAGTTTATAGAGCCACTGCGAGAAGAACGGGCAAGAAACTCGGGGCCATTCTTTTAAACGTCTTTTTACAATGTGTTATAAACAATATAATACAATTATTACAATATTTGTTTAAATTACGTAGGAGACATGTGATGGCTTGGCAGAGGTGGAATTTTCCAAGCATTTTTGTCGTTTAAGTAATCACAAACTGTGTAGTAGGATTTCTTCATCAAAATATTTTTCACGTGCAATTTGAATTTTCCTTCTGTGAGCATTGTAATATGTTCGGGAATTTTATTATAAAACCGCACACAATTACCTAAAAAGGACCTTTTATGTGTCTTTGCTAATCTAAAACATGGTACCGTTAATTTATATTTGTTCCTAGTGTTGTAATGATGGTTGTCACTGTTTAATTTAAATTAACTCATATTTTTCCGAACATACATAATATTTTCAAATATATACAGACTCGGTAAAGTTAATATATCAATTTCTTTAAAAAGATCCCTTAGAGATTCCCTAGGATCCATTTCATATATGGCTCGAATTGCACGCTTTTGTAAGATAAAGATTGTCTCTATCTCAGCAGCAGCTCCCCACAGCAATACACCATACGACATAATACTGTGGAAGTATGCGAAATAAACTAGCCGTGCAGTAGCTACATCTGTTAACTGTCTTATCTTACAAACTGCATATGCAGCAGAACTAAGTCTTCCGGCTAGATCATGTATATGTGGATCCCACTGTAAAGTTGAATCCATTTTGATTCCCAGAAAGACTGTCGCTTTGTCAATAGAGAGTTTATCTAGGCCAAGCTTAATGTTTGGTTCAACATAAGGAACATTTGGTAATGAAAACTTTAAACATTTGGTCTTTTTTGAATTTAACAGAAGATTATTAGCGGCGAACCATCCAGAGATCATAGATAACACATTATTTACATGAATGAGTTCACTATCTTTCCTATCTACTTTAAAAATCAGAGAGGTATCATCCGCGAATAAAACAATATCACAGAAATCTTTGACCATGCAAGGCAGATCATTAATATACGCTAGGAACAGAAAAGGTCCCAAAATTGATCCCTACGGTACACCTATTTTTACGAAAGACCCGGAAGAAGTATTGCCATTTATTCCAACCATCTGTAGCCTGTCAGACAGATATGACTCTATTAGATTCAAAGCTTTTCCACGAACACCATAGTGTGAAAGCTTACGAATCAGAGTGCAGTGTTCTACACAGTCGAATGCCTTGGAAAGATCACAAAATACGCCAATAGCATCATGTGAACTCTCCCAGGCTTCAAGTATATGTGACATCAATTGAACACCTGCATCTGTTGTCGATCTGCTCTTAGTGAAACACAAACTGATTCTCATTCAATATATTATGCTCATTAAAATGAGATAAAAGTTGTTTGAGCATAATTTTTTCGAATACTTTACTCAGAACGGGTAAGATGGAAATAGGTCTATAATTGCAAGGGTCAGATGCAGCCCCCGACTTCAAAATTGGAGTGATTTTACTTAGTTTCATTAAGTCGGGGAAACTTCCTCTATCAACACAAAGATTGAATATTGTTACTAAGTATGGTGCAATAATGCAAATAGTAGACTCTGCCACTTTAACTGACATACCCCACAAGTCTTCAGTACTCTTTATGTTTAAACTTTTGAATGTCTTTATAATTTCAAAGTTTGTCGTGTATCTGAAAGAGAAGTCCGGTGTTTTGCAGGGAAAATTATGTTTTAATAGGGCTTCTGCTACATTGGGACAAGAATCCAATGATTTAGTGGCTTCTAGGGGTAAGTTAGAAAAAAAAATTTCAAATATATTCGCCACTTGTATTGGATCAGAGATTTGATGTTTATTAATAGTTAAGACATATGTTGAATCTCTAGGTTTATTCTTACCAGTCTCAGTATTTATAGTCTTCCAAATGGTTTTTATTTTATTTTTAGACTTGCTAATTTTGTCTCTAATAAAAAGAGATTTAGCACACAAGCAAACAGACTTAAAAATTTTTGAATAGTTCCTAACATAATCATGAAACTGCTTGCAAGATGTTATTTCCTGCGATACAGATCAAACAAATAATCTCTACTTTTTCGGATACCTCTAGTTGCCCAATCACCAAACTTCAATTTTCCATTTATTTGTTTCTTTATTTTTGGACAAACTTTTTGAAACTCAATATTTACTAAAGAAAATAAGTTATTGTAGATGTCATTCGGGTCACAGTGAGAAAAACTTGTTATGCCAAGCTTAGCTTCTATGTTGGTACCGAGAATTTCTAGCCTACTGGTTGTTAACGGCCTATGTTCAACTTCATACCTCTCTGTTTCTCTATTTCCATCAAATTTTATCGCAAGGCCCTCATGATCAGACCTAATACCTTTCAATATTAACTTTTCTTTAATCTTACAGTTTGAGTATATATTGTCTATACAGGTAGATGAAGTGTCTGTTATCCTAGTGGGCTCACAGAACAGAAATTTCAAATTAAATGACTTAAATAATGAAATAAGATCAGTCTTATTTTTAGAATTCATTAAAATATCTATATTAAAATCACCACATACTAATATGGGTTTTCTGCATTTAGAGATTTTCCGCAGTATACTTTCCATAGTGGATAAAAATTCTGCAAAATTTTGAGCACGACCTTGATCTGTTGGTGGTCGATATACACACAACACAAGATGCCTGTCCACCTCCACACAAGCAACTTCACAGACACGTTCGACAGAACATCTGACTAAGTCACGGCATTCTTTAAATTTTAAGTTATTATTTACAAGAATAATACACCCTCCTCCTTCTGCAGATGATCTGTTAAACGCACTGCCTACACTTAAATTCTTAACATTAAATAATATTGTATCTGCTCTTAGCCATGTTTCAGTAAAGCATAATATATCAAAAGGATATTTATCTAAGAGCATTTCAATTTCAAGTATTTTGCCAGGGAAGCGATTTATATTTTGGTAGTACAGTGCTATGTCAGAACACTTCCCTGTTGTCGGACTTAAAAGTTTAAATAGTCTGACTCAACATTTCTATTAGTACATGTACTAAAATCTGTAGCGTCAATAGAAGACTTGGTTATATTTCCTATAACCGACTCAATATTATAAGCTACCAAAGTAGCAATCAGATTTTTATATTTCTTAGGTAGGTACATCCTATCCCGAGTCAACATAAATTTAGTAATAAATTTATTACAGTCAAAAAATAAAAGTTTGTCACTTTGACGACATGTCATATTAAATAATATGGTATTTAAAGAATGAATATGCTCATTCTGATTTTTAGTCAGTGCCTCTGAATAGGGAAAAGCACATAACATAATTTTAAATGCACTAAGGCTTATCAATGAGGTAACATTTGCTATTAACTGTTTCCTGTCAATACCTAAACTTTGGCCTAAGTACAATATAACAATGGTATTCCTATCAATTTCAGAAGCCATAATTTTCTTCTCAATCTGTTGATAAGAAGCACCAGGCATGCAGTAATTTTCTACAGAGCAGTGAAGTGAATTACCTAGTAATGAACCAAAGTTTTTGCCTATTGCATCTGAAAATACCAAAACCTTGGTAACCATATCCTGGTTAGTGGTGATACTCTGATTCTTCCTCTGCGCTGCTTCTGTGCATGTTTTGTGCAATGGCAGAGGTGTATGGCAAATTGTTGGTATTGCATGGGGCTCTCTGGTTGGTTGAAGCTGACCCATAGACCTTGAGCATGCACACTCAATAGTTCTCACACTCTCCATATTGGTGGTCACAAGATCTAATAAACTTATCGCTTCATTGTAGTGCTCACTAAGATGGTTTTGAGCTGATAAGTAGCTAGAGAAAATATTTTGCAATAATTTCTCTTTGTCTAGCAGCTCAGAGCGAAGACTCAGAGTATCATCATCATACAATTGTTTTGTGATTTCTACTTCATCCAGACAATTTTGAAGTTTTTCCTGTAATAGTAGCTTATCTTTCACCAAATTCACATTTTTTTTGAAATAGTTTAGGTTTTTAAGTTGTTTTTTTACACTTAAACATCAGTTTCTTAAGCTTAAAATACTTTTTGACTTTTTTATGGCTCCGAAAGACTGGAATTTGACTGCATATAGTGTTCTCATCAGTCAAGTCAATAGTTTCAATTGGTGGCAGGGAGCTTGCTGATTCCATGCCACTACCGACCAGCTCATTATATAAATTTAAGGTGTCAGCGGCCTGTTCACTGAACTTTGTTGAGTTTAACACTGAGATTTCATCGAGCCTTGCTTAATTCAAACTCCAATTCTGATATACGGCTCAAGGCCTGTTCATGTGTCTCGCTACATTCTTTAAATGACAATACAATGTTCTGTAGCTGTTCATTTTGATAGAGTGCTTCTGAGTAATTGGTGTATAAACCAGCAAGTTCATTCTTGAGCTCAGTGTTTTTTGAGACAATTTTGTTCACCTCAACCTCACTGTCTTCTCTTTCTTGTAGAAGCTGATCAGAGAGTTCTTTGTACTTTTGAAGATCTTGCAGAGAAATTCTTAGTTTCTCTTCCAGTTCTCTTGCCAAGGTTTTCCTAGTAGTTACAGGCATACTGAAGCATCAACAACTCCGAACAATGTCTGCAAAACAGATAAAAGTAGCTAAGTTACCGTTTCAAAAAGTATTTTAAGTGCAAGGGGAGTGTTATGGTATGTATTTCTCACAATTCAATCTCAAAGTTACAATTAATTTATATATAAATTACAAGAATGGTGCATACCTAATATTGTAAACAAAATCAACAATCAAGTTTGAAAACAGTACAACCTACATAACATATCTATTATTTGTTTACATTCATATATGCAACAGATAAAAGGGAAAAAGAAACAGGAAATATGTTAAGCAGTAGAAACACAGAGAAATTAGTTGAACAGACAATGGTTAGAAACAGATTGGAGAGAAAAAGTATGAAACTTTTATCTGACAAATGAATGATGGTAAGTACCAAATAGGTAATAGGTACTCAGGTACCATAACATATGTTTTTTATAACAGGTAATTTTTGTAGACTTGACTACTACAAATAAATAACTTTGAGAATGAGTTGCAGCTAGGATTGGGTGTCAAATAGTAGTGATATGTCTGAGACAAAAGAAAAACATCAACTTTGCTTCCACTATTTTGTCAAGCAAAGAGAGTCAGTACACTGCCAATGTGTGATTATTAACGTAGCTCACCAAGTGAGTGTTAGTGGAATTGTATTAAATGTGTACTTAGAGATAGATTTTAGACATATTACTCCCCAGTAAATCCAAGGTGTTTGAATTTCCAACCGCTGCTGCAGGATGACGCACTATGATTTTTATTCACTGTTTAGTGAATATGTCACCAACAGGCTTTGTTCACTATATAAAGCTACTTTTTATTAACACTTTTTACTTGAAAACACAACAAATTAGCCTTATTTTCTATACAAAATAATTATTAAAATACGGAGAAAACATCACGACATGTATTAGTTAGTGTTGCCACAGGGCAAAAAAAAAAAAAATCGTAAACCTAGCCAACTATCGCGCAAAAACATTAACCTCTTTTTGCGTAGTTGGATAAAAACTATCCTATGTTTTTTCTCGGGTCTCAAACGATTTCCATAACAAATTTCATTTAAATCAGTTCAGTTGTTTTGGCGTGAAAGCGTAACAGAGAGACAGACAGACAGACAGACCGAGTTACTTTCGCATGTATAATATTAAGTACTGATAACATTATTAAATTATACCGCACATGCATATATATATTCCTCTCGTTGTGTTTTGTTATACTAATACAAGTTTTGTTATTCCACATCCGAAGTGGTTTTATGAATGTTTTAAGGTATTAGAAACTATATTAAATAGCTTCTGAACCATTGAATGACGACTTCTGATCGGACAGTCTCGGGTTCAAATCCCGTCACGAGCTTTATTTTCAACACACGGTGGTAGGATATTTCCTTCGAACAATGATAAGGTGTGAAACATTATTATGAGCAGGATATTTCACATACTCGTTCAACTGGCACACTCAAGCACAAAATAAATTACCAAGCATAACTTTCATTGTGTCAGGCATTTAACGGTCTGTCACAATCAACAATTAATCTTTAGGCCTAGTCTGATTACATTTCGATACAATTCATAAACCTAGCCAACGGATAACATAGTAATGGCAGGTTGCAAGTTGTTTTTTACTTCTCATTGTCGTGCTTATAATATACTTTAGAAATATAAAGCTCACCTGGCGTCAACGTAGGAGCACAGCTTACCACAAGCTTAAGGCACGAGCGGCTTGCAACATACAGACTTGTTTTGATAACAAAAGATCAGCTTGGAAGTTTTCCTACTCCGCTTCACAATATAGGCATACGGCGTTAAGTGCTTAGCCAGTTTACTTAGTAAGTATAACCAACTCAGTGCTACAGAGTACGTTAGGTAATCGCATGGTACTATGTGTTTATATTTTGTTCTATGAAAGTTTTGCATCGTAGTAGGGCAGTTTGCGAATGCCCGCCTGGCTAGTTACCGACCTCGTGTAGAAAATGCACCTTGTAGGTACCTAGCCCTGCGTTACGGCGGCAGCTGTTTTTGAGAACCAATAATTCTATTATACTCTGAACAACATCTACAACCACATCATCACTTACTAAGGTGAGATAGTGGTCAAAAGAATATCAGCTATAAATTAAAAAAAAACTTAGCCGCTTAATTATGAAAGAGTATTGTCAACTTTCTACACTTAATGCTCCGAAGATGGAGGTAGGTAAGGATTTCTCGACTAATAAGGTTCTATAAGATGTTTATATGTCGTTTTTTGTGCAGCAGCTGCCCTCTAATATTAGACTAAGATTTAGACTAAGTTAGTATAGAGACTAAGTTATTAGTGAAATGCTGCACTCATATGGCGAATTAGTTTTCTTTTGTCGCGTTTTAGACATTTTTGGAAATTCAAACGGGTGAATCTGAATATGTTTCAGACCTTATTCTTAAATCAGGAACGATAAAATTATAAACGAGAAAATATTGCCCAAGAATATATAGAATCCCATCGTCGCGTCGGTTTTAATTTCACCACACGCGTCGGTAATATTGCAATTTAGTAATACTCAACTGATTTGAGGATACCTTACGCCTGTAGTTACCATTGTGAATCATTTCTTAGCCTGTATACGACCCTACATCATAACTATAGATAGATAGGTAGGCACTGTTCAAAGGCTGCAATTGGAAGGCTTCGAATAAAATGTTCCGTTGCAAAGAAAATTTTCAACGGAAAACTACTGTCAAGTTGACAGCGCAAAGCAGCCTGTCTGTGTCAGAACTTTTCCGTCGATAGATAACGTTACCAACTCGATAAGCCCTATCATTACCGATACACCACTGGCGTCCCGCCAACGACAAGCCTCTATAATTTAGATTGTTTCGTGTATCATTTCAGCATCGAAAGCTGTAAAATTTTACGGTTATGGCGTACCATATGCGAGGCAGGGAGCATAGCGACAACACCTCCCACTGCACAGAATATACGCCCGACGAATGTTTAGAACTAATATCGTAACAATGTTAACGTAAAAAATAACAGGTCGTATCGTAAAGTTGAGATATATGGTAACGGTGGAAGCTTAAGTTGTAAATCGAAGCGGGAAAGTGTTAAAGATTAAATAAATGTAAGCAAGAGAAAGTAATAAAGTAGTTATTCCTTTCATTATATTAAATTTTGTTCATATATGTTATAACGTGATGTATGTATGTTTTACAGTATAAGCATGTATATCATTATTAATAAATTGTTAAGATTAATTTATACAGGTTTATTAGGAAAATGCTAACTACCTTTCATGGACCGAAATTTAACATAACGAACAACTTTAATTATATGACTTAACAACCACCCAAAAAGATAATTTTTTGAAACGCTTGTAGCGAAGTTTGCTTAAGCGTTCTGAACTAACCAGCAAAGTTAAGCAACGTCCGCCTCGGTCATGATTTGGATGGGTGACCGCTGGTGACATTTCTACTGAGCGCTTCCATGCTTCGTAGGGCACGTTAAGCCGTCGGTCCCGGTTGTTGTCTTAGGATGGCAATCATTATGGCATGGTGGTAGGGCATTCTGCAAATGCCCGCCTGTCTAGCTACTACCCTCAAGTAGAAAATGTGGCGCCAAGCACCTAACGGTGTGTTCCGGCAACTGTTCTTGAGAGCCTTCCTAGGGAGCAATTCTAGGTTAGCCTGAACAACATCTTCGACCACATCACCCACCAGGTAAGATAGTGTTCAAATGATAACCTATCAAACATAAAAAAAAAAACTAAAAATCATTAAGTTTTTTAGGATTGTCAGACAATATATATTGTCTGTCTCTTGTAGTAAGTAAATGAAATTGCAACAATGCTTTTCGCAAACTACGTATAATGGCTCTGGTACCACCTCGCGTTGTTTGAATAGAGTTACCTTTGTTAAGATCGAGCGTAGTGTTTTTACTTTTTTGGTCTGGTAAAATATAAACACAACTAAAGACATTTGTTAGTATTATGAGAAGAAAAACTTAAATGTTTGTTATCATTTTTTACTTCCAAGCAGATATGATCGCATTACTATGTTCCAGTTTGAATGATCTGGGTGGCGGTGAAATTACAGACATATGAGACTTAATAAATTTATGTCTTAGGGCGTGGTGTAGTTCGCCACTTGTGACGTATTGCGTCTGTTATAGTCAAATCTTACCGCTTAACATCAGGTAGGCCTCGAGCGAGATAGTATGAATGATAAAAATAATAATAACATACAGTGCTTCTCTTCATTATTAAGGGGCTAGTTGGAGACATAGCCAGACATCTATATTTTTGGGCTCTATTTCCAATACTATACTAGTTGGGAATCTGTACTTTCTGTACGTATTTCTGTACTACTGTTTTGTTTTTTTATACAAAAGGTATCAAACAAACAGACGCTCCACCTGATGCTAGGTGGAGCGGCTGTTTGTTTGATGAAAACCTTTAATATCCTTAGCATTACTAATTCGTTACCTACCATTAAGAGAAGGACTCTTTTCTCGCCCCTTTTGAAGCGGTTTAGATTGTAGACCTGAGGAAAAACCTCAGCTGGAAGAGCATTCCACAACTTAGAGGTGGCAGAAACAGACGATTATTTCTAGTACTGTACGTAGTTCTGTACTTTATGCAAAGTGTACCCTCTTTATACAAGATTTATTTCTGATATTATTTTATGTTGTGGTCAAACCAATATATTTTCTGTTGTTGCGGAACCCTAATAGAGCAAGTCCCGAATTACAATTTACTGGTTATGTTTTTTCATGTATAAACACAGCTAAGTCGGTGGTTGTACCGTTTGCCTAAGAACTTAAAAACACACATCACCTGACACTCACTAGTTACACATATTATTTTCACATCGAAGAATGTCAAACACACTCCGTTTAAAAATATTTGTCAATACCCGAACAATGGCCGAGACCGAAGGGGATAAGTTATGTTATAATAGTGAAGCAACTTAAATCAATATTATTAGAACAAGCAAAAGTTTCTTGGGATAGGTATAAATGGGGTAACATTTAGTTTCAACTAGTGGAATAAAAGTACTTATGGTATACATAATTACCTCATACATATAAAATATTACAATTTTCAGTTATATTAGTGTTAGAGAAATTCGAAATATGATTACAAGCATTACCGCGATAATTACATTAACAATTTATTACAGCATCACATTCTTTTCCTGAGCCGGGAATTCAACCATGACCTCCGGATTCATGACGAGTGCCCTGAACTCTAAGATATCCCAGCATGTGCGACTGAGCCGGGGTTGATTCTCGCTCGGGACAAGAATTTGTAGATGTGAATGTGTCAGAGAAATCTTCTAGTATTCCATATGTGTAGTCGTCTATAAAGATGGCTTAAGATCTGGAGAGCACTTTAATATTACCACTGAAAAACTTATAAATTAAAACTTTATGTATGAAGGTGGCAAGTGGCTAACTACCTATAGTGTAACAAACGTATCTTGCGGAACGTGGGTATTGAAGAAATGTTATTGTTCCCGAACTCAACTGGAGTAGACCTAGACTAGAGTGGTATTTTGTCCGGTATATTTTAATAAAATCTTGCAAATCAACATTTGAAATTGGAATATACTCGTTGAATAAATCAAGACCATTTACATGCAATTGCTCTATTTTGTAAACCTGTTCCAGTAAAGACTATCTTTTGGTAAACCTCGGGGTCCGGCTAAAGGCCCAATAGATGGTTCCCCCAAAACAGGTAACTAATAACTATTCGTGAACGTGTAACTTCAACACAGTAGAGCAAGACAAATATTGAGTCAAACTTAGTTTCTTGGTAGACGCTTGGCCCGCACGGCGGTTAATTAATTATTAACTTGCCGTTCAAATTACGTTTACTTTTAGAATTTAATCACGAATGCATTCATTATTTTTCTTGAAATCAACGGCGGTTTCGGTTTGGATATATAAAATGTGAGATGTGGATAATGAATGCGAACTGTTTTTGTGGTTTGATCTTTTGATTAGCGAGAAATCAACGCATTCATCTAAACTAATATAATAAAGAGGAAAGATTTGATTGTTTGTTTGTTTGCATTGAATAGGCTTAAAAACTGCTAGACCGATTTGAAAAATTCTTTCACTATAAGAATCCAACATTATCTTTGATGAACATATACAAGATTTTCAAAAAAGTTAGGGATCCGTATGAAAAATTCGATAATGTAACTTAAAGTGCGAATATAATACCGAAAAAATTGTTATATCGCTTATGCTGCAGAAATTATTGAAAATAGAGCAAATAATAATAACAAAATAATGTATTTCGGACACAAAGTGATGTAGTACAATTTAAAAGAACACATCAAAATCTACAAAAAAAAAACTGAAAGTCTATTACAGTTATGTCACAATAACTACTTTTTGTGTGCTTAAAAATATTTTTTGTGAAAGTTTTGTTATTTTTTTTTATGTTATTGTGATGAGGTGATGATGAGGTACAAACTCGAAGCCCACCAGATGTTAAGCGGACTTACCTCTGCCAAAACAAGCATTTCGTCACAAGTCACGAATTGCACTGCGCCCGTCACTTAGAGACATAGTTGTCAATTCTCATATGCCTGTAATTTCACTGGCTCTCAAGGATTGCTGTCGGAGCACACCGTTATGTGCTTGGCGACAGATCTTAAATACCCGTGCGAATCCGGGGGCAACCGCTATTTATAATATTAAGTACGCACTTATTACCTTTCTATCCCCCTAAGGGAAATCGGTGCTATATGTCCTCTTTAACATTAGGTATAAAGAGACAAAAACTTAATAATAAATACTTTTAAAAGTATCCTAAAAAACATTAAATAATATTTAAATAAAACACTTAAAAAAGCATAAAATTATATATCTAGTGACAATTCCGCCTAATTTTCCTGTAATCTACGTGACGTCACAAACATCACGCAGCCTAACCGGAAGAATACCCCGACTAGTTTCGCTTCTAAACGAAGCATCTTCAGGAGGTCTTGACTCACCGAGCGCACGATCGAGAATCTTTTTTCCGGTTAGGCTGCGTGATGTTTGTGACGTCACGTAGATGACAGGAAAATTAGGCGGAATTGTCACTAGATATATAATTTTATGCTTTTTTAAGTGTTTTATTTAAATATTATTTAATGTTTTTTAGGATACTTTTAAAAGTATTTATTATTAAATATGGATTTCCGCAAAGTAACGCCTGAATCTATTCATTAGACAAAAACTTATTAAAATAATGTTTCGCTAAAAATACAAGGACACTGCACGGCCATACATGTAAAATGAGTTCATTGTGTTTATGGTATGCCGCCTCCTTGATGATAACTCTCCTTCGTACTATTCTCTTTGGTAGTTTACCCACTCCTCCACGACTGAGTACGCAGTTTATTTTTTTTATTGCTGATAGCTAGCCTTTGACCACTATCTCACTTGATGGTAAGTGATGATGTGGTCAAAGATTTTGTTCAGGCTAACTTAGAATTACTAGCTCTCAAAGACAGCTGCTGGAACACACTGTTAGGTGATTTGCGACAGATTTTCTACTTGAGAGTGGTAACAAGCCAGATGGGTATTCGTGAAATATCCTACCATCATGCTATAACGACTACCATCCTAACTGAACTTAGCGTGCCCTCCGAAGCACTCAGTAGTAATGCCACTAATGGTCCCATCCAACTCGCGGTGGACGTTGTTTAACTTAGCTGATCGGTTAAGAAAGGCTCGTAGTGAGCAAACTTCACTACGAGCGTTTCAAACTGAGGATTCTTTAGTCTTTGATGTAGGTAGTACATATTTACTTCTGCTTTATTGAGCCATTATGAAGCAAATACATTTTTGTAATGTGAGTACTTAAATATAAAAACCATATAGAATAGAATAGAAATATTTATTCAGCATATAACTTTAGATGTTATACAAGGCAAGTCAAATTACATTATAAATACAATTTAAACAACTTCTTTATAACAATCCTGCTAGGAATATGCACCTTTACACCTTTAAAGTATAAAATACAAGTAAAAAGTAGAGTGAAGGTATATAATATAAGGTCGTATTTAGTTCCAATCTTCTTTCGTCACCAATTTAAATATCATTCATAATCGTCATTATTATATCAAGATGTTCTGTCAATAGAATGGATGAAATATGATGTTTTTGGTGAATGTATCCTCTAAAATTGGAGATATAAGGCATAGTCAAAACTATATCTAAACCAGGCCGGGGTAAATGAAGAATGCGATGACATTGAAGGTAATGTTACATCTAAGATTGTAGACGGTGTACCTAAATGCATTATTTCTGAATACTCGGACAATACTGTACATATTTGTATTTAGAAATTATTTTTTTACATGCTGCTATGATTTTAATAATTTTAGGGTCTTCTTTGAGTAGGATGCAGTTTTGATTACCTCAAGTAACGATGTGGTCGATGAACTAAATTTAGCCTAATGAAAAACTAAACATTCATAACAATCTGATAGTTTTCCTTTACCTACGTTGAAAAAGCTCAAGTAACTCGTAGGAAGGCCCTCCATAAGCCGCATTGGATTATACATTGACTATCATTTTCTAAAGCCCGCTGTGATTGTATCTGTCGCATCGGCAAACAACATCTCGCTAATATTAAATCTTTAAGAAATCAAGTCATTCAAATATTACATTTTATTAGATAACCACTTCTTTTTTTACATGTCATCCGTCGTTTGCAGAAAAGTAAGCACACAAAGATAAGATGTGGTTGATCCATTACTAAACCTTATAGCCTCCTTGCAGCCGAAGAATAAACAGGAAAATCACGTTCTCGCCCTTGGGTCCTTAAGTGGTTCAAGGACTCCTTTTATTTATTTTTCTTATTTTATCCAAGCGTGTACATTTTACGACTCCGGTTTAGTTGGATTTTATTATCGGTGGTTACGTTATCTTTGCGTGCTGGATAAGTGACAATCTCCATGAAAATTGAGTTGTGCTTGCAGGTTTATCAGAATATATAATATATAGCATCGTTCGCAAATTTTAAATAAAGGTCCTTAAACAAGTTATTTTATTTAATTTACTTCATTAATTTTCAAGTTATTTTATTTAATTTTTAATGTAACTACTTAACTTACTGTACCCAAGTAAGTAGTTACATTAACAATTAAATATTTTCCTTTATACCATGTATGTAAAAATATGTAATCAAATATGATGGCTTACTCTTTCTAAGATTTAGGGTTCTTTATACACTTTAAGTTTTATAAACAAAAGTCATCAAACATGGATGTTTCCCCGAAGAGCAAATAAAGTGTATAAATGGATACAAGCACATTTAAAATAAAAACTCAATTAATCGGCAAATGATTCATACCATAAAAGCTTCACTCGTAAAGAACTCCAATGAACATGAAGCCGACAAAACGTAATACATTCAGGTTGGTATATATTAGGAAGAACTCAGTACCTATATATACGTACAGTTTCTTTGCGCGATAATAACCGGAAAGAAGATATTTGCCGAAGCACCGAAGTCACTGACATAGCTTTCAGAATTTGCAAATAGAAGTGGCAATGGGCATGCCATATTGCTCGACGAACCGATGGGGAAGAAAGGTTCACGAGTGGTTACCATATTACATTGAAAACAGTAGAGTTGAGAGGCACCGCAACGGACTGACGATATCCTAAAAGTCGCAAATAGCTAATGGTTACAAGTGGCTAGTAGCCGTTCTTTGTGGCGTTTTTATGCTGGAGGCGTTTGTTCAACAGTGGACGTCTTCCGGCTGATGACGATGATGATGATATAATATTAAGATAAGTTAGATAATCGAGACAGTAAATTTAAATGTTACTGTTCAGAAATCCTGGATCCTGAAGATCTTCTGGAAATCCTTCGTGCAGAAGTGTAACGAGTCTAAAATATATTTCGGCTTGACTATGTCACGTGGCGTATCTGACGTCACGCATCTATAGCTTTGTTTTGAAGCAAAGGTAAAATCTATGAATCGCCGCTGGTCCACCGCTATGCGCCAGCTTGACATGAGCATTTTGCGCCAGCAAGCCTGGCTAGCTACCACCCCCAAATAGAAAATCTGTCGCCTAACACCTAACAGTGTTCCGGTAGCAGTCCTTGAGAGCCAGAAAAATTAAAGGCACCTAGAGAGAGACTGAATAAATGTCTCAGTGTAACGGCCGCAGTGCAATTCGTCACATTATGAAATGCATCTATTATAGGCAGAGGTTAATCCGCTTAACATCAGATGGGTCTCGTGCTAATTCCGATATAACACCAAAAAATAATCTTTAGGCAGAGTTATCACTAGATTTAATTTTTGTGTTTATTGAGTGTGTTAATCTCATAAATATTTTTGATACTTTAGATGATGTTTCTTGTAGAATCAAACGCGTTGAAAATTCTTCTGGAACGGCAACGCCGCGTTTGTGACGTCACTTTGGTTTAACAGGAAAATTAGGCGAAATTCTCACTAGATATATATTTTTAATGTTTTTCTCTAAAATATTAAAATAATATTTTCTTATTTTTGAAATATTTGTAGTTATTAAATATAATACCTGAATTTATATTAATATATGTCGTTTTCTGGGTTATTTAAATGTATTTATAAATTTGAGTTCTGGTTTCAAATAAATGTATGCATTCTTTAGTTACCTAAAATGAGCATGTATATATAAACCTGATTCTTAGCTAGGTAATTCTTTCTTTTTTCAAATTCTTCCTCCTTCCGTAACTTTGTATTAATATAATGCCAACTTTCTGAATCTCGTCAATAATATTTATCACAAATCCAGTGTTGCGTCTTACCTACACATTATAAACTTTTTACAACTCGTGTAAATCATTCTTATACGTTTACAACTGTAACAAAACTTCTTCCGGCTTTCCCCCGTTGTATAGAACTTTTTTATTCGCCAAGCCAATAACTCAAGATACGTTGTCAAAGTTTTTTATGGCTCAAATGTCTCCGTACGAATATTAGTTTATTGGTTATCATGACATGTTTATGAATTATTGTTGTAATTTGGTCAGTCACAACAACATATTTTTACAGTTTTTTAACTGTAAAAATATGTATAACTGTGTTTAGTAAAATATGTACGTATTTTTATAAAATGATAATATTTTCTGTAGGTCAGCAAGATAAAATATAATATTCTGAGTTTTAGTGTCTCTTAGGATGATTTTAGGAATCAAGGATGCCGACTTTACTAATTAAGTTTATTATTTGGAAAACACAATATAATAACTTTTAATTTATTTTATTTAATTTTTTTAAACTTATGTAGGTTTCCATTTATTAATGTAGGTATATATATATTTGGAGAATAAATACTATGAGATATATGCATAATGCACTTTAGCCTATACCTCCGTGTACATTAACATGTATCTTTTCAGCCTATGGTTGCCTGGAAGAGATTGCTGCCTAGCAATAAGGACGCCGATAGGACTAAAGCATTTTTAAGGTTTTATTTTTTAAATAATTGATAATTACAATAAAGTGATTAAATGTCGTCCTTAAATTTACTTTCATTTTGTTTTTTTATTTATAATCAAATACGATCTATTTATCGGTATATATCTTTTTATCGGTTTTAAAGTCAGCTGCGTTAGTTAATTAGCGTCATATTTTCTCATATATCACTTGATTTACTATTATTATTGTTATTTTTGTATCTAACAATATTTCATAATGCACAAATAATATATACAAGTACCATAATCCATAAAGCAAATGGCGCAGTATAATTGTTCGTAAGGACAGGTCGGACGCGATTTTGAAATGTTAAACAATTGACGGTGTTAAAGTGACGGCGTGACACCGACTTGGGCTGTCTGTGATACAAGTCCGATTCCTAGGAATAAGTGACTTAGTGGAGTGAAGGGTGGCACAAACTGTAATTAAAACTGCACTAATAAAAGGTAACATTTTTTAGCATCGCTCACTAAGTCACCAATTAGAATTGAAACTTCTTTTTAAAATAAAACTACATTAACACTGACTAAGTTTTTTTATAAAAAGAGGAGGTTTGTAACGCGATTACTCCGCCAATTATAAGCTTATATTGTTTTTTTTTTGTTGGGTACGACATACCTTCGAATTAATACCATTTCAATTTCATCGTCTTCGGTCGAGTAGTTTTTACGTTACAATCGCTTAACTGCAAAAGTATTTGCATACCTGGATGATTTAATAGTGACTCATGTCGATGGTGAACAGTATTTTATATGAGTGACGAAAAAGGAACATATTTCCGACACTGAAAAGTAAGAAATAACTTGTGGAAGTCGTACCACGATAATGTGAGGTCAGTGTTTTGAATCTTAGTAACGAATTCATCAGGTTATTTAATACTCTTCAGTGTTAGAAGTCGATTTAATTTTTTTATTGCAAAATGTTCTTTTGCTTCATAATTATTATAGGTGCACTGTACCACATAGTAGATAATAAACCGAGTTGTACGATTTCTTCTACCGCGTTACTGACGCTGAACTGGTCACTAACCACGTAATCCAATAAGTCATCACGTAATCCAAGAGATGGCGTTGCCAATTTAATTAATGATAGCCGAGTTATACCTATGCGAAATCTCGACTCGAAGTAGAAAATCTATCACCAAGCACTTAACAGTGTGTTCCGGCAGCAGTCCTTGAGAGCCAGTTAAATTACAGGCACATGAGACTCAAAAACTGTATGCCTCAGGGTGACGGGCGCAGTGCAGTAAATCACTTGTGACTAAGTACATCTGTTAGGTTCAGAGGTTACCGCTTTGAATGAGGTGGGCCTCGTGTTTGTTCTGTCACAATAACATATATTAAAAAAGTCAAGGAGAAATAACTTAAAATTTCTACTTTAGGCGTATCCTTACATTGAATCATTGGGCAGAACTAAGTTAAAATAACACGAGTGGCAAAATTTCAAAATTTTATACCCATCATAAAACAGAAGGTTGCGTTTGAAGAGTTTTGAGTTGGTGGTATCCGGTTAACTTGATATTCGGGTTTCGGGCTAATGAAAGCAACCCACCATGTTTTATTATCCACTTAACTGCGGATGGAAGAGTGCAGGCTTCTCAACGTTTAAACGCGAGAGTAAACCCTTCGTCTGGTCTTAAAAGCTCTTTGGAAAGTCATATGTGGCTCATGTCACTTTAAGAATGTAAAACATCAGCTTTTTCGCCTTATTCCATTTACATGGGGTCGGTACGATATGTCGTCTCTATCAATACAAATGAGTACAAAACAATGTATATCAGAATAAAGTAATTAAACAACTTTAAACGGTTTAAATCGCGTATATTTATCATTATTTTTTCCCGACGTTTCAAACACTTGTAATGATTGTGTCATCAGACGCCCTGTGACCACGATAATGATAAATATACGCCTTTTAAACCGTTTAAAGTTGTTTAATTACTTTATTCTGATATACATTGTTTTGTACCCATTTGTATTGATAGAGACGACATATCGTACCGACCCCATGTAAATGGAATAAGGCGAAAAAGCTGATGTTTTACATTCTTAAAGTGACATGAGCCACATATGAGTTTCCAAAGCGCTTTTAAGACCAGACGATGGGTTTACTCTTGCGTTCTCAAATTCTCAAAATTCTCAAAACACTAAGACAAGATTTGATCTATATAATTATGTTTCCGCTTACAATACATGGGGGATTTAATTCTAGGTTAGCCTGAACAACACCTTTGACCACATCATCACTTACCATCAGGTTAAATAGTGGTCAAAGGCTCACCATCAGGCATAAAAAACACATAAATGTAAATATATTTGGCTTTGGTTTTACGGCCAGCCCCTACCTGACGCTAACCTTCTATGGGATTGCTCGCGTTTGTAGTAGAACCGCAAATTCTCGAGTAACCAGAGCGTTATGATGGCTCTGATGTACGCCCGTTGTGCAGCGACATCCAACTTCCATCGTTGGTGCTGTTAAATGGGCGCATTTTTTATTAGTAGCCTTTATACGACATCTATCAGGTGGTATACATTAGTCCTTATATTTTTATAACTACTACATTGGTGAAAATTAAGTAAAGTATACTTTATATACTTTACTCTTTTTTCCACCTAGATGACATAAAACTGGTTAAGGTGACTGACAAGCTGGATTGTTGATTTATTAAAGAAAATGTCGCCATTTGGTTTGTTGCAGTTTTGCTAAGCAGTAACCTCTGCCTATATTTCGTCAGAAGTGATCCAAATTGAAAGATAGGATAGCTTACATCTCAATTTATAGTCGCAATTACCCGTGCAAAGCTGGAGCGGGCCGCTAGTATTTATATATATTTATATCTACGAACTAATATGTATAGAATTGTAACTCTCATACAGTTATCGTTTTGATTTCGGACTCATCAAGTTCACAATTAACAAAACCTGCACAATCTTCCAAAGGGTTGGTTCATTGATTTGGCACTTAGAAATTATCGAAACCGTAATGTTGTTGCGCCGCCGCAAGGTAAATTTTTTCGTTCATCATACAAACAGACCGTGATTTTACCATTGCTGCCTTTTTCAGTCTTATGCAGTGAGATAGTGATAGAATTTCAGCTTTTGACTGCGCTTAGAATTTATCAAGCAACGGCATATTGTTAAGCGCTCGCAGCCAAGTTTGCTTAGCCTAAATTGATCAGCAAGGTTAAGCAACGTCGGCCGCGGTCATGACTTGGATGGGTGACCGCTAGTGACATTACTACTGAGCGCTTCCGTGCTTTGGAGGGCACGTTAAACCATCGATCACGGTTGTTGCCTTTGGATGACAGTCGTAACAGCATGTTGGTAGGGCATTTTGCATATGCCCGCCTGCCTAGCTATAACCCTCAAGTAGAAAATCTGTCACCAAGCACCTAACGGTGTATTCGGGCAGCTGCCCTTTAGAGCCAGTGATTCTAAGTTAGGCTGAACAACATCTTCGACCACATCAGGTGAGATAGTGATCAAAGGCTAATCTATAAGGCATAAAAAAAATATGCTCAATTTCCCGTCCTCTACGAGCTATGAAGGATTCCCCGGTTTAATGCGACCTCGTAACTAACTTACTACTTACGCGACGTACGGAGAAGTTTCGACGTTTTATAGGCTTTAATTAAAGCTGATGTTGCGTAGGAACATCACGTGGTTATAGAGATAAGTTCCGTGAATTGCAGGTGGCTTATATACATTATTAACTAAATATACCGGCTAGCTTACGGTGTTTGGTCAAAATCTCCGACCGGCGTTCCAGCAGTAAAGAAGCACATTCTCAAGGAATGCGATGCGGGCAGCTTCGAGGGCCGCTAGACGCGCACTGACCATAATTAGTTGCTTGTTGCTGGTTTAAGAATAATGAGACCACTCTACTACATTACTCTATTAGATGCCATTTATACACTCTACTACATTACTCCATTAGATGCCGTTGACACAATTAAGCGAAAGAACACGCCACATTAGCAGCATGCTACCAATTGCGGTAGTTTGAAGAGCTGCAAATTGAGCGCTACAAAGAATACCATTTATTTTAATTTTATTTATATCTGGTAGGCTAGCCTTAGCCTATCTCACCTGATGGTAAGTTAATATGTGGTCGAAGATGTGGTCCAGGTTAGTTTAGAATTATTGTCTCTCTAGGACAGCTGAAGGAACACACCGTCAAGTACTTGCCGATAGATTTTCTACTTGGTGGTAGCCAGCCAACAACCAGGACCGACGAATCAAAATGTACTCCGAAGTACGGAAGTTCAGTAGTAATGCCACTAGCGGTCACACATTAAGCTTGTGATAGACGGCGCGGGCTAACGCGAGCCGAGCCTCCACGGACGACGGATCGCCGTCCGTGTAGGCTCGGCTCGTCTTAGCGCGGACACGAGCCTGTGGTGATACACGGCGCGTGCTAGCGCGAGCCGCGCCTCAGGCCGCGACGTCCGCGGATGTGGTTTTTGTGACCTGTATCTTTATGATTTCATATAAACGGTTCCTTTTCATAGAGTTGAATAAAGTCCATAATCATTTAATTCACGTATATGTGTTTCAAATAGAAAATTAAACTCCAAACGGGCACCATGGCTCTGCACCGTCTAGAGGCTCGGCTCGTCAGAGGTGATACACGGCGCGTGCTAGCGCGAGCCGCGCCGCAGGCCGCGCGCGCGCCTTTGGTTCGTGTCGAAAAACCGACAAGCGATGGATCGCGCGGACGCGGACGGCGGACGCGCGCCGCGAGCCGCGCCGGGTTGCTAGACGGCGCGTGATATGGCGGACGACGCGTCGTCCGTCGTCCGGCTCGCGCTAGCCCGCGCCGTCTATCACCAGCTTTAGAGTTATGACCGCAGCGGACGTAATCTTGGTTGAAAACGGCTAAGCAGACTACGCTGCAAGCGCTTCAAAACATGACATGGTAATTGCAAGTCTTGTCGACGATGATGACCAGTATGAATCACTAAAAATAAAATCTAAAAATGTAACCACCTACCAACACATGAAAAGTATGAAATTACTAGTGGAAGTCTGATCATGATGTCAACAAATTACATCCTATGTTCAGAACGTAACCAGCTTAACTAGTATGAAGGTGGCAGCGGAATGCGGTATGCGGGAGGGCTCCTCAGCGGCTGCGAGTGTAATTATCGATTGTACTATTAAACTGTCTACAAATAAAGTCTGAAAGCACAAAAGGAGATTTTTAATGAAGATCTCCACAGCAACCTTCGGCGTGAACATCCTACTTTTTATTGAGAGAATATGTTAGGTTTACGTTTAAAGAACTTTTCATCCCACCATCTCGGAAAGAGTATTTTTAATCTTCAATATCTGAGTGGAAAAGCCGTTTTTATTCTCTAGAGGATAAAGTAAATTGAATTTAGAACATCGTGTGCACTAAGTTTGTGAATTAAAAAAAACATTAAACCTATTTACTGCTACCTCTATGGTGCCGAATATATCATACAACTTTTTTTTAATTTGTTAAAAACTCAGACTCGGAACCTTCATGGTGTTCTTTTTTCAATTTGCTTTGTACGCGGTTCTTTGTGCGGCATTTTTTCACGTCATTGTTAAACCTTATATTAAAAACAAGAAACTTGAAAACAAGTGAAAAAACTAAAATGAGTGATTCTAGCGACGAGGAAGTTTGTTTGACGCCAACAGAATTGACTGAAACTGTTAATAATGCGCTAAACGTTTTTTTTTTGCATTTAGTCATTTCCTCGCTGAGGTGGAATGAAAAGTTACGTGTTGCACTCGAGTGCAAAGATTTTTCACTGTGCTCTTTTGATTCTATCGCTAACGCTCAGGATTCTAATTTTAAATCACTCGCTGCGCTCGTGATTCAGTTTTAGAATCTTTCGCTTGCTCGGTCATCAAAATTGAACATGCGGTTAAAAAGCAACTTTGCACTCTTGTATAACAAATAACTATTATTTCTCATAAGAACTAATGCTCACTTATAAAATTTCTGTATATATAAAAATCAATTGCAGTTGTTTGTCTCGCTAAAACTCGACAACGGCTGAGCCGATTTAGCTGATTTTGGTTTTGAAATGTTTGTCGTAGTCCAGGGAAGGTTTAAACGATAAAAATATATTGAAAAATGGTGAGGAAGATAGAACAAACGACAATCTCATTTTCCCATATAAACTGTTTTACCTATACTTTCCTGTCAAATATTTGACGTTCGTCCGTTAGGATAGGTGATACGAAGTACACTGGGTCATCAGTAATTTATAAATGAGTCCTCTGGCTTGGTAGGTATTACTTATTTAACGAGCTATTTACATAGTGCTTAAGTTTACCTCGATATGCGTTAATACTATCACATTCTTTCACTTCATTTGGTTACTGGTTGAATAGCTTTGCTCCATTAAATAATAATATTGTTCTTCCTTAGTTAGTACGCGGTGTTATCAATCGTAATTAATTTTATTCCTTGAATTGTGGATTTTAGTTATTTTTTTAATATTATGTTCTTGTGTCGTTCTTTGTGTTCTTACTGTATCATTTGGATTGTCCTCTGCTAAACACAGCTTACCCTAATAAAAGGGCGTTAGCCAAGCCAGAATCCCCACGCTAAGTAGGCAGCTACGGGATCACAGTGTAAGATGGCATTTCTTCGGAAGGCGCTGCTGCCCACCTTCTGTTATTTTTTCCTTTATTTCCTCCTACGACTCCAATGGGGGTGCAATTCTACCTTCACCCCATGGGGTAACAGGTAAAGGGGGTTTTGGATTCTTAGAGGAGATATCGTACTGACTCCACATTAGTAGGATCAAGATATGCAAAAGATATACGATTGATGGGGTGAAGATATGGAAATGAATTAGGAAGATTGTGGAAATCACACTAACTTGCCCAAAGGGTGGCTTGCCTATATAGTCATTCCTAACCGATTAACTACTAAAACAACGTTCGCTGCGCTGATTTGGTACTTGGATAGATGAACGCTTAAAGGCTCAAATAGACAAATATTTTTGAGTGTTTTTCATGCCTTATAGGTTAGCCTTTGACCACTATCTCACCTGATGGTAAGTGATGATGTTGTCGAAGATGTTGTTCAGGCTAACCTACATATATTGGCTCTCAAGGACCGCTGCCGGAACACACCGTTAGGTGTTTGGCAACATGTATTCAACTTGAGGGTGGTAGCTAACCAGGCGGGAATTCGCAAAATGCCCTACCACCATGCTTTAACGACTGCCATCCTAAGACAACAACCGGGACCGACGGCTTAACGTGCCCTCCGAAGCACGGAAGCGCTTAGTAGTAATGTCACCAGCGGTCATGCACCCATCCAATTCCTGACCGAGGCGGACATTGCATAACTTTACTGATCGGTTCAGAACGACTAAGCAAACTTCGCAACGAACGCTTCAAAATTGAACTTGTTTTGTTAGTTGTGAAATTAACAAAACATTCAAAATCTTCCAAATTCTCTTGGATCGATAAATGTATTTTGCGCTTAGAAATAATCGCAAGCCAAGTGGTTATACCAAGGTTGTTGCGCCTCACACTTTTTAAACCAGGCCCGCAAAGGTAAGGTTTCCGTTCTGCTGTTTTCGAGCTTGACTTACATATCCTTACATATTTATTCGTAGACGTTATTATGTTAGCTGATGTAACCATCTCCTTTTCATATTAATATATCGTGTTCCGGCAAAATATTACTTATTACTCTGAGATCTTGGCATTATGATACGGACAGGAAAAATGTTGGGATATACACGACGCGGATAAATCAATGATCGCGGATAATAGGCAAGTATCATCTCCACTGGATACATAAAAACAACACGCCTTTTTCATAGAGCGGCAGGCAGAGACCGCGGTTTTGTTAAACGTCCATTAAAATGACAGTAGGATAGTCCACTATTGAATGAGAAATTTACAACAAAAAAACACATTTGTACATCTGACTATAACGTAGATGTTTATACGTATCTGCCGAAGGGACCAAATATATATATCATTTGCTAAAGGTTTACCATGAGGTGCCGAAATATAATCGCAGACCCCATTTTCACGCGGGTCAGGTATAAGCGGCAGGAAGAAATACCAGAAGGTAGACAACAGCACCTTCTAAAGAACTGCTATTTTACATCATAAGCCAAAAGACGCCTGCCAATCATGGGGATTATAAGACACGCTTCCTAATGGGGAAAGCCTTTGTTGACACGGCTGTAATAGCATAGGGTCATTTTCGAAAATGGTTTCATTTTGACCGTCCATAAAATAGAACATTTCCATAGAGGTGAGATTTGCATGAAATAACTTTGCCAACAATTTTACCCCTACTATATTATCGTATAAGTTTGGAATTATTAAAATTCTCGGTGCCGCGTTCGGGACATTGATCACATCCAGAGGCGGAGTTCAGTCGAACTATGCAAATTTCTCCTAACACTTTCGGCAAACGCGTGCAACCAAATATTTCTCCCCGTGAATTTAGAGCGTACCTACCTAATCTAGTTTTGATCGGAACAAGGTGCTGTTTTTCCAGTTTTATAGGTTTTTTTATGTTATTCTGACAAAACAAGCATGGGTCCACCTCATGTTAAGTGGTATACTCTGCCTGTGACAGATGCGTTTCGTCACAAGTAACGAACTGCACTGCGCCCGTCACCCTGAGAAATACTGTTGGTAAGTCTCATTATATGCCTGTAATTTTACTGGCTCTCAAGGACTCCTGCCGGAACACACTATTAGGTACTTGGCGACAGATTTTCTACTTCAAATTCAAATTCAAAATCATTTATTCAATTTAGACGTCTACGACGCTCTTATGTAATAAATCTTATATAAGGTCAATTACCAATTTTAATATTGAAATATTCCACTGCCACGTTCAGAAAATAAAAAAATGGAGCCACTGCGAGAAGAACGGGCAAGAAACTTGAGGGTAATAGCTAGCCAGGCGGGCATTCGCAAAAGGGGTTCAAACCATGGAACTGCGGCACGACAGTCCATAGCTACTCACCATCATTGCTTCATAAGTGGAATGCATATTACACCTAATAAAATGTTATTGCTTTGTGACCCACATCAATAGTCATGTCAAATTTATGAAGGCCATGACGGGTGTAGCGAGACATCGCCTTTAGTATATTTTGATAATATAGAAATTGGCCATGGTCGAGGTTAATAGGCCATTGACTAAAAAAGTAAGTTGTTCCTATCAAAAGCTTTTTACTGATAATTTAATAGCACATGGACCCCCTATTACATGGACATTGGACACAAAAGATATATGGCAAAGTGTATAATATGAAGGAACGCAGAGATGTATAACACCTACGTTTTACCAAATTCATTTTGATCTCCTGTAATAAGTGAGGCTATTTCCATTTACCTGATCCAGTACAAAATGTCTCCAGAATCAAAAAATATGTTTGTTACACAAATTCAATAAAAATTTTGATCGACGTTACCTCGATATTCTATACGCCTTATGCCATTCGACCTATAACTACACCATTATGCAATACTAGATTACGCCCACTGCTTTGCTCGCGTAAAGAAACTGTTTTAATATATTGTACTCCCTATGTGCTCCTTGTGTTCGCTTCTAAAAATATGACTTTACTATATCAGCCGGATTGTCTACTGCGGAATACAGATTCCATTCATCTATCAGGGAGGCTTGCCCTAAGCCCTACGATTGGCAGGCGTCTTGGGTATCTTCGTTTTGGGTGATAATTATGGCTTATTCCAGGATCTATGTCATCCAATCTTATTCAGCTGCTACAATATAATGAGGAAATAAACACAATCACATACCAGTTAGTGTGTAAGTATCATCGAGCCATACAAGATACGAGTTTTTCTTGAGATTTTTGTTTAATTTATCGTAAAATCATTAATACGTTCAAGCATCAAAATTGGTATGATTATAATATGAGTTTTTAAACTGTCACGGTCATTAAAATTATAGTTATTATTACCAACGGGATATTTACCGTGTTTTTGGTTCATTTTTGGTATGATTATAGTTCAACATCAAGTAATAAAAACTGGGCAAGAGCGGGTTTGGCAAGATCTCAAACTGTACCTATTAATTAAAACGATTTTATTTTAGATACTTTCGGTCTTAACACGTAACCCTTGGTGTATTGGTCCACCTCGCACTAAGCCGGTTTCATTGTACCTACTGTTAAGACCCAATCTCACCTGATAGTTTATAATATATTAGTAATAATTTGGTCGAAGGTAATTTTGGGCATAACCTAGAATAGGACCTGCGGCTTTCAAGGCCAGCTGCCGGAACATAACCATTACGCTAGTTGCTTGACGACAGATTTTCTATATGAGTATGGCATAGCCAGGAGTGCAATCGCAACATACTTTGTTACGGGCTACCTTCGAAGCATAGTATATCCTACTAGCGATCACCCATCCAAGTAGTGACCGTATATACCGTTGCTTAACCTAGTTGAACGACTAGAAAAGCTGCGCTAGGAAAGCTTTAAACAATAATGATCTAAGCATAATAGGAAATCTTCAAAAATCTTAGAAGATTTTAAACTATGGTGAACTCTTATATTGCATTTTGTGCCAGAAACAGTGTACTTAGCGTAAACCTTCAGCTTTCGTCATCTTAAAAGAAGCCACATAGCTAGTTGTGAATCTATTCAATGTTCAAGTCAGCAGTATGTATCAAATCATGTCACCTGTGATATACACAGCTTGATCCCCTGTGCGCACAGTGTACTATTTTACACCTTAATGTTATTAAGTACTTACTTTTAAGTTAGTTTGGCAACAAATACTTACACAAGCAGAATATGAATGTAAGCTTATAAAGAGTTTATTTTAGACACGAAGTTCATATATAATTATTACAATTTATAAATGTTACTGCTTCGGTTACTTGTGTAGGTGTCTGTTTAAAATTCTAGCAGCTAATCTAGATAAACGAAACCCTTTTCTAAAATTCCAACGCTTATCCTTTCACATTTGTGCACAAAGCTAGCCCACTGTCCGGTTTAAGCCAACATTTTTAGCTAGATATGATGGATTAATCCGCAGCAGGCTGCGAAGGGTTAGCATGCTACATCAGCGTTGCGGTTAAACCGCGCGCGACGGACGACGTTACGCCTATGGGCGGAATTCATATACTCAAGCGGAAATTGTGAAAAAGTGTATTATTACTTTTCAGTGATCGAAATTGTAGTATTGTTTCTTACTTTACTTAGATAAAAATGTGTTAGAGGTTGGAAAAGACGTGAAGAGAAAATAATTCTTGAATTAATTGAAGCGCTCGTAGCGATGTTTGCTTAGCCGTTCTGAACCGATCTGCAAAGTAAAGCAACGTCCGCCGTGGAGTGATGGGTTGAGTTGGATGGGTGACCGCTGGTGACTTTACTACTGAGCGCTTCCATGCTTCGGAGAGCACGTTAAGCCGTCGGTCCCGGTTGTTGTCTTAGGATGGCAGTCGTTATAGCATGGTGGTAGGGCATTTTGCGAATGCCCGCCTGGCTAGCTACCAATTATTATAGTAGTAGTAGTAGTGTAGTAGGCAGCAATCCTTGAGAGCCAGTAATTCTAGATTAGGCTGAACAACATATTCAACCACATATTCACTTACCATCAAGTGAGATAGTGGTCAAAGGCTAACCTATCCGTCATAAAAAAAATCTTTTATGGTTAATTGTATCGTCCAGGTTGACTCCTGCACGAAACTAGATACAGTGGAAGAAAACCTCATCTGCACTGAACAGGCTGCAAGCATAGCTGATAGCAGGAACCGATCTCGCTGATCAACGAGCTTGTCTTCCTAGCTAGCTTCACGTTGTTTACTAGGAGACGAACGACTTGGACGGCCGACTGATTGTTGATTATGTTATTTTTGTTGTAGGTATTTTAAGTTTATGAGTTCGTTTCTGAAAATACCCGCCACTAATACTAAACTATTAAACTCACTGAACTTCAACTAGAACCAAATGGCACTGCTTAGAATTATACATCATATTTAAATCATCAGGGTAAATAATAGTTTTCGTTAACGTCGTCGACTGATTGGCGAAAAGGTAAAATAAACTCCAGATATTAATAATTTGTATTAAATTTTATGTTAAATGTAATGACCCAAATATGAATTGTTCGATATTCATAAAATCTAAAACTGTCACGTTGAAAACACCTAAATTTTAAGTTTTATTTTTATTTTTATTTTGAGTCTTTGTGTATCGTTTTTCTTTTATTTTTAACCAGGGAAGACATCAGCTCCGGGAGTCAGGGCACCTTGTCTGGAGACCGACGCACCTAATTTATACGTATTAATTACTAATTTACTAGGTACATACCTATGAAATAATGTAACTTATTCGAATTATTTATTTATTACATTATTTATTCGAAAGTAGTTACTTACCTATATCTTATAAGATCTTCTAACTCTGTCACTTATTTGCGAAATAAAGATATTATTATTATATTATTATTACTTGTCCGTAATTCATGGAGCCTAAACCTAGAATTAAATTTTGTGCTCACTCATGAGCACTGATGACGCTGTAAATATGGTCGAGTACACGAATAACTACTTATTACATCTGGCAAGGCTTACAAGAGTTAAACGTGAACTCACCCCACCAACTCTACCTTTACATTTCTGTTTCTTCGCTTGTATTCTTGGGGCGGTGACACTAAATCCACGTGAAGTTCAAAGGCACATACTCGCGGCGGCTTCACTAGACGGTCAAAAATCGGCACAAACAACAAACAAAATAACAAATATAGGACGCAAAATACACTTCCATTTCAACATGACAGTCCAAGAACAGAAGAAGAAGAAGAAGTAGACAGTATTTTGACAACTTCACAAAGATGACAGCTAGGTGCGTTCCGATTTATTTTGACGTGTGAATAAGCAAAAGCTAGACGCGCAATCTGTTTGGAACTAGGAGGAAGTATTCATAGCTATACTTCCTCCTAGGTTTGGAACATTAATAAAACTAAATGGAAACTGTCAAATACCTTTGCTTTTTTTAACAAAACTTATATTAATTGTATTTTCACGAATTTAAGGAATAGGCAGAGGTATCATTTTTTTGCTATGTATTTTTCATTCAATATAATCAGGATAGCAATAGGCCTACATTGCTATCTACCAGACAAAGTCCCTGCCTCTTGACTGGTACTTAATATTTATTGTAAGTAAAATCCATCAAACCACCCACCTTGTATCTAAACCAGGATTTGGTATTTCCATAACGACGCTATATCTCTCTTGACCTACGCACCAGTTGCTATTTGAGTAAGAATATTATACCAAAATCATAATATAAACATGTTTAACCAATTCATTGATTGTGTATTTGATATTTGACATTGTAAAGATTTTGTTATCACGACACAAATAACCATTTAAATTCATTGATTTTAGTTAATGAAATGAAGTTTACTGATTTTACACTTGTAGGTATCACATTTTAATAATATAGTACGCTAACATTCTAAGATGTTCTTATTGTCTTTGTGTTATAGAAGTCATCGTGTAGTGACTACACAATACGGGTAAAAATATAAAAATACGAGTAATCCTGATGTTAGTAAGGTTTGTTATATGTGACTAATGTAAATGCAATGTTAAAATTAGCAAGAAGTGGAAGTATTGATTCTTAACAAAACATAAATTTACCTTTAGATTTGTTTAGGTAACGTTAAGTTAAGTTAAGTTGTCAAGGGGAATCGATAGATGGCACCTATCAAAATCCAAAGTAACGGATGGAAAATAACGTTTGTACAAAGTGCTTTGTGTTGATCAACAACGAGACGTCATAATAAAATAACACAATTAAACCTGTAGACCAACATTTGAGCAATAAAGTTATATGAATATTTTAGAAAGACTTTTCCACTTCCTTTATTTTTTTTAATACGATTACTAGAACTGCTAGGTATGTGAAGTAAAAAAAAAATCCTTTTCAAAAATTAGTAAACGTTACTTTTCTATACGTTATTTAAATAACCGCAATCTCTTTCACATTGGACTGTAATACCATGTGGGGGTGTACGCAATAGTACAATGTATCACTAGATTAATGTATACGCCTGTGATATACGATTGTTGCGTAGGTACAACTACAATTTGCTTGCGCCTAATCTGATAGTTTATGGAGCATTTGGAACCAAATCTCTATTCAAATTGAAAATACCAACAAACGAACCAAAAAAGACTATCTAAGTAAATTGAATCAAATAAAACCACGGTCATAGAATACTAAATTGCATTTTGAAAAACCAATTCTCTCTTTCTATCTAGCTGACTCGATAATTGCCTGTGATAATTGATTTTCCGGTCATAAAAATGTAAAATTGTTTGGTATTCCAACCCGCCCTTTGCTCGCGGGTTTTCAGAGGGGTGCTACTTATTTATATGCTAATGCGGCCGTGTAGAAATGCCACGCACGACTTAGGTGCTGCACCTGTCCAATTATAAGAACAACATTTTCTCATGTGCATTTTCATGGAATTTTCTGCATGGAAATTGAGCGAAATTTTGCCACGTTTGAGCAAACTTGCACGCTGCGAATTCCGGTTTTCTACTGGTAAGCAGTCTGTGTGTAAATATTAAATTTAAAATGGTGCGCATAGGTGATTTCATCTCGGTTAAATGCTCCAATTTTATACGGCAATTTTAGATTGTATAAAGAGATAGCAAAAGGTGAAATGTTTGTACAAAGCCTCGGGGTCAACCAGAAATGAATGTGCTTACTTATCACCTTTTCGCCATTATCCTTAGTGGCATTTGTTGGTGATGTTTCTTCTTTCCCCTTGGCATTAGTATTCATGGAAGTCGGCCGATCGAGAAAAGAATTTTTCGCATTCGAGTCCGATCCTGACGAGGGACGGACTATGCTGAGTGGTTGCCATTTCCTCTCTCCTTTTATTTTTTCTCCAACAACTTAATGGAGTCGTAAAGAATGGGCTGGCATTTCATTATAATGTATTAACTTCGGGATGAGTGGAGTGATTACGTGACACCGCCCGCCTTTTGTGGGTCAATGCTACTTTTACGATTCTGGCATAATCAAATGGTTTTGTTTATGAATAAATTACATTCCAAAAGTTTTGTCAGATAAATCATTTCCTTTTTGGAAAAATTTACTGTCAGCTTTTCTTGTGGGGGCAATGCAAGATCACAATAACATTTTTAGTAGTCGGTTGATGAACGCGCACCGTCCCCTATAACGGTTAGAGTAATAAAATTGGAGCCCAAAGTTTCGACTCAAAAGAATGTGTGCAGCTGGCGGAGTGGATTGGGCATCCAGTGCGGAATAGGAGGGTGCGGGTTTGATGTTTGAAAATGTGATCTTCGCTTAGCACGCGCTTGTAATCATATTTAGAAACATTTATAGTATTCCGTACATACGCGGGGCGATCACGTATCTTATGTAGCAATGAATTTATGATTGCAACAATCAAAAATGATAGTTTTGGCATATTTTGTAGCAATGAAATCAAAAGTCAAAAGACAGATAGGTAACAGACCTTCATGTGCCCAAATGTTAGTCGCCGAAAATCCGTATCATTGTTAGGAAAACACTATGATCTCAATAGCGCTTTAGATTTAATTTGGTTTTGTGCAATTGCATCTTAGACGTTTAGACTCACAAGAAAAAATATTCCAATATCACCTTATGTATTATCTTATGCTAGGGAACGAAAAATAGAAAAAAAAATCTTTTTCTTCAAGTGTGTGTTCTGTCATACCTGACATAACCAATAAAAGAACTCGTTTTAGTTATACTCGTCCTAGTGTTGTAATATTACTATCGAGGTTTTTTTTTACAATTTTCACAACTTCTTTTTTTTATGCCTTATAGGTTAGAATTTGACCACTTTACTATTTCACCTGATGGTAAGTGATTATGTGGTCTAAGATGTTCAGGCTAACCTAGAATTACTGGCTCTTAAGGACAGCAGCCGGAACACCATTAGGTGCTTGGTGACAGATTTTCTACTTGAGGGTGGTAGCTTGCCAGGCGGGCATTCGCAAAATGCCCTACCACCATGCTATAACGACTGTTATCCTAAGACAATAACCGGGACCGACGGCTTAACGTGCCCTCCGAAGCACGGAAGCGCTTAGTAGGAATGACACCAGCGGTCACAGGTCCAACTCATGGCCGAGGCGGACGTCGCTTAAATTTGCAGATCGTATCAGAACGGCTAAGCAGACTTCGCTACGAGCGCTGTTAGTGCGATGTTTTTATGGTAAGTGATAATGTGGTCGAAGGTGTTAACAGGCTTAACCTAGAATTACTGGCTCTCAAGGACAGCTGCCAGAACACACCGTTAAGTGCTTGGCGACTTCCTACTCCTTACTTGGCGATTTTCTACTTGAGGGTGGTCGCTAGCCAGGCGGGCTTGCGCAAAAATCCCCCTTCCACCATCCGGTGAAGCTTAAGCCCGCGGCAGGATTCGAACCATGGACCTGCTGCGCGGCAGTCCATAGCCAAAGCCACTGAGCTATCACTGCTTCGAAATTATTCGATTATTGATATTATAGAATAACACTTAAAAAATGTAATAGATATATGTTACTGACAATTTTGCCTAATTTTCCTGCTAAGCCAACGTGACGTCACAAACGCCACTTAATCAAACCGGAAGATTTTTTGTCGCGTTTCGGTTCCACATAAAGCATCTTTAGGAAGATTCAATCTTCCTAAGGATGCTTAAAAACAAAACAAAAAATAACCTAACGTAAGTTTTGTCCAGTTTGAGTCCATTCTTTACGTTCACCACCTTCGACCAAATCATCTCTTACCGTTGAGACAGTGGTCAAAGTTAGTGTATATTGCCGTTACAGGGCTGGTACAGAAACCAGCTCTGCCAGGATAGCTGCTGGATCAAACAATTAGATGCACCATAATACAATTATATTTTAAATAAAACTTATTTTATTAATATTTGTTTTTTTCTATGACGCATGCTCCGCAGATTACACTGCACATCCGCATATGACTAAATTTTGTCCTCTGCTTGCAATTTTGTAATAAAATATAAAACTAGTTCAAACGTACTTGTTGGATGTGGAACGACCTCCCTCCGGAGGTCTTTCCGCGAGGCTACGACATGGACCATTTTAAAAGGGGCATCTACAAATTCCTCTCTGGGCAGGCAACGCACCGGCAGCGCTGCTAGTGTTGCAGATGTCCATAGGCGGCGGTTACGTTTACCATCAGGCGGGCCGTCTGCTTGTTTGTCACCCATAATATAAAAAAAAAACAATTCTATCAACATATCTACGCGTTGAGTTCATGCACTGTAAAATACAGCTATACCTTCATAATTTTCCAGTTTCAAAGGTGACAATCAAATGCCTCACATTTATTAACAAAATCGCATCACATAGTCACACACTCCGTCCCGTACAAAAGAGCATCAATTCCCAAGAGCTCCAACGCAGGAATTTATCTAAAGCAAATCTCATTGTTCAGTGGATCCGCCGAGACGTGAGCGGAACTCGCAAGTAAGACAAATTTCCATCGACTTGATTAAAGTTGTCAGCTATGGAACGCGAGGTGCAATCTACGAGCACATGTTGTGGGAGCAACCGTAGAAATTGAATGAGATGCTTTTAAAATATTTATCAGCGGCAAGTACCATCTCATCAGGTTCCCAGTAATAAGACTCTTTTTTTATTGCTAATAGACTAGCACTTGAACACTATCGCATCAGAAGAGAGCAGTGATAATGCGTTCGAGGATATTGTTTAAATTACCTTTGAATTACTGGATGTCAAAAACAGCTGCCGAAATACATCTTTGGGTGCATGGCGTGAGGTTTTCTACTTGAGTTAGCCAGGTAGGAATACCCACACATACACCTTTGCAATTATTAAATGTAAGCCTCCTGATAAAGAAAGGTAGAGAAGGTAAAGGTCATTACGTGTAGAGTCAGTGGAAATTGGTAAATATCTTATTAGAGTGGGTTTTATTTACATTAGAGCAAACGTAAATAAAAGCTGCACATTATTTAAATCTTAGGTGCACTTGATAAGTACGATAGAGCCACAATGCCTAAGATATAAAACACTGGTGAAGTGTGAGTCGGGCCTCGCCCTTTAAGGGTTACTCATTGCCACTGCCTGTAGAAATAAAAATAATTGTTGTATATACTCAATTTAACCAACAAATACTGAAATTATTGGTTAAATTGAGGATATGTTTCATAATCAGTATACAGAAATTTTAGATTGCTAACTAAATCAGTTTTTAAGAACACTCGGAACACACATACCTAGTCTAAAAATGACACACATTTATTAATTTTACTAGTTAAAAAAAAATATTTTATGTTTTACTGAACGAGTTCTAGACGATGTTACTTTATGCTATGGTATAAAATGTTTTTTTTTCAACTTATTTATCACGTATACCCATATATTTTAAGTTCAATATTCATCTTCGAGTCAACGTTTTACACCAAACATCAAAGTCAATATACCTGCTTAGTCAATCCGTTCACGACCTAGAAATCCTTGATAGACAGGCAGACAGACGGCGGAGTCTTGGTAATAGTATTCCGTTTTGGGGACTAAACGGTACAAAACATGAATCGTTGCAGTTGCACCAAAATTGCATCTCTTCCCAGATTTCATAAATTTTACACTTCATAAAACTTCTGGATTCAAGTTAAAAATAATAAAAGTGGAAAACCTGCTGTTTGTCCTAAAATACAAAGCAAAGAAAACAATAATTAAAGGCTTGATGTTATGTATCTTGAATTAACAAATTTTATGATAATAATTAGGGTAAACGAAACACCTTAATAAAATCCACTAACAGCTCCTTTCCTCCAATAAATATGACGAGAATACGTGGGGCGTATTAGCATCAGGATATGCGTTACTGTAAATTGGCTGATGAATAAAGCCAGGCTCCTTATACCTCCTGTAAAAAAAAAACAGAGGTTCTTGATTAGTGCTGAGGTGGCTCTTTGCAAGGATGAAAACGCTTCATCATTCTAATGATATGGCTGCCTTTACGGGATTGATGAAATGAGGTTGCATAGACAGAAAAAGAAACAAAGTAAGACTTTGCTGATTTTCTTTGAAATATAACCTTTTTATGTCGTATATTTTCAATTTTTTATGACGTAACGCAACGCATGCGTCACCAACGTGGTGGTAAGCATCAAGCCTGCGCATCAGAGTTTTAGTTATCTTCCGAGATATTTTTTCATATGTCTAGTCTGCACATAGTTATTTCATTTCCACTTCTAGCCAAACACTAGGTAATGCTAGGAGGCAGAAATCTGACGCTAGGGTGGTACACTAACTCTCGCTAACGAGGCCTACACTAAGTTAATGTCTTTTCTAGAGATATTATATGTAGTTTAGATGCTACCTTCAAAATGAGTAAAGAACTTTATTCACTCTTGCCCTAATACCTAAGATGTACTTAGGTATTTACAGATAACAGTTTTAACGATTTCACTTAAGGTAGAACTGACCGCTCTCGTTTCCATACAAACGTCGAAGGGTGATCACTCTCTCATATGAGGTTATAAGTCCAGGGGCGCGTTCCTGCAAATATTGGTCGAGCTAGATTTCCTCCAGGGCACCTGGAACGACCTATAAAGCTCCTTTCAAAGTATGGAATTGACAGCGATGTTTTTAAGTAATAAAATATTGTCTACATTTTTATTAAATGGGGCTTATAACGTAATTAAGCGATGTTAACACAGTATGTCACTAATCCTTGGCTTGGCTTGTACAAAATCTATTATTTATTATAGAATATGTCACATTTCACAGTTAGCCAAGATTTGGCCGATTCAAAAGGTAGTAAAAATTTGGCCAGGCCGAGCAAAATTTACTCTGACTGGTTGCCCGGAACGGGTCGGATGGTCAAATGTTGTCAGGATCAAATTTATGATTAGAGTGCTGGAACGGCGTGTATCCGCGTTTAGACCAAAATTTGTCTTGGCCGAAGGCTAGCAGGAACGCACCTCTTAAATAGGTATGGTGTTGATTGATCTCTTCATTATGTAGGCTTATATCGTTACGAATTTTTAAACTATAATTCAGTTCATAGTTATGAGCAATAAAAGCAAATTATGAAAATGTTTCGAGGCTTATAACTCTTGATTAAATTATCACCCTCAAGTAGATGATCTGTCACCCAGATAAATCAAATTTAACGGTGTGTTCCAGCTGCAGTCCTCGAGATCCAGTTTTTCTAAGTTTGGCCCGAACGTCATCTTCGACCACATCATCACTATACCTATATATCAGGTGAGAAAATTGTCAAAAGCTAGCCTATGAGCTATATATAACAACAAAAACCCGAGATTTTGAAAAAAATAATCGAGAATAGCCATAAATATCCCTAAATTTTATAATAGATCTACAGAACAAATATTTCTCAAGCTCTCTTCATGATACTTGTGAATAATACATATGTGACATCGACGCTAGAACTTTAACAGAGAAATATTGTCATACGAACATGAAAAGGCTTATACCTAGAAGAAGTGGCAAAGTTTTCATAATAAATAATGCAAGTGGATACTCGTGCGATTCCGTGCCAGTGCAGAAATTATGCAGCAATAATTTCATGGTCTAGAAGGCACAAAGTAAACTGGAGCAAATGCAGTAACTTATATTATCATACTATAAGACATAACAGTATCCAATATTATAATTTCTTAGGCTTTCATAACATACAAAGTCAACTTTTTTCTTCTATTTAGATTTAGTAATCTAAATAGAAGAAAAGGTTTACTATTTAGATAATTATTGAGATGGGCAAGGTTCGATCCCCAAACGGACAATTATTGAGTTTTTCCAGCAAATTAATTTTCTGTTATAGACTAGATTTTAGATTTGTAACAAATAGTCGTTAGGTTCGCCTTCTTTTCTCTTTTTCTTCTTAGTCGGCATTTTCATTGCTGAAAGTTGTGTCTAGTCTGAGGTAGTGTTCATTGCTCAATGTACTATGCTCTTCTACGAGCTTCTGTCTTCGACGGTCTTAAAAGCTTTTGGTATTGACCGGCTAGTGAGAGTCTCTATTAAGTCTGACGAACGGTAGGTCAGCAACCTCGTGGTCTTTTCCCGTAGACTTGACCAACTACTATCAGCTTCTTTAGACTGTCAGGGTTTCTGCAAGTGACGTGTCTGTCAAAATACTTCCGTAGCCACTGGAAGTTGACAGTGAATAGACTTGTGGGTATTCCGGGCTCCTTGAGCATGGGCGTGCGGTTCATAGAATTCGAAACATACACCTCTAGCATCATATTTTGAGAACGTCAATTTTTGTTTTTTCTTTCTGCCTTATAGTCCAGGTTACAGCACCTGAGAAGAAGATTTATCTACGGACCAGCCTCTCAGCAGCTTAGCTGGCCATATTGTGTTATTTTCATGTCTTAGTGAGTTTGTTATTGCCTTTTTTTCATAGGACTTAAAATTTCTGGTTAACCTTTTGGAGATACACATATATAATTTTGGATGATATTGCTATATTTATCACATATAATAATAAACATAATATGTCTGTCATAGAAACTTTTCAAACAAATAAGAATTGCTTTCAATATAACATTTGTAGAACAAAGATTTGCCCGACAAGTTTTTTTTTTTATGTTATTGTGACGGAACAAGCTCGAGGCCCACCTGATGTTAAGCGGACTAACCTCTGCCTATAACAGATGCATTTCGTCATAAGTCACGAATTGCACTGCGCCCGTCACTTTGAGACAGTTGTAAGTCTCATATGCCTGTAATTTCACTGGCTCTCAAGGACTGCTGCCGGAACACAGACTTGACGACTGAGCTTAGCGACAGATTTTCTACTTGAGGTGGTCGCAAATATCACAGCAATATTTATAAATTATTGTCTCACGAAAGACCGAGATTGTGTTATGTTTAAATACGAGTAAGATTTCCACAAACCAATATAGTATATTGATTACAAATTATTCTTAATTTTTATTGCTAGTTAACATACTGACTCTTGAAACATGTATTGTGTTTATTCGCGCAATAGTGAGTCTTAGGAGAGCTTATAACACTACTGAATAGAGAGAACCTCTCACTGTAAGTGAGCTTCTAAAACAACTAGAGAGGAACCCATTCTGTTTCTGTATCTAGAAGACAAGCAAAGACTCTGAACTATATTTATAGGATTTTGTGTATTGTATTGTATAAAAACTTATAAAGTCGCTTCTTAAGGACTTTTATTTACATAGATATTAGGGTAGACTTTAACCACTGTCCACATGATGGTAAATTATGATGTGGTCGACGATGTAAATCAGGCTAACCAAGAATCCTTAGGTGCTTGGCAACGGATTTTGTATTTGTAGGTATCCAGGCGGGCAGACTATGGTGCTATTGTTATGTTTTGTTCAATTTATAGAAACCTAGCAATACTGATAACGATTACTAGCTGAGCGACGTGCCGAAATAAGCCACGCGTTTTTTTTATGCCTGATAGGTTAGCCTTTGACCTCTATCTCACCTGATGGTAAGTGATGATAAGGTCGAAGATGTTGTTCAGGCTAACCTAGAATTACTGGCTCTCAAGGACAGTTGCCGGAACACACCGTAAGGTGCTTGGCGACAGATTTTCTACTTGAGGGTGGTAGCTAGCCAGGCGGGCATTTGCAAAATGCCCTACCACCATGCTATAACGACTGCTATCCTAAGACAACAACCGGGAGCGACGGCTTAACGTGCCCTCCAAAGTACGGAAGCGCTCAGTAGTAATGTCACCAGCGGTCACCCATCCAACTCATGACCGCGGCAGACGTTTTGCTTAGCTTTGCTGATCGATTCAGAATAACTTCGCTACGAGCGCTTCATATTTATCGCGTTTTTTTATTACCCAGGTACACTGCAAATTTTATTCGCTTAGAATCATCAAATTATTTTTGATCGTTGTAACTTCGGTACGATGTTTTCTGAAGTGCAGAGCCAAAAAGCCTTACTAAGAACTATATTTGAAAAAGCGAATATTTGGAAATCTTCAAATTACATTGCAAAAAATTTCTTGGAAAACCAGTAAAGTTAACTAGTAGAATACCATACTTTTTAAAATGTGAATTGAATGTAGTCTAGGGACAGACAGGCCAAAACAGCCCATACAATCAGAGGAATGGGATGATCGTAATAACCGGGCAGATGAAATCTTTCATACGTCTCCAACGAGATCGCTCAACTGAAGAAGCACGTACACAATAACGGTTATAGCGAAATATTTCCGAATGATGTTTCTTCTAATCCACAAAATCCTTGGCACGCGCCTGTATGAGCATTACAGATTCAAATAACGCAGCGACGTTTTCCATTATTGGCACACAGAGTACCGCAGCCGTAAGATGTTTGTCAATGCAGTTGTAGAAGTACCCGACACGGTGTCTTGTGTGTACAGACTTGGAATTGCTCTTAAGTAAACTGGAGTTTAGCCCAATTTTGGAGCTTGCGACTTCGAAGGCTTACATTCAGGCACTGCATTGTTACGCCCCCACATGGTGCGGTTGGCATGCAGATACGAGTATGGTGAAAATCTTGTAAGGAGGTTGTTGAGCGCAACTACAAAAGCCAGAACAATAAGAACGTTTTTCTACTTGCTTTTTTTAGATGTATCGTTTCATTTCTTTACTCCTCATTGAAATAAATAATTGAAAAATATTTTAAGATATTGCTTCCAAAGATATTATAGTCTTCACGGAGGAAGAATTGCTGCAATTTTTCAATCCATACGAAAATGATTTTGATAAACTCCGCATAAGCTCCGGTGGAGCTACCTATGCTATGTAGTGTGCCTCAGTGTGACGGGCACAGTGCAATTCCTCACTTGTGACGAAATGCCCCTGTAATAGGCAGAGGCTAGTTCACTTAACATCAGGTGGGCCTTGCACTTGTTCCGCCACAAAAAAAACAAAGAAATACAACAAAGTGTGTGTAAGATATTGTCGAAATGTTTTATTCGTATGTGCGAAATCAAACATCGCTCAAATGTCCCTCGTAGCTTCTCTGTGTGTCACGCATCCGAAATATACACAGCTCAGCACCTCACGGGTAAGTCCTAATCAGTACTTATTATATTATAAATGCGAAAGTAACTCTGTCTGTCTGTCTATCTGTTACGCTTTCACGCCAAAACTACTGGACCGATTTGAATGAAATTTGGTATGGAAATAGTTTGAGACCCGGGAAAAAAACATAGGAAGTTTTTATCCAGCTGCGCAAAAAGAGGTTAATGTTTTTGCGCGATAACATACGCGATATACGCGCGGGCGGAGCCGCGCCCGGAAAGCTAGTTTAAGTATAACCACAAAATTACTTGACAGAGCACATGTGCCGAGTACTAGTACCTAATCTGAAATATCATCACTCTAATCACACTCGACCGACGACGACGACGACATTCCGACCTGTGCCGCCACGCCGTGCACACCTGTCTACAGCTCCGCCAGTATCTCCCAGTGAGACCGCAATAGTCCCCGCACTATTGCCGTCTCACTCGGGTCATCGTTCCGACGCTAGTTGCAGACCAGTGCCATTGGAATACGCAGTCCTGACGAAGTTTTGTTTTGTGTGCAGAAGCTGAGCAGCCGTCGAACGCCGTGCAACGTGAGCTACGAGCTCGCCGTGCCGACGCGCAGAGGCGCTCTAAGACGTCAGGCATTACCACCTACCCAAGTCCCTTGTTTCGGAACAACATCATACCGGGCTGGTGGTCTTGTTTTGACGGCACTTTTCGGTGCGCACTTCAAAACTCTACTACTCGACACAACATTGTAACAGTGCGCGTAACAACACACTTTGTGCTGTTAAGCGACGTCGTTCAGGCGTGGGGTAGCGTCAGCCAAACCCGTCTGAACGATCAAATCCGCCATTTGCTGCGGTCGCAGTGTGACACCCTACGGTGACAACGGCCACTGTCGAAATTTTACATTGACTCTAACCCTAAGCATGATAACAAAATCATAAGAAATATTTGCAAATCACGAAAAAACAATATTTCTTATTATAAAACATATAATCGATATAAATTACCCCATCACTTATTCCTCGACTACAACGTCAGCGATGAATAGGTACAGCTCTCTGCTTAAGTGCGCTGAGCTCCTACCCAGTCGCGCAAGCCAAACTCGCCCGCTTATCTATGGATATGAGTGTCGTTGTGGCGTTCGCGACTCGGTGGCGATCTTACCGTACTTTTGCGCAGGAGTGTATAAACATATTTGCTCATAAGTCGTGTTGTGACGTACTGACCGAGTTCTTGTTGCTTACTGATAACTGCCTCGATCGGTGTTTATGCGTACTACCGTGTATAATTAGTACGTTTGAACTTATAATTTTATTATTCATACTTCATAAATGTAAAGCTCACTCTAAAGCTTACATATGTGTACAATTATTTTATTTATATTTAAATTACTACTTAAGTACTATGTTAATATTATAATCAATGTCATTTTATAAGTTTTATATAAGCGGTTAGCTTGAAAAACATGTATATTTATTTTAGTATTGTTTCGTCTAGGATTTAATGTACACTAGATTTGTAAACATTAGTTTTAATTTTATAATTGAAAAAAGAATATTGAAAAAAAAAAAAAAAAAACTGTCGAACTTTTGGTTTAACCTTGCACCGTGGCCTTTCCCGCTTCACGGGTCAGCCGAAGCAAGCTGGGCTCCGGGATAACTGGCCTTGGGGTCGCCCCTAGTCAACCCCGGAGTAGCGCTTAGGAGCACCCCTCTCCGCCGAGAAAAAAGCTCGGAGAGGGTACACAACTAGGGCACACCCTAGGTACACACTCCCTCTCACACAGTGAGCTCACAAGGTGTGTGAGGGAATTCAAACCCTTGATAGGGCGTCCTGAGTATTCCCCTCAGGATGCAGTCCCGTCCCTCTAACGGTGAGGTGCAGGTCCTTCAGACCTTCACCCTCCGCCACCCCGATCTGTATGTTGCACACATGCAACTCCTCGAAGAGGAAGCGAGTGCCCGCCTCACGGACACTCTTATTGCTCCCTCCGGGACTTCAATCCCGGAGGCCAACGTCCCTCCTCTGACCCGGTCCTTCTCAGAGGACAGTCCGCTTTCGCCCGCTCCGGGCCCAGATAATAGACGCACGGTGGCAGCCCCTCCCCGTGAGAGGTCTCGCTCGCGCTCACCGATCGGGAGGCCAGCGAGCACCCGTCCCTCCATCGCCGTTGTCGAGCCCACTTCGGACTCCGAAGCGGAGATGGAGGTAGATCCGAGTCGTGCCTTACGCACTGACTCGGACTCCGATAACGACGGCTATACCGTCGTAGATAGAAAACGCAAGCGTGCTCCTAAAGCCGCTAGTTGCGCAACTTCCGCCCCTCCCGCCAAGGCACCCGCTAAGGCCCCCGCCTCCGGCAAGAAGCCGACCCCCGCCCCGCGCCCCGCGTCTCCTCCCTCCGCTCCGGCCACCACTGCCGCGTCCCCTCAGGACGCGAGCGCGCGCCGCGAAAAACCGCCTCCGCCCCTGTTCATTCAGGACAAAACCAAATGGGACATGCTGTCCCGTTTAGTTTCGGATCGTGGGATCCATTACACTAATGCCCGCTCCACGCAGCAGGGCATTAAAGTCCAAGTGCCCACCAGTAGCGACCACAGAGCGCTAACAAAGCTCCTCCGTAAAGAGAGCATAAGTTTTCATACTTATGCGCTCGAAGAGGAGAAGGTCCTTCGCGTTGTGATTCGCGGTGTGCCTAAGGAGATACATACCGATGCGGTATGTGACGACCTTAAAGCACAAGACTTCCCAGTGCATGCGGTTCACCGCATGTACAGCGGGAAGGACCGCAGTCCATATGACCTAGTACTCGTAGTACTAGACCGTACACCAGAGGGCAAGGCCATTTTTAATTTAAAAAAGGTCTGTGGCCTCTCAGGACTCGATGTCCAAGCCCCATACAAAAATGGAAGTCCCTCGCAGTGCCATAACTGCCAACTATACGGGCACGCCTCCCGTTTCTGCTTCGCTCGCGCTGGGTGCGTTAAGTGCCTAGGCGATCACGCGACAGCAGCGTGCACTCGCACCCGGGATTCGCCGGACCCACCCAGTTGTGTTCTGTGCGGTGCTCAAGGGCATACCGCGAATTACCGTGGTTGCCCTAAAGCACCACGAGTGAACCACAGGGTGGCAAGGCATAGGCCGACCCGCCCCTCTTATGACCGTTACCAACGGGTCAGCCCTAAACTAACGGTAGTACCTGCCTCACAGGTAATACCCGCGCCGCTCCCAGCCCGTAACGCATGGTCTAAACCACCCAGTATGGTTAAGACCGTCGCTACCGCCCGCGCCCCGGCCCGCGCGCCCGCACCCGCGCCCGCACCCGCACCCGCCCGCGCCGCGGCCCCTGCCCGCGCACCGGCCCCGGCTCGCCCCGCGCTCCCGGCACCCGCTGCCAACACCGTTTGCGCCCCTCCCCGCGCCGCTTCCCGGCCACAAGCTCCCCCTATGCCATTGATGGCTGCCCCTCTTCAAGAGGCAATCAACCTAGTCAGCGATCTGGCTATGTCGGTTGACATCAATGAGGTACAAGAGCTATTCCACAAGATGCAATACGCTCAATCCCCAGCGGACGTGATCCAATACACATTGGAACACGCGAACTTACTAAGCGCCCTTAAGCGCTTCGTTCCCCAGGCCCCTCCCCAGTACAACCACTATGGGTAGTACAACCGCACGCACGAAACCGCGCTCAGTTTCGTTAGCGTCATTCAACGCTAACGGTTTCTTTAGACAACGTGACCTTGTCCACGACTTTTGTTGCACCCACCTTATCGACATTATATGCGTGCAGGAAACCCTTCTAAAACCGGGGAAGGCGAACCCTAGGTTTGCCAATTACAGAACGGTACGTGATGATAGAGTGAACTCCCGTGGGGGAGGCACTCTTATCTATTACAAAAGGTCCCTGCACTGCATCCCCCTACCTACCCCGACTCTTGTTAATATGGAAGCATCTTGTTGCCTCCTAGCTATGACTGGTCATCAACCTATAGTCATAGCGTCCTGTTACCAAGCTTGTCAAAAGCCGATCGTCCGAGCTGACTTAGAAGCATTGTTCTCATAAGGAAGCGCCATCCTTCTGATTGGCGACTTCAATAGTAAGCACATCCTATGGAATTGTAACGTCAACAATCCCAGAGGCATTGCACTTGAAAAACTAGTCGCAGAACTTAATTTTGACATAATTGCGCCCACTGAGCCCACTCACTACCCTCATACGGAAGACTTTCGACCTGACTTGCTTGACATGGCACTACTCAGAGGCGTAACACTCCAGTTACGCTCCATAGAAGTGGTTCACGAGCTTCACTCTGACCACCGACCCATTATACTGCGACTAGGTCCCGACCCTACAACAGACCTCCCCCGCCCCACTAAGATGATAGTGAACTGGAAGCAATTAGGCGTTGCCCTAAAGGCTATCAGTTTACCGGACCTTGACAAGATCCCTGACGACATCCTGACTAAAGATGACGTAACCCTTGTGATCGATTCGTTCACTAATCACCTCTCCACCGTAGTAGGTGCATCCGCAAAGGAGGTCATGGTGCCGGACGACCGGCGCCTTGTCATTCCAGCGGATGTGAGACGATTAGTGACGGAAAGTAAAGCAGTGACCCGACATTACGACTCTTACCCCAGTAAAGAGAACAAAACTAAGAAACGCCACTTTGAACGCATGGTTCAAAGTCGCATGTCTGAGTTGCGTGATCAACAATGGGGTGACAAACTTTCAAACCTCGTGCCAAGCCACCATGCTTATTGGGACTTGGCGCGAGGTTAGAAAGGAAGTAATCATAACGACATGCCTCCCTTATACAGACCAGTCCCACTAGTCCCAGCGTTCTTTGACGAAGACAAAGCTGAGTGCCTAGCTGATAGCCTAGAGGCTCAGTGTTCCCCTAACGTAGATCACGTTGACCAAGCTCACCTCGATTCGGTGGATGCTGAAGTCGAACGTAAAAGCTCTGTGATCACCTCTGAACTCCCACCAATCACCTTAGCGACTTACGCTGAGGTGGCGAGACTGATCAAGGCCCTCCGACCGCGCAAATCCCCCGGTGCCGATGGCATCTCCAACAGGGTTCTTAAAACCCTCTCTCCTCCTCTCATCCATCTCCTAGTCAGCATCTTCAATGCTGCTATGAGCCACTGCTTATTCCCAGACACCTGGAAATGTGCAAATGTCATTGGCATTCACAAACCAGGCAAAAGCTCATCTGACCCCACCAGTTACCGCCCCATCAGCCTCCTCAGTGCCTTAGGCAAACTTTACGAGCGGTTACTTGCAAACCGTCTCCAGTCCCATGCTAAGGAACACCACCTTATCCCAGATGAGCAGTTTGGCTTCAGACCCGGACACTCATGCGTCCAACAGGTGCACCGCCTCACGGAGCACATCATTGAGGGCTTTAACAAGTACCCCAAACCCCAGACAACGCTAGCAGTCTTCCTCGACGTAGCGAAAGCTTTTGACAAAGTCTGGCACAATGGCTTGATTTACAAGCTATACCAATTTGGCGTGCCAGAACGTCTTGTGCTCATCCTACAAGACTTCCTCAAAGCCAGAAGCTTTCGCTATCGCGTGGAAGGCACCCTCTCCTCCCCCCACCCAGTCAGAGCCGGAGTCCCTCAGGGCTCCGTGCTATCACCCATTCTTTTCGCGCTGTATACCAGCGACATCCCACGCTCTCAGCCTAACGTCCTATTAGCCCAATACGCGGATGATACCGCTATTTATACCACTGGGTGGCATATCAGTAGAAAGTCCATTCCCGCCCTCCAACGGGCCATCACCGAGATCGGTGACTGGTTCCGTAAATGGCGCATCGCGGTCAACCCAGTTAAAAGTGCAGCTATGTACTTTACTGAGAAGGGCCGCCCCCGTTACCCGCAACCTTTAACCTTGTTCGACCAACCCATCCCCTGGGTTAGTAAAACAAAATATCTCGGAGTCACCCTTGATCGGAATCTCACCTTTAGCGATCATATAACAACCGTCCGTAACAGAGCGGCCTTTGTAATGGGTCGCCTTGGTCCCCTGATTCGCAAAGAGAGTAAAATGTCTCTTATAAATAAGAAGACACTTTACACTGCCTGCATCCGCCCCATCATGACTTACGCATCAGTAGTTTTTAGTCATGCTAGTGAGGCCCATCTCCATAAGCTTCAAGTCATTCAAAACCGTTTTCTTCGTAGTGCAACCGGCGCTCCGTGGTATATCCGGAACACCGAGTTGCATTGCGACCTAAACCTTCCCTCTTTAGCGCAGTTCAATAAGGACTGCGCCCGCCGATACTTTGATCGAGCGCCCCACCACTCGAACCCTTTGGTTGTCCAGGCATCGAACTACTCGACCGCCTCTTCTATCCCATTTTTCAAACCCCCCCGTCGCCGACCACGGCAGGTATTAGACGACCCGGATGACCCCATCGCAGTCATTACATTGGCAGCTTTAGCGTTATCCGCAAGTCGTCGAGGTAAAATCCCCAGGTGTGAGGTAATTAGAGGTCACACAATCAAACACCGAGCTCGCCGGCGAGCTCGAGGCAAAAACAAGGTCACGATAAATTGCTCTCCAAATAGTCAAAGAGTATTATTCAGTAGGGCCCAATTGTGCAACACTGCAGTTGCACAGAGGCATTTTGCTCCGATCCCCCCCATGTCTCTCGACAGCGAGACAAGCCGAGGTCCGAACCACAGTGGTGCCCTTGAGCTCGCTGTCAACCCCTCCTATAATAGCGGTACGTTTTCGGCGTCCGCAGGAGACGGAGGTAGAAAGCGCTTTTCGCCTTCTACGCCCGTCTCGGGAGAAGTGCCTTCGGCACTTGCCTTCGGCACTTCTCCCTCCCGGGCTATTGTAGGGCCAGGCCCTCGCCCAAAACCCGGTGGAGCTGGACGACCGCACAGGCGGTAGCCAGCATCTATGTCCTCCCTAAAAAAAAATAAAAAAAAATCAAAAAAAAAAAAAAAAATCTAATCACACTATTATATTCAAAACATCACATCATAGGTCCCATTCTAGGAAAGAAATATAAAAGCCCATTTTTCTTATTCAATTTAATATTTAAAATGAATTCAGTATTTAGTAATAATATTTCCCGATTAATATTGCAGTATTGTAGTACCGTTGCAGTTGGAAGCGGCAAAGTTGAAGCAATTCTTTATATCTTACACGAAGTCTAATTCCGAGCGCAGCCAATGAAAAAGCTCGAAACTTTGTTATTGATTGTTGTTTCGTGTTCTAGAGTGCACGGGCGGCGAGTGAGGAGATGATGTATGGAGGATGTGCAATTAACTACAAAAGAAGTTATGTGGGAATATATTGTTCATTATAACTACTGCAAATCAAATATTTCAGATTTATATATAAGTATAGTGATTATTAGATTAATGATCGAACAAATAGTAGACTAGAATTAGATTAATGATCAAACACTATAGATAATTTGGTCTTTCACAAGACCTCAATATTTTTTGCAAATATTTTTTTGTGATTATATTTATTTACGATTGTATCTTTTATTCATGTATAGCCCATAACGCTAGCTTTGAACCATGTCTCACTCGATGGTAAGAGACGATGTGGTCAAGTATGTTGTTCAAGTTACCTTGGAATTGCTAGCTCTCAAGGACAGCTGCCGGAATACAAGGTTATGAGCTTGACGATAGATTTTCTTCTTGAGGGTGAAGGCTAGCCAGGCGGGCATTCGTAAAATACCCTACAATCAAACTGCAACGACCTCCATTCTACGACAACAACCAGAACCGACTTAAAGTGCCTTACAAAGCATGGACGTTCAAATCATGACCGCAGTGGACGTTTGTTTTAGGTACTTATTTGATCAGCTAAGAACGATTTCGAAAGCGACACTACGAGCGCATCATATCTGCAACATACGTCATCAATGTTCAATCAGTTTGGTATTGAGGTATTGTTGTTGGAAAGAACTGGGGATCTGAAACATCGTGGCTTAGACGTAAAGCATTTTATGCAGCAAATAGGCTAGCCTCCATCTGTCTGTGCTCTTATAACTATATCACTTATTAGTAGCTAATGATGTAGAGGATGGTAAACCACAGTTTGACTTAGTATGGAAAATAGAACACAAGAACTGCTGGGTTACTCAGCAAAGATTTATACGGGAGGCTAGCAGGCTAGGCTAGGCGAGCATCTATAATACACCCTGCGATAAAGCTAGCCCGCGGCGGCGTTATATAGGCTTGGCCATCTCTGGTAACTCTTGGCACACGTGAAGTGTCGGGATAGAATGTCACCCTCCATCTCTTCCCGTCGGTGTCGACTAAGGGTAACACACCAGAAAGTGGGTTGCTTTTTGAGGAACTGATATCTCAAACTGCAATCCCGAAGACACCTGTCAAGCGTAGGAATTGTCGTAAACCCCCCGATGATGGCAGAGGTGTGTTCAGCAGTGGACAATCTGGCTGATACCGTACAGCACATCTCGTGTAAAATGATGATTGAAAATAATGATGAACATTTGAAAAAAAAAAGTGTTTTATGTGTTATTAACACACAAGTAAATAAACCTACTTAATGTGATGAGTTTTTCCATCGTTGGCAGGGCTAGAATTGTACCCCCTTTATTTTTCCAAAGGATTCGTAAGATATGACGAAGAGAAGTATACTAGAAGATGGATAGCATCATCATCGGAACTGCTACCTTAAATTGTAATCACCAAGACGCCTGCCAACCGTGGGGATTAATGTAAACCGTATTCCTTCCTTTTATTCTTCCAGTGATATTATGAGTTATTTTTTTTTAATCATAGTCAATAAATCCGATACCTACCGATAACATTAAAATGCCTACATGTTTCCCTAAAATGTCCTTCCAAATAAAATAAAAGTCAATGTTCCACGTGGGAGTTACATTATTAGCTTCAGCAGAGTGAGTGCGGTGTGGGGTGTGTCACTCAATCGTTCCGTTATTGGAACGTGACTGCAATCGCAGAATTGGAAGTTTCGACACGACATCGAATTGGTACGCGCTGGAAGTAAGTAGCATCACAATATATTCCACACAACATTTTTCTTCAGGATTTTTGCCATGACTGTAAGTAAATTCATATACTTGTTTCTCCATGCGACACGTGATTATAGTCCATACGCAGATGTTAGTTCTATTGTGCACCCTTGAGACACTTTTTACTTACAGTAAATAGAAATAACGGCTAGGAAGTACGACTTACCGAAAAGACTAAATTGAACTACCTATACTAATAAGATTCTAAATGTCAATCAAACCTTACCAATAAATTCACCATACACCACGTGGCTAGTTAAAAAAATAGCATCAGAGGTACAGTATATAGCTAGCTGAAAATAGCTGTAAATTGTGAAGTTCAATAGGGTCAGCATAAGTTTAGCAGTCGACATCTTTCAGCTGGTGACGATGATGATGAAATAAATAGCTTCTGAAAATATGGTAAATTGTCCAAAAGTTATATGTGCTTGAGGCCTTATTTAGTAGTTTTATGTCACTACATTAAAATTAAATATTCTACGAAGGGATACACAACCCGAGTCCAAACATAAGTCACAACGTGTTACAACTCACACCCTTGTAGCGGCCATATTGCATTGCGATCACGCAATGCACTATGGTGAGTGACAGCTTGACAAGCTCCCTTGAAATATTGCATTTACAATGTTGATATTATTTGAAAGTACCTACTTACATGACAAAATTCATATTTTGAAGAAGACGGTGGACCTGATTTGATTTTCTCCAAGTTCAGCTTCAAGTTTCTTTAAAAAATGCTGGTTGAAAACACTCGTGACCTGCATGATCCCACTTGCTAATTCACTCACGTACTTTCACGTGCCTGTTAATTTTCAGGTTATTTACGTATATAGTAGAGGTATAGGTGCAGATCTCGATCTAGACCCTACTTATGTAGAAAAGATGCTGCAGCTTCCGAATTTTTAAAATAAACTTCTATATAAGAAATCATATAATAAACAATTTAAACGGATGCCATCACGTTTACTTTGCAGTGATCGTGTCTATGGTCACATAAAAATGACAGTTGTCTTTTGACTTGCTTGAAAAAATATTTTTCCTCTTTAATCTTAATGTACTCAGTATTCACTCACAATAATCAGCTTTCTTGCATTATGTGATATGCTTGGTAATTAAATAATAATAAATACATTTTAATACGAAAATACAACCCGTAAATTTTTTTTGTAAATTATTTATAGCCTATTTTTATCAGGGGTAATAATAAAAGATTCTAATGGTGAAAGAATTTTACAAATCGGTCCAGTTGTTTTAATATTATTTGTAACATACAAAAACCAAATCTTTCCTCTTTAATATATATATATATATATATATATTATATATATTAGTTTGAATATGGGAGTCTGCTACTGCACCACAACGCATTCATTCAACATGCCATCTAGTCTAGCAACTTACTCGTACGTTCAAAAACGTCAAGCGGGAAGCTGCGGTGAGTTTGTTGGCACCACTAGATTGGTACACTGACAGTTCAAATAAGGTTGGCCAACATGGCAGAAATCAGGCACTTTGGTTTGATTAATTAATATCAGAAAACAAGGACCGTGAACTAATTAGTCTACAAATACATAAAAATAAGACCACACGCTGGCACTGACTATGTATCGAGTGGTCAAATTTCACGGATACTTCTATTGTTGTAACCCCATGCAGCATTATCTCATCATCAACCATGATAATGGTAAATGGCAAGATGACAGCAGTTACTACAAACTTCCAAGACGATATACTATATTGTGGTAGGTTGATGTGTGAAGAGTTTAACATCGATTCTGCGAGGCTAATTTCAAATAGCTATTGAAGGAGAAAGAAGCCATGGGGGGTAACACTTGTGTATTAAGAATAAATCTTGATATGATTTTGTTAATTCTCATCTGCACCGGATCCACATTTTCACCCTTATAGGCTCTGGCATTGAACATATTATATAATAATAATTCTGGCTTTAATTCTGATGACGAATATAATTCTCACTTATTATCGAATTCATATATGTGACAGTTCCGGAAACCTACAGTCCGAATGTAAGTAAAATATTATTCAATGACTGACATTATGAGTATTCACACTTTCTTTTGTCTAGTTTTAAATTTATAGAAGTACATATAGGTTTTAATTTTGTAATTATCATATGGCATTTGCTCTGGTTGGTCAGTATAATTTTAACGTAATTGTTAAGAACTACTAGTGACATCTACATATACGACGATGCACCAACTGATAGTTGTAAAGGTTGGTGCATACACTACAAGCTGAATTCTGCAATCAGCACGGACCGCTGAGTGCACGTTATACCTGAAGGCTAGCACACCGCCTTCAGAGCATTACTCACATTTATTTTGTTGTATTTGAACATCCAAAACGCTATGTAGAATTTGCACTTTTCTCTGCAACCTAACTAAATATCAGCAGACGAAGAAACAATATCGTTTTTATTGAATCACCAACAAATTCTAAATACCTGACTGACAATTCTGGAATTTCAGTTACACATCACCGCTAACAAAATATAATTATTTGGATAGTATATAAAACAACGACCTTAGCTTGTTTGAATATGAAAGAGCTGAGATCTTTTGAATTAATCTCAGTATAGACGAGACCGACAAAAAAAGTATCAGAATTCTATAACGACATGCTCCGTAGCCATTCCCAATTATTGTCTCAAAGTCAAAGTCAAAATCATTTATTCAATTTAGGCGTCTACGACGCTCTTATGAAGGTCAATTACAAATTTTAATATTGAAATATAAATACATTGTACTGCCACGTTCAGCAAACAAAAATTATAGAGCCACTGCGAGAAGAACGGGTCATGTAACACTAACTATACGTAATTATTCTCACTGTGCCACTGCCACAATGACTTCATTATCTCACATGATGTACTTAACCAATTATAATTCCTCTCTAGACGTTAAATCCTCCCCATTACTGCTGTTAAATATCCCATTTGCTGAATAATAAAAGCGGATCACATTAATTAGCCGTGTATCTGCTCCCTGATTAAGAGTGCAGTAGCGAAACGGCACCGGGTCAACTTTAATTGGCTCGCCGTTGTTTTTGAAGGCACTTGCACACTCACGATCAGATATCTTACATTGTATTTATTTACTGACTAATTTCAGCTCATGACATCGCCCGCGCTGAACTTGTTACAACCTGGTTAAATGAAAAAACTAATCTAAAATAGCGCTGAAAGTCATTGCAAGTAAGAGGTGATGATTTTCGGCACCACTTTAGTTTCATTTCTTGGATTAAACTATCGTTCTCGTTCCATAACTACAACCGCGTGAAAAGTAATATGTGCTATTTCCAAAACCTATGTGAGTACAAATCTTAAATCTGTTCTGCCATGACGATGGTGGCAAACACATACACTTCGCTTACTGTATCAGCCAGATTGTCCACTGTTGAACACAGCCTCCACCATTAAAGGGGAAGTTACTATAATCTCCATGCTTGGCAGGCGTCTTTTGCAGGATTGCTCGGCAAGATGTCAGTTCCACAGAAGGTGCTGCTGCCCACTTTCCGGTATTTTGCCTTTAGTCGCCTCTAACGACACCCACGGGTAGCAATGGGGGTGACATTCTAGCCCGGTACCCCACAGGACTTCGCTTATGGTATAGGTACTTATTAAAATTTACTAAAATTAACACACAACCGGATACCATCCACTTGTTGTATATATAAAATACCTGTCTCAAATGAAGTAAAAGTATTAAATGTGTTATATAAGTATCAAATCTTATATCTTAGTTCAGCTGTGTTTAAGTATCAATATTTGCATGGCTTTCTCGTATGCTGCTGGAGACTGGAATTTATGCTGGAAATTTTAACCTTTTTCTTCGGCCAGAGATGATCATAGAATTTGATGAACTTCAATTAAATATTTTAATGCGTATTATATTATAATCATTTATATAAGAATTTGTACTTACAAATGATCACGCTTTCGGGATCTGGAAAACAAACAGTATAACAGCTAAGGTTAAGTATACCCGAATAGATTTAGTCATTTATGTTTGTGCTTAGTACAAATTTTATCTTTGATTTTCTTAAATATACCGAATTTTAACACTCAAAAGTGTGAAATAATTTATTTCAGTTTGTACCATGCTACTTCACACAAGTAATTTTATAGTTGTCAAAGTACGAAGTCATTTCCTTTATGTCATAAAAAAACATTTTTTTTAAGTGTTGCATGCTGCTTACTAAATCATTGCCACTCATCTAAAATACTGTTCATCATCGGTCATACCATCACATCATCCTCATAATATATATTCAAATATACATTTTTCCGTGCATTGAATCGGTTCAGATTTTGATAAAATTATATGGGACTAACTTGGAGGTATTCCCTACCTAACGAAAAAAAATCATCAAATCAATACTTAATTTACGGGGTGATCGCGTAACAAACATACAAAAATAATAGTAAAATTATGAACCTCCTTTTTTTGGAAGTCGGTAAAAAAATGCTTAGGTCGATATTTAACGGCTTATCGAAGAAGCGAGGATTTAAACATGTCTCGAGGTCGTAAAAGAATAACATATAACCAAGCAGTTCATATAAACATGAGGTCTCCTGTGTGCGAGCTCCATTAGATGTGCGATATGCCGGCCAGGGTTAATGAATAGACTCCGACATGTGGACAGTTGTTGTTCTTGCTCCGGACAATGTTTTGTCTCGTAATTGCGTGATAGAGGTCGCCTGGGATTAGATTTTGCTTGCCTTTGGGTGGTATTTCGTACAATTTGAGTTGGATGGCCGTTTTCTCGTCTGTATCTACCGGTCTACCGGTATTTTGTGCATATTTCGCTAATCTTTATATATATGAATTGTTGAAAAAAATCATACTCAATTTCCAAACTATATACTCCAAGAACTTATACTCTTTGACCATAAACTCAGGTATATGTTAGGTCGAAAGGGTATATGTTAATAATATGTTTAACATAGAATTACAGGTTCTCAAGGAGTAGTCTAAGAGCCGTTGAAGATCGACCTTTACCCATCAGATAACTCGATGAGAGATATTTTTTTATTATGCCTATGATAATTTGCCTATCGAAAAGTTTTCATTGAAATTTGTGATTGAAAAAATTTTAATACATTTACAACGTGGCAATGCGGCCAGCTTTTTGGGAACACTCCTTAATGGTAGCGGAATATTGGATAAGTTTGTCGTAATTTTAAGTTTTTTTTAGTTAAATATATTTATTTTAGTCAGAAATGTCTATTGTTACACTTTATATAAAAAACATATACAATTAAAAATGTAAATAAAAATAAATATTACGACATATTAAAATTATACATTTTTATTTCATGTAGGATTTGTTGCAGGCAAGCATATACGATTGGTCGTGTAACGAAAATATCTTACTTATGATATCAATTTTGATTGGACAGCAGATCGGTGTAGTTACTAGTTACCTGTACTGACTTACCCATTCACATTGCTTGCCGGGTAGCCATGCACAGAAATAAGTAGGCAAGTCTTCCTAGGCATATTCTGTGTGTTAAAAACGAGATGAAATTCATTCGGTTATGAAAAGAGTGAAGGTAATGAAAGAAACTTGATTAAAATTAATTCCAATAAAAATATTTACGAAAACTTTTGGATAGGCAAGTTATCATAGGCATGTTTGTTAATAAATTATAGCTATTTATTTTAATTATAGCTATTATAGTTAAAAAATTATAACTTGAAGCAGTGATGGCTCAGTGGCATTGGCTATGGACTGCCAGCAGCAGGTTCATGGTTCGAATCCCGCCGCGGGCTTGAGCTTCACCGCATGGTGGAAGGGCTTTTTGCGAATGCCCGCCTGGCTAGCGACCACCCTCAAGTTGAAAATCTGTCGCCAAGCACCTAACGATGTGTTCCGGCAGCAGTACTTGAGAGCCAGTGAAATTACAGGCACATAAGACTTAACAACTATGTCTCAAGGTGACGGGCGCAGTGCAATTCGTCACTTGTGTGACGAAATGCATCTGTTATAGGCAGAGGTAACCGCTTAACATCAGGGGGGCCTCGAGCATGTTCCGTCACAATAACATAAAAAAAAAAAATTGGTAAAAAATATGTCTCATCATGTTATCAGATGGGTGTAGGTTGACCTTCCACGTTTTCTTTACTATACCGCATCATAGCGTTAGTGGATTATTGACAGGCTTTCTTGACTTGATGGTTGTAACCACTATGCAGTGAAGCATATAAGAAGGTAAGTAGGCTATCGTCGCTGTATTTATTATAAATGTGGTGAATTTTACTGTCAGCTGTTCTATTTGTAAGCAATACGTTTTTAACATAATAGTGCGGATATAAACGTGTTCTTTTGATAATAAATACTTTTAAAAGTATCCTAAAAAACATTAAATAATATTTAAATAAAACACTTAAAAAGCATCGATCGAGAACATTCTCGATCGTGCGCTCGGTGAGTCAAGACCTCCTGACGATGCTTCGTTTAGTAGCGAAACTAGTCGGGTATTCTTCCGGTTAGGCTGCGTGATGTTTGTGACGTCACGTAGATGACAAGAAAAGTAGGCGGAATTGTCACTAGATATATAATTTTATGCTTTTTAAGTGTTTTATTTAAATATTATTTATTGTTATTTAGGATACTTTTAAAAGTATTTATTATTAAATATGGATTTCCGCAAAGTAACGCCTGAATCTATTCATTCGTGTTCTTTTGATATAATCTTATTAAATTTTGAAGGTTTTGCTTCCTACATTTTCCAATTGAGGATAGTCCCCAAATTGGAAAATTTATCTCCTAAGCACAGTAGGTATTAAAAGCCTAAGAAAAGAAGTAGAGGTGTCTCTGTTACACACATAATTATTTAAATAAATAAATAAATATCTGGCAAAATGTGTGTAACAGAGACACCTCTACTCACATTTTGCCAGATCGAGAATGTTCTCGATCGTGCGCTCGGTGAGTCAAGACCTCCTGAAGATGCTTCGTTTAGAAGCGAAACTAGTCGGGTATTCTTCCGGTTAGGCTGCGTGATGTTTGTGACGTCACGTAGATGACAAGAAAAGTAGGCGGAATTGTCACTAGATATATAATTTTATGCTTTTTAAGTGTTTTATTTAAATATTATTTAATGTTTTTTAGGATACTTTTAAAGTATTTATTATTAAATATGGATTTCCGCAAAGTAACGCCTGAATCTATTCATTCGTGTTCTTTTGATATAATCTTATTAAATTTTGAAGGTTTTGCTTCCTACATTTTCCAATTGAGGATAGTCCCCAAATTGGAAAATTTATCTCCTAAGCACAGTAGGTATTAAAAGCCTAAAAAAAGAAGTAGAGGTGTCTCTGTTACACATATAATTATTTAAATAAATAAATAAATATCTGGCAAAATGTGTGTAACAGAGACACCTCTACTCACATTTTGCCAGATATGATTTTGTTCAACGTAAAATATAGTATGAAGCTTTTTAATTAAATGTGTTTCATTACTTAGATGAATAAAAGCTTAAGCAATGTTGCTGAAAATTCGTTCTTTGACATCCATTAAGGTATTTACTTTATAATGTTTAATTTACCGCTTCCAATACACAGTAGCACGGTACCGTGCTCACTGATACCCCATATTTCACTCGTTCAACGTGTGAGTAAGCATTTGTGACGCTGCGTGGCCATCCACAGGATTAATGGCTTCTGTATTATATTCTGCTGGCGTCAAAGTTGCTCTTTCGACCTTTGTGAGGTACGACAAATTTATGTCTAGCGAACAAATTTATTCTAATATGAATTCTATTGAATATTTCACTTAGTAGCTTTGAAGTATGATAAACCAAACAAAATTAAAGTGCATTCATGTCATATATCTGTTGGTAGAAATATTTGTACCTACAAAATTGGGTGAGTCCTGCAGAGCCATACATTAATGTCAAAAAGAAGAGGCATATCAGGAATAATGGACGTCTTCCGACTGCTGATAATATAGAAGATGGTGTGTGAGCGAATGTTTTCCACCCGATGCAATTTATCGCAGGTCAGCAATTTAACCACTCTCAATTGTTTTTTATTAAAGGTTTTGGTGTCAAGACTCTTAAGCTTACACAAGATGATTTTAAAGCTTCTGGATCTCAAAGACAGCTGCTAGAACTTGTATTAACACTGTTTGGTGCTTCGTTACCGATTTTCTTCCTGGGGTTTTTGTTGATGCCTGATAGGTTAGCCTTAGACTACTTTCTCACCTGATGATAAGTGATGATATGGTCAAAGATGTTGTTCCGGCTTAGGTTAGCCTTATTGGCTCTCAAGGACAACTGCCGCAACACGCCGTTAGGTGCTTGGCGACAGATTTTCGACTTGAGGGTGGTAACTAGCAAGGCATTCGAAAAATGCCCGAACACCATGCAAAGCCAGTATTTTAAGCCCTTATATGATATGGACTGAAAAGCCCGTAGCCAGATATGATCCATGGACTCCATGCGCAGCGCAGCAGACTATAAGCCATTGCCACTGTGCCATCATTGCATCGATAAATTAGAAAGTCCTTACTTTGAAACTTGAAACTTTGAGTTAGTCTAAGATAATATTAAATGGTGTTTATTTAAACTTTCTTTCTGCATGTTTTTTTATTAATTCTATTGATATTTATTCTATGTGTCTATTAATTCTATGTGTAATTGTGTAAGCCTCTACGTGCACCCGTAAAGATAAATAACCAGAGGTTAACCGCTTCTGTCTATTAATTCATGACTTCCGCAAACCATCAAAACGGACGGCTTTTTAATATTGCAGCAAATCCTATTACAAACAGCTTGGTGTTAACAAATCACACCGAGGTAAGGGCGACATAAAGCGAGCGCGAAATATTAATTTTAATTTATTCAGACTGTAAACCCGCTACGGCCGTAGCAGTAAATTAAGTAAGCGGAAGAAAGCTCATTTATTTTTGGGCGGATGCGGCGAATTTCACATCCGCGTTAAATACACAACCCGGCGAAACGCACACTTTCTCGTTTCGAGTGTTTTCAGTTAAAATTTAATTTCGGTCGGCAAATTACTGTCTTTTTGTTATTCACTTTCTGAATTTCTGATGACGGAATTAGGCCGGCGCCTACTCATTAATTCATGCGAGGGATCATGTTAAATTGAGAATTGTTATTAAATATTAATCAAAAGAATTTTCCTACTGTATAGTACGTTCAAAAGATTGGGATCCAGCAATATCTACTTATATAGTTAAGATATCTTATTAGATGAACTCAATAAGAACATGAAGGCCCTTATTTTATTGTTTACTGCTTATATGAAGGCTGATATTATACCTGTCCTGATGGTAAATTATAATGTGGCCAACTTAACCTAGAATTCCCATTCTAGCACGGTTTATTTTAAGGGCATCTGCATGAGCACCCTGTTGGGTTCTTTGCAAGTGAGATAGACAAGCAAGCATTAGCAAAATACCGTACCCCCATGCGTCGGAGCTCAAGTTCACCACGGCGGGATTCACACTGTAAAGATTATGTTCTGAATGACGCTGCCAACTGCAAAAGCAGGCTGCAACTGCCACGCGTCTGCGCTGGGCCCCCGCAACTGTACCTACTTGCAGCTTGGCGCTCGGAAGTTATTTCATGGTAATACGTACAAACCAATCAAACACTGAACTATCACTATGCTTTCTATTTTGCACATAATTATCATATGTTCGGTAAAGGTGTTGTAATTACCTTACAATGTTTGGGGTCAATTCTATTTCGTAGCTCGCGGAAGATACTATCTACTACTAAATCACACTAGCGAGTAATCAAATTTTCGAACTTCATTCCTTGACATAAAATTTGTACTTTGGGAATATAAGATTACATTACTTACACATGTAATAATTATGAGAAAATTATTGTATTTTTTCACAGCTAAAATACCACACAACACTTGTAAGGAATTTTTGATAACATAAAAATTTTAACAAACTGGAGGTCTACTCCCAAAAACGAAGTTCGAAGTTTTGTTTGACGGATCGCACCTTTTCTTACTACGAAACACTTTCGGATCCGAATTTCGATCCGTACTTCGTGAATTGACATATTGCCCGTATTGTCAAATGTTATTTGGCATTTATTACTTCGTATTTAGACAGTAAGTTGATTATGGATGAATGATAATCTCATGATTGATACGCCTAACTGTTACGTCTGTCGAAAAGTTATCGTTTGCTGAGAAACTTACTACTTTACCTCAACAAAACTTGCGTGATTCCGACTTTACACATTTTAGTTTTTAACTGAGAACCTATGTACCACGTACACCGAGTAAGCTTTTTCATACGGTATTTTCTACACATGACCATTTTATTCGCATTGTAAATTTTATCCCTCGTTTGCAGCATACATCATAAAAATGAAATTAATTCATTTTCTATTCGTATAATGGTGATGCGCTTGGTTGTGGAAAAAAAAGTTATGGAGTTCGAACATGAATGTACACATACCTATGTATTTAAGAGTCGCGGTTATAATATATTAAATCATTCTTGTGTTTTCAAGAATATGTTTACTTAATTTAGGTACTCGTTGCATGGTTGTTCATAGAAAGTAGCGCGAGAAATAGGTACGTCAAAAAGAAGAAGCCCCAATTATGGGTCTGCCACTTCAGAAAATAAAAACATTCTGACGAACGGTGTAATGAACATAATATGTTATATATATGTTATAGCCCATATTATGGGCTTATCTACTAATGTAAGTCCATGGTTGCATTATCATTGTCATATTCGAAGTAGAATTTACGAAAGAGTTTACAGTGTTAGGCATCATTCAATTGGGTTCTTTGTTTGTCAACGACACAACCATCACTCTGAAAAATATTTGTTTACTACGAATACATTAAATTCTACATACACATACATGAATAAATAGTTTATTAATTATCGAAACATTCTTGTTCACAAATTCATTTTGGTTATTAGTTTTTGATTTAATACCGGTTTTTACATGTCTACCATAAAGAACCGACCAAAGATTTCAATACTTTAATATTTGTCTATGAATCCCAAACCAAGACCGTCCGTCCAAATCGCATCCGAAGTTATTTGGTAGTAGGGTACAAGTTCGATGTTCGTCGTTACTTCGATCCGAAACGAAACTTCGAACTTCGTTTTTGGGAGTAGACCTCCTGATACGTTTGGACGGTAATGAACTATACGTTCCCCTCAAACTGATAAATGTAGGATGCAAATTTGTGGAGTGTATTACTTGTGTACCCTATACGATGGTTTTATTTTTAAAGCATTATGACTTATGCTTGCGATAAGATTCCACAAAAGAGGTTTTGAGATTTCTACCTAAGGAGTTTGAAAAGAGTAAATAGAATGCTAACAAGTGGTCAGAATAGATACTTTAAATTGGTTGTATAACTATAACATGATGTATGTACTATGTTTATTTATAGTAAAAACAATATTCTAAGGATTCAGTAAGATGAAATCGTCCAAAGTAGAACGATTTTTCTGTTTTTACCGAATTGCGCGTTTGTTTCTAATGAAATGCTGAACTCCTTGGATGGGAAAGAATGTCGCATAAAATTAAAATTATCATAACTTTAATAGGTGCACAGTACTATCGGGATAGTCTTCTCAGACTTTCTGTGTATTGATGGCGGTTTCAGCAGGTGGCGGAATGAAAAGAAAGTCAAATCTTATTGAACAGCCGTATTACTTTACAAAATCATTCTAAGATTAATTAGTAAAATTTTTCGTATTTTTGATGAAAAGTTGAGAGTTATACATGTTGTACATGCGGGCGTAAGTATTTAATTGCATCGTCATCAAAAATGCTTATAGTTCGAGGCTTATACCTACCACAGATTAAATTAATAGCACAATACTTACTGTACTTGGTTAACAATATAGGTAGGTACTATTAATATTATTGCTACTGATTTTTTTCTATATATCCAAATATAATAACTTACATAGATGTGGATTTTATTTTATTACAGTATTAAAGTCATGAAATTATTAGGCCTTTATATCCCCAAAGAGTCTAACATCAGTCACTTTAAAATGTTTACTTTGATAGAAATTTCTAGTTCAACACCTGTTTATACTTCAGCCCCTTTCATACGCTACATGAAAAGGGACCAAAGTACTAAAACAAGGCTTTACATAACGGAGTTACTGAGAAAATCTACCTACTTGGTTTATAAGCCCAGCTGTCATCAGTAAGCTTGCCTGTTTCATGAGAAGGTACGTCATCACAGGAGGGCTTAGCATAAAATACCCTCGCTAAGTAAACTAAAGCAACACTATTCCAACTAGTGGTACCATAGTCACAGCAAACAGTACCTGCCTTTTGATAGTGTTTATTGTGATAAAGTTGTTTCGTTTATAATTAAGGTATAGGAATAAGTTTTATAGCGATTTATTTGTTAATTTTTTTACACGACTGCCCAGAAAAAGGAGTATTATGTTGTCAGGGTTCATGTATGTATGTTTGCGTATTTCTTTATTTTATTATTTCTTCTAAACGGCTTAACCGATTTTGTTGTATGAGATATCGTTAGATTTTTCTTGATATCGCTACTGAAACTAAGTATCTACAATAAAAAATAAAATGCAAACTGGATTTTAGACGCAATATTGTGAGGTTTTTATCCAAACACACCGAGTCGGCTATATCTAAATGAAGGGCCTTAAAAAACAGCCCCATAAGTATATTTAACTTAACGATAAAACTTTTGGCAAAAATAAATAATGTGCAGTCGGGTTCATTACTTTTCTAAATTAAATTATACCAACTTGTAATCAACCATATTAAAAATCCAAGCTAAAAAAAGCTTAGCGACTCTTATTCAGTATTTATACAACTTTATAGGAAGCATATTACATGGTTAGTCACAATTTATTTGTTATTGTGTTACAGCTACAAAAATATTGGCCAGTCTAGGTAACAAATCGATTTTGGGATCGTGCCGTGAGCCAACATTCGTTCGAGTTTCCCCTCTCTAAGCCGAGTGTTAAAAGTTTTTTCAGAATTAATCCCTGTGTCGATCCTGTCGTGCAACGCAGTTTACCAAAATACCTACAGCAAATACAAACACGAAGATAACGATAGCAAAATAAGTCAGGTCGGAAAAAAAATATATCTTTAATATCTATTTGTATATAGTAAATGATGAAGCACTCGTAGCGTCGCTAGATTAGCCGTTCCTAACCGATAAGCTAAGTTAAGTTAAGCTAAGTTAAGCGTCCGCTACGGTAATCAAAAAATTCAAATTCAAAATCATTTATTCAATTTAGGCGTCTACGACGCTCTTATTAATGAATCAATTACAAATTTTAATATTGAAATATTCTACATTGTACTGCCACGTTCAGCAAAAAAAAATTATAGAGCAACTGCGAGAAGAACGGGCAAGAAACTCGGGGCCATTCTTTTAAACATCTTTTAACAATGTGTTATCATCAATTGGATGGGTGACCTCTAATGGCATTACGACGATCCCGGTTGTTGTCTTAGAATGGCAGTCATTATATCATGGTGGTAGGGCATTTTGCGAATGCCCGCCTGGACAGCTACCATCCTCAAGTAGAAAATATGTCGCCAAGCACCATCTTACGGTGTGTTCGGGCAGGTTTCTTAGAAAGCCAGTAAATCTAGGTTTTTTGGGGTTTATGTAAATATTATTGTTATTTGTTAGGCAATCCCCTATCCCAATACATATTCTGTTAAAACTCCAACCAGCTGCCTATTACTGTGCCAAAGATCCATTTAAAAGTCAAACAGATAGACAAACGGACAGCTTGGGCATAGTATAATATATTTTTATTAAGAAATCTGAAACTAAACAAGATTTTTATTAACTTACAGGTTACTCAAAAAAGCGTCTAGCACTAGCAAAGTTTCTGCATGTTATGCAATCTATATCTATACAAAGTTTTAGGAATAATTAATCTAATTTATTATATTACCGGCGGTATGCCTTTATTTCACAAAATACTACGAAATATATACAGCACTACAGCTACTGCAATAAAAGCATTTAGACAACCTATAACTCATAACAGACTCACAGGCAGTCTGAATGCTCCAGCCCACTACCAGTTGGCAGCGTGCCCAGTATGCTGGCAGCATTGCCCCGTTGAATTGCAATGCTTATTCGTTGAGCCAAATAGGTGCCAGCATTTTGATCACGCGTCGCATCGACCAAGCGCTCAGATAAGTTTTGGAAAATACGATGAGCCCTCGATCCCCACGAACCCAGCGTCTCTACACAAAACGGCTCAAATATGTAGTATTAATCTAATTATCCAAGGATATTAAATATTCATTTCAAATAAATTTAATTTAAGTAATTTACAGCGAAGAAATGTTTTAGAAGTCTCTGGATACAGTGAAGATAACGGCACTTGTTACGCACAACGCATGTACACACTCTAGCACACAATAAATCATTGCTTTCATTACGCTTACAAACAGGTAGGTACACGAAAGTAGAAAATTGCCATGTCGCAGGAACAACGAGGGAAAATAATTTATTATTCGTCGGCCGCAATATTACTTACGACAGTGGGAATCGAAATAACTATTCGTAGAATTATAGCATGTGACAACAGTAGATCAAAAGATTATACTCGTATTTTGTCGCTGACAGTCACTTTTTGACGCAAAGTGTCTGTGCATATTCCACACGTAACGTACAGTAATAAAATTATAGTATAAATATAATTAGGTATATTAATATAAGTTTAAATATTTTTCTTTTTGAAATAATGCAGATCACACTACAAAATAACGGGATCCTGCCGAGGACAATTTAGAGTTATTAGTCATGGTGGCTTAACGCTTAAAGCATGCCCCTGCTATAGGCATAAAAGGCGCGGGTTCGATCCCGCACATGACCATAATTTATGCTCTGAAATTAAAACTGAAATGTGCAATTAAGAATCAATACAACCTAGAATACTTATTATATTGAGCTATTAACCAATCTACTCGTATGGTTAGCTACCTAATTTGTATTGAAGGCCCTTTCAAATTTGAAACTTGTTTATATCAATAACAAATATTAAAATGACAAAAACTTTACAAAATTAAATACAGTAATATAAGTTACGAAAATAAGATAAAACACCTAACTCCCACTCACCCACTCTCTGACTTTAATGGACATATTAATGTATCGTAGACCATTTCAAATTTCAAATTTGGTAAGATAATGAATGATCATTGTAAATTGTTTCGTTGAACTAATGAATAAATTTAAATTATGAATGAACTAGAGAGAGTTATTCCGTTATATGTTTTTATAACTCTAAGGGCCCGTTTCAAAATATCCTAATAAAGTTTCGGGTTGCTATGCAACACATAAATTAACTGAATGATAAAAATGACACTTGACATGCAGCGCGTTTCAAGCTTTAACCGATGGATAGGCTAAATCGATGACTGTGAAACGCAAAGATTGTTGAATGATTGTTGAAGAGTGTTTTATTTATTAAATATGTTCTGGGTAGTAAAACCGGAACTTACTTGAACATTCTGAAACAGGCCCTAAATTTAATTGACTTAGTTAATATCATACACCGTTTAAAATATCAGGCCAAAGTATAGCCATTACATCTTATGCCATTACTCGTAGTTTTTGCCACGAATTTTATTTAAGGGTTTTCTTTTATGCTATGTCAAGGTAGCTCTAAATATCTGTTCTCTGTCGTGTATCAATAATATTCTTTCTGTAGTAAGTTATAAAACCTAAAACTATACACACCGTAATTTTTACAAAAAAGGGAAAAAATGGAAGTAGTTCGTAACAAAATCAACTTACATAAAATACAGATATCCCTACTGCATATAAAATCATCAGTGAGAGAGAAAAAAGAAACATTTTTCTCTCACCGGAAAACGCATGTCATTCCGACTTTCCGGGACGGTCCCGACGTCGTTCCGACATCGCCATTTTATCGCGCACCGGTCCGGTAGTGTGAGACAAATGTGTTTTATTAGGTTGGGCTAAGAACTATGTGGGTATTTTCTACGTTACTTATTATTTGTAAAGACGCTTTGTGTGTTTCTTATATCATCAATAGTGTTTTTCTCATTTCATTATGTACTATTTTTATTAAATGTGTAAATGATATCTACTACCAACCTTTATATATTAACCTATTGTTCAAAACACTCGCTCGTAACTGGCCTTTAAATGCACCGATTTTAGTGTCATAATGTAGTCTATGACGCACTCGTGTTTTTTGTTTACTTTACCGCACTAGTGTTTTAAATAGAAAAAAACAACGTTTCCACACTTCTCACCAAGGACATAGTAGTTTGTCTCGTTCGTTTTTCATATAAAAACAAACCAAAAAGTTTTTTACCTACTGAAGTAGAACTTTAGGAGATTTAATTATAAACCTTCTTAATCAGAGTATTATTGCTATCAAAAAGATCAAGAAAATATTTTCGTATTAATTCTTCGTAAGTGTGTTGAAAAACATCGTATGAAACTCGTGCGCGCTGTTTATGTTGTTGCTTCGATCTTCGATCTCAAGCCTAAAACCCGTCTTGATTGTAATAAACAACTTCGCGCATTGTTGCTTATTGTACAATTTTAAAACTGATAGGTATAATCTGTATTACATAATATTATGAGTAATCAATACCCATAACGTCCACCGTTGAACCCCCGCTTAGCAAAGATAACCTTCAAAAAGATACGCATTGAAATATGAAACTATATTTCAAATATGTTACCAAATCGTCATGAATTTAAATCTAAATCTAAGAAATCGCGACCTGAGCTGCAACATATTATAAATTAGTTTTACTGTTTTTCAGTACGAAAATCCTTCATGTACTTTCAATTAGATTTTTAATATAGGTTTTCACGACTATAAGAATAAGGCGCCACATGAGTCACAGTAAATGCACAAAAAAACATGAAAATGCTGGGAGCATTTCCTATGATCAACATTCATTGTACCCGTACAGGCCGGGGTCCAAGACAGGGCCCCAGTCTATACTGGACTGAATTTGTTTTTCTACTGAGGAATTTTTATTGAATTCTTAAAAATAAATATTTAAATTAGACAAAAAATATATAAGAATAATAATAAAATAGCCATTTATTGCTTTAATACACAGAAAAAATTACAACTGAAGTGACAAACAAACAAAAATTTCAAACATAAAGTAAAAGGAGTATGCGCAGCATTGTGCATCGCAGACGTTGAGTACTAAAGTGCGCTGCGCTGTTTTTCGTTATTTATTTCATATTTGTATTCATCAAATATAGTTTAACGTAACAATTAGATGTTAAATGCAATGAAATATTTCCTTGAAGGGAATGAAGTAAAGGGAGTCGATGGAATTTCATGCATCTCATTGACCAAACGCTGATAAATTTTGGAAAACTATAAAATTAAAAACGCATCCAGCGATCACTTTTTTAGATTACCTGGAAACTGAAAGATATATGACTATAAAATAATTTTAGTAAGTAAAATTATTATATAGTGTACATAGTTGACGGTACATAATGTGTGTATTTTTAATGGACAAGTATTTCCTTTTATCCCCCGAAAAAATGATCGATTAATAAAAAAAGTGAATAGAGTAAAGGAAAGTGATTGACACGAGTGAAATAGGTAGAACTAAATGGAAACACAAAGTAAGCAAATGTAATTAAAATGCTGGAGAAGGGTAGCTACATCACATGTTTACGTACAGCAGGGCTGTAGGTAGTTATTTTAACGACAGAGCCGAGTTACCCCCAAAGCCTATCGACTGCCATCCTTAGACAACAACTGGGACAGACGCGCGACGGCTTGACGTGGTCTACGAAACACGGAAGCGCTTCGTTATAAATGCCACTAGATGTCACCTATCTAAATACTGACCGCAGTGAACTTTGCTTTACCTAGTTGGTTGAACAACTCGACAAGCTCCGCTACAATGGCTTCATAATTTATAATCATAATATTTTTGAAGCGCTTGTAGCAAAGTTTGCTTAGCCATACTGAACAGATCAGCAAAGCTATGCAACGTCTGCCACGGTCTTGAGTTGGATAGTTGACCGCTGGTGACATTACTACTGAGAATCCATGATTCCATGCTTCCAAGCTTCGGAGGACACGTTAAGCCATCGGTCCCGGTTGTTGTCTTAGGATGGCAGTTGTTATAGCATAGTGGATGGCATTTTGCGAATGCCCGCCTGGCTAGCTACCACCCTCAAGTAGAAAATCTGTCGCCAAGCACCTAACGATGTGTTCCGGCAGCTGTCATTGAGAGCCAGTAATTCTGGGTTAGCCTGAATAACATCATCGGCCACATCATTTACCATCAGGTGAGATAGTGGTCAAAGGCTAACTTATCAGGCATACAAAAATCTTTAAATTTAACTAACTAGAGTTGTTATAGTCTCGGAATATTGTTGCACTTTTGAGATAAAATAGCAACCACAGCATGTTCAAATTAATCGCATTATTTCAATGGACCACTATATAGAGAACGACATCGCACCAATTAACGAGGAGACTGTGATTCGATATTGCTCGTTACTTAATGAATGCTGTTGTAAGACAAACCGGTAGCCTTCGACTGCATTCCCGGATAACTAAATAGCGAATGTTTTGGAACAATGGCCAGATACATTTATGAGCGGATTTTCTTAAGAGTTACAACTGCTATATATATATATATCTATACCTACTGTGCCACAGAAAAGAGAATAGTATTTTATATCTCTATGTACTGTGCAGCTACACAAAACATCCTTATTGATATCTTGAGTCATACATCATAATTATGATGCGTCTTTTTATGTCTGCCCAAAAAAGGACTCTTATGTTTTCAGAGTTCATGTAGGCATGTATGTATGTATTTTTGTGAGTTTTTCTTTATTCCACCATAATTTCTGAACGGCTTAACCAAATTTATCATATGAGATATTGTTAGATTCGTCTTGTTAGAGTAAGTGACACTAGCAACGTAAAATATTTTTTTTGGATTTTAGTCGCCACATTGTGAGTTAAAAGTTTTTTTCTATCAAACCCATCAAGTAGGATATGAGTATAAAGGGTTTTCAAAACTCTCTCTATCCATAAATATACATAATTTACAGTTTTAATTTCAATGAAACGATAAAACGTTTAACTAATATAAATATTTTGCGGCCTGTTTATTTACTTTTTTAATTAATTTATACTTTTACAATAATTCATTTTGAAGGACTCATCAATAGGTTGGTACTAATTCTGACTGTAACATGGAATTAAAATTACTAGAGTATATTGTACAGATTTCTTCACTTTAGATGAAAACGGTCAGGACAAACCATGAAACTTTCATAGGCTCGAACTTAATTATAATCACCTCACAAAGCAATATAAATACAAGTGTGTGAATTTGATGCAGCTAGGTGTGAAAATTTGTTAATTACGAAGGCTCGCCCCTTCACAGTAAATTAAAGATACGCATTTGTACGAGTAGGCTTTGTTTGCACACTACATCTTAGTGTGGGTGTAAATACTAATGTCACAGTAAACATACTGAGCTAAAGCTAATAGTGCGTGCTTTGTTTGTTACTAAGGAACTATGTAATTAGCTTACTTTCAGGAGGGCGTTGAAATCTGTAACACAGTTATATACTTCAGCAGGTGTCATCGATTCCCTTCATATGTTAATAACTAAATCACTATGTGGTTCCAAATAAAATTATTATTGTTATTATTATAAAGCTCATGTTAAATACAGTAAAACAATAAAAGTAAAATATGTTCCCTTATAGATAGTTTTAGTAACTACACTCAAAAATGTGCAAGGGAGCACCTTTAGGAATGTAAAGGTCTTTAGCGAAACTAGTGTCTTATTTTTTCCACTTTATTAGATAACACAAAATAATTCAACTCACACTGGATTCAATATTTTTAATGCGAATCAAAAACATAAACTAATCGTCTACTTCACCTGTTATTAGGGTAGCCATAATGTGTGATTTTTATCTCATAATTCATTAATTTTTGGTGCATTATTTAATTTCAAATTTAGTTTAGAATAAAGTTATTTTATAAAAAAAAATATGACCTCTATATATAATTAAAGTTATATCGCATGCAAAGCAAACTTCAAATATACATATTTTTTTCCGCTCGAGACAAATTTTGCTTAAAAATTATCAAATCAAATCAAATAGTTTATTTGCCAGAATACAAGTAAAGAAGATCTTAAAAATATTATTACACACAGTTATGCTCTGTCTGCAAGCAGACGTGCAAATATTTCATGCAGTTACATCGAAAATTAGTCTCATATTTTACATAAAAATTAGATTTATTAATTACACTTATTTATACATTTATTACTACAATTATTTATACATTTATACTCTTTAAATTTCTTAATACTATAAAAACAATTATTTAGCAGCCATGCAGTCAATTCTTTTACAAATTTATTTCCAGACAGTATTTTTTTGCTATTGGGCAAGCAGTTATAAATTGATAACGACATATAATAAGCGTTTCGCTTGTATAAATCCTTGCGGGCAGGAGGTTCAAATAAAAGATTTTCAAACTTAGATCTTTTTTGACGGGTATATGCTTCACTGCGTTTCAGAAAATAGTCAGGGTTTTGTTTGGCAAAAACACAAATATTTTTAATATATAAACATGGTAAAGGAAGTATGTTGCATTTTTTTAAAAGAGGCTTACAGCTGTCTAGAAACCAAGCCCTATTAATTAGCCTCACACATCGTTTCTGCACCATAAATACTATGTCTACCTCAACCGAGTTACCCCACAATAGGCCATAGCTGAGAAGAGATGACACATAACCATGATATGCCATCAACACAGCCTCCATGGACACTGTATTCCTAATTTTTTTTTATAATTTTATAATAGATTAATTTTTTAATTATATTTCCGTATTTTATCAAATACAAAGTCATACATATATATTAGCTTCCGCCCGCAGCTTCACCAATGTAGTATGTGGTTGTAATGGCTTCCTTTGGGAAGTATTGATTACCTGCAGGTTACTGCTACCGGCGGTATATAAACAATTTAAAGCTATAATATGTAATACCTTATTTCAGATAGGTATAATAGTACCTATCATCTGCATTAATACCTAATATAGTTATCAAAATATTACACGTTATGCACTTGATAGCATAGGTAATTAATATTGTGTCGTTAGATTTACGTTTTAGGCAATGTCCTTTGTTTTAATTTTAATATGTTGAATAAAATAGGACTTGCAAGGAACTATTAATAAGTATTTGTATCATGTTGAATCATTGTACATTTATTTAAGGTTTAAAATAAGGGTACTTGATTTGACGTTAGTCATATTAAATATATTATATTTGTTCAATACATATAATTGTATAAAATTAATAATAAGATTAATGTAATAATACCTATAATTAAAATAGTTATTTATAAGCAAATTGTAATCAAATAATTTAATAGTAAACCAAAATTGTTATTACTTGAAAGTATTGATATTGACTGCCGAAGTTGTTATTTGAAAGGGGCTCTGCCCAGCAAGTCAGTCGTCTTTAAGCAAGCTCAGAGTGAACAACTCAGATCTCACAGTGGTGTTGAAATATATTTTCAAAGTAGTTAACGACGAAGTGCTGCCCGATCAAGATTGTGTGAAAGTTAAGTGATTTATTATTCTCTTTTATGATATTACTGATCTAACCTTGTTTATATGTAATGGTTCTTAAAATGGTTTGTTAAAAAGGTTTTGACAGTTGTTATAAATTATATTGAATTATAATTATAATAATGTTAATTAATAATTGATGAACCAGTAAAAGTGTACATAACATGTATTTAGAAAGTAAGTATCACATTGTTAAAAGATTTTTAACAGAATGGCCCCGAGTTTCTTGCCCGTTCTTCTCGCAGTGGCTCTATACAATTTTGTTTGCTGAACGTGGCAGTAAAATTAGAATATTTCAATATTAAAATTGCATTTAGGCGTCGTAGACGTCTAAATTGAATAAATAGTTTTGACTTTGAATTTGACCTTTTATTCTATTAAACTAACACACTCTTCTAAATTACAATTATTATTTCTTCTAAACTGTCAATTTCAAAATAAACTGGAAACCTTATTTGCAACAAATGAACAAGAAATCTAATATTCTGGTGATAAATGGTTGTTGTTTTGACCATTTTGTTACTGTTCGCGCTGGACCTTATCAGTTTTATTTTGCATATTCATTGGCAACAATTATTAATGTATACTTAGCACTTTGGAGTAATTGCAGGGTATTTTTCGAATACTCGCCTAGCTTGCTATCACACTCAATTAGTAAATCTGTCACAGGATTGTTTAGCGGTGCGTTCTGGCAGCAAAAGTAAGTATTTTCTTGTAAAGCATATCAACCACTTTCGACCACAACATCGTTCAACACATCTGATATCACCAATGGTAGCGGTCGTAGACTGCTTTTTTACAGCCGAAACAGTTGTAAAAAACAGGGAGTGTATAATGAAAAGTTGTCCTTACAATTACTGATACCCAAAATTGTATCCACTGCCGTATATTCCAAAATCATACATGCCTTAGTAATATTAGTTCAAAGTTTGATAAAACAAAAAATAATTGATAATACATTTACTCAAATCATATTGAGACTGATTCCAAGATACTGGGCACCCTACACCTAAGTCCCACCCTTCTGTACGCAGGCCTCGTCATTAGGAGTGGGCACGCAAAGGGAAATTATCCTCACTTAACCCTCCTGGAGGCGTTAACTGCCACCTCAGAGGAGAGCACTCGCGACGATTACTTTATTATACGAATTGGAACATTTTTTCTTGAGAAGTAACATTTTTTGAGTCTCTTTGGGGAATATTAGAGATTTGATTCAGTTATCTCAGTAAATAAATATCGCAATTTACGGTATACAGAAGATAAAATATTTTAGTTGTTATTGTAAGTTTTTGTTGAGAAAAAGAACTCTTGTAATTTTGTTGTTCGTGTGTCTTATTAATAATTCAATATAGGTATTCAGAACCTGAAGAAACTTCAAAAACTTTTATCGGTACGTATAGGTTCAAAAATTTTAATAGCTTCACGGCAAAATAATACATAAAAATAAATGTTGAGTGTTGTCCCTATAGGTGGAATAGTATCATTAAAAAAAATTTGAAAAAAAAAAATTTAATTGCTGTCTATTGCCATTTTCATCTTCTGTTCAATCCCCTTTTCCTGTAAAATAAAGATATTGATTTCCATAAAGAGGCCTATTTCAATTTCTTTTCCCGTAAAGTGAATATGATGAGGATTGCATTGGTACCAAGAAAATGATATGTTGATTGGAGATTACATCAAATAAACTCGATTTTAAAAAAAAACGTCAAAATCTGTGAAAATATATTTACATTTCGCTGTTTGATCCACTCAAACTAAATGGATGATAATGTTATTTTTGTATGGTATAGGTGATATATTAGGGTATGGGGATATTAGGGTGACATGTTTAGGTAATGAAAAACAACTTTGTACTAAAAAAAACGTGACGGGGCGCCGAGGGAAAAAAAACGTCGACAGTTTGCTATCGATGCGCCATACCCGATCTACAGATTCAATAGATGAGAGGGTAAACATTAGTACCTATTAAAAATTCAAAATGGGCATGATTGATATTATACAAGGTATCAACGTGGGCCAAGAAGACACAATGAAAGAATTTTTCATAAAAACAATTATATAATAAGTAATTATGCGAACTGATAAGGCAACAAACTTGGCTACACATAATCTTTTTATGGTTCTTTAACCCATGGGGGGGGGGGTCATAAATTTACAAACTATTGGAGAACAAAATGTTTTGCCCCGGGCGGGGATTGAACCCGCGTCCTTCCGATTTCGCGCTGGATGCTGAGAACGCTCAGCTACCGGGGGGTCGGCTATGTCGCCAAAATTTCGTACTCCAATTGTATTTCTTAAACCGTCATAGGGGACTTCGCTTAGTACGCGGTAGTGCTTGTAATCATAATATTTATAATGTTAGGGGGGCTTAAATGCTTGAGAAATAACATAGAAAAACATATTATTTGAACCGTTGCATATAGATACATTTCCTAGAGCTAATTGTGAATGATTTTAAATATTTTTAATTAAAAATTAGGGTTCATCGTTCATTTTGTTGATTTTAGGACATCTTTATTACAGATTCTATCTCAAAACTTAAACTGGCTACTAATCTTATATTTTAAATTTAAATATATGGGAACCACTACTTTAATTACGCTGCGATTTGTAAAACAACACATGACATTTGTTTTTTAAGCACGGTCGATTAAAAAATATGTTTACTTTCAACAAAAGAAATAGGTAAAAAGTAATAAAAAGGAGATTATATTAAAATCAATAGCAGAAAAACGAGATAATATTAAAATCAATAGCGTATCAATAATGTACAGGTGTTTAGACTACTTATAATTATTTTCATAAAATTATTTTGCAAAAATCATTTTACCCTAATAAAAACCAATATTAGTTAATTTTTTAAAATAACGTTATACTGCTCACCTCACATTTAATATATATATATATATATAGGATAAAATCGAATATGAAATACTCACTTACCTACTTGTTTATAATCATGTTGTGTACAGAAGTAGTTAAACATATCTTTTGCTACGCACCTACCCACGATATCAAGAAATGTCATCAATTGTTCTTATTCGTATTCACTTACATATTTAAAAAAAAAAGAGTACCTACTTTGTAATTATTGCCGTATCTGCGCTTTCGCTTTTCCTTTTTTTATGTGAATCTGACATTATTTATATATTGAACAAAACATTCAATCAGAACCATATTAGTTGACATGTTCCCTATGTACATATTATATTGAAAAAGTTCTTTGATCTTTACACCATAATATGCACGGAACCTACGCTTCCCCTTCCTTGCAATCAGTGCAATATCAAAGTAAAGAATAAAATAAAAATCAGCATCATTTTTTCTGTAACTACGAGTAGAATTTAAATCGGCGTGAACCTTAGCAAATCTTTAATCTTGTCCCTCCAATTCACAACGCCCGATTGTTTTTCCGAGTGAGTGCATCAAAATAACAATTCGTTAAGGCTCTGGTCGGCAACCCTCGGAACCCCTCTGTAGGTAACTGTCTGAATGGCGATGGCTTGGACCATCGAAATTACCAGGCGGAACAACGGGACGGTAAATGGTTGCTTTACAATGTTCGAGGGGATGTTAGGAAGATTGTGTTTTGATAAGGTGGGTTTGAGTATTTTCGTTCACTTTAAAATAATAATGTTCATTTTGTTGTCTTACTTCAGGAATATTTTAGTGCCTTATAAGTATTAAAACTCTTTTTGCCAAATTAGAAGAAAAAATATTAGACAGAATGATTGATTTCAAAAATATAGCTGTAGCATGTCTTCGAAAGTTTTCTTATTTTACAGCAGCTTTGACCCAGAAAATAAATTTTCACTCATATTTTTGGTCTGATCATGTATGACTATGCCATTATTCAAAACGCCTTAAATTTGTTCACCATAGATTTGAAAATCGTCCTTCTCATGAAACATAATTCACATCACAGAAAAAATAAATCTCGCCTTCGTCCGACCCTGAGCTCAACAGATTAGAGTCAGACGGAGGTCTTTTAAAAACCATTTGCAAATCAAAAGTAAGCCTCCCGCGACAAGTTTTGATATTGTATCAAGTCGTAATAGTACAACAGTCATCGCGTGTAGACAACAATTTGGTAACAATCGATTGGCGTGCCTCGACGACCAAATATTAGCATTGACATAATGACAAAGCCGCAGAGTCAATGGGATTGTCGGCTCTGCGGTCTACCGTCGTGTTGCGTGAAGCGGCCATACGGTAATGTTTTGTCAATACTTTGCTTTCGTGTACACAGCGATTTCCCAGCTTTTGTGTATCAGACTGTAGACTTTATAGGCTGCGGTAATCTCTTAAAAACTCTATATTATGCCCTTGGTTGTTGTGATAGCTGTGATTTTTTTATTTCACTTGTGATATTGCGCAAACTTTAATCAATCGTCTCCATATCAAATAATATCGTACGCTATAATATTAGGTATGTAAATAATATTAGTTAAATAAATAACTTCACAGGGCATCTTCTGGGACGTTATTATTTAATGGATTTTTTATAATCACACTAAAAGATATTTTCAGTTATGATTTTGAAAACGGCCACTGATTGATCTCAGGTTATATTTTTTTAGTATAAGCAAAGTCTGAGTAAGTTAAGTTACTTTTTTGGTAAAATACATAAACAAATCTAAATATACATATAATAATAAGTAAAAAAACATGCCGGAGATTTTGCAGGTTCTGTGAGAGTAAAACTGAACTACTGAATACGAAATTACATATTTAGGGAAAATTGTCCGAGATATTGTATGTAAATTGAGACTATGGACAATAAATAGGTTCGTGTATTGCGAAGTGTGATTTTCATATCACACCTTAGACTATAGAGCGACATGGTAAACATATTTAACGAGAAATGTACCTGTTCCGATAACTGATTAACTCAAGTTGCAGGGTACAGCACTCACATCTAAACATAATGTGGGGTTATACATCGAAACCAGGGCTAAATTGGCTACAAAAGCAAAATATCCTTTGAGGGGTGGTGGTATTTCACAATGTGACAGCTCCTGACCTTGTACTTTGGACCAAGTCCAGTCATGGATGGAATATTGGATAGAAATATTCCAGCTCCTTACTAAAAATACTCATTGGCGACAATACATTAGAGGAGGTTAGACTTTAAAGCCTCAAACATAGAGTTGCCCGCTTATAGGTATTTTACAGACCAGACTTCGGAAAATCAAACAAATACTTTAAAGCTTACCAGAGAACACTATAATAACAATTTTAATTTAGCTGTTACAGATCTTTACAACAACTGCAGACTAAGCGTAGCTGTTATAATAAGTACCTATTGTTAAATATGCATTGTTAGTATGTATTTTTATTATTTTATCTTATTTTGACGCTAGATAAAACATTATTTATTATGGTTCATGCTATTAATTAATTAAAAGAGAATATTCATGACAGCAATGGTTACAAGTAGCTAATAGCCGTTCAGTGTGACGTTCCTTGAGGGAGGCCGTTGTTCAACAGTGGACGTCTTCCGGCTAACGACGACCCATGGAAACAACAACGCAATGCAGCAGAAATCTAATACATGATTCTCATGGGAGCACATACTATTCTTTCGATTTACAGTGATTCCATTACAGGAATTGTCGTCTCCCTAAATAAAAAAGTTTTGCATAAAACTATTCAACTGTTTCATATCACGTCCCATCGAGCATTGGATACGCATCAAAGTATAAACGACAATAGATGCTCAAGTGCCTTCATTTCCCAAAGTGATACAACATTTTCTCTTCAATCCACTTTCATCTGACGCAGTATCCGAATATCAACGGTATATAAGCTTACATTAAAATTCTGTAGAAGACACTGACTTGTAGAAGACACAAAGGCATGGTAAAATTCTAAAAATTTTATGCAGCATGTAATGGAAGAAGGCTGTTCACAACACAGATGATCACTGAAAAAGAAATATTACCCATGTTCTCAGATAGGAAGAATCTGCGCATTTTCTATATAAATTTAAGATCACAAAATGCAAAATAAAATCATACATGTGCGATTGGTGAATGAAAAATTAAGATTACTGCATTTAAAACCTAGGTTTAGGCAGAGACTACAGATTTCCACTTGCTACAATCCTTACATATGTCTTTCGCTTCATCTACACTTATCAATACTTTCATACATAAGCATCAGTTAAGGGTATTCCTGACCTGGCTTTTTCAGAACGTCTTCAATCTGATTTCGGAACCTTCGCCTAGCTCTTCCCTTTCCAACACTTGCGTTCACATGTCCCATGTATCCCTTGTTGCCGACCGACCTCTTTTAGTACTGGCTGATTTTCTACCTCTTTTGATACTGGCTGTTTTTCTATAATTTGACATAAGAAAAGGAACTTATTTGAGTAGTATATAATAGTGTTTTATTTGAGTGATGTTGTAAAAAAGTATTTTTTCATATAATAATATGTATATTGTGCTTTTTCCTTTAGTTATCATTTTATAGATCAGTTTTCCGCATCGGTTTCATCCCTGTTGAGCTGACTCAAATGAATAAAATGAGACTGATCTCATATTATTTATTCATAATCAAAGCCAAGGAGTCAATCAAACCAAGAAGTTTTCTTTTTTCCACGACGTAGACTAAAGCTTGACCACACATGCCATTGTCTGGTTCATGAGACTGATCTCATTTTATTCATTCTCTCTACATGTCCAAACAATCCATACCTATCTCGATTTTTATCATTACATCCTCATTCACTCCAGACTGATATCACTCCAGAATGATATTCCCTTATCACACTGTTCCTAATTCTATCACTCCGTTTGATTCCAATCATGTTTCTTAATGCTCTCATTTACAATGTCGATTCCAACAATAATGTATAATTATATAGTGAATGTTGGGTATGGTGGAAAAAGCATGAAAGTATATATAGTGATACTTTCATGCTTTTTCCACCATACCCAACATTCACTATATAATTATACATTATTGTTGGAATCGACATTGTTATATAAAATGTTATATCAATATAAAAAAAGCTTCAATACTGGGTATGTCTGTTAGTTGTATATGTCTGAAACGTACTCGTACCTTTAGAGTTAGTTTGTATTTTTGCCCATTCGTCACACGTAACGTCTCAGTATCGTCGTCACGTACAGTCCCGTAGAAAACTTTTGTTACTTTTTCGTAATTGTAGCATAGAAATACAAACTACTCTGAAAAACTATCTAAGTAAGGCTCGAAATCCACCACACAAACTATTTTAAATAAGCTTAACGAAATATAATTACAAAAATAAAGCGTAAATACTAATTGACTGAAGACGTGGATATTGAAAAGGGATGCGAGGTTGAGCAAAATGTAATTTATTGAGAAATCACGAATAACTAAATAATGCCATGTTTTTCTATGATATGCCAAAATAATCTTATTTAGGGCCTATTTCACCAACATAGTGTATAACAACGATATTCAGCGGGTTGGGTTCTTCCAGTTCCATCAAGCAAATTGCGTTCAGAAATAAGAAGTGGGTAGCTGGAGATAGTTTGCTACGAGACTGGCAACACTTTAATTTGTCTACGTTATGCTAGTCTGTGATCAGTCAATGCTAGTCTATATTCATTTGAGAGACTATTGCTGTGACTACGATGCTGTACGTCATAAGATATTGCAGTTAATTCAGCAATCTATTACTAACAGCGGAAGAGGCAGACGTGAAACTAGTGACAGATAGTATTGACAAGAACGTGGTCAGTGCATATGAATGACAATACGGCAGCAATTCCTGCAGCAGCAGATTTTGAAGATCACGTCATATGTGATACGTTATGACACGTTATGCGTGTTATATACATATAACTGTAATATAAAACTACGTTTTTTTTTTTTTTTATTTTATGCCTGATAGATTAGCCTTTGACCACTATCTCACCTGATGGTAAGTGATGATGTGGTCGAGGATGTTGTTCAAACTAACCTAGAGTTACTGGCTCTCAAGGACAGCTGCCGGAACACACCGTTAGGTGTTTGGCGACAGATTTTCAACTTGAGGGTGGTAGCTAGCCAGGCGGGCATTTGCAAAGTTCCCTACCACCATGCTGTAACGACTGCTATCCTAAGACAACAACCGGGACCGACGGCTTAACGTGCCCTCCGAAGCACGGAAGCGCTCAGTAGTAATGTCACCAACGGTCACCCATCCAAGTCATGACCGCGGCGGACGTTGCTTAACTTTGCTGATCGATTCAGAATGGCTAAGCAAACTTGGCTACGAGCGCTTCAAAACGTCAGTGACGTAATCAGCTATATATATATAATATATATATATATATTCAATTTGCTCAGGTATTCACTTTTACTAAGTGTGACATCAGACACACAGCTATTGCAATGAAAAATATATTCCAGGATTCAAAATTTACAACATTGAACTTGGCGCTATATATTATATCTCCATAAACAAATAACAAATATGGCCACTTTGCTACAGCTGTATACATAGTTTTTCTTTACCTTTTAATTGGTAAATAGTTGAAGCATTTTTTATGTCCACGCGGCCTTCATTTATCATAAAGCGAAGGAGTCAATCAAACCAAGGAGTCTTCTTTTTTCCACGACGTAGACTAAAGCTTGATAACACATGCCATTGTTTGGTTCATTGACGCTCATTGTTGGTGTCATTTTAAATATTATTACACAAGTTTCACTATTAAATTTCTTTTTAAAGAATAACGATCGTGATCTATAATGTTATAAGATATTTTATGATCAATTACTCAATCTTTGATGAACGACTAAAAACGACTTCAGTTCGCATTTATAACTCAACATTAATTATTCGTTTAATTTTCAGTGTTAACTTGACAGTGTTTAATAAATTCTGTGGTTTTTGGCCTTGAAACACAAAAAAGCTCTCAGTGTAAAATATATAAGAAAATTCTCAAATTGATGAAAAATTGTTTCAATTACTCTCTGAATGTTTTCGAGAGGAATTCATTTGAGCTGTCAATTTAGAATTTCGCACACAAAATTGAAGCGTCGTTTTCGTTTAAATTAAAGATGACGAATGAGAAATGCCAATCACGGCATTTTTTAGCTTTCTCTTATTAACAGTTCTCTACTCGCTTCAAACTTCTAGTTCAATTTTAAGGGTTGGTACTGGCCTTAATTTTAAAAAAGACAAATGATTTTAAATTCAACTTTTTTGGTACTACAATCCATCAATCTTGAGAGCAATTTCAAGCAATTTAGAGACATAAATTTCGAGTCATTTGGAACACTGGTTGGCACTTTAAAGTAACCGTGGTGTTGCTGGATGTGGTAGTATTTATCGTGTGGTGGTGTCATCCACATAGCTCAGCGTAGGAGCACATCCTACAAATCACTGACGTTTGTTTATCCGTTTTTATATATATTTTGTACTAAACACTACCAGTGTTGAATTAGTTTGAAACAATGATGATGAGCGAGATACATATAAAAAAACTTTCATAAGAAAAATATAATCACATGTGTATTCTCAAAAGGGTAGGCAGAGGGGTCGAATCATTAACATTTTACCAGATATGCTGTGGTCGCAGGCGTCTTGGGGATCGCAGTATAAGACAGCTATTTCTCAGAAGGCACTGCTACCTACCTTCAGGTATTTTACCCTAAGTCGGCTCTTACCACACCATGGGAAGAGATGGGGGGTGACATTCTAGCCCGGCACCACAAGCCATTTGTCTGAAAGTTCTGCTACCCAGGTATTTTACCCTTAGTGGCCTCTTACGACACCCAATGGAAGAGATGGGGGATGATATTCTAGCCCAGCACCCCAAGCAATTTGTCTGAAAGTGCTGCTGCCCAACATCAGGTATTTTACCGTTAGTGGCCTCTTACGGCACCCATAGGAAGAGATGGGGGGTGACATTTTAGCCCAGCATCCCACGGGCATATTTTTGTGTACGATAGAGTATTTACCACCGTATAAATTTATAGTTCTGGAATCTCTGTGAGTTGACGAGAAATATTCAACAAGAACTCAATCACCATAATAATATCATTTCTCGGAAAAGGTGAAGTCAAATAAATATTACTGAGATCCGACTGATCCCAGTTAACAGCCAAACTAAGTATGAGACGCCAAACGCAGTTAGTAAGTAAATTTTATCATCCTATACAGTATTAACACTTATCGAATGTCGGCACTCTTTCAAATGAGATGGGGAGTAATTTTGCCAAAGCCCAGTTCTAAAATAAATTATTCATCGGCGACGAAACGCCTCAAGCTCCGTATTCATTTCATTTCTGAATCTGAATTTTACTTTTCTTTCGCCTTTTTCCAAACCTTACCTTTAATACATTTTAAATAAGCTTTCAGATTAAACAAAGTACTTACACAGCGGGGAATTTTCGGTTCTTGAAACGAATTCTGTCTAATTATTATGGGTTTTATTCATTTGTGCTGTTATGTGATATAAATGTTTTAAGTACGCCATCTGAATCAAAGCTCAGTGCCAGCGTTGTTTTTCCGATTTGGTGCAGCTGAGTCAGAGATGGGGTGGGAGATAACAGTGATTCATTAGGTAGACGTCTCAATTAAAATATGTCTATATTTATAATTAAATTATGATTATGACAAGCACATAGCACCCTTGTGCACAGTACTAGAAGCAGCTTAAAATATTAATTTATCCATTTCAAATATTAATTTACTTAGACAATTGTGGTAGCAACTGGCAGCAGCGTCTTCTGAAAAACGGACACTCCAATCCTCAAGACGCCTGGCAAATGATTGCAACCCTCCAATTAGAGAGGTCTTTGTTGAACGGTGGACGGCTTTCGGCTGTTGATCATCCATACTAATATTATAAGCGCGCTCCATCATCGATCGCATCATCACTTAACATCAGGTGAGATAGTCGTCAAGTGCTACCCAGTACCGTATAAAAATAAATATTTACTATTGTAACTCTGTCTCGTCTATTTTTCTGTCTGTGTCACTTTCACGCCAAAACTACTGGAACGATCAGCAAGTTTATAAATATCTTACCTAATTTTATCTTTGATGTAAAAGCATTCATAATATACATAAATAATTACTAATTTGTATGAAATAACTAGATACGCCCACGGTTATAAACGCGTAGACACTGATGAAAAGTGAAGATGATGATGTGAAGTATTCCGTATTAAAACAGGACCTATTACAAATTTCATACAAATACCAGTTCAGCCGTTTCAGCATAAAAGACAAACATATACATTCACATCCTTACATCCTCTCTCACTAACAAACTAGCGTTTATAATATTATTGTGATACCCGTAATAATTTCAAACGTAAACGTCAAAAGTTGTCCAAACGGTTCCACATACAGCAACTAAAACAAAGTTAGACAAAGGGCTTTATCGAAGCTTCTAATAGCTGGCGATTGGTTTACACTTTCTAACTAAAGTCATTGGCAGAGATCTCAAAATATTACGAGTATAGGACTAGAAGGATGTTTGACTAGCAAATATGCCGAACATTTCGTCCGGACGACGCGGCAGTGACGCTCAGTAATAAGATGCGGATTCTTGTTTGGTACATTTGATGGACATTAAAAAATAAAGAAAACTAGTTCTTAAAGTAGTTTTCTTTATTTTTGCATTAGCAAAGTAGTGAATCAAAAATAATAACATTTTAAATATTTTTTTTGTTACAATTTTTTGTTAATACATTTTTGGATGAATACAGTAATTGTGAGACTAGTATGTGAAAGTATTATTTATGGCAATAATTATCATCATCATCAAAATCGCTGTAAAACGACTTCCTTGATTAGATTATGATAATGAATAATAGAAGTCACACTCAACAATACACTTTTGAGCATAAGCACTAAATGCGTTTTCACTCGTATTTTACTTAATTTCTAGCATTGAATATAATACCTGCCGCACAGAAAGCCACAATGAACAGCAATTGGCGTTAAATATTTGCATCCATCGGCTTTTTGAGACTCTAATAAGGTCTTGGGCTACTTACTAGTAGTGTGGTAGCTCTTCAAAACCATTCTTCCCTATCGGTCAACAGTTCGCCAAGCAACTTGGTTTGCTCATTGCCACTTCAACTCACAGATTCTGAAAGCTAAGTCAGTGGTTTTTATTTTACAATGAATTTACTCATTTCAGATTATGTCCCAAAAAAATTCCCAGCTAAATAAGAAACAAGTTAAACAACTCTTTCCACGGTTGTGCAACTCTAAAGCTTCTTTATTAGTTCGGAAAATGATTTTAGGGAAGTGCATGTAGTGGTTGCCGTACAAACGTAGTTTTGTTTTATTTTAATCATCAAATATCTGAACTCGAGCCTTAAGCCTAATATCAATCATACAAAAGTAGTGTCGTCATATTTTGTATACAAAATGTACATACTCAGTTAATTTTGTCGTGCATGGCCTTGGGTCTAATATGTATGCTTATGGTTTGCCAGTTTTCTGTAAATGTATGTTTTTCATAATTATTCAGAAACTACCAAAGCAGAAGCATACATATTTGGAAATTTTCACTGAGTTTGAACACTTTGTATTTAAAATATGACAAAACTAGGTTTTTTTTTTATTGCTGATAGGTAAGGCTTTGACCACAATCTCACCTGATGGTAAGCGATGATGTGGTCGAAGGTGTTAAACAGGCTTAACCTAGGATGACTGGCTCTCAAGGACAGCTGCCGGAACAGATTTTCTACTTGAGTGTGGTCACTAGCCAGGCGGGCATTCGCAAAAATGCCCTTCCACCATGCGGTGAAGCTCAAACCCGCGGCGGGATTCGAACCATGGACCTGCTGCGCGGCAGTCCATAGCCAAAGCCACTGAGCTATCACTGCTTGGAAAAAAACGTTTATATGGTACGAGCTATGTGCCTTAACGTAATGGGTCAATTCATTTTAAAATATGGAAACATAGATAGATAGATAACACTTTATTGAGACACCATTTAAAAAATAACTTATAAAGATAACAACACAAAATATGATTTAACAATAGGCGGTCTTATCGCTTAGAGCGATCTCTTCCAGACAACCTATAACTGGAGGACAACATTTTACTAAAAATACATAGACGGTAGTCTTCATGATACAAACAAAATAATTATTAGAAAGCATCTAACATGTGTACAATTATAAATAAAATAAAATAAATACAATTAAAGTAATAAACATTTAACACAGTTCATTAATAAAACATATACCTACATAAATATATAAATACATATATAGAATAATATATAAATACATATGTATATACATAAGATCATACAATATATACATATACCTATATCAATAACATTAAATAATGTAAGTAGTTAACATACACAACCATAAAAGTAAGAACTTAGTAGCAATTTATAGCTAACAGTGATGTATACAATCATGATGGGGAAAGATAATGATCTTTTACAAGCTTTTTGAAAATATTAATTGATGGTGAGCGTTTGATAGCAAGAGGCAAAGAGTTCCAAAGACGTACAGCCTCAGAGGTGAATGATCCATCGTAAAATTTAGTTTTACGCTCAGGCACTTCAAGCTGAAGATTCAATGACGACCGTAAAGTACATGAGTGAGTAGTATGAAGGAAGCGAAAACGTTTCTTGAGATAACGCGGGGAAGAGGGGTGAAATAGAATACTATATAAAAGGAACAAAATATGAGCATTCCGACGAAGGCGAATGGGGAGCCACTTGAGCTTAGTACGAAATTCAGAGACGTGGTCATACTTGCGTAATCCTAATATGAACCTAATGCAGAAGTTTTGGAGACGCTCAAGTTTATTTAGCATATCCTCCGTGAGGTCAAGATAGCAGACGTCAGCATAGTCAAGAATAGGGATTAAAAGAGACTGTACAAGTGCAATTTTAGTGGTAGTTGGAAGAAGGTTTCGAAGTCTGCGTAAGGCACCTGCAGAAGCGAACATCTTGCGGCTCGTTTCAACTACTTGAGGCCCCCATGTTAAGCAACTGTCAATAGTTAAGCCAAGGTTTTTGACTGTTTTACTAAATGGAATGGCAACACCATCGAACACAACCTTCGGTAATAAGTTCCAGTCAATTCTACTTATCATGTGAGAACTTCCTACTACAATGACTTGCGTTTTCGTAGCGTTGACATTGAGACCGTAAGCTTTGCTCCATTCTGATATTTGAACCAAGTCTGTGTTTATAGCTGCAACTGCATCCGACAATTCAATGAGAGGTGCTTGGCAGTATAATTGTAAATCGTCTGTGTAAAGGTGGTGGTAGGAAGAAGATATAGTTCTAGAAATTGAGTTAGTAAAAATAGCGAAAAGAAGAGGAGATAAGACGCCACCCTGAGGTACACCAGCTGACGTGTTACACCAAGAAGAATAAGATTCGTCAAAGCGAACCCGCTGTTGGCGACCATGAAGATAAGAATGGAACCAGCCAATCACCGTTGGAGATATGTTGTTGGAGCGAAGAATTGCAAGGAGGATGTCAAAATCTACAGTGTTAAAAGCATTGCTGAAATCTATAAGTGTCAGCACAGTTAGCTGACCCTTATTCATTCCTAAACGTATATCGTCTGTTATTTTAACAAGTGCAGTAGCTGTGCTATGTCCTGGACGGAAACCAGTCTGATAAGGGTTCAAGAGATATAAGGAAAGAATTAATTTGATTATGCACTAGTCGTTCGAGCACTTTAGATAAAAAAGGAAGTATAGATATGGGACGATATTCACTAAAAGATTTAGGATTAGTTTTTTTGGGAAGAGGTATTATGTGAGCTTCCTTCCATGCAGACGGAAACACACCATTAAAAATAGAAAAGTTAAGAATATAACGAAGAATAGGGAGAATATAATCAAGGATGGGTATCAGCATGTTACGACTGATTCCATCCGCACCAATAGCGTTAGAAGAAATGGAAAGTATGCTCTTCTCAACATCACAAGCGGTGAATTGTCTAAACATAAAAGGCGAAAAGGTAGGAGCTGAAATGTTAGAAAGAGAATTTAAAGTGCAAGCTTTTACCGTATAATCAATGTTACACGATGAGGAAAAATGTTGGTTTAAAGAGTTAATATCTAAATTTGGGGAAGACTCATTACGAGATTTACTAACTCCTATCGACCTTAGGAACTTCCAGATTTTTGCTGGATTCCCATTTTGAACGGATTCAAAGATATGGCGTCTTTGCGCATCCCTACACACCACATTACAGCGATTACGATGTTTGACGTACCTAGCTTTATTTTCATCATTTGGATGACACTTGTACTTACTTTTGGCAGCATGTTTTTTATGTTTTAATATTTTAATCTCTTCAGTGAGCCATGGTGCTGGAGTATGTTTAATTTAAATAGACCTAATGGGAGCATGTACATCATACAGTTGTGTGATGAAAGTATTAAAAATTGAAATTTGGTCATCGATTGTATCTGTTTCAAAAATTGGTGACCAGTCAATATTTCTGGCATCGATCATAAATTTATCGAAATTCATACCACTAAAATTACGCTGCAGAATAATTGTAGGCTTAGCCTTAGGAGGACGAATTTTGTATGATATAAAATCAAGTCATGATAGGAAAAGGTATCAGCTGTAAACTGGCCATGTTTAGCAACATGATCTAATGAAGATACCAGAATAAGATCAAGGAGAGATGGAGTACAATTAGGAAAGTAATGCGTGGCACTGAGAGGTAGGATATGCATATTGCTGGATTCTACAATGGTTTCTAATGAAGACGCACGATTATCATGCTTTAAGAGGCACGTATTAAAGTCACCAATAATAATGGTATGACTGAAAGAAGGAGACAGATCTGTCAAGATCTTTTCGAAGGAAGAGAAATAATTGTTCTTTGATGAATTGCTATAGTAGACTCCGAGAAGTACTTTACAGTGAGAAAGAAGGACTTAAATAAAAAGATGTTCTCCGGCGTCTAAGGAAAGTGGTTGGGTAGATGAGCTAATTACAGAGAAAGATATGTGCGAACGGAGATAAATTGCTACACCACCACCACCACTACCCGTCCGATCGTTACGGATTAAATTAAAGCCAGGCATAGTATAACTAATAGAGGGAAGAGCTGGTTTAAGCCAGCTCTCGGAGACTAGAATTGCATGAATATTATTACTGTTGAAAGACGTCTGCATGTCAGAAAAATGTTTTGGAATGCTCTGCGCGTTGATATGAATAATATTCAAATTCTTAGATCCGTCAGAAAATTCTGAATGTAAAATTTCACAAAGAGAGGGGATGCTTGAAAAACTATTATCACTACTGCTACCTGAAGTAGACACAGAAAAATAGTCATCACTTTCATCGTTATCACCAAAAATATTTAACATTATATATGTATAATAAAATAGATAATAATATATAAATAAGTATATCTAACTATATAAATATATATATATAAATAAAATAATACCTAAACCTAAAAAAAATACTATATAAAAATTACAATTTACATAAAATCTACCTGCCAGATGTGTAAAATGAACTTAAAATGTAACTATTCAATATTTACAAAATAGAACATATCATTCATATCATGTTCACAAATCTTAGATTAGAACAATAACCACCCTCATTAACTGTAAATAAAAATAGACACACTGAAAATATGTATAAACTACACGAATCTAATTTGAAACAAAAAAAAAGAAACAATCACATCTGTCACTTTCAAGTTTCAGATAATTAACTTTGACAATGTCACGTCTTTTATTTAGACACTACATATGTATAAACATTAAATTTTAAAGATGCAAATCTGTGTGAAGTGTAAGCACAATTTTGTGAGCTAATGTATACTAAAGAAAAGGGTAGTTCAAAAAGAATGATATATACATAGTAGACATAAAGTGAAACAAACTATTTACTTTCTGGCTGCGCTTGCTGCACGTCTGGGTTTTGCAGCTGCCGTAGGCTCCTTAACAGCCGCCACAGCCAATGTTGGTTGCTTCACGGCAGGAGCTGAGGCGCCCTGTTCACAGAGTTTTTCTAATTCTGCAGTACAAGTGATGCGATGTCTCACACCGTCCGCTCCCAGCACGAAAACAAAACCTTGGTGCGTCCAACACTTAGACACGCCAATTCGTTGCCTCGCTATCATAAACACATCGTGCCGTGGCTTCGTCAAAAATTCCGACAGTGTTACGCCGGTGTTCTTCAGATTTTTCTTTGCGGCCCAGATTCTGGTGCGCATTGGAAAAGCATGGACCTCAAATAATATCGGCCGAGGCTTACCTGACGCAGATTGACGACCCATTCTGTGGCACCGGCTAATGTCCTCGGATTTGAATTCGCTAAGCTTCAACTTCTTCAACACTGTCTCGACGATGGCTGCCTCTAAATTTGGAGTCTTACTCTCAGGAACACCATGAAGGAGTAATATATTCTTGCGATTGTGCATCTCCAAGTTGTCATAACTGCGAGCAATCATGTCCACTGGGACTGCAATGTCTTCAGAGAACTGACAACAAAAGCCTTGAACATGGAGAACTCTGCAGCTAAATTTGCAGCATCTGGAGTTGAAGGTGTTGAAATCCTCTGCTGCCTTTCCTCGAATTCAGCCAACTTAGTGTGAAATGTTTGATTCAGTTGGGACATAGTTTGTTTGATGGCCTCCATCTTGTGCAAAATGTATTGGTGAAACTATGGTGTGAATGCAACTCAACAAATACTAGTTTGTTTGTAGGGAAAACACTTCCTGGCAGGTATTGTAACACAAAGTTTAATAATTCATCAAAAGTAGATGTAATTGATTTATAAATACAATTATTAATTAAAATTAATTGAGAACAAAATTTTAGTAGTGTATGTTATTTGACTACCCTCATATCATCAATATCATAATTGTCTGATTACCGATGTTTTTATTTATTACCTTACCTGTCACGCCTTTTTCTAAAGACGGCGATTGTCTGTTCGTTCAGTATCATAATCATGGATTGGGATCTATGTTCGGACTAGATGCCTGAGCAGTTTAGGTACTGGACCACCAAATTTTAAACTCGCAAACGACAATGCGAAATTCGTTCTCAAATAATATGCTTACATTATTAATGTAATGAGCTTAGATTTATGATAATTACCTGTTTAAACTTGAATTATTAACAAATACCTTAAGATTCAAATCTGATATAGATATTGATGAGAACTAACGTCGTCTGTCATTTATTAGTCATTTAGTTGCCGGAAAAACAACACATCACTAATACGGGGTATAAGATAACGTTTTGAGATACGCAAATTGTTGTTTAGAATCGGTTTTCGTACGCCTCCGGCTGTGTGTGTAAGCGTATGTTATGGTACTTGTTCGCTTCAGGGATTGTGTAGTCAGACAATATGGGTGCGGTGAATTGGAAAACTTTCCCAAATAGGTAATAAAAAACATTGTATACATACTACTTACATATTATCTATGACTGTGTATGGTAGCCAAATTTGATCTATCTTTTTTGAAGCAATTCTGCCAGTTAGAACGTGATTTATTAAATTACAGACAGACATCAGATATTACAACATTTTGTCTCAGGGGTGCAGTTTAGATTGTCACTATTGATGAAATGCATGTGATAGTCAGGTCAGGTTTAGAGTCAGGCAAAACCACTTAACGTCAGATGGGCCTCGTGCGGGATCGGTAATAATACTATAAAAAATTACACCTCACATTCACCCCCTAATTTATCGAAGTTTTACAATTAAAACGGTGCTTTAATGTTTTCGTCTCTTATTTTGTTGATATGAATCACAAAAAAACGTCCAAGTTTATTTAGCGTTTACAAACCAATTTTTCTTTTAATTCAAAGAGTGTTTAGTGCGTAATATGTGTTAGGGTACACATACTTAGGCATAATAAATGAATTATTTGTCTTTTATAATGAATAAGACGATATATGCCGCTACTATTAAATGTCGATCTAGTCGCAAAGGAGCGATATATTGGAACATAAGTAAGGTAAGTCAAAAACCTCATAAAGATTGACAATGTAATATTTTCATGACTATTTACTGCGTAGCTCCCAAGGGAACTTGATATAACAAAATTCGGAACACAAGCGGCTCTGTTTAGTGTCCATATAGTTTGGATAAATCCGGTTTTTAACGCTTGAACAATACATTTGATGACGAACTACCCTTTGCTTTGCATTGATCAAATTTTATTAAGACCAAAATCACAAGAAGAACACTTTAAAATTGAATATACCTATGTACGTAAGTAAACGTCCATATTGCTACCTGTGGGTGTCGTAACAGGAGACTAAGGGAAAATAGCGGAAGCTGAGCAGAAGCGCCTTCCGAGGATCTGTTATCTTAAACTGCGATCCCTAAGGTGCCTGCCAAGCATGGGGACTAAGGCAAACCCCCTTTAATGAAGAGAGGCTGTGTCCAGCAGTGGACTATCCGGCTGATACAGTAAATGTACGTAAGATGTCTTACTATAAACACTGATTATTCTTCTTGAAGCAATGATGTCCTTTTAACTATGGGTGGTCACGGCTATAATTAAGTCCTTGAGCTTAATAACATGGAATTATTTATATTACGAAGCACTCGTAGCGTATTCGAGCTAGTCTAAGCGTTTATCAACTAGGTTACTTGCTTTTGCTTACTTTGCTCCCCGGCGGGTGAGTATGCGTAAATGCATTTTCCTCATGACAATAAAAAAAAAAGGTTACTTGCTTAAGTGACAAGGAGACATTTACAACTTAGTGCTTCCGTGCTCGAGAGGGTACGTTAAGCCGTTGGCCCCGACTGTAATCTTAGGAATACTTTCGTTAAAGCAGTACTACCAAGTACCAAGTAGGTCATTTGGCGAATGCCGGCCTGGCTAGCTACCAACCTCTAGAAGAAAATTAGCCGCCTTACCGCCGGTGGTTAACCCATCAGCAATATAACAATACATGATGGTAGGGTCTTTTAATAATGATCTCCTGGCTAGTATTACCCCCCTCAAATATTATCCATCGCCAAGAACCTAACGATTTGTTCCAGCAGCTGTCCTTGCGAGCCAAAAAACATTCTAGGTTCAATTTAAAATCTTCGACCACATCATGAAACAACAAACATGTGTTATTTGATCATATTATATTAGGCAATTAGGTGACGATGGTAAAAGACCTGACAGCATGACTCTGGTTCCGTGGAAGTTAGCACGGCCTTTAGTGTGGCACGCTACTTGCTTAGACACTTTAGCGCCGTCACATCTTTCTGAAACCAACGTGAGGGCTGACGCTGCGCTACTTATAGTCACTTGCTCTATCAAGATGAATCTAACGATACCTCATACATTAAAAATAATTGATCCTGTTTAGTGTTGTGTTATGGTGGAATAAAGAAACTCACAAACATACATACATGAACCCTGAAAACAAAACAACCCTTTTTTGTGCAATTCTGTAAAAATGACAGCTGTCAGACAAAATAGCTTACCCCACGCCGCTGCTAGAGAAGTTTCAAAATCAAAGAGTAATAATTTCTGCCTAATCAGGGATGACCAGCAGACTTTATTTATGCGCTTGCTCCACTGACCTGTGCAGTTTAAATCAGATTGGAAATTGGGTCTGTAATTTTATTAAGCGGGCGCATTGAACGGTGTACGGGCGGTTTAATTAACAATCAACCCCAAAACAGGGGTGATAGGGGTAGGCTATAACTCAGCCTGTCGGAGAACCATCACATCTGACGTAGGCTGCTGTGTCATACGTGTACAAATTATTGTCTGCATTATACATGTTTTGTATAATAGAAGATTTATTTTCAGGCAGAATGTGTGTCAAATTACGCAGTTGTGAATAAAGACATACATTTTATAGACATAATGAAAATATTTACATCCAAAGTCAAAGTGAAAATCATTTATTCAATTTAGGCGTCTACGAGGCTCTTATGAAGTTCAATTACTTACAAATTTTAATATTGAAATACTAATTATTACTGCCACGTTCAGCAAAAAAAAATGTATAGAGGCTAATAATTAGGTTATTTCAAAATGAGACGAACAAGTCTCCTGATGGTTATCGTCATAGTTGCAGTGTCACCGTCTGCACTCTGCCTGACACTGCACTGTCCTTGCCACTCCAAGACGTCATTTCTTCTGCCTTGTTCACTCAGTAAGTTTACTTTATACAGTACCTTTTATGCCTAATCACATTAGTATTTTCACACTAGTGCTTCGAGGCAGAATATCTGTAGTGGTACCCACCAAGACGGACTCTCGCTATAAAGAGACCTACGTTGCTTAACTTTGCTGATCGGTTCAGTATGACTAAGCAAACTTCACTACGAGCGCTTCAAGTAAGTTGTAAAAATTATAAGATATATCATTTTTATTTCCCAATCAACATTTATATACCTAACAATCTTATGTCGTTATATCTCAACATCCTTACATTTCGCGCTTATTATATGCAACTATGTTTTCAAAAACACGATAACAATGAAAATTTGATGTTGGCATCAGCAGAGCAGCGCTGTGCCACGATAACTTCGTTAACGCGGAATGAGCCTTCAATAGCCGAAGTTAAATTGGGTTAAAACAAAATGGGGGATAGAAATATTTGGTGCTGCGTTTTCACGTTATTTTATATTAGAGTTTGTTTAGATTCCATTTAGCAGTTTTCGTAAGTCCCACAATGTTCGCATGTTTTTCAAACAGTAGGGCTATTTAATCTATTATTTTTTAATAACGGACTTGATACATACAGTAAAGGATACATGAAAATTCTCATAAGTCTTAATTTGGTGTGTTTTTCTAAAATAGGGGGTTTGATATTTCTTTTTTGTTGGGTTTATACATACTTCTAAGTTGGTCCCAAATTTCATCAAATTAGTTTTTGTTAGTAAATTTGAAACATTTCGAATACCTAATTATATCGGAAAATTTAAGGTAATTAAAATTAGCGAAAAATTGCTACCTTGATACGATTTCTTTTTATATCGTAACTATGTTCTATCACTAATGATTGTTCAATCCATTTTATCGAATTGAACATATATAATTATAAATTTATAATGTCTTATCTTTAGTCGAGTGATTAGTAGCACATCACTATAATGTACTCACAACACTAGCGATAAGTAATTTTTTTTCTCTTCCATTTTGTACGCTGTTCTATATAGCAGTCGTAACTATTGTAAAATTGAAATAAATAGTAATTGCTGTTCAAAAGTATTCTTGGCCTTTTTTATCCTACAGGCCATTGTGGGCCTTCAAGTTTTAAAAAACCAGTGTCAGTGTTTTCTACGATATTACGTGTTTTTAGCGACTTGCTATATCTTGTCGTTGAACCCACGCCATCTTCGGTCGGCGTTGGCGCCGCGCCGGTGCCGGAACATCAAGAAAACATTTTCTCGCATATTTCGCGCTATACGCGAGTTGCGGGAAGTCTATTTCGGCGCAATATCGTAGAGTCTACAGTGTATGGTCAAAATTACATACTATATTTTGAGGTTCAAATTCATTGCATTTTCCTTAATTCAGCTTTAAAGTCTGTCATTGGCCATAGACACAGAATTGATCCTCAACGTCAAGTCAAAGGATTGTCACTCAAGGATTTAAAGAAGAAGAAGAAGATCGTATGTAAACAAAGGTGGAGGCGATATAATTTTGCGTTTCTTAATCAACATTTACAAAGATCACAATAATAAAAGTGTCTGCGGTTAGTCCTTAAAATTGTGCTTGTGTTTTGTGCGGTAAAGTGTTCCTGCGTATGCGCTATCGCACTAGTTCGATATACCTAGTGCGACTGTGTTGTAGTGTTCAGAAATTTCACAATGCCCACTTCAGAGCACGAACTGAAGCGCCTAAGCGCCCAGCGAGGACAATGTAAATCTACTATTACCAGAATCGAAAACTTTATTAGCGATCCCATCAACCTAGCTTCGTCCACAATTGATACCTTAGAGGCGCGTCGTGAAAAACTTCAAAGCACTTTAAAAGTTTATGAAAGTGTGCATTTAGACATTCTCAACCTGGATGATAAAGATCTAGAGGAAGTAGGTGTCATTGAAGAAAAATATTTTTACGTGCTAGGAAAAATTAATGCTGCTTTACGGCAATTAACAAATAAAGTTGAGTCAGAAAAGCATTCTATATCCACTTGTAAACTACCTAGTATTGACCTTTCATCCTATGATGGTAAGGATTTGACTAAATTTAAACCTTTTATGGATCTGTTTAAGGCTGTGATAGACAACAACAAAGCTTTGTCAAATGTTCAAAAGTTATTTTACCTACGTAAATATTTATTTGGTGATGCATTATCTGTAATATTAAATTTACCACTTGTCAATGAGTCATACCCAGAAGCTATCCTATTGTTGGAACAGAGATTTGAAAACCCATTACGCATGGTATCTAACCATATAAGCTTTCTTTTGGATATTCCCCAGATGCAAAAGGGTACAGCAGCTTGTATTAGATCATTTGTCTCCGATGTTCGTCAACAACTTCATGCTTTAAAGAACCTTGAGCAGCCTGTTGAAAGTTGGGATATGCTCTTGATATCAATACTATCTAGGAAGCTTGATAGCTATACAAATCGTGCTTACCATCTTGACCGCTCTTCTAATGATTTACCAACTATTAATGACTTTTTATCCTTTCTAGAAAAAAGAGCAATTGCATTAGAAGATAGCTCTTCACCAAAAAATACCTCCTATGAAGGTAAGCCAAAATCATATTTCAATAATTCAAAGGTTTCCTATCTTGCTACCAAATCCAATTCAAAACCAAATTGTTTATTTTGTAGTCATGAGCACCCTATTTACTCATGCCCAAAATTTAAAATGTCTCCATCTGCTATAAGGCTTAAATTTATAACTGACAATAAATTATGCAACATATGTTTGAGAGTGCACTCGGACTCATGTAAGTATTCATTTAAATGTAAAGTTTGTAAAAGTAACCATAATACACTTTTGCATCAGGAAGAGCCAAAAGAAGTGCCAGTCAATACTGCGCTTCATTCAAATATTTCCTCCAATACCAATGTATTGTTACCAACTATAGCGGTAAAGCTTATTGACAAAAATGGTCATGATATTTATGTAAAAGCCCTCTTAGACAGTGGCAGCCAAGCTTCTCTTGTCAAAAGGTCACTTGTAGACCAACTTGATTTGATTCCTATGACTCAAAAAACAAGTATCATTGGACTTGGCAACTGTAACAATGAAGCTAATAATTTTGTTAACATTTTGTTATCCTCATCATATAATAATATAACACATAGTGTCAAATTTCATATTATAAATTCAATTACAGCAAAATTACCTCAAAATTATATAAATATTTCAAATTTAGTACTTCCTGAGAATATAAAGCTAGCTGATGTGAATTTCAATATGCCTTCTGATATTTCAATGTTGCTGGGTGCAGACTTTTATTTTAATATTTTACTAGATGGAAAGATGAAGTTAAACAATGGTTTTGTCCTACAAAATACTTTGTATGGTTATGTTGTTGCCGGCTCAGTTCAATGTTCACCTAAGGACTATGTTCCCAATATTAATTTAGTGTCTAATTTTGCGACAGAGCAGGAACAACATATCAATATTGAAGAAATTATGGAAAAATTTTGGCTGTCAGAAAAAATACCTGAAGTGAAAAATAGTCAAACAATTGAATTCAAAAAAGCTGAAGAATGTTTTGTAAATTCAGTCATGTATGAGAATAACCAATTTTCAGTTGATATTCCATTAGTTGCCCCATTAGAGCAGTTGCAAATGGGTGACTCATTTTCACTTGCACTTCAAAGGTTCCATACATTAGAAAAGAAGTTTAAATCTGATACTGTATACTTTGAAAAATATAAAGCCTTTATTGATGAGTATGTGCGACTCGGACATGCCAAAACTGTTGATATTGCCAAGTATGATGTCTATAATGACCCCGTATATTTTCTTCCACATCATGCTGTGCTAAATGATAGTAGTAAGACTACCAAACTGCGTGTAGTATTCTCAGGTAATATGAAATCTAGAAATGGTCATTCTATAAATGACGTCATGTTAAATGGACCTATAGTCCAAAGTGAATTATTTGACATACTTACATTTTTCCGTACCTATAAGTACACACTCATGTGTGATATTGAAAAAATGTTCAGGATGTGTTTCATAAATGAAAAATTCAGGCCCTTACAAAACATTTTATGGCGAGATAATGTTGGTCAGCCCATAAAGTGCTTACAGCTTCAAACAGTAACTTATGGACTTAAAGCCTCAACATTCTTGAGTTCAAGATGCCTCATTGAGTTATCCGATATGTATGAAGATAAATACCCACTGGCCTCAGAGGCGATCCGGTTCCATACCTATGTTGATGATGTAATCTGTGGTGCTGACTCTGTCGATCAGCTGGAGAACCTGAAAAATGAGTTATTAAATTTAATGAAACTGGGCAGCTTTAATTTGCACAAATGGTGCTCCAATAGCATTGAATCCCTTAGTGACATACCTGAAAATAAAAAATACTTTGATCAAATTGATTTAAACAAAGACAATATTATAAAAACATTAGGTCTAAAATATAATGTACTTACCGATTCTTTTCTTTTCCAATGTCCCGTAACTGATGAAAAACACCTGCAAACTAAAAGAAAAATTTTAAGTTTTATTGGTAAAATGTTTGACCCTCTTGGATTGATTGGGCCAATAGTGGTCAAAGCCAAATTATTCATGCAACAATTATGGAACTTAAAAATCGATTGGGACTCTACATTGCCTTCAAGCTATTTGAAAAACTGGCAAGAATTTTTAAATTGTCTTAATAAAATGGATAAAATTCATGTTTCAAGAAATGTCATAAATGGTGATGTTCAGACAATAGAGCTCATCGGATATTGTGACTCTTCGTTCAGTGCCCTAGGCTGTGCTTTATACTTAAGAGTTTTACATAGTAATGGTAAAGTCAATACTAACCTTTTGTGTTCAAAATCTCGTGTAGCACCATTAAATAAGTCAATCACCATCCCCAATTTAGAACTTAATGCGGCACTTCTTCTTTCTGAACTAGCTTCAAGAGTACATAAATTTATAAAATCAAAATATCCTACCATAAGGGTTGTACTATACAGTGACTCACAAATTGTTCTCTGTTGGTTAAAGTCAAGTAAGCCAAAAGGAGTTTATGTTTCAAACAGAGTACAAAAAATTAATTCTTTGACTAAAGGCTTTGACTGGTCTTATGTAAAAAGTGAAGATAACCCAGCTGACATTCTTTCCCGGGGTATTGCTCCACACAAATTGCAAGATCACCAGCTGTGGTGGCATGGACCAGCCTACCTTTCTAACAAAGACTTTCAGCATGAGTTTCCAAACTTTGATTCAATTAAAACTTTATTTCCTATTGCTCACATGAATAATTCTGAAGTTATTGATGTAGAAGCAAATAATGTATGCAATACCATACAGGAAGATTCACAAAATGATATTTTTAATAAATATTCAGACTTGAATAAATTAATTAGAATAACATCATTGATCTTAAGATTCAAAAACAATAGTCAGAATCCTAAAGCTAAAATTGTAGGTGCTATATCACCTAAAGAGTTACAAAATGCATTACTTGTAGTAATAAAGTTCAGTCAACAATCAAAACTTGCAAAAGAATTTCAATTGATAGCTTCAAATAAACCTATTAAGTCAAGCTTAAGTAATTTAAATTTATTCATTGATTTTAGAAATACTATTCGTGTTGGTGGTCGTTTAAATAATGCTACCAACATGACATATGATAAAAAGCACCCCATCCTTTTGCCAAAGTCATGCCATTTAGTTCATATGCTTATACAAAGAGAACACTTGAGACTTTTACATGCAGGTCCAAAACTAATATTGAGCTCTTTATCCCAAAAGTTCTGGTTGATTGGTGGTATTAGAGAAGTGAAAAAGGTACTTCATAAATGCATCAAATGTTTCCGTGCCAAAGCCACAGCTGCTAAGCAACTTATGGGTTCGTTACCAACAGATCGAGTCACAGCTTACAGACCATTTGAAATAACTGGAATTGACTTTTGTGGTCATTTTGATGTTAAAGTAGCACGAGTTCGAAAACCCCTTATTACCAAGGCTTACATTGCAGTCTTTGTTTGTTTTAGTACGAAGTCTCTACACCTGGAATTATTGAGTGATTTGACTACTCAAACATTTTTGGCATGTCTGCAGCGCTTTATATCAAGACGTAGTATACCTAGTAAAATTTATTGTGACAATGCAAAAACTTTTAAAGGTGCATCTAACTGTTTAAAAGAATTACATAATCTTCTCATGTCTCAGGCAAATAGAGACTCTGTTGAACAATTTTGTTCAAATAAATTAATACAATTTAAATTTATACCCACTTACTCTCCGGAATTTGGTGGTCTTTGGGAAGCTGGAGTTAAGAGTGTGAAGACCTTTTTGAAAAAGATAATGGGCAGTACATGTTTAACTTTTGAAGAACTTTATACAGTGATCACCCAAATTGAGGGGATATTAAATTCAAGACCATTACTTCCTATGAGTGGTGATATAGGTGACTTCACATACTTGACTCCAGGTCATTTTCTGACTGGTGTACCCATTACTAGTTATCCTGAAGTAGACCTTACAGAAACTAATGAAAGCAGGCTTAGGCTGTGGAATGTTTGTACCAAATTAAAACAACAGTTCTGGAAGTTCTGGTCCAGGGACTACTTAACACAGTTGCAAAATAGACCTAAATGGAAAAATGCTCATGTTAATCTCAAAGAGGGAGATTTAGTTATTGTTAAATATGACAATGTACCTCCATTTAATTGGCCAATGGCCCGTATAGTAAAAACCTTTCCGGGTACTGATAATAAAGTTAGAGTTGCTGAGATAAAGATGTCTAATAATAAAACATATTTGCGTTCTTATAATAAATTATGTCCATTGCCTTTAACTTAAAAAATAAATTACTAAAATTCTGTATGCTTCTTAAATTTTCAAACTTCAATATTTTTTATTATTGCATCTTTGTCGAGGCCCCAACTATGTTCAATCCATTTTATCGAATTGAACATATATAATTATAAATTTATAATGTCTTATCTTTAGTCGAGTGATTAGTAGCACATCACTATAATGTACTCACAACACTAGCGATAAGTAATTTTTTTTCTCTTCCATTTTGTACGCTGTTCTATATAGCAGTCGTAACTATTGTAAAATTGAAATAAATAGTAATTGCTGTTCAAAAGTATTCTTGGCCTTTTTTATCCTACAATGATCAATCCCTTCAAACAGTTTGTGTTGTCAACGATAGCTTATCGCATTGAGACATGGTGGCTGTGGATCTTATGGAAAAGCTCAAAGTTGCTCATTAAGGTATGGAGAGGGCTATGCTCGGAGTTTCATTGCGCGATAAATACGGAATGACGAAATTCGTCGAAGAACCAAAATCATAGCTCTCGGAATTGGAATTTGGAGTAACAATGGGCAGGTCACATTGCTTTCTAATCGACAACCATTGGAAAATAAGGTGCTAGAGTGGTTACCGCCGTTATATTATACCGGAAGACGTAGAGTTGGTAGGCCCACCACTAGATGGACTGACGACTTCGTAAGAGTCGCTAATAGTTTACATAGGTAATAGGTTACAAGTGGCTAATAGCCGTTCATTTGTTGTTATATTTGCCGCCTTTGTTCTCTGTTGTTATATTTGCCTGGCTAGCTATCAACTTCGAGTAGAAATTCTGTGTGTTCAGCAGCAGTCCTTGAAGGCCAGCAGATACAGGCCATGAGCCTTAACAACTGTATGTCTCAGGGTGAAAGGTGCAGTGTAGTTGTTCGTACTTATGACGAAACGCACGTGTTATAGGTAGAGGCTTCAGCTTAACATCAGGTGGGCCTCATGCTTATTCCGTCACAATTACAATAACAGAAAAAGTTTAGATTGATCCTGACAAGACTTCCTGGAAGAGATAAAAGAGAGTAAATATTGAATGCCAATTTTAAATTTATTATTTTTTGCAAAACCATACCAAATAAAGTTAAAATTATTTTAACTGAATCGCCTTACGTTACACACAACACATGAAATCTTAGCATTTAATTTTATCGCCTCTACTTTTTACAGCACCTACCTAATGCATTAAAGTGCTAACAACAATCAATCATGGCATTATGAAGGGATCAACGTTTTACTTTCGCGTGTTTTGTAAATTGTAAGTGTAACTCAGTTACAGATCTCTTGAAGAATATTTGACATTAATGTTTTTTTTTTATGCTATGAATTAATAAAACGGACTTGCCGCTCTACTCATCAACTTGAGTTCCTTACAGTTACAGTGTTAGTTCTTAAGATAAGTAAAACTTGAGTTAGAATTTCACTTTATTTCAACTTATTCAAACATTAAGCCTGGCTTAAGATAAGTCAAGTTACTCAACGAGCTAACTAATTTTTTGGATTACAAATTTTCAAGTAGCTTTTTAAATACTGCTAATGCTATGAGCTAACATAGAATCTCTATCTCGCCGAGCCAAGGCAGGTTTAATTTCAAACATTGTGTGAGCGCTCTAGACAGGCTTCAATCGGATTATTCTAGGTTAGCCTGAACAACATCTTCGACCACATCATCACTTACCATCAGGTGAGATAGTGGTCAAAGGCTAACCTATCAGGCATAAAAAAAAAACAAAATTATATGTATGTATACGTACGTGTTCAAAAAATATATTTAATCGTCATTATTTTCTCTATTTAGAATATAAGATATATTACATTTTCTGTTTTGATAAATTTTTTTTAAATACTGCTTTTTTCTCTAGTTTATCTACATATCACTTATTAATTAATATGACATAATACCAGCGTATTACTAAACTCACTTGCTTATATGATAACAAAATTCTTGTTTACAGTTCTAATCACATAGATGTCACTCCATCCCCATTGGCATGAAATGATGAATCAGAATAATGATGCTTTTATATGGTAGCTCACATTAGTAGAGCATGTCACAATCAAAGGATCTTTAACAGGTTCAAACGCACACGTGGTAAAAAAAAACAGCTAATGATTTTGTAAGCCATATTCTAGCGTAGTCGTCGTTCTACCAGGTAAGACTGCAGTAACTAATCAAATGCTTGCTTTTCTGTTATAAAAAGAAATGATACAATGAAGTTGAGGTACTGACTTATTTTTACACGGTGTGTTCAGTGTGCGTGACCAGTAAGTACTTAGCGACAAGGTTCCCTTTTCGTAACTGGCTCACTACTGTATAAAACTAGACAGATAACAGAGTTATTCAAATAGGCTATATATGGAAGGTCAAATTAGGGTTAACTAAATTGGGTACGAAGCTAGTTAGACTAATGGCTAATTAGGAGTTACTTAATTGGCTCACAACACAAACGACTTAGATTATATTATTTGTTAAAAATAAAATTTTTAATTGTTTTTTAATCCAGTTACACGCACAGGTGATTATTGTGATGTATTATTTTTTATTTTATCAACAAGAGTAACTGATAAGGGGGTGATAAGTTTTGTCTAAAAAAATGTAGGGTTTGCCCATACACTTTAGTTCTTGAGTACTTGGACATATGATTTAATAACTAAGGATGCAACTAATACTTATTCATAGCAAGGATGGCTTGCATAGCGTTTCTTGTCAGATTGAAACTAATGAACTGAAAATAATAGACTTCTTTATAGAACTGGTTTTTAAAAGATATACTTACGTGAAGCACCTTGCCGGGTTTCAGAGGACCTGAGGGTACTCTGAAACGTCAGTATTATGTACATTATATACAATATCAGCTCAGTTCACAAGTCTGTCTGTTTTGCTTGACAGTTGCGCTCGCGCACATAACGATAGATCATTGTGTTTGTGCTTCGAGCAACGCAGATCTCCGTCCCGGATACGGAGGTTCGAGTTGCTTGAAGTGTTCTCTGAATATATGACGATTCAGTTTAAATATTTTTGTTCTTTCACTTGAACATGCAACTTCATAATAAGTAAACGTATAAGGTATTGAAATGGTAAGAATGAGTCATTATGATGTCTGAACGAAAGTATTTAAATCAAGAAGGTAAGTAAAAGCTCAACATTGCGATAAATTGGTATAAATCCGCAGTGTTGAAGAAAAGTTCATAAATTTTAGTAGACAATCTCATGACATCGATTTCTTGAATACCACCAAATGGTGACGCTTGTGGCAGAATATGAAAAATTGATTTCTTTTCTTTGTAATGCTGTCTATTCGTACTTGATCACGTAATACTCGAGCTTCGGAGAATATATTACTATATTACAGCAATAAATCGAATACTGATCACATTTTTTGAGTAATCCATAATTTTGACTCTAATTAATCGGTGACCTTTACGTTGAACAAGTCAATGTCATCTATTCAGTCCCCAGGTACACGTGTGTATGTAAAGAGCCATTAAAACGATAGTACCTATCAAAATACGTTCTACATTGTAGACAGCAGTACCAACCACTAATAACCATCAAAACTTTGGCTTGACCACTGAGACGCTCAAAGTATAACTTCCCCAGCGAGCAGCAAAACCCGAGTTCGGTAACTAATATAATAAACCACCAGCGGGTTTTATAACCTAAAATGTGAGTCCAATTTAAAGTTCTATCGCTAGCCAATGTCACATTTAAAATCCTAAATCCTTGTGAGGAGCTACTTCAATTTGTAACTGACTGTACCAGACTAAGTTGTGCTGAACGGGGGCCACGTCTCCACCCTCTAGTTTCATACAAATTGATATTTACGGTAATAGCATGAGTTTTTCAACGGGAAGGCAAAGTTGGAGGATAACAGGCTCAGTTGGATACGAACTGGGAATCTAAATGGGCAAAAACGTTAAGCTGAAGAAGTGAAAAACGGATCTACAATTTTCCAGGAATGGAATTATTCAAGACCAATTTAATGTTTCACGAGCTTGCTTACCGCTGTTTCGAAACGAAAGCTGTCGACCAAAACATAAGTGAATATTATGTACCAACGAGTTTTAATGCGTTTGACCCAGAATACTTTTAGCAGGGTACGGTTACTGCGGGTCAATTACTATTGAATAAATTATTGAGAGTAAGTGCAGTGTTAATGTATAGTATCATAAAAGACTACGATGGCTTACCGAAAAAATAAGCCATAAACTATTGCCGGTTGTTCAAGTTGTATGTACGGTCAATTTATAATAGGTTTGTTGTAGATGATTTTAATTTTGTCCGGGACCCAATTTTCATGAAATGCATAGATACACAATTGTAAGATATGTTTGCTAATATTATTCCGTGTAAAATTGAAGGACCTAAAGTAGTTATTTCACATTTCTTTGTTAAGAAAACTTTTCTACCAGGAGATCTTTAAGAATCTATCCCCATCCAACTTGAAATTAACAGTTTACGTGCTATAATTATGTTATAACTTCAAGTGTTTGTCTCCTAAGAGTGTTTACGCCCTATGTATCAATCACCGCATAATTCGAATAGAGTTACGCTCGTACAGTCAGCCCAATAAATTATGCGGTGGACCGCACCACACCGTCCGCGTCCCGGACGCCTGTCGAATCCAACGGGAACCAATTAGTCGCCCGGGAATATTTATTTGCGGCTTTCTCAAATAAGTGAGCACCTGACACTTAGCTTGCACACGCTTTGGGACTTGACTTATTTATTGATGAGATAGTTAAAAAGGCTCTTTGGAGGATCAATTGGGCTAAATCTCAGACAAGCGACAATTTGGTGATACATTAGGCGGAACTTTTGAGTGTTATAATGTTGTTCCTTTTTATTATTATTTTCCATGTTGTTCATAGACGCCCAAAAATAACTGATAAAGAATATAGTTTTTTCTTCTCAGTAAATATTAGTGAAGCGCCTAAACTTTACTTCTTTCACAATTTAACAAATAGTTATAAAAATATATACATAAATCATATAAAAATTACGTCATGCTCAAAATTTTGCAGAATTTTTATCCACTATGGAAAGTATACTGCAGAAAATCTCTAAATGCAGAAAACCCATATTTGTACATATGTGGTGATTTTAATATAGATATTTTAATGAATTCTAAAAATAAGACTGATCTTATTTCATTATTTAAGTCATTTAATTTGAAATTTCTGTTCTGTGAGCCAACTAGGATAACAGACACTTCATCTACCTGTATAGACAATATATACTCAAACTGTAAGATTAAAGAAAAGTTAATATTGAAAGGTGTTAGGTCTGATCATGAGGGCCTTGCGATAAAATTTGATGGAAATAGAGAAACAGAGAGGTATGAAGTTGAACATAGGCCGTTAACAACCAGTAGGCTAGAAACTCTTGGTACCAATATAGAAGCTAAGCTTGGCATAACAAGTTTTTCTCACTGTGACCCGAATGACATCTACAATAACTTATTTTCTTTAGTAAATATTGAGTTTCAAAAAGTTTGTCCAAAAAAAGAAGAAACAAATAAATGGAAAATTGAAGTTTGGTGATTGGGCAACTAGAGGTATTCGAAAAAGTAGAGATTATTTGTTTGATCTTTATCGCAGGAAAAATTTAACATCTTGCAAGCAGTTTCATGATTATGTTAGGAACTATTCAAAAACTTTTAAGTCTGTTTGCTTGTGTGCTAAATCTCTTTTTATTAGAGATAAAATTAGCAAGTCTAAAAATAAAATAAAAACCATTTGGAAGACTATAAATATTGAGACTGGTAAAAATAAACCAAGAGATTCAAGATATGTCTTAACTATTAATAAAAATCAAATCTCTGATCCAATACAAGTGGCGAATATATTTGAAAATTTTTTTTCTAACTTACCCCTAGAAGTCACTAAATCATTGGATTCTTGTCCCAATGTAGCAGAAGCCCTATTAAAACATAATTTTCCCTGCAAAACACCGGACTTTTCTTTTAGATACACGACAAATTTTGAAATTATAAAGACATTCAAAAGTTTAAACATAAAGAGTACTGAAGACTTGTGGGATATGTCAGTTAAAGTGGCAGAGTCTATAATTTGCATTATCGCACCATACTTAGTAACAATATTCAATCTTTGTGTCGATAGAGGAAATTTCCCCGACTTAATGAAACTATGTAAAATCACTCCAATTTTGAAGTCGGGGGCTGCATCTGACCCTTGTAATTATAGACCTATTTCCATCTTACCTGTTCTGAGTAAAGTATTCGAAAAAATTATGCTCAAACAACTTTTATATCATTTTAATGAGCATAATATATTGAATGAGAATCAGTTTGGTTTTACTAAGAGCAGATCCACTACAGATGCAGGTGTTCAATTGATGTCACATATACTTGAAGCCTGGGAGAGTTCACATGATGATATTGGCGTATTTTGTGATACTGTGTAGAACACTGCACTCTGATTCGTAAGCTTTCACACTATGGTATTCGTGGAAAAGCTTTGAATCTAATAGAGTCTTATCTGTCAAACAGGCTACAGATGGTTGGAATAGATGGCAATACTTCTTCCGGGTCTTTGGTAAAAATAGGTGTACCGCAGGGATCAATTTTGGGACCTTTTCTGTTCCTAGCGTATATTAATGATCTGCCTTGCATGGTCAAAGATTTCTGCAATATTGTTTTATTCGCCGATGATACCTCTCTGATTTTTAAAGTAGATAGGAAAGATAGTGAACTCATTCATGTAAATAATGTGTTATCTATGATCTCTGAATGGTTCGCCGCTAATAATCTTCTCTTAAATTCAAAAAAGACCAAATGTTTAAAGTTTTCTTTACCAAATGTTCCATATGTTGAACCAAACATTAAGCTTGGCTTAGATAAACTCTCTATTGACAAAGCGACAGTCTTTCTGGGAATCAAAGTGGACTCAACTTTACAGTGGGATCCACATATACATGATCTAGCCGGAAGACTTAGTTCTGCTGCATATGCAGTTTGTAAGATAAGACAGTTAACAGACGTAGCTACTGCAAGGCTAGTTTATTTCGCGTACTTCCACAGTATTATGTCGTATGGTGTATTGCTGTGGGGAGCTGCTGCTGAGATGGAAACAATCTTTATCTTACAAAAGCGTGCAATTCGAGCCATATATGAAATGGATCCTATGGAATCTCTAAGGGATCTTTTTAAAGAAATTGATATATTAACTTTACTGAGTCTGTATATATTTGAAAATATTATGTACGTTCGGAAAAATTTGAGTAAATTTAAATTAAACAGTGACAACCACGATTACAACACTATGAACAAATATAAATTCACGGTACCGTGTTTTAGATTAGCAAAGACAAATAAAAGGTCCTTTTTAGGTAATTGTGTGCGGTTTTATAATAAAATTCCCGAACATATTACAATGCTCACAGAAGGAAAATTCAAATTACACGTGAAAAACATTTTGATTAAGAAATCCTACTACACAGTTTGTGATTACTTAAACGACAAAAATGCTTGGAAAATTCCACCTCTGCCAAGCCATCACCTGTCTCCTACGTAATTTAAACAAATATTGTCATAATTGTATTATATTGTTTATAACAAATTGTAAACAGACGTTTAAAAGAATGGCCCCGAGTTTCTTGCCCGTTCTTCTCGCAGTGGCTCTATAAATTTTTTTGCCGAACGTGGCAGTACAATGTAGAATATTTCAATATTAAAGTTTGTAATTGACCTTCATAAGAGCGTCGTAGACGCCTAAATTGAATAAATGATTTTGAATTTGAATTTGAATTTGAACGTGTAACGTTGTTTGTCCGCGATGGACTCCTAAATATTTTAAATTTGATTTGCACACCGCTGCAATTTGATTGAAATTGAAATATAGGATAGCTTACATCTCAATTTATTACCCGTGCGAAGCCGGGGCGGGCCGCTAGTACAATACAAATACAAAAATTACCTTTTTTGTTAGTTTCTTATTCAGTGACTCCAAAATTTCTGAACCATTTCAATAATATTTTACAAAGGGATGATCTGATAAAGGGAAATATCTTAATTTTTAGTCTATGCAAGAGTTTAAATTAGTTTTAAAAGAATGTACAACTTGATCGGTCTTGTACACTTAAGTCATCAAGACACTTTGAAACGCTCGTAGTGAAGTTTGCTTAGCTATTCTTAATCGATCAGCTAAGCCACGGTCATGACATGGGTGAACTTTAGTGATATTGCTACTGAGAGCTTTCGTTGTTCGGAGAGCACGTTAAGCCGTCGTCAGTCCCGATTGTTGTTTTAGGATGGCAGTCATTGTAGCATGGTGGTAGGGCATTTTGCGAATGCCCTCCTGGCAAGCTACCGCCCTCAAGTAGAAAATCACCAAGCACCTAACGATGTGTTCCGGTAGCTGTCCTTGAGAGCCAGTAATTCTAGGTTAGCCTGAACAAATCTTCAACCACATTATCACTTACCATCAGTTGAGAGTGGTCAAAAGAAGGCTTATAAGCTATAAAAATAATTTAAGGCATAGAAACGCTGTCCAAAGATCTCGTACAAAATCCGAACCTAACACAATACGTGTAACAATTTTTTATTAAGTATATTTTCGATTCTCATTTGAATACTTAGCTTTTGCTGTTAATGGACTGAAAACCCATAGAATTAACTTGTGTTCGTTACACTTATAATATTACACTGTCACTAAATTGTGAGTTAAAGTCAACATAAAAATGATACCACAGTGTTCACGTAATCAAGAAGTTCAAACTAGTGAGCAAAATTTTTGCTTGTAAGGTACTACTAAAATAATAATAGATTTCAGTTCTATAACTTTAACTTAAAAATATGAATATATTGCAAAAAAGTATTCTGTTCTTGTTATAATGAAATAAGTTATGGTTCAAAGCATCGGTAAAGTTCATTCAAACGAAACTTTGCTTACCTACTCGGCTAAGTAAAAACTCAGCATGTTACCTTATTGTTATATAAAAAAGAAAAACAATATTCTTTTTCAAGAAGAATCTTAATGATATGAAAAATTTGTGCCACAATTTTTTTTATATCACGCATGATGTCATTGATGTGATATAATATATTTCTTGTAGATTTGGACGAAGAGTATAATTTTTGTGTGGAATTGTTATATATGTCAGAGTATTATAATAAAGCTATTCGACCCTACCCTTAACAGTGACTGGCCAAAACTGATTTCATAAAAGTGACGAAATGTGTTGAATACCAGATAAAACAGTAGATGTCAAAGTCAACTCTAACACCATAGAATTTTTTTTCATATCCAAGTGTATTAAGTGGTGGAAGAGCACCCTAAAATTTACGAGCTAGGTATTTGTTGTCAACTAAAATATGAATAAATATATACACAATATTTTTAGAGCTATGATGCTAGAGATATGACCTAGAGCCTCCAAACTCATAAAATGATTGTAAATGATAATGTATTGTTAACTGTATCTGTTACTGAAATATTTAATTAAAGGAAGTGGTATAGCCGACTGTCACCTTTCTCCTCTTTGACAATGCGTGATGAAACACCAAGGGATTATAGTGGGTATTCCTTCATCACTGCACTCCGCTGAAGGGTGAATCCCTCATAATTTTGCGTCCCTCCTTAAGGCGCGGTGTATGCGTAAAGGCAAAAAATTTAAATATGGTCCTAAAAATGTCCTATTACCTAGCATGCAATAACAATCGTGACCGACGCGACGGCTCAAAACGCGTACTTCAAAGCACGGAAACGCTCAGCAGTAATGCCCCTATCGATCTCACATCCAAGTCATTACCGCAGTGGACTTTGCTTAACATAGTTGATCGTTCAAGAACGACTAAGCAAGTTTTGCTACGAACACTTCCAGTCATACAGATGTAGCTCAGAAAATACCACATATACATCATACCTCGGTATCACATGCTGGTTATATGCTGTAACTTATAGTTATTCTCTTAGAACTCAAGTGCTGGGTCGAAGTCGTGGGTAGAATATAGATCTCTCTCACTCGTGTATTTGCACCAATTACCTCAAATACACAATTTTGGTTGATCGGACGAACGTCCCACATTTCCAAAGTGCCGTAGAGTTTGGTTCAAGTGCTGTTTGGTGCAACTAAAAGTTTTAACTGACTATAAAACTATACACATCATATTATTCAGAAGTTAAATTTGTTCGACATTTTCATGAGAGTTTGAGCTTACGTGCTCTATATAGGATACCCTTGATACTAATTTGATACCAATTTTGTACAGCATCCGTCTCTGGCCAATATTTTTCGAAACAATGATCACAAAACTATGTTTCGCGTAGTCGGCAAGCGACGGACCTATACACAAAACTGTTTCAGGAACACACTGTACATTGGATTGGTTCACGTAGTATAACTTGCTCAATGATGCCCCGCGCCCTCTACCCGTTAGATGATTTCTACAATCCATGGGAAGCATGTAAACATAGATTTTACATAGATCTTAGACAAAAAATATATTTTTTCGTGTTCAATGTTTCGATAAACATTGGCAGGATACCCACCTATATTTGCATCTTCTTATACCCTTATCCCACTCATATAGGGTCGGTAAAATATTTCTTTTCTAACAACTCAAAAAAAAGTTAAAACCATTATATTCATTATGTTTTCGGTAATGACCCACATAACAACACATACACATAATTTCTTTATAACTTTATTTTTTTTATGCTTCTGGTTCGTTATCCGTAATTGTGAATTTTTAAAATTATTCAGAAAAATCGATATGTCCGGAATTTTTATTCTCACATTCAGAAATAAAACATATAATTAAATTGAAGAACTGGAAAACCAGAAGCATACATATTTGGTTCTCAGAACACGCGAGCAGAATTTTACCTAGCTTGAAAACTTGGTATTTAAAATAAGACAAAACTGCGTCTATATATATGGAATAATAATCATTATTACCCGCAGTGTTATAGTTTTACTATGTTGAAGACAATCTGTGCAAGTAAGTAATCTAATGCGCATACAATGAAACAATAGAATAATGAAATCAAAAATTATATTTTTGTATTGAAATCAAGAATTTATTTTTCATCGAAGAATATACAGTTAAATATGTTAATTTTAGTCAGATCAGAGATCAATTCAATGATTTCATTATTAAGTAACATTGTCTTTTTGAGAATAAATTCTATATGCATAAATATTATTGCAGTATATAACTTGAATCACTCTTTCGTATCAATTATTTTCTTACTTCAACTAAAACTGTTCTACAACAACTTTTAGCGGCCCTTTTGTACTTAATGGTGATCTTTTCTGGTCAACTTTTCCACTTCATTTAAGTTGTATACTTAAATTGTCCTCAATGGCAAAAAGTTGGGGACTTCAAAAGATTTAACAATGCTTATTTTGAAGGGTCTTTTTCGCCCTCAATTTCTGTGCATCCCGAATTGAGTCTTTGTAATTTCAGAACCGTTTCTCGTCGCTGTAACTTTGTCAATCTCAATTTTCGTTTGATGACGTTGTTTCGAAAATTAAAACGAGCGAACGTTGAATAAGACCTAAGTAATAGTATCACTTTTTTTATGGAATGACTTAACGATTCCAAAATTATAACGAGAGGAAAATTAAAGTCATGTTCAGGAGTCGAACCCTGGCTACCCACTTCTATAGCCGGGGTATGCTCTAACCGCCAAGCCTACATGACATATTATGATTTATAACACTATATTAGTAATTCTTAACCATTGTTAGGAGATGGAGTGACATCTAAAGTTCAACTTTGTACTACAAATATGCCCAATTTTAGCAATTAGCTTAAAACTTGTTAACGATGACGCAACCCTATAATTTTAATATTTGCGATAACGCATGCTTTGCGGATTACATAAAAAATACAACGAAAGGAAAATAGTCATGTCCGGAATTCGACCCGCTACATCCTCCCCTATACCCGGGGTGTACTTACCGTTAAACAATCACGAAGTATGACTCTATTTTATCTAACTTAACCATCGTATGAGTGACATTTATTTTTCAACTTACGTTACGTACAAACAAGACCAAGTTTATAGTACAAGTATAATGATGCCGCGCTCGGGGAGCCTAAGCTGGAAATTATGACGGAATTATCAAAAAATATTCTACAAGTGTATACTTTTTTTTCATATCTAAATGGAAATGGGCCGTAGATTACCGAGCAAGAACTATTTAAGCAACGGTGACGTAGTGGAGCCTATGAACTTAAGCGCAGGAGGTTTATGGTTTGAATCCTGTAACGGGATAACGGATCTGTGACCACATCATCACTTAACAAAATGTGAGATAGTGGTGAACTAGCGTTTCAACATTATATAATGACTATCTTTATACGTATTCTTCTTGCAACGAACCTGATTAGTCTTCCTTCCAATAACACAAGCAGACTTGCCCTCTTCGACTTGAGGACACTCCGGGCAGCACTTCCCTGGCTGCGGCGGCAGCGCGTGGGCACCGCATGTGAGCACGGGGCAGGTATGCCGCATGCACACGGCCGTGCCATTCATGCAGGTGCAGTCTGTGCACGGGTCCACGCGGAACGGGCTTAGGTGCGCGTGGAACTCCTTGCCGACGATGCACGGCTTCAGGAACATGCTGCCTGAAACTTAAAAAAGTATATTGGTCAAAATTTATCTAATCTACTACATCAAGGAGATAAGACGGCTTAGTAGCAGGCGGGGTGATATGAACAAATACCTCATGCAAAATGTTGGTGCGAGAATTTACGCCCGTTAATGGAATAATACCTAATAAATTAGCTTTAAACTTATTTTACCTCTCGTTGTAATGTTTTAATGTAATCCGCGGAGCATGCGTCATTGCAAAAATAAATATATTAAAAAAGTAACATAATGAGCTAATATAAGATTTGATTTAATCAAAACGGCACCAACGAATGAAATCTCAATAGATGAATAAAACTCCGCAGATTGCCAAGTTTAATTATGAAGTTAATTAGGTTGGCTGATGAAAAATTTAAATCTTCACTCAAGTTAATTTCCTCAGGATCTCAAGATCCATTTTCTTATTCACATTGCTACGAACAAATTTAATCTAAACGGAAGCTGCTTGAAAATAATTATACCAAGAATTTCGTTAATTCTAGACTTAAATATTAATGAATTCATATAGCAAACTCAAGAAAGAAAAGACTGGTATATATTGCAAAAAAAAAATATTTATACTTTAAATAAATTGTCAGGGGACCATAGATCTGATTCTAAATGGAACCCTAGTGGTCTTACCTACCAAACCCTATTTTCTTCGAATCTACTAGATAGAGAAAGTTAAAATTTCGTATTGTGAAAATGTGTCAACCAACTACGGACATAGCGCTCGCTTCTCCTCGTCATCTCGAGGGTGATAGTATAGTGAACATCAGTGTTTACTTTTTGATCAATATTATTTTCTGAGCCTATTTGTTAGACTGCAACATACACGTACTATTTTTGGTAGTGCCTATAATATTAAGTCCTTTTGAAGAACTGCCATATTACAATGTCATTTCCAAGAAGCCTGCCAAACATGGATTATGACAAACCCCTTTAAATGTGGAAGGTTTTTGTTTAACGGTAGACATTTATAAGAATTATAAGTGAGTTAACACGAGAAGGCAGTGCAATTATTAAGGCGATTAGAGTCGCCAATGGCCTTGAGCATCTGGACCTAATCGAGCTTACTTTACTCGCGCATCGCCGCATACGTTCCGCGCTCGCTGCACAAATATAACGGTCAAAGAATATGCAGATGCGCGATGCGCTCCGGTAACATGGCACTTTATATTCCTACCGTACGATTCTAGTGAGTATCCGCAATTGCAACTGCGACTGAGATCAGTCGTCAAATGAAAATGTATAGTAAGATGTCCAGAACAACCTACCTAGGTTGTTCTGGACATCTTTATTCCTTTTCTTTATTTTTCAATGTCATCTGCCGAGTGAAGAAAGTTACTCAGATTTATCTGATACTCGATATTTAGGCTGTGCTGAGAGTCATTATTCCGAATTTGGAATTATTTTTTCAATGTCTTCTGCCAAGTGAAGAAAAATGCTACGGTTTGACTGAAAATTGATATCTAGGTTGTTGTAGACGTTATTATTCCATGTTAAGAATTTGTTTTACGTTGACGTCTGCCAAGTGAAAAATATACTTCGATTTGGCTGAAAATCGATATCTAGGTTGTTTTCAGTTCGCACACAGACTCTTTAAAAAATCTGCAAATTTTAGTAATATGCTACATAAACGAGTTTTCCAATTAAAATAATCTGTCATTCGTACAACTTTTGCAAGAAGATTTAGCCCTTTTATTAAAACATATTTATATAATCAAGTCCTGAATTTTTCAGTTTATATATCACCATATAGCATCATACATACAAACACGTAAATAACACAAATTTAGTTAAAATATAAATACCACCTGTGTGGATAATTTATAAAAAAAAATGTATGAAACTGAACAAGATGTTATTTTATGGATAATTTGTAAGTTAAATTTATGTTTATAACTATTTTGCGTGAAAAATTGTACTGAAGTCAACTGTGCACTGTACAGCTATCAATTAAGGTCTTAACGATACAAACTTCAACGTCGAAGTGTGAAGACCACCAGCAATACAAGATTTGGAAAAAGTGTTATTGGCTTAAATAAAGATTTATATTATTGTTTATATTATTATTATTCTGGACGTTTTTATTCCAAATTTGGAATTTATTTTTCGATGACGTCTGCCTAGTGAGTAAAGTTACTAAGATTTGGCTAAAAATCGATATCTAGGTTTTTCGGGGCGTCCTTATTCCAAATTTGGAATTTACTTTCCGATGACGTCTGCCAAGTGAAAAACTACTTCAATTTGGCTGAAAATCGATATCTAGGTTGTGCTGGGCGTCATTATTCCGAATTAAGATTTATTTTTTTAATGGCGTCTGTCAAGGGAAGAAAGTTACTCCGATATCTAGGTTGTGCTGGGCGTCATTATTCTACATTTGGATTTCATTTTTCAATGACGTTTGCTAAGTAAAGATAGATGACGTATCTTTAAAACGCTAAGATATATCGGATAAGAGTAAGAAAATTATAATAATCAATCGTTTATTCAAATCTCCTTATAAATGAGATTATAGCCGACGCGGGTTTACTCGTTTAAAAACAACGATATAAAAGGAAGATTTGTATAATGGCGAAAATACATTGAAAAATAAGAATAGGGACGACTGTGTCGTACGCAAAAATACAAAATGGCCAACGTTTGTGCTATTGGACATGTCGGCCCTTGAGAAGGAAGTATTTACCTTTAGATTTTCCCGCCCATAGGTGGGAAGCAGTCTTCCACCCGCTACTCGCATCAAACAAACACTACTTTCCGGGTAGGAGATATGAGATGAATAATTTCTTATCTAGGAAATAATAATATGGGCAATTTATCTACAGCTATATTGTAAAGATTGGTTCCATCGTGAAAAGGTAACCGATATACTTTCTCATTTATAAGGAGATTTGAATAATTTATTTATAAGTACTTTTCTTTAAACTTTCGTGAACTAAACTCATGTTTCTCAATTACATTAACGAAAACCAAGCGGGGTAGATTTAAATCGCTCCCGCCGCTCCTCAAGACGATGACACCCGCTTCTTCAGTCTACTCGTGACCACGGTCAATGCAACTTGATCGAAACGTCGAGGTTAGTCAAAATATTATTTTGATGTTAATTCGTGCGTCTTTGATAAGTAATCATAATTTTCCTACTCTTATCGTACTGCGGCGATAGGGACTGCTAATCATCCCACGGCCAGCAGGTAGGTAGGTAAACTCAGGGAGTAGGTTTGAAAAGTTTATTAGGCCAAGCCTTATCAGGTTGCACAGCCGCACAGTTCTACTGAAGTTACATAGACCGGAGAGAGACACTGGCCTGATAGTACACGTGATCCAGGTCCCAGATGTGGCGGTCTTGGCGTCAGCTGATAGTTCTGGATCTCGGAAGTGAGTGCTCGAAACACCCGTCGTTTGATTAAATCAGTGAAGTGGAATCCTGGAAGGAAGACACCGGCTTAGTAGCTGATATTCCTCAGCCAACTGTTGCCAAGCCGCGCCGACACGATCGTGGTACTGTTACCAGCGACTCACATTTTAAAACTCACAGTCTAGCGCGGTAGGGCAGAACAGCTGTTTACGTTACATAGGTTTTAGTCAGCACTATGAAATAACAATAATAAATAAGGAACTCACCCTAGAGGGATTCACGCACTTCACAACAAGTTAATAACAATTAAGATCGATAGTAGGAATAGAAAAGTGTCCAGGAAAACCAAGATAAGTATCGATTTGTAGCCAAATCAAAGTAACTTTTTCCACTTGGCCGACGTCATTGTTAAATAAATTCTAGATTTGGAATTAAGACGTCTAGAACAACATAGATCAATATCTAGGTTGTTCTAGACGATCGATCTTTTCAGCTAAATTGAAGTTACTTTATCTACTGGGCATACGTCATCGTAAACAAATTCTAAATTTGGAATAATAACGTCTAAAACAACCTAGATATCCATTTTTAGTCAATTCTGAGTATTTTTCTTCACTTGGCAGACGACCTAGATAAAATTATTCCAAATTCGGAATAATGACGCACAGCACAACCTAGATATCGATTTTCAGCAAAATCGGAGGAACTTTTTCACTGGGCAGACGTCATCGGAATATAAATTCCTAATTTGGAATAAGGACGTCCAGAAAAACTTAGATATTGATTTTCAGCCAATTCAGAGTAACTTACTTCCCATGGCAGACGTCATCGAAAAATAAATTCCAAATTCGGAATAAAAACGTCCAGAACTACCTAGATTTTGAATGTTAGCCAAATTGGAGTGACTTTCCTCACCTAGCAGATGTCGAAAAATGTATGCCAAATATTGAACAAAAACGTGCAGAAAAACCTAGATATCGATTTACAGCCAAATAGGAGTAACTTTTTTCACCTGGCAGACGTCTTCAAAAAATTAATTCGTAATTCAGAATGACGATGTCCATAACAACCTAGATTTTCAATTTCAGCTAAATCAGAGTTACTTTCTTCACTTGGCAGATGTCGTCGAAAACATAATTTCAAATTTGGAAAAAAGACGTCCAGAAAAACCTTGATTTCGATTATTAGCCAAATCAGAGCAACTTTTTTTACTTGGCAGACGTCATCGTAAAATACATTCCAAATTCGGAATAAAGACGTCCAGAACTACCTAGATTTTGAATTTCATCCAAATTGGAGTAACTTTCCACACTTGGCAGACGTCATAGAAAAATACGTTCAAAATTCGGAATAAAGACGTCCACAACTACTTAGAGTTTGAATTTCAGCCAAATCGGAGTAACTTTCTTCACTTGGCAGACGTCATTGAAAAATAAATACCAAATTCGGAATAAAGACGTTTAGAACTACCTAGATTTTGAATTTCAGCCAAATCGGAGTAACTTTCTTCACTTGGCAGACGTCATAGAAAAATAAATTCCAAATTCGGTATAAAGACGTCTAGAACTACCTAGATTTTGAATTTCAGCCAAATCGGAGTAACTTTCTTCACTTGGCAGACGTCATTGAAAAATAAATACCAAATTCAGAATAAAGACGTCTAGAACTACCTAGATTTTGAATTTCAGCCAAATTGGAGTAACTTTCTTCAATTGGCAGACGTCATCGAAAAATAAATACCAAATTCGGAATAAAGACGTCTAGAACTACCTAGATTTTGAATTTCAGCCAAATCGGAGTAACTTTCTTCACTTGGCAGACGTCATAGAAAAATAAATTCCAAATTCGGAATAAAGACGTCTAGAACTACCTAGATTTTGAATTTCAGCCAAATCTAGGTAACTTTTTTCACTTGGCAGAAGTCATCGGAATATACATTCCAAATTCGGAATAATGACGCACAGCACAACCTAGATATCGATTTTCAGCCATATCGGACTAACTTTTTTCACTTGGCAGACGTCATCGAAAAATAAATTCCAAATTTGGAATAAGGACGTCCAGAAAAATCTATATATCGATTTTCAGTACTGTAACTGTAACAGTCAGTTCGTCCACTGCTGAACACAGCCTCACTTTTTAAGGGGGTATTTGCCATAATCCCCACACTTGGCAGGCGTCTTGGGGATCGCAATGTAAGTTGGTTAAAGAACTCTTTAGATGGCGCTGCTGCCCCCCTTTAAGTAGTTTTCCCTTAGACGCTTCTAACGACACCCACGGGATGATATGGGGAGGTGCAATTCTAACCCGGCACCCCACGTGGCTGCCCACCTACCAGTAGTTTTCCCTTAATCGCCTCTTACGACACCCACGGGATTATATGGGGAGGTGCAATTCTAACCCGGCACCCCACGGTGCTAATCTCCCTTACCTATCTCTCACTATTTTCGAGATACGTTATCCATCTTCACTTGGCAGACGTTATCTTTATGTAGTATTAATTAACCTATATCAAAACACCTAATACAATTATCAAGAAAAGCTTAGAACTCCAAAAGATGTATGTAGCCCCATACAAACTCTAAATGTAGTAGAGAACCATTTTGTACCCTACAAACTACTAAAGCCGGAAACTATTTACCATAATATAAAAAAATATATTATCTTTAGTTAACCAGTTATAACATGAGAGCGTTATAGACATTACTAATTAATTTTGTACATATATTATAAAACTTTTCATTGATCTTATTGATAAGGCCGCCCATTGTAATTTACCCACAACATTGTCAATTTCAAGTTTTGATTCTTTTCATATGTGAGACAATTCGAATAAAATTTGTCTACAAAATACCAATAATAAAGCGTCACCGCGCATACTTCACGTCGCAATCAAGTTGGCCCTCTGCAGCGAGCGAATCATTGCACGCACACAGCTACGAATCTCGCGTGTCAATGCACTAATACATAGACAAGATCGTTAGCAGTCGAAAGCGCGAGCGGAGCTACGAGCGACACAGCCTCCCCGTGCCAACGGAACCGCAAGCGTTCTGAATCTGAATAATTCGACATTTTCTTAGGAAAATATCAATGGATTTACAAATGCTATGTTATAATTGTAGTATAACAATCTAGAAATTTAATGGTACAATTTATTTTTCAAAAATCGTAGCCGTTTAGAAGGAGTTCGCCATATAAGTCAAGAAATAGTATGTTGTTTGAATTTTTTTTAAGGCAAAAGTAATAGTAATACCGTAAAATCATATGTTGCAAATGTTGTACTTGAATTCATCTATAAAATATATTTTTTTCAAGTCTTCAACTTCAGCGGTTACGGAGGAGTTCGCTTTAGAAAGTACGAATTTGACGTACCCAAGGGCCTTAATAAGCAAAGCGAGTCAATTTGCTCCTAAATATATTTTTTGTAGACGACAGGTATAACCTGATCACCACCTCTTAAAACCCGGTACAGTAACCATCATCGGGTACAGCAGTCAAAAAACATGATAAATATACATACTCGTTATTTTCATGATAATTTTAGTTTTTTGGGTTCCGTTTTAGAATGGTCGGACCACTGCCTTAGGCAGCTGACGATGAACGAGAAACGAGTAGAACTAGAAACTATAAACGAGTAGGCGATCAGCGGGAAGCGAGTGTGTAGTTTTGATAGTTTTGTCGCGGGGATATATGCGACGAGCGATTACTCGTGCCACTCGTCTGCGGTCCCTCAGTCCTGTGCAAGCAAACCTGCTAAAATACATCATCGTCGTCGCCTGAAATAGACAACAATGAGAGTTGCAATGATGAGTTGGTCGATGCGCCGTCTATCCAATAGATATCCATACGAGTACTTTCAAAGCCGCACTGTTTAGAAATGATCAAGCGAGCGAGCATCGCTGAGCGAGTATCGCTGAGCGAGTTTATTTTTGAAAGATCTTATAGCTCAGCGACAAAACTAGCAAAGCGAGTCGTCGCCGGCAGTGTGAACAGTCAGAGAGCAACTTTTAATATTTGCATCTCTTTCGTTTACACGGAATGTATATTAATTGTGCTATTCTTGAGAGAGAAAATCGCCGATAGTTAATCGCTTTCTCGCCGGCGGTCGGACCATTGCCTAAGCGTCTGAATTAATGTTATTAGGTCGCCGTGACCTCACAAATCAAGTAAATACTGTTTTATCCCAAAACAAAGAGGCAAATTATACAAAATACCTGCGCACGACCGCGCGCGCAGTGCGGAGGAACCATCGAACCAAAGTAGGAAGAAAATTAAAATTTATCTAGTCTACCTGCAGTGAATGACGGCGCTGCCTCGAAATTGCATGAACAACAGTATTCGCGTCCACGCGAACATGAACCCTATATGCCTAGAGATAGGGTTCAACCGGAATGCATAGTTTACCATACAACCAATAATAATAATAATAACAAATAGTTAAAAAAGGACCCAAATAAAAGCTAAGTGGTACTTTTCCAAAAAAAATATTTTTTATATACTTTAGAAACAAGCGTCAACTTTGGTACGATTATAAACCTTCATCTACCGTATAGCAACATAATAATTACTTACCATAATCTATAAAAAATTAGACACTATATTATAACCCTTATTTTTAGTTTTAATGCACGTTAGTTTAGTTTTTTTAACCAACTCGCATTTGGCCAATTTTTAGTATACATTGTTATGGCGACAACAGAAATACATCATCTGTGAAAATTTCAAACTGTCTACCTATCACGGTTCATGAGATACAGCTTGGTGACAGGTAGACAGACAGACAGTGGAGTCTTAGTAATAGGGTCCCGTTTCTACCTATTGGGTACGGAACACTAAAACCAGCTAAGTGCGGGTCCGACGACAAATAAAGATCTCGAACTGTATAAAAAAGAAACGATTTGTTGGTATATTCTGTGCTGGTATGGGCGGTTTTTTTACACTGCGTATGTGGAATCATACCCATATTTTCTTTCTCTAACAACACAAAGAACGTCACAAGAGAATATTACTAAAATATCTCGTTCGCACAAAATAAAACATGAAGGAACGATATCCTTTAAAAACTGTATTGGAATCCTACGGGACCTCATTAGATTGTCGCGGGAACGTCCACAGGGAATGTCACCGAATCACCGATTCTGTTCGATCCGTGAGTTCGTGTAAAATACGAAATACACGACGGTTGAGCCATTAAATTATTGGAATCCTGGGAGACGATCGCACCAGGATTCAATCGCGCTGAGAAAATGAATCAAATTCTGCGACTCGAATATTTTACTGATGAATTGCTCGTCATATTTGTAGCAAATATATATTATGAATACTATAGCTTAGCAAGAGACAATAATGCATTGAATTTAATTATTATCAGACTATTAGCCCGCCCTGGCTTCGCACGGGTTATTAAAAAAGTATAAATTGAAATACAGAAAAAGAAGTAATTGTGACAAAAGTGTTAGAGATTTGGTATTCCATACTTTTTTGTAGATATTCAATTGATGTCTTCTATAAAATTGTACTACATCACTTTGCATTATTGCTACAATTTCCACAGCTTAAGCGATATAACATTTTATTGGTATTTTTTCACACGTTGAGTTACATTATTGATGTTTCCATACGGATTCTTACTTTTAGAGAATATTCTATAACCTGTTTGCCAGGGATTGTGTGTGTTATAATGGTGAAAGAATTTTTCAAGTCGGTCCAGTAGATTTTAAGTTTATTAATTACATACAAAAATACAAATCTTTCCCCCTTATAATATTAGTGTAGATGTATATGTACATTTCTATTATGAGGAAATGCAGAAATTATTTCGGATGGAAAAAGATAACTTCCAGCGGGACTTGAACCTGCAACCCCCAGAATACCGTCCTGGTGCATTACCAATTATGCTATGGGAGCGGGTGCTGGACAGTCGAAATTTCTAAACGTCTTTTTGACGTTGCCGACATCTATCCAAATAACAGAAAACTATTTACATAGGCTGGTAGATTGATATACGATCAACACTAAACACCAAATCGATGAAGCCATTTTTATTTTTGATTAGTATATTTTAAAAGAACGCTTAGCATGCGTCAATGCTCTTATAAAATATACTAATAAGGAAATGTGTTTGGGATTTTTGTAGAATGATTTGTTATCTTCTTATAGGTCTCGTTTTATAAATGGCGCATTGTTAATCTATCTTCATCCTATAAAACATAGAATGTTCGTACTCTGCTGGCCTGTAGGACACTGTATCAGCATGATTGTCCACTAATGAACACAGTCTCCCCGATTAGTGGAGAGGGGTTTCAGTCCCCACGCTTGGCAAATGGGTTGGGATCGCAGTATATATGATAGTTCCGCAGAAGGTGTTGCCTTTCAGTATTTTTCTCTTAGTCGCTTCTTACGACACTCACTGACTACGATATAGCGTGGTAGCAGGACACTTAACGAATGCACGCCAGGCTAGCCACCACCCTCAAGTATAAAATTTGACGCCAATCATCTAACGGTGTGTGTCTTTAGCCTGAAAACATCTTCGATCTCATCATCAGTTACCATCAGGTGAGATAGTGGTCAACAGCTAGCCTGTCACCTATAAATAAATATATGTAGTGTTTCTAGTTTATAACTTTTCACAACCATTGTGTTCTTGACAGACGAAACTTGCAAACTACGAGGAGCAAGTTAAATATTGAAGTTGACAAACTAGCGCCGAAGTCTGTTCGTTGAATCCAATTTGAGGCTGTGTCTTACCGTGTGTTATTTGTATTTTGATTTGTGTTTTGTTCAAAGATGTTATAACATATTTTGGCTCAGTTGCATTGGCTATGGACTGCCGCGCAGCAGATCCATGGTTTGAATCCCGCCGTGGGCTTGAGCTTCACCTCATGGTGGAGGCGGGCATTACAAAAATGCCCTTCCACCTAGCTACTACCCTCAATTAGAAAATCTGTCACCAAGCACCTAACGGTACGTTCCGGCAGCTGTCCTCGAGAGCCAGCGAAATTACAGGCACATGAGACTTAACATCTATATCTCAAAGTGACGGGCGCAGGGCAATTCGTAACTTGTGACGAAATGCAACTGTTATAGGCAGAGGTTAGTCCACTTAACATCAGGTGGGCCTCGAGCTTATTCCGAACAATAATATAAAAAAAATATAATAAGTAGAAAATTAATACAATTTAAAGCATAGTATTATTAATATCATCATCATCATCATCATCATTGTAATAGTGTGTCGTGTTAGATCATTTTATGAATGATCGTCAGGCTAGCTACCACCCTCAGGTAGAAATTCTATAGCCAAGCACCTAATAGTGTATTCCGCAAGCTCCGGAACCAGTAACTCATTCATTATCCAGAAAAACATCTTCTACCACACTATCGCTTACCATATGGTGAGATAGTGGTCAAAACATAGGCTTTTAGCTATTAATAAAAAAAAACGACGCTAAATTATGTTCAATATTGATCAGTTTGAAAATGTGGTGTTTCAATTATTTGATTTTCACTGTTAAAATGTGTTGAGCAAAATTAAACAAGTTTCTTTCAAACTAAGTTCGAAGCTAATAAACTTGTTTGCACCAACAAATAACTATATACATATAGTAAACTATCATATCATGCAAAAAAAAACAATTTTATATGATACAGAAAATTTAACGAAACAACCGACGTCAAACAAAAAATATTCTAAAAAATAAAATGCACTAAATACCAAACTATCGGTTAGTTTTTTTTGTCCATTTCACATCGACAAGTGAAAACGAGAACATTATCAATGTACTCGAAGCCAATTAATAGTACATTACTGCAGCGGCCAGCAAAGGAGGCATTTATGGACGTACGTGTAAATGCGGGCCGAGTCGAAGCCGAAGCACACATACGTAAGTCCATCAATGCCTAGTTGTGGCCAAGGCTTGTATAGTGCTTTTCTCAAATAATGCGCGGAAATTAAAACAAAATAGTACCTAGGCAGAATTTTTTATTTGAAGATACAGTTGTTAAATGTACAATTCAAAATCAATGACTATCAACAAACAACAATAAAATTGCCCGCGTTAAAGTGTTCATTTGTTTTTTTTTTCAATAGCGTAATATTTGCAAGCCAGATCGAAATTTAAATTAAACCTTTGATAAGTTACCTCCGTGGTTACCGTGATACGAAGTAAAAGATCATTCCATTTTTAAATTACACGACAGATATGAGTTTACTATGCAATTTAATTGGCCGCTAGACACGACAGATATAGATTTGCATATTTTTTTAGCCGACCGCTGCGCGCATGTATTTGGCCAGTACAGCAATTTCGATTTATTTCGAAGAAGGTTGTCAAAATAATGCTCACATTTCCAACCATGTTTGAGAAAATACGCATTATTAGGGATAACTCAAATACTACTCGTCAGATGTTTCTAAAATATAAATTGTATAATCAGCTTTCGTACATAAAAATCATCAAAATCGGTACGTCCTGTAAAAAGATATGAGGTAACACACTCAAAAAAAAATTCGAATAAAGAATTTCCGGCTTTTTTGAAGTCTAAAGACACAATGGAGCGAACATCTTCTATCATCAGCCTATCTTAAGAGTTTCGACCAATTACCATATCAAAATTAGATTTTAATATCTCTGTGTTATTATTAGTCGAGTGGCGTAAAGCATACATGTAGAATAACTAGGTGTTGGATTATCCACAGTTCAGGCAGGTTTTGTACTTCCTGGTAGATTTTAGTAGTAGTCAGAAGTATTGGAACATATGTAAAAAAAATATCTGGCTAAACACCGACCTCTACTCTTTCTGGATAACAAAATATATATGTACTAGGTGTGCCCCGCGGTTACGCCCAGGTAGTGATGGATGATGACGATAAAAGTATCCTTATGTGTTCATCCTCATCTACATCCATATCGAACTTCATCATTATTGGTTCAGCCGATTGAGCGTGAAGAAGTTACGAATATACGAAGACAAACGTTCGCCTTTTTAATTTAAGTTTGATAAGGTTCAATTTGTTACCAAAATAGAAATAAATTATATTTTTTATAGTATTTATGGTTCACTATTTTGGCGATAATGGCTTACACATAAAAGATAGATATGCTGTCGCGGGCTTTTCTGTAGGAATATTTAAGATAAACATTTCCGATATACATTATGTACATGTAATACTAAAGGTATTTGCAACGCACGCCATAATAGGTTGCATATGGCAGAAAATTTTCCTCCTCAATTGACACTTATCGTTATATTTTGGACAATTCATATAAAACCTTTACAAATTAAAGCCTAGTTATTATTCTAATGTTCAAGTTATGTTAATGTTAAGTTTAATAAAAATCCATCAGTAGATTTTGCGTAAGAATAAAAAACATCTATACATCCATACATAGAAACTTTCGCATTTTAATATTAGTAAGGACATACGAGTATTAAAGCACTGGTAGAAAGGACACTTATGCATTCTGTGAAATGCACATTCCAAATGATTTAGTACTACAAAGGAAGTGACTCATAAGCAGACCACAAATTATTGACACTAAGCAATGTACACACGGATCTAAAGATTGACCAACAAAATTTAAGCTCCACCAATTAAATTTTTCTATGGTTCTCTTTTCTTGAAAAAAGCTAATTCTGGTATTTAGAAAATTAAGGTTTTTAATTATATTTTTTATTACATAAAGTGACGAGATCTGGTTTAGGGGCAGCAAGAAGAGACTACTAAAGAGAACCGACCCTTAAAGTACCCCGGCGTTAATTGCTAATTGATAGGACGAACATCCATCAAGGACAACTCGTAACGTTCTTTCCCTAAAGAAGTCGGAGTTCTAAGAGCACAAGCCGAGGTTCCCTACCTGTGGCTCACTAGGTACCCCGCCTGGCACTAAACTGCAAGTGTTACGTATACACAGTTAGAAGTAGCAGCATAATACCACCGTTCTGAGTGTCACTGTATTGTGCTCGTCACTCTGAGAGAATAGTTCCTATATCTCGTACTCTTTATGTTTTTGCTTGTTGCAATGCTATTCACAACTTAATAAACATAATGCACAATATTACTTTGAGGTACGTATAAGTGATACTGCGGTAGTCGTTTCGGTAGGAACACTTGGACTTGACTCTTGCTGAAGAGGCCGCAGACCACCTGAAAAGATATTGGTAACTGGTCTGATCGGATTACCAGTGATAAATTGTTTTCAGTTTAAACAAAACTAATATCAAATCTTCTAAGATCATATAGATCCACAAGATGCCTGCCAAGCGTAGGGATTATAGAAAATCCCCCCACCCCCATATGGGGAGGTGGAAGTACGTGGATCGAATAAATGTCGTATAATCTTTTAGTAACAACTTTTCAGGAGCAAAACCAATGTAGTTTGACATATATATTTAATAATCGCAAAAACCTTAGAACTTTATTCTTTGAAGATTCTTAGAGAAACTGCATTATTTCATATTTCTTAATCGTTCCCGGGTCTATTCACGCACGAATTAATATCAAACTAAAAATATTTTTACTAACCTCGACGTTTCGATCAAGTTGCATTGACCGTTGTCACGAATAGACCCGGGAACGATTAAGAAATACGAGTTTAGTTCACGAAAGTTTAAAGAAAAGTTCATTATTTCATGTATAACAATAGGTATTTAAAATATCATTATAGCAAAACAGGAACATATAAAAAAATTATAAAGAAAGAAAAGTCATAAGAAATGCACCGTGAATTGTATGAGTGTTAATTATAAACCGCATTAAATTAAATAATTACACACTCAATGAGTCGTCATTGAGGATTTATGAACAAAAACATCAAACCCCCACTAATTTTATTCTCAGTGGACATTTTTGGAACGTGCTGGTCTAAATATAACGGATTCCCAAAGCTGCGACAGTTTTGTCCCAGCACAAATCAGGGAGCCATTCAGCCGTATGTATGGCAAATAGAAGTTGACTATTCGTCGAGCCCGTGATGGTAAATTACAATTTGTGACCGGGCGTTAACTCCCTGACAGATTTATTCTTCGTATACACGTCCTACTTTGTGTCACAGCTCATAAAGATGTCGTTACTATGAATTAATATGGACGAGTTTGAATTAATTCTCACTAATAATTATGTTTAGCGTTGAGGGGACCGTTATGGAAAGCATGATTTAGTTTCGGAAAAAGTTTTAATAATTATTGTCGTCGGGATTTTGTAACGGTACGCTCTGTGGTCGTAACGTAAAATTTAATGGTAACTATATATTTTATGTCTATTTTTGAAATCGAAACTCGTAACATTACGAACAAATTATAGTGGGCGCATCACCACTCTTCTTACAATTTTAACGCCTTGATCAGCCTCAACCTATGGTAGCAGGGGTATTAGCAAATAAAGCATCCTCAAAGCAAGGTCCGGTAAGTCGTCGACCACACCCTGGACCAGGAGTTTTAAAATTTCGTCTTGTATTCTACTGAGCGCTGTTAGCTGAAACATATTTTAAATTATGTTCAGAGAGAAGATATGATTATGGACAGACCACGTACGATACGGATAATGGTATGACGTTGATCATGATCAACTCATTTATTAATAGAGTATTTAATTATGACCGTCTACGTTACTGAATACTTAACACTATTATCTTAAATATAAGTATAAGTAAATAAGTTATACCATCTTCAATTTCCCAGATGGTGCAAGTTACAAAACTCACAGTTGCTCAAGCACTTGCAATGCTAGACTTGCAGATGTTTGCATTGTGGTCACGTGCACTTCAATGCGCTACACATAAATGTTTCAGTGCTCATTCAATATTTTATTCAATTCCAATCTCATCTTAGAATACGGGAGCCACACTCCTTGAAGTTACGAGAGTAACTTTCAAAGCTCTTGAGACGGGCTCTGCAGAATACATGGAATTACGTTTTAAAATTTTATAGCATCTCTCATCGAATCATGCAAAAGTGAGACGCTGAAGTTGACTGCTGAATTTCGGCCTTTTTGTTCAAAGCTGAATATGGCGGTCAACTAACGTTATAAAAAAATTAAATTTGATAAAAAAATTAAAAGAGAGGCAAAACATCACATTCTAAATAAGATTTTCCATTACAATCTTATCATTAGTTTTAAAAACGCTGCGTAAAATTCTGTTCATCATGATAAGAAGATGTTACGAGTATGTACTTAATATATCGATAAAAATTACAAGTGTAAAAAGGTTCTTCAAGGATGTCCCTTCCATTTAATTTTATGAATGTTTACCAAATACATCGTTCTAAAATATTTCAAAATAAATTATATAATATAGTAAATGGTTACCTTTTTTTTATTCCATATAGGTTAGCCTTTGACCACTATCTCACCTGATGGTAAGTGATGATGTGGTCGAAGATGTTGTTTAGGCTAACCTAGAATTACTGTCTGTCAAGGACAGCTGCCGGAACACACCGTTAGGTGTTTGGCGATAGGTTTTCTTACATTGCCCCGTTGGATTGCAATGCTTATTCGTTGAGCCAACAAAGTACCTACCAGCATTTCGATCACGCGTCACAACGACCAAGCACTCTGATATGATTTGGAAAGATGATTGACAACAGATTTTCTACTTAAGGGTGGTAACTAGCCAGGCGGGATTCGCAAAGTGCCTTACCACCATGCTATAACGACTGCCATCCTAAGACAACAATTGGGACCGTCGGCTAAGCCTGCCCTCCGAAGCACGGAAGCGCTCAGTAGTAATGTCACTAGCGGTCCCCCATCCAAGTCATGACGGCGGCGGAGGTTGCTTAACTTAGCTGATCGGTTTATAATGGCTAAGCAAACTTCGCTAGGAGTGCTTCAAAGTCTTAAGTTTTTCTGCTGCATATTAGTATTTGTATATTGGTGTACATTTGTATGGTATTTATATGGGTATATTGTATATGGGTACATACTTTTCAACTCATTCCAATTTAGATACCGACGCTTTAAAAATACTTAATACTTGACGATTAAATTTCAGCATGTCACAGTTTCTCCAGTTCAAATAATCTATTAATACCTACGTAAAGAGTAAGGCACCCGTTTCCCTGGAGGCTTCGTTTCCTCTTCCGGAAACGTTCGACCTCCGCCGGGTTTTTAATCATAAATGAAAATTGTTCCATAATACTGTTCGAGGTTTGAATTTGCTTTGAGTTACTATGTGGTTGCGGTTTGACCTTTATTTTGTGATGAATTTAAACGAAATTATTTCACAGAAGTTCTGTGCTGTTATTTTATTTCGGGAATAACTTTTAACGCAAATAAAATCAATAGTATTTGGTTTAAATTTTCAATACGATTACAAGTACTATCGCGTGCTCAGTGTAACACATATTTTACAAATTATTAGAGCACAAATTTCTTGCCCCGAGCGGGAATTGAACCTGCATCCACCGGATTAGCACCCAATGCCCTGCTAGGCTATCGGAGCATGCTCGACCGAGCCGTATCTTGTGCTGTAATTTTATTATTGTAACTGCCATAGGAGACTGTGCGATCATCAACTGTGAATTGTGGTCTGAATCCCAACATATTTAGATATAACATCTTCTTGATGTAAACAAGAAATATGTTAACTACGAAAACTATTCATACCAAAAACATTCGAATCCTTATTTGCATGTTATGGGAAGTTGTTCTTGTTATACTGTGGCATTAGGCACGGACATATAAATACAAAGTATGTATTTATAGAACTCCGATAAAACTGAATATATACTTCGTCCCATCTCAAATGGCACAACAAAAGCCTACGCAATAGTAAACCCTATCTTCAGCGGTCTATCCATTCTTTATCTATAACTACCCAATTCCGTCAGCATAAAAAACGCTTTCTTACCATTTAGCGGTGTTTTCGTCCTTTTTTACCTCAAAACCTTGGCGGTAACACCTCTCCGGGGCGCGGTTATATTTGCATTTAGAGCGAACGTCTGATATTCTGACCTTATCAGGCGAGATTGTATTTGAGGGAATTCAGATGACGCGAGTGCTGGGAATCACTCGGAATCGAGGAGTCAGTTCATTTTTACGGCTTATGTGCTCTGAATCTGACACTCGAAGTAATATCTTAGGGTATTTATCTTCAGGTGAATGTGCTTGGAACTTGTGAATGTTTTTCTAAGAGACGTTTATCCTTTAAGGTTCGATAGTCGACGTAGGTGTACTACATTATATTCCATCGTTTATGAACGCGTCAGATACCTCACGGTCCGAATATAGTATATTATTACTAAGTTCTAATATTTTTAGAAGCATTGATGGCCTAGTGGCAATTGCTATAGGCTTCCACACAGAAGGTCCATATTCTGAATCCCATCGCAGACTTGAGCTTCACCACATGGTGGAAGGAAATTTTGCGAATGCCCGCCTAGCTATCACTCTAAAGTATCTGTTATCATTGTTTTAATAATATAATAAAAAAATATTGTAATCATATTTCATTTTACTTTTCCAGTGCATATGATAAACCTGAAGAACTTAATGATACTGATTGTAGTTAAGAGAAGGTGGGCGTTGGTACCTGCAACAAAGTTTTTCTCAAAAACTTGCGATTACCATTGTATTTAATACGACTTATGTCATCGCTTAGGTTCCAAATGAATCATTTGTGTTTGAACTTGTCATCCGTCGCTAAGCATGTAAACGAGTGTGTTTCGGCAGCAGTCTTTGAGAGTCGAAACAAGAAAGAAAGAAGGTAATAATTTTATTGATACTCAACATAAAAGTAATACTATACCTAACTTACTCGTAATATAATATTATATTTATGCATCGAAGTAAAATACCTGTCAAATACTTTGATGTTAACAGTAGGATGTGCAGAAGGAGCATCAAGGAGTTCAGCATCTGCTATGAGAACAAGCCACTGAAATTCTACTTCCTCCTTACTTGAGTAAATACATATAATTACTGTATAAATCCCGTTAACAGATAAAAAACACTTTAGATGAACTAAATACATAACATAACCTTATTATTTAAAAAGTTATGTTATTGCAATCTACTGTTTGACAGTGAAATAAAAATAGATTAGGGTCGAAAATAGGTCCAGGTGGCGTATGGGCACCAAAGAGAAAATAATCCCTATTTCTAAATATGATTACAAGCACTACCGCGTGATAAGCGAAATTGGCATACAATTTTGTGCTGCTATAATTTGTTAAATAAGAAAATAATCCGTTGTGCACGCAAACAGGAGGGATTCAATAACTATTTAGCACAACTGTTAAATCTTTTCCTTTGACCGCAGGCTCACCTGCTAGTAAAAGATGATTATTGTTGAGGACTTTAACCCCGCTAAAGACATAACTAAACGCGCTGTTAGGATTTTAGCTACGTCGAGTACTCATAAAAAGCGGTGGTGTACGCGTCAAAGCTGTAAAATTTGTTGTTCAAATCAAAATCTTCCTTATCATCATCGTAGAACCGAAGTGGGAGGATAAAACATCTGCACCTCCAGAAACAGTCTCCTCGTTTTGTGCAAAGTTGTTCGAAAGTTTGTTTTCACTTAACTGTATTTTTATTTCCATAATTTAATCTGCAATCTTACTGTTAATGACTTTTTTATCAACAAGGTATAGCTGAATCCTATTGGAAACGGATAACTTTTAAGTAAGAAATTTACATTGAAAAGCGAAGACATTTTATATCGCTCACAGTATTGTTTGTCATTGGTGTTGCAAGATATTATGATATCGAAACTACCCATTATAAACTGAATTTTATTTTGCCTATTTAATATGTAATAGCTACACAAGTTTTTTTTTTGCTGATAGGTAAGCCTTTTACGGCAATCTCGCCTGACGGTAAGTGATGATATGGTCGAAAGTGTTAAAAGGCTTAACCTAGAATTACTGGCTCTCAAGGACAGCTGCCGGAACACACTGTAAGGTGCTTGGCGACAGATTTTCTACTAGAGAGTGGTCGCTAGCCTGGTGGGCATTCGCGAAATGCCCTTCCACCATGCGGTGAAGTTTAATCCCGCAGCGGGATTCGAACCATGGACCTACTGCGCGGCAGCCCACAGCCAATGCCAATGAGCCATCACTGCTTCAAAATTTGTCAAAAATGAATAATAAGAACTAGCTCTAACCCACACAACACTTTTACACATAAATAATGATACATCTGGAAATAAGGAGGATTGGAAAAATTACACATTTAATTGTTACAGAAACATGTTCCCAAAATCTTGACAAATTTTCTATTCCAACGAGTGTTCGCCTCAGTCAAAATAGGTCACAGAGTGCTTAGCGGGGCGTTCTCCATTATTCAGTGGGATCCACTGTCCTAGCTGCCAGGGCGTGAAAATTGCCCGTTACTTTTTGCAATATAAAGCTAAACGCAAAAAGAACCTAAAAGCAGCAGAAAAAATATGTTGTACTATTCAATAAAAATGTTTGCAGCGTATTAATGAAAGTAAATAAAACTTCCAAACAAATTTTAGATAGAAAACGATGAGTTTTTTCACAGCTGGGGAATGAATACACGTCTTCTGCACTGTCGTAACTTTAAATAATTACATTATGATGTTTGATAAAGTGGCTATATGGCTACTTTGAACTTCGCCAAAACTAGTTTCGTCGGTTTTCATATCAACTACCGAACCACCCTAAGAGAAACGAGATTGGAATCCACAAAGCAAAGTGTAACCTCTTTATAGGCAATACGTTAAACAAACCATCATGCTACTGTCAACACATCTGTAGAGTGAAATCGGTTAAATATCTTGGTGTAATAATCGATGATACTTATTAGGGGGCATTTTCCATAATCCCCACGCTTGGAAAGCGTCTTGGGGATCGCAGTATAAGATGGCAGTTCCTTAGAAAGCACTGCTGACCACCATCCAGTATTTTTCCCATTGTCTCATCTTACGACACTCACATGAAGGTATGGAGATATGCATCCCGGAACCCAACGGGGGCTGGGACCCCACGGACTTAAAAAAATAAAAATGTTAAAGGCAAATAATACTCCTGACATCTCAGCCAACAGATGGAGGTAATTTACCATCGGGGATAATAATATACATAATATTGTTAAGTTTGCAATAAAGCTTGCTAGGCGAATTACATTACAACATTACAAAATTACAAATTTGCGATGGAAAAAATTATAGTCATGTGCGGGATTCGAACCCGCGTCCATCCACCCCTTTAGCCGGGGTATGCTCTAACCAATTGAGCTAACATGACACAATGACTCATTGCTTTAATTCTTGCTCTCGTTCTTCAACCATCGTATCGGGATGGAGCGACACCTATAATTCAACTTGCGTTGTACTACAAACAAGACCAATTTTGGGATTCGTTTTAAACTTGTAAATGAAGATGCAACCTTATAATTTTAATATTGTTAAGTTTGCAATAACGCCTGCTAGGCGAATTACTGCGAGTATAAAAATTTCTACCACCGGTGATATTGAAAAAGGAAGGTTACGAAGTCCAAAACACAATCACACTTAATAGCATGTTGTAGTGGTTTAGCTTTTGGTCTACCAAATAACATAGAAGCAAGTGTATGTGTTGTGTACTTGGAGCTAGAGCATATAGACTCTTTTTGCAATGAGTGTACTAGAGAAGCTGTATTTTGATTTTAGAGCATTTAGTAAATCAGTACTAATATTATAAATGTGAAAGTAACTCTGTCTGTCTGTCTGTTACGCTTTCACGCCAAAACTACTAGACCGATTTGAATGAAATTTGGTATGGAAATAGTTTAAGACCCGGGAAAAAACATAGGATAGTCTTTATCCAACTGCGCAAAAAGAGGTTAATGTTTTTGCGCGATAACAGACATACGCGCGGGCGGAGCAGCGCCCGGAAAGCTAGTTTTTAATATAGGAAGAGGAATCTACCGGAATGTTTACTGTATAGTGTATAGTAAACATTCCGGTAGATTCCTCTTCTCTTACATAATTCTGTTCCAAACTAATCTCAGTGCATAGTGAGTTTTAAAATACAGGAATGTGTTCCTCCGCCATCATGTTTTAGTTCAAACGTTACAGTACCATTCCTCATACATGACACTCAACAATGCCACAAATTTGAAACAATGACGGAAACAACAAATCATCAAAAACTCACCCGCAAAAAAAGGTCAACGGTAAAAGTGACAAAAATCCAACAGCAAATTTTCTAGCAACAAAAACAAGCATTCAAATTAACCGCGGAACAGGATGCTCGTTACGCGGGAGAGGACAAAAAACAAAAAATATTACGAAAACAGGTGAGGGAAATACGAGAGCCGGGATATGATAATCATATTTCAGAGAAAAGAGAATCGGTCCACTTGTTGCCATTCAAATTGTTCAAATGTTGTCTAAATTTTGTAATTATGCAATTACTGTTTAAAATATATTATGATACACCTTACCAAGACAGAAGAGATTCACCTAGTCTACATTTTTTTAAATGTGATTGTCACGGAACAAACTCTAGGCCCACCTGATCTTAATCGGATTAACCTCTGCCTATAACAGATGCATTTCGTCATTTGACGAACTGCACTGCGCCCGTCACATTGAGACATACAGCTGTTAAGTCTCATGTGCCTGTAATTTTCTGGCTCTCAAGGACTGCTGCCGGAACACACTGTCAAGTGCTTGGGGACAGATATGGTAGGTAGCCAGGCGGGCATTCGCAAAATGTCCTTACACCATGCAGTGAAGCTCATGCTGGCGGTGGATGTCGAACCAGGGACCTGCGGCACGGTAGTCCATAGCTATAACCACTAGGCCGTCATTGCTTCAAATCTGCATAATATGCTGATTGTTAATTTATATGTCTATCATCGAGATTCATTTGCTCCGACAAGGGACAAACACTTATGGAAACAACTCACATACGCTTTGTTTAATAAAAAAATATACAGGGTTATTAGAAAAATGCTCACAACCTCAGAGTTCACTTCTGTTAGTCCTAACAAAAATGTTTAGTCCAAGGTTTTTTTAGTATTTTTTTTGTATTTGTAACGGAATATGCCTCTGACAGAGACGGAACATGAAGGTAGGCCTCATGGTCTACTTGATGATAAGAGTCAGTGTGCCTGTAATTAATTATTTCATATTATTTTATTACTTTCCTCGATGTCAATTTTCAAAACTCAATATAACAAAGGGAGCGGAGCGTGGTCCAGTTTTACCGCGGCGAGCGCTCTTAGCTTGGAGTAGACTTTAACTCTTTTACTAAAAGACACAGAACTTAAAAGTGTCATACAGTACCAGAAAAACTTTTTTTTCTGACAGACGTTCTAGGTTTTGAGTAAATTAGTAGAAATAATGTCGTATGTCTTGTTAAACGGAGGTGGTCCATAAGAGGTTATTAGCATTTTACCAATTACCCTGTATATAACAATATTACAAGGAGATAAAAAAACAAGCGTCAGCATCTGTCTCTGGGATCGGGACATGTATGGTCGCGGGTTAAATTTTATATTTTTTTATTCCTGATAGGTTAACCTTTGACCAATATCTCATCTGATGGTAAGCGATGATGTTTTTCAGGCTAACCTAGAATTACTGGCTCTCAAGAACAGCTGCCGGAATACACCGTTAGGTACTTGGCGACAGATTTTCTACTTGAGGGTGGTAGCTAGCCAGGCGGGCATTCGCAAAATGTCCTACCACCATTGATAAGTAATAACCCCGTATTAAACATTTCCTTACGTAATTTTGTAAGCTTATTTTTTACTTATCAGGCTTTATGCAAGAACGACAAGACGAATTACGATGTGCAAAATGGTAATGTATTTATTAAACTTTTCTTTCGTTCTATATCTAATGCAGATTGGTGTAATCTGGTGGATTTGGCACAATAGTTCTTTTAATTGCATGCCTTGTGTTACACGATAAGTTTATTTCAAATTGATAAGTAAGTGGGTTAGCTCTTATATGTCTCTCAATCTTATATTGTAAAGTGTGCCTAAGGTTGCGCAGTGATAACCCAAATTTCACTGTTATAGGACAAAAACTCCAAATTTAGTCGAATATCCCACAAAAACACCTAATACGGTCGAAAATATGTGCACTTTGTATGGCGGCCATCTTGAAATCCGCCATTATGGATTTTTGACACATGTCATTTGACTGCTCTCCAGATTCCCTATGACATTTGTTCAAGCACCCCCTATCTATCTCTTACCGTTCTCGAGATATGTCATCCGTCATTACTTGGCAGGCGTCATTTTTATGATTTTCGATTTTTCCCATACTCACCTAAACCCCCCCTACATTTCCGCCATACTTCATTTTAACCCTACTCTGCTCCTTCTGGGAGAACAATTATGTCAGTCAGTGAGTCAGTGAGTCAGTGTACGGTAATCGAGCTTTATATAAAGAGAGAAAACTCGTATCTCGGAAACGGTAAGAGATAGGTAGGGGGTGCTCGAACAAATGTCATAGGGGATCGGGAGAGCAGTCGAATGACACCTGTCAAAAATGCTCCTCTCATTCTTCATTCTTCATTTGGAGTATTTTTCTTACATTTTCGACTGTATTAAGAGTTTTTGTGGGAGTTTTGACTTTATTTGGAGTAACTGTCCGAGGCCGAAGGCCAAGCTCCAACTTGAGAGTATTTTTCCACATCCCCGACAGGTCTCCATGGCAACTGCCCGCGATAACCAAAGCACCCACAAGTGGGGTTCCTTTACCGAAGTGACTCAGAACCTTGGTACGATTCTGACCGTACCACTTTTTTATGGCAGTAGGGTGAATCTGGTTTGGTGGCTACAGTTTGGTTCATTAATGTATTAAGAGTTAATATGTGATTTCATACTTCTATTGGAGTTTTGAACATGCTTTTTTTTTTTAAATGAATAAGGTGTTTTGATATAAATTAATACCGCATAACGATAAATGCGGGCCGCTCGCGGCCCGCACACCACTTACCATCTAGATTTTCAAAAAATAAAATTAAACAAATTTCGCTTGCTCAGCGAAATTACAGGCACAAAAGAGACTTAAGATGTCTCAAGGTGACGGGCGCAGTGCAATTCGTGACTTGTGACGAAATGCATCTGTTATAGGCAGAGGTTAGTTCGCTTAACATCAGGCGGGCCTCGAGTTTGTTCCGCCACAGATACTGGACTTGATTGGGGTGTACTTGACTGGATTGGACTGGACTGGATTAGACTGGACTGCACTCGACTGGGGTTTTGAATATGTGACAAAGTTTCGTATTATTTTTAAAAGACCTTAAAACATTTGATATTAGGGCCTCTTGCTATGATCATTTAATTTCCTTCCCGGAAGATATTCTATTAAAGCCTGGATAAAATATCAAATAACAATGCTTTGTTTGACCCATAGTTATAATACAATTATTACAATTTTCGTTATTCTTAATTCAATAGCAAATAATTCATAGTTTGCTCAAAGGCATATTGAACTCTGTGCGAATTTTAAATTCTATGACATTCTTTACAAACATAGAGGTACCACTGGTTTAAATGCGTAGAGGTAACACGTGATTGACAAAATTCATGGTATCGACCTGATAGTCTTTTGCCCAGGTGTTGGTGTCATACGGGATGTCACACTTATGGTCATTTAAATACTTGGCATTCGCATGGGCAATATCGTCTATTTATAAATTAAATTCTATTGTTCTAATTATCTAGGATGCGCATGGATTAATACTTGATAATTTGTTCAACCACTATTGATTTGTTATGAATGCTCTGAACATTATCATGAAGAATTACTTAATTATGTACTTGCCCCTTGGGGTGCCGGATTAGAATGCCCCGTGGGGTGTCGGGTTAGAATTGCACCTCCAAATATCACCCGTGGGTGTCGTAAGAAGCGACTAAGGGAAAAATACTGGAAGATGGACAGTAGCGCCTTCTAAAAAACTGCCAACTTACACAGCGATCCCCAAGCCACCTGCCAAGCGTGGGGATTATGGCAAATACCCCCTTAATAGGGGAGGCTGTGTTCAACAGTGGACGATCGGCGGCTGATACAGTACAGTACGATTTATTATAATTTTCAACAAAAGCATAGACTCATTTAACATTTATTTTAAAGAATGCACGAAGGAAGAAATAATAAAGAAATTGTTAAAAATACTTGCTCAGTACTTTTAACAATTTCTTACAAAATTGAAAAATTTGAAAGCCATCAAACATAGAAAAAGGAAAAGGCGTGGGTGTGTTCCATGCTAAACACGTTTGAACACCATTGCAATAGCTGAAAAAATACCCAACTTTTATGTTAGCTAGTGAAACCAAATAAACTTGACCTAAATCTAGACTTTTTATAAAATTGTATCCGTCCTTTTCACACTCTGAAAAAGATACGAGAGTTCCGAAGATTAATCGTCGCATTTATCAGACTTTCGTTTGTTTTGAGTGTCGTCGGGGATAACCGGAATTAGGTTGTTCGCAAAATGTGCCGAGGAAGTAAAATAATCCAATTTGAATTTATTGTGTGGCAACCGCGTGCTTGGTGCGTAGGACTTTCGAAGACTAATGTTCTCCACATGGCGATGTTCTTTTAAACTCTTCAATATTGCTAGCCGGGTTATATAAACATATCTTAAACATAAAGTTACAACAAGACGTAGAAGTGAGATTCTGATAACGCTCATTAGCACTCACAACTAGCAAAATAACAACAAAACTTCTGTGGTTCAATACTTTTGCAATCAAGCAGCCAAATCGTTTGATATATAGACAGTTTAGTTTATAAAAGCATACAAACTTATACTATCGCAATATATGTCGGTTTCTTTCTCAATTTTTCTTTCAAAATCTTGCTTTGTACATCGGTAAAATTGGAAAAACCAGTTGTTTTTGATGGAAGCATTTGGTTTAAACCAATGCGTGCAGTATTGCTCTAACGTCACCTTCGAGTGGCTTATATCGTCGCGATTCTTTGGCACTACGCAGCTGCGTAGAGATATGCAATACTCTGCATCTTTTACCGCATCTATCACGGGGAACGTTCCGAGCTACCGCTCGGTTTGATACCAGCAGCTAAATTTTGCCATCGGACGTCACGACAGTGCACGATGTTTCATCATTTTCATGTCGAATTCCGCAAACATGCGATTACCAGGGGAATTTCCTGCCTCGCGCTTTCCAGTATGAAACCATCTGATATCTGAAGTATTTCCAAAAAGAAAACAAACTTCAGAAAACATCATATTGACTGCTCGTAGACCGGTAACGCTTCTTGGACGTCCGTGGGTGACAGTGATCACTTACTACCAGGTGAGCAGCCTGCTCAGATGTCCTTGTTTTACACAAAATATATATCGAAAATTTAATAAATAAAAACCGGCCAAGTGCGAGTGGGACTCGCGCCCCAAGGGTTCTGTACCATTATCTGTTACCTAATCTTGCAAGTTACAGACTCTTTAAAATTAAATAAACGGCTAAAACCACTTTTATTGCATGCGAGCCCCCTTAATTATTTATTTTATTTTATTTTGATAAAATATATATATTTAAAGAGATCATAAAACTAAATATTCTGTGAATAGTGAAAGCGTCTACCTGCCACTGTTATAAGAAACGGTTAAAAAATCTAGATTGTTGTATTGTCCCCCATAAATATTTATTTTATTTTATTTTTAGTATTTGCTGTTATAGCGGCAATAGAACTACATCATCTGTGAAAATTTCAACTGTCTAGCTATCACCGTTCTTGAGAAACAGTCTGGTGACAGACGGACGGACGGACGGACAGTGAAGTCTCAGTAATAGGGTTCAGTTTTTACCCTTAAGCAATTAATAACTTCAGTTACCAAAAAAATATGAAAGAATAGCTGACTTAGAGAGCTGACTTCCTAAGAAGATGGATTCTATACAACAGATGCACCGCTAATCAATAAAACTTTCAACCTATATAAACAGTTGTGCTAAATGCACGTATAATTTTAATCTGTTAAGTGACTTCGCCGCTTGCAAATAAAACTTAATCCCCGATAAAAATAAACATGAAAATCGAACACGTTTTAGCAGCTATTTTCAGGTCTTTTTGCTGCCGCTTAATTTGATTGCTGTCGGTCGAGTCCCACGCAAGTAATCTACATACATTTGCAATTGCAACTACTGTACCGATGTCTAGAAATAAGTGCACACACGATACCTTTTGTATGTTACTAGTGTTAAAACAGTAGCAATGTAAATTAATAATAATATTTTTTAATATTTATGCTCTAACCGCTAAGCCAAAATGACATACGATGCATGCCTAATTTGTCTTTTCGCTCTTAACCATCGTATGGGGATGGACCAACATCTATTTTTGCAATTAGTTTTGAACTTGTTAACGATGACGCAACCATTATTTTTATGGCTCGTGTTAGATACCCGCATTTGATTATAATAAATTCCTTTTGTCGTAATTTTGTACAATCAGTACTATTATTATAAATGCGAAAGTAACTCTGTCTGTCTGTCTGTTACGCTTTCATGCCAAAAGTACTGGACCGATTTGAATGAAATTTGATATGGAAATGAGACCCGGGAAAAAACATAGAATAGCTTTTATCCAACTGCGCAAAAAGAGGTTAATGTTTTTGCGCGATAACCGACATACGCGCGGGCGGAGCCGCGCCCGGGAAGCTAGGTATAATATATTTCAATATTAAACATCAAGTCATTCCATACTTATTTTACTTGAAGGAATCACTCTTATCATGTTCAGAAAATAAGTATGTTTGGCAATATAAAAAACTACAGCAACGATTTATGGGAACAGCCAAAAATCAACATTAGTTTTCGTTAGATTTGCACGCAATATTATATTTTAAGTTTACAGGATGTTACTTTTGTTTTAGGGAGGAAACTAAACAGAATAATATACAATTTATTATTAGTGTTTTAATAAGTATTGGTCAAATCTCGCTAATTACGTTTTCATGTACTTAAAAAATCGGCCAAGTGCGAGTAGGACTCGCGCACGATGGGTTCCGTACCATTAGCTATACAACATTAGACTTCATACTTTAACCTTTTTTTTTTTAACGTGCGCGATTCCAACTCGCACTTGGCCAACTTTTTGTATTTGTTGTTATAGCGGCAACAGAAATACATCAGCTGTAAAAATTTCAACTGTCTAGCTATCACCGTTCTTGAGGTACAGCCTGGTGACAGACGGACGGACGGACGGACAGCGAAGCTTCAGGAACAGGGTCCCGTTTTTACCCTTTGGGTACGGAACCCTAAAACACAATTACAAACTCAGACATCTGTGCTTATTTATACATTTTCTAAGTTTTAATTAGAATATCTGTTCTAATGAGTCTGAACACCAGAATTAGTCATTATGTCCCTGAGGACTTTTTATGGGTATATGGTGCAGCGCACGAAACCCATATGTAGTTAAGCGGTAACCTACGTCTATAACGGATGCATTTCGTCACAAACGACGAACCTGCGATATACAGTTGTTAAGTATCATCAGAACACACTGTTAGATGCTTGTCGACAGATTTTTTACTCGGAGGTGGTGGTAGGTAGCCTGGCAAGAATTTGCAAAAATTTTTTTGACTTCAACTAGTTATTTTACACTTTTATGTATTGAAGTCGGTTCCATTTTTAGCAAAAAAAAAATATTCGCACTTTTTAGTGACTCTTGCTGCTTACGGAATCGATTATCATTCATTGTTAACGACTATATCATCAAGATAGGTAAATATTTTTCAGTTATTTTAGTATAACTCAAAAACGACTTGACCGATTTTGATGAAACTTAAATGGGATCAAACAACAAGCATTACCTTTGAAAAAAAGAATTTTCTAAATCGGTTTAGCCGGTCAAGAGTTCTGAGGTAACAAACATAGAAGGTAACAAAAAAGCTTATCGGGAACCTCTTCCTTTTTTGGAAGTCGGTTAAAAAACGATCATCCACCATGCGGTGCATCTCAAAACGGTGGTGGGAATCGAACCATAGACTTGCGGCACGACAGCTATTAGCTATTACGGCTATCATTGTCTTAAAAGGATTTTATTTATTACAGATACATACAGTTTTAATCAAATATAGATTCTATTTCGGCTGAAAAAAAGAAATTGTCATTATGTCCACAAGAACTTTACATAATGCTAATACCTTCAGTTACAAACGCACCTGAATTTAGATATTGCTCTCTTGATATTCAAATAAAATTGTGTGAACATATAAGCTGCGCACATTTAAGGCATTACTTAGAACAATGTAGACGGGTACATAAACCTCAGTAAAATGTCGAAAACCGAGCAAAATGTCGAAAACCAAGCACAATTGTCCTAATCCTAAAATAGGATTCCACGTATCCCGTGAAGCATGAATGGAAATGGTTTTTGTTTGTCGTTTTGCGCAGCGCCTACCAATGTTTTAGCGAAATATATTGGTGCTGGTGTTCGCATATTTACATGTGGAGAATAGTGCTTACACTCGAAATTTAGGGCTGTTAGCCCAGGTAAATTTATACAGTACCGAAAAATATAACTGGAAAAAACCAGAAAGGGCCAAGTGCGAGACTGGCCATTCTTTTATTGAATGTTACAAACAATCAATTTTACACATAAACATTTTATCTTGACCTCAATTCAATAGGGAAGTAATTAAAGCATTATTTTGTAAACGCATAAGCTTTTTAAATAGTTATATAAAAACTATATACATAGGGCCCGTTTCAGAATGTCCTAATAAAGTTTCGGGTTGCTAACCAACACATAAAATAACTGAATGATAAAATGACAGTTAACATGCAGCGCGTTTCAAGCTTTATCCGATGGATAAGCAATATCAATGACCGTGAAACGCAAAGATAGTGTTTTGTTTAATAAATATGATCTGGGTAGTATAACCGGAACTTACTCGAACATTCTGAAACAGGCCCTTAGTTATGTATATTATAGCAAGCCAGCCAGGCTTGCTATTATACTGCACTTTAGATACAGGTACATTGGCGTATCCGTCTGGACGGGATTATTGTACGGTACGTTACGTGCCCCGTCAGAAGAGATCAGAGCTATGCGTGGCTATGCGATAAAAAGAGATATAATAAAATTAATGAATCCCAGATGGATTAATTTATTCATTATTTTAAATGTATTACTACTAGTACTCTGTTCAATGAGATTAGATTATGAAATGCCACAAACTACGAAACAATAAATACACACATCCAAAGTGCCTAGGGATCATGTATATCTTGAACTTAACTGACTTATTTGGCAGAAAAACAAAATAAATAAGATTTTTGTTATGTTTATTGTAAAATTATATTAATTTATAATCTGTGTTCTACCATTTACACAAGTCACACAAGCACAGCGATTTGACAGCTTAAAATCAGTTCATCAAAATCACTTTGAGGAAAGGCCGCCCACGTTCTTTGTAACAAGTTAAAAAGCTGTTGTGGGGTATGCACGGCATCTATACTTGGCAGAGATCTTCTTTGTAGCATTTTTTGAGCAGGCCATGGCAGAACGTTGATGCGAGGCAAGAGTACGAGTTCCGACTCTAGCCGTGTGTAGACGTGCATTATCGTGCATTAGACGAAACGAATTACCCAAATGGCTTCGCAAAGGTATGATCACTTCTGAAACAATACTCTTCGCATACAGCTGAGCATTGAGGTTGCCCTTGATCCAAATTAGGTCTGTTTAAAACTTACTTATTTACTCGAAAATGTACTTGATCCCTAGGCACTTTTGATGTGTGTATTTAAATTTTTAGATTCTTTCTCTTTGGAGTGTCTTAGATGAAAAATTAAATGGCTTTTCTAATGCAATATTCATCCAAAAGTCGCTCGAGAACATTTTACACATAATAACAATATTTTGCGTATGTAATTCATTCCGTTTACGAGCTAAAGAACTGTAACATACTCGGACAGACAAACAATCATTAGTATCATTAATAGCGCTCCGTTATACCTTTTGGAGACGGAAATCTAAAAACCGTAGCCAATTCACAGTGTGATGTGAGAAGACACAACTCAAAAAAGCAGTTGGGAGTTTCACTCCTTGGTCCAAACGGCACGTGGTGTGAAACACTCAGATTTTCGATGCCGCAGTTATAGAAAGAAACCCTACTACGGCTTTACTGTGGCAGATCGTAAAAGATTAAAAACTTAATATGTTTTATCATGGTCGATATTCTAGATTGGATATCGACCATAAAAAAACATATTTTATGTGTTTTCACCTGTTAAAATTCAAAAGATACAACCCTTTATAGGTAAAATGGACAGGGTAGCTACCTTTTTAAAGGAATTGGTAATTTTCAACGGTCTCAAACCATGACCATTCGAACGAAAAATCGAAGTAATAATGGCCCAGTGGCAATAGATGTGGATTGTCACGCAGAAGTTAAATGGTTTGAATTCCGCCACGGGCTTAAGCTTGCAGGTAGGGCATTTTTCAAATAGCGCTTAGATAGCTACCACCCTCGAAAAATCTATCACCAAGCACCTGACGACGGTGTTTTTCGGCAGCTGTCCGTGAGTGCCAATAAGTTTAGTTTTAGCCTATTAACACCTTCGACAACATGATCACGAACAGGCAAGATTGTGTTCAAACGCTAATCTACCGACAAATAAAGTAGCCAGAAAGTTTTTTATAGGTTAGGTATGTACTTATATCTAGTTTTAGCCTATTAACACCTTCGACAACATGATCACGATCAGACAAGATTGTGTTCAAATGCTAATCTATCAATAAATAAAGTAGCCAGAAAGTTTTTTATAGGTTAGGTATGTACTTATTCCTACTATTAATACTAACAACGATGATAATATATTATTTCTACTATAAATCTTTATAGGAAGTTGTGATCGTAAAAATATATACGACCTCCTTATTACCATAGAAAGGAGAAGCCATAACATTAGAAGAGTTATATTTTACATCCCCGCATTGTTTCTAGTATGAATGCATCGTTCAATATCGATATTCAAATATCGATTTTTATGAGGTATTTTATATCGAAAGCACTTAAAATTTATTTTATGACCAAATATAGAAGGTCTCCTACTGGGTATATTGTTATTAATTAATAACCAATGCGTAAATAACGTTGGATAAGAAACTATTACGTATATTTAATAACACGGTATTGTTTTTACTGTGCATTTAAATAATGGTTATGTCGCATCGATAAGTTTATCGATCGTATGTAAATAACACCTATAAACGTAAATAACCCTGCAATTCAATACAAACTTAACAGCTGCATGCAATATAGTAATGCATTTGATTGTAGAGTTAAAATATTCGTATTCCCGTTTTAATATAAGATTTTTTGGTCACACCTATTCGAAAAACGACAATTGGCTTTAGAGGACGCAGCGGGAACAAAATTCAAATTTATTCCTAAGGGAGTTTGAGTTATCTCTATTTTGATTTGTCCATAATCGCGTGCTTTTCATATATTAGGATATTCAAATAAAAAAATATTTTAATTAAAAAAAAATATATTGTGTATAAGAGTTTCGAATATAAAAGTTACTCGTTTTATATTACTTTATTTTTTATTGCTGATATGTAAGCCATTGACTACAGTCTCACCTGATGGTAAGTGACGCTGTGGTCGAAGGTGTTAAACAGGCTTATAACCTAGATATTTTTTTTTATGCCTGATAGGTTAGCCTTTGACCACTATCTCACCTGATGGTAAGTGATGATGTTGTTCAGACTAACCTAGAGTTAATGGCTCTTAAGACCAGCTGCCGGAACACACCGTTAGGTGCTTGGCGACTCGTATAGCTTTTTCGTTTTCTCATAAGTATAGTGATGAAAAATAGTGTAGGTACTTTTATAACTCAAAGCCTGAATATTTTATATTGGGCCGGTGTTTGTTGGATTCAAAATCAAGCGGAGGATGCAATATGTAATAGAATCCTGAGCGTAGTGAGGAATTCAATTAAGGAACAAAATATTTCTTTGTTGCTTAGTAACAAATAACTATTCTGACATAGTTACACTACACATACTTTCCTTATATAATTATTATTATTGTTGATAAATACATACTTGTATAATAATATATCCAATATATTGGATATCGTGATAAGATACAATAACTACAGGAGAAAAATAGCCTAATGGCGCAAGCGTCACTGCTCTGATACGAGTGTATAGATTTCCATGAAAATAAAATAATAAACAATGCGTCGTTGTCAAACCAAAATTTGCTATGTGCACTTTTTTGAGATTGTAACATTTTGACCATTGTGAATAGTTCGCTATCCAAACTTTCATATAGTAAAACTGATATGTGCTTATGACCACTTTACGAAGAACAGTGGCCAATTAATGAAATATGCTATGTGCAGCAGCTAGAATATTGGCAAATAAAATCTGCTATGTGGCTGTATGTCAAATAACAACTTTATTTGACCATCGTTAACAGAGTGAAACATTGGTTATATGTTTAGCCTAAACAGATACAAACATTAAACATACTTCTATTTCAACTTTAAACGGTGTAATACTAATATGCTTTGATATAAACAACTCTTCGTTGTTTGATAGTTTTGCTATGCAATAATAATGTAGAGTGTGATTATGCTTCACTTCTTTTACGTCTACCCTAAAATTTCAGTGCTCTTATTTTGTATCTAACCTACATGAATTAACTTTATTTAGTTGATGGCAGTCAGTTACTAAAGTGTATTCGTTTGCTAAGCACATACGTTAATTTTTTTACTTAATATACTTTACATCTAGTCAAAAGTGAATTAATGCTATTTAATTGAGTGCACAATGAGGGGAAAGAAAATAGTAGATTTAGTGTTAACTGCTCATGAAAATTGTTTACAAAATAAAAATCAGCAGATTTTATTCGAATATCTCAGAGAATCGAAATCAGGAATGAAGATCATTTGAACTATTGTAAAATTATGACACTATAGTTTCTGCTTATAATACAATGCACCTGCAAGTAATTTTGGTGCTGAAAGGACACTTTGCACAACAACAGATATCACTATGCTATCCGGATTATCTTTCAAGTTTTCGATCGCTTTATTTTCAGCGCTCCGTGCTTCATCCTTTTTCTGGATATGAGTCTCGATGTGTCCTTGTGAAAAAAATTTTAACTGAAAACTAGAATATACATCGCATTGATCCTTCCTGGGTTTGTGGATTGAAATGTTTTCCATTTTGAGTACGCTTAAGAAGGTATTCCTTGAAGCTGTTTTTTTATTTTTTTCATTGCACCAGGTTTTGTAAACTGCATACATGTGCAGATGGGATCAAAAAGTTGACTAAAACGTAAATGCGCTTTGATCATGCCCGACAATAGTGGCTAGGCACTTTCGGAAGTAAATTCAACCATACAGATACATTACCTCTTTTTTCTTGTAACCCATGTATTGTGTTCCTAATAAATGGCGGCGTTTAGCTTTAGATTGACAAATTGTGGAGGTTGAGAACTGCTCGGCATTTCTATTTTTGCTATTGATTCTTATACTGAACATTCACTTAATGAATCATTATCACTACTGTTAATGATGTAGGTCTTCCGTTTAGTGGTGGTAGGAAAGGATGTATCCTGAACCTTCTGCGTTATATGAGGGGCTATTAAAAATCACTCAATCCAAGTTCAATTAATTGCAAGAGCTAAAACCTTTTATAGACCTTCACTACCATCTATTTTACGATTGTCTTAAATATAAATCTGATTAAAACTTATTTTATTTATAATTATCAATAATAAAGCGCTAACGTAAGTCACAAACATTTTTATTAATACCTGCTATATGACATAATTGACCATTCAAAGTCTGTTATGTGCTTAAATTACTCTTATTTCAAAATATTATAAAAAATTGATATCGTTTTATAAACAAAAACCTAATAAGAAAATGTATACTATCTAAGACTTTCATTTTAAATTGCTTGTCTAATACAACTTCATATAAAATTTTTCAGGATATCTTATTTCTTGAATATCTCTAAAGTATTATTTGTGCACATAGCAGATTTTGGTTTGACAACGACGAATGGGCGTATTGGGCACATCTAAACAACATGCCTCAACCTATGTTGACGTAATTAGGGTATTTCTGCACTTCTTAATGCCCAAAGCACACGAGAGGTATACTAACAAAAAAGCATTCCCAAGAAGGGATGTACGTCAGTGAAACTCCCCGGTCATAAAACCGAAACCAAAACTCATTACATAGCAGTGTGTGGTTCTATGTGTTGTTAGCGATAACATTGATGATTATGTTCTAATATGTTTTATTTTCTGTTTGTTTTGTACCGACAACGTAATTTTGCATCACGTAGAAGAAGTCTTAGGGTAATAAGATGGCAGAGGAATTAATAATCAGATTCTATCCTAGCTTATAAACATTATAAAAGGTGCTAATATTGGCGCGATTTCAGCCCCTGCGAGACTCAGTGCTCTTTCTGTATATATGTACATTGATATATTTTTTTCTTTAGGATAATTTTAAATAAACATATTTCAGCAAAACTTGACCTTAGAGAATATGACAATACTAAATAATGTTGCTTAAATTCACTCTGTGACCAATAATAGAAGGTCCGAATTTAAATAGTAGTTCAATTAGTACTTAGGTAAAACCAAAATAATGAAACGAATGCTATTGACGTTCCAATGGCTTGATCAACAGCTTTAGTACATACAATTTAATAACGAGTCTATCATCAAACATAATGCTTAGCAAAGTTAAAAAGTAATCAACAGCAAAATATTAAAAATGAATGCGGGTATATTCAAAACACTGCCTGTAAAGCCTGCCTTTATTAAACCATGTTAAATTACACACGGAAAGAGTTTTAATCGAATATGGCGGATAGCATAAACATTCTATCATCATCATTATCCTACCGACTTCCCACGGACCCGGGGTCAGTAAAATGTCTGCTCTATAGCAAAACAAAACACGACACAAGAGCATATTCTTGAAAGTTTTTGGCTTTAGCTTTAGATGAAGACACACACTTGTGGCTGGAAATTGAAAATAAAACAGTTATATTTTGCTTTTGTAGCTTGGTTTGGTAAACTATTGTACATTGTGGTATTCGCAACACTATAAAAGAATATTGTACATAATATCCTTAAGATTTTGAACTTATTAACATGATTAATTAAGTCACTCCTAAAACTGTACAGAATATAATTACCTGTAGTCGAATCCAAAAAACGAATTTCCAGAATATTCTCCAAAAGTTACGTACCACATAAATCAGGACAAAAAATATCCGACTCAAGCAAGCTACAAAAACAAAAAATGTTCTTCTTCTGATTTACTCGGCAAAGACCTGTGGGTTGCCGGGTTCGATTGTCACCCACCATTGCTACTTGTGGGTGTCGTAAGAGGCGACTAAAGGTGAAATACCGGAAGGTGGACAGCAGTGCCTTCTGAGGAATTGATATAGGTATTAAACTGCGATCCCTAAGACGCCTGCCAAGCGTGGGGATTATGGAAATCCCCGAAATGAGGGAGCCTGTGTTTAGCAGTGGACAATCGGGCTGATACAGTTTGCATTTTTAATAAAACACTACAAATTATATACTAAACTTCAGGTAACTACACTGAAAGAATTTAGGCTACCCAAAAAGCTATTGCAGGCCTAGGCCGCTACCAATTGGCGGTGTGCCCCGCATGCTGGCAGCATTGTCCTGTTTTATTGCAACGCTTGGTTAGTTTAGTTCAACCTTAGTTAAGAGCATAACTATAACTTATACTGTGGATTAAGCCTTAATAATTTGATAATTAAAGCTAAACCACACCATTGTATTCACCGTTAAAATTGTTGAATTTAGCAATTAAACTGATTTGCGTTTCAGTTATATTAGATATTAGATTTCACGAGCACAAACTAATTCACAATAATAATGTAATCACAACATAACGTGATGGTAACACAATCAATCAAGTTTAATTAAGCACTGTTAATCCAATTTTAGGTCTAACAAAGGCCAAACGAGAATCCTTCAAAGTTTGTATGAAGTTGACATCAATTACCTAAGTTTAATAGGTAGTGTAGACAAAACCCTGGCTTAGGTTCGTGACTAACACCCCTGGAAGTCTGCCAAAGCAAACTCAGCTTAGCTCTAATATAATTTAAGTTTAGTTGTGAAACAAATCTCGTATTCTGTGCCCGAACTATGTGATGAAAGTAATCCTCCAAACAGAGCCACAGAAGTTTGTAGCTACAATATGTTATGAAGGTATAAGTATGTTGTTATATCAGGTAGTCTTTGCGGCATAAGAATATAACAACTGTTATTCACATTAATATTATTAATGCAAATGTGTGACTGGGTGTGGATATTAGTATGTATGTTTTTATTTTATTTATACGTTTAATGCGACTATCTCACCTATTGGTAGGTGATTATGTGATCGAAGATATTTTTCAGGCTAACTTATAATGTCTGGTTTTAAAGGATATCTGCAGAAACACACCGTTATGTGCTTGGTAACAGATTTTCTACTTGAGGGTAGTAGCTAGCCAAGAGATTTGCAAAATGCCCTATATCATCAATCTTTATCGAATCCCATCGTGTCACTTACCAGGTACGACGGCTTATCGTGTCCGCCGAAGTAAAGGAGCGTTGAGTAGTAATGCCACTAGCGGTCACCCATCCAAGTCATGACCGCGGCTGGCTGATCGGTTAAAAACCGCTAAGCAAACCTCGGTACGAGCGCTTCAAATTTATGTAAGTACTAATCCAGTAACCTATTTTAGTTTCGTGTAAGTTTTATATTCGTTACACTTACGCAGTTAAGGCTCGGAAATTACGAAATAGTGCCAACATGATATGGAAAATCTCATAAGCCAGGTACCGGATGGTACTGCAATTTAAATACACGATACTTAAGGATATAAGTAATTCTTTCATCGATTTCAAAACATGTTTCCTAATAATTGGCTCGATAGAAAAAAATCTCAAAAACACCTCTGAAAATAGAGGATTCCTACTTTTTCCGCCAGATTTTAGTGTATTAAAATTTGTTTTTTTTTTCTAAAATATTGATTTTTTAAGTACAATAAATTTCATTGATTATTTTAATCCAAAAAAAGCACAGTTAATGCGTACTGAGCCTGTTTACAAAATGTCACATACGCCCTTTCATTCCGAGAAGCGTTAACATCATGTCGCACTATTTTCTCCAGCGATCTACGTATATTGCTATCATCCTCGCTCATATCGCGGTCAGCCGCGTCGTGCGTCGGACCTGCGTCACTTTTCTCGGCGATCTCAATTAAAATAAAACATGGGTAAAATTATAAATAAACGCTTTGGGAGTGCAAAAAAGATGTATAAAAATCGTCAAAAACGCATGATGGACATAATAAGGTAAGCATCTATGGCTTCCTTTCTCCATGTACCTATGTATATATCTCTTATATTTATGAAATTATCATATGATTGTGAACCCTAACGCAATATAAAAAACACTTCAAACATTTTACAAGACGTAGGTACAACTTTAGCTACCTAAAATAATTATTATAAGCAATATTCAGAATTTTTCGTAATGAATGTGTTGTAATTATTTTAGATGGATCATGATTAATTTATACAGTTTCTGACAATAAGGCACAAAGGTTATGTACATAATTTTCGACTAATCAATCGTCGTTCAAATAGCGCATTGTAAGTGACATCGCTTCGCAATTGAGAGGCACGTGGATCGAATCCAGCGTAAAGAGATTCTTTTTGGTCAAATTTAAATTTTACATCATAATTCTTTTTTTTTTTTTTTTTTTTTTTTTTTTTTTTATGCCTTTATTAAACAAAATACTATGAACTATATACAACACTACAGCTACTACAATAAAAGCATTTAGACACCTATAAGTCATAGCAGACTCATAGGCAGTCCAAATGCTCCAGCCCACTCCCAGTTGGCAGCGTGCCCAGCATGCTGGCAGCATTGCCCCGTTGAATTGCAATGCTTATTCGTTGAGCCAAATATGTGCCAGCATTTTGATCACGCGTCGCATCGACCAAGCGCTCAGATAGGTTTTGGAAAATACGATGAGCTCCCGGTCCCCACGGACCCAACGTCTCTACACCAAACGGCTCAAATATGTAACCCATACCGAGGTTAGCATATTTGCGCCGCTTGAGTTGCTCCGCCGAAGTAGCCGCAGCGCCAGCCCTCACGTTGGTTTCAGAAAGATGTGACGGCGAAAAAAAAATTTTTGGGTTCACCGATTCTTAACGAATCTTTATCACCATTTGTCGAAGAACAAATTCAAAAGTTTAGAAATGCTTCTAGCAGATTATCCAAAATTAACGCCCATATGGCTTTTACAATTATAAGATTTTGCCTTTTCGTTCCTAAATTTACATACTATTTAAGATGTTGTCAGCTGTGGCAACACAGTGAGCTTTTGTTAAGCTTAGACAACTTAGTAAAAGATACGTTAGTGTCGGTTTTGAATGTTGAGATGGATGATAGGGCTTGGGTGCAAGCTTCCCTCCCTGTGAGGTTGGGGGGCATAGGGATACGCAAAATTTCTAGTGTGGCATTACCAGCTTTTTTGTCTTCTGTACACAGTACACACAAATTAGTAGAAAAAATTCTTGCACGATCTTTAGGCTCTTTTGATGTAGCATATCTGGCTGAGGCCAAAAACACATGGAGACTGGCTTGTCCAAATACTGAATTCCCAAAAATGTTGTCATCTCAGAAACAGTGGGATCGGCCTCTATGCGAGCTAACACGGAAAGATCTTTTAAATACGTGTTCTAGCATCGCAGATCGTGCTCGTATTCTCGCTGTTTCTGTGTGGGAATCCGGTCTTTGGTTACAGGCCATTCCTTCTTACAAAACTGGTAGCCTTATAGATCCATCCGCTTTTCGTCTAGCTATTAGCTTACGCTTGGGTGCAAGGTGTTGTGTTGCACATCACTGCCAGTGTGGTACTGCAGTTGATCAACTCGGTCACCATGGCCTCTCCTGCTCTCGAAGTGCTGGTCGAATTTCTCGCCACGCCAGCCTTAACGATATCATTCGCCGGGCTTTTACCAGCGCCAATGTTCCAGCTATTCTCGAACCGAATGGTCTGATGCGTGACGATGGTAAAAGACCTGACGGCATGACTCTGGTTCCGTGGAAGTTAGGACGGCCCTTAGTGTGGGACGCTACGTGCGTGGACACTTTAGCGTCATAATTCTTAATAATACAATAATAATTTTATGTATGTACGTGGACCAATATAATGTGTCTGACAGTAAGGCATAAACGATATGTGTGTAATTTTCGACACCTTGGTCAATGATTGTATAGTGTGTAACTTCTGAAGTCGAATCAGAAGATCGAGTACCGTGGATCGAATCTCACATACCTAGATTATTTTTGGTGACTTTTTTATTTGTATAACTTTTTATTTGATACGTATTATATTTACGTATAATTAAGTTTTCTGACGCGTATTCAATTTACGATTACAATGCTTGCAAATTTATTAGGTATCTCGAGTTTCCATGTTTTCATATAATTAGAGAGTTTAGTATATCTAATGAACGTGAACATTAAATAGGTACTACCTAATCTAGCTACCTGAACACGTTTTTTCATAGATCTCGAAAAAGTATGTCTTGGATGGACACGAGTTGCCACAGCGTAATAGTTACAGTAGAACAACATTATCAATTTACTACAAAGCTATGTTGAGTAAACACCGTCCTTCTGTCCACTACTATAGAAAACACAAACTTTCATACATGGAAAGTTATTGAAATATTCATGGTATTATCGAGTACGTAATATATTAGTACATATAAATTAGTAGTAAAAAGATGGCCGTAAACGTTTGATGCGATAGAGATAATGAAATTCTGAAATGAAAACTTAATACAAAAAGAAGAAGCCTAAGCTTCTGCTTTAGAATGAGACTTTCCATGGTTTTCTTGAATAGCATAAGAATTAAGAACTGACTAAAAGAAAATTAAATAATTAGCACCATACCAATACTTACAAGAACATCGAGTAAGGTGCATTATAGGGGACTTAACTATAACACCCTTAATAACCAAAGTGTAGCGGATATACTACCAAAGAGAGTATTCCCCAGGACGTTAGGTGTTAAGGGGCGGCCGGTAATTCAACAAAAGTTAAAATTATACACATTATAGCCATTATGTTTTTAAATGTTACATCTTCTGTGTTGTATAAACAACATATGGTAGCCATATAAACAACCCCATATATTGTAGGATAGGAGGATGCTTCTTGGTTATTGATACTATCCCCTAACTTACTTACCAATAAAACCCCCGTTTTCTGAAACGCAAATCAGCGACAAATTATTTTAAATGCTTGTTAATCCATTGTCATACGCAGATTGGGTTGCTAAAAACTTCATGTGACTGTTTGTCAACACTAATGTCAAATCTCCAATTAATCGACAATTATTTCAATTTTGGGTTTCTGAAAAGCTTTTCGGTACGTTAACGGTTTGTCAAACTGACTAATTCTAATTGCCCAAAATCGACCAATTATTCTAAGATTAACGTCTTGATATCGTAAAAATATATAAAAATAGTTTTAAGCATTCCTACCTACAACGTTTACTCTAATAACTGATAAGATAGAACAAGAACAGAATTATATCAAGTATGATTACTCTAAAAACACATCTTGCTATTTTTCATACCGAAGGTACTGGGTAGCACTTCACCACTATCTCACCTGATGTTAAGTGACGATGCCATCGATGATGCAGCTCGCTTACCCTGAAGATACCTATTCACTCCTGTTTAGAAGACCCCCCCGTAATTAACCAGAAACACAGACTCAGGCAGAGTGTTCCATTCCCTAGCGGTGTGTATGATGAGCGAGTATAGAGGTTAGAATAAATGGCAATACTTCTTCCGGGTCTTTGATAAGAATAGGAGTACCGCAAGGATCAATTTTAGGACCTTTTCTGTTTCTAACATATATAAATGATCTGCCTTGCATGGTTAAAAATTTCTGCGATATAGTTTTATTCGCAGATGATACCTCCCTGATTTTTAAAGTAGATAGGAGGGATAGTGAACTTATTCAAGTCAATAATGTGTTATCTATGATCTCTAAGTGGTTTGCGGCTAATAATCTTCTCTTAAATTCAAAAAAGACCAAATGTTTAAAGTTTTCTTTACCAAATGTTACTTATGTTGAACCAAACATTAAGCTTGGCCTAGAAAAACTCTCTTTTGACAATGCGACAGTCTTCCTGGGAATTAAAATGGATTCAACTTTACAGTGGAATCCACATATACATGATCTATCCGGAAGACTTACTTCTGCTGCATATGCAGTTCGTAAGATACGACAGCTAACAGACGTAGCTACTGCTAGGCTCGTTTATTTCGCGTACTTCCACAGTATTATGTCTTATGGTGTATTGCTGTGGGGAGCTGGTGCTGAGATAGAGACAATCTTTATCTTACAAAAGCGTGCAATTCGAGCCATATATGATATGGATCCTAGGGAATCCCTGAGAGATCTTTTTAAAGAAATTGATATTTTAACTTTACCAAGTCTGTATATATTTGAAAATATTATGTATGTTCGTAAAAATCTGAGCAAATTTAAATCAAACAGTGACAATCACGATTATAACACTAGGAATAAAGATAAAATAGCGGTGCCAGGTTTTAAATTAGCAAAGACAAATAAAAGGTCCTTCTTAGGCAATTGTGTGCGGTTTTATAATAAATTGCCCAAACATATTACAATGCTCACAGAAAGAAAATTCGAGTTGCATGTTAAGAATATTTTGATAAAGAAATCTTACTACACAGTTTGTGATTACTTAAACGACAAAAATGCTTGGACTGGTTCGCCTCTGCCAAGTTAGCGCCTGTCACCTACGTAATGTAAATTAAGTATTGTAATAATTTTACTATATAGTATGTACTTAACACATTGTTAAAAAACGTTTAAAAGAATCGCCCCGAGTTTCTTGCCCGTTCTTCTCGCAGTGGCTCTATAATTTTTGTTTGCTGAACGTGGCAGTACAATGTAGTATATTTCAATATCAAAATTTGTAATTGACCTTCATAAGAGCGTCGTCGACGCCTAAATTGAATAAATGATTTTGACTTTGACTTTAGAACAAGAGTCCGATTATAGAACTACGTAAATATATTACTAAAGACTACGTGATTATAGTGTTGCTGCTCATTTGTTACTCAATAGGGTGCTATAAAATAACCATAGCAGCCATTAAACAAACCGCAGCTGGGTAGATTGTAATACCAACAAAAGCATTTCCAAGATAAGTAGGTTATGGACCTTCCAAACCGCAACCATCTTTGAGAAAACACCTTTCGGCTAAGGGCGTTTAGATATGGTTTAAACTGTTTAAAGCTCTGTTTAGCGCCTGATGTGCGGCTACAACATATTCACGTTGATGTTAGAAGTGGTATTATTTTGTATTGATGCGCAGGAGGTCCATAGTTAGAATCTCACCGCGGTCTTTGACTTCACCGCATGATGCGAGGGCGGGAGTTTTTAGAATCATTGATAGGCTTGATAGTTGTTGGCCTTCAAGTAGAAAATATATTACCAAGCATCTAATGGTATGTTACGACGGCTGTTCTTGCCTATTCTTCTCTACTGACTTCATCATCATCAGACGTCAATCACTTACCATCAGGTGAGATTATAGTCAAAGCGTAGCCTAGCAGCAATAAAAAATGCCACTCATCATTTTTTTATTTTAATCGATTTTTACGATATAAAGCAACAAGTAAGGGGAGACAAACACGTACATTTTCACGTACGCTAGTGACTTTCACTATCAATAAACTATTACTGACATAATAACTATAAAATTAAACAGTATTTATAATCATCATGATGGTATTGAGGATAAAGGGTTTTTTTTTTCTTTTTTGTAGCCGATAGGTAAGCCTTTGACCACAATCTCACGTGATGGTAAGTGATGATGTGGTCGAAGGTGTTAACAGGCTTAACCTAGAATTACTCTGGCTATCAAGGACAGCTGCCAGAACACACCGTTAGGTGCTTGGCGACAGATTTTCTACTTGAGGGTGGTCGCTAGCCAGGTGGGCATTCACAAAATGCCCTTCCACCATGCGGTGAAGCTCAAGCCCGCGGCGGGATTCGAACCATGGACCTGCTGCGCGGCAGTCCATAGCCAAAGCCACTGAGCTATCACTGCTGGATTCATAAAAATTAATGAAATTTGATAATTCCACTAGCGATAACCCATCAATGTTGACATTTTAAGGATTAGAGCGTACACTCGCACGACTGGACTCTGTCAGTTAGAAATCCGAGCGCAAATAGTATTTTTGGATGTGAATGCCCAAATGGGCTTGTATTTTGACAAATAGGAACGCTTCGAACTCCTCTCTCTTGTTGTTTTACGTTACGATCATCCGTCATATTTAATTGGTAACCATAGTAACGGTGGTGATGCCAAAAATGATTTGGGATTAATTTCATGTCAAAACAGAAGAGACAACGCTATGTGTTAAAAAAAGACAGAACACTAGAGAATTAATGAATTTGAACGACATTTTCAAATTTCATGTTATCATAGATAAACAAGCATTTTAATCAGGTGTTCTGTAATTTTTTATTAATATGCGTTCCAGAAACCCGTTTAAAGTTAGCGGATTGTTAATTGTGATGGCTTGTTAGATGAATTGAATTTTGACACGCGTACAGAAAACTGGCGATTAATATCGGACACCAAAAATATTATTTGAAAATCAATAAAAGTTTGTTATTTTTCTAGTATAGAAAATGGAGGAGAAGAACGACGCATTGTTGATATACACTATTACACAAAGAGTCTATTAAGACAAATCTCGAAACATTCACCTTTCGATTATTTTTTTGATTAATATGCAGGGTTATTGGTAAAATGCTAAATCCAGGGAAACCCGGACGGATGGCAGCCCTACTCTCATAGAATGTCCGATTTTATGTCGCACTCCGGTGCAGCATCTTCGCAACATAATCTACCTATACAAGTACATACATCAAGTGACGGCACGGGTGTCGTTTACAAACATAAACGTATCTTTCGTAATCTTTGACAAATACAGTTAATAACAGTAATACCACGGTTTTATAATCGATATGTAATATTGTGGTATTACGTATGAATAGTAATACAAAGTAATAAATTTTCAAACAAAATACTTATCTTTCTCCTTGGGTGATTTCAATAATGGTATTATTTTGTTAGAAGTTTTGTTGTTCCACCCATCTACACAATAGCATCCACGAGATGTATTTATTATTATTTACAAATTGAAACAATAACTGTACCTACCTACTACATTCTCCATGTGATTTTTTGTTAGTGAAATCTTAATATGACTTGTAGTAATGACACGAGCAGGTACCCTTGATTGTTAGCGGAAACAAAGCCAGGATCTGAATGAACTACGCTACTTGATAAAAAAAAAACAAAAATTGGAACCGACTCCAACACCCAAAAGTGTGAAATAACTTTTTCAAGTCGATACCAGGATAGTTCAAAACTACCTATTATCACGATATTGTGCACGTGGTACTAGTGTTGGACTTCGACAAGTTAATTCACACTTTTTGGTGATGAAGTCATTTCCATTTTTATTTAAAAAAAAAACACTTCTTTTATGACCCTTGCTACTTACGGGATCGATTTTCATTCATTGTCAACGACTATATCATCAAGATAAGTAAATATTTTTCAGTTATTGGAGTGTATGTCAAAAACGGCCGATTTGATGAAATTTAACTGGAACCAAACAACAAGTATCAGCTTCCAAACAATAAAAGATTTTTTTAAATCGATTCACCCAGTCAAATGTTCTGAGGTAACAAATATATAAGAAAAAACACACGAATTAAGAACCTCCTCCTTTTTTTGAAGTCAGTTAAAAATACCCAATAGTATAACCCGCTATTTGTATTTTGATCAGGGGTAAAAAAGTTTTTTTATGATTTTCTGTGTAAATTTTACACAATATACTTGTTTTTGTAATAAATAAACCATCTTTTGTGTAACAGCTTACGCCTTGCATCAAAGTAGATACATAGTTCATGTTCATCAAAACCATAGTTCATGTTCTTTAAAAATTAACATACACAAAAACTGCAAAAATCAAACAAGTTGGTAATAATCAAGACTAAACTTGTTCTACTGTAGGTATGGTAAATTTATTAACTGTGTCACACTATGATATTTACAGCATACAATCAACTAATGGTTGGTATCATGTATGCGTACTAGATGGCGCTTCAGCACACATCACATTCGTGTGTGACAAGATAGTTTCTACTAGTTCTACTAGAGAGCGCTCTAAATTTTTAATCAAATAAAATATTACCGTTGACTTGCGGACGTGGCGCCATGTACACCGCGAAGTAAACACGCGAGGAGAAGTGGGGACAAAATCTAACATCTGGTTTTAGAATTCTGTCCCTTAATACTAGAAACGGAATATTTACCATGTATATTATTGTTTTAAGAGGATTATATAGCGCATACTTCTCTATACAAAAAGAAAAAGCTCTTTTCTACCTCTTAACATTGCCCGATTTCGGTGATTTTTGCGTTCATGTATTGAACATATTATTGACTAGGCTTGAGCGTTTAATTTATTCCAGTTATCTTAATATATATAATCCTGTTGAGCTCTCGATATTTTTATTCGAGTTATTTCATAACTTAGCAGCAGTAGCAGTAGAGCTGTTTGTGCGAGTTCATCCGAGAAAGTACTTACTGCCACGATACCTATTTAATATATAGCCAGTAATGGACACCTTACTGTGTTTCGGGTTGAAGGGTGTGAGTGCCAATGAAATTACAGGCAAATGAAACTTAACAAATTTACGTGTCAGGGTAAAGAGCGCAGTGCAGTTCGCCATTTGTGATGTGCATCAGTTGTAGGCAGAGGTTGTCGCTTGACACCGAGTTAATCACGTGCTTGTTACACGATAACATAAATAAAAACTTAATACTGACTTTACTCATATCTATAATTTATATCTACCGTCAATTATAGGACGGTATGAGAAAATTTGCTGATAGCTGATAGAAACAGAGAAACTGTTATATTAAGCCCGATCATCTTTCACTTTAGCGATAGTAGGTTATTGAATTGCAAATTTTATCCTTAAGTTAAAATATACTAGATACGGCTCTTATTGTTTTAGATATTTTGACTTGCATTCTATACGGTCATACTGTGACTATATCTATACCTATACCTATTTAGTTTATGACCGTGGCGTTGCAATGTAGCTGAATTAACAAGCCTGGATAAAAATGTAGTACACTTTTTACTGCCCATTTGCCGAGCAGTTACCGAGGGAGCGCCAAATTATCGAATATTGCAAGTGAGAATAATATCAATAATCAATCGCTATCATCGATTCTTTCGATAGTTATGCACTATGGTTAGAGATATCAATAGTTCTCATGGACTTAAAGGCATGTACTGTGTAGGTATTACACTTTTTAGACTAATACAACAGAAATCTAGTCATCTACCGATAGTAGTAACGATATTGTCAATAGTAGAAACAACACTATCAAAATTATAAGTAGTGGAAAAATTATAGTCATGGGCGAGATTCGATCCCTTGCTATCCACCCTTATAGCCGGGGTATACTCTGACCGTTAAGCCAACATGACATATGACTCATAACTTTAATTGTATGGGGATGGATCCTGCACATGACTATAACCTAACCTCTCGTTGTAATTTTGTAATGTAATCCGCCAGCATGCGATATTGCAAAAAAAAATAGTTTTATATGCAACCGTTGTATAATAAGGGGAATGTGTATTTGGGAATAGTATAAAAACATGAGACGAAGCCGAGAGTGATAATAGAATTATTTATTGTAATAATTATTTACATTTGGAATCGTACAATAATTATTGAAATGCACTTGAATATTCCATTTTTGAAATACTTATATCGAATGGTGGGATACGACGTGAATTCGAATAACAGTTCTTTTCTAAAACATGGCGCTGTGGTATTGAAACCCACGTGCCTGACAATGTTATTTTTTTTAAAAAGGAGATGCATTATTAAATTTGCTACAATATTATGACACTCGCATTTGGATGATATTGTGGCTACAATGACACAGGATGTTTTAATGTTGGCAATAAGCTAGCTGTTTCAGAAACTTTTGTAGAGGATTAATAGCATGGGTGTGGATAAAAATATTAAAAATAACATAATATCACAGAAATATTATGGACATTCTCGTTTTCACGAAATTTAGTTAAAACGAGGCTGTCCATAATGGTAACGATACTATTGATGGTTGTATTCAATGCTATTTGATCAATACAATATTGCAATAAAGATCGGACTTTTACACCATCATTTAAATAAAGTGAACCAATAAAATAAAGTGTGGTTCATTATGAACCGCTAGCACTTGTCACATCTAGATTAAACCAGTTTCATATCTACCTACACCCCTGTATTTCATCGCAATTCACCTCGTCGGTCACCAGCGTCGATTCAATACGGCTCACATGCAAATTTGTGTTGATTGTCGTCTGTATCGGCAAATAATCGACTGGAGCCTGGCCAGCCCCTTCAATCGGCAACCCTCATGGGGAGCATTGGTGTAATGAAAAGGCCTTATGATGCAGTCGAACTGGATTCTATGTTGATTCAGGAATATTTTATTTACGCTTAAATTTAATTTTATTGATTAATTTATTGTAGTCGAAGCTGTAGACGGCTGTTTATAAAGTACCGGCAGTCAAAGACATGGACATTATGCTTGGACACGCTGTAATTTTCTTGTAAACAGATTTTCTACTTAAGAGGATTATATGGCGCGTACTTCTCCATACAAAAAGAAAAAGCTCTTTTCTACCTCTTAATATTACCCGATTTCGGTGATTTTTGTGTTCATGTATTGAACATATCATTGACTAGACTTGTACGTTTTATTTATTCCAGTTTCCTAAATAACTTTAAAGTTAGAAGAAACTCTAAAGTTTTAAAGAAAGCAAAATATGCTTCTAACATTAAAGTTAATTAGTAAACTGGAATAAATAAAACGTACAAACCTAGTCAATGATATGTTCAATACATGAACACAAAAATCACCGAAATCGGGTAATATTAAGAGGTAGAAAAGAGCTTTTTTTGTATGGAGAAGTACGCGCTATATAATCCTCTTAAGGATGGTAATTAGTCAGGCGAGCATGATTGTTAAAATACCTTATTACTATGCTGAAATAACTATCTATATGATAAACTTGAAAACTGTCGCATATTATATATAAATTTATACTTAGGACTCTGTTAATTATGCTACAGCGCAAAATGGTTCAGTTCTGTAAAATTTTAATGTTAAATCTATAATAACCAATTTTAAAACTTAATAATATGGAACAAAAAATTTAACTTCCTTTGATGTTTTAGATAAAACAATTTGTGCCGAAAAACATTTTGTTCAACAAAACTGTGGAAAATAGCTTTAATTGAAAACTCATAGCACTAACTAGACTAAATTAGTGCTCGTTGTCAACAAAGGCCGCTCAGCGAACCCTATTATTAGATGTAAGTATGTAACGTAACAGAATCTTGAAGACTCTTCTTCAGGTAAGGATAGTTCACACGTGCGTACTAAAATTGTACTGACATGGTTTGCTGAGTCATAAAATATAAAGACGTGAAGCACGTACACTAGGTAAAAATTTGTCATATTGGTATACCGTATTATTGATAATTAATACAGATTTTTATGCTTTTGCGAATATATTATATTGATTTTATAACTAATATGTGTTACATTATGAACAAAATATACGCTTAAAGCTCTAACATAGCTTAAAAAGAATCGACTAGGAAAATTCCATGCGATTTAAAAACTAGAAAAAAGAAGTAGAAGGGAAGTTTAAATTGAAACAAAACCTTTAACTAACAATAATCAAATAGTATTGAATTTAACCATCGATAGTATCGTAACCATTATGGACAGCCTCGTTTTAACTAAATTTAGTTAAAACGAGACTGTCTAGAATATGTCTGTGATAGTGTTTATTTTTATCTACACCCATGCTATTAATCCTCTTCAAAAGTTTCTGAAACAGCTAGCTTATTGCCAACATTAAAACATCCTGTGTCATAGTAGCCACAATATCATCCCAATGCGAGTGTCATAATATTGTCGTCATAATATTATGGCATTGTTTTTAAAATGGTAAGGAAGGAGAAGTTTATTTATTTCTAGTATGGTAATGAAGGAGTAAGGTATTTTGACATTAAAACTCCAAAATGAGCATTGTTTCTAAAATGGTGACGGATATGAGCTTAATATTGACATAAGAACTTCAAAATGGGCATTGTTTCTAGTATAGTAATAGAGGAGAAGTTTATTTTGAAATTAAAACTAAGTGTAAGCGCGCACTGATACGAACGTTATTTCTATAGTAATTTGTTTGATTTTTGTACTTGCTAGTAATTGACTGCGATTTATAAGACGACTCTTCAAGGTAGATAGCGCCACTTGAAAATTAAAGGCATACAACAGAGTACAGAGTATGCAAACCAAATACTGCATAATATTACTGTTCAAATCTCAGTGCATAAGCTTCGCATTATCACGGCTGCCTAATCCCATGTGTTACGCGAACATTGTACATACAGCAGTGTAACTAACCTCCGTAATCAAAATACAGGGTGTACATAAAGTGTGTAGGTTGTTATTATGCGCAACAACTTAATCCCGTACACGTGCTTGTTCGCGACGCGTATCTCTTGCCGAGAGTAGCGTTGTTCTGAAATTTTGTACTAAGGTATAAGTAACAAGCGATTAGCGGTGTGGCTTGCCATTTAAGATAAAAAAAATACTGACAAAATAACCCAGCAAGTGTCATGGCTTCGATCCCTCCGTATGACAGAAATTGTATTTATTTGTTCAGAGCAATTTACAGTAACAGTCTGGAATCTGATACTGTATCCAGTAGATGGCTATAGATAAAAACATATCGTATAAAACATAATTGTGGGTCCTAAGGTACATTCGCATAGCCCTCGCGGACAAGAAGTTCAAAGACGTTAACACCGTAACATTGGAATTATATAAAGTCAAAACCAATGATGTATTTAAGATTGCAAATCAAAATTATGATTCACTAAACTGTTTTAAAAATATTACAAATGCACAAAATTGTTTCACTATATTATAGTCAATTGACATTGTATATTTCAAACACCATCTACTTTACTATCGTTTTTGTAATGGATATGAATATAATATATAGTACTAGCTTTCAGGGCGCGGCTACGCCCGCGCGTATGTCGGTTATCGCGCAAAATCATTAATCTCTTTTTGCACAGATGGATAAAAACTCAAACTATTTACATACCAAATTTCATTCAAATCGGTCCAGTAGTTTTGGCGTGAAAGCGTAACAGACAGACGGAGTTACTTTCGCATTTATAATATTAGTACTGATAAAATTAACATTAAATCGGATAAGGTGTCCAAATACTTTCATATACACTCGAGAGCAATGAATCCGGGTCACTTAAAGAATGTTAAAAATCTCGGAAACTAAAAATGATAGGTTAATGCAATAAATTGTATTTAATAGACAATGTAATACTCCTTAAATGAAAGTAAAAAAAATATGAGTCACCATACATTTTATTAACACAAAATTCCATAAAGAAAAAAACTGCTGATCTCTCCTTAAAACAAAAATAGGAAACATGAAATTTTTGAACTTTATTACGATTTTCTTGAATTTTAATACTTCGTATTGCCTCCTCGTGCTTCCATTACTGCGTTTACGCGGTTTGGCATGCTGTACACCAAGTTCCTTATACGATTTTGGGGAATATTCTCCCATTCCTCTGTGAGAGCAATTTTGAGCTCACGAAGCGTGATTGGGGGAGGGTTTCGTTGTTTTACGCATCTGCCTAGCTCGTCCCAAGCATGCTCAATCGGGTTGATATCCGGGCTGCGCGCTGGCCACTCCATACGAGTAATGTTCATCTCTTGAAGGTAGTCATTCACAATCCTACCTGTATGAGGTCGGGCATTGTCATGCATAAATATAGCATCCTCACCTAAATTGACCATAAATGGACCAACGTGATCATTGAGGATTTCTTCCACATATCTTACGCTAGTTAAAGAGCCGTTTTCTATGATCACCAGCTCTGTGCGACTTTCAGACGAAATTCCGGCCCACACAAGTACAGACCCACCACCGTAGGCTACTTTTTCTTCGATGCATGCTTGCTTGAATCTTTCCCCTGGTCTTCGATACACTCTGTGTCTTCCATCGTGCTTGTAGAGCATAAATTTTGATTCGTCGGAGAACATAACTTTTGACCAATCTTCAATACTCCAATTTACGTGGCTCTGGGCATATCTTAGTCTCGAAATACGATGCCCACGCTCCAGTTTAGGGCCGTTTGCAGGTCTAAGGGGTTTTAAGTTAGATTCAGCAAGCCGACGTCTTACTGTCCATGCACTTGGGTTACTTCCTCCGAGGCGTCGAAACTGATTGGTGAGTTCAGTTCCTGTGAGAAAGCGATTTCGAAGCATGGTGTTCACCAAGTATCGGTCTTCTCGTGCTGTGGTACACCTGGTTCTGCCCGTTCCTGGTCTGCGTAGGTTAGAACCAGTTTCTTCGTAACGTCGGAGAACTCTTTGTACTGTTGACAGCGACACACCGACAGTCCTGGCTGTATCGCGCTGACTCCGGCCGGTTTCCAGCATTGTAAGTATTCTGGTGCATTCTTCAGGCGTAAGCGACATAATTTCAGCTTGAATAATGAATATAGAGCACTATCAACATGGTTTATGTACCCACATAAATGACAGATTACAAACAAAAGCAAAACCAAATGCTGTAATTTCGTAGTTCCATCTTCGAAAGTGGCCCTTTTTCAAATTTGATTTTTTTGTGATATAACTTTACAATAACTAAGAAGTTTTAATACCTTTATTTAAGGAGTATTACATTGTCTATTAAATACAATTTATTGCATTAACCTAGCATTTTTAGTTTCCGAGATTTTTAGGATTCTTTAAGTGACCCGGATTCATTGCTCTCGAGTGTAGTAGAAGGAAAATCATAATCACAAAATTTAAAATGGTATTACTTCTTCAACAGTCACTTTGTTTTCTGTTCATTCTTTACAACAGTTCAGCATATCACAGTACAGGACTATTATACTGTACTTGCACTGTTATTTGTTGAACTATAATAATAGTTCTTAGTATGGTGAACTGTTCTAAAGATACTACCAGTATACAAGTCAATTTATTATATTATAGTAAATTGTCATTTTATATTTCAACACTTTCGCTTGCTAAGTAAATAGTTTTTTGCGTTTTCAGTTTTGTTGGTTATATAATGTAGAACTGCAGTAAGATTAGCTGAACTGTTATAAGTATAGGTACTACAAATATACAATATCAATTTATTGTATTTTTTTAAAGCGGCGGTTTCCCTTTATTATCAAAATACTACAAACTATATACAACACTACAGCTAATTTGTAGTAAATTGACATTGTATATATTTGAAGTTCTTTCGTTAATAAACATACAAACAAATTTTCAGAGCATAACATTTTCATCTTGAGCTAATATCGAGCCCGCTTGCCTGTTTTTATGCACAAGCCTTAACCACTTGGTCATTGAGACAGGTGGAATCAGATCCAAATTCGGGCTATTTGTGTGTATCTTTTTACTATCATAACCGTCCTAGAGGACGACGCCGATGCCATTGTAACGCACTGTTTGATGGATTTATCATTATTTTTGTTAAAAATAGATAGATCATTGTATACAGATAGACAAAATAATATTAATTCTATTGTATTTAATTGTATGATTTTATGCAATATTGAATATCTATTGAATGTCTGAAGATGAAAGTATCAACTTCTCCCACGTTTCATGACTTAGACCAAGCCTTTAAGGATATCCAGCTTAAAACGAGCTTAACCGTCGCGCATTGTGCTTGAACTCATCACTTCTAATTGAATTCATAAACGCATCGCATCGTATTTAGATTAGAATAGTTAAACACTATACTATGAATGATGGTATGCATTCAAAATTACTTTAACGAATAACATATTACAGATTTTTTTTATGTGATTGTGACGAAACAAGCCCGAGTACCACCTGATGTTAAGCGGTAACCTACCTACCTTTTGAAGCGCTCGTAGCGAAATTTGCTTAGCCATTCTGAATCGATCAACAAAGTTAAGCAACGTCCGCCGCGGTCAGGAGTTGGATGGGTGACGGCTGGTGACGTTACTACTGAGCGCTTCCGTGCTTCAGAGGGCACGTTAAGCCGTCGGTCCCGGTTGTTGTCTTAGGATGGCAGTCGTTAAAGCATGGTGGTAGGGCACTTTGCGAATGCCCGCCTGGCTAGCTACCACCCTCAAGTTGAAAATCTGTCGTCAAGCACCTAACGGTGTGTTCCGGCAGCTGTCCTTGAGAGCCAGTAATTCTAGGTTAGCCTGTACAACATCTTCGACCACATCATCACTTACCATCAGGTGAGATAGTGGTCAAGGCTAACCTATCAGGCATAAAAAAAAAAAACCTGGGGGTAATAACCAGCGATGATAAATTACATGCACATGAGACTTAACAACTTGATTACTCCGGGAGATGGGCGCAGTGCAGTTCGCCACTTTTATTTGCATCTGTTATAGGCAGATGTAACCGCTTAACTTCAAGTGGACATCGTGCTTGTTATATCATGATAGCGTAAAAAAATGTTAAACGTGTTAACAGCGTCGACCACAATATCACTTACAATTGGAAATGAGGTTAAAGACTTATAATGTTTGTTCCACAATAATTGTTTCTCGAAATTTTTAGGGTTCAATAAGCGAAACAGGAGCCTATAACTAGGTAACTACTGTCCGTCTGTCTGATTGTCTGTCACCAGGCCGTATCTCATGAACCTACAGCTAGGTTGTTGTAATTATCACAAATAATGTATTTCTGTTGTCACTTTAACAAATACTGAAAATCGGCCAAGTGCGAGTCAGACTCGCGCACGTAAAAACTAAAAAAAAAGGTTATAATATAGTATCTAATGTTGCGTAGATCATGGTACGGAACGCAATTAGTCGATTTTCTTATCTAGACACTGCAGTAATGACCATCGGAACAAAACTAGATTTAATCCGAAAAACATGATGTTTTTGTTAATATGTATAACAATCGCGAAGACCTTAACAAGGTAAGTAGTTATTTATGTACTTTCTTCCTTCAGCTTCACCCGCGTGAAATTGAGTTCGCTCTCTTTCAGGAACTACTCAGTAATTAGGATAAAAAGACGTATCCTATGCTATATATTGCGAGTAATACATATCATGTAAGTATTTGGCTAACTCTCCCTGGTGTTCTTCAAACGCGCCTTCGACGTGAACTCGGTTAAAACCCAAACCGGGACACATCGGTGAACAGCACCAAAGACCATTGTTCGTCTTCCATGCTAAGTGCTCCTGAGCCCACGAAAGCCGCTGACCGCGATTGCCACGTCGCAATGCTGGAACACGTAGTGCTCTTCGAGCATGAAGAAGCTTCATGCAACCTCCTTCGCACGGTTTGGTCGCTTACCAGCAGCTGGTAAGCGACCAAACCTCCTCAGCTGGTCCTCCTTCATCCTTTGTACTAGTTGCATTGCTGTGATATTGGGCTGTTTTCAGGCGGACATTTGGAGAAATTGATCCTGTCGCTGCATAGAAACACGATATCTACCCGTGTGTCGGTCAGGTATATCCGCAGTACTGCGATAACGTGACCACAACTTTGATATCACGTTTGGCTTGTGAGTAGGGCCTCGGCAATGACGCGTTGAATAGCACCATTTTTATCAAAATGACAGCGTGAAATAACTCTTAAAGCTCACACGGCACGTTAAATTCAAAAAGAAAAACAATCTAATCCTTTTTCATAATTATAAATTAATAAAATAATCCAAGTTTAATCAAAACGCGTAAAACTGTTTTAGAGATGAGTGACAACACATACACCATTTTATATGTCCTGGCTTCAGGGACAAAAGGGTTTCATAACCCGCTCGTTCTTTTTTCTTTCGTTATGATTACGCGAGTTAACTAAGGTTGCCGAAAAAAAATTGTGCTACATGCGATATAAACGACTCAAATTCCTCGTTGAACAATCGGCAACTAACTGCCACACACAATTGGCAAGTTTCCGGCTTCTATGAGTTCTGGCGCACGAGCCCTCGTTAGCGGACCACTCGGCGACGCCCAATTATGGACCAAGTCCCACTGATGGAGGGAACGAGAACCATCAATTAAGCATACGCGAATTCATCACGGACGGAGAGTATGTGTAACGAAATGGAAAAGCGTTTTGAATGTAAGTTTATTTATGAAAGATTACTTACAATTTTGACCAGGCTTTGACCACTATATCATTCCATTTGACATTTTTCACCGTAGTTCGCTTTCCTCGGTGTTATATACTTAATATTTTTTTAAATTATTTGTTACACTAATGATTCACGATCATCTTTTCTTGAACTGGATTTGAAATAGAAAGTTGGAATTACTATAACTAACAACCCATAACTTTGTTTGCTGGTTGCTTATCACTATGTAATTAAATTAATTAATTCGATGTATACAAATGTTAGGTCCACTTCTTGTAGGAAGTATGTGTCCCAATGTTTATTTTATAATAATTTAATTATATTGGCTACGATGTATTTCCAGATTTGCGGTCTTGCAATAATATAAAATATATTTATTTTATCACTGATAAGATATGATATATAAGATGATTATGGTCCTAATAGGATAAAACTGGCCACGAGTTCGCTCCGAATAACAACAACCCGTATAATAAAATTAAATGGTTTTCATCACAGCTTTAAATCCACGTTATAAATTGGCATTTTCAGTATTTGGTCGTTAAATAAATAATATTATACTGCGATTACAGATATCTATCTAGTTGTAACCATAATAGTCTTCATTTTTATTAAGATAAAAAATAATTGTATATATATTTGTATCCTGATTACTACGCTCTAGACAATGATTCCACACATATGTGGGTGCAAAAAAGTATTTTTTTCCTTCTTATCCTTGTATTGGAGCCTCCATAAAAATAGTTTTAAAGTATTTTTTGTACCACATTAATTATAATATATTTGGACCAAAGTTCTACAATAAATATCAATATTCTAGTTTGTTTTTCCATTCATAACTTTATAACTCATTCAAATTATACGTTAGAGACCCGCGACATTCGATTTTGAAGGTTGGGTAGACAGACAGGCTGACAGCGACGTCTCATTAATAGGGCTCCGTTTTGGGAGCAGATTTTTGGGTGCAGACCAGCTGGTAACTGATAATAATGTTTTAGTATTTTTAATACCTTTAACTGGGCAAGACTTTGCAAAATGGGATATCACCATGACAGATGTTCCATTACATCAAATAAACAACACAAATATGCTACAAATCTACCAGATATTTGCAAATTTTTAATTTTCAATTCAATTCAATTCGTTTATTTCACACATAGTCCATAATTTTAAATTATATGTAAAGTCTATAGCAATAATAATTACAATTAAATATAATAATAATAAAAAAATGCAATATATTCATATACAATTACTTATCTATAATAATATGGAGCCGAGCTGCATGGGTGATGAAGGGGCAGTCATATCAGCTACATGATTAAAAGCTAGCAACAAACTCGGGTAGAAAATGTACATACACATACTTGTAGGACTCAGGAATAGTCAATCAACATTCAACTACGTACAGTAGAGAGAAGAGGAGATCAGGAATACTAAAAAGGGTTAAATAAAGCCAAATGATCAGTTCATGACATTTTTATAGGTAAAGTAAGAATATAATTTTAAAATATTGATAAAAACATTTTGGTATTTTTTAGTTAGGTTAAGTAGCAAATGAAATAAGTAGCAAAAATTAATGTATCCTTTGAAAAATATAGTTTTAACAGCTTCCTGTACAAGGAAACAAACGTTTATGTCGACCATACATTACTTAATTGTTTGTTTTTTATGTTTATCTAAAATTAAAAAGCAAATACTTCGCCAAGTTTTCATACTACATGCACACAAATTCACAATGTCAGCTTCATAATGTATATTATGTATCCCAATTCTAGAAACACACTAACAATATGTCGTACAAATATGGAGCCGCATGCACAAGATGAATGTACATCATTACGAGCAACGTTCTGTTTCTCAGTGAATAGGCAGCCTTAAATCCCAGTGCAGGCTTACCCCAGTTAACTCTCAATGGTTTAACTTTAATCTAGTTCAAGTTGAGATCAACTCGGATCAACTTTATTTTTCATTTCCATCCTCTTTCACCGGCCTTTATTGAAATTAACTGCCTACTCAGAAATGAGATTAGAATTTTTCATTAAAATTCAGAAAACTACTGTAGCGTATTTTAAATTGGATGGAAGCAAACTTTAAAAGGGATTCATTTTGCAGTTATTCAACACTTCTATAAACTTAAATATAAATTTAAATATCTGTTTGTGCTTCGAACTAGTTAATGGATATCGATCTGGTTGATTTTCGATACAACGTCCTTTTGAACAAATAACCCACCTGAAAAGATTATCACAACAGCGTGCGTCACAACGCCGTTCCTGGAACCTACTTAGGACTCCCGACGGCCTGAAAACAATGACACCTGGCTAGCTAGTGACGAATAGCACAGCGTATATGCATATCTCATTTGCCTGTAATATATCTGGCTCTCAAGTAATGCTGCCGAAACGTAATGTTAGGTTCTTGGAAACAGTTTTTCTACTAGTGAGGGGTAGCTATCCAAAATGCCCTTCCACCATGTGGTGAAGTTAAAACCGACGATGGGGGTCAAATCGTGGACCTGCGACACGGCGGCTGTCCGTAGCTTTATTGTCCATAGTTATTACCCTCGGGTATCATGGCTCCAATTGATAATATTTGATTACATATTATATTTGAATAAATCAAGTGGCGCAAATATGCTAACCTCGGTATGGGTTACATATTTGAGCCGTTTGGTGTGGAGACGTTGGGTCCGTGGGGAACGGGAGCTCATCGTATTTTCCAAAACTTATCTGAGCGCTTGGTCGATGCGACGCGTGATCAAAATTCTGGCACATATTTGGCTCAACGAATAAGCATTGCAATTCAACGGGGCAATGCTGCCAGCATGCTGGGCTCGCTGCCAACTGGGAGTGGGCTGGAGCATTTGGACTGCCTATGAGTCTGCTGATGATGATTGTCTAAATGCTTTTATTGTAGTAGCTGTAGTGTTGTATGTAGTTCATAGTATTTTGTTTAATAAAGGCATACGTTTGATTACAATATTAGAATGAACACAAAAACGAATTTCTAATTTCCTACATCATTAACCAAAACCTAGTACAACGTAATTAATAATAATGACAAGACTTACACATAAAAAGGTTTCAGTAAATTGTTTCTGTTAATTAAGTTCTTTTTCCATGTCTCGGACAAAGAAAAATTTCTGACATTCTTTTGTTATTCTCATTACTCACTAAGAACGCCTAAAGCACTTTCATAATTTACATTTGTTATAAAAAACGAAGGATAGTTTAACATTAATTATTTTTATTTAAAGAAAACGTTAATGAGGATTTGTTAAAGAAAGTTTTCATTAAGACGTTAGGCGAAGTTGAAAGTTGAACGGAAATTGGTCAATTTTGGTGTTAGGTAGCGTGCAGTCCTTGATAGTTGGTAAATGTAGTTGTTCACGTTTTTTGCAAGTAAATTATGGGAAAATCGTGATTTATTATAAAATGAGAAGCACATTTTAAATTTGTTGTATAAGTAGATAGCAAAGGGACTTAAATTTAGTCTATTTATTTGTTAAATTAAACGTAACCAGGTATGCTTTATGTACTAACCAATATGCACTACTCGAACTAGTTGTGTTATAACTACTACTATCTCACCTGATGGTAAGTGCTAATGTGGTCGAAGATGTTGTTCAGGCTAGCCTAGAGTTACTGGCTCTCAAGGACAGCTACCGGAACATACCGTTAGGTGCTTAGCGACAGATTTTCTACTTGAGGGTGCTAGCCAGGCGGGCATTCGCAAAATGTCGTGCCACCTTGCTGTAACGACTGCCATCATTAGACAACAACCGGGACCGACGGCTTAACGTGCCCTCCTTAGCACGGAAGCGCTCAGTAGTAATGCCACCAGCGGTCACCTCACCGCGGCGGACGTTGCTTAACTTAGCTGATCGATTAAGAACGGCTAAGCAAACTTCGCTACGATCGCTTCAAAAATATTCAACAATCTTACCTGTATGCACAATTACTTACTTTAATTCATATTTAAATCGCGTCTTTTTTGTTTTAGGGTATTGTGACGAAACGCGCACGAAGCCCACAGCGGTAACCTCCAATTATAGCAGATGCAGTTTGACCCCTTGATAAATACCGTTCTTAAGTCTCACGTGCCTCTAATTTACTGACTCTTACGGACTGCTGCCGGACCACACTGTTAGATGCTTGGCAACAAAATTTGTTGCAAACAACATTTAATGTTCTACTTGAGGGTGGTATCAAGGCAGGCGAGCATTTGCAAAATGCCCTTCCCCCCAACGATGAAGCTCAAGCCGGTGTTGGAAATCGAACCATAGACCTGCACAGCAATTACCGCTCTGCTATCACTGCTTCAACACCATCTACTTAAATACATAAATAGTAGCGTAGTGTAGTAGGTAGACTTATAACTGGCCAAGTGCGGATCGGATTAGCATAACGTGAGCTACTTGCCAACACACAAAATAATTATTTTATGTAATCTTAAAATCACTAGGTACCTACACGTTTATTAAGTTCAAGATATTAAAGCAACTCACCAAGTTTGACTCGCGCCGGCATGATGACCTCACGAAGTTGAGAATAAATTTGTTTTTAGTTTGACGGTACCTAAAAACAAATAAAGCCATTTTGCTATGTACATTTCTGTGTACACGCTGCTGTCATAGGTCATAACAGTCAAACCAAGGAGCTTTCTTTTTTCAACCAAAGGACAAATTTTAAATATACTGCTAGATTTGATTTTCTATAATAGCCTATAAAATTTGTGTGGTTTATACCATAAAGTTATCTACTTTTAATTAAACCTTATATAGATTGGTGATGTTTGGTTCTATACCTATATATATATTAATGAGAATAAATGTTAATACAACCAACAACAAACAAACGAATGATTATAGCTTAAAAGAAAAAAATCATTTGTTTAAAATTTGGTCGGTTAACATTTTATCAGTCTGCATTTTTTATCTGCTGCTTGAAAACCTGGCTCAATATAGAAAAAGAAACAATTGAACTACTAAAAACAAATTAATTGCCATTTTATAGCCAACAAATCCATGACAGTAGGTACGCTGCAATGTTGAAGATGATCTGCCATTGACAGAATTGGCATTTCAGCTCCTTTCAGATTTTTTCATTGTCACAGATAAAGCTCTGTAGGTACAACCCACTCAATCAAAAATCCAAAGTCATCGGGCCATTCGACCCTTATCTGCAGACTTTCAGCGAGTGACACGTTAGTACCCATATCAAAACGTTTTTGTTGGACTTTTCCTGATAATGAAGGAAGTGGAGTTTACGAACTACGGCGATAATGACTTTTCTGATTCGAGGTGAGAATAGAGGAAATTGGGATCTGTGCATAGTCGGCCTGCCAACACTGTGTGCCGACGTTCGATTAGATTTTTTAGCAAAAAGTATACATGGGTTTGTTTCGTTGAAAAAGGTGATAGTGAACTTGTTTCAGTTAAGTGTGTAACCTTTATCTCAATTATTATGAGATAGCTTTCTATACTTGTTTTACTGTAATGTTATCGAAAAAAATGCTTTCAGCGTTCATCTCCCTTCTCTAATCTCAATTATGTGGAGTCGGTACAAAATGCTTTCTGAAACATAGTGGTAGGGCATTTTTCGAATGAATTAACGCGTCGCTAAACACATAACGGTGTGTTTCGGTAGCTATACCTAAGGGCCCTCCTGTTCATACCTTCGACACCAGCACTTGCCAGAGGGTGAGATGGTCGTCAAAGTTATTTAAATAAACAACAGGATGAAAATGAGAACGTATAAAAGCGCTTGCAGCTTGCCTAGTCATTCCAAGCTGATCAAGTAGATTAAGCAATATGTCTAAGTTCATTAATAGGATGGGTGCCCGCGAGTAGTTTTTTTAACTGAGCGCTTGGGCACGTCAGTAACTTAGGATGGTGGTCATAAGGCTATAACGGAGTCCTATGTGCGGCATAAAAGTTCCGATACACGGCAATGGATCATTTTTTGAATGCCCGCTTGACTAGATAACCCTAACGGGGCGATTCCCAGGAGCTTGTAACAGAAAATAAAACAAAATCTGAATTTAAGTTTAATTTCAATGTTTGCTGCACGTGGTGGCTACGACCGTTTTGTTTGTCCAAAATGCGAAAAATTGAGAAAATAGTTCATTTGTCATGATAGATGCGAATGTCTGATTTGTATTTTTTTTAACAACACGGACTTGTTAATGTTCTTTTGGTGAAAATTAGATGTAAGAATCCTTTATTGTTGTAAGTATTTCCAAAAAATATTTTTGTAACAGCTGCACTAGAGTGTTCTTAAGCAAAGAACATATAATAATGCTATTACTCAAGCAATTATGATAAAACCTTCAGCACCGATATGTTGCCAAAACATCCGTATCTAACTTATATTTCTTCTGACTCCAAATAAAAGATGAACTTTCAAAGTGACTTAAAATCAGGGAATCGCTCCCCACGGTAGAGGTATCCTTGAAGCCAGTACCCAATCTATATTAAGCCGGTGTACCACTTGCGTCCATATCATCACTTACCATCTGGCGAATTTTTGTGATAGCTTGCTTACAGTAAAAAAAACCCGCTGGCGGTAAAATGTTTCCTTTTATTGTGATATTGTTAATACTTATCTTATCTAAGTTTACGTTATATTGGCACGGATTACATTTTTATATCCTCGCCTTATTAGTAGAGATACCTTTGTTACAAACAAAAGCTCCCTATTTGTATAATTCCATCGGTATCTTCTAAAGATCTTAAGCAACCTTGCAGAAAATTATATGATCCCAAAATCCAAGGACTCAAGTAGGAAAATACAAAAGCCAGATAACCTTTGAAATATTTTAAAAGCCCCTAAATAAAGTACCCTGACATCAAAGGGAGTACTTGCAAAGGAGTCGCCTCAAGCTAGTGACCACATTTATCACTAAGTGAGGTACTTTGTAACGTCATGGTTAGTAAATTGAGAAGGTAAATCCTGGAAAATTGTATAGCAGTTTGTTTCTGTTGTGTTGCTATGTACTATTAGAAAACATTTTATAATCTTTGGTAGTTTTAGCTGCTTATGAACGTTACGGGTTCTGTACGGTAAAACGAGACCCTATTAAGAAGTCTCAGAATCCATTCATTCTCTCTTTTGAATCTTAATTGATAACTATTTGAAAATTCCATACAATGTGATGGATATAATTTTTTCTCCAGAGCATGCGTTCTTGCAAACATAATAATTTTAAAATATTTTAGGATTGCGTCAATAAGGTTAAAGCCAATTGCAAAACTGGTCTTGTTTGTAGTACAGCATAACTTGAACTGTAGCTGTCGCTCTATCCCTATACGATGGTTAAAAACGAGAGGAAAAAAATAGAGTTATGACTCATTGTCGTGTTAGCTCAGTCGGTCAAAGTATACCCCGGCTAAAGGGGTGGATGACGCGGGTTCGAATCCCACACATTACCATAACTTTCCTCTCGTAAATTTGTAATTTTGTAATGCAATCTGCAATGCATGAGTTATTTCAAACATAAAAATATTTAAAATATGATGTTTATTTTAATTTCGATAATACTCCAACCTAAAAGAGTTATGGGTACGTATAATCGTCAGTTATGATTACAGTACCAATATTGTACTTTGATTAAAATAATATACAAAGCTTTTTATATGCACTGCGGCCTATTTTTACTAACAAGTATCTGTGCAAAATTCAAAGAACTCGCATTCATAATTTGGCTTACAAAATTAGCCCAAAGAATACATACTACGAATCAATGAAAATGGTGAGAAGGAACATTCTCCGCTAATAACTCACACAAGTTTCTGGTGTATATTATTTAGCCTTCCTATTCGCAGTCGTTGGTTGCGAATATTTCTCCATATAAATACACAGAACAGGAAAGATATACGAGTGAAGTTGAACAAATTTCAATTATATCATTGAAGACGGGGGAACGAGGCGCGCTTCTCCAGTTTGACTCCGCCGACGCCTTAGAACTTTCTGTTTACATTTTGTTAACGGAATGAGAATTTAAAGCGAAATTTCTTAGCTACAAATGTGCGTTAAAAGTCAAAGTGGGAAAGGAATAGTTGTAGCGTAAAATCGCCAACATTGTCGTTTTAAGAGCGAGTTTAGGGAGCCCGTCTATTGTTTGTGGAGTATTTATTTAGTTCAACATTTCTGGCTATAACTACAGCGTTTTACTTCGTTTTTTAAATGAAGTATTTTAATATATAAACTCTATTTATTTACACAAATCACTAAAATTTTAGCCATTAACTTTAAAAGGTAATAGGTTTTATAATATTGCATGTTTTCAATGCTTTTACTTTTAAGTTCCCAAATTTTTGCCATATAATCGGCTTTAATCTTTCAGTAACATTGTGAAAAAATACGTTTCCATGATTATAGACAAAAAGAAGAGAAGAAGACCACACGAATCGTACCGACAATATAAAGAGACCTTAAAGCAGTTAATGACAGCGAGATAAATGTGAAAGCTAGAAAAAAATGGCGCTGAACGTTAACTCATCACATTGATCGCTGACCCCGCGGAATGGGATATGGTAAGGCAAAAGTAGAAGAGTATTTCATAAACATACAAAGTTGTTTGTGAAGGTACAAATGGGCTAGTTTCGTAGCAATTTGTAGCCGCCAAGTTGCCGAATGTATCGTGCAACTCCGAACAACATTTGAGGTTTCTTCAAGCGTTTGATAGCCCGCTAGATTACTACTGATATTAATGCATTTGATGATACATTATTATACATCGCCGGTAATTTTGATGTAGTCTATGGCCTGTTGTATATGTGCATATCATCTTATTTCCATTTCCCACGACTCCGAATCAGCCTACGCGCGCTCAGATACCTAACTGTAACCTTTTTTTTCCTTGGTACAATTTTATTCAATAAATACTCTAATTCACTGTCCACCGTTTTATATCAAACTGCGCATCTCTGTAAAGGCTGAATCTGTAGAAGGGTGTAGATCTGACCATATTGAAATATATAGGAAACCATAACTAACCTAGGGAAAGAACTGATTCTTGATAAGAATTTGTTTTCTTTTTTTTTCAAATCTTCACCGGAATGTTAAAAAATAAAGTGATTGAATAAAGTTAGAGCAAGTAAAAAAAGAAAAAACGGTTTTGCGTGCCTATTGGTAAGCAGAGGCAAATGAAAAAAATCAGTTTTTTTATGTTATTGTGACGGAGCAAGCTCGAGGCCCACCTGATGTTAAGCGGATTAACCTCTGCCTATAACAGATGTATTTCGTCACAAGTCACGAATTGCACTGCGCCCGTCATCTTGAGACTAGTAGTTAAGTCTCATGTGCCTGTAATTTCACTGGCTCTCAAGGACTGCTGCCAGAACACACCGTTAGGAGCTTGGCGACAGATTTTCTACTTGAGGGTGGTCGCTATCCAGGCGGGCATTCGCAAAATGCCCTTCCACCATGCGGTGAAGCTCAAGCCCGCGGCAGGATTCGAACCTTGGATCTACTGCGCAGCAGTCCACAGCTAATGCCACTGAGACATCATTTCTTATACAGATAAGTAAAGTCAGTACTGGTTATGATCAATATCAATCCAGCAACGGTTACAGCTTCATCAAAATATTATTGCAATATTGCCGAGTTGCACTGCAAATGTTGCTTCAAATTGCACGACATAGTCAGTAACTTGATGACTACACAATTGCAGCTAGATATTGCCACAAAACTGGCTCGTTTAGAAGGACCTTTACCACAAATTAGACATTTTTAATCAACCGTTGAAAAACATTCACTCCAATGATCGAATTGAAGTTCAAAGTAAACAAAAATAAATCTTTCTTTTTCATTCAAACTCAGCTGTTAAAAAGATTTATAAGCGCAGTAGGAAAAGTTAAGTTACGGCCACTACCAATTACTTAAAGTAATTAATTGGTTGTTTTCCTGAATCCGTAACATCAGCATACTTTTTGCTTAATGAAGCGAGCGATAAAGTACGTCTGAACGAGCTAGGGGTGGTATCACTTCCGCTATTCATTCATAAAAGGGATAAGAAGCCATAACTTTACTATTTTTATCTTATAGTGTTTCTGCGTATTACTATTTACCATATTTTCTGATTTTATTATCCTTAATTTGTTGCTCACAATGGCTTAGCAAAACCTTGGTACTGGTTAAATGTACATTTAGAAATGTCATGTTATACTAGTGTGTGGTAATTTTTAGCTATAAATGAATTTGACTTTATGCTTACTTATTTACAATTCAAGTTTGAGTAGTATAAAATACAATAGAATTAATGTATTATTAATAATAATAATAATTATGTTTCCTTCACCTTCTTACTTCGTAAACTAGTACTAGTAGTACATAAAACAGTTTCTTATCTTAAGAATAACGATTGCAAGGAACAGGATTCACAGGGTAGATCCTGTGCTATGGAAATCCTGGCTTTCACGTCGAACCTTTAATCTAAGAAGTAGCTTTTAAAAATTACAAATTAAAGAGTCCCTACATAATATAATTAGTATTCATAAAAGTAATAGGCCATAATTTTTTTTATACCGAACTGGGTAGTACTTGACCACTATCTCACCTGATGTTAATTGATGATGCGATCGACGATGGAGCGCGCTTACCCAGAAGATACCTATTCACTCGCGTTTTGAAGACCCCCATATTGTACTTAACCGGAAACACAGACTCAGGCAGAGTATTCCATTCCCTGGCGGTTCGTATAATGAACGAAGAAGCAAATCGCTTCGTTCGGGTAAATGGAATTTCCACCATATAGCGATGGCGCTTCGGAGTATCCCTGGATGTCCGGTTATAGAATGGGGATGGCGGAAATGTTAATGTTTATTTTTTACCGCACGTCTTAGGTCATCTTCTTCACTCATCTTCTTGAAGGCCTTGCAGCGGAGCTGGTATACTTGTTTTTAACCGATCAAAATGTAGGCAACGTCCTCTGCGATCGTTAATGGGTGACGTTGCCGTTTAATACTTAGTTTACTGCTAAGCGCTTCGCTTTTTAGAGCACGTTAAGCCATCGTTTCCAGTTGTTGTGTTAAGATAGCAGTTATTATTACATATTGGTAGGGCTTTTGCGAATGCCCACCTTAACTGGAGCTCGAAAATATCTTTTTTGATTTCAAGCTTTGGATCACCAATTGAAAAATATCACTGAAAAGACAAAGAATATCTATAATAAAATTTGTTTATAATGAAATATGTTCATCAACAGCCATAACCTACGTCCACTGTTAAACACAGGCCTGCTCTTTAAGAGGTGGAAGGAGAGAGGGGTGTATAAATTGATATTTTTCTTAGTTCTGGACCTAAAACTTCAAATAAGATATCGATCAGGCTTTGACTTGTATGAAGAAGTGACAGCCAGTTCGCTCGAAATCCTCATGGGCAAAGCCACTATAGGAAGCTTGTATGCATATAATGTTATATTTTCCCAAAATTGTATATATTATCCTTATAATTTTTCTAAAGTAAATAATATATAAGTATAAATATTAAATTTTGTGATACTAAGCCTAATTTCAATAACTACATATACTAGGAAAAAGATATTAAATTTAACATCACAGATAACGAACGCAGTGCAGTGTCAAGCAGGTCTTGAATGGCCAGACCGTTTTTTTCTTTCTGAAGGCTAGAATGAAAACGTCGTTTCGTCATATTTTAAATATCATGTGTTCCGACTCAGTAAAATGTTCATGTATATCCCTGAGCAGCATATATCAAAAGCATATCAATGCTTCTGATTATGAGTTTTCCGTAATTTTCTATATTTACATAATTATTTTTATATAATCACATTTGGTAATATCATAGAGATATAAAATACTTTTTCTGTGGGTAATATTCTAATTATGAAATGAAATACAGACTCTTATTGGCATATTTAATTAACATACTTCTTTAAGAAAATTAAAAAATAATTTTATACTACTCGATGGCTTGCCCCGTTTACTTTTGGTCAACCCTACCCTCGCTTCCCCTTGATCACCACTTTTCTCCGTTTTCTTTTACTAAATAAATGTCGTGTGAATATAATCGTTTACTCTGGATATTGCCATATTCAAATATGTCCAAACACAATGGCCCTTTTATGTCTTTCCCAAAAATTTACGGGAAAAATCCGTATCATTTGTATTTTTTTCAAACGCCACTTTTCCTTTGAACACTTTCGAATAAAGAGATTGTCGTGAAAGTAAACATTTTTCATTTCATTTGTATCAATGTTTGTTGGTGAGAGCTAAACAGTCGCTTTATTCGAGGTGATTGACAGCACTTTATATCAATTCAAAAGCTTTTGGATGGACTTTTAAGCTATAAATAGTAATGGCTCTATTCAAGAATTCTGACACAATCATGTTTATTGACAACTGAATGCAACTTAAAATAAATATTATAAAGAAAGAATATATATTAATTAAGTGTTCAAATTTTATTATTTTATGAAATGTGTTTGTCGCCTAGGTGGTTTGTCTTTCTGATGAAAAAAGCACTACATAATGTGTATATATACTATAATGTAAACCGAAAGATATTTCAAATTGTCCAACCCTCTGCCATGCCGATCCGTATAGCGATTATGCATCATGTACCTGATATGTACGTACATGATATTATGTTGGTTACACATAGAAACTAATGAAACCTAAAATGTAAGAAAGAAACCTTTCGGCAGGAAGAAATAGCCCTTTAATATAACGAGGCCCTATTTAGCCTATAATATAATTGTTACAATTCCTTTTTGAAGATCGCATATCTTAACAATTTTGAACTCAACTCAGTTAACCTATTTAAAAACAAAATGAAAATTGTAATTATCTACTCTTATTGTACCACAAATATACAATGCCAAGACTATTATTATATTACTATTATAAGACTATTAAGTATATAATATATTTCTGAGAGATCTTCGTTTCGTTTGGTCGATGACACATTAAAGTATATAAAACTGTTTTCAAATGTTCCATAAATAAATTAAACCCATGATTTCGCTGTGTAGGCAAATTGAGACTTAAAATGAAACCAATGAAATTATTCCATTGTAAAATTCAGCAGGCTCACAAAATGTAAATCATTCCGGGCTCATTTTCCGCCAAAATTCAGAACCGTCCTCAGTTCGTGTAATTAGACACTAGCGGGTAATTTATACCGCAACGCCATGATTTGTTGAGGCTAAAAACTCATGTTGCGGCCATATTAATTCTAAATTTCTTTTGATGCAATTTTACTTTATTACTTCAACCAAAAGAATATATCTTTTATCTTTCAGGATATCAGTTGTCTTTTCGATTAAATTGCCGTAACAATGGGTGCGGGTTGTCGCACGTGAATATTTTTTTGTTTTTTTTTATGGCTTAAGGTCGTACAATATAATTAACAGAACAGGCACCAAAATAACATATAATACTGACATTAACATAACATTGAACTGTCCGAAAACATTTTTATTCAAATTTTTTAAACCACAGACGAAGAATAAATTCTAAATCCGACTCTATAAGGGGCAACAGCTTAGAATCAGATATTTTGTCGTTTTATCATAGAAACTTCCTAAAATTCATATAAAACGTAAAGTTCTTCTCTTGCGCCTGTGCTAAGGCAAAGCAATTCTAAAGTCATGAGCCATATCTAATACAGGTACAAGATTTCCTGTTTCGAAGAGAAAGTATACCTTCTTATATGTATAAGTCTTGTCTACATTAATTTCCACAATCAACCTCAACCTGTCGCCTAATTACTGGCTGTGTAACAAACTAGGGTCGTCGTAAGGACGAATGCAAACTGGCGTGAAATTAACAAAGCTACTGCGCGTAGGTTAATGGTTGATGACAGCCCGCGGCCGATGTACCAAACAAAGGGCCACGTAAACTGGACCGCGAGGGTAAACGTGTGGTCCAAGTGATAAGTGATTCACGTTATACAACCTAATTTAATCACATTTACAAATTATTAGAGCACAAACATTTTTGTTCCAGGCGGGAATGAATGGAAACCCGCGTCCTCTGATTTTGCACCGGGTGCTTAAACTCGGAGGACGCAGGTTCGATTCCCGCCTGAGACAAATCATTTGTGCTACAACTATTTGTAAATGTGATTGTCGCTAACCACGTGCTAGTGCTAGTAATTATAATTATTTAGATATATTTGATCTAGTCTTAAACTTGTTAAGTTCATTACGTCTATCTAAGAGGGAGGAAATATCCTAAAGGAGGACTGACCCTAACATTTTGGCAGATGTTATTAGGTATCAGGACACAAGAGGCGTAACTGTTTAAAAAATTATGTCATTAAAACAAATAACTTAATAATTGATTAGCCTGGGAATTTAATCAGCGAAATGTCACGATTTAGACAAGATATACACCGTTAGGTGCTTGGCGACAGAATTTCTACTTGAGGGTGATCGCTAGTCTGGGGGGCATTCGCAAAATACTCTTCCACCTTGCGGTATTCAAACCATGGATCTGCTGCGTGGCAAGCCATAGACAATCACTGCTTCTATCTTATCGTTACGGAATTCTAACACTACTCCTTTTTTCCTATTGATTTAGTTATATAAATATCTCCTTTTAAATTTAATTAAGGAATAATATCACAGAATAACGAACAGTACTAGCTAATACCCAGCTTCATTAGTAATAAATTGTTGTATTGTTATTTTTTAGCAATTGCGAATTTTCAATTGAATATTTTCTAACTTACCCCATTCATTATGTTAGACTTCTTAAAACATGTGTATTAAATACTATAATAATTATACTATTATAACAGTAATATGTTATTATGTTTTTTTTAAATTACAATAGACACCTGCACAATTTCTGTTTTAGGTATTCTTCCACAGAATGACATAATTGTATACATTAAACTTTCTTTTTGTGTCCAGTACCGTTCGCTAGTCTCTTATCACTTACAAACAATAATAATGTAAGACCGCAACCACGCGTAGCGGCTTCACCTGGTGGAATTTGCAGCGGTCGTGGCAAAGTTTCCAAGTAAACTTGTGTTTGTTATTACAATACTATTTATTTTGACTTTATTCAATTCGAATCAGAGACCTATATACCTGCGAGATTGCTCTCTGTCTCTCTGTGTACGAATACCAAATAAATAAATGAAGTACCTACATGTACATTATTATTAATTAAATATGTTACCGGAAATCTGTATAATTCGGTACTCTATACAATACCTAGGTAATGTATAGAATACCTAAAACGTGTATTTAATGTATGAAATATTATTTATTTTATACTTTGCCCAGGTATTCTATACAATACCGAATGTGAAGCCGGTAATGTATGTAGAAGACGAGAGCAAGGAAGGAGGGGACGTGCGGGTGGCAGACAACAATGGTTAGGTTAGATTTTTAAGTTTCTCGTTAATTTTATTGTGATGTTACTGTAGTAATAGAAAGACACATTTAAGTACCCTTTTCATAAAGATTATTTTTAAGGAACACTTTTATTGTTAACCCTAAAGTTGACTCTAAGTACTAGTTCGCCCTTCATTTTGAAAGCTGGTTAACATTGGTAATATAGACCAAGATCTATTTATTTTATACATTGCCGGTGCAACAACACGTAGGTACTCTATACAATCCCTAGGAATTGTATTCATTACTTTACCTAGGTAATAAAAGTATGTAGTGGAAAATAATATTCATAATAATTCATACATTGCCTGGACGCCCCTGGTATTCTATAGATAAAATGCATAGAATAGATATAGGTATATTGTATAGAATACCTGACTTATACAGATTGCCGGTAACATATAAATGAAGTATTGTGACTTATTACTATTAATTATTAATTACTATTTTAATTATATCAACATTTTGTGGGGGTCAGTAACTAGATATAATATTTTCGGTACGTCCCCCTGTGCTTTAATCTCGCTAAGCTCGACTCAAAAAATAAGTGCTAAAAGTTTCGCTAGGGGAAATATTTTCTGGATGAAGCTAGGAATACATGTTTATTCGTAGGGATGAAGTTAAACAACAATCCTGTTTCTCCAAAAATTATTTATTAACTGAAGAAACCTAAGTCATTATAAGTAAGTAACTTAAAATGACGGATGTATGTGTTGCTCTAACATACCTTATATATTATGTATATACATTATAATAACATCACTGGGTAAATTATAACGCTTGGGTAAGATAATTCTTCAAAATTAAAACATATGGCAAGAAATAATTACATATTCCCCAATTTTCTTAGAGCACAATTTCCTCTCAGGTGATCCAACCCGCGGCTCCCGGGTTTTTCATAACATGTCGGGAGTGCTTATTTTTACCGTCATAGGTGAGTCTGCATTCATCAATCAAATTACTGAACTTCGGACATTTGACCTAAAGAAGTGCTTTAATTGTATGGCTAACCGTAGAAAGTTCTAAATATGATTTCAAGCGCTATGAAGAACTGTAATATTTAGAGCTGAACATATTAATATCTGGTGCGAATCGAACTCGTCTCCCAATTTTACGCAACGGGTACCTTAACTCTTTGGCTACTTTAAAAGATGGAGTGGTATGAAATTTGTGCTCTAATTATATTGTTTATAATCATCATAGGAGACGGTGAGGGTAAAACAAGTATAAATTTATTAAAATAGTAAAAAACCCGACAGCATTTTTTTTTAATGCCTGATAGGTTAGCCTTTGACCACTATCTCGCCTGATGGTAAGTGATGATGTGGTCGAAGATGTTGTTCAGGCTAACCTATAATTACTGGCTCTTAAGGACAGCTGTCGGAACACACCGATAGGTGCTTGGCGACAGATTTTCAACTTGAGGGTGGTAGCTAGCCAGGCGGGCATTCGCAAAATGCCCTACCACCATGCTATTACGACTGCCATCCTAAGACAACAACCGGGACCGACGGCTTTACGTGCCCTCCGAAGCACGGAAGCGCTCAGTAGTAATGTCACCAGTGGTCACTCATCCAACTCATGACCGCGGCGGACGTTGCTTAACTTTGCTGATCGTTTCAGAACGGCTAAGCAAACTTCGCTACGAGCGCTTCAAAATTTATTTTCGTTAAACGTTTTATCACTCCATTGAACATGAAAACTGCATGTTATATATATTTATGGGATCGTGTTTTAAACCCCTTCATTTTGATACCCCACTCGATAGGTATGGAAGTTTTTTTTAATCCTCCAATATGTCGTCGTAAATCCGACAGTTTGTTTTTCGATAATTGTTACGACTATCTACCTAAACTCACCTGCGTTGTCAATACAAATCTAACGATATATCTTACCTAGAAATCGGTTAAGCCGTTTAGAAGTAATGGTGGAATACAGAAACTCACAAACATACATAGTAATAGGTACATTAACCCTGAAAACATAACTTTACTTTTTTTGAGCAGTCGTGTAATTACAACGAAAACAGAAATGATATGATTCAAATTCAGATATGTTTATTTCTGATAACATTATTTTTAGAATGCTGCTTTACAATAATAATATTATTTCACAGGCATAAAAGCAATTCCATCAAAATATAACGACACCTATTTACTTAAAAGGGAACCATTTGTGATCCTAATAACAACCAAATAGCTTTCTGTAGTAATAGTCACAACAGTACTTACTATTTTATTAGGATACGACTGTAAAAGCTACTACAATGCACCCTTGAGACTAGCATAGAATGGTGGCAAAATGTATTGGTACCTAATATTGCAAATGTAAGGCAAGGAATGTGACTATTGAACATGTATTGGAGATGAGGAAGAATTAAGAAGGTAGGTAGTACTGATATCTGATGGAATCCCTTCCATATAGTGAAAGAATATACCTACGATATAAACGATCTCACTTTGTAAAGGATAATGAGAAGAAAAGTAAATATGACGACGTTAGTCGCGACACTATCAATGTCACTGTATCTGATTTAATGAAATCTAATGATTTTAATTCTACCCACAAATCTTTGTAGTACCATCATTTTGCATGGTAATAGGGCCTTCTACGAATATATTTTGAAGTAATGATAGCTGAGCGGTAATAGCCAAACGGTAATAGCCATGCCGCAGGTCCAGAGTTTGATCCCCAACACCGGCTTGAGGTTCACCGAACGCTGGAAGGGTATTTTGCGAATGCTCGCCTGGCTAGATATACCCTCAACTAGAATATCTGTTGCCAAGTACATAACAGTGTGTTCCGGAAGCAGTTCTTGAGAGCAAGCAAGATTACAAGCATATGAGACTTAACAACTGTTTGTCTCAGGGTGACGTGCGCAGTGCAATGCATCAATTGTGACGAAATGCATCTCTTAGCATGCAATGCAGAGGTTACCGATCTCCTATCCTCTACACAAGACCCGTCACAATCTCAAAAATATAAACCTGCCTGGTACCACCATTCAATAGAAAATCTTGTGCCAAGGGTCTGCGTGTTCAGGCAATAGTGCTTGCAGCAGATAAATCTAAGTTGAACTACATCTTCGACCGCACCATCATCTACCGTCCGGTGAGATAGTGTCAAACGCACGGCAGTGACACGCGAATTGAGAGTTGTTGAAAACCGTCCACCGGCACCACCGCCTCCGCATCCCCGCCGCCATCACACCATCACGCGTTCGTTTGCCAGTCCACTCACCACGAGATCTAACAGACTTCCATGCTTGTTCAATACATTATTATATTGATTCATTTTACACAAATTAGTAAAACGTGTAAACTGTGTTTTTAAAGGTTCACTACAGGAATTTAGATTAAAATCTCCTAATATTAATACTTCCATGTCAGAATATTTACAAATAGATACAAATAGATTATAAATGATCTACGTTTACTGTATCAGCCGATCGTCCACTGCTGAACACAGTATCCCCAATTATAGGGATATTTGGGCTTGGCAGGCGTCTTGAGGATCGCAGTGTGAGATATCAGTTCCTTAGAAAGCGCTGCTGCCCACCTTCTGGTATGTTACCCTTAGTCGCGCACGACAGCTACGGGTAGAGATGGGGAGGGTGACATTCTAGACCGACATCCCACGCGCGATAAAATATTATACCTATCAAATGCAATATACACAAATATATGAAAAAAATTTTTACAAAAAATGGAACCGACTTCAACACCCAAAAGTGTGAAATAACTTGTTGAAGTCGGTACCATGATGGTTCAAAATTATCGCAATATTGTGGGCATGGTACCGACTTCGACAAGTTATTTCACACTTTTGGGTGTTGAAGTCGGTTCCATTTTTTGTAAAAATTTTTTTTTAATCTTTTTAGTGTAACTCAAAAACGGCTTGACCGATTTTGATGAAATTTAAAATGGGACCAAACGACAAGCATCAGCTTTCAAACAAAAAAAGAATTTTCAAAATCGGTTCACCCAGTCAAGAGATCTGAGGTAACAAACATAAAAAAAAAAAAAAAAAAAATACAGATGAACTGAGAACCTCCTCCTTTTTTGGAAGTCGGTTAAATATATGGTCTAGTATCTATATCTTAAATTTTCCGTGTTCAATAAATACAGAAGGCGACCTAGCATCAAAACAAAAGAAAAATTGAATTTCTCGCCAAAGACGAATCAAGCGTTGGCCTGAAACATATTATATATTTAGTTATCTACTATATACCAGTTATAGAATATATATATTATATAAATATATTGTCAAATTAAATTAATAGTAAAAAGAAACAAAAACGTAATTCTTAAAACTAACCAAATAACCCACCCCTGACCGCACCGGGTGCAAAGATACCCATAACTCAGGCGCCATTGCCACTTTGTATGGCAATGGAGAATCTTTGCACCAGGTACGATCTGAAGCGGGAGTCACCCGTCTTCTCCCTCAATCTGCGCCCTGTTTCGCCTTTATATAGTATATTTAAAATATAGTATATTTTAAATGGCCGCCGCCCTGAAATGGCAGATAGTATTATTTTTACAACCCTCTTTGATATGTGTATCAATATAAGATATCACATTACATGCTTCGAACCTTTTACGCCATGAAACTTACTTTAAAAACAACATTATGACAGAAAAACATTTATGGTAAAATATTTCCAAAGTAGATTTGAAATACATGACACTACATCATTCTTATAGGGCCGTAAACAATTTTATGGAATAGGGTGGTATAGATTAGATATGATATCACATATAAATATTGCAAATATCTTTGCGTTCAGTATCCTACATGTTCCATGAAAAAGCTACTTACAATATTTTATAAATTCTTAGAGTTTTTCTGCTATTTTATACAAGTAAATAAACATGCAAGTATTAAAGTAAGAACTTTAAAAAGCATGAATCACTTCATACTCAGGCTATATATATCTAGATATTCACAATCAAGGAAAAATAATACCTTTTATAAGCGAATTGTATGCAAATTTCTTAAACAGTATTTAAGTACATTAAAAAGATTATTATGATTTTTAAACTAAGTGCATCTTTGTCAGTTTAAAAATCAATTATTATCATAGATTAATTAACATCTACTTTCTAGGTCAGTCTGAACAACATCTTTGACCTTATCTCTTACCATCAGGTGAGATAGTGGTCACAGGCTAACCTATCAGGAATAAAAAAATCAGCACCCAGCGATTGCAGCGGTGACTGGTGGTGACTTGATGATAGACAATTTGGGGGTGCTCGGTGTTCCTAAAGTAGATAGGATATAGTTGAACTGATAGAAATGTCAAATGGAGTCATGCTTTTATTGGGAGTTTATTTTAATAGCTTCTAATAGAACCTGCAATTAAATGAAACAAACAAACTACACGCCACATTGTTTTCACGTGTCTGTGTGAATGAGTGCTTGAATAGAATAGTATAATAAACTAGTAATTCATTTTAAAAATTATTAAAATTTTTGGTATCGAAATATTATTATACTTTTAAATAATATTCAAATGACAAATTTAAATAAGCTATAATGAAAAATTAATAATAATTTGACAAATGTATATAATAATATAATGTGTAATTATATATTAATAAAGTAATATAACTGACTGATTTCCCATGTATGTTTGAAGGTTAGAATGTAATATACGAGTAACTAAAGTATTATTATTAGATATCTTGTACTTTTAATTCAGCTATCAAATGTAAACATTATTTTCGTAATAGAACAAGTTACCTTTGCAATTTTAATGTATAATTTTGCATACCATTATAGTTGAATGTGGAGCACTACCTATTTTCTACACATATCTTATGACCCACGTTCTAGCAAATAAAGAATTTTGAATTTAGAATTTTGAACAAAATTAATATGTAGGTAGGTACTATAGCTTTGTATCCGAGTCCACTACATATTCAATAATCGAAGCAGTTCTTGAGCACTTCTTTAATTTGATCTATCCCAAACAAAAACCACATACAACTTAAATTCCTAAATAACATGTCATCAATACTGGAGGACATGTAGATTGGTGTTGAGTGTTATAGTTGCATATTTTTAGTATAATCGATAGTAGTCCAGAAGATGACTTAGAACGGTATGACAAAGGCAATGTTTTAAATTGAGTGAGACGAACACTGTTATTCACTGTTTGAGACAGGTCATCCAGTTTATGACGTACAAAAAATATTTTGATATAGATTTGCTATAATCCTTACGCTGGGCAGGCGTCTTCCGGTATATTTTCCTTGGTTGACTCTTACGACACCCACGGGAAGAAATGGGTGGGTGACATTCCAATCCGGCACCCCACACGCTGCTTAAACTGATAAGGTTAAAAACTAAAATTACAAAAGTGTGTTTTGAGTTGAACGATTTCAAAGATACGGACAAATTTTATGGTACAATAGGACGTGTTAAAAGTCTCACCTTGAAAGTAGGAGCATAAAATTAGTATATGAATTAAAGTTTGTAATAGTAGTAATTTGTTCGTGACGGAGCCGAATTAAGTATTTTTTTAAGAACTATATTGAGGGTATTTAACGTAATATACCCGGTATACCTTATATATAAATATATACCTTCAAAACTGACTCTTTCGGGCACTTCATAGAAAAGTGGCATAACATTGTTTATATGGCTTCGTCCATTTTTATTCCAGCCACCTCTTACCTTAAGGATAGAAATAACACGCAGTTATGTGATAAAATCTTTTTTTCAATAATACAGATCATGAAAATAGTACTTAATCGTTTGGAGCTCATCGTAATGGTGATTAAATTACACGGTTGGGCGACACGTCTGCCCGGTGCATCGTAAATACATCAGTGGTGTACCACAAACGTGGATCTCTGTTACAATGGGCCTATGTATTATCTGAAACGTCCGTGAGTTCGTACATAGGTATAGAATGTGCCTTATACATTCAGTTAACTGCATATTAAAAAATAACACAAAAAGGTCTTATAGCAAGGCTTCGTGAAAAGTCAAAAGTTAAGTATATATTTTTTGAAAATGAGGAATTAACCAATGCTATTAAAAAACAACTAAAAAGTTGCTGGAGTGGAGACCACGACCACACACAAGACCCAGAGGAAGAGCACCTAAATGATGGAAAGATGACATCAGACGTCACGCAGGTCATGATTGGATGACAAAAGCTCAAGACCGTAAAGATTGGAAGACATTGGAGGAGGCCTACGTCCAGGAATGGACATCCACAGGCTGCTATAGATAGATAGATAAATTAAAAAACAAACGTAAGAAATGGCAGTCGTACACGTTCGTCACAAGTAACGAACTGCAGTACGCCTACTACCCTGTGACACAGTTGTGCCTGTAACTTACTGGCTCTCAGGACTGATGCTGGAACACACTGATAGGTGCTTGGCGACATATTGTCAACTTCAGGGTGGTACCTCAAACATGGCAACGTAAAATTAGGCGATATCTCCCGATTTAGACTCAGTAGTGTGCGTACATGCGTCTACTATATACTTGTTTCCATTCTGTGTCATTCATTCAAACGTATTTTATAGAATGGAAGTGTAACTGTGTGCATTATATGCGTGTGCGAAGAGCGAACCATTAGTTTTTTTATTTATTTGCACTATTTTATCCATCAAAGTTTATTATTTAAATCAAATAGGTTTAAATTGTGTTTATTTTAATTATTATGTTGAAATGAATGTGGTGGTACTAACATACCCAAGTCAATCAGTACTTCAGTACTTCAGTACTAATATTATACATGTGAAAGTAACTCTGTCTGTCTGTCTGTTACCCTTTCACGCCAAAACTACTGGACCGATTTGAATGAAATTTGGTATGGAGATAGATTGAGACCCGGGAAAAAACATAGGATAGTTTTTATCCGACTGCGCAAAAAGAGGTTAATGTTTTCGCGCGATAACCTACATACGCGCGGGCGGAGCCGCGCCCGGAAAGCTAGTTTGTAAATAACGCCATTTTAGTACCAAAGGTCACTGTTACGTCAAGTCAAGCAAATACCTTAGGAGGCCATACCCTTAAAATTGAAGTTGAGAGAGATGGACACTAAATAAAGGAAGAAGTGAGCGAGTGTTTTTCGTCCTTCAACGGTGCACCGTTAATCAGTGGTGTGGCACTGGTGCAGATTTCTAACGTAAGTTGGTGTATTATCCGAATAATTCATGATTGCGTAAGCAAAAAGTTTGGTATTATTGCAACTTTTCAGAAATCGCATCTGAAAAACTTACTCAACGGCGTCAATACATCACTAGTGTGCTACAAACTAAATCTATGTTACAATGGACTTCCAGCGTAACTTATAGCTAGGTTTTCCATATTTGTATTATCTGAACCGTCACCCGTGACTTCGGTAGCAAGGAATGTATATCATATCGCAATTTTACAGGAACTGCGTTTAGAAATTATGAAGTAAACCGTGACTAGTGCGCCGACAATACGAGTAAATGAGTCTTGCGCCACAAACGTTGATCACTTTGATAACTCAAATAAATAAAGAAGTTCTGTACCACGGCGCAAAATATAAGTAAGGTCATATAAAATTATACCAACTCATACACGAGGCCAACCTGATGTTAAAAGGTAACCTATGCCTGTAACAGATGCCTACTACGCCTATCACCCTAATAGATATAGGCTCTCCAATACTGATGCCAGAACACACTGCTAGGTGCTTTGCGATTGTTAACTTGAGGGTGGTAGCTAACCAGGCGAGCATTTCCAAAATGCCCTTCCACCTTGAGTTGAAGCCAAACCGGCAGTGAGGATCGAAATTTAACCAAAGACCTGCGGTACAGCATTCTATAACTGTTACCGCTAAGCTATCACTGCTTCAAAAGCACTTTCAACAGCATTCACAAGGCTGATGTATTATTGGTCAGTATGATAGTAGCATGGTTTTACCGTGTTCCAACTGAACGTTTCCATATAGCTATACAACAGCTAGCATACCGTTTTGAAGCAATGAAAATTTTAATTAATCCATAAACTTTCATCATTCCTCACACTACTATTAATATCTACGTTACATTCCCAGTAACTATATTCCGTTATTGACTTATGCATAAACCTGCGTAGATCATCATTAAGTTTCCTCAATGTATCTTGGCACATTGCATTAGAAACCAATGCAAATGTTTTCACATAAATGGTGATATCCGTAATAAATTCGACGCCTCATCTCGATCTGAACGTATCTCGATTACCCATAATGGTACAATAGAGCACCATATTGAATAGAGGCCGAGTTGGCACCTGCTTTGCCAATAGTACCCGCCTTGAATGGTACAGTTAAGTCTAAGAGCGGAGAGTCTATGGGACTACAACTCGTAATAATATTGAATGCGTTATTTTACGCATTGAAGTTTTGTATGCATGTCAATGAGAGTTAATATAATTTCAATGTTCCTGGTGTCCTAGTATTCAAATAATACAAAAAGTGACAGCTAGATGCATTTCGATAAAAAAAATTAATTCTCACTGCTCCGGCGCATTTTGCAAAAATGTGAGAAAGTCAATTAAATTTCAATCATCAACTTTTTGATATCTTTGACTCCGGAAAAATAAAATAACACGATGATCAGAAACTAATTTATACCAAACTATTCACAAATATTAAATCAAATTTTTATAAAACGTATATAATAAGTTGCGCTGCTTTATTATAGTTTTTGAGATACCTTATATTAGTTATTAATAATAAGATGAAATTAGTATCACTTACTTCAACAATGTTAGGATGTTTTTTGCGGTTACAATGTTCTGCAGTCAAATTTCCGAATGCAATTTTATACAAAAAAAAACAAACGTAATGGCGGGAAACTTATTTTCTCGCTGGTTCATGATTTATTTTTTAATTGTGCCATGCCTTTAAAATCCTTACTATGCTCTGTAGTCTTGACATGTTATTCATTCAACAAGAGTGTTCAACAAATAACATAATATCAAGAAAGAACACAAAAACGTGAAAAGTTGCGAAAGTGAAATCCACCGGCCTAACAATAAGGTAAGTATACATAACAGTAAATGTCATATGATACATTTATAACTTTCTATTATCTTCATGTAAAAAATCATTGTATTCTAAACTTATATATGGAAAAAATGCTAACAATTGGTCCAGCCGTTTGAGCGTGAAGGAGTAAAAAACACACTCACAAATTTTTGCCTTTAGAATATAAGTGAGATTAATTCTGAGGTTCAACTGACGATGGAACAATTAAATATTCAAAATCAATAGGTACATCAAATCAAATATTTTTTATTTTCAAATTAAAAATATTTGATTACAATTCGTTATGAAATTTAATAAAAATATTCATATTATTAGTATTGTAGAACATCTATAAATTATTAAGTTTTTATTATATATTTTTACTGTAAACGCTGTTGGGTTTCCATAAAAGATTTAAGTCACAAAATAATCATCAAAGAGCTCGACTGTACTTGTTTATCGAAGCCTTGAAGGCAACTGATATAATACAGTACCTGTACCAATAGCACTCTTGGCGCTTTTATTCTGTCACAAGCATAACTTTTTTTTTGAGTCTTACAGCTATCATTACAAAACAGGTTTAATAACTTAATTAAGAAAAGCCATTAAAAAGCCTCCACAGATATAAGGAAAAGTATTTAACACACACTTAATAATAAAAAGAAGTAGGCATGTTAATGTTAATCGTCCGTAGCCTCTTGATTTCCAAATATGTGAGAATTTTACGAATTAAAAGAGATATAAGCCAGGTTAACATGAGACAATTTGCTAGAATATAGGTCGAGGGTGTGACCTTCGTGCTCGATAAACTTATTAAAAGCTATTTGTGATCTTAATAAGAATGAGAGTCTGCGAGAGTTAGTACGTGCGGGTGGTACGTTAAACAACCTTCTGGGTCTAGCGTATCTGGGTGGAACATAAAATAACTTAATTTACCCACTAAATCAGAACAATCAAATATCCATAATATGTTTTTCTTTTTGTATTGAAATTAACCAATTTCATTCAGGCTTTGGTAAACTTTAAGCGACTATCTACTTCCCATAAAAAGTTTAACAAATCGAAGACACTGGAAACAGACTTACATAAGTATGAGAGAGTAAATTTGCTTATTGACTTAAGAAGTGGGAAAACGTGTCAGAACTGTTGCAAAAAAAGACCATTATCTGTTTGGCATAGGAATGATCAGGCAAGCATTCGCAACTTCATGCGGTGAAGATTATTAAACCGAAGATTTTGTGATGATCATGAAGAACAAGGTTCTCTGATCTCTGACCTTGTTTCTCTAATCAGTGGTCGTGCATTCTAAACAGAAAAATGCTTTAGAACGTATGATTCATTACAGTTTATCAAATACCATCTTATTGAACACGGCTATTTATTCCAACACGTTATTGTAAGTGCATCGTAAACGCCTAAATTGAATTGAAAAATATTAACTAACTAGCTTTCCTGGCGCGGCTCCGCCCGCGCGTATGTCGGTTATCGCGCAAAAACATTAACCTCATTTTGCGCAGTCGGATAAAAACTATCCTATGTTTTTTCCCGGGTCTCAAACTATCTCCATACCAAATTTCATTCAAATCGGTCCAGTGGTTTTGGCGTGAAAGCGTAACAGACAGACAGACAGACAGACAGAGTTACTTTCGCATTTATAATATCAGTACTGATTATTAATATATTAACCATTCCATTTTTCCTGGAAAAATTGCATTAAAGCAAGGCTGGGTTTGACAATGGTGATGTTACATCAGTCACTCCCCGCTTAGCCGTAATCTCCTTATCTCCAACTCCTCAGATCCATTTTCTTATCTCCAACACCTCATGTCCATCTCCTCATCGCCAACTCCTCTATTCATCCCCTCATCTCCAACTCCTCAGATCCATCTCCTCATCGCCAACTCCTCTATTTATCTCCTCATCTCCAACTCCTCAGATCCATCTCCTCATCTCCAACTCCTCATATCCATCTTCTCATCTCCAACTCCTCATATCGATTAGGGTATTACACCAGAAGGTGGGCAGCAGCGCTTTCTGAGGAACTGATATCTCACACTGAGATCTCCACAGGCGTCTGCCTATCAAGCGTGGATTATGGCCCCCCCCCCCTTAATGATGGAGGCTGTGTCCAGAATTAGATAATCAGGCTGATACAGATTGTTTACAACAGATTATGTATCTCTTAAAGATATTCGTTATCTTGAACTGTCAGGTCCCGGCGCATTTATAAATCTCTTTCAGGGCAAAAATCCCTTCTTATGTTTAAATTAATAGAATCTATTGATCAGCTCCCGTATAACTGGTTTCTGTTTGCTAAGCCATGTCAAAACGTAATCTAGTCGGGGACACTTGCAAATGAGTGTGCATCAGTTCTTACGCTTCTTGAACCATAATGTGTTTACATTTTAAATTTATTTTTATATCTTTTACGAGCTAGGTGATAAGGTTCTAAATTGTCTGTGAACGAGTTGAATAACGTTGATGGAAATAGGTAAACTTGCAGAACTCGTTTTATAGCGACTGTAGAACTGCATAAAGGATCTTAATTGGTATTCCTTACTTTCTGAAGATAATTGAGTTGTTACTAGATTTAGACAATGTGAAAGGAATAGCTAATTCCTATTTTGGAGTTTGCACATATAATTTTTTTTTAAGGATGTATTTGTGGGACAGAAATTAGAAGAAAATAGAACTATGCCTCAGTACAAGGTATATACTCATACATACTCGTACAGTACTCAGCAGACTGAAAGTTCTACGCTCCTGGTCGCTCAGAAATGTTTATTTTTTTTAATACTTACTTAAGAACTCGTTGGATTCAAATATGTTTGGCGGGAAGTCATGTCTATTAAAATATTGTTTATTTCACGGACTCAATATGTTTCGACGGTTACGTTTTAGAAAACGGGACCTTTCATAAAGCTTCGGCTGTCCATCGGTCCGTCTACTAAGAACCGTACCTAATAGATAGCTGATTGCAATTTTCCGTAGAATACGAATTGGTACGTATTCTATTTTATACAGAAAATTGTATCAACAGGATTGTCTACTGCTGAACACAGCCTCTATTCCATAATCCTCACGCTTGGTAGGCGTATTTGCTGTATTTTACTAGAGTAGGTTTTTTTTGGACTATTTATAACCAAACATGTTTAGATTATTACTTAAAAGCTTGAGTATGTACCTACTACAATTTAAATCAAAAATATATTAATTGTCCGTGAGGTGCCGGGTTAGACTTTCACCTCCCCATTTCTTCCCGTGGGTATCGTAACAGGCGACTTAAGGAAAAGTGCGCCAAATAAGTAGCATCTCACTCCTCACTTGGATGTGAGTAAGGTGTTGTGTGCATTAGATGCACAACAGGACTGTATAACTTAGTGCCCTATGTAACCCTGTTTAATTAAATATATGTTCTTATGTTTCATCCAGTGTGTTAGAGATAACATTTTGTATGACCCTGAAATTGTGGCAATAGGCTCGCCCTCTATTACATGGGACCAATTAAACACCTCTGCCTACCATTTCGGGGAATACAGGCGTGATTATATGCATGTATTATACTAATATACATAGATAATCATTTAATTGTTAGGATCTTTGGGATAATGATCGCCATACGTACGTTTAAAGGTGAATTCTTATGTAATTAGTTTTACATACAGCAATTAAGTTCAGTAAGTGCATAAGTACGTGCCAGTAGTTTCTTTGAGAATGTTGAACGCTGTTAAGAACTTTATGATGATGAAATTGTGTTAGTGCTTTTACTAAGCGTCTGAGATAGGTTCTTAATTCTTTGTTAGTGTTCGTGTAAATTAAGTTGCAAGTTAGAGCATTATGTAAACTTTAATTACCAGGCTTGGTTTATGAGACAAGTAAAAAACCTTTCTGTTTACAACATATTAACACTTTTTTTAAGACTCACAATGAGAAAAGGACTTGCAAAACGACGTAACCTTAGGAAAAATTAGAGTTATGACTCATTGTCATGTTAGCTCAGTCGGTCAGAGATGGACGCGGGTACGAATCCAGCACATGGCTATAATTTTGCCTCTCGTGAATTTTTTATTTTGTAATGTAATCCGCAGAGCATCCGTTATTGCAGAAATAAAAATATTCAAAGAAATTGGCTGTTTCAATCATAAAACGAATACTCAGTATTTTAACCGTCAGGGATTAATTATCCCAAATAACACGAAATATACATTACAGTCCATATTTTGATAATCTTTCCAAAGTAGATTGAAAATGTCAGTCTCTCAAAGGGAATTTAATATGATAATCTATGCTGATATTCTCCCAGTGGAATGTGTTATGTCCTGCAGTTAATATACGTTATAAGCTTTCAGCAATATTGCTTTGTGGAGGGCCAGTGGTTACAGGATAAGGACCATAATTGAAAATAAACCGGTACTTATTTAAAGTAACATAACAATGATAATATTTAAACTTTATTAGGTATAGATATTTTTATAAGTATTAATGTGTTTCTTGTGTGGCGTAAATGTACTAATGTAAGAAGACAGATAATCTTCGGTTTGTGATTAAAAACAAGCAGAATACATAATAATAACAAAAAATATCATGTTGGAGTACTGATCTTGAATACTTTGTAAAAATCTTGTCATATATGTCTGTAGTTTGAAAATTATACACATACATTACTGACCAAGAGAGCACGATGCGCGAACAAAGCGTCTACATTTAAGCTTGGGCATAAATGCATTGGTATGTATGTCCAGTGGATGTCAGATTGGTCTCTACTATATGCCGTATTTCTCAACTGATTTTCGTGAATTTTGTGAGCATGTTTGACAATTACCTACTTTTACTTATGGATCTTTTTAGTCAATTTTCTTTTTGTACATTTTTCACAACGGTGGCATAGATAACGTAAAAAAACATATTTAAGTCGCAAGATTCCTATTTCATGTCGCCACTAGTTTAATATATAATTGTTTCCTACTTGGTAAGAAGACATGCACTGCTCAAATTTGCGCCACAGCTTAAAATATTATCAAGACATGCAATACCGCATCTGAAACGATATTCAGTCCTTAAATCATGGTGCTCTCATAACGAAGATTGAAAACGATACAAAGCGGCCGCAAGCACGCTTTGTGGTTCATATTTTGTTTTCAATGGTTTTGTTTGAGACTCGACTCGACGAAGTTGCCTCTTGTTGATCAAACAGCTGACATACCTGTGGCCAGCGTTGTTCGCATGCTTCTAGAGACAAACAGTTCGTTGGTATTTCAAATTGTTAAAGTTGTATCAGAATTTGAAATATTTACGCGTGATAATTATTAAATTATGACTGCTTGAAGTTAACACCAGTGACATAAAGGTTGAAGACATAGTTATAAATGTTAGAACCAGTTTGTTTCTTCTCAAATCGGTGTGACTTCAATACTTAATGTGTAAAAAATATATTTTATAAAAAAATAAATTGTTCGTAAACGTACGCGAGTGTATACAATTTATATGGCAATAGTACAAATATAAAGTGATGTTACTAATTATGTCATTTCCCTATTAAGTATCCTACTCCTACTAATATTATAAACGCGAATTATAAAGTTTATAACGATGTATGGATGTATGTATGGATGTTTGTTACTCCTTCACGCATAAACCACTGAACGGATTTTAATGAAACTTTACAGTTATATAGCTTAGACATCAGAATTACACTTAAGCTATAATTTATAAAGATATTATGTGAATTGTCGAAAATATTATTTGTTAGAAAAAAATCAGCCATATGCGACTTATTCTGGCGTGCGCTGCAAAAACCTTAAGTGTCACATGCACATAATGTGTAACGAAAATGTTCATCTTAAATTTACCTACAAAAAAGCTCACGACAGCATATATCTATCTTTTATGTTTTAGCCATTATCGTCAAAATAGTTAACCATATATCCTTATATATATACATATATAAAAATTACTTGTCACGTTGTTTGTCCGCGATGGACTCCTAAACTACTGAACCAATTTCAAATTTGATTTGCACACGATAGAATAGCTTACATCTCAATTCACAGACGTAATTACCCGTGCGAAGCCGGGGCGGGCCGCTAGTTAATAATATATCCAACACCTTACGAATACATGATTTAATTTAACTCCTGCAATATCCTAACTGTTGCTAAAAGTAAAACTGTACCTACTATAACAATGTGTAAATATGGATAAAAAATAAGGAAACCCGACTTCTACCCCTGAAAAGTATAAAATACGCAATTTTGTTTACTTCCTTTACTCGCAACACAGTCATTCACCGTTCCGTGTTGCTGGGATGACATATATTTACCACTTATTTAGTTTATGAAACTAAACTACTGAACTAATGTTTATATATTTCTGAATAAAAATGATTTTCAAAATGTATTAATGATAGTTATGGAATGTTCACAAAATGTTTTATTTTTGCTTCTTTTGTTTGCTAGATGAGGCTGAAGTACTATACTTTTTCTTGGCGGTCCGTCCATCAGCCCGTTTGTCCGACATGGCTTTGTCTTTGGTTGCTGGTTGAAATTTTCACAGAATATGTGTTACGAGTAGTATAGCGGATTGCTTATTAATAATAATACAAATATATATAATAAGAGGTCCCGATACAAGAAACGTATTTTTCTCTATACTAAAAATAGTCAAACTGGGTATGATTGATTATCAACTTAAAATACAAATCGACAACAACAAACAATTAAAAGCTGCCAAGTGCGGATCGAATTCCTGCTAATGAACTCGAACTGTATTTAAAAGAATAACGATTTAATTGGGGCTGAGTCATCCTCGTCCATGCGCAAGGTACGATAGGCTTCTCAAGCAGGAAACAGTCTTGGTGGGTACCACCGAAGTGTCTGATATTCTACCTCTAAGCGGCTGTGTTTAGGTTTGAAGAGCACTGTAGCAAGTGAAATTACCGGGCAATTGACACTTCGACACTTCGTCGAGCGCAGTGAATTGTCACACACAATGGTGACACTGTAACTGTGGACATACGTGATGTTTACCATCAGGCACCGGCTTGACCATCTTCATCGTTTTGGTTTCGAAAAAAAATATTTGGTATGTAACTCTCGGTATGGTGGGAGCAACTTGCACTGGGCTGGTTTCGTTTTTATAATTAGTTGTATATTAGCTACCAGTTAACAAGTTAATTACCCCGAAATCTAGTTATTAATTACGTAATCTCTATGTATATAGTAGAAGGTTAAGCAAATTCTAAAAAGCAATTTTAACCGTTATCAAATTCGCTTTTGAACTTTCGACATAAAACCGTGGCGTTTTTAGAAAACACCAGCTCAAAGAACTCTGAAAACAATTTCTCGTTAAAAAAAGTATTAGAAATTGTTGCGAACGTTTCATAATATTTTACCTCGTCCCGTGTTTAAAGTTTTAAGACGCGTTTTCTCGTTACGGGAAGGGTGAGGGGGTGGAAATGTGGGGGAGAGGAGTGACATCAAAGTGAATTAGCGAATGTTGTCTAGGGGTGTCCGTTTGTAAGCTGCTTTGAAGTTACACTACCTGCAGGGAAACTCGACGAAATGTGTTAAGCCGGAGGCATTTTATTTAATAAGAACTCTTGTACGAGTTACAAGTATTAATCTTACTACATAAATTTTACAATGTTATCTTCCATATATTATTAATATGCCTTTATTAACAAAATACTACAAACTATATACAATACTACAGCTACTACAATAAAAGCATATAGACAACACATAAGTCATTGAAGACTCGCATGAGTCCAAATGCTCCAGCCCACTACCAGTTGGCAGCGTGCCCAGCATGCTGGCAGCATTGCGCCGTTGAATTGCAATGCTTATTCGTACAGCTAAATAGGTGCCAGCATTTTAATCACGCGTCGCATCGAATTATTCTTAATTGGATGTCAAAGTGAACTGTTTATAACAGGAAATAATGCGCAAAATGAGCAGCAGCATACAAATAGCAATATACACCGAGATTATCAATGAGATGCTGATGTCATGTTAAATTTAGATGTTTGTAGAGTATAAAATCTGTACCCAAGCACCTAACGGTGTGTTCCAGCAGCTGCCTCAACAACATTTTCGGCCACAAGGTCACTTACCACCAGTTAGTGATAGGTATGGTAGTGATAAGAAGATATTGGTCATATCATCAAGGATAGCCTAATCAGCACTTCATAGAAATGCAAATGCTCCAGCCTACTATCAGTTGTTAGCGTGCCCAACTGGTACCAATTGTTTGATTGCAAGATAGAATAGCGAAATAATATTGTATCAGACAGATGTCTGATACAATATTAATTCGTTGATCCAAATAGGTGCCGGCATTTGATCACGCGTTGCTTGGACCAAGCACTCTGATAAGTTTTGTCAAATACGATGAGCTCTCGACTCCCACGGACCCAATTTCTTTACACCATAGGCTTATATAAGGCTTAAATGTGTAACCACTACCGAGATCAGCATACTCGCACCGCTTGAGCCGCTCAGCTGAAGTGTTCGCGGCGCAAGCCCTCACGTTTGCTTTAGAAAGATGTGTCGGTGCTAAAGTGTCAACGCACGTCGCTTACTTCTTCCTAGATATACATATTAAATTATTATGGAATTGGTATTTTAGTGTAAAAATTTTATAACCAACATACAATTTGAAGCCATGATGGCTTAATGGCAACGATTATGGACTACGTCGCAGGGTATCTTTGTTTTAAATCCCGCCACAAACTTGAGCTTTACCACATGGTATGGTTTGGCATTTTGTGAAGGGTCACCTGCCTAACTCCTCTCAAGTGTAGAACATGTGTAGATAAGAACTTAAAGGTATATTATTATTAATATATTATTCACGTCATTTATTTTATAAAATAATTTTATTTTTTTTACAATATTCATATATAAAAAAAGAAACAAATATTATAAAAAAACTTAAAATTAGGATGCCACCGGCAGCGGGGCAAGGCCCAAACTACCTGCGGTTAGGGCTGCAGAGAGAGGTATCTTCGACCAATACGTGTCGTGTCGAGTATCACTGCCTTCTGCATCTGACCCTTGATCCAACCGTCTAGTGAGAGCCTCTTGAGGTGTTGGTCGAGGCTCTTCGCTATAAGGCCGTTCGCTGAAACGACTATCGGGACAATGATCGTGGAGTCAACATCCCACATGGCGGTTACCTCGTGAGCCAAGTCAAGGTACTTGCTGACTTTGTCCTTCTCGGCCTTCACGAGGTTCTCGTCATGTGGGATGGTAATGTCGACGAGCACTGCCCGGCGCTGGGATCGGTCGACCACCACGATATCAGGCTTATTGCAAACAATAGTCTTGTCCGTGATGATAGAGCGAATATATTATAATATATTATTATTATCTAAGGTATATTATCACAGAACAATTTGGGCCGTTTTGCATCTTTAGAACACATCACATGGCACATAAACAAATAATACCTGTAGTGAAAAAGATTATAAAATTAAATACAATTCAGATTTGGTCAAAGAAACAATCAGTGATTTAATTTTCAGGTATGTCAGGTATAATACAGAAACATTTTTATTCGTATAAAAAGTTTCCAAACTCGTCCAACATAAAAAAATAAGAAGCGCACGTATTTTCACGAGATACCTTTTCATTATTCAAGTCCGCAACCCACATTTCACGACAACATTGAATGACCTACATTCTTTGAGAAAAAGGTAAGCACTTATTCCCTATCTAACAGCAACGACCTTACAAAGGCAACGAGAATAGATCTTTCTTCTTTTAATAGAGCTCCTAAAAGGGTTCCTTGCTAGCTTACCAAAAAATGTTTTCGCCATTTTTCTACGAGACCTTTTTGTCGGCGTTGGGCGGCACATTAAGCCGGGGAGCGACTCACCGCGATAACGTCGCTTGCGATAGTGTGCTCCTGCTTTAAATGCAAATCTGGCGGACCGAAGTCGCGAAGGCAGAACCGTCGCGTCGTCGTGGGGACTAAAACTTAGGTTAGAAAATGTTTACAGCTGTCCTATTGATAGCACTGATGCAGCTGTCTAAAGAATGCACACAGTTACTGCATACATGTTTTTAATAGTTACTTCCTTGCATGAACGAAGGTGAACAATTCCTGTCTTTTTAAGTAAACGTGTGATAACGCGTATTGTGTGAAAACCTGCGATAACTACAGCCTATGCACGTGTGTTTTGTTTTCATTTCTCTATACTAGATATGAAAACAAAATATAGTCCACGCAGTAAACATGTGATCCACGCAAACATACATTATTCCACTTTTCATACAAAGATCGTCAGTCCTTCCTTCTTTTTAAAAATCTGCCCTAATTTCATTGATAAATGTTGCGCTGGATCTATTTGCACGCAATTCTGTACAGGGTTATCGGTCAAATGCTAACAAGCTAGCAAGGGTTGAGTTTTACTAGTGCTAACAAACATTTTGTGATGATTTTTTTTGTTTAAAAATTAAAAAATAATGTTTTTTATGTGCTTTTGACGGAATAAGTACGAGTACCACCGGATGTTAAAAGTCTCTTGTGCCCGTAATGTCTTATTTAATATGTTTCATTACTTTGCTCGATGTAAATATTCAAAACTCAATTCAAAGGGAGCACGGCGAGGTGCAGTGTTGCCGCGGCGGGCGCTCTTGGCTCGGAGTAGGCATTAACACATTTTTTTTTTTTTTTTTAGTAAATATTTCTAAATGTTTGTTAGGACTAGCAAAAGTCAACCCTAAGATGGGTTAGCATTTTACCAACAACCCTATATAAGTGATAATTATTTCAGGAACTTTCTTGACTGAACAAAGGTGAAGAACCCCTCTAGTGGTGAGTAAAAACCTGAATTAGCAGGTAATGTATTTTGTGCGTAAACTTGCGGTTGGTATATACTGACACACAGGCCATGCAAGTAAGCATATACAGATATGGAAACAAAACAGTCTACGCAGCCACAAAAGTATGATCCACGCACCCTTTTTTTATATAATACTAAGGTTTATTGTGCATAATAACTTATGCATTGATCAGACAGAAATAACAAGGTTTAACAATATGTATATGAGTAGAATTGGTCTAAATTATATAATACTATATAATAATACACCTAACTATGAAAGTTGTCTTACATCACACTAGCCCCCACACCCATGCCCCCACCTGTGTTGTACAATTATTTAGGGACACGCGTCATTACAATTATTTACGGTAATAATTAGAAACTATCACGATAGAAACCTGTTTGGAATGTAAAATAAACATTGTAACGAAACTGAACCAGGACCTATTTTCGGATTTAAAATGATAATTTTATTTACAATACGAATAATTATAATTAATAATTACGAATGAAAAATAAGTATCAACAAAATAATATACATATGTAAAACATATGTATATTAACAAACTAATTAACAAAATAATTACATATGTTTTACATATGTATATTATTTTGTTGCTTACTTGAATTATAAGAGAAAGTTTGAAACATACCCTTCAAAATGTACATGCTATTGTATCACACTAATACATAGATAATGTGAATTTTAAGCTCACAAAAACTTGTTTGTCCTTGCACGTAGGTTTACATAAAAACATTATAAAATGATTTCTAAATTATTTCAACTTTTTTAATGAAACATACAGGATACCGTGCAGCAGGTCAATGGTTCTATTACCACCGCTGGCTTGAGCTTCACCGCATGGTGGAGTGCATTTTGCAATTGCCCGCCTGGCTAGCTACCACCCTCAAGTAGAAAATCTGTTGCCCAGCACCTAACAGTGTGTTCCGGCAGCAATCCTTGAGAGCCAGTAAAGTTACAGGCACATGAGACATAACAACTATGTCTCAAGGTGACAGGCGCAGTGCAATTCGTGACTTGTGATGAATTGCATCTGTTATAGACAGAGGTTACGCTTAACATCAGGTGGGCCTCGAGCTTGTTCAGTCACAACAACAAAAAAAAACCCGCCAGGTATTAAACTAAACCCTTTGCCCATAACAGATGTATAAACGTCAGTGACTAACTGCACTGCGCCCATCACATTAAGGTGTTAGGCATATAAGACACGCCTGTAATATCACTGGCACCCATACCCTTCAAACAGGAACACAGTAACTGCTTGGCGGTACAAATAGGTATGTTGGCAGAACTTCCCCGATCTCGCTCTTTTAAGTTTGTGCATGCTATCCTGAGTTAAAATCAGAAGAGAAACGTTATCGTTTATATAAAATTTTCTTCTTATGTGTTATACCAATTTGGACTTTAGCGAAAACAGTATGATAACTTTCGTAACTTACTTCATTTTAGTAAGTTTGTGGTGTATAGCTGAATAACAGCCAGTTGGTATACGACTTACTGGTAGAATTGGCCAACCATCTGTTTACTATACACAAAATTCAACAAATATTATGTTAACCTTCCAAATAACTTTTGAAGCGCTCGTAGCGAAGTTTGCTTAGCTGTTCTTAACCGATCAGCAAAGTTACGCTACGTCCGCCGCGGCCATGAGTTGGATGGGTGACCGCAATTGACATCACCTACTACCGAGCGCTTCCGTGCTTTGGAGGGCACAAGCCCCTCGATCCCCGTTATTGTCTTAGGATGGCAGTCGTTATAGCATGGTGGTAGGGCATTTTACGAAAATCCGCCTGGCTAGCTTGATAGCTAGGGTGATCCCTCAAGTCGAAAATCTGTCGCCAAGCACCATACTGTGTGTTCTGGTAGCTGTCCTTGAGAACCAGTATTCTAGGTTAGCTTGAACATCGTCTTCGACCACATCATCACTTACCATCTGGTGAGATTGTGGTCAAAGGCTAGCCCATCAGGCATAATAATAACTTATTGTGATAAATATTTAAGCATTTATTCAGACTTAACACCCACTCAACCAATCTTCATAAAGGATCATAAACTTCTGATAAATAAAAACCAATAGATCCAACTCAACCAACCACAACAAAGAAAAAAGGATTCACCTAAACAAACACGAAAAAACATATCTGGGAAATCTCAACACATACAATTTCCCAGAATTGCGACAATGTATCTCAAAATGTAACCCCAATGTTCATCCCTGAACAAACCACCCCGATGGCATCTAGCCTTATTTTTAGAGAAGTGGTCGATGAAATTTTAGCCGGAAAGTTGCTCTGAGATGAGCAACTTTCCGGCTAAAACTGATGCTGCAGCCTTGACAAAGACTTAAAATTGAACTATCAGAACCAATGCCGTTTTTATAAGCCTTTATTTAGTTTCAACTGACTCGATGTTTATCTCAAATCTTGCAAATTAAATTTGATCCATTTCCCGGTTACCGATTGAGCAGAAATTTTGCATATATCTATCTGTAAATCGCGTGACAATGCAATATTTTGATGACATGGTGCTGATCTGTTGATTTAGCTGGAAGGTGGCCAAAGTAACTTCGCAATGAAACGGCACAACCTCATCGAGTTTGGTCTCATTTGAATCGTATTGACGAGTATATTTTTTTTAATTTTAGTTATTTTTTTTAAAGAACATCTTGAACATATAAAAAGTTTTTCAATATAAATTTGAGTATATATAAACATACAATATACCTACAGGCTAAAAAGTTGCTACATTACTACATTATTTTCAAAGGTTTATTCTAGTATCGTAACCATACTGAAACATGGTACGGTTCAGTCTGGGAACTGGAAAAAGGGTTAAGTCATCTTCTTCCTGTTGTTATTCCATGATAAATGGACTTAGGAAGAATTTATTGTATTTTCTTTCTATAATTTTACTTGGTTTATAACTGGACAACAACCGGGACCGACAGTTTCAAGTGCCCGCTGAAGCAGAAATGTGCGCTATAAAATATTTATGAGAAACTTGTGAAGTAGGAGTAGTAGATTACAGTCACAGTGCTAATTAAAATATTTTTTCACACGGTCAATTTAAGAATTTTTAATCTATTTTTAAAGGGCAGTTTTAAATTAATTAAAATTTTGGTTTCTTAAGGAGGGTTCATTTATTTTCTTGTGTTAAGCGCCTGTAGCGATGCTTTTCTGGTTTTCCTTAGCCAAAAATCTACTGATAAATGAAGGAAGGACTACTTGTAATTTAAAACACACTTCCACATTACATATGTATGATTTTATTAATTTTTGCCATTCGGCTCACCGACACCGTCTCTTTTTATTGTAATACATTAATATAAACGTTTTAAACAGATATTATCTTTTTACTCTACATAGCTGTAGTCTACTTTCAATTGTATTAACTGACTAGATGGGCCAACTGACAAATTTAGAAAATTTGCCTTTAGTAGGCAAACTGACCGGTCGAAGATCTTATTCACATCATTTGTGTTCAAAATTGAGATCCATGCATCACGACAGGTTTTCCATGCTTTTTCCCCTTGACCGTTACGGACATTAGCAGGGTTTTATTTGGTCCCAAAAAATCTGCCCCTTTTTTAATTATCCTGCATTCATGATGTAGGCTACATCAAAAGTTAATCACATCTTGAAAAGTCTTGAGAACTTCAGTTTGAAAAGTACTATAAAGTTCATCTTTTGCCGTATTCACTACAACCAGCCCCATCACTACATTCATATACATCAGCTAGGTATTTGTTTGGAAACGTTTACCCTGCCAAATACTATTAAGTAAATTTTTGTTGAAACAGAACATTTGCTTTTGTTACGTTCTTGGCTGCGATCTCCGTAAACATACTATCCCTCAACTCAGTGTAAATGGCCCATGCGTTTGGGCAAAACAACAAATAAATTAGCAGGCCGTTACTGTGAACCATTTATGAAGAGCGAACCTATAGTTAATATAAATATGTTTCTTCTCGGTAAATCTGAAGGCTTCTATAGGCATACTATTCCCGGCAGATGACTATAGGCGCCTCCGACATTACGCAAGACCTAAATTTATCTGAAAATAAACTTTATTATACTTACCCCAAAAATGTACACTACTGTCATCTTATAGTCTGTTGTCATATCAAAACCGTCAGCCTAGCTAGTCTCCACAAAGAGACTGTAGCCGTCATATCTACATGTTCAGCTAGACTCACAAGAGGGACTACTGTAACATCTTATCGTCATCGTCATTACTAACAAAATCAAACTAATAGGGACTAGCTGGGCTGTAACTGTGACTTCGTTGTCTTTGTGTCCACATGTCCAACTAGACCCACAAGAGGGGCCACTATAACAACTTATCATTAACGTCATCATTGCGCCATTTAGCCACAAACACTGGATCCTCAAGCATCCCTTCGACTATTCACCATCTCAATACGATGACCTGGACCGGACAAGCCATCAGAGTCTTAACCACACACTGGGGCCGTAAACTTACTTCAACCGTCCCTTTGACTAGCAACCATCTCATTACGATGAACCTAAACACATTATAAGGACTTTCATATCATCAACCTACTCCCAAGTATAGAACCCGACCCGCTGCACTCGGTGCTCACAGCTCCGACATTATCTCGTTATAGGTCAGTAGGTAGACATCAGCCTTATTAAGATTATAAGTACCTGAACGGCATAGTTAATTTTACATTTTTTATACTAGTTTAACATAAATCTAAGTGTAATATAATAAATACCTAGTAAATTTATTATGAATAAGTTTATTAATTAGATATATATAAGAGTAGATTTCTGCCCGTGGGGTGCCGGGATAAAATGTCTATAGACGGATATACCCGTTGGTGTCGTAAAAGGTGACTTAGGGTAACACACCAGAAAGTGGGCAACGGCGTTTTATGAGGAACTGATATCTCACACTGCGATCCCCAAGACGCCTGCCAAGCGTGGGGATTATGGCATACCCTCCATAATAGGGGAAGGCTGTGTTCAGCAGTGGACTATCCGGCTGATACAGTAAGTGTAGATTTGCTATATTTTTCGGTTAATGACCGAATGTAGGTACTTCAGGGACCGATAATGGGGGAACATAGAATAAAAGCAATTTCTTTTATTTGAAACAGAAATGTTTTTGTGATCAAAAAAAATATCTTGCTCGAATTTATACTCGGATAAAGATCAGAAGGTAGAATCCAGCCATAGTAAAACATTTAAAAAAAACTGATTTTGTCCAGTGATACTTCCAAGGTGCTCTCACCCTGTTCTTATTACATATTATTGTCAATTCTACACAAAATGGAATTATACATTAGAATAGCCTGAAAATCTACAATACCTACTATATCTATACACTTGATCTTTATACTTCCTTACCTTCCAAGTTTCCAGTGACACCATTTAGGTCATTAGAAATATGTAGCCATTCAAATAGAGTCCCAAAGGAAAAGCACCCGGGATAGCGAAGCATCCGCACTCCTCGTTCGGAATGTAAATTTTAACAGGACCTTTAAGTTGCAAGCTTTAGCGTGTTGGCCGTGAATTATTCTTCATCTGAACTATCATTTTGATGCCTGCAAAGACTAAGTTCCTTGTAGCAGCTGTAGGTGTTTTAAATTATACTTGTAGTGTTTGGTCAATAAAGGCATACCGCCGGTAAAAAAGGTATATATATAGTTTCATATTATATTTATTCTTAGAGCTCGTAGATGTACCCAAGGGAAATTTTCTCCCATGGAGTAGGGTTGACTTCCTTCCGTGTGTCACGAAACTCTAACTTGAACATGAAAGGTTATCAGAAATTGACATATTTTCTGCTGAATGTTGATAACCAATTATTAAATTGAAAATTTAATTTTAATTATTACGAACTGAAAATTGAACCCTAGCATATGAGAAGTTAATGTCTGGAACTCTTAGAGTATAAATATATTTTATGATATGAAGAATCCTTCCATTTGTGGGATCAGAACAGTTGACACAGTTTAACGACGTATCAAGAAGTATATAAAAAATTGGTCACCTTTCCCTTAGACCACAGACTAACCGCAGGCAAGATAGCGTACGCTTGGGCTCTACCAGTCTTCATTCCACCTATTTATGTTTTGTAAACAATATGTTGTTCTCGACCGTCCTTGGCGCAAACTTACGGAAAAAAGGATATTGAACGAAATGCGATGTAGTTTCGTAAGAACTTCCGTAGCATACATAGATAAGAATGGTAAATGTAAACCAAGTAGTGTGTTGATAAAATGGTGTCTTTCTTCAATCTCTTTTTTATTATAAACCTGTGCTTTGGGTTAGTACAAACATGATTAGGAAAAAATTTATCAGTTTCAAACAACTCTTCCTAACACATCATCTTTAGCAGAGCTGTTTGGCTGATTTTCTTTACAACTATGCCGCCCTTAGACGATTATCGTGGTTATTTTGTTAATGAGTTTGATGATGTAATCATGATAAACCTAAATATATGGTCTAATAATATGATCGATTCCTCATAAACAGCTGCCAGAACATACCGTGTAACGTATATTTAATACTTGAGGGTGGTTGCCAGTCTACCGTTTATCTCGAAGTAGTTAAATACCTTTTTTATTTTCAAAATAGACGAATAAAAACCTTTCCAAAGTTAGGTAGTAAGTCGGGCGCACACAGTGCGTTCTTGAGTTCTGAGTTTTAAGTTTCGGGTCAGCGTTGATTGTGAAGTATGCAATTCCTTGGATGTACTTACTGATGACCGCGGTGATGAAAGAGAACGCTCGTTTTATCGGAGTTCTATTTGTGTTTGTTGCAGTGTATAAACTCAGTGCAGTGTAAAAAATAAAAGGATCTCACATTTGTCATCGACAATGTTTTTACTTAACAACGATTTATTATTCCTCTCTTGTTAGGTATGACAATGTAGAAAAAACTGATTTAACTAAAGAACTCGACCTCTTGCTGTGTGTAGCCATCAACGAAATTTAAACCCCCGAGAGGGGAATTGATGGTTCGCCCGATCATGCAACTGGTGTGTGATTTCTAACACATTTAAGTCATAGCATGAACGCACATAAACAGTACGCGACCAGAAGCTTGATCCGTACGTACGTGTTTGAAAATATTTTTATTTATGACGATTGTAGGCACTCAGTGCAATAAAAATGACTATCTGCTCCATTAAATGGTGCGGGAAAAGTAGCAAAACATCCAATTATAAAACAGATGGAATTACCTTCCACAAGTAAGTAAAATTATTCAATTTACGTAATTTATCTACTTCATTTTAATAGGTCAAGTTAAACTGGACAATCTAATTGACCCGTATGCATGCATTTCACTCCCACTTACTACATTCACCTATTGTCATCCTTGTCTTTCTGTAAACCGCGCCTTCTCCTAGTGTTGTGCTCATACAGTACGGTAATTTATCGTTATAGTGGAACTAAAATCAATATCGTCATACTCCGGCCCATAAATATATTTAGCCTTGGATATAAAGAGGGTTTTATATGTTTGATATGAGTTTATAATAATAATTATTTATTTCACAATATACAGTTACATGTTGTTATTCTTAACTTTATTACAATCGGTACAGTAAATTGTATTGATTTTTTGACAGTAAAATGACATGCAGATCCCACACTAAGAAAAAAATCTTGTGTCATGGGAGTCTGCTTCCTTTAATAATACATTAAGATATCCCTAAATATGATTACAAGCACTATTGCGTGCTGAGCAAAAAACACATTTACAAATTATTATTAGAGTACAAAATGTTTTGTGCCGGATAGAATCGAACCCTCGTCCTCTGATTTCGCGCCGGATTCCTTAATTATTCGGCCACCGGAACCTTACTCTTACGAGTCGGAAATTTGTACTTCAAATATAAGAAATATACTCCAATAGTAATTTGTTAGGGAGATATATAAATTACTAAATTACAATTATACGAGAGGAAAAATTTAATGTGCGGGATAAAATTTTTCCTCTCGTATATTAATTGTAATTTTGTAATGTAATCCGCAGAGCATGCGTTATTGCAAACATAAAAATATTAAAAGAGGTATTTAAATGTTTATCATTTTAGTAAAGATATTTAAAGCAGAATTGTGGAATCACACAACCATATCATTATTCTATATTTTATTATAACAAAACAGCTATACTCATACAAAATACCGCGCGAGGTATCTGCTTATTTAGGTATTATTGCCAACGCAAGTGGGATTTATCTAAATAGGTCGTCACGGAGGAATAAATCATACTATCAGCTTATATATGTTGTACGACGTATTGATATCGATTATATTTGCATCATCATGTCCCATCACTATGGGACTCGGGTGTTTACCGCATGGAGGTGGCTTAGCCAATTAGAGCGCGTTTAGGTTATACAGAGTTTGGCATCAATTCATCTCGAACAAACCAAATCTTATTGCATCTCTAAGTGTTATTTTCTCGATGGTAGCCATTGAACGCGGGAACGCAGAACTCTGAACTTTAGACCGCTTGCTGTGGATCTGGCTCCTAAAACTATCAATAAATACACAAACATTTAGAAATCCTTACGCTGCCAAGGAGAACTCTACTGTGTTCGGTCAATATAAATGTATCTGACACCTCAATTACCATTTTAATGATTCGATATGACAAATCATGTGTCGATATCGTCTTGACATTTTCTCCGTAGAAAAATGTTACCGTCTACAACTCGTATCGAAAGTGGCCAGGTGGAAAGTTTGCTCGATAACGAGGTCTATAGACATAATGTGACGGCTGCGCATCACACCGAACAGAATATGCATCATACTTGGTTTTAAGTATAAAAGTTTAAAAAATATCGTACAGACCGACTGCCTAAAATTATTTTATGGAGTCGTACTTACCGTACTTATTTGAACACGTAGAGCTTCATTAAACTCCATTGAAATCTACAGACATTGTATTAAGCGTAAACGTATGTGCACAAATGAAAAAAAATATTATAGGTATGTCTTCTGAGTAATTTCCACAAGACTAACCCCACTGACTTTATCTGATTGAAAGAAGTGCTTTTCAAAACACTTAACTCTTGCAATGACGACACTACCCTTCAATATTTCTAAATATTATTACAAGCAGTATCGCGTGCTAAGCGAAAATCAAAACATTTTGTGCTCCATTTTTTTTTATATATATATTACAAGCAAGCATTTGACCGCAGTCTCACCTGATGGAAAGTGACAACGCGGTCGACGGTGTAACATGCTTGCCCAGCAGATACCTATTTACTCTGTACTTGAAGACTTCCAGATTATACTTATCGGGGAATAGAGACGCTGGTAGGGTGTTCCATACATCGGCCGTACGCATTATAAAACTTGATTTAAAACGTTTTGTGCGTATTTTTGGAATATCGACAATGTATGGATGCCGTGTTCCAGTGCGTCTTGTTGTCCGATTAAAGAAAGGAGAAGAGGGAATGAGGTTGTGTAAATCGATCGCACATTCTCCGAAGTGAAGCCTGTAAAATACCGATAAACTGGCAACTTTGCGTCTGTGCTCAAAGCCTTGGAGTCCAGCCTCCACCAACGCTTCATCACCAATGAGCTTCTTTGCTCGGTTATCTATCGAGTCCAAAGCTTCGAGCTGGTACTTAGCTGAACCGTCCCAGAGATGGCTGCAGTATTGAGTTGAGCTTGATATAGGTTTAGAAGCTGTCTTAATGTGAAATACCACCGCAATTTGTAAATATATATATTAAATAAATCCAATAATTAAAATAAAATCATCTCAGCAATTCTATCATCTTAATCATAAAACCTTCCTTTCATGTTGAATGTACCTTATACGTCTTGGAAGTCACGAGAGTAAAATTGTATATCTAATAAAAGCCGTGGAAGTGTAGGTAGTACACGCAGTTTGTAAAAATTGTACTTGCTGTGAACCGGTCCCATTGATTTGTCATTTTTTTTAGAATTTCTTTCTTAAAAAACCGGGCAAGTACGAGTGAGACTCGCGCACGAAGGGTTGAGTACCATTATGGCAAATAAACGGCGAAAACCACTTTGATTGAATGGGAGCCCCCTTAATTATTTGTTTTATTTTATTTTTATTAGTTATATTTAAAGAGAACATAAAACTAAATATTCTGTCAATAGTTAAAGCGTCTACCTGTCACCGTTATTAGTATCTAGCATGAATCGGTAAAATAATCAAGTTTGTTGTATGGAAGCCCCCCTTGAATATTTATTTTATTTGTAGTAATTGTTGTTATAGCGCCAATAATAATACATCATGTGTGAAAATTTCAACTATATAACAATCACCGTTCTTGAGATACAGCCTGGTGACGGACGAACGGACGGACTGACAGCGAAGTCTCGGTAATAGGTTCCTGTTTTTACCCTTTGGGTACGGACTAAAAATTAGTTCATAAATAGCGCATACGTCTATCTACGTCTACACTAATATTATAAAAAGGAAAGATTTGTATTTCTGTATGTAACAAAGAAACTTAAAAACTACTCTCGTACAATGCCACGCACCTATAGTCCAATCTTACAAAGATTTCAACTCTGGATCCATATAAGTAACTCATTAAATTAAACAAACAATATTTTTTACTTATTGGTATCTGATATTGTTAAAATATAATGTAGTCAATTGATTCTGGATATATGTAATATTTAAAATGTAATTTCATTATATTGTCTCTCATTATATAAGATTTAATCTCAGATACTAAAATAGAACTGACAAGCTTCATATAAGTTTATATTACTCTTATAACTGTTCAATTCTATATTAAACGCGCAATATTTATAACAATCTAATTCTATAAATCTGGGTTACTAAGATCAGGCTTCGCCTAGTTTGGGGCCTATGCCCCAAATCAGGCGAAGAATATAATAATAATTATTATAAATTGTAATTAACGTGTTAAGTAAATATAATTAAGTTACGTCATGCTAGATTTCAAAGTATGTAACTGATCTGGTAAATAAAATTTGATTATTATCACCGTAGCGATTTGAAAACTTCTTCATTATCAGAATCCTACATTATCCCCGATGGACATAGGCTATAAAATATTTTCAAAAAAGGTTTTTTTTTTTAATTTTGATAGCTACAATTTGGAAGCCGGGGCGAGCCGTTAGTAAAAAAATTATATTAGTATTTCGATGTCTGTTGGTAATTTCTTCATCCGTAAGCAATGGCGATATTCTCTCAGCATCAAGTGAATAGCCAGGCGTTCAATGATGCTTGTATAATACGCAAAAAATGTGTACATTTTCACTGATTTAGAACATAAGATACATCACGGTGTTTGTTGTAAAGTACTTTTCTACAAGCTAAGAGAGACAGATTGCTGACAAGAACCATTAAAAGTTTCTGATTCATCGCGTAGGCGCGAATTGACTGTTTCTTTGTAGTTTCTGCACTGAACTTGTCCATTAATGTGCCTAATGGGACAAAGTACTGTAGTTTTAGTGAAAATTACGTTTTAGTTGTTATTTGCTTTGCTACGTGTCGAGCAATAAGAAGAAAATTCACGATATTTCATATCTCTATGTCTCTTTTTCTTCTCAAAAACTAAAAAACTACCCAATTAAGTTTTGATTAAGAATAGAATATATAATGTAGGTTATGATACTATGTATACATATTATGTAGGCTTCTATTATTTTCTTTTATGTTATAAACATTAAAGGACATCATTTATTTTGGTCCAAAAATGTATAGTGCTGGCTATTGAATAAATGATGCGTATTACAGTTGAGCGTAATATCTGGATTTTATCGTCAGCATGGCTAAGCTGTGCGCTCAAAATTAGACTTGGTATTTAAGGTCAAAAATCTTTTTTTTCTAATATTTTGATTCCAGATAGATGTGGCAAAAATAAATGCTTCTTTATCTGAATAGGAGGTATCGTCTACGCTTCTATCTTCTTACAAATAATTCAATACAAGTTCAATATACCCATTATATTGTGAAAGCCAGTACATAGGTACAATTAAAAAAGGGACCAGCTTAGTTTGGTGCAATGGCCGCAGACATGCTAGGGTTCAATGATTTTTCAAGATTCACTAAAGAAAATCTGATATTTTTGTCTTGGAATATACTTATCTAATTCAATCAAGAAGTAAAAAATACAATAAAAAACCTCAGTAGTGGTACTCATATTTGAGCCGTTTCTTGTAGAGACAACGGATAAGCATTGCAATTCAACGAGGCATTGCTGCCAGCATGCTGGACACGCTGCCAACTGGTACTGGGCTGGAACATTTAAACTGCCAGGGAGCCAGAATGATTGACAGGTTGTCTAAATGCTTTCATTGTAGTAGCTGTAGTGTTGTATAAAGATAGTAGTATTTTTTAAATAAAAAAAATTAAGAAGTTATAATGGTACGTATGTGCTGCCTAAATTTAAATTTAAATCGGAGAAATATACCCATAACATAACAGAGCTTGTGTCTCTGGTCATTTTTATAAATATAACCCGTGTCATTATAGCCTCTTAAAGCAAACCATTTTTCATCTAAGCATTAATTTTATTAACATCGATAAATCGGTATTGTAACGAAAATTGCGAGCGATAACAATGTAATGGCTTTATTTTCGTTGACTTCAAATTAAAACGGCATTTAATAAACTTATTACGGTTTTTCAATAAATATTCAATTACTATTCATTACAATCTTTATACGATTCATCGGTAATCGCATGTAGATTTTGTGGTAGAAAGTCCGATATTTGCATTTAACTCGACGAGTGTAGTTCAATAAATAAATAAAGCAACAAATTAAAAGGGGATTTTAATTGAAGAGTTCGATAATTAAGCATGAATGTTTTAAATTAATTAATGAATTTCGTGGAACCCATTCCTAGGGTTGCCCTCCGTTTACTTTTTTTCGGTTAGTCGGTCACCGATATTAAAAAGTGAACCTCATCTAAAACTAAAATTTTAATGAGTATAGAATAATATTCAAGTACGAGTAAGTACAATAGATAGTAAAAAATATATATTTAAAACGATTTGTTTGAAAAATGTTGAAATAAAACATAATACATACCTATGGTGGTAAATTTAAATTTTTATGTATTTTTATTTTGTTTCATGGTCGTCTATCTATTGTAATTGATCACGTAATTTGTGCCCCGTGGGATGAATGTCACCCCTCATTGCTATCTGTGAGTATCGTAAGAGAAGACTAAAGGTAAATACCAAAAGGTGGGTAGCAGCGCCTTCTGCCGAACTGATATCTCAAACAGCGATCCCCAAGCCGTCTTCCTAGCGTAGGGCATTAATGCGAACCCCTTTTAATAGGGGAGGTTGTCTTCAGATATGGACAACTTAGCTGATACAGTACAGTAGTAAGTATTTTGCAATGTTCGGTGGTTTTTACAACGTTATTTATTGTTGTTTTAACACTTATTGAATCATACACTTACATGTGTAACAGATAAACGGATTTATTAAAAATATCGGTTTTAAGGGTTAATAATAGAAGCACGTGCATTGGTTATTTTTTACTCGCAAATATTACCAACATGAAGAATGGTTATCAAACATAGCTATAATAGCGATAAAATTGTTCTTATTCAATAAATCGTAAAGTTCGTATCAATGAAGATCCTGTGATGTATTCGAATTTTGAGTTAAGGCATATGCTAACGAGATTGGCGGGATATTCAAAATTTTTATGTTATTCAATACAATTTTCATATTGTAATTTCACATTTTAGGATTAGCAATATGTGTAATAATATGTATATAATATATATATATATATATATATATATATATATATATATATATATAACAGATCTTACCATAAGTTATCTCATTTATTAACCTTAATTTAGTAAATGAGAAAGTACAATAAATTCAATACTTCATAGTTGACGTACTTTTTTAAATTAACTACAGGAAATGTTTGTTTTCCTTGTCCGTGGAATTTTTTAGATGTCGTGTTGACCCTACTCACTCCAACAGAGTACTCCCGATCGACTGTAGTGTTCGCGAAACGAACATTCTTAATTAATACAAACATTTGAAAGACAAACGCTTTGTAAACAATTAAAGGCTACTTTATCGAGGTTATCTAGTTAGAAAACATGAGTTAGATATTGAGGAATATCTGATGGAGGTTCACTTCTTGTGATGAGTTTTGTTGGGGGCTTTTTTATTTCGGTTTATATTTGTTATGATGGTAAATATCCAATGCTTCTTGAATGAAACAATCCTCTTTCACCTCATTTCATGTTTTGAAATTCGAACTCCATAAGGGGCATAGTTTTCAAAGATAAATTATATATTTATCTTTGATTAATTATATATTAGCGCAAAAATTAAGTTATTTTCCATTACCATTTTATGAAACAATATGGTCCCTATGTGAAGCATTCCACTCTTATCCAAAGATTACAAAAGTCTTCAGCCCTTAGTTCTCTAAGTGAACAAACGTGTATTATTTAATACTTACAACTCTCTCAAGTTCTTTCCTATATTTTAATTGTACAAACATATTGTAATTCTAAACAAAATCAATACTTGTATATAAATAAGTTATTTATCTCGGATGAATATTATAAAACCATTGTCCTTTTTAATCAGTTGGTAATTGATACTGCTCTCGAATCACCGCTGTTATCTATACAACATCACCCCGTACATCTGTGCCACAGAGCATTTCTCCATTTCTCCTGTGCCGAGAGATGGCATCTCGTGAGCCACCCGTTGTATAGATTATTATAAAATAGTTTATCATAATAAGTAATAGGAAGCTGGCAAGTTTCATAAAATTTTTATAATACTGACATGCACACACTTATTTAAAATAATTGGCACCGTTAAATATTTAATTATGTTATATTATTAATGTTAAAAATTATAACACCTTGCATATTTTTCTTTCGTGGCGAAATTATGTCGCTGAATTTCCAGCTTTGTGGCCTACTTAAATAAAAGCTACATAATGTTTTGAAAGAATAAAGTGCCTTAGATACAATAAGTGCCAATATCTAAAATTATCATAATGTATAATATATTGCATCTACGACGCTTTTATAAATGTATGTTACTAATAACTCATGAAGGCGACAATGAATTTGTATACTATAATTAAGACAACAATAGGTGTAAAAACACCCGGGTCTTAAATAAAAAACATCATTAAAGTTATTATGTCCAACATTTTAGTTACAGCGTAAACTATTTATAACTAAATACCAGCGTTCGAGCATTTTTTCGTCCCAAAAAGTTTTCGTTATGTGTAGTGAAGAAAAAGAAACAACCAAATACTAATTACAATAGTTTTTAATATTTTTTTTCTATTTTAATATTTTTTTATTATTCTAATAATACATCACATAGTCTGGTATCCTTGCCTTACTATTTTTGCTAAATACAATATTTACAGTACAATATTTGTTTTGTATTATTTATAGAAAACATTGTTATGTTTATGAATTACATTTTAAGTTGTGTCCATGTCCATATCTCATGATTTTACTTGTACTACAGTGATTTCATCAAAGCACAATTGAGGTAGACTTTTTCGCTAACAAATGTACAAGATATTAACGAAGTCAATATGTTCATTATTTACCTTTATTTGCCTATAAAATTTATGACCGTATCGTTTGTATTGTATTTGGTTTGTAGTGTGTTCTTAATAAAGGCATATAAAAAGAGGCGTCGTTCGTATGTCAACGTTTGTTTTTAACAAGACGCATGTGACGTTCCTCTTATTTCAAATATTTACTTCTTCCAAAGCAAGAGTATCTTTAGCAATTCATAAATTCAGGGAATGGGTGAAAAAGTAAGTAGGTAAATCTGTCGCTCGCGTCAGCTGGACAACATTAGTCAGCCGATGCGAGAAAATTTAATAAAAGCACTCCTTATTGCCCTGTAGCTAAGACGTATATTAAAAGTCAGTATATTAGATCAAGGAAAAACCAGGCAAGTTCGAGTCAGACACGTACCCCAAGAGCAAGCACCTTGTTTTCTTCCTTTCATTTCGTATTAAATTAAACAGAACAATTATTTTTAAATAAAAGCTACATAATTTTATTGTAATGTTTTGAAAGAATAAAGTGCCTTAGATACAATAAGTGCCAAACTCTTAAGTTATAATAATGTTTAATATATTGCATCTACGACGCTTTTATAAATGTATGTTACTAATAACTCATGAAGGCGACAGTAAATCTGTATACTATAATTAAGACAACAATAGGTGTAAAAACACCCGGGTCTTAAATAAAAAACATCATTAAAGTTATTATGTCCAACATTTTAGTTACAGCGTAAACTATTTATAACTAAATACCAGCGTTCGAGCATTTTTTCGTCCCAAAAAGTTTTCGTTATGTGTAGTGAAGAAAAAGAAACAACCAAATACTAATTACAATACTTTTTAATATTTTTTTTCTATTTTAATATTTTTTTATTATTCTAATAATACATCACATAGTCTGGTATCCTTGCCTTACTATTTTTGCTAAATACAATATTTACAGTACAATATTTGTTTTGTATTATTTATAGAAAACATTGTTATGTTTATGAATTGCATTTTAAGTTGTGTCCATGTCCATATCTCATGATTTTACTTGTACTATAGTGATTTCATCAAAGCACAATTGAGGTAGACTTTTTCGCTAACAAATGTACAAGATATTAACGAAGTCAATATGTTCATTATTTACCTTTATTTGCCTATAAAATTTATGACCGTATCGTTTGTATTGTATTTGGTTTGTAGTGTGTTCTTAATAGAGGCATATAAAAAGAGGCGTCGTTCGTATGTCAACGTTTGTTTTTAACAAGACGCATGTGACGTTCCTCTTATTTCAAATATTTACTTCTTCCAAAGCAAGAGTATCTTTAGCAATTCATAAATTCAGGGAATGGGTGAAAAAGTAAGTAGGTAAATATGTCGCTCGCGTCAGCTGGACAACATTAGTCAGCCGATGCGAGAAAATTTAATAAAAGCACTCCTTATTGCCCTGTAGCTAAGACGTATATTAAAAGTCAGTATATTATATCAAGGAAAAACCAGGCAAGTTCGAGTCAGACACGTGCCCCAAGAGCAAGCACCTTGTTTTCTTCCTTTCATTTCGTATTAAATTAAACAGAACAATTATTTTTCTTGGCAAGATTTTTATTCTGAATTAATACTTTTTAAGTAAAAAAAAAGTTGGTGCTACCATTTTCAAATTCCATTTTTATTAGAAAAAAAACACAAGATGTCTGACTTTTTCACCACAGCTAGCTGATATAAATACTTCATTTGCAAATACATTTTGCTGAACGTGGCAAATTAGATTATTTCAAAATTGAATGTTGTACATCAGTGACCATCATAAGAACGTAGTGGACGCTTAAATTGAATAAACTATTTGAACTTTGTTAAAGGTTTGTATTAAGAACGGTGAAGTGAGCACCGTTACACCTAGTGGCAGCTTTCTTAATTAATAAGAAGTCGAGTCGTTGCTATATTCAACAAGGCGTTCACGTAGGTTACCAGTTATAAACTGAATTTCAATGTTAGATTGATGAACATTATAATGTTATGATACCTTAGGCAAAACAGACCTGCAGTATCGCAGCACAGTATGAGCTTAGGTACTGTTTGTTAATGTAAACAATCAATTCCGTCCCAGTACTGCAAGGACTGTTGCCGTCACAGTTTTTACGCCATGTGATTCGGGTGAATTTTCACGCCGTTTGCACGAAAGAATGTTGCTTTTATTTGAGTATACGATGAATTTTTACAAACATGTTAAAAGTTTTTTTAGTTTTGCGTCCTGTTTGTTTAATGATAGTATCTGATTTCTTTAGATTCATCGGTTTTATGTGCCTACACCAATCAGATGGTATTTTTGTAAAGGTATTCCATGTCGTTAGATGATTATTTTAACTAGAAGTTATGTGATATTTTTTTTGCCCATTGTTTTCTTATTTTCTAAGTGACATGAAAAGGTAAAATGTCATTATATTTATAGAAAAATAATAGGTTTTATAGATTGACATACTGACATGGGAGTGATCTTATATGGTTTCATTACTTGCATCAAATGTATGGAACCGCAAAACATTTTAAAATCTAACCCAGTAATGAATAAATTGCATATAAAGTAAGGTATGGAATTTCCATCTAAATATTTAGAACCTGATGGCAGTTCATCAACATTTTAATCAGTAATTACTGTTCATCCACTTTTAACATTACAGGCGGTGTCCTGAGAGCACTTTGTCATTAATATTCAAAATGCAAATTGCTGGCAGCACTCAGGGCAATGCACCCGTCTCAGGTCTTACTTTCTTGGAAATAATTTCATTAACATCTGCATACTTCCATGTGCTTTGTGTAAATTCCTTTGGCAGCGCCTAGAAACTACTTCCCAATTTTCTAGTCTACATGTTGGCTTCGTATTTTCTGAGTGTTTTACACAAAATTGTATTATTTGCTCAAAAAACTACGTATATTTTGAAAAGGGAAAGTCTCATGTTGACTAGGTACTTATAACTATTTTTTTTACTTGCATTAAATTTACTACATTAACTGAGTCATCCCACGTTATTAATTATTTTTTGTAAATAAAATCTTCTGATTATTCCTATTACACGTGGAAATTAATGATTAGAAAGAAGAATTCACCTAATTTTCTTGCTAAGGCTACGTGCTGACGTTACAAACACCACATGGCCTAACCTGAGGGTTTTTTGACGCGTTTCGCTTCAAGTCGCGTAGTTCAGTTCACTCGAGATCATGGCACCTGCAACAGTGCTGAACTATCGAGAGCTCAAAAGCAATATACACTTTAATATCCCGTTTCTAATAATAACTGTAGCGGGACCTTCACAGTTCAAAAACGTACATTGAATATTCAGACAGACATATTCAGTTTGCCATCTGGAACGGTACCTGTACTCAGTAGATGGTAATAACCTTGTATCACATTAGACCAAGATATACCTGGAGAATCGAGTTTACACACCTCTGCCAAGCCCTTTGAGAACGAAACATTTCATTCGACAAACATATTATGTAGGTACTAGTTCACGCACACAAGCACCAACACACATACACTATGATACACTTTTACACTATTACTACACTTTAAACTGAGAAATGGTTCTGACAGCATTGTTATAACTACCTTCAAAATATCTTGCAAAATTATTAAAAAAAGTTATCTTTACTTTTTGTAAAACTTTTTACTAGTTATGAGTTATAGTCTAATATTTAAATATGATGTCAGATCCGTTGAGTGGAGCCTGGTGACCCGTGATACAGACTATTTATGTTGACTTCAGGCACCAGTCCTTGCAATATGGATTCACATTATAAAAATATATGTCTTGCTTGTATGATATCTGTTATGAATTATAGACGTATTTGAAAGAAAAATAAATATTCTATGATTTCGTATTTTTTCATATTTTTTATTTTTCAACAAGAATATGTCTTTATGCAATATCACAAGCTAAATGAAAATGAAATTTACAAATTTTATACCACAAAACTTTTTCATCGCTAGCGGGAATTACCTATACCTGCTACTTACAGTTTTATTACACCAGTTGCCTTAACCATCTCGACCATAGAGGAGAGAGGACAGTTGGAATAAAATGCAATCTTAGTACTCCAATTTTAATATTTTAACCGACATCCTAAGGGATGGTGAGGTCATCAATCAAACTACTATCAAATACTACTATCCAATCTGAACAAATTTCTTCAACCGTCTTACGGGATTTCATCTGATGGAAAAAAAATTGGAACAGAAAAATAAATGCACTATGCGAAATAATAATTTCTCTTCAGAAGCATTTTCATTTATTTAATTAGTTCTCATAGCTGGTTCTTAAACGCGGGAAAAAACACGTTTGTAGTTGGTTTCAATAGTTCAGTTAAGAACTTGAACACATGGGATGGCTGGTGGACACGCGAAATATTTTGTTTCTTCGAAGGTTTTCCGCTGCCAAGATCACCCTTTCCTTTTTTGATGGTATATGTTTAGGATATAAGTACCTATTTAATGGAAGCAGGGAAATATTATAGCCATTATCAAGAAAAACAGGCAACATCTCCTAAACATTACCCAAAAATATATTATTATGAGATTTTATATATCGCCTAAATTAATGTCTGTCTTTTTTTAAACCTTATAAGCTATCACTATCTCACCTGATGGTAAGAGATAAAACCGGATATGTTGTCCAGGCTAACCTAGAATTTTTGACTCTCAAGGACAACTGCTGATTTGGCGACAATTTTTCTACTCGAGGGTGGTACCTAGCCAAGTGGGCTTCGTAAAATGTCCTACCACCATGCAGTATATTTATGTATTCTTAAAATATAAAGTAACATCGATTATAGTGATCACTTCATATCATTTCAAATTAATTTCACAAACTTATCTAAATTAAATCAAGTCTTCATAAATAATAGTTATAAATAAGGAGTAGACCACCTGACACTGATTTAATTAACTTAAGTGCATTTTCATTTAACTAAATTCTTGTCAGATGTTAATTTGTCAAGTGGTGAGCTGACTCTCTATCTGAACATAAATTAGAATTAATCTTAATGTTAACTCTTAATCTTTTCGTCAACAGTAAATTACAAAATGACACGGCTAATGTAAATTTTACTAATGGTAAGATTAATTATCTAGATTACAAACTAATCTTTGAAAACATTTGAGCCTAGAAATGTTCTTGGTCAGCTTTTACATTAGGACCAATAGGAATTAATAAAGACAAATGTTGTCTTAGGTTTTCGCGATTGTTACACATAGCAATTAAACAACTTTAAACGGTTTAAATTGCGTATATTTGTCATTATTTTTGTCCCGACGTTTCAAACACTTTGCAGTGATCGTGGTCACGGGGTGACTAATTGGTTTATCTACCAAAAAAAAATTGGTTTATCTGTATAGGTGGGTTTCCTATACACTGTATGACTTAGGGACAAAAATAATGACAAATATACGCGATTTAAACCGTTTAAAGTTGTTTAATTACTATAATAAAGACAAAGTCCGATCCAAGCTGCCGAGCCACAATTATATATAACATAGACAACATCAAGACACTACGGGTAATTTTACTGGAAAAGTCTTCATAAAAATTATTCAAAACCAATTATGTGATCTGTGTTCCAAATTTTTTGGTAAAGAGAAAGATAGATTTAAGAATTTTATGAAGCAATGATAGCTGAACAGTTGAAGCTATGGACGGCGGTGCCACAGGTACATAGTTCGATTCCCACCGCCCCGGCTTGAGTTTCACCGCATAGTGGGTGGGTATTTTGAATGCACGCCTTGCTACCTAAGTAAAAACAAAGTAGAAAATCTGTCGCCAAGCACCTAACAGTGTCTACTGGCTGCAGTCCTTGAGAGCCAGTAAAATTACAGGCACATGAGACTCAACAACTGTATATCTCAGGGTGACGGGCGCAGTGACGAAATGCATCTGTTATAGGCGCAAGTTACCGCTTAACATCAGGTGGCCACATAAACAAAAGACGAACGAAATCATAGAAATATTAATGAGGCGGACGAAAAATATCATTAGGTATACCTACCTAACTATCTAATGCCTACATTTTTGAAGAATACAGTAAATAGTACATATGATTTTATATTTATTTTTCTGTATTCAAAACTACATTCATTTATCATTTGAGTAATCCATTCATTCGTCTGAAAATTACCTGTCTAGTTTTTGATAGCCAGCACTATCCCAAAGAAAAGAAGGGTACTCATTTTAAGAATCCAATTTGCCGTAACGTATAAAGGTTGCGAAAGGAACTGCTTAAACAATTTATACGGTCTCCTACGGGAAAACATCCCTTTCGGTATGTTTAACAATTTATATGTGTGTGTTGTTCTAGGTCACTCATAATATTATGTGAAGAGAGGCTAACAATCATATTAGGAAATTTGAGCTGGGTTATTTGGAAAGGGTAACGTTACATACCTATATACCGGTATAGACTGACATAGCCTTATGATGGAGGTCAGTATCCAAATATATTACACCGATTATAACCAGAATTATTTATATGAAGTTATATAGTCAGATTTGATTATTACTAATAATCACTTGCCAAAGTATTTGTAAATGTAATTGTAAGAATAATATATTTTGAAGCGCTCGTAGCGATGTTTGCTCAGGCGTTCTGGTCCGATCAGCAAAGCTACGTCCGCCGCGGTCATGACTTGGATGGGTGACCGCTACTGACATTACTACTGAGCGCTTCTGTGCCTAGGAGGGCACGTTAAGCCAGCCTTTCCAGTGGTCTTAGGATGGCAGTCGTTATAGCATTGTGATAGGGCATTTTGCGAATGCCCGCCTGGCTAGCTACCAACCTCAAGTAGAAAATATGTCACCTAGCACCTAACGGTGTTTTCTAGCAGCTGTCTTTGAGAGCCCGTAATTCTAAGTTAGCCGGAACAACATCTTTGACCACATCATCACTTACCATCAGGTGGGATAGTGGTCAAAGGCTAACTTATCCGGCATCAAATATATATGAAATATATAGCCTATAAAATATGCAACTTTTTGGAAAACGCATGCAGGCGCCATGTTTGTTTGGATGACTCATCTCTGGAAACGATAGTGAAAAGAATATGGCGGTTACAAAAAGTTTTTTTTAATCGTGGAACCATTGAGTTCTTAATAGGTTAGATTGTTACTTCTCTTAGTTTCGTTCTTAGGTTTTCGTAATAGAAAACGGAATCGTGCCATGAGCGTGCCTTGGCTTTTCATTCGATTGACCATCAAAGACATTCGTCCGTTTTTTTTATTGTGAAATTTATTTGATTGATGTGAAGCAGTAAACTCTGCCTTTGACAATAATAGCTGAAACACTATTAGCCGAATATACACAAAACACCCCAAGCGGGACTTCAGTGCAGGACTTATCGTCCCCAAGTACGAGTAGAATAAGAATAAGAATGCACAGTTATTCTTAACGATCAAGTAGGGCATAGCAACGTCCGTTGTGGTTAGTACTTGGATGGTCACCCATCCAACCCGCTAGTGGCTTTGCTATACTGAGCGCTTCCCTGCTTTGAAGGGCACATTAAGGCTTGGGATCACGGCAATAACCTTGAGGTATTGATTGTATGAGCGAATGTCTCAAGTGACGAACTGTACTGCGTCCGTCACCCTGAGACATCATACAGTTGTTGAGATTCAATTTTATTGCAGGCTCTATATCAAAAGCTGTTATAGTTAGGAATCTGAATTTTCGGTGTCTATTTTACCAATAATTAATGTAAACGCTGATTTAAAGCTGTGATCAAAATTTACCTAATATTTTATCCATATTTAAGAGACTTCTTTCGTCTTATTTTTTCTCTCTTACCTATTATATTAATGGACCATAGCAATTTATTTTCATCGAATCATTAACTTCGAAAATATTTTTCATAAATGACGTCCATAAGCTAAGAAATTATTTTTGCTCAAAAAGTTAGAGGACCCATTATTATACTTATTAGGCACTCAGGACTAAAAGTCACTTTAAGAAACCTACTATAATCTTAAGCGACAAAGAACGAAGACTTTTGGAGTTCAACGTCTGGCTAAGTTATTGGTCTAATTCATCTCAATTTCATTATTAGAGGCATGTCCAGCAACACAATAAACAGTAAGGACGATAAAAATATGCGATTATCGCGCGAATATGAGGCGATGACTAATTTGGTTATCCTATTTGAAGTTGTGTCATATAATCTCAAAATCATTTTTAGCAAGTTTACGCGAACATAGGTGCAGAACCCTAATTAATTTGACACCTAAGTATATTTTTGAATTCGTGTGAACTTACGATGGTCGCGCGATTACGTAGTATCATAATACTACGCGATGACAACGCCATCTCAGAAAACATTATAAAACGATGCAATTTAAATTTCACTATATGTAGGTATTATTACTATTGACCCACAGAAAAGAGAAAGCAATTTTATATCTCTATGCTATTGACCCTTTGAAAACTAACTTATTTGTTATGTGATGACTTGGTAGTAGCCGACGACTTCTATTAATATACGATATTCTACGTACCTTTATGAAATATGAGAAAGGCGTTCTTTTAAGACTTTCTTTTGTGTTCAATTCAGTAAAGCTAATACTTAACTGTACTAAAAGTAAGATTTCTCAACTACAGTTATCACGTGGTAAAAAAGTAATTATTTGAAGTAAAGTAAATGGTTGAAGCAGTGTTCAGTGTTCAGCAGTGGACAATCCTGATGATGCAGTAAAGGATGAACCATACTATTTTTATATTGTGCCGTTACATTATTAGCCAGTACTTTCTCTTAGTACAAACCGACATGTTTTCTCATATATCTGATTGTTTTAATTAGTGGAGCTAAGCCACTGGATTTCGTCTGCCTTTCAAATGTCTGTATAACCTTTGACCTTTGACACGATATTATCTAATGCAAATAAATGAGGTTTTGGTACAGCTTTATCGATAAAAAGGGCATATTCTTGAATACGCTGTGATTTGCAGATGGAAGATAACTGCAAGATGATTTTACGCGAGTAAAAGTTTATCAAAATATATAACCTTATTACAGATTTCATGTTTATTCATATGCTGTAGAAAGTAAAGTGTAAGAGCTTGATTTGTTTTCACTGTTCACACATTTTGATCTCATATCCTTATACACAGCCCATCCATACCTTCAGTGGTTTTAAGTTACCTCATATCCGTCCACATTAATACACTACCCATTCCACTATTTTACATATATGCAAACATTTACATCGGTTGATTTAAATGCGCACAGAACAACAACAAATTCAATTGTTTCAAAACTTGCTGATCTATAGAGGATATATAATAACAAATAATCCCACTATTATCGTGTTTCAAAGGAATGAAATTGATGGACCAGTACAAATGGCCTAAGGAGGCCCATGGCTCGAACCCCAGTACTGGTTTCAACTTCATACCATATATAATAACCACATGTGGGACTCAATAATGATAGATATACGTATATAGTAACAAAAGAATATAGCTAGAGTTTTACCTGTTACCCCCTAGTTTTAATTATATCAAGAATTCAACATAAAAAAACATAAGTAAGAGCATATTCTGTTGGGAAAATATTTTTACGACATACAAAACACGTATATTATGTTCTCATAACCTAGTTTATTTTCCCATCACTTGTTTAAATCAATTGTAATAATGTGTATATAAGCAACAAGAGTAACAACTATGAGTGGTCAGTGTATCTCAGATTATGAGAGAAGTAATAGAAAAAACAATAGCTGTCGATTTGTCAGTCTAATTTTTAAACTCTAAACTGAAATAATCTATTCAGTACATGGCAAGATCTAGCTGTTTATTAGTTATGTGCGTTATTGCTGTTACCTTTCATTATGTGTCTGTAAGTGCCAATATTATGTATTTAACCAATCTCATCCATATTTTTATGTATAACAGTGCTTATATTTTATTTAGTTTTATTCAGGTAAACGTGTCAATGGCTGAATAGTAAAATAAAAATACCTCTCAAGGGCTGCTGCCGGAACAGCTGCTTGGTAGCAGTTTTTCTAGTTGAACGTGGTTCGTAGCTAGCCAGGCGAGAATTCGCAAAGTGCCCTTCCATCTTGCAAAAAATCTCTCTCAAACCAGCGGTGGTCTGCGGCACGGCAGTCCATACCGCTCGGCCATTAATGCTTCTTTATGTGTTGCTAATATTTATATTGGAACTTGATCACATGATACACGAGATTCGGAGAATATATTTAAAATAATATCTATTCTTATAGCTAAGGAAATAGAATAGAAACTTCATGGTAACATTTGTAATGGATAAAGCTAATATTAAAATGAAATATAGTACATATAAGAAATTAAAGTTTAATAAAAAGTGCCTTGGCTTTTAATAACTTTTCCAGATAAAGTACGAGCTATATTTTAAAACTCTAAAATTATACGGGCATGTAGAATGGTTACCGAACCAAGCTATAAGCATATAAAATATGTAATCAGTATAATACGTGTAACAAATATATGAAATATTCTTAGAATGTCGTGCACACATTACGTGATTACCTGAATACACAGCAATGACTGAAACACGTAGATATTATGTCGTCCAAGCATACACTAGAACACTGTTTTCTCACAATTGTAGCAAAAAGTTTCGGCTCCAAAGAGTAAGGTTTTGGTGGCCGAGAGGAATAGACATCAAGCACGTAATCGGACAAAGCGCGTTCGATTCCCGTCCGGAACAAAAAATTTTGTTCTGCAATAATTTGTAAATGTTGTTTTAACCGACTTCAAAAAAGAGGAGGTTATCAATTCGACTATATTTTTTTATGTTTGTTACTTTAGAACTTTCGACTGGACCGATCTTGATGACTCTTTTTTATTATATATAAAAAACTGGTGCTTCCTGTGTGGTCTCATTTTAATTTCATCAAAATCCATTTAAGCCGTTTTGTAAGTTGCACTCCAATAACTGAAAAGTATTTTCTTATCTTGATGATATAGCCATTCACACACAATGACGATTGATACCCTAAGGAGCAAGGGTCATTAAAAAGGATGTTTTTTTTTATCTCAAAATGGACTTTAACACTCAAAAGTGTGAAATAACCTTCGAAGTCGGTACCATGCGCACAATATTCCAATAATAGGTATTTTGAACTATCATGACTACATTTGACTTCAACAAGTTATTTCACATTTTTGAGTGTTGAAGTCAATTTCATTATGAGGTAAAAAAAAACTCAATTAATTTTAAGATTCTGAGTGAGCCAATTTGTGAAAGACTTACGTGAAAGTAGCTGTTTGTCTTAGGGCCTGTTTCAGAATGCTCGAGTAAGTGCCGGTTATACTACCCAAAACTTATTTAATAAATAAACACTATCTTTTCGTTTCACAATCATCGATTTAGCCTATCCATCGGTTATAGCTTAAAACGCGCTGCATGTTAACTGTCTATTTTATCATTCAGTTATTTTATGTGTTGGTTAGCAACCCGAAACTTTATTACGACATTCTGAAACGGACCCTTAATATAGTTAAATATTTCAGGCTATGACAGCGGAAGAGAAGGAAGGCTTACATGCAGCTATGCTTCCTCATGCTTTTTCATGCCTTCAAGATCTTGGGATTGCAGAAGAAGACTACATCAACGAGCATGAACGTTACAGCAAAGCCATTAACCTCTGTATTTTGGCAAGAATAGGAGTTGCGATTGTACATTACTTTGATGCAAAACGTTTGAAAAAATTTGAAAATAATGAAGGGTAGAAATAAAGTGTCATATTGTCATAGTTATTTTGTTCAGGCAAATAATATGCATAATAATAAATAGATCACACCTATAGCAAATCTGCTGAAAATCTTGTACTTAATTCGTTTTAATACTATTTCAAATTTGTGTCATTATATTAATAAATTGGGTCAAAATTTACATCATTAATGAAAACATATTGATAATCACAATGAAAAGAAAATTTGAAAGAATACATCGCGCTCACAATTCGAACTCCAAAAATGTTGCTCTTAGGTACAAATTTTGGTGTACGCCAAAAAAAATTTACTTGCGCTGCATTTTTGCAAACATCTGCAGTTAGCCGTCATTAAGGCGATCACCGTAGTGAAACGCGCACTTTTGGAATCTTCTTGTACTGAAACTATAAATTCAAAATGTGCGAAAAAAATATATCATATTCTTTAATTCTTTATTGAGTGAATTATTTGATTAGTTTTTATTAAAACTTATTAGTTCTTCTGTAATAAATTGTTATCGGCGACCCTTTTTAGATTGTTTTTTATTAATTTAAGAGGCATAGTTGAATTAAATGCAATGATTCTTTTTTAAAAAAATAGCTAATACTATACTCTAATGAACTACTTACTAACTTGTATTGAAAAGATTTTTATGAATTTTTGCCACAAAATTCTCTGATGGCGAGAAGAAATCGCAACGAAAATCAGTCTGCCCGCAGCGCTCGGGCCGTTTGGACGTGGGATCTGTGCCGTTCGTTACGCCATCATTATTGTGCATTTATTTTACGAAATATTACAATATTTTTTTACCATACGTTAATTTAGAAGTCATAAATTATTGAAACTCAAGTAAAACATTTATTGGGGAAGTACTTTTGTTTATATTGATTTATAAAATCTTTATAATAACTTTTTTGAGCGAGTTGATTAAAGTTCAGACACGGCATTGTTAATTCCTATTTTAGTAGGTATCTAGACTTTTAAACCATGGTAAAATATTTCATTTTGTTATTATTAGGTTACTGTACAATTAAATGAGAACCTATTCCCAATACCCTTAACACACTTTCCGAGACGACCAACTAGTTTCTAGGTATTTATGTATCCAATCATTCAAATAAAGGGAACTTACCTATATCTCTTTTATCTCTTTGACTTTAAAAGTTAAATACTTAGTATGTAGTTAGTCGGATTGAAATGTGTGTTACATCTGTATGACTCCGCTGTTCTTTCGTACTACCTCTAAAAGTATGTACCCGTAACTTTTGAACCGTTACTTCTGTAGATAGTTTCAATTTTCATAGCAAAAGTGATAATGTGTACTATTATTATAATTTTATTTTATATATTTTAATTAGTGGGGTTCCTTAGGAAAAGTGACCCGGTACAATTCTTCTCGTACAACTTTTAATGGCAGCAGTCGAATGAGACTTGACAAAAACCAAAATGACATATTCAAGATGGCAGGTAAAATTCAAGTTGCTCCGATCCGTCTGAAAATCAATATCTGGGTGGTTTTAGGCGTCGTTATTCCGAATTTAGAAATTATTTTTCGATGACATCATTTTTTAAGATGGCCGCCATACATAGATGTTTTGAAACCATTAACTTAAATTGTTTTATGGGAAGGAGTCATGGGGAAAGAAAGTATTCTAAACTGAAAATAACAAAGTGGTTTTCGTGATATGATAATAATGGGAAATCATAAAAATGACGCCTGCCAAGTGAAGATATATGACGTATCTGGTAAACGGTTACAGATAAGTAAAGGAGTTTTGAACAAATGACATAGGGAATCGAGAGAGCAGTCAAATGACATGCAAAAAAATCCAAAATAGCAGAATTCAAGATGGCTGCCATAAAAAATGCTGAAGTGCGATCCTCCTGAAGTAAAGCTGAGCTTCAGTGTGATCGGAGTACTTTGTATGGTGGCTATCTTGAATTCCTTCATTATGGATTTGGCCTACGAGCTCTTCTTATTCATCATACTACATTTAGAGCACGGATAGTGCGTGAGTTCGAAGGGCGAGTACAAGGCGAGACTGCAGTCCGATTCGTGTGAGTGACTTGCGAGGCCGAAGGCTGAGGTCTGACTTGGGAGTATTTTCCATATCTTCAACTGGTCTCCATGATGAATGAAGCACCTACGAGTGGGGTTCTTTAACCAATGTGACTCAGAAACTTGGTACGATTCTGCCTGTACCACTTTTAGTAGCGGTAGGGTGAATCTTATATGGCGGTTTCATTACAGTTATCTTTTATTATTTTTATTATCTTTTATTTTATTATTGAGCATTGCATTGGGATTATACTTCTATTAAAATTTTGAACTTTTATTTTATTATTTTTTGTATTTATTATGTTATCTCATAAATAAACTCTAAAATTGCAAAATGACTTTCTATAACTGAAATTATACCTATGCATAATATTTATTTATCTATAGATATATAGAAATACGATCAAGAGTAAATTTGCAAGTTTCTGTTTTAGAGTTGGTAAGTATATGACAGTAACCCAGTGGTTGTTGCGGATAACGTCCTATAAGTTCAAGTACATATTTAATATGACGAGTAGGATATGTTGTGCTGTTTTTGGTTGCATGAATTCGTCCAAACTAAACATATTAATGTAAAATAGCTGCATGTATCTATAACCAAATAAAAGATATTCCCTGTTCTCCACCTTGTCCATGTTTGCCAAAACAATTTTTGATTAAGCTTTATACTTTAAAATTCAATAATAAAGCATTTCACTATGAAATGCTTTATTATTGAATTCGAGGTGCAAATATTTTTTACAACCAATGAAAAACAACACGCATTTTTACACACTTCCTATTCAATTTACAAAGTATTTTATCTAAACTAATAGAGGAAAAATTTGATTGTGCATTTGTTTGTTTGCATTGAATAGGCTCTGAAACTATTAGACCGATTTGAAAAATTCTTTCACCATGAGAATCCAACATTATCCCTGATGAACATAGGCTATAGAAGATTTTCAAAAAGTTAGGTCGTATGTAAACTTCGATAAAGTAACATAAAGTGCGAAAAAAATACCAAAAAAATCGTTAGGTATATCGCATACGCTACGGAAATCATTGAAAATAGAGCCAAGTGATATACTACAATTTTATAGAAGACATCTATAAAAAAGTCCGCAGTACTATAAGTCTAAGTATTACAGTTATGTCACAATAACTGGTTTTTTATATGTTGAATTTATAAGTTTTGATTTTTTTTGTTAAATACTCGTGTGAAGCCGGGGCGAATCACTAGTTTGCTAGGCAAATGTAATTAAAATGCTGGAGGCGAGCAGCCCTATCGCATGTTTACGTACCGCGCGGCTGTAGGTAGTTATTTCGAGGACAGGGCCGAGTTAAAATACTGTATAGATAATATTACCGTGTTTCGTACCGCTTCATGAAGTCAAAGTACTTTTTTGAGCACAATATTGAGATAATACTTTTGAATTTTAAATTATAACCTCGTTTTATGGACCCTATGATCTCAGCAAACCACAAACCAATTAAGCTCCTACAGGTTCTTACTTGCAAATTGTGTTGATATGCATAATAGGCACCTTTCTACCAAATTTCAAGAAGATCGACTAAGGCAATCGAGATTCATTGACGGGGAAATATACAGTGCTCAGACCTCCACCGAGACCTCGCTTCGCTTAGTCTATTAAAAAAATATCATTACATACAAGTGATAATATTTTTTTACCTTAGAGGTTTGCAGTAACTGCAGATAAAAATGTTGTTATCTTCACTTCTGTTCTGCCGCTTCTAATAGCGCACGAAACTCTACAATTTTAGCGACTCTATCCGTGGTACGGTGACTAGTGCCGCCGTGCGACTGAATATTTTTATGAGTTAAAAGTTAACGCCCATTTCTATTAGCTCCGCCCGAATTAGAAATTATTTTGACTACGGTCTTGCCCTTAAAGCTTTAAAATATTTACAATTAAGTACATTATCAAATGTACGAGTATTTTAAAATAATACTCGTACATTATCTAAATAAATATAACACACTATGAACTCTTTTTGCTATTTAAATGTTAGTTCGTTTAATGATGGTAGGGCATTGGTATATGCACAAATTACCCCAAGCAGGATATCAGTGAAAAACATTTCGACACCAAATAGATATGAATTAGAATATGGGCATTGGTAATAAGAATTAGAATATGGGCATTGGTAGGGCCTTTGATGAATGTCCCGCTAACTACCACCCTCAAGTAAAAAATCTGTCGCGAAGCAAATAACGTATGCTCCTGCAACTATCTAAGAATAACTCTTGAACCTGCTGAGACAGACTTAGTAGCTGTCCTTAAGAACCTGTAATTCTAGGTTAGTCTGATCAACATAACCGACCGCATTATCTTCAGGTGAGATAGTGGTCAAAGGCTAGCCTATCGTATCAGCTATATTATTCAATAATCGCAATGGAGAATTGAGCCGGTGAGTCTCTCAAAATTGGTATGCTGAAAGAAGCTATAGATGTATATCTAGATTTCTATATATTATGATTACAAGCACTACCGCGTACTAAGCGAAAATCATAAATTTACAAATTATTGGCATACAAAATGTTTTGCCCCGGGCGGGAATTGAACCCGCGTCCTTCCGATTTCGCGCCGGATGCTTTATCTATTAAGCTACCGGGGGTACGGCTGTGTCGCCGAAATTTCGTACTCCAATCGTATTTCTTAAACCGTCACAGGGGACGGTGCGCGGCCATCAACCAGACTACTAGACTTCATCTGACCGAAAGAAGTGTTTTTTCAAACACTTAACTCTCGGAATGATGTCGCTACCCTTCTATATTTCTATATATTATGATTACAAGCACTACCGCGTACTAAGCGAAAATCATAAATTTACAAATTATTGGCATATATGGTATATATATATGGCATATATCTAGATTCATAAAAAATAATAATATGTAAACGTTTTGTCATTTTCGACACATTATCTCGTATATAGCATTCAACTATTGGCTCTCGCGTGTTTTGTGTGTTAACATCCGAACATCGGTACATTTTATAACTTCAGGACTACTTGCCATTCTACTTCCCGGGCTATAAGAGGGCCTCCCCTCGCCCAAAATCCGGTGGAGCTGAACGACCGACAGTGGAAGCCAACAACAATGTCCTCCCTAAAAAATCCTATCTAAAATCATTCTTATCCTCATTATTCAAATCTCAGAATACCAACAAAAAAATTACCTAGGAAGGTTGACGTTTGTCTAACCTTCTTAGGAAATTATCTTGGATTATTCTATCATAGTAATTATCTTCTTAGGTAATGATCTTATGGTCGAAGGAGGGCAGGTTTTAAGAATAATGGCAATTTTTTTTTATGTGCTATTTAAATTTATGACATACCTAATACAATGTAAAAATCAAGGTAGGAATCATCTCTGCTGTTTTGTGATACAGAAATAACATTTTGATAGCGTTTTGTGTTGAACGCTCAGGCTCTCAGTCGCACCAAGCCCTTAGTGCTGCAAGCACACCAGAGTGAAATGCGTGCGTGTACAAGCAGTGTAAATCTTTGACGTGTAATGAGGTGATTGGAAGACACGCTACGAGGATTTCTCACCGAGAATCTATGAGTGATTACCTGTATTTTAATAACAATATTAAATTCATCTTTCATGTGAACGGGATAACGGAGCATTTGCTTAGGTGGTGAATAGAAAGCCACTTCATCGTTTAGCTTGACATTCAATTGCCTAAGGTATACTATCGATCACCATGAGTAAAAAACTTGTGATAGATAAGTTTTATGAGTGAAAAGAAATCCCATTTTAATTAAATAGAGACAAGTTTGAGTATTTCATTATCAAATAGGATTTATATATCTTTATCTTATCGTTATCCATTTTGAATTTAGTGACAAGTTATAGTATATCGTGGTTACTATTATGGTCTACTATTATCTTTTTTTGTATGGGGTCGGTACTACATAATATGTGTGTTTTCTGATAATACAAAAATAATCAGACACAATATTTGTTTGTGAAATATGTTTATACAACAAAGGAGATTTAAAAAAGTTATTGTTGTATATTTTATAGCCAGTGCTTTTTTAACTTCAGGAGCACCTTCGTTAATAGCCTACTTTAAGGCTATAAAATGTATGAAAACCAGAGTGAAGGTCAAAATATTTAGCCCATTTTTCCCCACAATTGAATCTCCAGTGGGTGGAACAGTTCTGCTGTTTAAACCGGAATTTGTACTTCTAAAGTAAGAATGTAATAACAGTAAATTGATATTATAATCAGCCATTAGAAGTTAATAACAGCGCCAGGAAACTTTACATCAAAACTCATTAAGCATTTTGTGCTTAAGGCATTACATTTTACGTTTATATGCTCAACGTAATGGGGTGGATATCAAATGCCTGAGGCCAATATTCATTCATATTTACTTGGATATTATTACGCGAAGATATGTACCAATAGTTAATTATTATACAGTGAAATATTATTGCTATATGGTGCCTCACCTACTGAGATATGAATGCTAGAATTATAATCAAAATATGACGGCCTCGTTGGTCAAGTGCCGTAAAGTGTGGCTTATGAAGCCCTAGGTATTGGGTTTGATTACTGGGTCGGTGAGTATTTTGTAGCTATGCTGATGGCTACAATAGCAAATGAAAATAAAACCACTTTATCACTGAGCCAACTGCACCATGCATTTCATTATTCCAAAACAGACATGACTTTTCAAATAGTCAACAAGATAAGTGAAATTTAAAATTATCATTGAAATAGTAAAATTTCTTTGCTTGCCATTGACAATACATATATATATATATATATATATATATATATTATGCGGATATACACCTGAAATACGGTATCTTCCCGACTAAGGTACTATCCTTCCCAATTTCTATGTCAGACGTCCTCAGCCGATTAAAATCAACAATTCATTCCGCGCAACTCTCGTGTGAATGTACCACACTGTTCCACAGTAGTGGACCCAACATAAATCCAGCAAGTAAAGACAAATTACTCGACCTTTTTTTTCCTTTGGATTCCCGTAGGATAACGGTTTCCGGCAAATCCCTGTGAACGCATCGTTTAATGGAATGATTACATATTCCGACTAGCCTGGACTGTAAGGCAAGGACATGGTCGTAAACTGACCGTAAATATACAGAAACTGACTTGGTTGGATTCAAGATGCGAAACTTTTATTTGCTAAGGATGTCAAAAATTGCGCGTGTCGGGAGATTAAGAACCATCAACACAGTAAATCTTCCACACCAACACATTCGGTGAACCATTCAATCGGATTGCTACTACGCACGGTTCCAAAGATACGATTGCAAGCTCTGTAAAGGTCAGACAGACGGACAGCCGAGGCTTAGTAAAAAATCCGTTTTCTATGAAACCCAAAAAGTAAAATATTGAAGGACCCCTACAATTAGAGCTTTATTTACCAACACAAAATAAACAATATTTTCAAAAGTTTTATAGAAAATTTGGGACGTTTTCTTAAGGCTGTGAGACAGATTTTTTTTAAAGAAGTATAAACCAAGGAAAACAGAACGCTTTACTTACACAATGGATCAAAGAGAACGTTAGAAAGATTTTGTCCGCAGGGAGATAACAGGTCAAGTAAAAGGTAATCTTAAAATATTTCTGGGATCGTAATGGTTCCAGAGTTTTTTAAAAGTATTTTGATTGCTGGCAACCTACGTCAATTTTATAAGTGACTTCACTGTTACTAATTTGGTAGGCACTAGGTGGACTGACGATATCATTTTAAAGTTGCGGGTAGCTAATGGCTACAAGAGGGTAATAGCCGTAGTTTGTGGCGTTCTATGGGGGAGGCCTTTGTTCAAAAATGGACGTCTTATGGCTAATGATGATGATGATGATGTACTATGAAATAGTGTTTACAGATCTACTAAATAATACATATCTATCTGTAAGCTTTTTGTTTTATCTTAAGATTTGTAATATAAATAAAGCAGGGTTTATTACTGCTTAGTTTATTAATGAAATATTATTTCAGCAAAAAATAGTGAACACCACGTTTATTTTTGTAACAAAATATTTCTAATTGTTTTGTGTGGTTTTAAGTTAAGCTGAGACCCTTCTTCTTTAGGGTTCCGTACCCAAAGGGTAAAAATGGGAACGAAAAACTTCCCTGTCTGTCTGTCACCAGGCTGTATCTCAATAACCGTGTAAACTAGACAGTTGAAATTTTCACAGATGATGTATTTCTGTTGCGGCTATAACTTTCAATACTGAAATCAGCCAACTGAGAGTCGAATTCGCGCACGTGAAAACTAAAGAAAGATTATAACAATAATAAAGTATCTAATGACGTATAGAATATGGTACGTGTAACAAGAACCGCGTCTTTATCTGTGGCGTTGAGAACGCAACCCTACTTGTCTACTTCACAAAACGTCACTGCCAACTTGCGCCTGTCTATCATCACTTAGGATCTTAACAAATTTGTATAGGCAGGGGAGGAGGCTCGAGCGGTGAAAAGGAGCATTGATATATCATATAGGGACCCCTTAACCTTTCTCCATGGGTTGCAAGTCCCAGGCACCTTGACTCGCACCTCTTCCTCTGCAACGCTGTGGAACCGGCACCTGCACGGTGAATCCATGAAATATCGAGTGATTAAGGTTAGTTATATTACTGAACAATTTGTTAATATGATCTGATTGTGATGTCATGTTATATCTATGCTATTGGCTACCTGTGTTGATTTATTGGTTTCCTTCTGAGATGCTTTATCATACGAAACCATTAATGCACGAGTCTAACTCGCACTTTGCCGATTTATATTTTTTTTAAACACGAGTGGGAATTAGGCTTTCTGCCAATTTGCTATTCTTTAAGCGGTACCTAACCTCTACCTTAACAGATCAATTTCATCACAAGTGAACTTGACTGCGCCTATCAACCTGAATACATTTAAGGCTAAAACTGTATATAGCTAGTAAAAGACGGGTATACTATCAGCAAGATAATTCCCAAAAAATGTTACCGTTAGCAGACGGCATAAAGCTCCACAAAAACATTTAAAAAAAATGAAGCCAAAACTATTTACAATATAAGTTCTTGTGTGAACCTTTGAGTTGTTAAAGAGGGAAATTGTACTCACTCCTTCATTCGTAGGATAAAGGTAGGAATATGATGATGGTAGTCAATCAAGTGGGCAGCCAAAATATATATAAGTAAATCTCAAGTCCGCAGTGGAATATAATACATTGAACTAAAAGTAAGCCATATATTAAGTCCTCCAGACATCTGTTATTGGTCGTGTATTTAATGCGTCTATGAATGCCGCCATTTTTGGTAGAAAGGGTAATATAAAAAACATTTCCGTTTTGTTAGGAGTCGACTACTTCATCCGTGGCGTAGTCTATGATCGATTTACAGGCGGAGCCCAGAGTTTACGTCCCACGAGAAACAGATCGTGGTTTAAAATTTCGTTGAATATTGTCTTCATATAGCCAGCGGTTTTGACGACGTTTCGAATTCAGTTCTGTGGAATAGCCCTGAGTTTCAAGAACTGCAAATGGCACGTGAGCCCTGTCGCCGTCGCTACCACGTAGTGAGGTAGGTAATTCATGTTGAATACAAATATTGATTTTCACATTTACACATTTTTAGAGTACTTATTCTCATTTCTATTGAGAATCGAACCCATAACTTTCGATTTTAAGCACCGAGAGCCTTAACTGGAAGGAAGCGTAAGCTATTTACATATTTATTTTAGACTTGTTTTTTGGCAAGCGTTAATCAAAAATCACTTTTTTAGCCCAATAATATTTTTAGAATACCCCTGTCATTCACGCGTTGTATCGACGTAAACTCCGACGCTAGAGAAGTCGAAAACTACCGTAAAAAGACGTCACTACGACGTCAAATTGTTACCTGCAATGCCGACTAAGTATTCAATACCTATAACACAACATACCCGAACAAGTATCGCCAGATATTGAATACAACACAACACCATAAACTGACCGCACTCCCGTTTAGGTGATCGCATTCATTACAATACTACTAAATACACATTATGGATGTCGTCCATTCTGCCTATTTTAGCACAGTTTTGGTCACAGATAAGATCATGCGATTTATGCACCCATTGTCTGGCTACAAACTATTCTCATTAACGTCGAAGCGCTTGCAACTATTCGAATGTATGGACGATTTTTGTTTGAGTTCGCTATTTTACTCGTAGTTCATAATTCTTTTTGGAATGGAGCTGGGCTATAATTTCACGTTTGTTGAATGAGTCTCGTTTTCATCGCGTTTATGGTCGTCTGTATTAACTATCGTAGAAATAAGATAGTGTGTTATTGAAAACGTCTGTGTAAAAATACATTATACTCAGTGTATACACCTATAATATGTGGCATGTCTCTATGATAGTAGAGAAAAAGGTGTTATTATGGTATTTTGTCAAACTACGCAAAAAAAAACATTATTGGTAAAACGTAACGGTCCTTCGGTAAACCGTGGTAAAAAGTATGCTATGGGTCAAAAGAAGAAGTTTATTTTGTAAATTTCGTATGGTGGAAAGGCATTGAGCGAATGCTTGCCTTGTTAGCTACCGTCGTAGAATATCTGTCGCCAAGCACTTAACAATAGGTTCCAGCAGAAGTCCTTGAAAGCCAGTAAAATTACAGGTACATGAGACTTTACAACTGTATGTGTATGACGGGCGCAGTGTAGTTGTGAGGACCAGGCTCTGCCGCAGAGGTTAGTCCACACAAACCCTTAACATCAGGTGGGCCTCCAGCTTGATCCTTCACAATAAAAAAATAAAATAATAAACGAACAGTATTAAACTACAAACGGAAACGGTTCTCAAGAACAGCTACTGGAACCGCACCGCTACTTGGCAACGGTTTCTCTATATAAGGATGGTAGCTATCTAGACAAGTATTCGCAAAATATCTCACCATGCATCACGTTGCGAAGCTCAAGCACGTGAAGAGATTCAAATCATGTACGTTCTGCGCAGTTTTTTTTATGCCTGATAGGTTAGCCTTTGACCACACTCTCACCTGATGGTAAGTGATGATGTGGTCGAAGATGTTGTTCAGGCTAACCTAGAATTACTGGCTCTCAATGACATCTGCCGGAACACACCGTAAGATGCTTAGCGACAGATTTTCTGATTGAGGGTGATAGCTAGCCAGGCGGGCATTCGCGAATGCTCAACCACCACGTTATAACGGCTGCCATCCTAAGACAACAAGCGAGACTGGCGGCTTAACGTTCCCTACGCACGGAAGCGCTCAGCAGTAATGTCACCAGCGGTCATCCATCCAACTTATGATCGCAGCAGACGTTGCTTAACTTTGCTAATCGGTTAAGATCAGCTAAGCAAACATCGCTACGAGCGCTTCAGCAACTATCCATAGTCAATTGAATTAATGATAAGACTGAAATACGTCAGCCGCCGCGTCATGCGTTGCGCGCTAACACATGAGAGATCCGAAGATCGTCACAGGGAGCTGCCAACAGAGACGTTGTCGAGAAGGCCTCGTCGCAGTAGATCAAACACAATGAGTCCAACTGCGAGGGCAACTTCCCAACTGCCCCCAAAGGCACCAACCACTGCGTTCGGGACTTTAGAGTAGCTCCCGTTCACTACTTCACTGCGTTGGAACGGTCTCCCACTAAGACATTAATGATTCGAAATAAATAAAATTTGCACAGCAGCACCTATTATTCATGTATATTGTATGTCTAGCCTTCAATAATGGTTTCATTATTGAAGGCTTTATTATAAAAAAAGAATAATCGTTGCTTAATCTACATTAGCTCAGCGTAATAGCTCCAGAAAGCTGCTGCCAGTTAACCGCTTGAAATAATAACGCACATTTGGGCCACGTGTATTCCCATCCATCGCGGTAATTGCCGACAGACGGAAGATAGCTGGAGAGTTATGACGTCACATAACGTGCTAATGACGTCATAACTGCATTGCCCCGGGCGCCAGTTGACTAACGCTTGCGCGTGCAATGGACGTAAATACTAACATTGAGAAAATTTAGTACCGGGTTACCTGGATTAATTTTTCATCTGGATTAGAGTTGGGATATAAATATAAACTTATTTTTTTAGGTTCTGTACCTAAACGGAACCCTATAAATGAGTGTCCGCTGTATGTCTGTCTGGATTGTTTGATACAGGAAAATAAGTCGAAAATGCGGAACAGATATTTTTGTTTGCATAATAAGTATAGCATGCTTTGCTGAAGTTCATTAGTAGTGAAATTTATATTTCAGACAAATCTTATAAAAAGAAAAGAATATATCTAGTGGCGATCCCGCATAATTTATCCGCTTTTTAATTTGTTTGTCCACTCGATAAGAATCAAAAGTAGAAGCGTCGAAAGTTCTTCCACTTGGGTAACGTGGCGTTTGTATGGCGACATCTTAGCAGAAAAATTAGGAGGAATTGTCACTTGATGTAATCTACTTTCAATGTATTTAACCAGCTTCAAAAAAGAGGAAGTTTATCGGAATCTTTATGTATATATATACATTAACATAGTTATATATATATAGTTATAGTTATAATATACACATATATATCGAGCGAGATATATTTATCTCGCTGATCGGTCATGTGCTAAGATTTCCAGCACTATCTAGCAGGGGTTCGTGTAAATCACATTTCGTGATAAGCGCCCGAAAGGTGTGGATGTCATTACATTTCCATTTGCAAAGTATAACCGTGGTATTGAATAAAACATATTACGAGAAATCATAGTATAAATCTTAATTGAAATTGAATACTTTAAGCTTTCGTACAAGTAGTTTGAACTCCTGTGATGATTTTGTAAATTATATTTAATTGGTTTAAGGATTTTTTATAATTATTTTGAAATGTTTACAAATAAGCATTAGTTACTGATTTGACTTTAATCAAATTTGTCAATTTCTAGTAGGTCTGTTGATTAGGTACTGCGCTGCCTTCCGATTGGTCGGCCCCACTCACCTGAGTATACTCCATTGACATATTTAGCAGGGTGTATAGAAAATTTGTTCTCATAATTGTAATCAGAGGTCACACAATCAAACACCGAGCTCGCCGGCGAGCTCGAGGCAAAAACAAGGTCACGATAAATTGCTCTCCAAATAATCAAAGAGTATTATTCAGTAGGGCCCAATTGTGCAACACTGCAGTTGCACAGAGGCATTTTGCTCCGATCCCCCCCATGTCTCTAGACAGCGAGACAAGCCGAGGTCCGAACCACAGTGGTGCCCTTGAGCTCGCTGTCAACCCCTCCTATAGTAGCGGTACGTTTTCGGCGTCCGCAGGAGACGGAGGTAGAAAGCGCTTTTCGCCTTCTACGCCCGTCTCGGGAGAAGTGCCTTCGGCACTTCTCCCTCCCGGGCTATTGTAGGGCCAGGCCCTCGCCCAAAACCCGGTGGAGCTGGACGACCGCACAGGCGGTAGCCAGCATCTATGTCCTCCCTAAAAAAAAAAAAAAAATACCGATGTGGTTTGAAAATGTTTAAACATTTTCAAACCACATCGGTATTTTTTTTATACCCGATAGTTTAGCCTTTGACCACTATCTCACCTGATGGAAAGTGATGATGTGGTCTAAGATGTTGTTCAGGTTAACCTAGAATTACTGGCTCTCAAGAACAGCTGCCGAAACACACCGTTAGGTGCTTGGCGACAGATTTTCTACTTGAGGGTGGTAGCTAGCCAGGCGGGAATTCGTAAAATGGCCTACCACCATGCTGTAACAACTGCCATCCTAAGGCAACAACCGGGACCGACGGCTTAACGTGCTCTCCGAAGCACGGAAGCGCTCAGTAGTAATGTCATCAGCGGTCACCCATCCAACTAATAACCGCGACGGATGTTGCTTAGCTTTGCTGATCGGTTCATAATGGCTTAGCAAACTTCGCTACGAGCGCTTCATGAGCGCTTTATCCTGGGGTAAGAAAATATTGAAAAATGAATCACAATTTTGAAGAATTGCTCCTTCGTAACCGCCACGTTACAACGAAATAATTGCACTGATACCTATAATCCTTATTTTGGTAATTACTTTACACATTTCTAGCTTCAGATTGATTTATTTTTCATGTCCTCTTAAGGCGTATGGAGTCGCCAATGGCCTTGAGCATCTGGGCCTAATCGAGCTTACTTTACTCGCTCATCGCCGCATACGTTCCGCGCTCGCTATACAAATATAATGGTCAAAGAATATGAAGATTCGCGATGCGCTCCGGTAACATGGCACTTTATATACCTACCGTACGTTTCTAGTGAGTATCCGCAATTGCAACTGCGACTGAGATCCGTATGAAAATTAATAGTGTACCTGCCTAAGTTGTTCTGGACGTCTTTATTCCTTTTATTTATATTTCAATATCATCTGCCGAGTGAAGAAAGTTACTCAGACTTGGCTGAAAATCGATATCTAGGTTGTGCTGAGGGTTATTATTCCGAATTTGGAATTATTTTTCAATGTCATCTGCCAAGTGAAGAAAAATGCTACGGATTTGGCTGAAAATTGATATCAAGGTTGTTGTAGACGTTATTATTCCAAGTTAAGAATTTTTTTTACGTTGACGTCTGCCAGGTGAAAAGAGAGCGTTATAGACATTACTAATTAATGTTGTACATATATTATGCTTATATATCTTATTGATAAGGCCGCCCATTGTAAAGTGCCTACAACATTGTCAATTTCAAGTTTTGATTCTTTTCATATTATGTGATACAATTCAAACAAAATTTGTCTACAAGGTACAAATAATAAAGCGACAACGCGCATACTTCACGTCGCAATCAAGTTGGCCCTCTGCAGCGAGCGAATCATTGCACGCACACAGCTGCGAATCTCGCGTGTCAATGCACTAATACAAAGACAAGATCGTTGTCAGTCGAAAGCGCGTGCGGAGCTACGAGCAACACAACCTCCCCGTGCCAACGTTCTGAATCTGAATAATTTGACATTTTCTTAGGAAAATATCAATGGATTTACAAATGCTATGTTGTTATTGTAGTATATCTATCTAGAAATTTCATGGTACAATTAATTTTTCAAATATCGTAGCCGTTTAGAAGGAGTTCGCAATATAAGTCAAGAAATAGTATGTAGTATGAATTTTTTTTAAGGCAAAAGTAATAGTTATACTTACCGTAAAATCATATGTTGCAAATGTTGTACTTGAATTCATCTATAAAATATATTTTTTTCATATCTTCAACTTCAGCGGTTACGGAGGAGTTCGCTTCAGAAAGTACGAATTTGAAGTACCCAAGGGCCTTAAGATATTGTAAGAGTTACTACAGCAAAAATAGCCCGAGAGGCTACACAGTACTACTCAGGTTGACGTAAGTATTGTGTTGCAGCACATTAGGTGCACTGAAAGGCACTTCAGCATATATCAACCTGCGGTAGCGGGTATACCATAAACTAATTTTGAAGCACTCGTTGTTCGTCCTAAATGCGTGAAAAGTAGAAAAAATAATACATACATGGAAGAAGCTATTGTCCAATTTCAAAAATTTTCTACGCTGACCAATTAAATCCTTAATAAATGGATTTAATTGGTCAGTTTTTAACGAAATTTAGAAGTGAAAATTCAGTATCGTTGAGAAGTTCTATAACATAATTTTAAAATCTCTGAATTTCAGTTTTTTTTTACTTATTAATCGAGCAGATTCTATGAAAAAAATACATTCGGCACATATTTGTTGCCAAAACTTTTTTCCATATTCCAAATAATGATGTTCATCTAAAAATTCAGCTTCAAAGAGACCATAATCAGGGAAATCACCCCCGTAGGTAACGTTTGCTGCTTTCACTAATTACATAGGCGACCATCTACTATTGAGTTCTTCCGTGGATTCCGGTTGTAGTCTTATAATAACAGTCATTCATTAGTCAGCGGCTATAACCTTCGTATAGCCTGAAAACTGACACTGACCTAGCCTAACACCGTCACGTAGAAAATCTGTGGCCAAGCTTAGTAATGTTTTTGAGAGTTAGTTCAATTCTTTGAGGTCGAAAATGGTAAATCCGATTGATCAGATTTACTATTTTTGTCCTCGTAATTCACTAAATTCATGTGAAATTGTGCTCAAAAACAAGCCTAATATAATGGAGACTAAGCATTTTTAAATTTTTTTTACACTATGTTTTTGTGTGGTTATCTTGGGCTGTCAAAGAAACATCCTTATTATGTTATTTGTGTCGTGTCCTGTGATGTTGCAAAAAACATAATGTACCAACAATACATAGAGTGGAAGAAGAATAGAAATGTAATAATGGTGTTGTTTTTTAATCTGTCCCGGTATAATCAAAAAGTTGAAGTAGTTGAAGTTCTCTTCATATTCATCACACGAAGTAAAAAGATACAATACTACAATGTGACAAAAAATAATGCCAGATAATTAAGGTTAAAAACAATACACTATTTAAATAATTATTATTTAAAATTACCCCGGTAGCGACGACTTTAAGTTGTTCAGGTCGTGACTGCTTAGCATACACCCTGTCACCACGATTATAATTGATCTATTAAAGCTCTTAGCTAACGAAGATCTTTATAAAAAGGGAGTGCGTCGCTCATGAAGTCAGTTCTTGGACTATTAGAAAAGGTGCACTTATAAATCAATCGATCAAAGGATGCATTATGCATTAGTGAACAATTTACTATATTGGCACTATTCGATTAATGCCTTTTGAATAAGCAACTAGATAGCGAGTGCAACGGCAAGTTCATAACTATTTATTCCTTAGCAGCGAAAGTTGGCATTTCTTCGGGTGATTCATTGCAAGCCGGCGTCGCCAGTAGATTTATATCCCTACCACGTGACACATGACGTTTATTGCAGAATGGCCTGAGACCTCCAAAACAGTGGTTATACAGTTGCAAAGCTTCTGCGATTATGTTATTTAATATATGTATAAAAAACAAATGAACATTTATACATTATGAATGGTTTATTTGGTGGTGCAGTGTTTTGAAGGATTTTTTATTGTTTTTATTAATTATAGGTTCGTGTTTGACCACACCCTACCTGATGTTATGTATTGGTGTGGTCTAAAATGGAGCCCGCTTAACTAAAAGAGACCTCGATTTGAAGACACCCATGTTGTATTCATCGGGAAAAACTGACTACGGTAAGGAGTTCCACTCTTTCGCAGTACGCACGAGAAAAGTGGAAGCGAATCGCTTCGTACGAGTCCTGGGAATATCAACCATGTACGGATGGCGCCTCTCCGTCTGTCTGGACGTCTGATGGACTTTTTCCATCGGACGGGGAGGGAAGGTAAGTATATTTTGTAACAAGCAGCTAACTCTTGCCGTCTCTTGCGTCTTTATTAGAGTAGTTATTATTTAATTGCCAGTTTCTCACTACATATACTTCTGAAAATAATAGAAATCTGAAATTTTGTTGTAATTGATTGTTAAGAATAGTATTTTGATACAGCTTATGCAGCAACATTGGATTTAAATCACTTTTTAATTAATAAGTGATCAAACTAGTGTTTGAAACTGAACATCTAATATAAACATTTAGGATAAGCAGAATATCTAATACTTGCGTTATTCTTCTCAGCATTTCAAGATAATTGCCTTTAAGAGTTTTGTTTCCATGACAAGTATATTTAGTTGAGATTTGCAGGATTGTTGGAAGCTTTCGTAGTGAGCTGCAGTCATGACTTGGATGAGTGAACGCTGATGGCATGTACTTGAATCGCTTCCGTGCTTCGGAGAGCACGGTCCAGGCTGTTGTATTATATATATACTAGCTTTCCAGGCGCAGCTCCGCCCGCGCGTATGTCGGTTATCGTGCAAAAACATTAACCTCTTTTTGCGCAGTTGGATAAAAACTATCCTATGTTTTTTCCCGGGTCTCAAACTATTTCCATACCAAATTTCATTCAAATCGGTCCAGTAGTTTTGGCGTGAAAGCGTAACAGACAGACAGACAGACAGACAGAGTTACTTTCGCATTTATAATATTAGTACTGATAGTACTGATATTATAGTATGAGCATCAAAGAAGCTCTCTTCTTAATTCATAATCCATTCTCAAACACCAGCAACACATCTTCGAGACCTCGGGTATTGCGAATGTCCGTTTGCGATGGTAATCACAGTGAATCAAGTGTGAGTTTTGTTATACATGATACGCCGAGGGCAAGATAACGCGGTTTTGTATGACAAAGTGCTTGGCCCACTGGTGAGCCGCCAGCTAGTTTGCCCTCCTATCCTAATCCTACAATAAAATATACATATACGCCTGGCTAGACTTCAAGTAGAAAATCTTTCACCAAAAACCTAACGTTATGTTACTGCAGATGTCTTTGTGGGTCAGTTTTAACTCTAGATTATACCTGTTTACAGCCCTTCATCTCATCATCAATTATCATCCAGTGATATTGAAATCAAATCTATTGATAATCAAAAAATGAACGTCGCAGAAGTCACGTTATCCACTTTGAAAGGCAAGGGAGAGTGTATGCGGCATTTTGCTTGTGCTTTTACAAAAAATCCGTAAAATTATATCGATGAAAAAATAAATAGCAATAGTAATTGTTACAAGTGACTCTTTGAGCACTTTTCCCAAAATTAGTCATATGCTGCTATAGTAGTGCATTGGAGAGTAAAAAAATTAACTAATATAAAACATTGTTTTCTTGAAATTTTGATGAATAATTAAGACATTCTAACTAAAGAGCACGTATAAAATATTAGTATACATTTTTATATACTCCACTTTACTAATACAACTTTTGGGATAGTAGGACTAACTAGCTGGCGGCTCATATAGTAGCATGTTACCAGAGGTATCAAAGATGCTTTACTGGCTTTTCAGGAAGGAATACGCTCTTTTCTTGAAGATTCCGAAGTCTTATTGATTTCGAAATACTTTAAATGGCAGCTGGTTCGACATAGTGGCAGTGCGAGGCAGAAAATGCCGTGAGAATCGCGCTGTAGTGGAGTTCCAGAGACATGCAATTGGTGAAATGACTTCCGATGGTGAAATTTCTCTGCAGGTATTAAACCTCCCCGTGATAGATGCGGTAAAAGATGCAGAGGATCACTCACTGGGAGAACATCTCTACACAGTGTCAAAGACTCAAGCTGAATATTTTAGTAAATAATACGGGATAACTCACGTGAATGAGTCAGATAGCTCCGACTATAGTTTTTTTACCACCGAATGTGTTTGAAACTATAGTCGGAGCTATCTCACTGATTCACCTGAGCTATCACGTATTATTTACTAAAATGAGTGAAAACCCCGTTAGTTTTTATAATAAAACCCCATATTACAGAATGCATCATAAATAAACTGTAATTTTTGACCGAATGTTTAAGTTTCATTACTGCGTTCCACTACGCTCAGAAGCAACTATTTTGCTTCGGTTCACATACACCAGCGTAAGTGATTTGTCATACGGCTGCATAGTTTTACCACCGAATGTGTTTGAAACTATAGTCGGAGCTATCTCACTGATTCACCTGAGCTATCACGTATTATTTACTAAAATGAATGAAAACCCCGTTAGTTTTTATAATAAAACCCCATATTACAGAATGCATCATAAATAAACTGTCATTTTTGACCGAATGTTTCAGTTTCATTACTGCGTTCCACTACGCTCAGAAGCAACTATTTTGCTTCGGTTCACATACACCAGCGTAAGTGATTTGTCATACGGCTACATAGTTCGCAGTGTGCACTTGAAAACACCTTGCAATAAATTTACACGGAAAGCTTAGAAAAGGTTAGCGGAGTGGAAAATTCTTAATAACTTCAAAAGTTTATTGTACCGTGAAACTTTTAGAAGCAGACTGATTCATTGATTTTTGCATATAAATTATGTCTAATTTCTTTTTTTGTACCGCTGCTAGGCTAGCTTTTCACCACAATCTCACCTGCATGATGATGATGTGGTCAAAAATTATGAATAGGCATCACCTAGAATGGGAATGAGATCTCTAAGACAGCCGACGGAACACAACGTTAGATGCTTGGCGACAGTTCTTTACTTGCATTTTTTATACTTGCTATGTTAGCCTTTGACCACTAACTCACCTGATGGTAAGTGATGATATGGTCGAAGATGTTATCAAGCTAACATAGTATTACTGGCTCACAAGGAGATATGCTGGAACATACCGTTAGGTGCATTTGCGAAGTGCCCTACATCGTGCTATAAAGACTATCTTCCTACGACAAAACCCTAGATGGTCAAACTCTTATAGGATCACTTTGTTGTCCATCTATTTGTCCGTCTGTCACGACCACCCTTTTTCTCAGGAACACGTCAGCACCAAATTTATATTTACATCAAAAACTTGGGTCTACTGTCTCCTTCAGCTGTAACAAAATCAAACTATTAAGTCAGAACCACCTGTGCGGGTACACAGTATCACTGTGTACCAGCCGAATAAGTAAAATAAAACCTAATAATGCTGTATTAGCCGGATTGTCCACTGCTGAACACAGCTTCCCCTATTTAGGGGTGGTTTGCCATAATCTTCTAGCCCGGCACCCCACAGAACACCTAGTATTGCACCTGTCAATTATGGCTATATATATACAATATTTTTGAATGTTATTATCCTTCTGTCTGATAAAAGGCGAATAAAGAAAAATAAACCAAATGGGCAGCACGCGTTACAAAAACAATATGGCCATAACCCAGTGCAAAAACTTTTTAGAATCATGTCCTTTTTTTGTTAGAAAAGGTAAAAGAATAATATTGTACATATTATTCATGCTGACTTCATAGTATTTTAAATGATTTTTATCGATTTGAAGTTTTAGTACTTATCTTGTAAAATAATCACGTCAAAGTCTATTTAGATTCACCTATTATAAAATATATCAATCTCATTATTTACAATATATCCGGATTATATAAATTAATTGTTAGGAAATCGTTACAACATTGTTTAGTAATCTCTTTTTGATGACCTATTTACCTTTTTGTGTATCAGTTGTATTTATTAGGCCATTATATATGTATTTCATAAATGATACCTAATAGCCATAATACCTATTCAAATCGTACTTCCGAAGTTAGTCAGCAGATTAAAGATATTTTTAGTATTTTATTAAAGAACTATTATTTTGTACGAGAAATACTTTTTTAAATTAAGGTAACACTTTACTTGGTGGTGAAAATGATTACCAACCGCGCTGGCATTCTGGATATGTGCTATTAACATACTGAGGACGCCAATCAGATAACGTTTGTGAAAAATTTCTTGATGGTGTATAATTACAGGTGTGATACGATCGTTAGGATACGCCTACCGCACTTAAATATATCGCAATGTTTAAAGAAATTTTTAGAACACGATGTAAATTTCGACAAAATTTTGAGTCTACATATACTAGTTTCTGGTGAGGAGCACGGCTTGTTGAGTACCACATGAAGGTCTGGTCAACCAAATAAGCAACATAATTATAGCAATCCAACATGCAATAACTCATGTAGTGGAATTCACAATGCAGATCAGCCACGTCTGCCAAACGAAGGGATCTGTGGAAAGTCCGGCTGTTACAGTCCTAAGGGTGGACTGTACGTCTTGGGATCGCAGTGTAAATTAGCAGTTACTAGTAGGTGCTGCTGCCAACCTTCCACTGACTGCCCACCTTCCGGTACCTTTATTAACCTACGAGCTTTCCTCTTTCATAGTTAATCAGTGCCCCTAGCGGAAACGAACTAAAATATGTATCTGAAAAACTTTTAAGGTAACGTAAGCCTATGGAACCTCGGTCTTGCTAGTACATGTACTGGACTACTGGTACTGGCTGCAGCCATCCATATGTTTTTTTCCATTGTAGTACAAGTGTGGCCGCCCATTGTTCACTTATGGTAAGATATTAATTTATAATATACCAGTATATTAATTTTGAGCTGTGTTGATGGAATGCCGAGAAGTAGCTTGTCGTCACGTCATCTTATATATAGCGTTACACTGCCAATGGGTCTACTTTGCATTTTGTTATTATTTACATTTGAATACTGCTATGTAAGGTTTGAAGACTCAGTGCTCTAACTTTTTGATTTGATCAGCTTAAAAATTTGAATCAGTAATCATGTTGGCTGTGTGGTCGATAGCATTTTTATGTTGGCATTGGTTATTATTATTGAGAAACGCATAAGGCGTTTTCCCAGCGACAAAAAAACAGGTTATTATTATTGAAATTTGAGAGAAATAATCCTATCATCAGTCTTCCGTTGGCTGCCGGTAAAGAATTGCATCACTTTTATGGGAATGTTAATAGGAGAAAGGAAAATAACCAGAAGGTGGACAGCAGCGCATAAAAAACCTGCAAAAACCTGTTTGAATCTGCCAAACGTAAAGTTTATGGCAGCACCCCTGATACGGGACGCATTTGTTCAAAGTTGTACGATATGGCTGTAATAGGATTAGTAACCGACCATTGATAAATAAATCATATTTAACTACATTATATAAAATCACATTCATACCAAAATTAAAATACTATGGGCAAAAATAAATATCAAAACACCAAAGTAAGAATCTACACTACTTCATGTGTACGTTTTAAGACAAGGTATAACGTTTCTTAAATATGTACATAAAATGTTCAACGGACACGCGATTACTAAATACTTGTACCTTGACTTTCATGTCTTAATTAACCCGCGGTCAACCCGACTGCCAAAAAGACCCACCAGATTATTTTTTCCAAATCAGCGTCTCAGCCACTTGTTGCCACTTCCCACGCAAGCGATCTGCATACATTTGCAGGCTCTTTCATCCTCGTACTTAGCATAAAACAAGCCCAACACCGAGTCATTATGCATTCTCGGATTTCGAGGTAGTGCTGCATTAATTTACGCCATTATCAAAATATCGTGAATGAAACAAACTGAGCACGAATGGGATTTAACCAGTTTAGGGGTCATTAACGCACGCAATGCGTAATGTTCGGTTCTTATTTGCACGCTTGCGATTACAGGGTTATGTGACTCGGAAAACGATGTCGCGAAATGAGGGCTGAAATTGCATACATTACTTTTCATGAGTTCGTGATTGTAATTAATATTGCTTTTAAAGTTAATGACTAGTTACGTTAACATCTCATTCAATAATGATAACTTGGAGTTTATGCATTATTGTAAATTTACGTTGATTACAAATTTCCGTGATGAAAAAGTAATCAGTGTGGATTCTTCAGAAAATCCAAATCTCCGTGATATCGTCCAATTTTGGATAAAAATGTTGATAGCCCCAAATATTTGGCGCGTTTTCCCCAACAGCTTGATCAAAGGGCATTTGGCAATGACCGTCGACAGCACTCGAGTTAACTTCCTTTGATGATCAGCTCTCGACCTTCTCCTCCATTACCGGGCTCGCTTCAGGCGTCGACCGTAATTCTCTAAAACGCTAAGGATCTTGATATTAACATAAGAAAATCCACCTGAATTTCTCAGGAGAGTTAAACGATTTTTGAGGCGTTTTGGAGAAAATTGCTTCAATATTATATTAAAAGTTGTTTTGTGAATCGATATTTACGCACTAGTTTTATGCGCAAGACAATTTGAGTACTTAATAGTAATGGTATATTGAAATTTAAAAAACTAAATATTAACTCCCAACTAACCCGGTGACACAAGAAACATGACGCAAATGGGATCATAAACAAACCAGAAACAATAAGATACATATGACGTCACCCTTAACCTTTTTCATAACAATAGGTCCATTTCTGATTGCGGCTATTTTAAGTATATTTTGCTATAACCTATACCTATGTAGGTAAACCCGTTCCTCTAGGTTGAAAAAAACATACTGCCGGCTTATCATCTGCAGTCAAAGACTTCTTAGTAATTGAACTTTTCGTACCCTTGACACCACCGGCTTGCACCACTGCTAGTTTTTTTTTTTTTTTTAGGGGGGACATAGATGCTGGCTACCGCCTGTGCGGTCGTCCAGCTCCACCGGGTTTTGGGCGAGGGCCTGGCCCTACAATAGCCCGGGAGGGAGAAGTGCCGAAGGCACTTCTCCCGAGACGGGCGTAGAAGGCGAAAAGCGCTTTCTACCTCCGTCTCCTGCGGACGCCGAAAACGTACCGCTATTATAGGAGGGGTTGACAGCGAGCTCAAGGGCACCACTGTGGTTCGGACCTCGGCTTGTCTCGCTGTCGAGAGACATGGGGGGGATCGGAGCAAAATGCCTCTGTGCAACTGCAGTGTTGCACAATTGGGCCCTACTGAATAATACTCTTTGACTATTTGGAGAGCAATTTATCGTGACCTTGTTTTTGCCTCGAGCTCGCCGGCGAGCTCGGTGTTTGATTGTGTGACCTCTGATTACCTCACACCTGGGGATTTTACCTCGACGACTTGCGGATAACGCTAAAGCTGCCAACGTAATGGCTGCGATGGGGTCATCCGGGTCGTCTAATACCTGCCGTGGTCGGCGACGGGGGGGTTTGAAAAATGGGATAGAAGAGGCGGTCGAGTAGTTCGATGCCTGGACAACCAATGGGTTCGAGTGATGGGGCGCTCGATCAAAGTATCGGCGGGCGCAGTCCTTATTGAACTGCGCTAAAGAGGGAAGGTTTAGGTCGCAATGCAACTCGGTGTTCCGGATATACCACGGAGCGCCGGTTGCACTACGAAGAAAACGGTTTTGAATGACTTGAAGCTTATGGAGATGGGCCTCACTAGCATGACTAAACACTACTGATGCGTAAGTCATGATGGGGCGGATGCAGGCAGTGTAAAGTGTCTTCTTATTTCTAAGAGACATTTTACTCTCTTTGCGAATTAGGGGACCAAGGCGACCCATTACAAAGGCCGCTCTGTTACGGACGGTTGTTATATGATCGCTAAAGGTGAGATTCCGATCAAGGGTGACTCCGAGATATTTTGTTTTACTAACCCAGGGGATGGGTTGGTCGAACAAACTTATAGGTTGCGGGTAACGGGGGCGGCCCTTCTCAGTAAAGTACATAGCTGCACTTTTAACTGGGTTGACCGCGATGCGCCATTTACGGAACCAGTCACCGATCTCGGTGATGGCCCGTTGGAGGGCGGGAATGGACTTTCTACTGATATGCCACCCAGTGGTATAAATAGCGGTATCATCCGCGTATTGGGCTAATAGGACGTTAGGCTGAGAGCGTGGGATGTCGCTGGTATACAGCGCGAAAAGAATGGGTGATAGCACGGAGCCCTGAGGGACTCTGGCTCTGACTGGGTGGGGGGAGGAGAGGGTGCCTTCCACGCGATAGCGAAAGCTTCTGGCTTTAAGGAAGTCTTGTAGGATGAGCACAAGACGTTCTGGCACGCCAAATTGGTATAGCTTGTAAATCAAGCCATTGTGCCAGACTTTGTCAAAAGCTTTCGCTACGTCGAGGAAGACTGCTAGCGTTGTCTGGGGTTTGGGGTACTTGTTAAAGCCCTCAATGATGTGCTCCGTGAGGCGGTGCACCTGTTGGACGCATGAGTGTCCGGGTCTGAAGCCAAACTGCTCATCTGGGATAAGGTGGTGTTCCTTAGCATGGGACTGGAGACGGTTTGCAAGTAACCGCTCGTAAAGTTTGCCTAAGGCACTGAGGAGGCTGATGGGGCGGTAACTGGTGGGGTCAGATGAGCTTTTGCCTGGTTTGTGAATGCCAATGACATTTGCACATTTCCAGGTGTCTGGGAATAAGCAGTGGCTCATAGCAGCATTGAAGATGCTGACTAGGAGATGGATGAGAGGAGGAGAGAGGGTTTTAAGAACCCTGTTGGAGATGCCATCGGCACCGGGGGATTTGCGCGGTCGGAGGGCCTTGATCAGTCTCGCCACCTCAGCGTAAGTCGCTAAGGTGATTGGTGGGAGTTCAGAGGTGACCACAGAGCTTTTACGTTCGACTTCAGCATCCACAGAATCGAGGTGAGCTTGGTCAACGTGATCTACGTTAGGGGAACACTGAGCCTCTAGGCTATCAGCTAGGCACTCAGCTTTGTCTTCGTCAAAGAACGCTGGGACTAGTGGGACTGGTCTGTATAAGGGAGGCATGTCGTTGTAGTTACTTCCTTTCATACCTCGCGCCAAGTCCCAATAAGCCTGGTGGCTTGGCACGAGGTTTGAAAGTTTGTCACCCCATTGTTGATCACGCAACTCAGACATGCGACTTTGAACCATGCGTTCAAAGTGGCGTTTCTTAGTTTTGTTCTCTTTACTGGGGTAAGAGTCGTAATGTCGGGTCACTGCTTTACTTTCCGTCACTAATCGTCTCACATCCGCTGGAATGACAAGGCGCCGGTCGTCCGGCACCATGACCTCCTTTGCGGATGCACCTACTACGGTGGAGAGGTGATTAGTGAACGAATCGATCGCAAGGGTTACGTCATCTTTAGTCAGGATGTCGTCAGGGATCTTGTCAAGGTCCGGTGAACTGATAGCTTTTAGGGCAACGCCTAATTGCTTCCAGTTCACTATCGTCTTAGTGGGGCGGGGGAGGTCTGTTGTTGGGTCGGGACCTAGTCGCAGTATAATGGGTCGGTGGTCAGAGTGAAGCTCGTGAACCACTTCTATGGAGCGTAACTGGAGTGTTACGCCTCTGAGTAGTGCCATGTCAAGCAAGTCAGGTCGAAAGTCTTCCGTATGAGGGTAGTGAGTGGGCTCAGTGGGCGCAATTATGTCAAAATTAAGTTCTGCGACTAGTTTTTCAAGTGCAATGCCTCTGGGATTGTTGACGTTACAATTCCATAGGATGTGCTTACTATTGAAGTCGCCAATCAGAAGGACGGCGCTTCCTAATGAGAACAATGCTTCTAAGTCAGCTCGGACGATCGGCTTTTGACAAGCTTGGTAACAGGACGCTATGACTATAGGTTGATGACCAGTCATAGCTAGGAGGCAACAAGATGCTTCCATATTAACAAGAGTCGGGGTAGGTAGGGGGATGCAGTGCAGGGACCTTTTGTAATAGATAAGAGTGCCTCCCCCACGGGAGTTCACTCTATCATCACGTACCGTTCTGTAATTGGCAAACCTAGGGTTCGCCTTCCCCGGTTTTAGAAAGGTCTCCTGCACGCATATAATGTCGATAAGGTGGGTGCAGCAAAAGTCGTGGACAAGGTCACGTTGTCTAAAGAAACCGTTAGCGTTGAATGACGCTAACGAAACTGAGCGCGGTTTCGTGCGTGCGGTTGTACTACCCATAGTGGTTGTACTGGGGAGGGGCCTGGGGAACGAAGCGCTTAAGGGCGCTAAGTAAATTCGCGTGTTCCAATGTATATTGGATCACGTCCGCTGGGGATTGAGCGAAGTGCATCTTGTGCGCTAGCTCGCGGACTTCGTTGATGTCAATAGACATCGCCAGGTCGCTGACTAGTTTGATGTCCTCTTGAAGAGAGGCATCCATCAGCGGCATGGGTGGGGCTTGTGGCCGAGGAATGGCGCGGGGAGGAGGGGCGCGAACGGAGTTGGCAACGGGTGCCGGGAGCGCGGGGCGAGCCGGGGCCGGTGCGCGGGCAGGGGCCGGGGCGCGGGCGGGAGCGGGTGCGGGCGCGCGGGCCGGGGCGCGGGCGGGAGTGATGGTCTTTACCATACTGGGTGGTTTAGACCATGCGTTACGGGCGGGGAGCGGCGCGGGTATTACCTGTGAAGCAGGTATTACCGACAGCTTAGGGCTGACCCGTTGGTAACGGTCATGTGAGGGACGGGTCGGCCTATGCCTTGCCACCCTGTGGTTTATGCGTGGTGCTTTTGGGCAGCCGCGGTAATTCGCGGTATGTCCTTGAGCACCGCATAGAACGCAGCTGGGTGGGTCCGGCGAGTCCCGAGTGCGAGTGCACGCCGCTGTCGCGTGATCGCCTAGGCACTTGACGCACCTAGCGCGAGCGAAACAGAAGCGGGAGGCGTGACCGTACAATTGGCAGTTGTGACACTGCGAGGGACTTCCATTTTTAAATGGGGCTTGTACGTCTAACCCAGAGAGGCCGCAGACCTTTTTTAAATTAAAAATGGCCTTGCCCTCTGGTGTACGGTCTAGTACTACGAGTACTAGGTCATATGGACTGCGGTCCTTCCCGCTGTACATGCGGTGAACCGCATGCACTGGGAAGTCTTGTGCTTTAAGGTCGTCACATACCGCATCGGTATGTATCTCCTTAGGCACACCGCGAATCACAACGCGAAGGACTTTCTCCTCTTCGAGCGCATAAGTGTGAAAACTTATGCTCTCTTTACGGAGGAGCTTTGTTAGCGCTCTGTGGTCGCTACTAGTGGGCACTTGGACTTTAATGCCCTGCTGCGTGGAGCGGGCATTAGTATAATGGATCCCACGATCCGAAACTAAGCGGGACAGCATGTCCCATTTGCTTTTGTCCTGAATGAACAAAGGCGGAGGCGGTTTTTCGCGACGTGCGCTCGCGTCCTGAGGGGACGCGGCGGTTGAAACCGGAGCGGAGGGAGGAGACGCGGGGCGCGGGGCGGGGGTCGGTTTTTTGCCGGAGGCGGGGCCTTTGCGGGTGCCTTGGCGGGAGGGGCGGAAGTGGCGCAACTAGCGGCTTTGGGCGCGCGCTTGCGTTTGCGATCTACGACGGTGTAACCGTCGTTATCGGAATCAGAGTCCGTGCGTGAGGCGCCGGCCTGATCTACCTCCATGTCCGTTTCGGATTCCGAAACGGTCTCGACAATGGCGAAGGAGGGACGGGTACTCGCTGACCTCCCGATCGGTGAGCGAGAGCGAGACCGTTCACGGGGAGGGGCTGCCACCGTGCGTCTATTGTCGGGCCCGGGAGCGGGCGAAGTAGGGCTATCCTCTGAATAGGATCGGGTCAAGGGAGGAACGCTGGCCTCCGGGTTTGAAGTCCCGGAGGGAGCGATGAGAGTGTCCGTGAGGCGGGCATTCTCTTCCTCTTCAAGCAGTTGCATATGTGCAACGTATAGATCGGGGTGGCGGAGGGCGAAGGTCTGAAGGACCTGCACCTCACCGTTAGAGGGACGGGACTGCATCCTGAGGGGAATACTCAGGACGCCCTATCAAGGGTTTGAATTCCCTCACACACCTTGTGAGCTCACTGTGTGAGAGGGAGTGTGTACCTAGGGTGTGCCCTAGTTGTGTACCCTCTCCGAGCTTTTTTCTCGGCGGAGAGGGGTGCTCCTAAGCGCTACTCCGGGGTTGACTAGGGGTGACCCCAAGGCCAGTAATCCCGGAGCCCAGCTTGCTTCGGCTGACCCGTGAAGCGGGAAAGGCCACGGTGCAAGGTTAAACCAAAAACAACAACAGTGGCCGTTGTCACCGTAGGGTGTCACACTGCGACCGCAGCAAATGGCGGATTTGATCGTTCAGACGGGTTTGGCTGACGCTACCCCACGCCTGAACGACGTCGCTTAACAGCACAAAGTGTGTTGTTACGCGACTGTTACTATGTTGTGTCGGGTAGTAAAGTGGTGAAATGCGCACCGAAAAGTGCGGTCAAAACAAGACCACCAGCCCGATATGATGTTGTTCGTCCGAAACAAGGGACTTGGGTAGGTGGTAATGCCTGACGTCTTAGAGCGCCTCTGCGCGACGGCACGGCGAGCTCGTAGCTCGCGTTGCTCGGCGTTCGGCGGCTGCTCAGCTTCTGCACACAAAACAAAAACTTCGTCAGGACTGCGTATTCCAAGGCACTGGTCTGCAACTAGCGTCGGAACGATGACCCGAGTGAGACGGCAATAGTGCGGGGACTATTGCGGTCTCACTGGGAGATACTGGCGGAGCTGTAGACAGGTGTGCACGGCGTGGCGGCACAGGTCGGAATGTGTGAGTGAAAAGACCACTGCTAGTTTAATGGGTATTTTTTAATACCCGTTAAACTACCTGCAAATAGTGTTATCACTAATTTCATCAATTTATAGTTGCTTAGTGTAAACTTGTAAATAATAAATAGGTGCTTTAGAATCAAAAATTTTATTTATTTATTTGGAATAACTAACAGCTACATTATCAGTACTAATATTATAAATGCGAAAGTAACTCTGTCTGTCTGTCTTTTACGCTTTCACGCCAAAACTACTGGATCGATTTGAATGAAATTTGGTATGGAAATAGAGAGAAGAGTGGAATAGAGACACGGGAAATAACATAGGATAGATTTTATCCAACTGCGCAACAAGAGATTAATGTTTTTGCGCCATAACCGAGATACGCGCGGGCAGAGCCGCGCCCGGAAAGCTAGTACATAATATTTGGATATTGGTTACATTTACAGAATTTTTAATAATGCAGCCAACGGCGCTATTTAACATATTATGTAAAAATATGCAGCCAGAGAACTTTGTTAGTGCTATTAATAAACACAAAAATGGTTAATAAAGACATTTGCTCAGTCAGAAGACAATACAAGTTACGAAATAACAATCTTGTAAGAAAAGAAAGAAGAAAAAGAAATACTTAGTATATAAACGTTAAATATTTACAGGTATTCCATATTTGAACAATCGTTCTCAAAAAGTAAAAGAAATATATTTTGTTTAAATTTAGACAAGGGACATGCAAATATATAAACTGTATCAAAATTAACATTATATGAATCGACTAAACGATGTATAGGGGAGAAAAGGCCCGCATTAGTGTTATAACTACTAAGAGCAAAAAGTATTCTAGAGCGAGCTTCTCGTAAATTGGGTGTTCTTGGAACAACGTAACATAACTTACGTACATATGTAATCTATATTGTTATGGGCAATATGGACAAATTATATTAGGTTAGATATTAAAATAATTATTATAGTAGTTGTCTTCAAATATAAACGTAAATTAAAATTCTCAATACTAAAGTATACGACAGTCTGAAGTTTTCGAAGCAGTGATAGCTCAGTGGCTTTGGCTATGGACTGCCGCGTAGCAGGTCTATGGTTCGAATCCCGCCGCAGGCTTGAGCTTCACCGCATGGTGGAAGGGCATTTTGTGAACGCCCGCCTGGCTAGCGACCACCCTCAAGTAGAAAATCTGTCGCCAAGCACCTAACGGTGTGTTCCGGCAGCTGTCCTTGAGAGCCAGAGTAATTCTTGGTTAAGCCTGTTTAACACCTTCGACCACATCATCACTTACCATCACGTGAGATTGTGGTCAAAGGCAACAAAAAATATCAGCTACAAAAAAAAAAAAAAAGTCTAAAATGAATATTGTATAATTTATTTTATGCACATTCTATTGTGATCTCATCATTCAGTACTGCATTTGTATGTGTATGATAATTTGAATACTTGCGATGATAGGTTAGTAGCGACAGATGCAATGGGCGAAAATGGTTCAGGCAAGTTGAAAATGAAATTAATTCTTGTTCCGAATTTATCGAAATTTAGCTTCATCTGCCAAATCGCGCGATCGGTTGATATGTGCGCTAGGACGCCTTTGGTACCTAACTAATACCACTATTAACCATATTATTAATATTCATTGTCCGGCAGGACTCTGATTGCGCAGCTTAGAAGGATATTAGAGAGTAATTGCTGTGATTATTGGCGCGCTGACGGGAATAGCAATTAAGTCGGGAGGTATAGTTGTGTCTGGAACTCAAACTACATAGTATATACTACTATATAGTCTGGGCTAGGTGAATATTATTTGACAACTAGTGCAGTTGTGCACATAGTTAATTTTCAGTTGTAGTATATTCTTTTGTCATATTCAATTTCATATTCAGTAATTCAGGTCCGGACCGCATAAAGTGTCTTTTTCAAAGGTACAATCTATTTAATGTCATGAATATGAAGGTGAATTTGTCTATTTGCCTGTCAATATTCATGGTACGACTACGGAAAACAATCTTTTACTTACTTTGTTTTTTAGTAGCTTGGAGACGAACATAAAAAAATCCGAAAATTATGGTTAATTTTTTGTTGAATCATTTTTTTCCAAATTTTTAAACGATTTTTTCGATAATAGTGAGCTCTTATTTATAAGGCACATGATAACCATTTTATCATTGACACTCTTCGTACACTCTTTTCATTGTTACTCAACGACTTTACACTTTTGTTAAGGCTGTGTGAACAAAAAATCACGACCAAGTTGTTGGATTAATACTTATGTGCTATATTTAATATGAAGATAATTAAAAGAACACCACTTTAATTGAAGATTCAGCTTTTGGCTACATACATCTATGGCGAGATATACAAAATATTAAACAATGATGTTAATTTGTTGGGGTCAATGGCGCCTAAAATTAAGGCTGACCTTGAGAACAAATTGGTGAACCTCCCTGATAACACCAAACATACACAATGCAATAGTAAATAGCCCACGTACCTTAAGCAATCCGCGTTACGCCAACAAATCCTTCAAGTTGGGATTTGCAGCAGACGTCGTTCTTGGCGTTCTTATATGGCGACCGGCCGGCGACACACAAATCCAAAAAAACGGGAAAAAGACTTGCCCAAAATTTGTTTCACTCACTGCACTGTGACGTACTCACAATACTGAGTATAAATCAAATGTTATTCATGTGTCTTCCACTATTCAAATAAATTAATAAATAATAACACGGAACGGCGATGTGCATTATTTAGAGAGTAAAATCGAATGAATAGTCCACACTATACCCTCTATATAAAAATATTTGTTGCGAGCATCTTGTATGGCTTTTGTAGGTATATTATAACACCATATATTTACGACACTACTAACGCCATCTCTGGGATCTGTTCAGCTAAAAACTCAGAAAGCAGCTGATACGATGGTCTCTGCAGCATATTGGCCTGAGGGTTCATCAATTTAGAACTAAGGTATAATAACAAATACTTTTAAAAGTATCCTAAAAAACATTAAATAATATTTAAATAAAACACTTAAAAAAGCATAAAATTATATATCTAGTGACAATTCCGCCTAATTTTCCTGTTATCTACGTGACGTCATAAACATCACGCAGCCTAACCGGAAGAATTAACGATCGAGACCGTGCGCTCGGTAAGTCAAGACCTCCTGAAGATGCTTCGTTTAGAAGCGAAACTAGTCGGGTATTCTTCCGGTTAGGCTGCGTGATGTTTATGACGTCACGTAGATAACAGGAAAATTAGGCGGAATTGTCACTAGATATATAATTTTATGCTTTTTTAAGTGTTTTATTTAAATATTATTTAATGTTTTTTAGGATACTTTTAAAAGTATTTGTTATTATTAAATATGGATTTCCGCAAAGTAACGCCTGAATCTATTCATTAACTAAGGTATAGGAACATTATATATGAAAAAAATATTACTTACATTAACAAGGCATTGATTTCACCAATGACCATGCGATCATGTGATGGTTACCATCATTCGCTTACCAAACATAGCTTACATTATAGCTACAAGCGCGATAAAACTTTTAAATTTTGTATTTCTTGCCGTAGACATGACTTTCTATAGCTCTGGAACTCTGTTTAGTCCTAAATCAACGCTATCCTGGATCAAAATCCTTTGTGACTTGTTTACGGATGGATGGAACTGTTCTGTAGGTTTTAGATATTGTAAACGTTCTGAGTATGTAAAGTCTATAATTGTAAATTAAGCATGTGTAAATTATTTAATTTTAATAGCAAATTCTTATTGACATTCGTTGTATTATGTTTATTTAATACTATAATATATAGTCTGTTGACTGAATAGCTTTAATTAATTTTGAGACTATGTACTAAGTATAATATGATTAATTATTGTAAGTGGTATGTCCGTTATAATTATTTACATAAATAAGTGTATGCCACAGATGACAGAATAGCCAATTAACTACTTTGTGTTATCTTCTCTTGTTCCAGATGGAGCGATTACCCGAGCTGCCGCGTTGTTGCATCGCGAATTGCCTGTACTTTATTTCATTTTCGGACTTACTGATGAGTACCTGTTAATTTAATTAATCATGAAGTCGAGATTATAGTACAATGTCCCAAGATTAGAAAGTTTCACTACAACCACGATGCTTGGTATAAAAATTAAGATAAGCTACACAATGACCTGCGCACTTGCTTCTCGCCATCTACTCTTATCTGGCGACCAGAGCACAGTTTAAAAAACCACGGGCCACGTTGGCCACAAACAGAAATTCTATCTTTCAACTTTCAGTTCAAACGTGGTGGGAACCACAAACAGTTCCATCGACCATTAAGAATCGCTAAAATACCTTCTGGGAATTCAAGTGACAAGGTAACCAATATTTTACAAGTTGCAGATCTTCGACAGCTTAAAAATTAAATAGCATGTTCCATTCGCAACCAAGTATGAGCTACAAATTTTTCATTTAAAGCACGAATCGAAGCCACCCTTGAGGATGTTGTTCATGACGTTATAGTCACTAAAAGCTTCCAACTTTGTTGTTTACCTAAATTTGTCGAAGCAGGACTGTATTTAGACACATACATCAATTGCATTCAAATCAGATTTGTTTTTACAATTTGTTCGCTGCCTTCCGAACATTATCTATTTAGGGAAGCAACGGTGGCGCGTGGTTTCAAAAATCCAAGAAATGACCTGCATTTCCTAATGATTCTATGAGGATGTACAGTCGCCTGCAATAACAAGTATACACTTCGTAATTTTCAAAATAATGTAATGTCAATTATTTACCGAAGTTAACATTAACATGCGTAAAACAAATCAAATTATTCTATGATTTTAGTTTTTGTGTACATATAGAGAAACAGAAGTCTTTGCCACAATTTTGAAAATGACAATATGTATAATATATTATTACAGGCGACTGTACCTACGCAAATACTATTTGAAGCAATATTATACACAAGCTACACTTCACAACCCGATGCTGTAATAGTAACATTAACAAAACGACCACGCAAACAGCCCTACCACAAAGCCGACCAAGCAAACTCGTCAACCAATTAGCCGCATCATTTAATGCAAATGCGATAGAATATCGACGGAACGGTCAACAAGCTATCCGAGCCATCAGTTTTATTGTAATCCCCTGAATTAACTGTCAAATGGTTACAGACACGTATCGAATCGTATTTAAATGCGCTGGATATGTATAGATAGGTAAATTGTTGTTGATATATCTTCGTCTCTGCTTCTACCCTTATCTCACTCTAGATGAGGTCGTCCGAACTCTTCTACTTACTTGTACTCCCTTACCACTGCTTTATTGGCTGCCATCTCAGAGCTCTAAGAGTCCATGCAACAGTTTTTGTCCACAAATAATTGTTAGTACAGTCTTCACCAACGAGATTCCAAAGCCTGTAACGGAGTGGCATACGCCACGAGCCTGAGTCGCACGGTGGTAGGGCGTTTTGCAAATACCAGTCTGGGTAGCAAATACCCAAAAGTCGAAAATCTGTTGCCAAACATCAACAATCATTGAGAGCCAGTAATTCTAGGTTAGATCTATCAACCACATCATCAGTTACCATGAGATGAGATCATGCTCAAAAGATAACCTAGCAGCAATAAAAAGACTGAGTGCTGCACAAAAAGGTATATTTATTCAGAGATTGGGACAAATTTTTTTCTAAGATACCTAAATACTCAGAAAATATTTAATTGAGTGCCTGGAAATCAGGGTCACTTATTTACCAAAATAACAAAGCTCAATACTTGTACTTTTTATCCGAGTTTGACCTAATACCAACTGACAAAATACAGAATTACTTAGAAAGTATTTAATATTAATGCTCGACCTACGCATTTCTATGTTCTCTGAGTACGATATTAATATTCAATGTAGCTGTAATAAATAAAACATGGCTTCACATTGAAAACGAAGTCGGTTCTTTTGTTCCTGATATTCCTAGATAAATTTGATTTAATTTACCCAAAAAGGAACTTACTTGATTTTTCTACGAACTTATTGAAATACAAAACTTTCCTGTTTATATGCCCTTAGTTTATATTTTTTCTGACTTTACTGCTGCGAGTGAGAAAAGGCACGAAATGATTGAATATCCAGTGCCGTCCAGTTTCTGCAACGAATTCATATATATATAAAATAAATGTTTTTAGCTATTGACCTTAAATTCACAAGCCAAATTTAAGCTAAGAGACATTTTAAGCCGATTCAACTTACGGTTTTTTACATCGAGAAGGCGTCTCGACCAATTTCGCGACTTTTATAGTCACTTCGTCACGGAGTGCGTCCCCACGACTGCGCCCACGCATGTAATGCATAAATAATAATAACTGCACAAATATAAGCTAGGCAAAATTTTAAGTTATTGATTACCCAGTTATGAATAAGATAGTCAATCTGTAACTAAAACAGAAAAGCCAAAGTAAAATATTTTACTTTGGCAACAGAAAAGCCAAAGTAAAATGTTTTACAGGAATTATCTAAAGCTAAATGTGTTTTGCTCATCATCATCATTATCATCAGCCGGAAGACTTCCACTGTTGAACAAATGCCTCCCCCATAGAACGCCACAAAGTACGGCTATAAGCCGCTTGTAACCATTGGCTACCCGCGACTTTTATGATGTCGTCAGTCCATCTAGTGCTCACATACCATTAAATTATTGATTGCATAAATATTTTACTAAACTCTTCGCATAACAATACTACACATAATTGCTTATTTTAATCAGAAGCTTTGCAAACTCAGCTAAATGAGTTTATCAAACATTTTTATAATACTATTTCCTAAAATATTATCTTATACCAACAATAGTTTGAATAAATGAACTGGTTTGAGGTTTCCATTAAAACCAGTTTAACTACTTTAATTTTTACACAGCAAATTTTAGCTTAACATTTACTACCCATAATAGTTCAACTATGACACTATATGTTTCAGTGCCCATATTCATACGGGTGTTGGCAATGCGGTTTTCTTAACAGCCACAGCTGACTCACACATGGGCACCTTTTTAAATATCAATATATAGGCAATGGTAAGCCTGTCAATAATTTTACCACACTACGTAAAAGTGTTGAAAGAGACAGTTAAACTTACTAACTACTTACTAGGACTTGATTAAACATTCCTGTCCGGGCTGTTTCAACCAGGTGCGTGGCGATAAACTTTTCAATAGATGCCGTTCATTAATTCTAGCCATTTTCGTTGACTATTCATTCAAAGTCCTTCTAACTGCGCAGGTGAGACCACTCATTAAAAATTCACGAAAGCGATTCTACGAATGTTTTACGACTTGTTACGTTGGTGGGGATGTTTTACTCGTTTTGTTGAACTGTGCCAATGTTGACGTGAAACAAAATTCATACTCTACAAAGATTTGGATGATTAAACGGGGTGGTAACGAGTCCTAGAATATGTAAATTGTCATTTACATAACGAGTAACATGAAATGTGGTTTGTATCTGTTCTACCTGTCCTTTCGCAGAATTGAATAGAAATATGAGGATTAAATTAAATTGAATTGAAAGTTGACAATTGAAGTTATGGGAGTTCGGTCGCCAATTATTTTCTCTATTATATAATCGAAAGAATAAAGAAACATAATATGTTTTGTATTACGAACACAATGCAATAATGCGTAACTAAGTATGTAATCAAAAGAGTGATTTATTTGAAAATCAGCAACGATTTATGGGCCGTATAATTAAATACTGTACTGTATTAGCCGAATTGTCCTCTGCTATACACAGCCTGCCCCATTAAGGGGGGATTTGCCATAATCCACGCTCAGTTTACGTCTTTGGGATCGCAGTTTAAGATATCAGTTCCGCAGAAGGCGCTGCTAAATAATGAAAAGTGTACCTTTCAATATTTAACTATAGCCGCCTCTTACGACACCCACAGGTAGCAATAAGGGGGTAACATTCGAGCCCGGCACTCCACGGGGTACAATTAATACCTATCATATACAATAATTTAAGTAGCTCTGCGGCTACTTCGACGGAGCAACTCAAGCGGCGCAAATATGCTAACCTCGGTATGGGTTACATATTTGAGCCGTTTGGTGTAGAGACGTGGGGACCGGTAGCTCATCGTATTTCCCCGAACTTATCTGAGCGCTTGGTCGACGAGACGCGTGATCAAAATGCTGGCACATATTTGACTCAACGAATAAGCTTTGCAATTCAACGGGGCAATGCTGCCAGCATGCTGAGCACGCTGCCAACTGGTGTGTGGGCTGGAGCATTTAGACTGCCTACGAGTCTGCTATGACGTATAGGTTGTCTAAAAGGTTTTATTGTAGTAGCTGTAGTGTTGTATATAGTTCGTAGTATTTTGTTTAATAAAAGCATACCGCCAGTTAAAAAAATGAAGTACCTACATGAATAATCAAATGGTTGCCAACCCGTACAAAAATCAAATCGTATAATTTATGACCAAACGAACTTGAAAGAAGTGACGGTCAATCATTATAATGTATCACATCATTTATATTTTTGCTATCGTTTTGAACAAGCACGCGGCCTACCTAGTGTTTAGTGGTAAATCTGCCTATAACATATGCAGTTGGTCACAAGTGGTGAACTTCACTGCACCCATCTTATACTTACTCACTCATAGATAGTATTTAATAACCAAAAAAAAATAAGTATTCGTTCGCGCCCTCCCGAAAATTTTTTCAATTGAATTTTCTCACTTAATGTTTGAATTTTAGGTTCTTCAAATATCGAGGCTATTCGCGTACAAATTGGGGTCAAAATAATTTGTAATGTTTCTCGTTCTATCTTATTAACTAGTTATTGCCACCAATGAATATATTTATAAATATGACTATAAGCACTATTGTGTCTGAACCGAAAATCATATTTTACTAATTATTGAAGAACAAAATTGAATGTCCCGGGCGCACCCTATGACTGTTAAAATTGAAGCACAAGGTTTTGGCTCGACGGAGTGTATGGCCTAGTGGATTAGGTATCCAGCATGATATCGGGAGACGCAGGTTCCATTCCCACCAAGGACAATTTTTTGCTCCACTTTCTCAATTTGTAAAATTTTTCGCCAAAAGAAATTACGCTTACCCATAATAAGTTTTTAATTTGAATTACATAAAAAAGTATCATTACCTATGTAAAAACACAAGATAAAAAAAAATCTAGCAATAAAACAAAAAACAAAGTATTTCCCGCCATAGAAGTCATGGTTCGTCTTGAAATACTATCTGTATTTGCTTTCACCTGGAAGGCTTCTATGTTGTGTGCAAATATTACATTTGAACAGCGCTGTACTATGTCAATAGCTAGGTAATGCTACACGTTTCGGCTTCACACCTAAGTGCAGGATGCACCATAAAACGTTTAGATTGGCATTAAAAGCGTTTCAAGCTGCCATCTACATGCTTTGCTTCTGATCGTAACTTGTAGTATTTAACAGCTTTATTGATGTTTGCATTAAGCTATCGAGTCGGTATCTGAGTTTAAGTAGGATATCAATAATCTACCTACGAACGCTATATGATGTGATGACGCTTAAAATCGCTTTGAGTTTCGATTAAGAATTTTTTTCTTCCATTTCTTATTTGACCACAAATACCTTAATTGCCCATGTTTATTCAGATATGTTTTAGTCCACGTAACCAGGTGGTAGGTGGTCGGTCTCTTCAGCAAGATTCCGCCTTGGGTACCACAGCAGTGTCAGATATTCTGCGTCGAAACAATAGTTTGCAAACACTGTGTTTAGGCGTAAAGGCAACTGTAACATGTGAAATTACCAGTTAAATAAGACATAAGAACTAACGTCTTGGAGTGACGAGTGCAGTGCCAATAGAATGAGAATATTGACACTGCAATACTTATAGAACTTAGACTGGTTCGCTCATCACCTCCTTAAATAAAAAAGTGATAGGGAGCGAATATTTTGACATTCATTTTCCAAACTTTTACAGTTTTAAGCTCTGGACTAATAATAAAACTTATTTTCTGTACAACCTAATTACTAGGATTGTTTTTTCATGGGATTGTAAAGGAACATGCACTAGGCCTACCTGTTGATAAGCCTCTGCCTATAACAGATGCATTTCGTCACAAGTGACGAATTTCACTGCGCCCATTATCCTGACACTTAAAATTGGTGTGGCATAGAGAGAAACAATCATACCCACTTCAAATATTTTTAAATATATTACTACGGTTATAAGTTGCTTACTGTATATAGATGATAACTTTCAGCTAGTAGAAATAACTCAGTCAACCCTTTATAATGTAGTGACAAATATACATACATACATAACATCACGCCTCTTTCCCGTAGGTGTAGGCAGAGACCAATGATTTCTACTTACTACGATCCTAGCATATCTCTTTCGCTTCATCTACATTCATCAATCCTTTCATACATGAGCGTCGGTTTAGGGTACTCCCTTTTTTCAAAACGTCTTCAGTTTGTTGTGTTGTCAAATATAGTAGTAGAGTAATCCAAAACTTAGGCGAGAAAACGAGATAGCGGTCAGAAAACAGCTCTCAAAAAGCAACAAGGCAGCGCCCAACGAAACTTTTTCTCAATAGCATCCAACAATAACAGTGTCCCGATAGCACACTGTCCCAATAGCACAGTCTCCTTATAGCACATACCAATAGTACAGTCTCCTTATAGCACAGACCAATAGTACAGTCTCTTTATAGCACAGACCAATAGCACAGTCTCCTTATAGCACAGACCAATAGTACAGTCTCCTTATAGCACAGACCAATAGCACAGTCTCCTTATAGCACAGACCAATAGCACAGTCTCCGTATAGCACAGACCAATAGCACAGTCTTCCCATAGCACAGTCTCCCAATAGCACCTGATGTCTAATCCGGTATGAGAACACCGTTAATGTGCTATCCTGAACTGAATATCCGCGCTTACTAAAAGTAAACTTTACATGTTTTATTTTAAATTAAACCGGTGTTTGGTTTGTTGCCATGTTTTACTTATCATCTAACTACCCTTGTTAAAATTGTGGGATTCCCTAACTACACAGAAGACAATAATATATTCTTGTTGAGAAATAAAATTCTATAAACAGATATATGAAAAAAATTATGTCTTCACTAACAACGTAAACAACAGCACAGGGGTCTAATTATAAAAAGTTTTGGCTTCGTCTTTTTCGGCCAGCCCACGCGCTCGTCTGACGCCAACACGCCGTAGAAAGATTTTGCTTTTTACTTTGAAGTAAATAACAGATTAAACACAAAAAGTTTAGAATTAAATTATTTCTATGAATATAGAGCTTAGTATAATATACTTTAATAAGTCAATGTTAAAACCGTTCTACTATGAATAAAAACTATTTTTAGTTTTCTATTCTCCTAACCCACTCTATATTTAAATAAGGCACATAGCCAAAGTGTTGCCACAAACGAAAACTCCGGAGGTGCGATCCATTTCTTGACTGTATTCTCATATACTGGGTTTCTTTACTCTAAATTACAAAGATAATTTATTTACCATTAAAATGAGATACGTAAATAAACATCGTTGCTGAAAATTAGATGGTACAACGTTTACGCGTTCAATTTCATCAAATTTAATTTAATTTGTTGGTTTTGCTTAAGACTTATACTCGCGAAGGCTCCATGACTTAAATTACATGCTACCACAGAATTAATATAGGTAGTACTAACGTTACGCTACTGTACCTTTTGTTGTGGAATACAATCTTGAGAACAGCCAAGAATAATACACAAAAGCTCTGTTTCGTATTGAAAAATAAATAAGCACCTGTCATTATGGAATTATAAATTATATATAACTTCAACTTCTTTTTATGTAGCTTCTGTGGGCTTGCCACAATTTTGCCAATACTGTATGGACAGAGAAACAACAAATAAAAAAAGAGTGACCGGTGGCTGGACTTGGCACCACGCAACATAACTCAACACAAAACAAATTAGCTATGCCGTACAGTTGTTCTAATTACTGGAATTTGCAATTTATACTATCACCTCCTCTGCTGGCTACTGTAAACACTCCTCTGAGCAAATGCCACAATAAAGTTAGGTGAAATACTATTTGACATCAGCAACAATTACTAACGACGACTACCTACATTAAAATTAAACTAATTTTGCCATCGACCTTGAGCCATTCTTTGATATGTAAAGGAGTTAAGATGGCTAGGGTTGGTGCCAGGGTCACCATTACAATCCACGACTGCGACATGACCGCGACATGACCACGACATGACCAGGACATGACCACAACATAGCCAGGACATGACCACGATATGCTCATGACATGATCATGACCTAACCATGACATAACCGTGACATGAGCCGTCCATAGTAGTCATAATAGGTAAATAAATAAGAACCAGCACAGCCTGAAACTGACAAGCCTCTAATGGCTTTGGCCAGCATGTACCACATTAGTCAGTAGACCGGGCATTTTGGACACTGTAACCATATACTATATCTAACTAATTCTCCTATGTAGTTAATTGCCTCAAATCAAAGTGCATTTCTCAAAAAAATCAGAGCAATGAAAAGTTTCAATCGCAAGGAAACTCCCCCAAATAAACAACAATGAAAAATCATTTATGGGGACATGCGATGCTCGTATTAGGGATCCGTGATCGACAAGAGCACAATAACACGCAGGTCTGTTGTGCATTGTGCAACTTTATAAGCATGATGATTCCTAGAAAATAAACATTTACTATTACTCGTACCTGGAAAAATACCGTCCTAACGTTTAAAATCTCACGTAATATATTTGCTATTAAAGGAACTATTGCAACAATATATTTAATTGAAGTGCCAAAAAATCTTATTGTGTAGGTATGTAGGTGGAGAAGTAGTCACTCGTAGTTTTGTATGGATTGTGAAGATGAACTTTAAGGACATATAACCTAAATAATTCGTATGATGTGTAATATATTTTGAATGGTGTATCCGATTCCATGGTGGAAGGTCATTGTACAAATGGCCGACTGTGTAGCTACCACCTTCATGAAGAAAAATTGACGCCGTGCAAGTACCTAAGTTGTTTGTGGCTTTTTCCATTCCAGGTTAAGTCAAGCCACCGTATTCTACCACAATGTCACAGATCATAAAACAGATTTGAGTAAAGTTAAAATGCGGTATATGACAATTGTTTTTCATTCCGACCTGTGCCGCCACGCCGTGCACACCTGTCTACAGCTCCGCCAGTATCTCCCAGTGAGACCGCAATAGTCCCCGCACTATTGCCGTCTCACTCGGGTCATCGTTCCGACGCTAGTTGCAGACCAGTGCCTTGGAATACGCAGTCCTGACGAAGTTTTTGTTATGTGTGCAGAAGCTGAGCAGCCGCCGAACGCCGAGCAAAGCGAGCTACGAGCTCGCCGTGCCGTCGCGCAGAGGCGCTCTAAGACGTCAGGCATTACCACCTACCCAAGTCCCTTGTTTCGGACGAACAACATCATATCGGGCTGGTGGTCTTCTTTTGACCGCACTTTTCGGTGCGCATTTCACCACTTTACTACCCGACACAACATAGTAACAGTCGCGTAACAACACACTTTGTGCTGTTAAGCGACGTCGTTCAGGCGTGGGGTAGCGTCAGCCAAACCCGTCTGAACGATCAAATCCGCCATTTGCTGCGGTCGCAGTGTGACACCCTACGGTGACAACGGCCACTGTTGTTGTTTTGGTTTAACCTTGCACCGTGGCCTTTCCCGCTTCACGGGTCAGCCGAAGCAAGCTGGGCTCCGGGATTACTGGCCTTGGGGTCGCCCCTAGTCAACCCCGGAGTAGCGCTTAGGAGCACCCCTCTCCGCCGAGAAAAAAGCTCGGAGAGGGTACACAACTAGGGCACACCCTAGGTACACACTCCCTCTCACACAGTGAGCTCACAAGGTGTGTGAGGGAATTCAAACCCTTGATAGGGCGTCCTGAGTATTCCCCTCAGGATGCAGTCCCGTCCCTCTAACGGTGAGGTGCAGGTCCTTCAGACCTTCGCCCTCCGCCACCCCGATCTGTATGTTGCTCATATGCAACTCCTAGAAGAGGAAGCGAGTGCCCGCCTCACGGACACTCTTATTGCTCCCTCCGGGACTTCAATCCCGGAGGCCAACGTCCCTCCTCTGACCCGGTCCTTCTCAGAGGACAGCCCGCTTTCGCCCGCCCCGGGCCCGGACAATAGACGCACGGTGGCAGCCCCTCCCCGTGAGAGGTCTCGCTCGCGCTCACCGATCGGGAGGCCAGCGAGCACCCGTCCCTCCATCGCCGTTGTCGAGCCCACTTCGGACTCCGAAACGGAGATGGAAGTAGATCCGAGTCGCGCCTTACGCACTGACTCGGACTCCGATAACGACGGCTATACCGTCGTTGACCGCAAACGCAAGCGTGCTCCTAAAGCCGCTAGTTGCGCAACTTCCGCCCCTCCCGCCAAGGCACCCGCTAAGGCCCCCGCCTCCGGCAAGAAGCCGACCCCCGCCCCGCGCCCCGCGTCTCCTCCCTCCGCTCCGGCCACTACTGCCGCGTCCCCTCAGGACGCGAGCGCGCGCCGCGAAAAACCGCCTCCACCCCTGTTCATTCAGGACAAAACCAAATGGGACATGCTGTCCCGTTTAGTTTCGGATCGTGGGATCCATTACACTAATGCCCGCTCCACGCAGCAGGGCATTAAAGTTCAAGTGCCCACCATTAGCGACCACAGAGCGCTAACAAAGCTCCTCCGTAAAGAGAGCATAAGTTTTCACACTTATGCGCTCGAAGAGGAGAAAGTCCTCCGAGTGGTCATCCGCGGTGTGCCCAAGGAGGTACATACCGATTCGGTATGTGCCGACCTGAAGGCACAAGACTTCCCCGTACATGCAGTTCACCGCATGTACAGCGGGAAGGACCGCAGTCCCTACGATCTAGTACTCGTAGTACTAGATCGTACACCTGAAGGCAAGGCCATTTTTAATTTAAAAAAGGTCTGTGGCCTCTCAGGACTCGATGTCCAAGCCCCATACAAAAATGGGAGTCCCTCGCAGTGCCATAACTGCCAACTATACGGGCACGCCTCCCGTTTCTGCTTCGCTCGCGCTAGGTGCGTTAAGTGCCTAGGCGATCACGCGACAGCAGCGTGCACTCGCACCCGGGATTCACCGGACCCACCCAGTTGCGTTCTATGCGGTGCTCAAGGGCATACCGCGAATTACCGTGGTTGCCCTAAAGCACCACGAGTGAACCACAGGGTGGCAAGGCATAGGCCGACCCGTCCCTCTTACGACCGTTACCAACGGGTAAGCCCTAAACTAACGGTAGTACCTGCCTCACAGGTAATACCCGCACCGCTCCCAGCCCGTAACGCATGGTCTAAACCACCCAGTATGGTTAAGACCGTCGCTACCGCCCGCGCCCCGGCCCACGCGCCCGCACCCGCGCCCGCACCCGCACCCGCCCGCGCCGCGGCCCCTGCCCGCGCACCGGCCCCGGCTCGCCCCGCGCTCCCGGCACCCGTCGCCAACACCATTCGCGCGCCTCCCCGCGCCGCTTCCCGGCCACAAGCTCCACCTATGCCATTGATGGCTGCCCCTCTTCAAGAGGCAATCAACCTAGTCAGCGATCTGGCTATGTCGGTTGACATCAATGAGGTACAAGAGCTATTCCACAAGATGCAATACGCTCAATCCCCAGCGGACGTGATCCAATACACATTGGAACACGCGAACTTACTAAGCGCCCTTAAGCGCTTCGTTCCCCAGGCCCCTCCCCAGTACAACCACTATGGGTAGTACAACCGCACGCACGAAACCGCGCTCAGTTTCGTTAGCGTCATTCAACGCTAACGGTTTCTTTAGACAACGTGACCTTGTCCACGACTTTTGTTGCACCCACCTTATCGACATTATATGCGTGCAGGAAACCCTTCTAAAACCGGGGAAGGCGAACCCTAGGTTTGCCAATTACAGAACGGTACGTGATGATAGAGTGAACTCCCGTGGGGGAGGCACTCTTATCTATTACAAAAGGTCCCTGCACTGCATCCCCTTACCTACCCCGACTCTTGTTAATATGGAAGCATCTTGTTGCCTTCTAGCTATGACTGGTCATCAACCTATAGTCATAGCGTCCTGTTACCAAGCTTGTCAAAAGCCGATCGTCCGAGCTGACTTAGAAGCATTGTTCTCATTAGGAAGCGCCGTCCTTCTGATTGGCGACTTCAATAGTAAGCACATCCTATGGAATTGTAACGTCAACAATCCCAGAGGCATCGCACTTGAAAAACTAGTCGCAGAACTTAATTTTGACATAATTGCGCCCACTGAGCCCACTCACTACCCTCACACGGAAGACTTTCGACCTGACTTGCTTGACATGGCACTACTCAGAGGCGTAACACTCCAGTTACGCTCCATAGAAGTGGTTCACGAGCTTCACTCTGACCACCGACCCATTATACTGCGACTAGGTCCCGACCCAACAACAGACCTCCCCCGCCCCACTAAGACGATAGTGAACTGGAAGCAATTAGGCGTTGCCCTAAAGGCTATCAGTTCACCGGACCTTGACAAGATCCCTGACGACATCCTGACTAAAGATGACGTAACCCTTGCGATCGATTCGTTCACTAATCACCTCTCCACCGTAGTAGGTGCATCCGCAAAGGAGGTCATGGTGCCGGACGACCGGCGCCTTGTCATTCCAGCGGATGTGAGACGATTAGTGACGGAAAGTAAAGCAGTGACCCGACATTACGACTCTTACCCCAGTAAAGAGAACAAAACTAAGAAACGCCACTTTGAACGCATGGTTCAAAGTCGCATGTCTGAGTTGCGTGATCAACAATGGGGTGACAAACTTTCAAACCTCGTGCCAAGCCACCAGGCTTATTGGGACTTGGCGCGAGGTATGAAAGGAAGTAACTACAACGACATGCCTCCCTTATACAGACCAGTCCCACTAGTCCCAGCGTTCTTTGACGAAGACAAAGCTGAGTGCCTAGCTGATAGCCTAGAGGCTCAGTGTTCCCCTAACGTAGATCACGTTGACCAAGCTCACCTCGATTCGGTGGATGCTGAAGTCGAACGTAAAAGCTCTGTGGTCACCTCTGAACTCCCACCAATCACCTTAGCGACTTACGCTGAGGTGGCGAGACTGATCAAGGCCCTCCGACCGCGCAAATCCCCCGGTGCCGATGGCATCTCCAACAGGGTTCTTAAAACCCTCTCTCCTCCTCTCATCCATCTCCTAGTCAGCATCTTCAATGCTGCTATGAGCCACTGCTTATTCCCAGACACCTGGAAATGTGCAAATGTCATTGGCATTCACAAACCAGGCAAAAGCTCATCTGACCCCACCAGTTACCGCCCCATCAGCCTCCTCAGTGCCTTAGGCAAACTTTACGAGCGGTTACTTGCAAACCGTCTCCAGTCCCATGCTAAGGAACACCACCTTATCCCAGATGAGCAGTTTGGTTTCAGGCCCGGACACTCATGCGTCCAACAGGTGCACCGCCTCACGGAGCACATCATTGAGGGCTTTAACAAGTACCCCAAACCCCAGACAACGCTAGCAGTCTTCCTCGACGTAGCGAAAGCTTTTGACAAAGTCTGGCACAATGGCTTGATTTACAAGCTATACCAATTTGGCGTGCCAGAACGTCTTGTGCTCATCCTACAAAACTTCCTTAAAGCCAGAAGCTTTCGCTATCGCGTGGAAGGCACCCTCTTCTCCCCCCACCCAGTCAGAGCCGGAGTCCCTCAGGGCTCCGTGCTATCACCCATTCTATTCGCGCTGTATACCAGCGACATCCCACGCTCTCAGCCTAACGTCCTATTAGCCCAATACGCGGATGATACCGCTATTTATACCACTGGGTGGCATATCAGTAGAAAGTCCATTCCCGCCCTCCAACGGGCCATCACCGAGATCGGTGACTGGTTCCGTAAATGGCGCATCGCGGTCAACCCAGTTAAAAGTGCAGCTATGTACTTTACTGAGAAGGGCCGCCCCCGTTACCCGCAACCTTTAACTTTGTTCGACCAACCCATCCCCTGGGTTAGTAAAACAAAATATCTCGGAGTCACCCTTGATCGTCATCTCACCTTTAACGATCACATAACAACCGTCCGTAACAGAGCGGCCTTCGTAATGGGTCGCCTTGGTCCCCTACTTCGCAAAGAGAGTAAAATGTCTCTTAGTAATAAGAAGACACTTTACACTGCCTGCATCCGCCCCATCATGACTTACGCATCAGTAGTGTTTAGTCATGCTAGTGAGGCCCACCTTCATAAACTTCAAGTCATCCAAAACCGTTTTCTTCGTAATGCAACCGGCGCCCCGTGGTATATCCGGAACACCGAGTTGCATTGCGACTTAAACCTTCCCTCTCTAGCGCAGTTCAATAAGGACTGCGCCCGCCGATACTTTGATCGAGCGCCCCACCACCCGAACCCATTGGTTGTCCAGGCATCGAACTACTCGACTGCCTCTTCTATCCCATTTTTCAAACCCCCCCGTCGCCGACCACGGCAGGTATTAGACGACCCGGATGACCCCATCGCAGCCATTACGTTGGCAGCTTTAGCGTTATCCGCAAGTCGTCGAGGTAAAATCCCCAGGTGTGAGGTAATCAGAGGTCACACAATCAAACACCGAGCTCGCCGGCAAGCTCGAGGCAAAAACAAGGTCACGATAAATTGCTCTCCAAATAGTCAAAGAGTATTATTCAGTAGGGCCCAATTGTGCAACACTGCAGTTGCACAGAGGCATTTTGCTCCGATCCCCCCCATGTCTCTCGACAGCGAGACAAGCCGAGGTCCGAACCACAGTGGTGCCCTTGAGCTCGCTGTCAACCCCTCCTATAGTAGCGGTACGTTTTCGGCGTCCGCAGGAGACGGAGGTAGAAAGCGCTTTTCGCCTTCTACGCCCGTCGCGGGAGAAGTGCCTTCGGCACTTCTCCCTCCCGGGCTATTGTAGGGCCAGGCCCTCGCCCAAAACCCGGTGGAGCTGGACGACCGCACAGGCGGTAGCCAGCATCTATGTCCTCCCTAAACAACAACGGTATATGAAACACATATTTTATGGGTCAATATTACGATATTAACGTTACTAGATATTAAGAATCCATATATTATCTCTTGGTGGGAATATATAAAATATTATTAACGAAAAAAAGTCGAGAAAAGTGCCCGCCCATTACCACTCCAACTTGCAAATTCTGAAAGCTATGTCGGTGACTTCGTTCTTTGGCGAATATCCGGAATATACGTTTTGGATTTAATTGCACTAAGAAACTCCAAGCATAGGTCTCTCCATATAGCTCGTTGAGCGATTCTGAGCTTGTCCATAAGGGCCACAGTTAAGGACCACGTCTCAGTGCCATAAGTCATAACTGGCAACACACATTGGTTGAAGAGTACAAATACCTTTAAGATATCATATCACTTACGTTAACTTATAGGTGGCACATATATTGGTATGCACACAGGCCTTACAACATAACCGCAGAATTAAAAGGACATAACTTTTGTATTCAATTGAGACGATTGTACCAACGACAATTCCAGAGAAAACTGTCGAGTAGGCACCTGGTATTAAACCTAAGTCATATCCTATACAATTGATGTTTTTCAATATGATATACTAAAAGCTGCACTGCCGACTGTTGCCTTAAATGTGATACATTTACCTGTCCATCCATAGGTTGTCTGGAAGAGCTCGCTTCTTAGCTACAAAAGCACCCTTCGCATTCTTCAATGTCATTTATATAATGTCAACATATTATAGGCTCAAAGCATAAGCATTGCAATTCAACTAGGTAGTCCTGCCAGTATGCTGGTCACTCCGTCAACTGGTAGTGGGCTGGAGCATTGGCTGCCTGTGAGTCTGCAAAGAATTGTAGATTGTCTAAATGCTTTCATTGTAGTAGCTATAGTGTTGTATATAGTTCGTAGAAGGCATACAGGCAGGTAAACAAAAAAATGTGTGGAATAAAGGTTTTTTGTATGTTTTGTTGTTCTTCTTAATTTACAAAGCCATATTGTTTAGGATAAGTTTATGAATATTATAAAGGTTAATATTGAGATCTTTTAAATCACCGTACAGTCTATGTTGGCAGAGCTTTACAAACATCAAAATTGAACATAATGTTTATGTAAACAGTAAACACATCATAACAAGGTCTCAAAGGGACGCAGGACTTTTAGTTATGCCCTTTATTTGCCCACATTTTCATCCCTTGTTAAATTTTGTCCCACTCGTGTTAGATAAATAAATTAGCTGTTTCTGTTACATATATTTTTTCATGACTTTTATAGAACCAGTTTATTTTTTGTTTGGTTCCCAAATTTTTACTTTAATTAAGTCCTTGTGGACAGCACAAGTCTAATATTATGTTTGTTAACTGTGGTGTTAGTGGAAATTATAGGTATTTTAATATCTTCTTGCTTAAACTTTAGTGATGTTTGGGAGGACATATTCTTACCGATTCCACATAAGTGGGATAGTCTGGGATTTTATAATTGGCTACATTGTTAAATAAGACTGCAGTTATATTGCGCGATAGATTACTCTAGTGTATGCGTGGCGTTTTCTATACAAACGTAGTTTTGTAATATTTAAATACAAAGTGCTCAAACTCGGTGAAATTTTTCATGCACATTTTTCCGCCTAATATTTGTTTCTGGTTTGCCAGGTTTCTATAAAATTACCTATTTTCGGAAGTAATTGAACAAATCGTTTAGTATCGGAATTCGTATTTCAATGCCGTGGACGTGGACGTGGAATGTGGACGATCATCCATTTTGAATGAAATTCTATTGTTCGCGTTATCTCGTACTCGACGTAGGCTTATATGATATCACGTTGACTTATTATATAGTGGCACCTACCGCCTAGACTTAAGACAAGCTTGCGAGTAGTCACATGAGAATGACGCGGCGTGACAACGATGCGGTGCCGAAGTGTTACATCTGCGTTATTAAAAATAAAACACCCATATCAACTAATCTTCTGAGGCCCCATTTATTCAAAAAATCGGATTGATTAACATTTTAACCGATCAAATTATAACGAACTAGCTTTCCGGCAGCGGCTTCGCCCGCGCGTATTTTGATTATCTCGCAAAACCTTAACCTCTTCATCAGTTAGATAAAAATTATCCTATACCCTTCCTCATTGCATACTTAAATACAAAAATGTAAATCTATCCTCATTATAATATTATAGCAAATTAACTTTTCTTTTAAAAAAAACAATATTCGTTCATTATATGTATTACTTTTTAACAACTATTCGCAAGAATAGTACATAATTTGATATTTGAAATTCGGGCAAATAATGGAAGAAATTTCTAGATTGTCTCAATAAATAATTGTTTATGATGAATGATGTTCTTCACTTTGTAAATAAATACTTTCAACTATTGATCATTGTTGTGTATATTGTTACAATGTTGTGTATGTTAATTTTTAGTACTTATATTAAGATATTTTTTAAACATTTGTTGTATAGGGGGTAAAAAATGATAATAAACTTGTTATGTGCCCTCTTAGCATCGGCAGTGGGTGATATCTTCCATTTCTATTTTTATTGCTATTGTTATAATTTTATAAGAAGATCAATATTACACAATAAAGAAATATGCGATTCTTTTCAAAACTTATTTCGTTTCAAAATTTTGATATATGTATAAATTGACGTCTATGATAGTATAGGTATCCTTACTAATATGATTAATGCAAAAGTTTGTAAGTATGGATGTATGTATGGATGTTTGTTACTTTTGCACAAACTACTGGATCGATTTTAATGAAACTTTACAATAATATAGCTTACACATCTGAATAACAAATAGGTTATAATATATAAAGATATTGTGTGAATTATCTAAAATATAACAATAAGTTTCAATTGAGTAAGATATCTATATATTATGTGTAAGCCATCATCGCCAAAATAGTGATCCATAAATATATTTCTAATGCATATTTGGTAGTAACATATTGATCTTTATCAAATTAATATTTTAAAGGAGAACATTTGTGAGTGTGTTTGTATGTTTGCTACTTCCCACGCTCAAACTACTGGACCAATTTTGATGAAATTTGGTATGGTGGCAGATGGGGCGCTGGATTAACACAAATGATAATTTCTATCTTCATCATCTATCACGACGCGGGTGTAACCGCGGGGTGCAGCTCGTAGGTCATATATTATTATAGCCAAATACCATGAGTAGTTCCAAATAATTTGCTAATATACATATTAATCTATCTAAGTATATAATAAATTAATTATAATTTATTTTTATGGCATATGGATATTTTTGAATTTTTAGGAGTTAGTTCTATCGGATTTAAATAGAGATAGGTATATAGTCAGTTTTAGTAAATAAATACGTTTTTTCTTAAACTGATAACGATTTCCGACCTTCAGCTTCTGGTAACATGGATCTATTGCCAAAAGTATGCTGGTTTTTTATTATGAAGCTGGACGGTAGAAATTCTTGCTGTTGAGGCATGGTGTTTGGTTGATAGGAGACAACACTTCTCGGTACAGAGGAATATTAAATTATTTTGTAACCCTTTTTTTCCTAGATATTAAAATATTTCGAGATCATCGGACTACCTTGTACTCTACTATTTAGTTTAAAGTTATAAGGTGTCTCATTATTATTTATAGCAAGCATTTGATAAGTAATAATGCGGTTGAAAATATTGTTCAGAATAACCTGGAATTAATGTCTCCCAAGGATAGCTGCCGGAGCACACCGTTAGGTTTTTGGCGACAGATTTTCTACTGGTGAGTGGTAGTTAGCAATGCGGGCACTACCGATATACACTACTACGCAAAAATAAATTAGTCACGTGAATAAAAAAACGATGTGTCATTTGAAAGGGCGTCAGTCTCACGGTAAGAGTCCCTTATAAAACTCAGGATGTAGGTATATTGCATAAGAATATGGCTATGTTTACTGCCATATACTCAAACGACTTAATAATATTTTTGAAGCGCTCGTAGCGAAGTTCGTCTAGCTGTTCTTAACCGATCAGATAAGTTAAGCAACGTCCGCCGCGGTCATGAGTTGGATGGGTGACCGCTAGTGGCATTACTACTGAGCGCTTCCGTACTTTGGAGGGCACGTTAAGCTGTCGGTCCTGGTTGTTGTCTTATGATAGCATTCGTTATAGCACGGTAGTAGGGCATTTTGTGAATGCCCGCCTGGCTAGCTACCACCCTCAAGTAGAAAATCTGTCGCCAAGCACCTAACGGTATGTTCCAGCAGCTGCCCTTGAGGGCCGTTAATTCTAGGGTAGCCTGAACAAAACCTTCGACCACATCATCACTTACCGTCATGTGAAATATTGGTCAAAGTACATATATGTGTATATTGTAAGTCAATTAAAACAGTTCAATAGAGGTGAACAATCTACGTGAACAATTATATTGTAATGGTTTATTATGTGTTATTAATATTCGGCAAAAATGCGAATATGCAAAACTGCGATAACCCATTTAATGCATCTTTAATTTTTTATCGCAAAATATTTTTGACATAATTAATATAACGCCAAAAAAGGTACCTGGTTTTCTTATCTACTCAATGAAATCACTACGATACTTATCTTAAAACCTTTCAAAGATAATTAGCATAATCAATCACCTTAATCAGTTCTTAACTTCAACACTCTGTTCAATTATTCCAAAAATTTTATCTCCAAACCACAGTTTGCTGTAAAGTAAAACTCTGCCGAGTACGTGTTATGTTTTGGTGGTAATTACACGTGTACTTCAAAAGTACTTAGGTACTACCTTAAAAACATAATTATATTCTCTGTTTGTCATACAAAGGTCATAACATAATACAATTTTCAACATCCTTGCTCGTAAAGTGAGCTTTATCATATCGTTTTTAGGGCCATAAACCGAATTATAACACCCTCGTGCATAATAATATTATACACTAGTGACTAATAGAATTATCCCTAAAAAGTTAAGTTAGTACCTAACTGCAAATTGTATGCGAGTTTAACCGGGTAATTTATCCCTACAAAGTTAAGTTCGTACCGAACTGCATATTACATGCGAGTAAACAGAGCATTTTCAATTTAACCGGGTAATACAGATTGGTAACAACAAAGTGGTTTAAGGCTAAGTATATGTAATCAACCACCATACATTTGCCGCGCGCAAAAAAAAAACTTGCACGCTATTTTCCATAATTTTCGTATGTTGTTTGTATCGCATTTGTGCAATTTATTTTTTATTCCTCGCAAAGGTGTTGATAAAGTGCGTATGAAACTCGTGAGCAACTTGCTCATTATACACTCGGATGATTTACGCCCTCGCCTACGGCTCGGGCTGCAACCCACAGCCTCGTGTATAATGAGCAACTTAGCTCACTTGTATCATAATAAACTATTGATGATGAAGTACTACAACTCAGCTGGAGAACATGGTCCTGTACGTATCCTACAGATAATTTCTTGGTTTACCTTTTCTTTTAAAAAAAATTAACCAACAATCTATAAAGAATTGACGTGTATAATTAACTCAACATCAACTTTTAATACTGCTTTTTTCACACCATCTTTTTTCTTGTTCTTCAAGTTCTTTTGTCGGTATTCAATACATCTAACTTCTGCCATAAAACCATAATTTACAAAAATGAATATTTTTTGAGTATAATATGAGCACTTGAGCATTTTGATGCTTGAAAACATAAGCCAAAGCTTATATAATTCAAAATCTAGCAAACTAGCTAATGATAAAAAATAAAAAATAAAATCACAAAAAATTCACTACTTCTTCCTATTTTTTTTTTCTATTATGCTAACTCAATAACATCACCATCTTATTTATTTATACTTTATAATCACTTAAGTAAGTCACAGAAGAACAGGCATAAGTTAATTGATATTATCACATCACAAGTAAAATTTTAACAAAAAACATCCAATTTCAAACATAAAATACGCATTATTAGGGATTACTCAAAATTTAAATGGAACTACATAACAAGCAGCAGTTTTCGAATATAAAAGAAAAACATCAAAATCGGACACACTGTAAAGAGTTATGACGTACCTAACACACACAAACAAATACAGTCGAATTGAAATCATGTTCCTGTTTTTTTTAAAGTCGGTTATCAAAGGAGAACATAGATGCTTATGTATTTTAAAATATTTATTAACTATGGTAACTAATTGTAAATGATTTAGTTATGCTTCTTGTGCCTATATATATATTTTAAAAAAGGCTAGGCTACAAACACAAGTTTTTACTTTATTTAAACTTGGAAGAGACCACTGCAGCGGTAAACAGATTTCTTAATAATAGATTTTTTACTAAAATACCAATTTAATCTCATTCCTAACAAAACATGTTAATAGTTAAAACACATACCAGTGGGTGGGCAGTAATTGCAGCAATCAAGGATCCACCAGAGGGCATGCGTGTTTGTTGCATTATACTCGTGTCATAGTCATAGTACTAAGTTTCCTGTACAGTTCTTAAGGGCCTTGCTAGTGAATAAATACTTTAGTGTCAGAGGATTCTGTACTTAATTGTTCTACCAGCTGAAAAGATAAAATGGCGGATTAATATGATAAGCTCATATCATAAATAATTGTTATTAAAATTCATCGTTAGTTTATAAATGTTTCACATGATGCGCACGGATAAATATTTAAGGTAGTAAAAGCCTTGTCAAACTGATTTTATTGCATTATAGTAGGGCATTTTGCGAATGCCTGGCTAGCTACCACCCGCAAGTAGAAAATCTGTCGTCAAGCACCTAACGGTGTGTTCCGACAGCTGTTCTTGAGATCCAGTAATTGTAGGGTAGTTTAAACAACATCTTCACCTACCGTCAGATCAGATGGTGGTCAAAAGCTAGCCTTACTAACAGGTATGAAAACAAATATGCGTGGCGAAACGTTTTATGTTCTGTAATCTATGGTATCTCTTGAAGTAGTAGGGAAACAACTCGGCCACGCTATCTATCTTACTAGCCCGTTAAATACCCAAAACTATTGATTTATTTTGAAAGAACGTTCTCACAAACTATTTGTTAACAAATTCCGAAGAAACATCAATACCATATTAAAAGAAGTACTTCTCAAACATCCCAAAACCATACCTCACATGGACCAGTAAAGTCCCAATTGAATCTATTCATTAAGCCTTCGTCCACTGTCTGCGTCGCCGCGTCTTTATCAAGCGACGATTAACCATCATCAATCTTTGGACTACAATGATCCCCTAACTAAGAGCCGGTGACGTGGTATCCGACGGTGGACGGACAGCATCTGTCAATGGTCAGTCTGGACAGGAAGGCGACACGGCTGTAGCCTTAACGAAATACCTTTATTCTTTAGATTGTTTTTGGTGTACGAAATATTTAACTTAATCCGTTTTACAAAATGAGGGATTATCAATTAAGATCGTATTTTTTTTTTGTTTAGGTGTATTTGTTAACGTTAAGAGTATTATTTCTTGATAAGAAAAGTATTGTTGTCATATTTATTTCTTTAACATTAGTAAGAATAGGAAGATGGTAGAATCACAGGTGTTTTTGTCTGATAGTTGTATTTAGTATAAAATAACGGAACTGACTTCTAACACTGAAAATAATGAAATAACTTGCTGATTATCAGTATCGATCAATATATAAATAATGAACTAACTAAGAATAGGTACCTAATAGTTTAATTAGTTTTGGTTCGATTTTTTTAATTAGTGTGGTATTCATTTGAATACTGGCAAGTAAAGAGGGGGTTATAAAAACAGGAAGATATGCAAATGAGAAGGTCCATGTACTTAAAGAATGCACAATATCAGAAATGTTGAAACTGAAATGTAGCACCAGTAACGGTTAAGTTATAAAGTAATGAAATAGCTGAGTCTGACATGCCATCAGGATGATGAAATACACTTGACGACAACGTTTGTATATATAAAGGAGTATTGAAAGGCTGAGGCAAGTTGGATGGACTGCGTGAAGAATTATATGTGTTCGCAGTCACGTCAATCGTTGCCTGGCAGTTTGATGACATACATTTTACAACTTATTTTATTAACTGAAACAAGGGCAACCGAAAACGCAATACAATTTTCCAATGGATGTGGGAGAGCCAATGCATAGGAACGTCCCTGACCAAACATATTTATCTATTTAGAAGAGACTTGGATGCTGCCTGCCGCTGCGCTATATTCCAGCTCCACCAGGCTTTAGGCGAGGGTCTAGCCCTAGAGGTGTGCTTAAAACCCTCTAGTCGAGATGGATGCAGAGAGAGAGGCTTGAAGTGTTTTCTGCCTCCGTCATCAAAGGTCGAAAAACGCACTGCTAAAAAGCAGTTGATAATGGGCTCAAGAAAACAGTGTGGAATGGACCTCGATTTGAGCCGCTGTGTTGCCTAAGTTATTTTGGGATATCGGAACTACTTGCTCTGGTATAACGGGGTTGTACCATCGAAATTGGGCCTTGGGCCCTACGGACGGATATTTGCACTGTGATTATTTCGACAGACACTATTTGGAACTTTGTTTTTACCTCGAGCGAACTGGCATGCTTGTAGTGTTTGACTGTGTAGGGTCAAGCATCTTGTGACAATGAAGTGACAATGGAAAGCGTGTTTTAAGGTAGCTCTGCACCATTTATAATTTCTATCCCAAACTGTGTAAAAATGTTTTGCTAGTCACAACAGATGCTTGGATTATATACTCCAGGAGATGATTTATAAGTGAAGTATATTTAATACAAATAACAGACACTAAACATTGACGATTTATACAATATGAAGTCCACAATTGCTTTCTTGATTAAATTCACACACTAGCTTCTCTGTTTGTTCAAAACATCAAAGCAAGTTTATTTGATCAAGTGGTTAAGTAACTGATTGTACAATAGATCATCATTAACAATCTCTAGAGTTAGGGTTGTCTAATGGAAACTCTTTTTTATTTTGATAGTAGTACTGAAATGAACAGTGTTTTGTATGTTGGTACGTGATGATGTGTGTGGATCTGTCATTTTTCAAATACCATTTTAAGAGTAAGCTCTATGATGACTCAGTATGAAGCATTCTTTGAAAAATATCAGACAGGGCGAAGGACGGAGAGACTTCTTTTAACATACGAGTGAGAGAATACGCAAACAGAAGTACTTAATATTCAAATAGCGTCGGTGTTTTTTTTTAATTAATTTCACATCAAAATTATTTTATTAAAAAAGGCAACGTATTTCATATACTTGTATCACATGGTTGCTACATAATAATTATAAATAAAATATGTGTTGATACGATTACTATATAGACACCAAATACTAAGCGAAATTTTAGAGCTGTATTTATATTTTTTTTTTTGGAGAAAAATATATGGTATTTTCGGATCAGGCATAGTACCAATAGTACCATATCCTCTAGAATATTATATATTTATTTTTAATTTCGGCTCAGATCACAGAATACTAGATATAGGTAAGCCGTAGATTCTTTCTAAGATAATATGTTCAAAATTTGCCTTTTGACGACTAATTTCACCGTATCGTGGTAGCTGCTAATTTTGTACTTGAGATTTGGGTAGCTAGCCAAGCATGCAAAAAGACTTAATAATATGCCGTGAAACGATAAAATGAAATCATTTGTTAGAAAATCCTTCATCGTTCTACAAGTTTAAATGCTGACCGTTAAGCACAATGCTTACCTATACAACAGCCAAAGCTACAATACTTACAGCTCTGCGAAGCCTGAAAATATTCAACTACTGTTTTCATAGTAACTTAGGTATACCGTATTGTATAAGGTACAATGTAAATTTTTAACCCACTCGTAGAGGTATTTTTGGTTATTTTATATTTACACTAAAAATAATCTATTTGATCCAATAACTATATGATTAATCTATATATATTTTTTCATCATTCTATGAAGTGATAACCCTAAACAGGCAAAGGTAAAGCTTTCGACACCATTAATCATCGCTTTAAACTCTCATTATTCTTATATTCAACATTAACTTTTAGTTTTCGAAATATACGCAAAGTTTATACTTATTGTGTGAAGTTTTGCTCTTGTTTAGAAATAAATTGTTGTAAATTATAGGCACTTTTCAGCACTGAGCAATTCTTATCAAAGTTTTATCGAAGGGTTAAGTTAAATTAATTAGATGAAATGGCGGCACGTCTGTGGTGGGAGTTACAAAATGTAAGTTACCGTACATGTAGCTAATAATTGAACCTCAATAAACATGATTCCAAAAGTAAAACCTGAAACCGTAGAAACAAAAGGTAAAAAAAATACTTTTACATGACAGTAGAATATATAATCAACACAATAAGTTATCAAAAAAATATGGTTAAAAGAATACTCCATATTATTATATCTCATCGTACGTGATGAAGTACCATAGTTAATATATCTAGCACAAAAAAATATATACCATTTAAAATAGACGTGTGTCACCATTAAAATATAATTAAACAGGAACTACAATACATTACCAACCTTATGAAAATCTATTTCTGTGAAAAAATCATCCAAAGTTTTCATTTATTTAACCTTAAATTTTAAAGCTAATAATGCCATTAATTATTTTACTTATAATTCAAAGTACAAATAAAAAATGTTTTAAGGTTACCCTCACATATACCTGGAGAGGGCTGAGGGCTGGAAGAGGTGTCTGCCAACATTCATATTATATTAGATTTTTTAACGAGTTTAGTGCTACTAGAAATACCCGACTGTGTGACGCGGGAACCGTACCCGGACATAATGACTCCAAAGCGTTAACACTCGGCCGAGATGGTTTCCTAATAAGTTTAATTCGTTAACATTTCCTCTAGGGAAATCATGTCTACGTTGCATCAACACAATAATAAAAGTATGGCTAATGTAGCTTCGAATGTCTAAATTGATCGGGCTATAAGCCAAATAATAAACAATTTGGTTGATACTGGAATAAGGAAGGTTGGGCAGCTTCCCTTTACTGATATCAACCATTGGTAAATACCATAATACCGTCAACCAAATTTAAATTTAATTAATTTTCTTTAAAGGTCGGCAGCGCATTGGTAACGCCCCTAGTGTTGCAAACGTCCATAGGCGACGGTAACCACTTCCCATCAGGTGGGCCGCCTGCCTGTCTGCCTACTTAAAGGCAATAAAAAAAAACCGAATGCAAATATCGCGTTCACACTTTGTTTAGTTTTGTTAAGACAATGACAGAATACCTAGTATATTTAGGTAGACATTACAGACTAGTGTACCTACTCGTAACGCTTTCCATATCAACGTAGTTTTGTCATATTGACTCGACTTGCTCACTGACTAGACTTGCTCATCATAAATTATGAAACGTTTATGAACTAGAGGTAGTTCATAAACGTTTCATAAAACTATGATAGGTTTATTAAACGTCTAAATTAATGCACAAAAGAATTTTTGTACTTATGTTTGATAAACATTTAATAAAATTATGAAGTGATTGAAGGCTCATTATCTGATTTCAAATCAAGCTTACGACTTACCAAGCATCAAACTAGAATGCATATAGAAAAAACATCAGTTAATCAGGCCGTCATAACTTCTGTTCTTTAATCACTAACGGGTATATTCAGGAACAAACAAACGACGTTTCAATAATACTGGCTTAAGAGTAGACTATCAATGCATCTTCATCGAAACATCGCGGTTATAATGTCATTTTTATATTTTTAATTTTGCATCAATATACCTCTGCCTTCTTACTCACAATCGTTTCATAAAACTATGTACTATAGGTTTATTAAACGTAATTGGTACTGCGCCAAAGTGTTTATATGCACAGTAGTAATGACCGTTCAACAAATATATCATAAAGTTACGAAACAATTCAGAAAAAGGTGTTGCTATAAAAATAAAGTGTGTATAAGCACGAGTTTAGGTCGCGAAAGTTTAAAGAACAGTCATAAATTCTACTCACATCTCACATTTAAAAGTTTATTGTAAGAACAATAGCGTAGGGCTACTGAACGAATTGACCTTTGATTGAATCGATATTCAGCATCATTAGTAACATTCGACGTGTACGGCGATAAAAAGTATACACGGTGGCCATCGAGTTGCTATCGATATGTGTTATCGATTGGGAACTTGTAATCGGTACATGAATATTTATTGTTAATTTGTAAGCCCGATGGCTCGATAGTCCCAAGGCATCGGTACTGAAAGCAATATTTTATTATTTCTACATTATTATATCAGTTTAATGGTCCCCAGTTAACCATTCGAGTTATGTTCGACACTCAAACACATATTAACGATCACGAATTGACTTTACAATGCCAAAATTCACTATCTTGACTCGATTATATTTATGAGAGTCGTGATTCCTTTGGTATCAGATTCTTTTTTGATTGCGCTAATATTTTATGCCAGTCGAACTTTTGCACTTCACGCGTATATTACAAGTGGGTATGCATATGTGTGTTAGTTTGTTACTTTTTATCTTTGGCTGAATGGTTTTTGATAAAATGTAGTGTTCGAATAGTATTAACATAGGACATTGTATATACCGATTTCCGGAGAATTTCCGTAGAGAGTACGAAAAAAAAATTAAGCCGCGGCAAAGCCGCAGGTGGAAGCTAGTTGAAATCAATTTACACTTTTATTTATTTTATCTTTTATCGTAACTTTCTACTTCTTATCTATGATAAAAGATAACAAGTATAATAAATGGTAAAATAAAAAATTGATTCAAATTAATTCACACTGGCTTCAAATTCTGTAACAGCCGGATCGTCCACTGCTGAACACAGCCTCCGCTATTAAGGGGGTATTTGCCATAATCCCCACGCTTGGCAGGCGTCTTGGGGAAAGTTGGCAGTTCTTTAGGAGGCGCTGCTGCTCACCTTCCAGTATTTTCCCTTAGTCGCCTCTTACGACACCCACGGGATAATATGGGGAAGTGCAATTCTAACCCGGCACCCCACGGGGTGGGCTTCAAATAAAGGGATATTATTATTAGACTACTACACAACGCGCTTTGGCTCTTCTCAATGCTACCACGCAAATCCAAGATGTGGATGTGTTTTTGACACGTTACGGACAAATGACATGTGTTTAAAGTTCAAGTTTATGAATTTAAAATAGTTAGCACTTTGGTTTAATACTGTAAGTTAGCTATAGTTATTAATAAATAAATAGACGAAATCGTTTGTCCTTATTTGTTTATTTTTTTATTGTTCAGAGCATACGATAGATATTGTACTACTATTTAATGACATTAGACATATATACTAAAAAGAAACATTTTTACTAAGTATAAATGTATGAATCAAAGGCCACTAGATTGACAATTTATGAATGAAGGAACATGTTGTTTTGATTATAGATTATGGTTTGAATGATAAAGTACCTAAGTACATACTGACATTTTCACGACATAGATGAAGGAAAGAAAATTTTATAAATTTTTAATCGATATGTACCTATGTAGTTAGTATATTTACAAATAGGTATATGTATTATACTAAGCTTTCCGGGCACGGCTCCGCCCGCGCGTATTTCGGTTATTGCTCAACAACATTAACCTCTTTTTGCGCAGTTGGATAAAAACTATCCTATGTTTTTTCCCGGGTCTCAAACTACTTCCATATCAAATTTCATTCAAATCGGTCCAGTAGTTTTGGCGTGAAAGCGTAACAGACAGACAGAGTTACTTTCGCATTTATAATATTAGTACTGATAATATTGGACTTCCTCAAAGACATTGTAAATTGGCATTAAAAAGTGGGTACCTACGTCACATTCCGACCATTCTAGGTTAGCCTGAACAACATCCTCGACCACATCATCACTTACCATCAGGTGAGATAGTGGTCAAAGGCTAACCTATCAGGCATAAAAAAAAAAAAAAAAAATTTTTACTGCGGTCTTTTTCATCTCAGTGAACAATCGAGCTGTTAGATGTTGTTAAGCAGAAACTCATTATTGTCTAAAAGTAGTACCAGTTAGATTTCTATCGAGGGAAAAATAAAACTTTTTGGTTTTATTATTATAAAATATGACAGTAGCTGTAAGCTAGGTAATATAAAACATTATCAGCTGCAGCAAAGTGTTCATATTTATAATCGATATTTTGGAGCTATATTGCCAAATAAAACTGTAGGTGTAATTCCCTTGGGCGAAATGGGTAGTTCGTGATCGTCTATTAATTTTGAGATAAAAAATATTCCGTGATAATTCCCTTCTTGGATTTGATTTTGCCTTTGCAACAGCTGTCTGTCTGCCCAATGTCACATTTCATAAAGGTCAATACCAAGACAAATACAATTGCATATTGTGACATTAGGTTATGAGACACATATGGTAACAAATCGATCATAGTTTAATGGCTACAGAAATTAAAATAATTAGATTTACCGTAGATGGATAAAATATAACCTCTTTTAAATGCGTTTATGTCGTTTTAGCTTCGAAGTCCGAAATAATATATAGTTGTATGTGTGTCTATCAGTCTTTTTTTTTAAATGGCAGTCTTATTTAATATACAAAGATATATAATTTTCTTAAATAACATCATTAATCACTCCTAACTCTCATTTTTAATTATCTATGCTAACAAAAGCAGCGTAGGTTTTCATCAACTGCAAGAGAGCAGCGCGTAGGTAGAATCGATTTCGATTGTCTACAATCGATATCTCGAATAGTCTCGATACGTAATTGATTAGGGGTCTGCGATCAAAGATGTGCTTCCGCATGACGGGGGCCGGCGATCTCCAACTGATAGATTAACGAGTGACTATTCGGATGTGAAACATGGGTGTTGCATGTAACCGCGCAACCTTTGATTCTGGTTCTCGATGGCTTGTAACTACTTCTGTCGATATACAACTGTGGATAACGGTTGTTTGCTCTATCGCCTTTAAACTAACATCTGAAATGTTTAGTAATGTGTAACTTACTGGGTAACTAGTAAGGATATTTGCTGGTGTTTGTCAATTAAATGTATATACGATCATGATTGGATCACATGTTAAACGACTATCAGAATCAGAATTAAGATTGTCATGCCATGACAAAGTGTAAGAGATAAATAATCAAATAATAACTACGTAGGTACTTCTAGCATTGTAACAAATAATTATATCATATAGATACAACATGCCGAATGAATGATTTTATTATTATTATAACAGAAAGACGCTGAGGCATGTGATGAAGGAAGAAAGATGATTGCTGATACAAAAATAGAAAAAAAAGCAATGATATAGCCTTGCTTTTGACAAAGAAATCGCTGAACTCGTAAGCCACGATTTTAAGTGTAAGCTCACTAAGTTCGGCATGCTTTAACAGCTGCTAATTTCATAAAACAGAAACAGGCCAATATAAAAATCACCCATTTTAATAGAATATCACTGTAGAGTGTAGTTAATAAGCAAAGCTCAGACTTCTACAATCCCGCAATAGATAGGGACCGGTCCAAAGATGTTCTCTCCGCGATACGAGCTCGAGGGAAAATCAAGACGTTTTGATATTTAGCACCACTGCAGCTTTGACACGCAAGTTGAAAACTAACGAAGTGAAAGATATACACGATAAAAGTAGGTATAATTTTAGTTTACATGTGCACAAGAGGACAAATTGGTCTTGTGTGTATTCCTTTGAAATTATCTTTGCAATACAGAACATAACAGTAATAGGTTAAGTGGCACTCCCTTATCTTCACCATCAAACTGTGGCCCAATAGTTTAATGAAAGCCAGTACGGCAACTGAATCGATTAGTTCCATCTGAGATAGCATCGGTGCGTAGTTAACTATCATTGTCTGTGCGGGTACTCGGTAGCCTTAGATTGATGATACGGACCTCATTGTTTGAAATGTTAGAAAAATCATCTATTCAATCTCATAGCTGTATATCAATGACATGGTACCGTAATGTTTGCATTTGTATGGATATTGCGACACTGAGACTTGCGCCAATACCATAGGTTCCGTACGAGCAAACGGGATCCTGTTAATAATTTTATTAAACGGCTGTTTCTCTGAAAACCATTTTATACCGATGCCACAGAAGTTGAATAAAGATCAGAAGTTCCGTATCTACGTACGGAAAATTTGTTGTAGGTATGTGTTTAAAACAAAATATCTAAAGTTAATTTGTATGTTCAAAATCCTTAGTCCTAATCAGATCTGCACTTAGCCCTAATACGAAATTTAAATTTACTAACTTATCCCATTTATTAGCTAAATACCCATTGACATACTGATGGACAGAAAGCAAAGTGGACGTTTTCCTTCTGTGCCTACTTTGCAAGTACCTTTTTTGTATTTTGTTTTTTTTTTTTATCTCAGTACAACAGCGGATTATTACAGCAACGGATCAATGCTGCTATAATATTGGGCACGCTGCCAATGGGAAGTGGGCTGGAGCATTTGGACTGCTTGTGAGCCTTCAATGGCCTAAAGGTTGCCTAAATGCTGTCGTTGTAGTGTAGTCTGTATATATTGAAGTTTTTTTGGTCAGCATAGCATTTTCATACAAACATTGTTTCGTTTTTCAAGCAACCTGAAAACTGGCATGCATGTTCATGCATAAAATCTATGCTTCTTGTTTGTCAGTATTCCGTAAAAAAAAAAATTTGTATGGAAAGAGCTACGACGTCACTAGCCTTAATAAATTACACACTAACGGCAAATAGACAAAAGTTCTAGGTAATTCGTCATAATAACATCCCACATTTCACTCTACTAATTGGGAGGGCAGATGGGCAGCAAAGGCTTAATACTAAGGCCCTTTTATCTCTTACCACCCCAAAAAATCATACACAATCACGAAAATCTATTATTCTTACTCTTAAGGCTTTTTGTATACAGTTGAATACTGTTAAATGGATTCCTTTAGAATAATTCCGTCTTACCTCTTACAAACGAAACTTGCACTGGTTTCTCGCATGTGGTCCCATTTAAATTTGATCAAAATCGCTCAAGCAGTTTTGGAGTTACACTCCAATAACTGGTTATTTAGGTTATTGGCAAATTTTCAGGCCACCGGGATTACTTCAAAATCTAGCCCAAGGGCTGGTCCAATCGTACGTTGTATACTGCTGCCATCTCTTGGGCTGGTAAGGTATAAGTCTCCATATAAAGACAAGCCATAAGATTCAATAGCAACGATGTTCTGTTTGAAGTTAATAGACCCTCAAGCAGTGTTCTAAAAGATTCCTTTTATATAAGAATGATCAACCGATCGTGGCCAAATCTTGTCTATTACGGATATAAAAAAAATATTAGTAACAACTTAAGGATTCTAACTTAAGTTGTTACTAATATTTTTTTTATATATCTTGTCCATTTATTTCCGTTATCAATATATTAATTTATTAGCACATTAAATAGAACGTTGAAAATAAAATTCGACTCTTACATTGAATTTTAAATAAAAAGGCAGACATATTGATAGAAAGGTGTCCCCTTATCTGGCGCATCTACATCTGTCCAGGATATAGCAGTTACATTTGCAATTCTGAGATGTACGTTTAGATTACCTGTCGCATGTGACTCACTCGTTTTATTGCCTGCCAATTAAAATTACAAAGCAGAACTTATTCGTTCGCAAACCTGTATATCATGAAACTTATATGTAGTTCTTCTATTTTAATTCAAGTCTGTTCATTTGTGCAATGCAAGTATTTATAACATCATCACGTCTGTTTATCCCCCAGATCAAATGTATATAAATACCCATGTTTTACTAGATGTTTAGGTCCCATGAATAGGGGGCAAGTCTGTTGATATCTACCTTAAATAGCACAATTTGCGACGTAACTGAAAGATTCGTGATTTGGACGACACACAAGTCATTACACCGGGAAAGCAGTTTTTAAATTAAAGTTATAACCATCACCAGTAGCTACCCATTAGCACTTTATCAACTCCTAAGTTCATACAAATCTTTTGAAGGAAAGGAGAAAAAGAAGTAATAATGCATAACACTGCCCAAGTTAAATTTTCCGAAATGATTATTGGTGTCATTTAAAGATTAATTCTATATGACTATAATTTTAGGAGCCATAACGCTAAGAAATTCCATGTCAATGTATCTAAACTATCACAACAGACATCGTCTTCCATCGAGGATAATAGACAGAAATCTAAAACCCTATTACTAGGAATATGCTCTTAAACCAACAATAAAAAAATACCTTCAACAATCATAAGAGTCTCTGTATTCGCTTTCACTTGCCTATTATCGAAATGTCACGATCAACGCACCAGTAGTTAATATATACATAAGTTCGATTCAGTTTCTAAAATTTCTCGTTTTGACATTGCTCTTTTTGGCGTAGACGGGCAAGGGTTACTGTTTTAGATTAGATATGGAAGGCAAAGTAATAACTACAATTTAGTGATAATGGCCGTGAAACTCCGCCATTGCCGGTCCCAAGCCCGGATGCAAAAGGAGGAGGGTTTGTATGGAGCAGAACATTCCCAGCTGTAAAACGTTCAACGCCGAGCATCAGGCGGCGGTAAATTAGCCTGACCACCCTGTACTTCTCTTATGGGGCGGTATTCAGTGACCGTGAGGACCGAAATAGCCCCTAAAAGACTGCCGTGGAAGGACTGGGGCACCCACCACGAGATATTGCCCAAGAAAATTACCCTCATGTCCAGAAGCGGGGTAATCGCGACCCTCAGTAATGAGGAGAACGAAGCAAGGAGGAGTGATAATGGAAATATCCTAAGTATTGCGATATTCGTAAAATATTTGTCATGTATTAAAAAACGATTTTCCAATAGGAAAACCGTTTTCATCACCATGAACTTCAATGTGGTGTAAGACATGATGGAAGAATGTCTCCAGTTTTGTTTAATATAGACATAGACGGGCTATCAATGGCTTTAGGAATATTAGTTAATGTCTACTTAGGTCAAGGTTTAGGTTTTGACGAAAGCAGATAATAGTTAGTGTTACCACATTGTTAAGCCTTGGGGTAATTAATATTATGTTAAATGTTTTCCCTATTCAGGTGTACTAAATAAAATCCAGAATGAGAAATATTGTATTTAATGATACAATGTTGTTTTACATATTGATAAATACAAAATCAAATGTGTTTTTTTTGTAGGATGTAGTGTAAATAATATGGTAAAATTAACAAAATAGTTCTCACACATTCTTAACATTTAGGGATGCATAATTTCAAAATTAGTAGTTCTAGGTACTTAACAAAGTTATTAATAAAAGCCACTTAGTTGTCATCATGTACCAATAAAAAACTAAAATAGGTACAATCATGTGTCAAATATCAACAAATTTACTTATATTATTTATTTAGCGGTTACTAACGCACAGTGCCGCCTTCGCACGGGTGTTTAACAGAAATTTCATTTTATTTTGAATATTTTTTATATTTCATCAGGAATAATATAGGACTCTAATGGTGAAAGAATTTTTAAGATCGGTCAAGTAGTTTATAAGTTTATTCGTTACATATACAAATACAAATCGTTCCTCTTAATAATATTAGTGTATACTAATATTATTAAGAGGAACGATTTGTATTTGTGGTGTGTTCCCGCTGTCCCCATTGACTTATCCCCATTGATGGGGACACCGAGACGATAATTTTTTTCCTTCCCGTTGTCCCCATTGGCCTGGCCCTTTGATGGGGACAGCGAGACGTCAATATATTTCTTCCCGTTGTCCCCATTGACTATCCCCATTAATGGGGACAGCGAGAAGTCTGTAATTTTATTCCCGTTGTCCCCATTAATCACTTTTAATATCAAATAATTACAATAAATATGAAATAATTATATGTATCCTACAAGTATAACACCACAAAAACGGAACGGAAAGGATCTCATCATCGGTTTGAAAAGAATCGCTCCTTGTTATAACTATGTCACCCTCCTTTGTTAAATATACCTTAGGTCAGGCATAAATTATGAAAAAAGTCTTTGATAATCATTTTTGTGTTCATTCAGAAAATATACCCTTTTTGAATTTTTACATGATTTATTTAACGTATTGAAAACAAAAAATAAACTAAGTTAAAACATTAAACACATGTTTTATGATATATTAACATGGTTTCAAGGTTAAAAACTTATCAATTTTTCTGTTGTAAAATGTTTTCTTTAAATTAACCTTTTTTTGTCATAATGGGGTTGACGGTTACAACTTAGATTTAATAAAGTATGAAAACGATACAAAATATAATAAAATGAAATATATAAAAATAATTTCTGCTTACTTTTTTATCACAAAATCATATATAAATATCACAGAATCAAATATAACAACTATGTAAGGAGAGTTAAAACCTATAAATTAACAATTAAATATCAATCATTTTCTAAATTACCTTTAATCTAGACTTAGATTTAGTTTTAACTGCCAATATAAAAGCGCGATTAAATATTACCTATAGTTAATCGATTATTTAAAATTACAGGAATAATAAAAAACGTTAGCACAGTTTCTCAAGGGAATGCCCTACAGTTATATAGGAATTAACTAGTTTATTTATTTTTGTGACGTCACGTAGATAACAAGAAAATTAGGCGGAATTGTCACTAGATATATAATTTTATGCTTTTTTAAGTGTTTTATTTAAATATTATTTAATGTTTTTTAAGATACCTTAAAAAGTATTTGTTATTATTAAATATGGATTTCCGCAAAGTAACGCCTGGATCTATTCATTATATTAAACTAATTAAAAATAATTGTGAAATACTTTGTAAGTCAAAGCCCGTATTTTATGTATGTAAGACAACGAAATAATTATGTAGTCGATGATAACATTTTAACTATTTATATTAGGTATTTATCATTGACGGTGAGACGAGCAGTGGGGACAGTGGGCATTAATTATCACAATTTGTTCCATTCCCGATGTCCCCATTGATAACTACAGAGGCGGTGGGGACAGTGGGCAACATTTTTTACTTTTTGCTCTATTCCCGCTATCCCCATTGATGGGGATACAGGCGATGGGGATAGCGGGAATGTTTTACATTTTTTATTATTGAATTCCCATTGTCCCCATTGATGGGGATATGGCCAATGGGGACATCGGGAATACACCGTATTTGTGTATGTAACGAATAAACATATAAACAACTTGACTGATCTGACTGATCCAAAAAGGGTGTTTTTTTTTTTTTCATAACGATTGAAACGACTTCTAACAGTGAAAAGTATGAAATAGCTTGTTGAATTCTGACCAAGAAACTGTGATCTTAGTGTTTTGAATCAGCATGTGGCCGACTTTAACAAAGTATTTTATACTTTTTAGCGATAAAATTCGGTTCCATTTTTTATTTTATTTATTAACAGTTCCTTCTTCAACCTCTGGCTGAAATGCATTATTTTTGTTGTTTTACACCTTATTCCAATCTGTACCACGAGATATTATAGGTCTAAGCAGTCAAATGCCTTTGTCAAGTCCATATAAATGGCACAAACTGGGACTTCGATCGACATTTGCTAAATTAATACCTACATTTTCAGAGTGGTGAAATTTCGTATCAGGACAGCTTCTTAACCTGCGTAAAGCTCGTTTCTATCATATGACAACAAGACGCTCAGAAACGCGGCATCGGTATAAGGTCAATATTCCAAGAATACTCACAAAGCGATTAGGTCAAATCGTAAAGCTGATGTATCGGACACCTTACTAGCATGTCATTTTTCTAATGTATATAATCTGGGAAATTTTAAAACAGATGGAGTAAATAACAAGTTGTTGCTTTCTACCAGGTTAGCCCGCGGTCATGAAGCAAATCGACAACGTCCTATCAGATCTGTCTAAGTCTGTGCCCATAAGGCTTAGGAGGAAGTTCATACAAATACATTAGCTTAGATATAAAAACTGTGACTTTTCCTCTGACATCGAAAAGAATCAATGAATCTGTAGAGCCAAACTAAATTCGATATCTTGATACAAGTTGAAAGTCATCCAATCAAACATCCGATTCAGAAAGTCTAACCCTACCATACCCTGCGGAGTTTACTGAAGCGACTCGCTCACGCTTCGACGACAGAGAAAAACATTTTTCGATCAAAGTTCGAAATTAATTTTGAAGTTTCCGTCTGACCAACGCTCAGTGAGATCCCTGAGCCAGTCTCGACCGTCGGAAAGTTATAATTTTATAGCAAACTTTTGATATACCTACGTAAAACAGCACACCATATGACGTGTCGAAGAAAATTTAACCATGGTCTCAGATAAAACTTTTAGGAACAAAACCGCTAAGGTAGGTTGTTCCATTCAAGTCGGAAATTTTCGTTGACGTAGAGAATTTCAGACAGAAAATAAAAGAAAAACCTGGTCATAAACAAACACAAATGTTATATTGGGTAAATTTAAAGTTGATAATTCATTCGCGTTTTGAAGTACCTAGGCAGTCACTTTTGTCTCTATATCCTAAAAACGGTATGAGCGTATTTAATAGCGATACATTTTAAAGTAGCTTTAGTATAAATGTATTTTATATTATTTCGAAAATGCCTCTCAGATGAATGAAATCTTGACACAGATGTACGAATATGTGATATGTATTTTTTTTTTCTATTAGTAAAATGCCTTTATTCAACAAAATTCTACGAACTATATACAACACTACATCTACTGCAATAAAAGCATTTAGACAACCTATAAATCATAGCAGACTCATACCAGTTGGCAGCGTGCCCAGCATGCTGGCAGCATTGTCCCGTTGAATTGCTATGCTTATTCGCTAAGCCAAATATGTGCCAGCATTTTGATCACGCGTCGCATCGACCAAGCGCTCAGATAAGTTTTGGAAAATACGGTGAGCTCTCGGTCCCCACGGACCCAACGTCTCTACACCAAAAGGCTCAAATATGTAACCCATACCAAGGTTAACATATTTGCGCCGCTTGAGTTGCTCCGCCGACGTAGCCGCAGCGCCAGCCCTCACGTTGGTTTCAGAAAGATATGACGGCGCTAAAGTGTCTACGCAAGTAGCGTCCCACACTAAGGGCCGTCCTAACTTCCACGGAACCAGAGTCATGCTGTCAGGTCTTTTACCATCGTCACGCATCAGACCATTGGGTTCGAGAATAGCTGCAACATTGGCGCTAGTAAAAGCCCGGCGAATGATATCGTTAAGGCTGGCATGGCGGGAAATTCGACCAGCAATTCGAGAGCAGGAGAGGCCATGGTGACCGAGTTGATCAACTGCAGTACCACACTAGCAGTAATTTGCAACACAACACCTTGCACCCAAGCGTAAGCTAATAGCTAGACGATAAGCGGATGGATTTATAAGGCTACCAGTTTTGTAAGAAGGAATGGCCTGATTCCCACACAGAAACAGCGAGAATACGAGTACGATCTGCGATGCTAGAACACGTATTTAAAAGATCTTTCCGTGTTAGCTCACATATGGGCCGATCCCACTGTTTCTGAGATGACAACATTTTTGGGAATTCAGTATTTGGACAAGCCAGTCTTCATGTGTTTTTGGCCTCAGCCAGATATGCTACATCAAAAGAGCCTATGTATTGTTCGTTGACACACATATATATAAATTTCGAAGACGACCGGAAATTGTGGAAAACTAAACGTTATCTTGAAAAACTTATTTACCTTATTTCAACGGAAATTATTTCGGCAGGATAGATGGGTAAATATTTTTTTAACTTTTATGCTAACAATTCAAGCAGCACCAAAAAGTAAAACTAAACCTTTTCGTCGTAGCGGCGAAGAATAGATGAAAAAACTAAACGTGTACATACAGTTGTGTGATTTCAGCTTTATCGGTGCCATAACTTCCGAATTAAATTACTGTACTGTATCAGCCGGATCGTCCACTGCTGAACACAGCCTCCCCTATTAAGGGGGTATTTGCCATTATCCCCACGCTTGGCAGGCGGCTTGGAAATCGCAGTATAAGTATATAAGTATATATACTCGTAACAGTTCTGTAGCAGGCGCTGCTGCCCACCTAACAGTATTTTCCCTTTAGTCGCCTCTTACGACACCCACGGGATGATATGGGGAGGTACAATTCTAACCCGGCACCCCACGGGGGATGAATTAAAATACCGTGGCATAAAGACGGACAGACAAACGGTCGAATATGGTAAAACTACAGGGCTTCTGCTGTCCTTTGGAACCCTAAATACGTATCATAGCCGATTAATTACCAAGAATTTTATCTGTCTGGGTTTTTTCTAATTCACACACGTCAGCAAAGTTGACGTTTATCAATATATTACATACAATCTTCTAAAAAGACATAAAAGTAATTATTTGATAATAACCGGATATCATTTAAGGCGTAAATTTGAACTGGTATCAATCTAATTTGTAAATCCTTGATAATGAGTTATGGTATGCGTTGTGTAATATTATTTTACAGCTGATAGTTTAACTGGCAGACATTGGGAAGAGAACATTACGCCAATAAGGGCAAGGCTCTTACATAATAAGAAGAAATTTAGCCTTAGACCACTATTTGACTTAATAATTGGTTACTGAAGATGTGGTCAAGTATGGACAGATATTTTACTTGAAAGTTGTGACGGTACAGGCCCTTCTCTGTCCCGCCACGTTCACTAATAAATTTATTTACAAATATCAGTTCGCTGCATTTTGAATGTTTTAGAACGAAATCGTATTAACCCTTTTACTCGTGCTATCTTTACATAAGAAAAAAAGAGAGGGGAGAAGTGTGCTGTTCTGGATGCTTTTTATGTTGCCAAACGCATGAACGGCACATAAATCGGGGACTTTTGACAATAGAAATCGGTTGAAATATGATTATTGAAGAATTAAATGAAAAATATTGGGCAGTTTTCTTATGGGGAAAGAAAAAAAAGGGGATGGCAAGACGGGGGGTGGGGATACAGGTGCAGTTTAGGCAGGATAAAGTGAAGAAATGAAAAACGTGAGGGATTTTGGCCATTAAGCCTCCGAGGTCGCTCTCAGGAGGTGCTCCGAAGACAGTCTTCGGTGATATTCTTAAAGTTCGTGAAGTGAATTATTGGTAAAAATTTAAAGTGAATTGTGTATTGAGAAGTGTTACACCGGTTAGGGGTTAGGGAGTCTCGAGTTAGCTAAATGCTGACAAAAGGACATGGGACTGAGTAATCGGCACGGCCGAAGAAAAGTCTGTACGATTCCGAACACGTGGCAACACGTGGGGATTTCGGTCGATTTTGAGGTAGGGAGTAGGCACGCCCAGTGTTAAACTGGCAGGGTTAGTACCTCTAAAAAGGGAAACCCGGAGCAAAGTAGTTAGCATGGCTGACAAAATGCTTATTTATTAGTAATCCGAGTATTCAGCATTCGCAGAAGAAAGGTTACGATGTAGCGTTTTCCTCCAAGCGTTCCCGAATCCTACCCTACATTATGATTCCACATTTTCTTAGGTATTAACGTCTACACGTGTAGCCGTGGTCTGGGGGTGCAAGCTCCCAGATTTAGACAACGTACCTCGGGATGTGTCCGCGCTTGGAACGAGCCGGCGGCTGTATCCTTCGGGAAACTGTTACAGTTCTCTTCAGTGTCGTATATCCTAGTGTGGCTTAGGTGCTCCTAGCAAGTGGGGTTCCCTAATAACCATAATAGGTGTTATTGCAATGAAGTCTATATTATATATATTTTACACCATAGGTATCAAATCCTCGTTCAATACAATCCCAAGCTTCGGCCTCATATGTATGTGAACGTATTACACATCGGTATTTAGTATACATTGGAATTTGCCATTCCACTTTCAGCTAGCTTCTGTTAGCAGGAGTTTCCTCTTTACACCGAGGGGAAGCTGTCCTACCTACCATTGCTATGGAAAGGGGCCTACAATACACACCACATGATTAAAGTAAATGTGAGACATTGATCTCTAGGCTGAATACTACATCTAGAAGAATAGGAATTAGGCAATTAGGTACATTTGAGTAGGAATAGGGAACATAGGAAATTGTTTGGGAAATAGTAGTAATAATAAGAGGGTAGACTCATGATATGATGCAATACATTAGGTGTACTGACAACTTCCCGGATTACAGGAGGTAGGCTAGCATCCTGGGTTCGCTGAATTGTTAAAATATTGAATATTCTATCAAGTGTCCAGGAATTACTTTGATAGCCATGTAGGTTACAAACTAAAATTATTTTGTTACGATAACTAAAACAAAAATCAGTTTTAGGTTCATATTTATAATTATCATCCATTCAAATTAGTTTCAAATTAAGACGGTAGTAAATGTAAAGTATCGTTTTTGATGCCAATGGACAAGCTGTGCAGTTCCATTGTGGGAGACCATCTAATGAGAGATGTATAATGGTTGACTACTCTTCGACAGCATGGATATATATTGAAGCGCTCGTAGCGAAGTTTGCTTAGCCATTCTGGATCGATCAGCAAAGTTAAGCAACGTCCGCCGCGGTCAGGAGTTGGATGGGTGACCGCTGGTGACAATACTACTGAGCGCTTCCGTGCTTCGGAGGGCACGTTAAGCCGTCGGTCCCGGTTGTTGTCTTAGGATGGCAGTCGTTACAGCATGGTGGTAGGGCACTTTGCAAATGCCCGCCTGGCTAGCTACCACCCTCAAGTTGAAAATCTGTCGCCAAGCACTTAACGGTGTGTTCCGGCAGCTGTCCTTGAGAGCCAGTAATTCTAGTTTAGCCTGTACAACATCTTCGACCACATCATCACTTACCATCAGGTGAGATAGTGGTCAAAGGCTAACCTATCAGGCATAAAAAAAAAAAATACAATTTATTATGTCGCTATTAGGATCTGTTAGAATCAAAGTTATAGGATATATCAAATAAATAAAACAAGGGATTAGAATATCCTAAAATAAAACAAATTATACTAAAATAACATACTTATAACCTTAACAGGGACATTAACAATCCAATAAAGTAAAAGAATAAACTTTGGTACATAGATAGTAAGTCAGCAAAGAAAATACCCATGTTCTCAGTAAATATGCAATATCTTGAAATTTTCATGTAATTAATGGACAAGCAAAGCTGTTTCATTATGATTAACCTTTTCTATCAGACATATAGTCTGGGTGCATTATTCCTCAAACAACACGGAAAGAATATATTGTTACATTTTGAAGTCATAAGTTTGCAGAAATAAAGATAGAATATCAAACAACAAATATTCAAGAATATCTTGAAAATATACTAAACTTATTTGTTTCACTATTAAAATTACTAGACATAATAAAATCAAGTTAAACTGTATAATCATTCTCCACGCTCAAAATAATATATATTGGATCAATGATATCAACTAACAGGATATGACATCTAAACAAAGTGGTGGAATAGGTTCAAAGATATTATTCACTAGATATGTCTACTCAAACAGAGATATAATAGGCTGTAGAATGTATAGGGTTTCTTGTAGTCCCAATCCAATTAGGTTTTAGGACATAGTACATACTAGTATAATATTAGGAACTCCCTTTTACCATAATAAGTAAAAGGAAGTCCCGCTAAGAACCGAGATATGATTGGATGTATGCCCTTACTGAGGCTAGGCAGCTCCAGAGATGGCCAGCGTCTTGGTGCTATGGTAGATACTCATTTGGGTAGTATGGATGGTTTTTTTTGTATACCTAGCTATGGACAATGATGTCTCTCATTTCCATAGAAGTAAAGTAAATAAGTCCTTGAATGTGCAGACAATATACAAACTTACAGTGTCATATCAGTGACATTCCCTTTTGCCAAAAGAATATGTCCTCATAGCCATGTAGAATATAGGAATACTGAATCAATAACAATACACATACTGACTTTTAGTACATTTGTAAATAATAGAAAACAGAAAAAAAAGAAAGAATAAAATTTTTATAAAGACCTCTTACAATGGGTTACTAATTATGTTGGGTAATAATTAGTAAGGAATATATTTTATTTTATTTTTATTATATTAGGAAAACTAACAGCTAGTTATAAAAATATTAATAAAACATAAAACAGAAAGCCAATTATAAGTTTTCACAGATATATAAAATGATGTTAGGCCCGCAATACACAATCATACCAATATATATATATAAGCGATTCAATATATGAGTTATAGAAATAATTATTTGACTGAGTTTGACTGTCATATATACATGATAATACTATAAACAAAAAATATATTTTCTATTGAAATATATAGGTACCTATGTATGAAAATGTAGTACCGGCCTTAAATAATATATGTAGTCAGTAGACACAGATAAGAATACAGTGCAACACTGTAAGTAATGAATAATCATATTAATCATTATAGTTAAGTACACCACACTAAGAGAAATATCTGTCATTCAGCAGCCGTTTCAATTGCAATGCTGAAGTATTAAATAGATCCAGATCTATATCTTTAGATGTACTGTTATAACACCTGCATGCCCTAATGAGGTAAGTATTTTTCCTGTATTTGCACGATGCACTAGGAATGTGTAAGAGTTCCGGATATCTAAGGGTGACCGCTGGGGTACGTAACCCCAGTTGACCGAGCAACTCCGGACAGTCTACCTTGCCGTTTGCTATGTTAAGGAGGTAGGCCATGTCTGCAACACGTCTCCTCTCCTGCAGTGGGAGTAAATGAATTTTTTTACAGCGAGAGCTATAATCTGGCATATACACTTTTGCGCGGTATTGAAGGTAACGGAGGAATCGTTTTTGTATGGCTTCAATACGGGTTATGTAGATGTTGTAACTTGGATTCCAAACTTGAGAAGCGTGTTCGAGGTGGCTTCGTATATAGGCACAGTATAAAATTTTTAAAGTTTTAATTTCCATAAACTCCGAAGACATCCTTTAAACAAATCCCAAGGCTTTCGAGGCTTTGTTGATAATATTGCTAATATGTGCATCAAACAGTACCTAACTTTGAGTCAAAGATGACTCCTAAGTCATTAATGGTAGATATTCTGGCAATGGGGGAGTTTTTCAAGAGGTAACTGTGGATGAGAGACAACGGTTTTCGCGTAAATGAGCATACGTAACATTTTGACACATTTAAATCTAACTTATGAGAATGACAGTAATCTTGAAATCTATCTAAATCGTCCTGAAGGCGTGAGGCGTCTTCAATGGTTTTAACAGGACACAAAATTTTCATATCATCGGCATAAAGAAGAATTTTAGAAAAACGAAAGCAGTGTGATATATCGTTTATAAATAATATAAAAATGAGGGGTCCCAACAACGATCCTTGAGGAATTCCCGAAAGAATACACATAGAGGAAGATGTATAACCATTAAGCACTACTGTTTGATATATTTTGTACATAAGATGAAAACCACCTAAATAAATTACCGCGAATGCCGACATGGCCAAGTTTATGCAACAAAATTACGTGATCTATTCTGTCGAAGCACTTGCTATAATCAGTGTAAATAACGTCTACTTGAGATGGTTCCGACATTATGTTTGATAAAAAGTCACTGCGTAATAAAAGGTTAGATGTGGTAGACCTACCCTTAAGAAAACCATGTTGCTCTTCGCTAAGTGTATGCTTAAGTGAAGAGTATAACTGTTTGTAAATAATTTTTTCTAGCACTTTGGCAAACACACATAGCTTAGATATAGGTCTATAATTTTCAATGTCATCCTTTGGGCCTTTCTTATGAATTGGAGATATAAATGCAGTTTTCCATAGATGAAGAACTTCACCTTCATTTAAAGATCGTCTATATAACAAGGTAAGTGGAACCGCCAGACTTTCAGCACACCTAATAATAAAAATCGGAGGTATGTTGTCTGGGCCGGCCGATTTGCTTTGGTCTAGTGATTTAAAAAGTTTCAATACTTCTAACTGCAGTACCTCTATAGATGCTATATCTGTAACTTTTTCAGCGTATAAGGTATGTGGAGGACACATACCTACAGATGAAGACGAGGGTTGTAGAAAGGTAGAAAGAAAGTAATCACCAAACATATTGCATATATCTGCCCCTTGATCAGAAGAGCGCTGGCCTAGCCTGAGTAATGAGGGGTAAATATAACAGACCTATGCGGTGGATAATTAGTTTGGACAAGTCGAAATCTACAGATGGCAGCGCGAAGGGGCTGTTATCCTTAGCCGCAATCAATTAAATATCATTCTTAATTTTATTTGCATACTTACCTACTTTAAAGGTTCTTATGTAAATCTTACTTATTTCATTCTTAGAACATCTTAGCAACATAATCTTCTTTTCACTCTACCATATTAATATAAAGCAGATAGTTACATATCTACGCAGTAATTCCTAATTCAACTTTATTAGAACATCACATTAGTCACTATAGATAGAATCTATCACTGCATAATGCTTATGGCAATATGCTGAAGTTTTAATTGACTCACAACATTTAGTTATGAAATAGGTAGTTTGGTTTTGATAGTAAGAAAGTGGTAATAGTCAGTTTTGTTGTTGCAACTTAACACTTTTACTGTATTATGTTAGAGAGCCGGTTCTTAATTACACTACTTGGAGAGTACATAGGTAGGTCACGTCTCAAGCTCTTTGGAAAAGAAACTGAGTTGCTACTTATGGGCACAATATAGGATCCTGACCACTATACTAGACGATCACATGGCCTTATAATTATCTCAGTCAAGACACACTCAAAATTAGGTTTTTGTGTTATGTGTATATACAGTATCTCAGAATGGTAGAAGTTATGACACATATAGAATATCATAATTAAATTTCATTTTATTAAACATTTTCATATAAGATGGTAGCATAGAGTATACACGAGATATAAATAAGATAGAGGGGTTCACCAGCGGTCACCCATCCAAGTCATGACCGCGGCGGACGTTGCTTATCCTTGCTAATTGATTCAGAATGGCTAAGCAAACTTAGCTACGAGCGATTCAAAATTAAATTTAATAATTATTAATTGTTATTCTTAACAATATTGCCTGTCGTCCATCTACCTATCACCGACACCGACCAAACGTTGCGTCGAGTAGTCGTAACGTTGCGTCGAGTAGTCGTACAACCTAACTTGAGGACAGTCACACTTATTCAAAAACAAAATCAACTTTTCAATATATTTTTCCATTGTCTTGTTGCTGCCAGCACACGATAACTACGTGTGTATATCATACGTAAGTAGAATTCTCTTGAGCTGTCCCAAAAATGTCAATATTTTTCGTATCTACGAGTAGGAAGGTACATTATCCAGAATTGAATGTTTCAACGAATCTATTTGCAATTTAAATCAGTCGCTTGGGATGCGTGTCTGCTATATCGACTGAACGGAGGGATATATAAGGTATAATAATGATTCAGTTATATAAGTTCAAAAGCCCCGAGGGGTGCCGGGTTAGATTTGCACCTCCCCATATCATCCCGTGGGTGTCGTAAGAAGCGACTAAGGGAAAAATATTGTAAGGTGGGCAACAACTCCTAAAACTGCCAACTTACACTACGATCCCCAACACGCCTGCCAAGCGTGGGGATTATGGCAAATTCCCCTTAAATAAGGGAGGCAGTGAACGGTCCGGCTATTAAAATAAAATAAAAAAATAATATAAGTTCATGGTAATATTGAATCACCTCACCAATCACCTTATCGCACAATTGGTAGGATCGGCTCAATATGTGTTGTATTTTTTTCATTTATACCTAGATACTGCCAACTTGGCTAATTTTTGTAAATCCTTTCTGTACGGTTGTCTAGAAGAAATTGCTTTAAGCATTAAAACTGCCTTTTGTATACATAATATGTGTTAATTTTCACTGTAAAGTTTTTTAAGTTATGCAAGTAGATTGTTTTCTAACAATCTATAATCATGTGTGTATGTTTCCACAGTACGCTTGTTTAAAATTTCCTCTATGACCTAGATCGGCTATAATAATTACCCTTTTTAAAACATTTTCGTATAAATATTTAAAAAAATATCAATTTTAATAGCTGATACTTAGAAACATTGGTCATTAAACATTTTTAATATGTATTGTTTCAACTAGAAACACCTAATTTTTCCTACCGCTTGCCTCTATTTCACTTCTATGAAGAACAATAATATTGAAATTTCAATTCTCGTCAGCATTTTTTCCTTTGAACACCGAGTGAGTTTTCACAATTAACGACCCGATGAAATTGGTATCATTAGGTTTTTATAGTTTTCGATACAATTTTTTTATCCTCTTTCTCAAAATATTTAAAGTATGAGTAAATCTGTATGTATGTGAACGGAATCACATATTTACATTCTCTTACTGGTATCAATAACGGCCATTAGCAGCAGTGTTACCAAATAATAAATTTTTCATAGCGATTTCGATATTTCTTTTTCTAGGCTTTGATGTTCAAAGTCATCTTCGCTCAAATATATGACTATGACCATTATTGGTGTGGCAAACATTTCTTAGAAGAATTGAAGCATATGGCTTCTATTGAAAAGGATTATAGCGAAAAAGAAAATAACTGTTTGTAAATAAAAGTCCAAATTAAAGCTTGACTTAAATTAAATTAAACTTGGTAATGTTATTTTTTCATACAAAAAATGTGAAGCTTATAAACTGGACTCAGTTGTACATGAATTATCTCGAGCTATGAATCTCTTCAAAAGACGTCGAACTAAATTTATATACATTTTTTTAATATATTGCACAATGTGAAACATTGCCAAAGTGTAAATCATGAGTTCTTGAAGCGGAATCTAGATAGATGGCTGCTAATCCATTACATATTTCTGCTGAAAGAATTTTCGTTTTCACTTCTTATAGTATTACTTTTTATAGTTAGGTATACTTACTACTGTAGGATAAAAGTTTCCTAGTTAGTATTCTTATCAACAAATTTTAGATGTGGGTTTGTTAGCTGTTATAGATAATATTAGTCGTTGTTCAGAATAATAGCGTGCGACCTAAACAACAAACTTTCCCATACTATTTCAACATTTTACTCTAAGGTTAATGTTCCCCAGGAGTTGGACCTGCTGTGGCACCAGTGTTCCCACCATCTCACCCAAAGATCCAGGAAGACCTCCAGCTTTGAAGCTGTTTTATTGTGAAGCAACGCGGGGGCACGTCCAATGCAGCCACTCCCAACGAACGCCACCCCAACATCAACCTCAAGGCCTTGAAGTAGCAACGTAGTTGTCCCCTCTAGGCCTAACGGTGGACGTTATAGCTGTTTATGATGATGATAATGATTATTCTAGACAAGTTTCTGAGATAAGCAGAGAGCCATATCGGTATGCCCCGTGATTGCAATCATAATGCAGATATTTTTACACCCTTTGAAGTATGAAAATTGTAACAAGAAAACACCCTCTGTATGAGGCAGGCTATGTTCAGCCTCGACAACATTTCGTTGTGGTAGCCGTTGTGGTACGGGCAACTTGGGCACACAGTTCTCGGTCAAAATATCTCAATTCCTTCCTCATATTTCTAAGTATCTTTCATCACTTTACATCAGGTGAGATAGTAACAACAACCAGAGTATTATTACATGTAGCTGTTAAACGGATGTCAAAGTGACGGTTGATGACGGATAAGTTTCATGTGTGGATACCAAATACTTAAGTCCTATAATCCTTAAGTCGCTGCCCAAGCGTGAGGACCATGACAAATCCTTCCTAAATGCGGGAAGCTGGATTCAGTAGTGGATAATTCGACTGATATAGTAGCGTTTCTTCCGTTTGTTCCATTGTGAATGTTGTCAAAAGCTTGTAAATATTATTTCTTCCTCACCTTTCCGATTACGAACCACTTGTTCCTGTCTGGCATGTCATCCATATACTGTTCCTAGTCTCTTAGTCTCTTACCTCGAAACAAAAAGTTTGGTAGATTCTACTTCTGCTGTATTATTATATCCTGTAATATATTGTGGAATGCTATACCAGCGTACAGTTTTCCTTATAATTAAGAACCTGGGTCTTCCAAGCAGCGCATGAAAAAGCATCTCTCAGGTCGTAATAGGGATGGCGATTGGCGTAGTTTACGTCTGCAATACTGAATATCGATTCTGAATTTCATCTTCACTTTCAATCACACGAGATGGAGTTACTTGGAACCACTATACAGAAAAAAAAACAATGAACATTTTTTCTTTTAAGAGTTGTTGCATTTCGGACCCTTAAAAAAGCGAGGCCCGTCACGCACATGCTCAGTTTGTGGATACAAGTTACTCGCGATCAACTCAAACTAAATCAAATACTGAAAAATGGGTCATACATTTTTAAAACCTTAGAGTAGAAATCGTTTCAATTGCACACTCATACTCGTATTTACGTTCAACCTATTCTGATCGGAAATTTAGATTTAGTCCCAATACAATATTTCCTAGTTCGATATGCCATATCTGTCTATTCTATGCCAGACCTCTTGGAAATACTCGAACTTTCCGGATGTCCGGAGTTGATGTGCATCTCGCTTGTGCGTGTGTACATTGCAAACAAGACAACTCCAGTGCCGCACCCAGTTACATCTAACGTTCAGTACCAATATAATTCCCGGTGAGATGATTGAAGACTCGAATAGAATAGAGCCGAAGACCTAACGACTGAAACACTAGTTTTGACGTTATCTAACCCCATATTTCCGTCGTTTTGAAAATTTTGAAGTAAATATATCTGTATTATATCATTTTAAATTTATTTTTAAATGTGTATAGTAAATAGAATATTACTTAGATAATAGGAGTCGAGCATCTGTAACAAAGTACGTTATAAACGCACGGCAGATTTTTTTTCGGCAATATTGCTCACTTACTTACATGAAATTTGTTGATTTTTCCTACACTATCCTAAACTACTTTTTGTTAACATATTCTCTGATGTTATTATAAACATCCATTACATAGGTAGTAGTTCTAATACAAGTTTGAAAATTAATAACAAAGATTTACCCACTATATACCTCACCAAAATCCGCGCAATGCCGTCGAAGTTTCGTCGATGACAAAACATACGAATTTCATGAATATTTTTATAGGCCAGGTTGATCCTGAACAAATTTTCACATTTGTTTGCTGAATTGCTTTCGGATTTCTTCCTATGTGATTAACCACTTTCTATCAATCGTCACCAAACAGCAGTCACATTTTGGACAGTTACCATTGTTGACGGTTCCTATTACCTATAAGAATTTTACACTGAAAATAAATCCTACCATGATGCATATTAACAAAAACTGCAAAAACCTCATTTCAGCTTTGCAGTCTTATGTAGATTTTTTATGTAGCTTTTAATTATTATTATTTTTAAGCTTATATAAACTTTGCTCGAATTTTTTTTTTTGCGTAGAATTGTTATTCGATGATTAGTGCACAATTTTGATGATGTTGACTCGTGACCACGATCACTGCAAAATATTCGAAATGACAGAATGGAAATAAAAATATACGTGATTTAAACCGTTTCAATTTATTTTAATATCTATAAAATCCCAAACTCAAACATTAAAACTTACCCTAAGTACCTACTCCAGGTGTTGGCTAAGCGTAGGTGTTATTGTAACCTTGGCTAACCCTTCGGGGACATGCGAGCGTGATGTATTGAACAAAGGCTGATAAGTGCTTAATAAGTTGCAACAGCATGACTACACGATGTCTGAAATAACTAATTTCAGTTAAGTTTTCTTGTAGTCCTTTAACGAAACTTTGCCTTCTTAATTTTATTTTTTTTATTTTGTTTTTTCTTGCTTGTATATTAATACCGAAGTTTCTGAGGATATAATCTTGACTATTGTCGTCCTAGTACAAACTGCAAGTATTGTGACAAACATACTATAATTATAACAATGTCCGACATTTAACTAAGAATAATAACTAAAATATAATGCATGATTATTGAATTATTATCAACTCATTAATCAATTTATCTTCGTTTGATTGAAGATAGCACAATCTAAATAGTTTCCGCTATAGCAAGTTTACATAACTATGAATGACATGGCAAGAGAGGATTTAAAATAAATAAATATTTGCAAGTAATATCTATACCTACTTTGTAAATTTCCAAATGAATTCCAAAGAATGGATTCGATGAGTACTTTTTATAAAGATTTATAATTAAAATCATCATTCTTGAGTCCGAATATTCAACCTTCATACGATTGAGCCAAAATATATAATCATCCTCGGTTTTGTTCATCCATTCTTTGTTTGGAAGGATATATTTTGTCAACCAAGCCTTTCTGCCTCAAATGTAGCCCCTTAAACAAGTAATTTTTTTTTAAGAATATGCCCCTTCTTGCTTAACAGGATACTTACATAACAACTACAACAAACCTACTAATTGCTCAGTACTAGGTTTCTTTAAGACTACCTGGTATAGGTCATTAAGCTTTCTGGCTTCTTCAGACTCCGCCGACAGCACGCCGTTGCACCCCGTTACCTGCCAGTAAGGTATAAACAAATGATCACCGACGCATAGCATCGTTACGGGAACACTCCATTAAAATATAGTCTATGATGTGGATAAAGCACGTTGTCTATTTTGTTTTACATTCGTCACAATTTGGATTGTTTTCCTCATAATTTATCCAATTTATTTCAGGAATGTGCCTTGATCTAATTCTTAATGCTGTAACAATTTTGTTTCTTCCCATGTTACTCCCCAAAAACATGGAAAATGAAGAAGTAAAAACTGTAGCAATGTTCTTCAATCAAACATACTATATTTACCTATATTTCATCGCAGGCAATATTACATAAAATTGAAACCAAAACTTTAAAATTATATACGTGTTTTATTGTTTCTTACTTAGATATATTTATTTGTTTCTTATTAAGATATCTTCAACCAAACCCTAAAGCAGCATGAATAAATAAAAAAAATTTAGAAATAGAAAAACGTACAAAAGAATTTCACAAACGTAATATAAATTATAAAAATATGGTTAAAGAGAGTTTTAATTATTAATTTCAGATAATGTAACCTGTTTTTTTTTTCATTTTCCGTATAATCCTTATGTTATTACCACAAACTTATAATTGGCTGACGTTACATTTAATTCTTAGGTCTTGTTACAGATTTAAACGAGAACCTGATCATTGAAATTATATTACTTATCTAGTGATAACTAACAATTTGCACAAACAAGCAATTCAAGTTCCCATTTCCTATTGCTAACATTAATTAATGCCTTTAGCCAATGCCAGTGTACCTAGTTAATAAGGATTTAATTCAAACTGTTCCGGACACTAGTCTAGTACGATGAGATCCCGTTTTATATTCCGCTCTACTAATAAATTTTATAATATCCGCTCCCAGTTAAAGGACTCTTTCCGCTTACTTTGCTTCGTACTTTGATGGAACTTTCATTCTAATTAAAAGCTGTTAGTAAGATTAAATCATTAATCGATCTATTTTTCAAACTGGAACGTATAAATTGCTTTTATCTAATGACTTAACATGATAAATGTAGGTAAATCTACATTTGTTTTCCATTTTTACGTGTATATTCAGGAGTTGCCAGATACATTGTTATATGAACTGTTAAACGAGTTAAATGGCAAATGCTTGTATTTGTCTCAAAAGGAAATGAAAGTTCTTCAATATTACTTTATACTACAACTTGCCATACATTAACAAAAGCATTCACAGATATATTTTACTTTCCATCATTCAGCCTCTCTCAATCACTGCGTCGTATGGATCAAATACTTTTTGTCTTTAGCGAATTTAAACTCCCAACCTGATTTTTTCAGATCCAACTTTTAGTAATGAAATATAATTCTAGGTTAAGCCTGTTGACACCTTCGACCACATCATCACTTACCATCCGCTTACCTATCAGCAATAAAAATAATAAATATGTCCACAGATATGACGCTCAAATTTGAGAATGACAAATGTGCCTACACATTAGTCATTCTCAAAATTGAGCGTACGATCCGAGACCGTATTCTTAAGATGATATAAAATGAGAAATAAATGCTTCATTTGATAGTGAATAATATATAAATGATTATTTGATATGTGAAAATGATAAGTGATTTAATGATAGTGAGTGCGAGATACGATTGAATCGATGCTAAATGCGAACTGATCGTTTGATGCCGAAAATGCTTACGTGGGCGAATGTGCCGTTGCACCGTACATAATGAGTAGTCTAAATATTATAATCTTAAAAATCTAAGATATTATGTGTAAAGTTGTAAACCTTGTGATCTTGAGGGATCAAAATGCTTCTTAGTTTTAATCAAATTTCTTTATACGACATACATACAATACCATAAGACGTTTTCAACTTTTTTACATTGCTTTATATTTCGCATAAAATAAAAAAGCATATAATTCACGAAATACAATATGCGTATAATAAGTGTCGGAGAAATGTAATATACGCTCATCGAAAGTACATACGAAAACCGTTATTATATGTAGATTTTTCTAATTCGCCCTCTTTTTGATATCAAGGAGGGTATGAAATTATATTTTCAGCCTCGTCATAAATCTTCAGACACATGCTATGAAATGGGAGTGTAGAACATAGCATCATGTGGGAAAATTTACTTGTGTTTTATGTTATGTGTATGGAAAATGTCGAGAATGTGGCATAATAATACGAAATAGAAGTGCACATAATTATGAATAATACCAGTATGTATAATGCTCAACATCAGCTCAACGTGAATCACATTCGTCAATTGGGATACATTTTTTCCACCCCATGTTCGTGTCATCATCCCATATTGATGTGGTAAATAAAAGAGGATTTATGTAACTAGGACTTTTTATTGTAAGCTAGAATATAATATAAGAGCAGACGTCTACACCGAAGGATTCCAAGGGCAAGAAGAACGACCTATAGAGATGGGACATCATCCCAACTGAATGTAGTGATGTGACTCGTTGACTCGAATAAGTCTGATCGATAAGTGAGGTAACTATTTCTTATTAACACAACACTCTCTCCAAATTGTTACCTTTCTTATTGATTTACAATTTGAACAGATTTAATAAACTATACTATAAAACTTTGAACTTTTGATTCATACGATCTATCATATAAATTCAAAAATCTTTATATATCTCAACTCATTATCAGGCAATCTTAATATTACTAATTACCTAACAAATAACTACATTATACAACTTTATTTCTATATAATAGCAACAGTCAGCAAGAATCTAATCGAGAATATTAACAAATAACCGTATTATAAATAATAGCAACAGTCAGCAAGAATCTAATTGAGAATGTTAACAAATAACCTTATTATAAATAATAGCAACAGTCAGCAAGAATCTAAATAACCTTATTTTATTTAAATACTCAGCTTATGTAAAAATCTAATGCTAAATATAACAAAGTATTTATACCTATCTAACATGGTAGCAGAGTGTGGTTTATAGGTAATATTAGTCAGGTACCTATATTATTTATTTAACAAATTAAAAATATTTAAATATGTTACATATCAGTAGGTATAATGCACCAATTTCATTTATTATTATATTTTTACATTTTAGTTACAATGTGCTTTTATCAAAAATTGAACTCTGTTATTTAATTAACAGCTTTTAATATTAAATTCTATATAAGTAATCTTACTTACAACATTACAAATAACTGTTATTTATCTGTCAACAATACACTGATTTATGATTTTAATTTAATTACCCCTATCTTTGATCTCAAATATTGAAATTTATCTCTTGGTAAAGGTTTTGTGAATATGTCAGCATATTGTTCACTTGTACAAATGTAATTTAAATCAATTTGTTTCTCATTATACTTTTCTTTAACGAAATTGTACTTTACTTCAATATGTTTGCATCGTTTATGATAATCAACATTTTTAATGACACAGATAGCACTTTGATTGTCTATATGCAAGGGAACACTGTCTTGATTGAACTCACCGATGTCTAACATTAGCCTTTTAACCCACATAGCCTCTTTGGTTGCAGCACAGGCAGCCATAAACTCTGCTTCAGTAGTAGATAAGGCAACGCTTTGTTGGCGCTGTGTTGACCATGTCACGGCAGCTCCATTTTTTACAAAGACATATCCAGTCATTGACTTTCGTGTACTTTCATCTCTTGCAAAGTCTGAGTCACTGAAACAAACTATTTTATTATGCTGAAAAGAAGAAAAAAATAGACCATATTCTTTTGTTTCTTTCAAGTACTTCATGATCTTCTTTACTGTGCTCCAATGTGTATCATCATAGCAGTTGAGGTAGCGACTCACTAAGCTTACTGCATACATTATATCTGGTCGACTGACAATAGCCACATGCATCAGTGAACCAACTGTTTCTCTGTATGGTATATTTTTATCAGGAATCACAGTTCTATTTCTTAGATTTGTATGAGGATCAACTGGAATGCTGGAACAGTTTGCATTATTCATGTTAAACTTTAACAGTAATTGTTCAATATATGTAGACTGGTGAATAAATATTTGATTCTCAAATCTCTCTATTTGTAATCCAACAAAGTTTCTTGGTTCACATGTCTTGATATCAAAGTTTTCTTTTAAATCTGAGATTATCTTGTTTAAAGCTTTGGTATTACTTGAAATCAATAATCCATCATCAACATACAGTAACAAATATACTTTCTGCTCTTTAACATGTCCAATATAGACACATCTGTCTGCATGACTACTTTTGAAGCCAAACTTTTTTAGTACATTATCAAATTTATGATTCCAGCAGCGAGGTGCTTGCTTCAAGCCATATAGTGAGCGATTGAGTTTACAAACTTGATTTGATTTTACTATTAAGCCTTCTGGGGGTGTCATGTAAATGTCTTCATGGATGTCTCCATATAAAAAAGCAGTTTTTACATCAAATTGAATCATTTTATGATTATGTTGAGCTACTTCAGACAATAATAATCGAACTGAGTCATACCTTACTGTTGGTGAGAATGTTTCTGTGTAATCTATACCTTCTTTTTGTGCACAGCCTTTAGCACACAGTCTGGACTTATAGAGTGGACCGGATGGCTCGTCTTTGACTCTAAAGACCCACTTGCAGCCAATTATCTTCACTCCTGGTGGTTTTTCAATCAATTTCCAAGTCTTGTTTTGTTCATGAGCTTTTAACTCATCCTCTATTGATTGTTTCCATTGGATAGCATTATCTGAGGAAAGAGCTTCCTTGTATGTTTGAGGTTGGACCTGTAACTGGGGACTTTCATTTAGACATAGGTAAGTAGCATCTCGTTTTGATATTTTTTTGGTTCTGACAGTTACATTACTGGACTGTGATGATGTTGATTCATCACTTTCATCAGGTACGTAAGTAGAGTCGTCTTCAGATTGATAGGTTTCGGATTCTGAGTCTTTCTGTGATGAGTAAGACTCATTTTCAGTAATATCTACTACTGAAGTGTCATTATTTGGAACTGATGCAACTGAATCAGACAAAGGTAACATTGCATAGTCTTTCTTTACAAGATTTTCCAAAAAAACAACATCTCTACTAATCATCACCTTCCTGGTTTTAGGATTGATCAATCTATAACCTTTTGTGTTATTACAATAGCCAATAAATATCATCTTACTTGCCTTAGAGTCCAGTTTCTTTCGTTTTTCCTTTGGGTTGTGCATCATGACTTCACACCCAAAAACTTTAAGATTAGTTAAGTCTGGCTTGGTCCCCGTCCACAGCTCCTCTGGCGAAAGGTATGACAGTGCTCTGGTTGGACATCTATTTGTTACATATACTGCTGTTGACACCGCCTCTGCCCAGTACTGCTTCTGTAATTTTGCATTAATTAGCATACATCTAGCTCGTTCAATTAATGTACGGTTCATTCGTTCAGCTAACCCATTCTGTTCTGGTGTATATGGGTTAGTTGTTTGATGGGTTATACCCGAATGCTTCAAAAAATTTGAAAAGTTTTTACTTAGGTACTCTTTGCCATTATCGGAACGAAGACATTTTATTTTAGTGTTTAATTGTGTCTCTACCAGGGCTTTAAACTCTTGAAACTTTTCAAACACATCAGATTTATTAGATAAGAAATATGTGTATACTTTCCTGGTATAATCATCAATGAAGGTGACAAAATACCTTGCTCCACCAAGAGACTGCACCTCCATTGGGCCACAGATGTCTGTGTGTATGACATCTAGCGCTGCATGCGCCCGGGAACCCTCCTTAGGAAATGGTTTTCTTGTCTGCTTGCCCTCCAAGCAGGTGACACAAACAAGCTTGTTCTTGTTTTTGAAGTTAAGTGCTGAAATTTTGTTAAGATCTGAAAAATTAAGATGAGCCATTCTTTGATGCCATAAAAAATATTCATTATCCTTTGTGTTGGTATCTGATAGGAAAGCTGGCATGCTCTCTTGCATTATGAGCCTGTACATGTTGTTGACTAGTTTTGCTTCTGCAACTTCAACCTTTTGTTGGTTTAGAATTTTACATCCTTGTTTGTTAAACATCACTTCACCTCCGCTTTCAATTAATTTGCTTACAGAAATTAAATTTGTTGCGAGGCCAGGTACAAATATTACATTTTTAAGTTGAATCTTTTCTATGATCCCATTTCTCATAACATTTATTACAGCTTTTCCGCTGCTTTGTACCGGTAATGTCATATTATTAGCCACCTTAATTGTTTTTATCGGAGGTGGAACTTCATCCTTGAGCCAGTCCCTGTGCATCGTCATGTGCATGGACGCTCCTGAGTCTATGTACCACTGCATAGTTTCTGGATCACATTCGGTTGCAGAGAACACCGCTACATATCCGGAGTCTTTTGTAGAATTTTTATTCTTCTTGTTCTTGCAATTTTTACTTATATGACCATAGTTTCCGCAGGAAAAACACCTCGGACCCTTACCCCTCTTGGTATCAGGATTGTTGTTTTGCTTCTTGTTCTTTTGAACATAAAATGCCCCACTTCTTGTATCTTTTACTTCCTGTAACAACTTTGTTTTGACGGAATCGCCGGTTATTGGCACACCTGAACTCTCCAGAGCCATTATCATTGGTTTGTATTCATTGGGTAACCCCGACAAGAGCAATGAACCGAGCCACTCTTCATTCACTTCAAATGAAATATTTCTGAGTTTATGTGCTATTGACATAATGCGATTTACATACTGTTCTATATCCTGACAGTTTTCCAAATTGGTACTTATCAAATCCCTTAGCAGACCAACTCGTCTTGTGAGACCTTTGTCATCAAATGCTTTTTCTAAATTGTCCCATACCTCTTTAGCTGATGCACATTGTTGTACATGTATGTAAATGATTGGATCCAATAATAGTATGATTTTGGTTTTTGCTTTTAAATCTAACTTTGGATCTAAGGCGTCATCGTCTGTATTTACGATACATTTCCACAACTCTTCATGTTGTAAATAAATTTGGACAGCAAAGCGCCACGTGCAATAATTGTCGCGTCCGGTCAATTTTTCTACGTTGAATGTTGACGTCGACGTCATTATGATTGTTAACAATAACAATTTAATTATAAGTACAATCATAGCTAGTAAAACACCATGTGAGTAGTTTCTATGCCATGCCGATCGTGGCCCCACACCGCGATGTAGCGGCACCAAAATGGCGTCGACGACTCGCCGTAATAATTTCACAAAACTTACCGGAATACTTTTTACGCGTGAATTTAATGCATCAGGGGACTGGGCCATAACCTGATGTGGTAAATAAAAGAGGATTTATGTAACTAGGACTTTTTATTGTAAGCTAGAATATAATATAAGAGCAGACGTCTACACCGAAGGATTCCAAGGGCAAGAAGAACGACCTATAGAGATGGGACATCATCCCAACTGAATGTAGTGATGTGACTCGTTGACTCGAATAAGTCTGATCGATAAGTGAGGTAACTATTTCTTATTAACACAACACATATATCATACAGTGTCAAAACTATCCGATGTCTTTAAAAGACTACATAATAATATAATATTGTAACATGTTAAGGTCTTGATCTTTATAATAAAAAACACCTACGTACCCTTCTAAATTAAAGATAATAACATATATTATGATTCAAGTTGCTCACAAGTTTTATACGCACTTTTACAACACCCTTGCGAGGAAAAAAATAATATATTGCACAAATGCGAAACAAACAACATACGAAAATATGGAAAATAGCGCGCAAGTTTTTTTTTTGCGCGCGGCAAATGTGCGTTGGTTGATAACATATATGTACTTAGCCTTAAACCTCTTTATTGTTATAAATCTGTATTTCCCGGTTAAATTGAAAATGCTCTGTTTACTCGCATATAATTTGCAGTTAGGTACTTACTTAACTTTGTAGGGATAATTTTATTACGCACTAATGTATAATATGATTATGCAAAAGGGTGTTATAGTTCGATTTAAGGCCCTAAGAACGATATAATAAAGCTCACTTTACGAGCAAGGGTGTTGAAAATATTATAATGCAATGTTCAAATTTTTATTGTATATACATATATAGAGCGGCAATAGATTGTGTAACCAAAGTACAAAAAAGTTCTAGAAGTATTTTTAATGTTTATCTGATTTAATTTTTTTTGTTTTTTTTAAGTATGTTGTTGTTATTTTTATTATTTTTGAGCTTTGGGTAAGCGAATTGGAAACGGTCATGCATACCCCAGAGCATGTATATGTAATAAATAAATAAATATCTGTTCTGAGGTCGGCAGCACGTTGGTAAGCTCTGGTGTTACTAACGTCTATATGCGACGGCGACGGTGAGCACTTCCCGTCCGTTGGGCCGCCTGCCTATCTGTCTACTATTAAGCCTGCACAGAGGCAGCGATACGTAATTGTGGTTCGTTTGATCCCTTGCTGTATCTTTATTTCTTAATTTTGAGTTATGTAATTAGTATATATTATATTTAAGGATTTATTCTATAAATCATACACTTTGGAAACACGATTACTTAAAATTTTCTCTATAGAAAAATTATCCAAAGTTACATCTAAAAAACGAAATAAACCCTTAGCACGGCGTAAATACAAAACGGAGTCATCCGTATTTGAAAAATAAAAAAAACAACATAGTTTCTATAATGTATAAACATTGCATTTGTCAAATAGGTATTTGTTTATATTATACGAAGGAAATACTCAAATTCACGCATGTTCCGCCCATTTTAGTCAGAGCCGCGATGCTTTGTCCCTGTCTGCTTAATAATTCTTCGGCCGTCGGACTGGGACGGATGCTGTTGGTGTGCCTTACTTTTACGCACACATACGCGGCGCGCTTAAAAAGCTCGGTGCGCCCTTAATCAATAAAAAAAGAAAACATAAACTGTATGTTATTCTTCTCCATCATTTTAATGAAGCATACTTTAAAATCTCCTATAAAATAGACTTTCACTTTACTGTTACATACTCATAACATATTTAAAAGGTATGTCATTTTCGTATGAAAACTTACCCTAAGAGTAAGCACACAAAAGGTGCGTTTACCTTAAATTATCAACCAACTAAGCATCCCTTTAAATTGAAGAGAGCCAAAGCTTACACACGACAAGGTGGATTGAAAGTAATCCAAGTAGAAAATTAATCCTTGATTACGTACTCAGTCCCACTCCTGTTTCGTGCTCAAATCATAGATAGGTATTAGATATTATAGAAAGGGCTGCACATCAAAAGATGCCCTTGAGACTCACGTTTCGTAGATTTATCGTATAATGTAGGACGAAGACAAAATGTCACCTATCAATATTTTATTAATGAGCTTTGGAAAATTTAATAAATGATTGTGACTAAACCTAACCGACCTCTTTCTTTGCATGCCTGTTATAATTCGATTTGTGTTTCGTTGCTTAGGTAAATTTTTACCGATTTTTTATTTTTTCTATATCATTATCTTCTTTTCTATATGCGGAGATTGGTAGAATATGATTTCGGTGACCAAAATTGTTTCTTTCTTCAGGAAGCTGCTTCTTGACAACTAGATATTTTGTTTTGCATTTGCTTTAATTTATATGCTTTTCAACAAAGAGAAAATTTGTATTTAGTAGTATTAAGCCATGATAACCTATTCGTCATCGTTAAGTACTAAATGACTTTGATTTTATTACTTTCTTAAATAATAGATATAATTGTAGTAGCTATAGTGTTGTATATAGTTCGTTGTATTTTGTTAATAGACATACCGCAAAAAAAAAAAATTAATAATCAGTACTAATATTATAAATGCGTAAGTAACTCTGTCTGTCTACGCTTCGCTTTCACGCCAAAACCACTGGACCGATTGGGAATGAAATTTGGTATGGAAATAGTTTGAGACCCGGGAAAAAACATAGGATAGTTTTTATCCAACTGCGCAAAAAGAGGTTAATGATTTTGCGCGATAACCGACATACGCGCGGGCGGAGCCGCGCCCGGGTAGCTAGTTATTCATAATTGTAGTATTGTTATTGGTTAGTAGTAAATAATCATAAGGTAATCTAGTAAATCAAATTGTCTTGTTTTGCAAAACTAAGACACGCCGGGGTTTTTGGAGCGTTGATTTTGATCAAATTGGCGTCACTCTTATTCTAAGCTTTCACATAAAAAAGGTAGACAGTATGAATCCCTGTGAATCACTGGAATAAATAGCAGATGAGCAGCCATCAACGATTACAACTCTACTTGAATTATCGTTCCTTTAGAAAGTACGAAAACCACCACAAAAACCAGTGGAAAAAAGAATGCTTATGAGGCTGTCATACCAAACCCTGTTAAAAAGTTTTAGATATCCGTGGAAACAGCTTGTGCATCCCCAAATCGCTCCTTATACATATAATTTTGCGCTTTACTCCAAAGTGAGATGGCGGTAAAGAACCAAAAAATATTCGCTTATAAATTCCTCTATCTCAACTCCCCAGTGGACTGTATAATACTCACTATTTGTCCCAATATTCAGTCATATTATTTTCTCTTATATAACTCTTTTTTTTCTATTCTTAACATTCACATGTAATTACTAGTGTTTAAAACTCCATCTATTACTTTTTCATCGTACTCGCATACACGCCACAGCAACAGCCAAGGTGTTCCTTTAAAATTTTAAATTCTGAGTCTCACCTTTTTGGTTTACATCGTATTTTAAAATAGGAAAACATTTTCTATGAAAATTTCATCACCGCGCCAAACATCAATGGCTCGGTCCGTGGCAAATTTATATTTTCGTTGAGGGATCCCCTACTAAAAGATCAATTTCGCGCTTGGACAAGTTTAATGTAAACTTAAGTGCCTGGGGGAGATGCCACCAAATGAAAATCGTCTCCTGTTGCGTTAACAAATGTCTTTATGTTATTGAATCTTTGGAAATTTGAGTTGGTAGATGACTTTCAATTTAAGAGATAACGAAAGTTACGACGGATATGTCTCTATTACATTCTCAATATTTTTATGGTACAAAAAAGGATATGAAAATCTAATTCAGCTTCATTATATTTTTTGCATTATTGCAGCTTGTAATAATGCAAAAATATGCACGAGAGAGAGCACATATAGAGAAGAGAGAAACATGAATAGAATGCACTCTAAGCTCTGGGTCCCAGCGCAAAGACAGGAGGATTATAAATTCGATCACTGATAAAAATTCTTATGTCCGACTTAGCCAGAAAGCTCTGGAAGCTAAATGTCAGTTCTTCGATTGACACAAATGGCTGGTGTTTCGGCAGAAGGTACCGCCACAAGGGAGAGTTTGAGCAGGATTTAAGGACAGATAGTATTTTTTTTTCAGAAAAAGCAATACTGGAAGTACGTAGGAACATAACGAACCGGAAGTGAAATTAGAGCACACCACTCTACACCCTTTAGCCACTAATACCAACGTTGCAACTTTTATCGCTAATGCCATGGCTCTTAAAGAGAGCCCCGTTTGTGGGTGGTGAGTCATTACTTGCCTATGATAAAACTGTATAAAAAACACTTGGACTAGACTTGAGAATAAGTAATCTTAGGTCTAGACATTGGTCAAGACATAAAACTAATAAATGAAAATAGTAAAATCTCCTCAGGAACGACTTTGAGGCGAGTCTGCTGTGAGTGACATCACTGCGTATCCTAATTCTCCCTGGAACTAAGTGCAAGGCCCTTGACCGCCCAAGTACTTTTTTCCGTGCCGTTGGCGTTCCTTTGGCCAGATTTTATATTGTCCTAACAACTTTCTTTGAAGACGATATGAAGACTTGTCATGCGTCATTGCCAGGTTTTTGCAAGATGTCAACCCCGATGTATGCACCCTAATGGCCAAAGGTTCAACAATGCAGTAAGTGCGGTATTTATAATCGTTCAGATAATTTTAACGTTTACATGTTTAGTAAAAAAAACTTTAAATTCCCCATTTTTTACGTGGCTAAAAAGCTATCCGCTAAAAGCCAAAAAAAAAAGAAACCATGATTAATTTTACCCGCCATTGCAAAAAAAAATTCACAACTCGTTTTCTTTTTTGAAATTATAGTTATTTATTAAATAAGATGTCTACACTACTTACTAGTTATGAAGAGAATGATTTATGTTGTACACCACCTGATATAAGATGTGAAGCCCTTCACGTTATGGAAAGTTTACTACCTGAAAACTCCACGAAAAAATATGTATTAGCGTACCAAAATTTCGTACAATGGCAAAACAACAAGAATACGCAGTCTTTTTTAGAAAATGTGTTCATGGCGAACTTTAAAGAATTATAAGTCAACTCATGAATTATCATATAATGTTAACATGTTACTTTGGCCCCAAGCAGTAGTGTTTAGACGTGAAAGGCACTGTAGCTAGTGAAAATCACTGGACGAATGAAACATAAGAACTAAGGTCTCGGAGTAACGAGCGCAGTACAGTACAGTGTCAACGGCAGGACAAAAGTAACACTGCCACAGTAATGGCGATGCTTGCCATCGATGGGTGACTTGTCCGTCTCCGCACTTTATTATATAAACAAATCCCGAATGCAAATAATTTATTTTCAGTTCCATTCAATTTAAAACTGCAAGCTTTATATATTTACTAGATGCGCCCCGCGGTTACACCCGCGTGGTAATGGATGATGATGATAAAATGTATGATATGTATTAATGCAGAGCCTTATCTACCTCCATTATATTTTTTTTAAAGATTTATATATGGCTTACGCAAATAAATCGCCGATTTTCGCAATATGCTCAAGTGGCTCCCTATTCGTCGTCGCCGGAATGCTCATATATTATCTCTCCTATACAGTATTCTGTTGATTCCTTTATCCCCGCGCTACCTCGAGGCATAATTTAAATTTCTTCATTCTTTCTGTCGTTACTGTCATTAGAAAACTTAAAGCTATACATCAGTTATTTATGTATACAATGATTAAGACCACCAACCCCAGAAACTCCACCCATTATTTTGACCATCTCTATTGTTGATGGATTGTCTGGAAGAGATCGCTCTAATCGATTAGACCACCCATTGATACACTCGGTTTTAATTTATGTTTTACTAATAAGTTTACTGTTGTTATTATGGTGTTTTCAATAAAGAGTTATCGATCTCGCTATCTATCATACCCATTTTCATCGAAATCGGTTCAGTCGTTTGAGATTGACGAAGTAATGAACATACAAACACACTCACAAACGTTTGCTTTCATAATATTAGTTTGAAAAGGATCAATTTGTTACTACCGAATATGCATTAAAAATATTTTATAATTTTGTTTTATATATGGTTCACTATTTTGGCGATAATGGCTTACACATAAAAGATAGATATATGCTGTTGCTAGTTTTTCCGTAGGTAAATTTAAGATAAACATTTTCGTTGTACATCATGCGCGTGTGACACTTAAGGTTTTTGCAGCGCACGCCAGAATAGGTCGCATATGGCAGTTTTTTTTCTTAGTTACTTGACATTTATCGTTATATTTTCGACGATTCTCCTAATATCTTTATAAATTATAGCCTGTGTTATTCTGATGTCTAAGTCTATATTACTGTAAAGTTTCATTAAAATCCGTTCAGTGGTTTTTGCGTGAAAGAGTAACAAACATCCATACATACATACATCCATACATCCTTACAAACTTTCGCTTTTATAATATTAGTAGGATGGCATCATTTCTTAAAAACCTTCATTTTGAGCATCGCCGTTGTTCCTTGTTTATAGAAAGCTGAAAACTCTGGTTCTTGAGCCATTCGAGTATGTTGAAAAAGACTAAAAAACCAGAGGTTGCAAATGGTTTAAACATGCAATCATAAATGGTATCATACAAGGCTAAATATCCATATATAAAGATTGCGTCAGTGACATTCTTGGTTTCAAAACCATTTTTAGTGTATAGGCTGATGATGATTATCGTAGGTAGTCTCAACTAGGTCTACTATCATCTAGTGTAACTGCATAATTAATGTTAAAGTTGCAAAAATTATATACGTTGCATGTTACCGTCACTTCCTTGAATAATCACATACATAGCAAAAATCCACATTAATAAGATGAACTGTTCAAATATGTATTTTTACTGCATCAAGTTTCAGAAGACGTCTACGATTTCAAACACTCATCGAAGATGTTAGTATGGAAAACTTTGAGCGAACACTACGCGTTGCAAGATACTTTCTTGAATGTGAAAATGTTCTCGGTACGAAGATAGATGGGAAGCAACGGCAATATTAACTTACTCGCTTGTAATGTGATTAATTAAATTAATCTATTTTTTTGGTTTATTTGTGTTGTGTTTAGCTTGCATGAAGATTTTTCTCAATTAAAAGATGTTTCTATATTTTTGAAAGTTTGTCTTTCTCATTGATGTCTCCATTAATGACTAAAATTTACTAGCCTGGAAAACAATGTTTTATTTTTTACATTGTACACCTATTAAGTAATGAACATTTCATAAAATATCAAACATATTTTTATCAATGTTTTTCTATCGAAGGATATTGTAAATTTTGTACCTAGGATAAAAGTATCAGCAGTATGTACATCGTGTTATCTGCTAGTGGAGGGGGGAAAGCGTCGCTTTGGCATCTCGGGGTCTGTTTTTGATTCCTAGTTCTGGATCAAATAGAGTTATTGGTTTTATGACAGTAAAATTCTCAGTTTAGAACTAAAATAATAAATTTCAGCACTATGAAACAAAGAGCTCGCCGTATATTATCTGGTTATAAATATAATCATAAGTTCAAAACGCGGGCGTAAACGTATGGAATATGTATTAATATCCTATAGCTTCTGATCTATTCAGAATCTTTCCTGGATTTTGTCGAATATGTTGCAGCCAGTAGCGCAAAACCAAACACGTTCTGAACACTCCCCGTGTTTGATCTCGGATACTCGTAGGATGGATTCTGATTGATTCTACCGAGCCATATTTGTTTTGAGAAAACGTTCCACACACTTTTACACTCCTCTCTTCGTTACGAGAGAGGCAGATATTGCTGGCATATCTCGCATCCTCATTAGGAAAGCAAATGTTTCTTTTATATGTTGGTAAACTCATTTTTGAATTTGTGTCAAATAAATTAAATCAAGCTAGAATTTGTACGTATTGAAGAAGATGCTTTGTAAAAAGATCATATTTTTCAAGTAACACGCAATATTGTACTTGTGTTTATTTAACCTGTTAATTAATAACACAATTAATTAATGTTATTTAAATACGAATTATATATCTATGTGTCATATCATAATGATATATAATACATATTAGGATAAACATAGTATACATTATTGACATATATTGTATGTGTGTATGCTTAACAAGTTTTATATTATTTCTAAATAGTTATTATTGAAGGTCAAATCTTTTAAGGGTTCCGGACGAGAAAACAAGATCCTTTTAATAGCCTAACCTGTTTGTTCATCCATCCTGCCTACCATCCTAAGACAACTAGGTCCGACGCGCGCCGGCTTAACGTGCCCTCTGAAGCACGGAATCGCTAAATAGTAATGTCACTAGCGGTCACTCATCCAAGTCATGACCGCGGCGGACGTTGCTTAACTTTCTTGATCCGTTACGATCAGCTAAGCAAACTTTGTTACGAGCGCTACAGCAAACTCAAATGAACAAAAATGAACAATGTTTGGTAAATACATACAAAAAAAATACATATAAAAAAAATATATAATTTAATCTGTTGAAGGTCTTAATATCCACAATTTTGGAGATAACACAAAGAGCAATTTAGATAAAATTAATTAATATCTGAAACGTCAACCATTAAGCGGACGAGATAGGAATTTATCTTGAAACAAATAGTCTAAACAGCAGGTGTAAGCCGTAATAGAAAGCAATTTGTTTACCGGCGGCGAACTTCACCTCGTAACCCTAAAATCTAATTGGATTTTATTCCATTAGCAAGGGTCCAAATGGGACCCCTTAATTGTGCTGACCGATGCCAGTTTATTATGTAGGCCTCTGTCCGGCGCGGCGTCCGAGCTCAGCTGTACGTCATATCATAAATTGAAAGCATCTGGAAGTACAGATGAGTATCGATCTACCTTCCTGAAATTAATATTTACTCCTACAATATTATGAAAGGCGGGAAAAAAGATGATATTTATATCTGTACCGTCTAGTGATCTCATATCTATCGTTGGTTAGTTATTGCAAAATTGTAAGCGTCATATGGGAGACAACACAATTGCTGTAGTTTGTATTTCGGCTGATCAGAAGACCAATGCATTTTATATTTGGACTTTGTGATGGATGACTTTGAGGGTCATACGGTTAGCCAAAAAATATATACATTCAAGTTTCTGACGATATGTTTGCCTAGTGAACGTGCGTGCTCATGACCCACGATGCTGGAGTAACCCTTTGTAGTGTAATTACTCGTGTTTATATTACCTCAAGACATGATTGCACGCTTATAGCTTGGAACTTTCAGTCAACACTTTATGTCTTTTGGAGTTCAATCACAATGTACACTCTGGGTGGTGTTCTGGATTTGTTGAAGTATTCTGAATTGTGCTAAAAAAAGGAGGGTGACTATTGTTCTGCACGTATGTTAATGTGACTTTATTCACAAGGTGGTATTCAGTTTCTTATATTTTTACACACATACGCTGAGGTGTCTAAGCACAACTATTCGACAGGCAGGTTCTTTGTTCATCTCTTCACTCATTAGGCCATTTACTAGGCTCAGTTACAGATTTATGATTTACTGGCTTTCCGGGCGCGGCTCCGCCCGCGCGTATGTCGGTTATCGCGCGAAAACATTAACCTATTTTTGCGCAGTCGGATAAAAACTATCCTATGTTTTTTCCCGGGTCTCAAACTATCTCGAGTTTTGGCGTGAAAGCGTAACAGACAGACAGACAGACAGACAGACAGACAGAGTTACTTTCACATTTATAATATTAGTACTGATATACTGTACTATATAATTTGCCTTTGTATAAGGTTCTCTTCTAATCTTTTAAAATTTTAAAAATATCTTACTTTGTACCCTCCAAGCCTTCGTGCAGTTACTAGAATAAGATACCTTCACATTTTTTTATATTGGCGATAGGCTAACCTCACCTAATAGTAAGTGATGATGTGGTCAAAGATGTTAACACTGGGCGAGAAATACATCTAATATTATATTCATAGATATCGGCAAAAGTAATAAACAAAACAGCGCAGTTTTTAGAAATAATGACGTCCATTTTATAGCGCGAACTTTTTAAAGGTTCCGTTCGATATCATTGTCGAACAATTTATAGCTGCAAGAAATAGCCCTCATAGAGATGTCAACGGTATTTTAAGAACTGCAAATGGACCTACTTCCGTGATCAGCGCTCGTTTAAATGGCTGTCATTGACGACCCCTGAAGCTGCTTATGTACTGGGTATACATACCAACCGTTGAGAATAATAAGCCGTCGCAAACACAATTTTAAGCACAGTTCGTTTAAATACTATTCACGATCGTTTTATTTCACAACGAAACTTGGAATTAAAATGAATTACCTTTTTACTTAAATATTATGATTAGATAAGACACAATTTCACTTACAAACAATAAGTAGATATTTAATGATGGCGAATTTTTGAAGACCTGAAGAACCTGCAGAATTGAATTTAATATCAACACGAAGATCAGTAACATCACGTCTGTAAATCCCCAAAGGAATAATCAGAAGTACCCAAAACCATTCACGTTTCGCCAGATATGTTTTGGTCTCACTAAATAGTTGGTGAACCTATTGACAATACTGGTCACTATTCCAAAGACTTAGAAGAAACTTTATATTGCTACTGTTTCAATAAACACAATTAATATCTGACTCGGAAATCAACCTACCCATGACTTAGTCCAAAGCGACGATACGCTACTTGACTAACGAATAAATCCAAATATTCAGATATAGAGTACTTTATACATCTTCTATTATCTTTTACTCCTCATAATCTAAATTAACGCCAATGACCTTTTAAAAGTAAGATAATATAGATAGATATTGTATCAATGTGTAACAATCATCATCATTCTGCTATCACAAAAATCGCTGTCTTGATAACTTAATCATGCACCATTAAATACAATGTCTCACTCAGAAAAGCATATATAAAATTAAGACGCTGATCAGTCGAGAGTGCTTACAAATAAAAATAAATTAAAAATGCCGCCAAATTTTGCTGAACCATCTTTTGAAAGGGATCCAGAAAATCAATACGGTGTTGGTAAAGACCAAACTGTTTCAACTGCTAATTTAATAGAGAGGTCTGATGAAAATTACAATTTAAGAATCTTTTATTCTACATTAAATATACTAGCTCATATATTAATAGGAATTGTTGTTGGTATTTGTTTGTTATTTTCATTTCGATTAGGATTACCATTGGGCGCCGTTCCTCTACACATCGTTTTATGCGTTATCGGGGTAAGTTTTACTTTGTATGATATTTATAATAAAATAATTTATTTCGGACACAAAATCTATGGCAGTTAGTACATGTGTATAAAAACTAAGTTAGTCAACTAAAACTAATTCATACATTACTTAATCCTACCCATAGAGATATAAATTTCGTTCTCTTTTCTGTGATCCTACCCATGACTACGCCAACCCAATGCTTTTGGATTGGGCAGTATAGCTGGGCAGCAATCATTTGCAAATACTGTTGGAACTACCACGCAGACGATAGAACATTGAGGCAACCTTTTTGCTTATAATTGCATGGAATCCGTCTACTCCAGAACTCGCAAGCATCCCGGATGCACAGCAATAGCAAATTAAATATGAAATTTCTTTATTATTCAGAGATTTCACACAACGCTTGTTTATTAAAATGCTGTAATGAATGACTCTTCTTTAACTGAGTGCTCATCTCAAAACTTTCTCTAGTAATCTTTCAACTAAAAAGAACATTTCTGCACACATTTTTTTTTTCCTAGTTACAACCATCCTTAAAGCCTTGAAATTCCAATATGAATTTCTCATAAAAATAATTATGTGAAAAAAGTAAATTTTCTAAATCATTAGAAGATATTCGAAAAAAAACACTGAAGGTATAACAGTAATTACCAAAATGAATGTTAAGGTTTAATTCAGATCATATTAAGAGGTTGCCGTAAAAAATCCCAGTAGAAATCCTGAGAATCCTGTCCCTGTCTTAGTATAGCCAATCTTTCTCACAGTAGGAAATAAATGGGATAATATTAGTATAGTATATATAATTATACTCTACGATTAAGCTTACAAAGTAATATAATAGTGGTAGCCTTATAGATCCAACCGCTTTTCGTCTAGCTATTAGCTTACGCTTGGGTGCAAGGTGTTGTGTTGCACATCACTGCCAGTGTGGTACTGCAGTTGATCAACTCGGTCACCATGGCCTCTCCTGCTCTCGAAGTGCTGGTCGAATTTCCCGCCACGCCAGCCTTAACGATATCATTCGCCGGGCTTTTGCCAGCGCCAATGTTGCAGCTATTCTGGAACCGAATGGTCTGATGCGTGACGATGTTAAAAGACCTGACGGCATGACTCTGGTTCCGTGGAAGTTAGGACGGCCCTTAGTGTGGGACGCTACTTGCGTAGACACTTTAGCGCCTTCACATCTTTCTGAAACCAACGTGAGGGCTGGCGCTGCGGCTACTTCGGCGGAGCAACTCAAGCGGCGCAAATATGCTAACCTCGGTATGGGTTACATATTTGAGCCGTTTGGTGTAGAGACGTTGGGTCCGTGGGGACCGGGAGCTCATCGTATTTTCCAAAACTTATCTGAGCGCTTGGTCGATGCGACGCGTGATCAAAATGCTGGCACATATTTGGCTCAACGAATAAGCATTGCAATTCAACGGGGCAATGCTGCCAGCATGCTGGGCACGCTGCCAACTGGGAGTGGGCTGGAGCATTTGGACTGCCTATGAGTCTGCTATGACTTATAGGTTGTCTAAATGCTTTTATTGTAGTAGCTGTAGTGTTGTACATAGTTCATAGTATTTTGTTTAATTGTATAAATAAGCTAAATACTTACAACATATAATTGATAGTTAGAAAAAAAAATGCATGTCGTTTCACTTGAAATCATTATGTTGACCCCAGCACAAACAATGCTATATGCTATCAGTTTTAGCTGATGTTCAAATGGAGGGCACTCTTAAAACATTGTTGTCCTTTACTTTCAGTATCAACTCCTCATGGCCCAAGCTATCCTGTCTCTTTCACCTTACAATGGCTGGTCAGCTAAACTGAGGCTGGTTGATCAGCGCCGCGCACACACTATTCTACAGATCGTGGGATCAGGTCTGGCAATTGCTGGAAGCTTCATTATGAGCTTGGATAAAAATGTCAACTTTAACACGCTTCATGGTCAATTTGGTAAGTTTAGCACACCTACGTAATTTGAGAAATGGACGAGTCTTTTTTGTATGAAAATACTATTCAATGGATAATACAACCAAATTTAGCTTATGAATAACATCGCATGATTACGAGTATAATTGTATATAATATTTTTAATATAACTGTACGTATTTATTTTTAACAGTAATACACATGACAGTTCCGGCGGTTTTTTTAGTTCATAGTTGTTTTGGAGCTTGTATATTTTACTAATACACGAAATTTTGTAACACTAATAAAACATTATTACAATGTGTCCAAATGAGCTAAATAATACGCCCTTCCTAAATTATATATAGAACAGCATTACTTGGTATTTTAGTGACGAAGAGAGTATTTTGCTGGAAAGAGCAGGTGACTTACATAATATCCTTTATACAATCGTCAATGCCAATAATAGATTACTCATAACAAAACCGCTTTGTTTAGTAAGGTAAACATAAGATGGTAAGTCTTATATACCTACGCGTGTTTTTACTAGTTATTATATCCTTCAAAATGAGCAAAACAAATTCTGTTATAAGGTGTTTTATTAAGGATTCCTAAAAATATTAACAATTCTTTTTCAGCTTTGGTAGCGCTCGTCTTGACCATCGCATGTTTCTTCAACGGCGTTGCCTCAAGCTACTCCTATGAATGGCGCAAGTTCTGTAATGGCAGTCTCTCAAAACTCACACACATCTGTTTTGGCATCGTAGCGTTCGCTGCAGCTACAATCTCCTTGTGCTACGGGTTTGACAAGAACTCGTTCAGGATTTGGGCATCTCCGGGATTTACTCCAACTATCATCGCAATGACAGCAGCCTTTACTGCCATTGTCATTTTGAACCCGACTATTGTATTTTTCTCAAAACTTTTAAATATCTTCAAGAGATAGATTTTTATTAATATAGTGAGTTGTAACGTAAACTATTTCAATAATGGATGAGAAATAAATTTATCCGCATCCAATTGGATATCATAACCACAAAACAACTACACAACGTATAATATGTATTAGGAAAGAATAATTAGTGTGAAGTGTAAATTTCATAACCTAGTATGTTGGCAGTAAACCATAGTTTACCAGAGTTAATTGTAACGAGAAAATATCTTAAAAAGTTGAATTAATGAGGATCTGATTTGTGCCTACACATGTCATATAGGTATAATTTGAAAGATATATCATTATCTGTTTGCGTCAAGATAATATATAATAATAATTTTGACTAATCATCCTTGATGTTATGTCATCATAAAATTCCAGTGGCCAGTGTTTATCGCATCTATTCATTACTATTTTATAATGTCGACGATACCAATTACTGTACTGTGTACTGGTTTGTAATTAAGAAATAAATAATATGTGAATTGTAGGTATTCCACATAAGCATAATAGATAATAAGTAACAAAATATATAAGTAATTAAATGATAACTTTTTGATAGTCTTATCTCTAATTGGTTCGTTTTATCTGTAGCTTAAGAATTTAAAATCAGAATATCCTCGCCCGTTGTTAAACTCTCCATAATTAGTGCAATATCATATTCTTCAAGATTTGTAGTCTATTGCATTTAACACTTTTTATCTGTGCCTCTAAAGTCAGTCAACATTATCCTGTTTCTACGGGTCGATGTAGCATGCCATAATATTGGTAGGATTTAAACCAGAATAGAGTTTTATGCGGACTTAAAAAAATATTTCTACATAAACCATTTTCTCTCTTGTTCCCTATAATACTAATCTAGCAACTATTAATCTCGGTAATATCAAGCTTATTTATGAAGCAATAAACCCACCGCGATCCGTTACTCACGCAACGGTTAAGTATAAGTAAACGCAACTACACTGCGGATTGCTTACAGACTAGAGCACTTATTAAATAAGCACTGGTAACTTGATATAGTGAAACAGACAGTGTTTAAAGTTCGAATGTTGGTAGATATTTCTTGTTGGTTTTTTTTGCAGAAACAGTTATCAACAACCTTCTTTTGAAATCAAGCAGTTTTTTATTATATCAAAAGGTTGAACAGTGTTTATGAGTATATATATTTTTTGGCATTTGCAAAGTGCCCTACCACCATTTTTTTTTTTTTTTTTTTTTTTTCACCCGGGAAAATCCTTTATGGATACCACCCGCCCCGGGGGGAGCGGAGTGGTTATGTGGGAGTCCTCGCCTGAAGGGCCTTACTACCCCCGCGGGGGGGTAGTAAGTGAGGTTACCCACTAAAAACCCGGGATGAGCAGTCTGCCGCCTAGTAGGGCGAAATGGGGTAGCGTTAGCAGTCACCATCTCGCCCCAGCGGCCGGCCCGTCACCGATGACGGGCCCCGGCCAATGGAGGGATGACCCGGCTCATTGGGGCCATCCCCCAGACGTGTGGGATCGTGCAAGCCAGTGGAGAATCCCCCGACTCTCCACCGGTGATCCGCACAACACTAGGAAAGAGCGAAAAGGCGCCCGAACCGCCTTCTCCTCCCCCCAGTTCGTCTACGCCGGAGCGGGTCCGCAAGGACGTCGTCCTCCCTTGCCCGCTCCGCGGCCTCTTTCTGCGCCATCACCGCTTCGCAGAAAGAGACCACCGCCTGCCACGATCCGTCGCTGCCGAGCATAGCGTTAACCACGGTCGGCAGCGACAGATCTGCGCCAATGACCGCTGTGAGGGTGTGCCGCATGGGACTCCACGCGGCGCACTCCTCCAGCGTGTGGAGCGCCGTGTCTTCTGGCGTTCCACACTCGTGACAGGCGGGGGTCGCCTCCCGTCTCGCGATGTGATGCAGGTACTTTCCGAAACATCCGTGTCCGGAAAGCACCTGCACCAATCGGAAGGTCAGCGACCCGAATCGCCGCCCTACCCACCTCCGGAGGACCGGGCGAATGGCATCCACCGTCCTCTGTCCAGGGACCGGTGGAGCCAGGTCCTCCGTCCACCGCCTCAACAGGGCGGCCCGCGCCCGCCGTCGCATGCGCGTGACCTCCTTCCACGCTGGAGGCTCCCCGCGGGATCTCCTCGCCGCCACGAAGTGGTACACTTCGGCGAGGATCTCCGCTTGGAGCTCCCAGGGGGGATCACCGGCCAGCACGCATCCCGCCGTCCAGGACACCGTCCGGTACCCGCGTATCGCCCTCGTCGCGATGACCCGCTGCGGACGTCGCAGCAGGGCCTTATTGGCGCGACCGAGGGCGTCCACCCAGACAGGTGCCCCGTACAAGGCCATACTCCGGATCACTCCGGAGTACAGGCGACGACATGTGGCGTTCGGGCCGCCCACGTTGGGCGTGGGCCTCCCAAGGGCGGCAGCGGCTCCTATGACTTTTGGGGCCAGTTGGGTGAAGTGGGCCCCAAAAGTCCACCACCCGTCCAGGATGAGACCCAGGTACCTCATCTGGGTCCCAACCCGGACCAGGACCCCGTCCAGGTCTATCCGCGTTCCTGGAGGGGGTCCCCCCCGAGGCCCATGGAACATTAGGGCCTCGGTCTTGGAGAGGGCGACCTCCAGCCCCAGGGCACGTATGCGGCCGACCACAAGTGTCGTGGCCACCGTGGCCCGCCGCACCGTCTCCCCGAGGTCCCTCCCCTTGACTACGACTAGGGTGTCATCCGCGTAGCACGCAACCCGCATACTTGCGGGAAACGTGCCGCGGAGCACCCAGTCGTAGCCAATGTTCCACAGGAGCGGTCCCAACACTGACCCCTGTGGAACCCCGCAGGACACGCGACGTCGCCTCAGACCGTCGCATCCCTCCACCAGGACCTCGCGGTCCTGGAGGTGCCCTACCACCATGCTGTAACGACTGCTATCCTAAGACAACAACCGGGACCGACGGCTTAACGTGCCCTCCGAAGCACGGAAGCGCTCAGTAGTAATGTCACCAGCGGTCACCCATCCAAGTCATGACCGCGGCGGACGTTGCTTAACTTTGCTGATCGATTCAGAATGGTTAAGCAAACTTGGCTACGAGCGCTTCAAAATATATGCATTAAATCTGATTTTAAAACCTTAACCTACTTACTTGTAAATTCAATTTCAGTTATTATAGTTCTTCCAATTTATCACTTTGCATAAGTTCATATCTTTCCAAAACCCATCAATAAAACTGCTAAAATAATATTTTAGATACTTTTAATTGTTTGTTTAAAATCAAGAAAACATTACCTGTTAGTATCAACTAAATATCTTGTTTTTGTCGTGCAATTCCGAAAAGGTAATTTTCTTGAGTGTGCGTTGTAATAACTTACGTAAGGTCATAGAATTTACGCAATTATTGTGAAAATAATGCCTGCGTTTGAAAAGTTTGAATACTGTAATATTAATTATATCAAAGTCGTACATCGTGGTACCGACAGTATAATTGATAATTGTAAAGTTGCGCGTGAGCAAAGCACGCCACAATTTGTCCTGGCATGACGGGGACTGCGGGCGGTACAATGAACTAGCTTGCCCTTTAGACATTGCACTCAAATGCCCTATTTAAATATTTCCACTAATAGTGTTATTAATAAAAAAAACATGATAATAATAAATTACGACTTGGTACATATGTAATTACTTACAAATTACCTTTAGGTATATCTTTTAAGATGGAACATCAAAATTAAACCTCATATATCTAATATATATATATATATATATATATATATTAGATAATAATCCTGTAGACTGTTTTTTGTAACTACTATATACATATTATTTGAATGTAAATTTATATAGCTTATTATCTTATGTATGTTAATCAATTGCTTTGCATAACAATTATATAGAATAACATGTAATAATTAATGTTTCCCCGTGGGTGCCGGGCCAGAATTTCACCTCCCAATCACTTTCTGTGGTTTTCGTAAGGAGCGACTGAGGGTAAAATACCGGAAGGTCGGCAGCAGTGGCGTATTATGGGATGTGGGAGGGGGTTGTTTGCCATAATCCTTTGCCACGTTTTGTAGGCCGGCAGCAGCGTCTTCTGAGGAATAGTATACTGCGATCCTCAAGACGATCGCGTGGCAAAGGATTATGGCAAACAACCCCCTCCCACATCCCATAATGGAGCCTTTGTTCAACAGAGGACAATTCGGCTGATACGGTAATAAGTTCGTTTGCTGCACTAACCTGACAAATTTATTTTTGTTCTATATTTTTCCAAGTTTTCTTATCTGTATTAAGTATATAATTCTACAACAAATGTATACCAAGCTACATTTTCACTGCGGCGTCGGTTGCATTAATACCTAACGTTTACACAAATATTGGTTGTGTTTAGTAAACATATTAAATGTATTTAATTTTGGAATTCTTTACGAGTTTACTTTTTATTTATCTATAACGGCACCATCACTCATTTAATCTTATCATTCACTCTCATGTCTAACTCAAAAAGCAAATTTATCGCATTAAAAACGCGAATACTGATATGTTATCCGGGACCCAATATCTATTATAAACTTATATGGTACGTTTGTCTGTTTGCAATCATATCAAAATGATACCTAATGGATAATCGATGTAAATTCCTCGCATTGAGTAACATAACATCGACTTATTTGCAATCATGCATTTTTTTTCTAGATTTCCTATTTGAGATACAGCTATAACTTGACAAACGACTAGAGAAACATGCTTAAATAAATCAAACCAACTTCCAAATGCAGTTACTAGTACAGATGATGTAATTTGGTATCGGGCTTTACCTGTTATATTAACTTCTAACGCACGATTAGACTCACACTTCTTCACGAGTTTTGGTGATATCGTTTTTTTTTGTTTTAAAGTACTGTTGTTTTGTGCAAAATGCCTCCTAATATCGTTGAACTACCTGGTTCGAACCCCGAAAACGGAGATTTTAATCCAAAGCCATCATCATCGTCAGAACTGTCTCCAGAAAATGATATGTCTGGTGAAACTGGACGCTTAAGAAGAGATGTCCCACTACCAGATAGATCTTCTAATGAATATAAGCTAAAAACTTTCATGTCGACGATGAACCTGCTGGCACACATCTTAATCGGAGCAGTCACGACAATTGCATTGCTATTCTCGTTTAGAAATGGACTTCCACTGCTAAACACACCTTTGCACATTGTACTTTGTGTTATTGGGGTAAGTCATCAATATATTGTCTAAAAAATGTATCTCGAACAAGATCATTTTGTTTAGAACTACGGTTTTATCATCTGATAAAAAATATTCTTGCAATTATTTTTTAAAGATTCCTAAATAAGGAATGTAATTCTAAAGTTGAGGTGAATATGTATAATATATGATAAGATACGATGTACATTTTTTTTATGCATGATAGGTTAGCCGTTGACCACTATCTCACCTGATGGTAAGTAATGATGTGGTCGAAGATGTTGTTCAGGCTAACCTAGAATTACTGGCTCTCAAGGAAAGCTGCCGGAACACACCGTAAGGTGCTTGGCGACAGATTTTCTACATGAGGGTGGTAGCTAGCCAGGTGGGCATTCGCAAAATGCCCTACCACCATGCAATAACGACTACCATCCTAAGACAACAACCGGGACCGACGGCTTAACGTGCCCTCCAAAGCACGGAAGCGCTCAGTAGTAATGTCACATACAACCACGCATAACTTTTTACTGAATCATCCAATCTCGATGATTCATTTTTCACCTCTAATATTCTGTTGAGTATCTAGTTTAAGTTTAGCTCAATCAACTGAAAAAATTATTTAGCAATATGCACATACCTGGGTGACATGGTAATTGCAACTATTGTCAATGGTCATTAGTATTAAGGGAGAGAGAAAATAGCCTGCTACAAAAAAATGTTTTGTCTGAAATACCCGCTGTCCAAACGAAGGGATCCCTAGAGCTCGAGATTCCAAAGCAATGCTTTACGTCACTAAAACAGTGAGGCCGCCAAGCAGAATGAGACTGACGTTTTTTATTAGTATGTTATTCGATGAAATAATTTTATTTTACATATGCAGTATTATCTGCCGATGTTCGGAGCTATTCTATTCTTTTTTTGTTGTTAAATATGATGTTTATATTTGCAGTATCAGCTACTGATGTCCGAAGCTATTCTCAGCTTGTCAACAGACAATGGATGGTCGAGCCATATGAAACTGGTGGATAAACGTAGAGCCCATTTAGTTCTACAAATTCTGGGATCGGGATTGGCCATCGCTGGTACTTTTATAAAAATCCTTGACAGAGAAGTTCATTGGACTTCTTTACATGGCAAATTTGGTAGGTCCTATTGATTGAATTACGTTACAATTTTGGTTCTCAGGGAAATAGACACACAAACTCCGTTTCATGTTTAAGTAAACATGAAACAACCCAATTGAAATCATACAGAATCGTCGAGAACATTTCTCTCAACACCGAAGTTTCCGTAGCAAAATACAAAATATTTGTATTACGAATATACCAAAACATAATATATTTCATTTGATTTCGCTCTTTGCTGATTTTTTATTATTTTTTGCACTTCCTAAGTGTTTACTTTTCATTTTAAATATCCCGTCATAACAATACGTGTTTCGTAAACATTTTAACCGGTTAATTTTAATACTTCATAATCTTGTTCATAAGTTACTCGTACATCTCTTTAATGATAAACTAGACAGGGCCGGAAAGTGTAGGCTAAGAAATAGCATAGTATTTGTATAAGGCTTTCCTGTACTGTGTTATATTTTATGTTATTAGGTATAGGGCAGTTATTGGGAACTTATATGGTACCCTATAAGCTAAAGTTTTTGTAAGGTATTTTAGTGCATACACTATATAATATAATTTTCTGCATCCACAGGTTTAGTAGCACTAGTTTTAACATCAGTAAGTTTGGTCAATGGGATATCATCCTTGTGGGCATACGAACTCCGCAGATTCTTACCTGGGAACATCTCTAAGCTGACCCACATCTGTTTTGGCACCGTGGCCTACGCCGCATCGTGTGTCTGCCTCTGCTTTGGATTTGCAAAGCCAGGATTCATGGCCTGGATAAACAATGCAACTGGCTATACTGCTATAGTGTTCACTGCTACGTTTACTTCCATTGTCATTTTGGCACCTCTTGCTTCTTTCTATTTAAAAGCAAAAAATTTGATCAGCCGATGAAGCATCACATCATCCATGTTATATACAATTTTATTTAAATATTTTATGTATAAGGACTCTGTCTGTCAGTATATTTTCTTTCAATGAAACATAGTGTGTGAAAAAATGTTTTAAGTTTTAAGACAGTTATGTTAATAGAAAAATTGATCTGAAAAACAACTAACTATTGGATTGTACTCAATACTCCAAGATTGCCTCTAATGGTTTTAATCTTATCAACGTTAATGACTCTGTATACATACCAAGACTTCTTTGGTATGAAGTATGTGGTAAATAAACAAAGATTTTTATTATTTTTGGTAGCGTTTTATTAGTGGTTAAATAATGATGGTACATTGTATTCATTAAGTAATATGAGAAATACTTAACATGCTTCTCCGTGGAGCTCGGGTCTAGGCGGCCTAGAATTGCATCCCTCCATACTATGGGAGTCGTAAGAGGCGCCGAAATGAAAAATACCAGAAGGGCTGCAGCGCCTTCTGAAGAACTATCATCGGACACTGTAAGCCCCAAGCTGCTGGCCAAGCGTAGGGATTATGGCAACCTTCTAATGGGGGAAGCATTTGTTTAGCTGTCGACGTTACGCTGTTAAATGAACAAAACACATAATTTAACTACAAGTAGCAAGGCTAATTTTATATTATTCCTATTACTTATGCACTAGAGATTATACGTTACCGACTATTATTTATCACATACACAAATAAGGTGTAAAGTAAAATGTAATCGTTGTCTATATGTCTGCTAGTCTATATGAAATATCTTAAAATTTTACTCGTAGAGGAGCTAATGTAGTCGTTCTTAATCGATCTACTAGAGCTACGTTTTGTGTGGTTACTACATTGTTTTTGTTATGGCCTTTACAACTGAATGCTACTGTGCTGTGAAAGGAATCTTAAGCTACATTGGTCCCAGTTGTTGTTAATATGGCAGTCGTGGATTGTGTTGGATGCTTTAGGATGATCTGAAAACACTGACACTATCCCCATTCTTCAAACCACATTGTGCTTTTGTGGTGAATTAAGATCCTTAGTTTTATCTCCATCTCTAGGTGATACACAAGGGCACGTGTGTAATAAAGTATGCGAAGTCATACCAGCTATGGTGTACGATTTCGCTTGTCCCCTAACAAGTACAGAGCATTAAGAACATGCTAATATTCTTAGGCAGTGGCGCAAGGCGATATAGCTTTTACTTACATAATCATAATCTCAATTACGTGCCTATTCTTCCAGTACCTATTTTGAGTTTTATTAATATTGTTAAAGATTCACAGCTATTATTTTATTTAACCTTTGTATAAAATGTAATCTCTCAATTTAGTACAAGTATAAATTATATAAATCATTTCCAAGGCTGCAAATCAAAGTGACCTATTTAAATAAAGGAACCGATACAGCTTTAAAATCTTTGATGACGAGGGATGCCACAAAGTCGTGCCACACTTGTAAACCCAAATCATAAAACAATAGTAACTTTTGTGGAGACTACAAAACAGCCATATCGTTAAATTCGATTGAGTACAGGCAACCGATCACGACGGATAGCAAGGCGGTGCGCCACCTATCTTTATGGCATCTGAACATATAAAGGAAACTGCGGGGAAGAGTAATGGCTCCCGATACGAACATTCTGGAATATAGTATTGTTGCCGTTGCTAATGTTCAAGATCTACAGTCGTATGAGTTGATAAATGCGACACTACGCTGTGAGAACCTTTGACCGGGTGCCTACTAACGCTTTTATTCGTGTTCAGTTGGCGTTGGCCAAGGAACTTATAATAGAAGATTTTATATACTTATTATGGAAGTATGTTTATTTGCTTTTCTGATGTCGCACAAAGAGATGCAATGATGCTATCGTTATATACAATATACAAGTACTTGCCTTACAATGGAATTAAATATTTTTGTAGGTTCCCTGTAGAATGTCAGATCGAGCCGTTTACTCTATTACTTTTGTACTTTTTTGGTCAATATATCACGGACTTTATATCACGGTATTTGTTGATTCCAAATTTGACTAATATTTTTTTTCAGCAGTAGTAAATTTCATTAATAGTGTATATATGCAGTAGGTCTGAGAATAGGACAAACTATTTTTCAAATTTATTCATTATTATTTAAAATTTTATTTTACGTTTTTGTTTAGCAATATGGCAATACAACGTTTTCCGGTCAGCTAGGAAGCTATATAAAGGTTATATATCCAAAAGTTCTGATAATTTAGTACTTATTTCTTTACATCAGTACTAATCAGTACTAATATTATAAATGCGAAAGTAACTGTCTGTCTCTCTGTCTGTCTGTTACGCTTTCACGCCAAAACTACTGGACCGATTTGAATGAAATTTGGTATGGAGATAGTTTGAGACCCGGGAAAAAACATAGGATAGTTTTATCCGACTGCGCAAAAAGAGGTTAATGTTTTCGCGCGATAACCGAAATACGCGCGGGAGGAGCCGCACCCGGAAAGCTAGTATTATAAATGCGAAAGTAACTCTGTCTGTCTGTCTGTCTGTCTGTCTGTCTGTTACGCTTTCACACCAAAACTACTGCACCGATTTGAATGAAATTTGGTATGGAGATAGTTTGAGACCCGGGAAAAAACATAGGATAGTTTTTATCTAACTGCGCAAAAAGAGGTTAATGTTTTTGCGCGATAACCGACATACGCGCGGGCGGAGCCGCGCCCGGAAAGCTAGTAATATATAAAGAAAGAAGTACTAAATTATCAGAATCAGAACCTATATTATAAAGATCAACATCTATAAAAAATATTAACTGAGTAGTGAAATCAACCTCATGAGTGTGGAGAATAGTACATAGATACTAGGTAAAGACGCTGATACTTCTTTATGTGTTTGCATTCGTAAACTTAAAAGAAGAAAATAAAATGAAACAAAAATTATGTTTTAGGGGTGTAAGCGTTTATTTCTTAGCACTACAAACCTAATTAAACAAAGAAAAATAAATTCAACTGAAGTTTTATAAAGAGAATATTTATATTTGAAGCGCTCGTAGCGAAGTTTGCTTAGCTATCCTTAACCTATCAGCTAAGTTAAGCAACCGCAGTGAATGCTTTTGCGATTGCCTGACTAGCTAACTACCACTCTCAAGAAGAAAATCTGTCACCAAACACCTAACAGTGTGCTGTCCTTGAGGGCCAGGAATTCTAGGTTAGTCAGATGAGTCAGGTGGCCAAAGACTAACCTAACAGGTATAAAGAAAATACTAAATACTATATACAATTTATGGTTACATATTATGTTGCCTTGTGGTTCTTACCCTTTAACTATCCGGTGTTTCTATAGAAACAGTGGACGGTGCTTCTCATTTATTCATTTAGAATTTCGAAGTACAAAGAGGTGAAATATCTGCGCTCAACGCTACAAGTTCGTATATCTCATTTGCCCAGTAAATTTCACTCTTTGTACCTAAAAGCCTCAACCTAATGTAGTACTAAAGGAGACATGACCAAGAGGCATTATAACGTGACTAGATGAGTTATGTTATATGCATGCTAGTAAATTATGGTGTGTCGTAATAAACGTTAATCGTATACAATGGATAAGGTATCATTCATTACCCATGCTCGGAAAGTAGATAGTACTCTTAACTCCCAGTGTAGAAGGAAGGTATATTCAATTTGCTGCACTCGGCACGTTGAGTATTTCCCTACGGAGTAGATATCTTCTCCCTAGCGACACCACATCGCTAGATAACATCTCCATGGCAACACCAAACGACAACTTGCAGCATTTCGACGCATTTGAACTTTTATAATACATACCTACTATACAATTATTGTTTCCACATAGGTTTATACTCACATCATAATATCATTTCATCTCTAGAGAAAAGTGGGAATAAATACAAACAAAAGTAGAACTACGATAAAACACAGTAAGCCTTATTTATAATACATGCAAAAAGGTCGAAAAACACCAAAATGTTTTAAAATTACTTTCAAAAATCACTCAAGAGTAGGTATTTTTCTTGAAAATCAAGATGATTTAAGCATAAGTCAATGTTTCCTATTATTTTTTTCGTTGTGACTGAACTCAAACGAGGCCCACTTTTTATTACGCGGTAACCAGTTCGTAACAAGTGACGAACTGTACTGCGTTCAGCACCCTGAGATATATAGTTATTAAGTCTCGTGTGCCTAAGTTACTGGCTCTCGAGGACTGATGCCGGAACACACTGTAGGTGATTAGCGACAGATTTTCTTCTTGAGGGTAGCAGCTACTAGCTACGCGAGCATATTTAAATGTTGCTGCCCTACCATGTTCAAGCTCACTTCAAGCTGGATTCAAGCCATGAGATCACATGCGGTGAAGCTCAAACCGCCGATGGCAATCGAATCATAGACCCACGGCACGGCAGGCTGCGATATTACCGCTCGGCTATAATATTGTTGCTTCAACTCATTGATTCGATCCTCACATTAATTATGAAAATTTAATTAATAATTATAAACATATTAGATGGTGTTATTCTCAGAATAGAGAATAAACTAGGTGTTCTTTATGAACCAATCAGTATGCTCAACTAGTTGTGTTATAAGTAATAATTATTGAATTATCTTTCCTGTTTGAACAATTTTGTTCAGATTCATTTCCCGTATACACAATTTTTTTTTTTTAAATACCTGTTAGGTTAGCTTTTGACCACTATCTCACCAAGTGATGATGTGGTCGAAGATGTTGTTCAGGCTAACCTAGAATTGCAGGCTTTCAAGGACAGTTAAGTGTTGGGTGCTTGGGGACAGATTTTCTGAATTTATATTAATATTTTTTTTTGCATTCATGACCATTCTTTTGAAGCGCTCGTAGCCAAGTTTGCACAGCCATTCTGATTCGATCAGCAAAGTTAAGCAACGTCCGCCGCAGTCATGACTTGGATGGGTGACCGCTGGTGACATTACTACTGAGCGCTTCCGTGCTTCGGAGGGCACGTTAAGCTGTCGGTCCCGGTTGTTGTCTTAGGATAGCAGTCGTTACAGCATGGTGGTAGGGCACTTTGCAAATGCCCGCCTGGCTAGCTACCACTCTCAAATTGAAAATCTGTCGCCAAGCACCTAACGGTGTGTTCCGGCAGCTGTCCTTGAGAGCCAGTAACTCTAGGTTAGTCTGAACAACATCCTCGACCACATCATCACTTACCATCAGGTGAGATAGTGGTCAAAGGCTAACCTATCAGGCATAAAAAAAAATATATTCTTCACCATGATCATGTACAATAATTACCTAGTCAAATAATCGAAAAAACTAATAAAATTTTGAATTCCCTGCTACAGACTTACATTTTTATTTATTATTAATGTTTTTAATCATAAAAAGTAACTTAATATATCATGTCAATAATTCAGATTACGATATATTCTTCAGATTAAGAAAACTTGCAAGCAAGAAGCATATATTAGGCTCAAGGACATATGCAAAATTTCACTGATTTTGAACAATTGTTATGAAACAACGTTTGTTTGGAAAGCGCATCTTCATTAAAAGCACTTTACGACGTTGCTCTTATGTCGGGAGGTGTCATACTTTTTATATTATAGATCTATTTGCATGCCATGGCAGTATTAGGTAAATGAATAATTCTACCGTCTAATTCATTACCTACTACTGCCATGGCAAATAGAAATATATCAAACATAATTATTAAGACACGTGACTTTACGAGCCAAGTCATGAAGAGCTTATAATGATAGTGTGCATGTAGTTCTCTCCATTCTTACGTAATTTCGTCATAAAAAGTGTTCAATCGCGGTTAAATTTTGAATAATAATCAGTACTCAGTACTATCAGTACTAATATTATAAATGCGAAAGTAACTCTGTCTGTCTGTCTGTCTGTCTGTCTGTCTGTCTGTTACGCTTTCACGCCAAAACTACTGGACCGATTTGAATGAAATTTGGTATGGAGATAGTTTGAGACCCGGGAAAAAACATAGGATAGTTTTTATCCGACTGCGCAAAAAGAGGTTAATGTTTTCGCGCGATAACCGACATACGCGCGGGCGGAGCCGCGCCCGGAAAGCTAGTAATATTATAAATGCGAAAGTAACTCTGTCTGTCTGTTACGCTTTCACGCCAAAACTACTAGACCGATTTGAATGAAATTTGGTATGGAGATAGTTTGAGACCCGGGAAAAAACATAGGATAGTTTTTATCCGACTGCGCAAAAAGAGGTTAATGTTTTCGCGCGATAACCGACATACGCGCGGGCGGAGCCGCGCCCGGAAAGCTAGTACTAAATACTTAAACCACGCGCAATATAGAAAATTATAACCATAGAAATAACAATAGAAATGGACGACATCGGCCACTGCGGATGCTTAGAGGGCCTAATAATATCTATGATTCTGGTTTAATTCTTTTACGTAAAATTATGTATTTTTTTAATTATTCAGATAAATTGTTTAGAATGGTGATTCGAATATTTAGATATATAATAAATAATAAAACGTAAACCAGGCCAGTCATAGGTATAGATATAATGCCAAAGCACATGCGGGCAAAATTTCACCGAGTTTGAAGACTTGATACATCCATTTAATTTCCTGGTATACCATTTTTATTATGTTGTAGAGAATACATAATGTTAGATAACAACCACACACGAGTGAGATTAGGATTGGAAGACAGTGATGTTATTTCATTTCACAACCAAATAAATGTAATAGTTAGATATTATTACATATCTTTAGTATCATTTATTTAGAGCGTGATTAAAATCGCAATCTCTGATGATTATTAGATATCCTTATTACAATATTACCTGCCGGTAATAATAGTAAATGTTTTTGTTAATCTAAAATAATATGCTCTATCAACAAATTGACGTTGTAATAGATATGTATGCGACTGATAAAAATAGGTAAAAATCAATAAATACAGATTAATGCATTATCGTATGAGTTTATCGAATACCTAGTTATATGATGATAAATCATTACGCAATTTCTGAAAATGTATTAATGTCTACTTCCTGTGATTTCCGCGGTAATTTGGTAAGCCTTTTTTATGACAATGAAATAGCCTAAGTTACTCAGAAACATAGTATCAATTTTCTTAAATTGAACAAATATTCAGAATTATTATACAAGTTGTTGTTCTCGTACAAACAACAATGACTATACTACTACATAATGTATTGCTACAATTACTTTTAAACTTTTATCAGTTACCTATATTTTAGTTAAGTTTCCCTACAATCGTAACTTACCTACTGGGTAGATACTTTTTATTGTGCCTAATGATATTGATATATTTAAGTTAATAGTACTGCTATAAATTTATTTTTATTGATAAGGCTTGTAGTTACTTCTAAACTGACAACAATTTCATTCACAGTTATCGTATTCCAACTTTTCTCATCTCAAAGCTGGAGTAGGTACATTATTTTATATGCTACTGTATCAACCGTATCGTCCACTGCTGAACACAGCCTCCCCTATTAAGGGGATATTTTCCATAGTCCCCACGCTTGGCAGGTGGTTTGGGGATCGCAGTGTAAGTTGACAGTTCTTTAGAAGGCGGACAGCAGCGCCTTCTAAAGAACTGTCAACTTACACTGCGACCTTCCAGTATTTTTCCCTTAGTTGCCTCGTACGACACCCACGGGATGATACGGGGAAGGTGCAATTATAACCTTATTATAGTTTTGTTAGCATATACCCTAACAAAACTATAATTCTTCCAAAATCATTTGGTAAATGATTATGTGGTCAAAATGTAAAGAAAATTAAGACGCCGATGATGCTGAAATTCCATTTAACGGACTGCGTAGCAGTGAGCGCCATCGTTGCCTTTCAACGATGGCGAAATCACGACCATGTTGGTGAAAACCTAAAGAAAGCTTATTCACATTAAAATAGGAATTTAACCAAAATTACCTACCATCAACTTGTTCCTTATGATAAGATTTTGCGCCTAAGAAGAATAAGATCAAGATAACCAAATAATTTTCTAAGTAAGGCCATTAAACTATTGTCAGAACCTTAAACCTAGAATGAAAACACACATGGACAGGTACCAGTACTCAACAGTAGGTTACTGCGCCCGTTACTCTGAGACATATAGTTGTAAAGTCTCATGTGCCTGTAATTTTACTGGCTCTTTTTTTATGCCTTATAGGTTAGCCTTTGACCACTATCTCACCTGATGGTAAGCGATGGGGTGGTCGAAGATGTTGTTCAGGCTAACCTAGAATTACTCGCCCTCAAGGACAGCTGCCGGAACAAACCGTTAGGTGTTTAGCGACAGGTTTTCTACTTAAGGGTGGTAGCTAGCCAGGCGGGCATTTGCTAAATGCCGTACCACCATGCTATAACGATTGCCATCCTAAGCTAACTTCGGTACGAGTGCTTCAGAATGGCTCTCAAGCACTGTTAGGTGCTTGGCGACAAATAATCTACTTGAAAGTGGTAACTAGCCAGGCGAGCACTCGCAAAATGCCCTTCCACCATGCGGTGAAGCTCAAGCCTGTGGTGTGAATTGAACCATGGACCTGAGGCACGGCTGTCCATAGCGATTACCGCTCGGCCATAAATACTACAAAATTTAACAAGCGATCATTGTACGATGTAAATGTATAATGTAATACCTCCTTCAGCAAACGGACACCACCACAATGACACTTACTGTAACAGCCGGATCGTCAGCTGCTGAACACTGCCTATTAAGGGGGTATTTGCCATAATCCCCACGCTTGGCAGGCGTCTTGGTGACCGCGGTGTAAGTTGGCAGTTCTTTAGAAGGTGCTGCTGTCCACTTTCCAGTATTTTCCCTTAGTCGTCTCGTATGATACCCACGGGATGATATGGGGAGCTGCAATTCTAACCCGGCACCCCATGGGGCACAAAGTACTTGTTTTTATTTACATTGGCATCAAATATTGTCACACTTTGAAAGTTCATATCATAGCAAAATATGACAACGTTATATATATACGTTGATCCATTACTTAAAATAGTTACGACATATCGTCATTAGGACTTTAGTCTCGTATATTGCATACACAAATCGTCTGCATTTTTACGTAAGTACCTATTATATATTATCAAATAATTCCTATGCTCGATTAAATAACATAATAAGTACATTATCGCGATATCAATTCGCTATCGCTAATTGTTTCGAACGTTACAAATTAATTAAAATAGTAAGATTATTTTGTTATATAACTGGGAAATTACGGGCGATTTAAATTCGAAAGGCCTTAGATGTTACGTCGTTATTATACACAAGACACTGACTCGCCTGCGACGTCTCTCGCGTGGAATAACACTATTATCCATATACGCCATCTGAAGTAATTAAACAATTCATCTTGCTTTAAATTAAACAAAACAATCAAGCAACATGTATTTAATGCAGATACTACATTTTACAATGAGACACTAGGTATTTTCTTCTTTGTGGGAAATATTAAAAAGATTTACAATTGGTAAAAAAAAAATATAATTGCACAGTGGCTCATACATAAAAACTATTTAGACAAACCTGCGTAGCCTGCTATAGGTTAAACGAGTGGGAAACTAAGTACTCTCACCAGTCTTGGTATAGTAGAGGTTGAACCTTTTGCCATCAAACAGGCAGAGTTCAAGACCTCGGAATACTACAAAGTATTTCTTTATCAGAAATCGCCTAAAAACTGACCTGAAAAGTTAATAAAATCGGTCAATATTATTATTGACAGAGGTATTGTTTTCATAAGTAACAGAATTAAATATATTTTTATAAATAAAATGTCGGTACATAGATTTTGTAATTTTTTTATTACTGAACTTAATTTTTTTTTTACTTAAATTAAAAAAAAAAAATTTAAATAATATTAAATATTTTCTCCTATCTGTGGATGTCCTAAAAAAATAGTTTACCCCTTCTTCTGACATATTTTCATATTATAAAAATGTCGTCATCACATTTAGTTGAGTGTATAAGGAATATCAACCTGCCAGCCGAAGTACATCACATGATTTGGGTACATGCCACCGTCGGAAAGACATGCATTCAAAAGGATTGAAGGAAATATTTCCTCCATCCCATATGACTGTCCAGCGCCCCCTTCCTTAGCATATTTGGAAATGCACTATGACGGTATTCTGGGGTTGCGGGTTGAAGCAAATTAATAAAGAACGGTACAGAATGACAGCTTTACAACTATACATATAAACATCTGTGTGCGTAACTAGTCACTGACAAGACCTGCGGGGGTGCAGCGGCCACAGCGGCTTAAGCTTGGGTACAGAACCGGTTTGAACCAGCTCAGTGCAGTTTTCATAGTTGTCATTCTTTTGCTTTCTTTTTTATAAATAAATGGTTGGAATCTCACTGGAATTTATCTTTTCCCATCCAAAAATGGCATATATTTTCGCTTAGCATGCATAAATGCTGTTGTTATTTTTCATATTCTAATGATAAAATTAATCCTGTGTCAGCTAACTTAGGTACAAAAATAAATGAAATTGATTTTAGTTCGCTTTACAGTAAGATAGTTGTCGTTTATTTAATTGGACCAAACTATTTTAGTAAACTAATTTGGTCACGAGGAATAACATTTTCGTATAGGTAAACTGGCGTAACAGATAAAAAGGCAAATTATATTTCCTTCTGTATTTATTAATGGTCTGTATGGTCAAACTGTGAATTAAGTCTGCAAGTACTAGTAGAAATGTTCACAAAAGATATACCTGGTTTTGTTTCGTTAAAAAACAATTCACATACATTTATGTTATGATATATGGATCTGTTTTATTATTTTTAAATAATTTTAGATATTAAATTAAAAACATAGATATAAAATTTAAACTATGGTTAAATATTATTAATCAAATAACCCGCCCCTCACTTTACCCGGTGCAAAGGTGTTTATAGATTACACAGAATGATTTATAATTTTGATAAAATCATATTACCTACGTTTCATTGTAAGTTTTACATAATTTTTTTTTTATGTGAAGGAACACCTTAAGCATTAAACTCTGCCTATAGCAGATGCATTTCGTCACCATAATATTGTGTTGGGTTTACGCGATTGTTACACATAGTAATTAAACAACTTTAAACGGTCTAAATCGCGTAGTGCGTTTGCAGCGAGTCACGCCGTGACCACGATGACTGCATAGTGTTTGAAACGTCGTCGTCGGGACAAAAATAATGATAAATATACGCGATATAAAACGTATAAAGTTGTTTACTTACTATGACAAAACCATCCCATCTGAGACATACATTTGTTAAGTCTCATGTGCCTGTAATGTTATTGGCTCTCAAGGACAACTGCCGGAATACACTTTAGGTGCTTGGTGATGGATTTTCTACTTGTGGGTGGTAGCTAACCAGGCGAGCATACACAAAATGTACTTCCAGCATACAGTGAAGCTCAAGCTGGTGACAGATATTCTACCTGAGGGTGGTAGCTACCCCAGGCAAGCATCATGCGACGACGCTCAAGCTAGCGGTGAGAATCGAGCCATAGACCTGCGGCACGGCAGTTCATAGCTATTACCGCTCGGCCATCATTACTTCAAAATATATCGTCAGGATATGCGTTTACGGATCGCAGTCTAATATATTTTGGATATAACGCATTCTCGCATTGGAGTTAGTGTCAAGGAACTATAATCACATAGGTCCGCTTTATGTCCTTTTTTATCAATATAAATATATTTACACATTGTTTCGTAAATTCAATCTGTATGTGTCTAACTCAAAATACTGTATTATTAGACTCATCACTTTCACTAGAAAACTCTCACTTGCGTTTTAATTTTCGCGTTTACTTTTTATAGACTTTAATGACGTTAGCTCGATTTAAGTTAACTAGCTAGCCTTTCGACTAAGACTGACATTAAGCAATTAGAAGTTAAATAAAGTGTGAAACTGACAAACTTTATTGAATTTTATTATCAATGATAAAATCCTCACGTACAAGAGATAATTTGATAAAGTTAAACAAATCAATCGTTGAGCGTCTGTTCTAGTTCTAATTCAAAATGTTAAGCGATACCATTCATAATTGCGAGATTTTATATCAGGTAGGCAATCAGGCCGGATTGAGATTCACCACAGGGTCAAAGGAAATTTTGAGTATGCTCACCGAGCTAGCTACCACCTCCAAGTAGAAAATCACCTAACAGTGTGTTCAGCAGTCCTTCAGAGCTAGTAAGAAATCACAAGCACAGACTTTAGCAACTGTATATTTCAGGGTGATTGGCACAGTGTACTTAGTAATATGGGACGAAAAGCATTTGTTACTGTTTATCATTAGATGGGCCTCGTGCAAGTTCTTCAAAGCTATTTCGAAATGCCTATAGCGGATATTGCCTTCTTAACCGATCAACTGGTTATGCAAGATCCACCGCGGTCATTACTTGGATGGGTTACCACTATAGTGGCAGTTTTAGCACTACTATAGTGGTGAGGGGACCTGTGCACTCACCGCTTGTCCATATTTTTCGAATATAGTTCCAACTGCCTACCAAAGTGATCATATTTTTTTAAATATATGTATTAACATTTACATTCAAACTAGACGTAGTGTATAAATAATGTTTATGTACCCGTACAAATATGCACCATTAACTAACTGTGGAGGAGGCTCCTCCACAGTAATGCCACGTGTGACTGAATAGGTCTGTACTGGCACCGCTTCCGTACTTTTGGGTACGTTAAGCCGTCGCCGGTTTTTGTCATAGGATGACAGTCGTTATGAAAAAGTGAGGATAGGTTTATCAATGGATATATATGAACATAGAGAAGTGCTCTAAATCCACTCGCATTCGTGATATGTTTACAAAGTCAGTATCCTTGGGAAACTATTCAAGTGTAAGCATTAAATTGTACAAAACAAGAAAATAGAGCTTATTGATAAGAAGACAGCAATTCTAAAAAGATAGATCAATTTGTTTCCAGAAATGCTGTTTTTTAAACTGTCGATACTTAGCGAAAACGCCGAGGAAGATAGAATATTGGATATTGTCAATCACATGACATCCTTCACCAAGAGATGGGAGAAGCTGTCAACAAACTAAAGCCCCACGACTGCAGTGATGGAGTCACACCTCAAGTGCTACAAAATATGGGAACTGAAGGCATAGAGATTATCCATATCTACTCCATTACTTAAAAAGTCAATGGACAACTCTGAACAAAACTCAATGGTCGGAAGATTCTGGACACTGGACTGAATGTACGGTGGTTCCCTTACACAAGAAAAGTTAATTCAACATGCAAGTGCTAATATACGTAAAATCCCAATTATCTCCCATGACAGTAAAGTAGTCTATAGCGAATCTTAAACTGAAGGTGTATACTACATAAGTGGACAACTGAACATAAGTAGACAAAGATATCCAAACAAAAATCCGGATTTGTCAGAAAAAGAGAAAGCAAATCACACAAAATCAAGCAACTCATTGAGAAATGCAGGCAACACAACCACAGTGCTAGATTGTGCTTCATTGACTATGCCAAAACCCTCGATTGCATTAACGGAAAAAAGATGTTCAGCATTGTGAGTGCTATGGGAATACCTGACCACCTTAAATTATTTGTGCGAAACATTTACCGCAACAGCAAGTCGAGAGCAACGCTAGAAGGCGCTTCATCAAAACTCTTTCAAACAAAACAACGAGTGAGTCATGGATGCATTTTTCATCATTATTGTCGAATTTCATCGGCGAGCATATAATGACAAGAGTCTTGGATAACTAGGAGTCATTTGCAAGGCATGCATTTGCTGAGTAACTTGCGCTTTGCTAATTAACTGACACAAAAGTTATAGGTGTCGTCAGAACGATTTTTTTTTCAACGCTATATTTTTTGTATTCGTATATATAAATTTATATTATTAACTTTAAGAATACACTTGTAATAGATGTTACTCCATCGAGTTCTAACGACAGAATGACTTAGACGATCGTTCTCCCGACCCAGCTAACCATGTGATCGGGAGATATCCAGATAGGTGGGGCCGACCAATCAGAAGGCAGCATAGTACTTAATCAATAGACTTACTGGTAATTGACCCATTCGATAAAAGACAAATCAGCAACTTAATATTAGTAAATCTTAAAATAATACAAATAATTATAAAATTCCATAAAGATCCTGAACATAATTTACAAAATCATCACACTACGTTATTTAACAATTAATTAAACCTCAAAATAATGAAACAACTAGCCTATGAGCTAGTTGAAGAATTTGACTCGACATAGACTAAACCCTAAGCCAAATATATTAATTCGAATTTAGTACGGTAGAAATAAGGTTGAACTGACTATCAAAAAGACAAATTCTCAACCTGTTTTCTGGAAAGAGTATAAACCAAAAACAAGTAGACATAGTAAAACTGTATTTCAGATAGAAAAAGAAGTCAATAAAGTTATCAAAAATACTATGTAAAAATAACAATATAAATATAGTAGTAACTTGATTTAGAGTTTAGACCTAAATCCTTGTCATACATTTCATAAAAGCACTTGTCACAATAAAAACTGTATAAAAAATCACAAAAGCAATCAAAATAAATACCACGGCGTCCCCTGCCCATTCCTTAAATGCTTGTACAAACATACCGAAGCAAATACATAATGAGGACATTATGAATGCTGGGATTGCAAACGAGAGGTGCAGAATAAGCAGCCACGTCTTTTTCTTAACGTAAACAAATGGGCCGATAATAGCACTTAGAATTACTAATATTGCTGTTATTATACCTGAAAATATAAAATAATACATCTGTTTGAAACATGAATAAATGACAATGTTTTAGAGGAATTAATTTTTTTTTTAAACTAAATGTGGTTGATTCTACAGGAGAGCAAGGCACTATACGATTTCTTGTATACGATTCTAGTTTGTAGCGGAGTTAATAACAATCTTAAAATGTTTATGTATAAAATATATTGACCCAATCTAAACACTTGAGTTTTTCTTATATAAGTTTTACAGTGAGTCAGGTTAATTTATTTAATGGTTTGAAAATAAGGTTTTGATTATCTCAATGCGATGGGAAGTTTTTATGTCTGTAAATAAATTAGTAAAATTTTTATACCACGCACTATATTATTTCTAAAAATCACACTTGTAAGTCGAACCCGTTCTATGAACTTTGATTTTTATTAAATCGTAATCGTAAAACATATATATATATATAAAAACGAGTACATATTGTATAGCGGCATGGAACTCTTGGTGAGCGTGAAGGTGAGTTCGGCTCGTACATGACGTCTTTATTCTTTAGATAAATCATGTTCAAAAATAAATTGACATAATATTTGCTTGACAAACAAAATATTTGTAATATTCTTCCTTACCAGGTATGATATAAGCCAGAGGCATTGGGTGTCGAGAGCAACGCAAAGGGTTCTTAGTGCTCAAAAAACATTAGAAGAAATGTGTAAGATAATATGCATAAAGCTACTATTCCAAACGAAGCTGCCAACTGTATAGGCTGCAAGTGCAAAGCGGTACTACTGGTTTGTATTGTATTCTAAGAGATTATTTACGAGCGCTGCGCTGCCACGGCAATGGCACATTTAGTCTACACGTACAAACGCTATCAGCCGCTGTACTGCCTACAGTTGCAATCGGCAGGTGGTTTAGAATAGTACTTACCTTTATGTGAATACCGAGATGAGAAAATACCGAGATAAAGAAGAATGGGAGAGTAAGAAATATAAAAAGACAGTGAGACGTAGGTCTAGTCTCATACTCTGATGATGTGTGTATGTTACTTTTCGCTGTGGTAGCGTCAACAACTTCTTGTGTAATCAATTCACCTGTTATCCCATGAGGTAGTGCTGTTATTCCTTTATCCACGGCAATAAGCACAGTGCCTGTGATAGCGAGAACTATCCCGCACAAATTTAAAAATATATGAGCGAACTTTTTGTGCCGCATTCGCATGGGAGTTGACCAGCCGTTGGCATAATGTAAAGCTAATATTGCTTGAGCTGAAAAAAAATGATACTGGAACAAAATATATTTCAAGGTTAGCTAATATGTGGAAGATAAATATGTTTTAGACTTTGGGTCATCGTTTTTGACGCGGCTATGGAATCAAGTGCATGAAATCTGTTGTGCTCTACTAATAAAGTTTGATTTATAATATGGGAGAATTCATTTAAAGAACAAGGTTTTATTTTTACTTTGATTTTTCCTTTCATTTATCAGGCGTTAATGCATAAATTACAACGTTAAAATTAAACTTTACTTTTAAAGTATAACATGCTATGAGAGTTTTTCTCAGTCTAAAGAGATAGGTAACTAATAAAGTCATTACAATATGTTTACTATAACTAAAAAGAAGATTGAAGAATTTTTTGGTATTATGGCCAACGTAATCAAAGAAAGGTTAGCACCTTTCTTTGAAATGCTGTCGTTGGTGGTAAACCCGTTTTTAAGTATCTCCCCAAAATTAAGTAAAACCCATTTGTGCCCAATGTTCAGCATAAAGCAAATAGGCGACTTTGGAAAAAAGATTTAGATATACTAAACATTATCACTGGTCATACCTAAAGATTAAAATGAATCTTACACACAACTTACACCAAAACTACATAGTAATATGTGTATATCACTAAATCCTTGTTTTATACAATACATTATCACGACCATGAGTACTGCTCCCATAAATAAATGCGACAATCCAACGCCAATGGTACAAAGCATAATATTACAGTATTCTCCACTAGGGTTTAATACAAAAACATACATCTTAATTTATTATTATTTCTTTGTTAATGGCTTATGCCATCTTAATTTATGCTTATGAAATCTATTATTTGTTTGACTGACGTAGGTGGATGAAATTGACATCAGAGAAGTAACTGACATATTAATCAATGAAGTGATGTTCCTAAAGTTGAAACTTGACAAAGACAGTGTCAAAGAAACATTTTATAAGCGTGTACAGCACGTAGTTTTGAAATAGTTTCGAAACCTAGACGAGACTTCTAACAACTGGGTTTAGTCTAGAGAGTAGTCATTGCTGCAAATAATACATATCATTAATATGCAAGAATAATCGAAACGGTAATAACACACATCCTTGCAAACACCAACATTGACATTTTTACAACAAAATTTGAGTTCCACTGACACAATATCTCGTGAAGCACATCTACCCCGCAAGCTCGATGTTTAGAAGTTATAAGAAAGCTTCGAAAGAAGCGCTTTATGTCGCACCAGAACAAAGGGCTTCGCTGTGTTTAAACTAGCTGCCAACGCCTCACCCTTGGACTCCACCGGCTCCTTCCATCGATCGCCAGCTAACCGACCGTGACGGAAAATATACTGGGGATAGCTAATCAGCTGTCGTTGCTGTACATACTACAAAATGGCTGAATAATGGACCTCATCGGTCACTTATTTCTAGGAATCAGGCGTAACAAAGCTGTCTCTCATATATTTCTTACAAGCCTGATCTGTAGGAAAGCTGGAAAAGATGCGGTATCAACTTGAACCACAAGTCCGCAGCACTATCGGAGGGCCACTCGAAATACCTATAAATGTCCAAGGAAAACAGTGTTTTAAGTATATGGTGGCTAAAGTACGGTTTTTAATATAATAAGAGTTTTTATGGAACAACTAATTCTATTAAAGTTTTTACCGAAGTTGTGAAGTATATGAGATGTTTTAAATTGTTGACCATTTGTGGCACTATCATTTCCCGAAATACTAGTCCCTTTCCCAATATGAATTTTGATCCAAATTCACCCTAACTATATTTTATATATAATAAACCTAACATCTATATGTATTGATCTCAATAAGTTTTGTTTCAATAATTCAGGACGCAAGCGAGAGAGGGACGGGGAGTTTTACGAGATAGTACCGCATACAGAATAAATCAAAATTCAGCTGGTGAAGGCGCATTTTGCATGTTAGAGTAAATATAAGCTAATAGTCCTCGGCTAAGATTGTGTTCCTATGAAATACATAATATTTTTATGCAGGTTCCCACACATATAAGCAGGTTTGACCAATTTTACAATCAAGGTACTAGCTTACTGGCTGATTACCAGTAACCAGCTGAATTTAATGCCTCTAGCGAGAACTCATTTTTCTCGATACTACCTCAACTCCTGGCACAGAAACTTCATAAGAGTGCCAAGCATCACATAGTGCCATACAATTCTTGCGAAGCCATACCTGTCACTGGTATTTTATTATCATAGTCCTCGATAGAGCAATTTCTATTTTTACAGTAGGTAGTACAATACTTACACCGATACCACATATAACTGCATGAGAATCTCCAGTTTTAATTGTGTAATGGAGAATAGACATAATAACAGATCCGATAGCAATGTTCGATAATCCAATTCCCACTGCACACCATACAATTTTACAATATTCTGACTTCGGCTCAATTACTATGATCTTTACTGGACCGGCAAATTTTAAATGCTGCTTTGATTTTACTTTAGGTGGTGCTTCCGTTTCACCGAGATTTAACTTGTTTGCCGGTGGTGATGATATTGGCCTTCTGTAATATCGCCGCTTCCTCAATATTGGTTTTGGCTTGAATTTATTAGTCACTGGATTTTTTAGAACAATGCTTTCCATCATAGGTCTATTCATATTTACGACAAGATGAAATAAATAAAATTGATTTAGTAATAAATTCTATGAAACTTCTTATTTGTTTCTGTTTACATTAAAGATTACAGTTGTCAGTTACCTACATTACAAATCTTCTGGGCTTGGATCAAAGAATATACATAGTTACTACTCTCTAGTGATGTTTAGTATTCTCCACAGACGAGTCAACAAAATTAGCGCTCAAACCTAGGAGGAAGAATATCTATGATGGAGTACCTATGCCCGTATACCCGATAAAGACAGAGTATAAATACCTAATATTGCAGAATTGCCAGTCGAACCCTAGGTTTGCCAATTACAGAACGGTACGTAATGATAGAGTGAACTCCCGTGGGGGAGGCACTCTTATCTATTACAAAAGGTCCCTGCACTGCATTCCCCTACCTACCCCGACTCTTGTTAATATGGAAGCATCTTGTTGCCTCCTAGCTATGACTGGTCATCAACCTATAGTCATAGCGTCCTGTTACCAAGCTTGCTCCAAGCCGATCGTCCGAGCTGACTTAGAAGCCTTGTTCTCATTAGGAAGCGCCGTCCTTCTGATTGGCGACTTCAACAGTAAGCACATCCTATGGAATTGTAACGTCAACAATCCCAAAGGTATTGCACTTGAAAACCTAATCGCAGAACTTAACTTTGACATAATTGCGCCCACTGAGCCCACTCACTACCCTTATATGGAAGACCATCGATCTGACTTGCTTGACATGGCACTACTCAGAGGCGTAACACTCCGGTTACGCTCCATAGAAGTGGCTCACGAGCTTCACTCTGACCACCGACCCATTATACTGCGACTAGGTCCCGACCCAACGACTGACCTCCCCCGCCCCACTAAGACGATAGTGAACTGGAAGCAAGTAGGCGATGCCCTAAAGGCTATCAGTTCACCGGACCTTGACAAGATCCCTGACGACATCCTGACAAAAGATGACGTAACCCTTGCGATCGATTCGTTCACCAATCACCTCTCCACCGTAGTAGGTGCATCCGCAAAGGAGGTCATAGTGCCGGACGACCGGCGCCTTGTCATTCCAGCGGATGTGAGACGATTGGTGACGGAGAGTAAAGCAGTGACCCGACATTACGACTCTTACCCCAGTAAAGAGAACAAAACTAAGAAACGCCACTTTGAACGCATGGTTCAAAGTCGCATGTCTGAGTTGCGTGATCAACAATGGGGCGATAAACTTTCAAACCTCGTGCCAAGCCACCATGCTTACTGGGACTTGGCGCGAGGCTTGAAAGGAAGTAACCATAACGACATGCCTCCCTTATACAGACCAGTCCCACTAGTCCCAGCGTTCTTTGACGAAGACAAAGCTGAGTGCCTAGCTGATAGCCTAGAGGCTCAGTGTTCCCCTAACGTAGATCACGTTGACCAAGCTCACCTCGATTCGGTGGATGCTGAAGTCGAACGTAAAAGCTCTGTGGTCACCTCTGAACTCCCACCAATCACCTTAGCGACTTACGCTGAGGTGGAGAGACTGATCAAGGCCCTCCGACCGCGCAAATCCCCCGGTGCCGATGGCATCTCCAACAGGGTTCTTAAAACCCTCTCTCCTCCTCTCATCCATCTCTTAGTCAGCATCTTCAATGCTGCTATGAGCCACTGCTTATTCCCAGACACCTGGAAATGTGCAAATGTCATTGGCATTCACAAACCAGGCAAAAGCTCATCTGACCCCACCAGTTACCGCCCCATCAGCCTCCTCAGTGCCTTAGGCAAACTTTACGAGCGGTTACTTGCAAACCGTCCCATGCTAAGGAACACCACCTTATCCCAGATGAGCAGTTTGGCTTCAGACCCGGACACTCATGCGTCCAACAGGTGCACCGCCTCACGGAGCACATCATTGAGGGCTTCAATAAGTACCCCAAACCCCAGACTACGCTAGCAGTCTTCCTCGACGTAGCGAAAGCTTTTGACAAAGTCTGGCACAATGGCTTGATCTACAAGCTATACCAATTTGGCGTGCCAGAACGTCTTGTGCTCATCCTACAAGACTTCCTTAAAGCCAGAAGCTTTCGCTATCGCGTGGAAGGCACCCTCTCCTCCCCCCACCCAGTCAGAGCCGGAGTCCCTCAGGGCTCCGTGCTATCACCTATTCTCTTTGCACTGTATACCAGTGACATCCCACGCTCTCAGCCCAAAGTATTCCTAGCCCAATATGCGGACGATACCGCCATTTACACCACTGGGTGGCATATCAACAGACAGTCCTATTTCGTCATTCAACGGGCCGTCACCGAGATCGGTGACTGGTTCCGAAAATGGCGCATCGCGGTCAACCCAGCTAAAAGCACAGCTATGTACTTTACTGAGAAGACACGCTCCCCTTACCCGAAACCGCTTATTTTGTTCGACGAACCCATTCCCTGGGTTCCTAGAACAAAATACCTCGGAATCACCCTTGATCGTCATCTCACCTTTAACGATCACATAACAACCGTCCGTAACAGAGCGGCCTTCGTAATGGGTCGCCTTGGTCCCCTACTTCGCAAAGAGAGTAAAATGTCTCTTAGTAATAAGAAGACACTTTACACTGCCTGCATCCGCCCCATCATGACTTACGCATCAGTAGTGTTTAGTCATGCTAGTGAGGCCCACCTTCATAAACTTCAAGTCATCCAAAACCGTTTTCTTCGTAATGCAACCGGCGCCCCGTGGTATATCCGGAACACCGAGTTGCATTGCGACTTAAAGTCAAAGTCAAAGTCAAAGTCAAAATCATTTATTCAATTTAGGCGTCTACGACGCTCTTATGAAGGTCAATTACAAATTTTAATATTGAAATATACTACATTGTACTGCCACGTTCAGCAAACAAAAGTTATAGAGCCACTGCGAGAAGAACGGGCAAGAAACTCGGGGCCATTCTTTTAAAGGTTTTTTAAAAATGTGTTAAGTACATACTATATAATAAAATTATTACAATACTTAATTTACATTACGTAGGTGTTAGGCGCTAGCTTGGCAGAGGCGAACCAGTCCAAGCATTTTTGTCGTTTAAGTAATCACAAACTGTGTAGTAAGATTTCTTTATCAAAATATTCTTCACATGCAACTTGAATTTTCTTTCTGTGAGCGTTGTAATATGTTTGGGCAATTTATTATAAAACCGCACACAATTTCCTAAGAAGGACCTTTTATTTGTCTTTGCTAATCTAAAACCTGGCACCGCTATTTTATCTTTATTCCTAGTGTTATAATCGTGAGTGTCACTGTTTGATTTAAATTTGCTCAAATTTTTACGAACATACATAATATTTTCAAATATATACAGACTTGGTAAAGTTAAAATATCAATTTCTTTAAAAATATCTCTCAGGGATTCCCTAGGATCCATTTCATATATGGCTCGAATTGCACGCTTTTGTAAGATAAAGATTGTCTCTATCTCAGCAGCAGCTCCCCACAGCAATATACCATAAGACATAATACTGTGGAAGTACGCGAAATAAACGAGCCTAGCAGTAGCTACGTCTGTTAGCTGTCTTATCTTACGAACTGCATATGCAGCAGAACTAAGTCTTCCAGATAGATCATGTATATGTGGATTCCACTGTAAAGTTGAATCCATTTTAATTCCCAGGAAGACTGTCGCATTGTCAAAAAAACCTTCCCTCTCTAGCGCAGTTCAATAAGGACTGCGCCCGCCGATACTTTGATCGAGCGCCCCACCACCCGAACCCATTGGTTGTCCAGGCATCGAACTACTCGACTGCCTCTTCTATCCCATTTTTCAAACCCCCCCGTCGCCGACCACGGCAGGTATTAGACGACCCGGATGACCCCATCGCAGCCATTACATTGGCAGCTTTAGCGTTATCCGCAAGTCGTCGAGGTAAAATCCCCAGGTGTGAGGTAATCAGAGGTCACACAATCAAACACCGAGCTCGCCGGCGAGCTCGAGGCAAAAACAAGGTCACGATAAATTGCTCTCCAAATAGTCAAAGAGTATTATTCAGTAGGGCCCAATTGTGCAACACTGCAGTTGCACAGAGGCATTTTGCTCCGATCCCCCCCATGTCTCTCGACAGCGAGACAAGCCGAGGTCCGAACCACAGTGGTGCCCTTGAGCTCGCTGTCAACCCCTCCTATAATAGCGGTACGTTTTCGGCGTCCGCAGGAGACGGAGGTAGAAAGCGCTTTTCGCCTTCTACGCCCGTCTCGGGAGAAGTGCCTTCGGCACTTCTCCCTCCCGGGCTATTGTAGGGCCAGGCCCTCGCCCAAAACCCGGTGGAGCTGGACGACCGCACAGGCGGTAGCCAGCATCTATGTCCTCCCTAAACAAAAAACAAAAATTGCCAGTGTCCCATAACATTACCCAAATTGCAATGAAGCTTTTGGAAAAATATTGCCGCGCCTACTGAAAAAATACATTTGCATGGTACTTGCTTAAGGTGGACTAAACCGTTCAATTTGTTATATCGGGGTATTCAAAATTGAATGTGTGTTGCTAGATCGGATAACTTTAGTGCGTGTATTGTTTTTAAATGCGCAAATCGGAAATTATACCCTAAAGTATTTTGGCATCATAACTTACAAATATATAATTGTTTCTTAACTGTTTTTGCAGATTACTAGAGAAATATATGAAATCAGATACATATATGTAAGATACAATAACAAAATACTCTAAAAAGGATCTCTGATTTGAGTAAATTAAATACTTACAAATGTAATTCGATCTCGCAACAAATACGAGTAGACAGACTGTTAAATTTTGAATTTCTCGCTACAGATTGAACGGTCCGCCTTGATGGCAGAAAAACCAGGTCAGCTAGTTTTAGAAAATTACCATGATTCTAAAACTGAAAATGTACAGAATATTTTTTTGGTAGAGTTTAAAACTATGGCATAATATATATATATAACTTAACCCATGGTACTATTGGATAACTAGCTTGCGCTTGTGGACTCAACCGCGTCGAATAGTTATATCGTAGTCCCCCAATAATGCTCAATATCTCGGAATAAAGGTAGCCAATTTAATAATCCGGGTCCTACGGAATCTATATGCTAAATTTCGTTGAAAACTTCGGCGTTGAGTGACTTGAAGGTTTGTATGAGTAACAAACTCATACAAACCTTCGTACCTATAATATTTCATAGTGTGCACTTTAAATAAAACAAAGTAATAATGTATTTATAGATATTTTATGGTATATAAAACATATGTGTGAATAACATCGAGATTCAACATTTTGGCACCAATTACAATTTAATTAATAAATTGTGTAATTTTTAATTTAATTAATTTTGTCGTCCAGTTGCTTGAATCCATACACGATGAAGGACAGCATTCCTTATGAAAACTGCAAATCAAAATTTAATTGCGTTAATTTTACTGCATAATTGGTCAAAAGTGGTTCATACAAAATTACCCACTTTTATGGGAAAAATCTTCGGTCATGAGCTGGTATTCCGAAAATTGCTATAATTCGAAAAAGTATAATTTTTGTTCACAATCTCTTTTCTCCTTAAACAAATTTCATCATAGTAGAGCGAGACAGATAGACAAAAGAACACTCCTTAATTTTTATGGATTATAATCTCAAAATCAAGAAATTATTCTGTAGTAAAATGTAAGATTATCAAATAATTTAACACGCCGACATTCATGTTATGATCAGAAATTCATTTATGATTCGCATAGACTGTGTAAGAATGGTGAAGACATATGAAAAATAGCACTTACATGTGATACGTAAGGTGTTCCATATTTCGTTCTGTTCTGTTTTTACAGCCAAGAATTCTGCATTTCAACAAGTTTGGTGGTAGCAGCAGCGTTGAATTTAACTTACAATTTACAATACACACTTCAAAATCATTGTTTAACACGAAAAAAGGACACTTTCAAGCACCGAATAAATTTGTCTGCCACAAAACTGCGTTGTGGCAAACAAAGAAATCGCATACGCCGAGCAAGACAAAAAAAACTGATGCTGTCTCTTTCAAACTAATGCAAGCGTATATATTACCATTGTTGTCTCACAACCAACAGAATATAAATGTCTTCTCCATATATTCTTCCTCCTAGGCTCAAACCAATCATGCCATACTAAGTGGTGATCCGTTCCTGCTATTATTATTGATATTTTTGTTTTCTTTTTTTAAATACTGAGTTAATCATATAATCTTCACAAAACGTGTATTAATATTTTTACTATTTATTTTAAATATAAAATAAATTACAAATAATACTTAAACAATCATTTCGTGAATAAAATTACAATATGATATTTTTTATATTAATGTTTTTCTTTATATTTTTAGATGTAGCAGAAGAGCCGTTTACAACACAAATGCCTCCCACATAAAACGACACAATGAACGGCTATTAGCCGCTTGTAACCATTGGATACCCGCGAGTTTTACGATGTCGTCAGTCCACCTTGTGGGTATACACTACTGGGAGTTCACACGTATGTAAGATGATAGGCTTTGTTTGGAATAGTAGCTTTATGCATAATATTATCTTTCACATTTCTTCTCATCTTTTTTTGAGCATTAAGCACCCCTTGCAAGGCTCTTGACACCCAATATGCCTCTGCTCAGGTAGGGAAGAATGTTACAGAAATCTTGTTTGTCTAGCAAATATGTCTTATACGTTTTTGGAATATGATTTATCTTAAAATAATACCAAGCATATCATGCACACCAAGAGTTCCATGCCGCTATACAATATATACACTACACTACAATATATTTATTTACGTAATATAAATAAAGAACAAAGTTCAAGATTCTTAGTGCGCGCCCGACTTCAAATGTGATTATTATTAGAAATTATTTGGTTTATATACTGCATGGTACTAAAATGGTTTTTACCAGCACACAGTTACACATGTTTGCAGAAAAAAGTTACCCATTGCATTGAGATAATTCTATGAGAGACTTTCTGAGTGGGTGTGGTATAAAATCTATTTTCCAGGCCTTTTAGCAAAATGTAATAGAATATTATATTTTATAAACAACTTTGCTGAGAGGCCTTGAAAATAGATTTTATCACCGCCACCAGTAGGTAATAAAAAATATAGCTCAAGAAGTCATAGAGAACTTACTTCCTCAGAAGTCTCGGGACAAATACGAGAAAATGTATAATGTATGTATTTTCCTCGTAGGTGTAGTATAAAGCAGTATGCATCACTCGAAAGAAAGTTATATTTCTGTTTTCGAGTTTCCTTTAAGCCTAACATTGAACATGCTCTCGGTCAGGAATAGATCGTTTTCTCCGCTCGGTGTACAATGTACTATTTAAATAATGTAAGTATTACACTTCATATATTACACATACTTTATAACATATTGTACTGTAGGGAAGCAATAAAGAATCTTGAATCATGACATATATGTTTAATTAAATATTAATGTTATTAAAATTAAGGACAATGAAATTATATTAACTGATATGGGGTCTATGTTACACCACAGTTGTCAATAAGTTGGTACAGAAAATAAAAATAAGCGGTCTACAAGAGATGAATAAAATGAGCAATGGTCAAATTTGGAACAGGAGAAAAAATGGGGTCGCCTTCCACATTTACGTATTTTTAAATGCATTGGTTTGAATGTACCTTTAGGGATACTGCGTATATGATTGTATTTAGATAAAGGTGATATATTTGTGGCAGTCTGTCGAAAGCACAGATAAAAATAAGAACTAGAAGAAACTTAAACGGAAGTCTTTAAGGAGTTTTGAGTCGGCTGAAGCCCAAATAAGAATATATAAAAAAATAGTTTAGCTTGCTTTTGCTCTGACCACCAGATCATGAACTCTAAGATGATTTTCAGGCTAATCTAGAATTACTAGCTCTCAAGGATAGCTGCCGGAACGCTGTAAGGTGCTTGGCGATAGGTTTACTTGAAGGTGGTAGCTAGCCAGGCTGGCATTCGCAAAATGCTCTACGATCATGCCTTAACGACTGCCATCCTAAGACAACAACCGAGACCGATGGCGGCTGCGTATATCCGAAGCACAAAAGTCAGTAGTAAGTGCGACTAGCGGTTACCCATCCAAGTCATGATTGCAGCGAACGTTGCTTAAGCTAGTTGATCTGTTAAGAACAACTTGGCAAACGCTGTTATGAGCCCTTCAAAAACTTATAATTGATACCGAGTTAGCAAAGGCAACTGAAATTGGATAATAAAATAAAAATAAATAAGCATTGCAATTCAACGGGGCAATGCTGCCAGCATGCTGGGCACGCTGCCAACTGGGAGTGGACTGGAGCATTTGGACTGCCTATGAGTCTGCTATGACTTATAGGTTGTCTAAATGCTTTTATTGTAGTAGCTGTATATAGTTTTATAGTATTGTATATAATATAGTGTTGTATATAGTTCATAGTATTTTGTTTAATAAAGGCATACCGCCACTGAAATTGGCCACATAAGTAAAAGTGATAGAATATGATGTGACATCACATGTTTACCTCAAACAAGTTCGTGTAACGTAAATAGCAAGTCAGTTTGCCAAATTAGTTTGACCCCAACCACCAAGCCTAATATATCGGTGCTGATGAAATACTACATATATAACACCATTTGTCTGTAAGTACTGGCTGTTCTGGAACCACGGAACACACATATGTACTAAATCCCGATAAATTACTTTTCTTAGTGATGTAACATTATGCTGTTGGTTTTTGTATCAAAGAAGGGAGTTTAGGACACTCGTATCAAATGGTTTCATAGGACGTATATATAATCTTTGTATGTGTGGTTAATAACTAAGTATATGCAAAAGTAAAGAAAAAAAATACTTTTACATCTTTTTTTTTTTTTTTTTATGCTTGATAGGTTATCCTTTGACCACTATCTCACCTGATGGTAAGTGATGATGTGGTCGAAGTTGTTGTTCAGGCTAACCTAGAAAAATCTAACGCATATATTGAGATTATTGAGCGTTATCAGATTTGTGTCCTTACCCAAGCCACTACCAAGTAATAGGTACTACCGTCAGAAGTGTCGTGGGTAGTAGCTTTTCTTTCTAAACTAGCGGCCACGTGTTATGGTACAGCAGGTACTTAATGTGTGACTACATTTTTTTTTTTATTTGTGATAGGTAAGCCTTCGACCACAATCTCACGTGATGGTAAGCGATGATGTGGACGAAGATGTTAACAGGTTTAACCTAGAATGACTGGCTCTCAAGGACAGCTGCCGGAACACACCGTTAGGTGCTTGGCGACAGATTTTCAACTTGAGGGTGGTCGCTAGCCAGGCGGGCGTTCGCAAAAATGCCCTTCCACCATGCGGTGAAGCTCAAGCCTGCGGCGGGATTCGAACCATAGACCTGCTGCGCGGCAGTCCATAGCCAATGCCACTGAGCCATCACTGCTTCAAAATTTGGTAATAGAAACTACTACTAAAGATTTTGGTAAACAAAAGTTGCAGCAAGGTTTGTCCCCTTATGGGAATAACATAAGGAGTCATACCCACACGACTAATGAGGTTTATTCAGAAACCAATTAAAGGACTATTAATTAATAAAAATCCACAAGTACCAAACAAAACACAATTTTATTTACTTCTTGCGTTTTGGACAGAACTTAGATCCCGGAGTAATTAGCACAACAATTGTATAAAACAGAGTAAAGAACAAAATTATAAACGTAGGACTTAAAAAGGCCATTATAATAAGAAATATTTGAAACGCTGGTTTTATTACACCAAGAATAAAACAAACTGACGAAGACAAGAATGCTAGCATTCCCACAGCTCTATGAATATGCGTTAGTATACTCGGCTTGGTGAATTCCATTTTTCTAAAGAATAAGACTGGTCCCAATAATATGGCTAATCCAGAAATTGATAAAGCCGCTATTCCTGTAAAGAAACCACATACAATTATTGAATTGCTTTAGCTACATATTACCATAGTCCTTACATTTAATATTTATTATATAAATGACGATGGATGGCCAGTCTATTGGTAAGCAATGCGGGCACTTGAAGCATGGTGCCAATGGTCAATAAATCTGTGGTGGCGGTTTTCAAAACCATAAACTAGCAATTAATAGATCTAGGCGTTACTTTGCGGAAATGCAAACTCATTAACAAATATTTTGAAAACATTTTTAGAAAACATTAAGTTGATATTTTAAAAAATATATAAGTACATATATAAAAATATATCAAATGACCAATCCATCTAATTTTTCTGTTAGGACGACGTGACGTCATAAACGCCACGTAACCAAACCGTTAAAAATTCCGACGCATTTCGCTTCACGCACACGCAGACGAAGCATCATCTTCATTGACTCTTCGAGCGCATGGTCGAGAATTCTTCCGGATTGGCTATGTGGCGTTTATGACATCACGTCTTTAAATTTGGGAAATTAGGCGGAATTGTCAAAATTTTATATTTTTAAGTCATTTTTTAAAATATTAATGTAATGTTGTCTTACAAGTATACTATCTTCCAGAATGCATTTAAGTAATGCTAGATGTACAACAATATTCCGTTTTATTAACATAATGTTATCCCCACCCTCAACCCCCTGACAAGCTTTAAAAGTACTACGTAGTACGTACCAAAGACCCGTCGTATTGGTATCGTGCTTTGTAATATTACTTGCTTTCCACTTTTCCTGTAGTGTTTAACTTTAAGAACAGCATCCATCATCATGCAAACTTCATTTATCTTCTTTGCCATACATTTATTTTTAGCTGATAGGCTAGCCTTTGACCACTATCTCACCTGATGGTAAGTGATGATGTGATCGAAGATGTTTTTCAGGCGAGCCTAGAATGACTGGCTCTCAAGGACAGCTGCCGAAAGACATCGAAGGTGCTTGGTGACAGAATTTCTACTTGAGGGTGGTAGCTAGCCAGGCGGGCATTTGCAAAATGCCCTACCACAATGCAAAATATATACCATTCCTTCTATATAATGAAGCGAACGGACATAAATAAATTAAGGCGGAGTCTGGAGGCTCTCCGCTGTGTCCTGAGACCAATAACACCCTCCTTTAGCGACCAGGGTTCCCCCTAGTCACGCATCAATAAGCATGGCTTCTAGTTATTCCTACTCCGAGAATAGTTGCGAACCAAAGCTATTATAGACGTTGCCCCAGATGCCAATTATAGTTATTTTAACTGATTAGTCGTCCTTATTAAAGTTCCGTAGTAGAAAACGGGACTACTTAATAATCCTCGGTCATCCGTCGCCGTCCAATTGACGTCTAAGCTAGGGAATTGGATATATTCTGTTATTGCCGATAGGTAAGCCTTTGAGCACAATCTCACCTCACCGTGATGATATGGTCGAAGGTGATTACTGACTCTAAAGGACAGCTGCTGACACACCGTAAGGTGCTTGGCGACATATTTCTACTTGAGGGTGGTCGCTAGCCAGGCGTGGATTCGTAAATTGCCCTACCACCATGCGGTAAAACTCAAGCCCGCAGCGAGATTCGAACCATGAACCTGCTGTGCGGCAGTCCACTAAACCATCACTGCTTTAAAAATAAAATTAAATGATTCGAACCATGAACTTGTTGCGCGGCTGTCCATAGCCATTGCCACTGAGCCATCACTGTTTTAAAAATAAAATTAAATAGAAGAAGATCCACGATGAAAAGTGATTTTGTTATTATTTTTTGTTTATGCTTTATCATAGATGCCGTGCCTATTACATACAATCGCCAACTTGTATGATAATTGTCGAATATATCTGATGTTATAACAAGAAATACTGAGACTCGGCTCGGGCACTACATGAAAACAAATAACAATAATTTCTAGCACTTACATTCTGTTTTGGTATACCGCACATATTTTACAGCAAGAAATATGTTACCTGAATAATAGTGAACACCTTGTAATGATGGCAAAAGCGAGTCCAGTACAGGTTTTTCTCCATACAAGATTACCAGAACAGACCCAGTGACATAGAGAATCATGCCAAATACATTAAGGTAAATATGTTGCCACCTTCTTTGTGACTTCTTCAACGGCGCTGCTGCTCCATTCAAAGCATGCAGCATAAGGATTGCTGATGGCATGAAAAATTGGAACTGCAAGGTAAAATGAATACTTATATTCAACGAGTATTATTGGTCTATTCTGCGAGTATCTGCAGGTCACATAATAGGTACGAGTACATATCGACTATGATAGTGTATACTAGAGTATACACTATCATAGTCAAACAAAAGTCGATATTAGAAATGTAGCCTTCAACGACAGAAACATCAAGAAAAAATAAATACGCGTGCACTGATATTTGTAAAAAGACTATGGCTATGTTTTGCCCATTGTTTAAAAAAACAGAGACGTGTCGTCACGTTTATATTCCCAGAGGGGGTAGGCATATGTGTCTTAAACATCCACGTTTCGCCACGCATTTTGGCAGATAATGAGGGGCACCGTCACTGAATCCGGACTGCTGCTGATTTTTTTTTGTTTGTATGACAAAATAACCGACCTGAATTTCTAAAGCAGCACTTTTACATTCACACACACACACACAAATATGAGTCCGTATTATACCTTTACATAAAATTTACCTGAATTTGGTTAACCCTTACCATATTCCTTATATCTACAAAGCCGAACTGCAAAAAGCGCGTGTCTTGAAATGCTATTTACAATAAAATATCTTAAAACTGTACGTAACTTACCCCAGCAGTACAAAGTATGACGTGAACGTTATTGTAAAAAGGCAATTTAAAACCCAGTGTGAACAAGAGCACGATGAAAGTATTAGCTCCAATCATCATGTTTGCAATAGATACAAAGGCAGCTCCAGCTTTTCTCTTATTGTACTGGTCCTCTGGAGGGTCCACTAGAATGATCTTCACGGGACCAACGAATTCGTGGACTGTGCCATCTTTGATACATTCTAAGTTACAGACCCTGTCCGTGACATTCATACTGAAAATTTAGAACTTGTATTTAGTCACTAAATCATAATTTTACACAGAATTTAGAATTTGCTGATGATATAATATTTGTTTTTTTCAACGATTGATCTAAATGTCAAATTTGTAGTGAACTTTTGCTAACTGGTTTGACTTTATGTTATTACAAAAGAGTTTCTATATCCCTGCAAAAGTATCTTCTGGTCTGTGGATGGAATTTATAAAAAAAATATTGATAGTTACCTAAATAGTGTATACATGATCATAATCCATTATTCAGGTCATTAATACATTATAAATTCCTATTTCCGATTCATATAGATAACATTTTGAGTAATATAACAAAAATACTATTGAAATATCATCTTTTACAACTATAAATAATACATATTTTACAAATATTATAAGTAATAAATAACTGTAATTAGTTCTGTATAAATTAAATTAAATGGGTTGGTATGTAACATTCAGCTCACCTTGTGTTCATTATGTAATTATTGTATGTTTTTTAATAATTAGTACAAACATACGGTTTGTTAATTCTGTAGATAGTATGTAGATTGAGTTATTTTTCCTTTTGTTTCAGATAAAGAATTCAAAGTTTCTTCGATCGAATTTGTTATTAATAGTAAACTTCTTCTGACATGATGCTGGCTATTTGCCGCTTAGAAATGATCGCATCCGATTGGTCACGTCAAGTTAGTGTAGTTGCGCTGCATGGCGGTACACTTTTTAAACTACGCCCGCCGTGGTATGGTCTGAGTTTTGGTGTTTTTGAGGCTTGACTTACATATCTTTACATATTTATTCGTAGCTGATATTTAAGAAAGAAGGATTATTCAAGGAGTTGGCGGTTCGTATCGTATTCCTTGTTTTCTATTTATTTTGCTTAAAACCTAGGCCTGCTATTAACACCCCTGTTATTTCCTTTTTTAAAGTACCTAATTGTTACTAAAGAAAGTATTGACGACCCTGAAAATCAAAAAAAATGCCTCGTTTTACCGCCAAGTTCAGAGGACCACCAGACAAATTTGAAAAGTTCTAAGTACTTATAAATGAAAAATATGGGAGCCTAGACATACTTTGTCTCTAAATTTTAAAGCTAAATGATAATTGAATTTTGAAATTTAGTGAAGTTTAGACAAAATTATAATTGGATATTCAATAATACCCCGATCTATGCGTATAATTTAAGACCCAGGCAAACCTGCGTGAAATATATTACAAACTGTACCTCTAACAGTTAAAATAAGTTAAGCATTACTTACATTACACTCTAGAACACAAAAAGTAGTTTATGTCCGGTAACACCAGTCATAAAGAAGAAAAGTTTGTTTATACTAAAATTGTTATTCGTAATATTACCTAATTAATCGACTGAATTTGGTTAATCTTTTCTGTTTCAAAGCTAATCCGAGCTATGACACATAAAACAAATTGCTAACTAACTACCTACCTGAACGAAAAATATCTGGGTTACTGAGTTTTGTATTAGTGTCGGGGAAGACACTGCCCTGCTGCAACACAGTAATTATACTAAAGCAGCAGGCAGGGCTTCAATATTAGTAAGTGCTATATTGAACAAAAATAAACGATTTGTATTTTGTATTTGTACTATGTAAATGAATCCCGGCTGCAGACGTTTGCTTAAGAAAGTCCACCACTTTTACATTTACTTTCTTGTTTTGTTCTTATTGGTTAGCCTTTCACCACCATTTCACTCACTGATAAGTGATGATGTGGTCACATATTATTATGGTAAACAAATGTTACCTAGAATATATTAGTTCGCAAGGACAGCTGCTGGAATACACCGTTAGTGCCTTTGCTATTGATTTTCTACTTTAGTTTACTAACCAGGCGAACATTCGCCGTACCACCATATGGTGAACCATGGACCGCCTACGTATAACTTTACCACATATTAGTACTGGCCAATCACCATTTCATAAAAAGTACAACCGTACAAAATTCCACATTATCCGATAAACTACGTTGCTGCGAGCATAGTTGTTTTCGGCATGATACAGTATTCTATTATTATTGAGTGGGAGGGTTCGCGTGAATCTGGCAGTAACCATAAAAAATAATGACAGCCACCATAATATCAATAGGAACAAATTGTTTAGGCCTATGATGAAATTTTATATGCCATTATGCGACCAAAATGAAAGGTGAACTTGTAACGTCTGTATAAGTCTAATAATTCGATTGTATATCACACTAATATAACTCATATCTTTGTCGGTGTGAATGTGAAGATGTGAGGGTGTATGTTTGTGACTCTTTGAAGCTGAAATCGCTGAACGAATTTGGATGAAACTTGGAATACATATAGGTCATGGATATACAACATGGGATAATTTTATCATAATCACTTTTCATCATTGTCTGCGCGGTTGAATGCACTAAGATGCAATTAATATTATAAATGTGTTCACGGTATCATGATTAAAGTAAATAAAGACATAACTTTGTTAAATCTCATGTGCTTGTAATTTCACCGGAAACCAAACTGAAATGAAGTGTGTTTCGAATTAATGTAAGCATTACCTGCTTGGCAGTAGAAAAAAGTATGTCGACGGTACTTCGCCGGACGAACTTGCAAAAAGAGTTCTACTTTATTGAGTATGTGACTGTGTATGAGTATATTCGCTTAGTATTGGGCACGCTGTCAACTGGTAGCTGGTAGTTGACTGTATCATTGTGAATAGAAAAATTGAAGCTCCACTAGGAGCTTGCGTTCTTTTTTATGTTATTGTGACGGAACAAGCTCAAGGCCCACCTGATATTAAGCGGACTTACCTCTGCCAATAACAGTTGCATTTCGTCACAAGTCACAAATTCCACTGCGCCGGTCACCTTGAGACATATTACTTTAGTCTCATGTGCCTGTAATTTCACTGGCTCTCAAGGACTGCTGCCAGAACACACCGTTAGGATCTTGGCAATAGATTTTCTACTTGAGGGTGATCGTTAGCCAGGCGGGCATTCCCAAAATGTCCTTCCACCACGGGGTGAAGCCCAAGCCCGCGGTGGGATTTGAACCATGGAGCTGATGCGCGGCATTCCATAGCCAATGCCACAGAGCCATCACTGCTTCAAAAAGTGTGCTGTTCTGGTCCTTCTTAACCGATCTACTAAGTTAAGCAATGTGGATGGGTGACCGCTAGCGGCATTAAATATAAAGCACTTCCATACAGTCGTTTTGGCATGGTGGTAGGGCATTTTGCAAATGTCCACCTAGCTACCTCCTGAAATGTCCTCTGGTTCAAAATCCGTCTCCAAGTCTAACGGTATGTTCCAGCAGCTGTTCTTCAAAACCAGGTCACATTCTAGCTTACAATTCACCAAGTTTGACCGCATTATCACTTACCATCACGAGAGATTGTGCTCTTCATTTCTAAACGTAGTTTTGTTTAAACGTATCTGCAATAATTGCTATGATTGCTTATGCCATTAGATTTCAGATTGAAGTTACTTTTTTTGTTAATTTTTGTCTATTTTGTTTTCAGAACACGAAGCTCGTAAAGCGGCCACTACACTTAGGTGCCTACTCCAAGTTATTTCCCGCCTTTGTTACCCATTCAACCGAACAAACATCATAGTTCGTACAATGACCGCTAAAACCTTGTTTTTAATGTCCATTCAGGGATAAAGCCATAATCCTGGACAAAATTACTTTCCCTCTGAGATTCAGCTTTACCCCGACAAAACGATACCCCTCTTCGCCTACCACCATTACGTTTTATTACTCCAAAGGTACACGAGTTTGCTTTTTTGACGTATAAATATAAGAAATTGTCGTAATAAAAGTGGATATCTTGGGTCGCCTTAATAAAGAGAATAATGTGGCCTCTGCGCCTAAACAAATCCTAAGAAATCCTTTCAAGTAAACAAGGGCTATAAAAAATTTACGCCGTCTATTAAAGTTATACTTTGCTTGATATTTTGTATTTCACTGAATTACGAGTTACTTCACAATGAGAACTATATACCTACCTAAATATAATGTCTAGATACTTAGAATTAAATAAACTAAACTGATTCTTTTGTGTCGTAAAGGTGGAGTCGATAAAGTAATTTTAAAATTGTACTCGCCTATTATTTATAACTAACTCTCTGGCCGCGGCTCCGCCCGCGCATATTTCGTTATTGCGCAAAAGCATTAACTCTTTTTACGCAATTGGATAAAAACTATCCTATGCCCTTCTCCGGGATTCAAACTATTTCCATACTAAATTTCATCTAAATCGGTCGAGTAGTTTTTAAGTTTATTCGTTGCATACAAAGTACAAACCATTCCTCTTTATAATATTAGTGTAGCTGTAGATGTAGATTATTTATTTTTACCTGTGGGGTGCTGGATTAGGATATCATCCCCCACATTTCTTCCCGTGGGTGTCGTAAGAGTCGATTAGGGGAAAAATACAGGGAGGTGGGAAGCAGCGCCTTCTGAAGAACTGACAACTTCTACTGATCCGCAAGACGCCTGCCAAGCGTAGGGATTATGGCAAATACTCCTCAATGAGAGAGACTTTGTTCAACGGTTGACATTTTGGTTGATGATATGATCATGATGATTATTTATAATTAACAACAGCTGGTTTAAACCTGAGACTACAAGCTTTATTAGGTTGTTCATATAGGTTTAAGTAAGTCACTTCTATTAATTATATAGAGTACTAACTTCTATTGATTATATAGCTAACAAGTTATTTGCCATTAAACACAGTCATAAAACAACTCTTGGCAAGACACGTCATAAGACGCATTGATCCTCAGAATCAATTAAAAAACTGTACCATAAAATATACAACGAAAAGATTAATTCGATTGGCAATGCAATTACCGGCGGTCACGAGGGCTGATTCATGACATTCATTACGGCATAAATCATTGGAAGGCAACAGTGAATTTACATAGCTATAGCGCCTCCAAGATCACCAATGTGCCTACTAAATATGTTTTAATTGAATTTGTGTACAGAAGAATAAATTACATGGTATACCTATGCTACCACACATTTCATGTAATTTGATGCTCACGATGCTGAAATACATTTCGATATTATAATGTTTTTATGACAGCATCACACAAAAGATTGGATTAGACAAGTCTTTATTATGTTCTATAGGTATAATGGTGTCTGTAATTTAAGTATATTTTTATTGTAATCTACATAACAGCTTCTTTCTAAATAATATAGGTATCGTTATCTTTCGGCTACCTACACTATGGTACTATGGTCACCATTTTAGGGGAAGCTATACTTTTTTTTTTATGCCTGATAAGTTAACCTTTGATCAGTATCTCACGTGATGGTAAGTGATGATGTGGTCGAAGATGTTGTTCAGGCTAACCTAGAATTACTGGCTCTCAAGGGCAGCTGCCGGAACACACCGATAAGTGCTTGGCGACAGATTTTCATCTTGAGGGTGGTAGCTAGGTAAATATCAAGGTTATATATAATATATAATATCAATACTTATGATATGTACCTAATACCCATATAGGACTTTCGTGACCTGAAGATGGAAGACAGTTAAAAGTATTTGACATAACTGACTCTTTTTATAGCTGTAGGCTAGCTTTTGACCACAATTCCATCTGATGGTAATCGATGATGTGGTAGAAGATGACGTTCAAGTTTACCTAGAATTACTGGCACTCATGGATAGCTGCCGGAACACAAAGTAGTGCTATACGACATATTTTCTACTTGAGAGTTTAAGCTAACCAGGCGGGCAATCGCAAAATGACCAACCACCATGCTATATCTACTCCCATTCTAAGACAACAAGCGGGATCGACGGCTTTACGTGCCCTTAGAAACAGCTTAGAGCAATACGGACTTCCGCGTTCTTTAAGCACGGAAGTGACGGAAGCGCAAAGCAGTAATGCCACTAGCGGTCACCCATCCAAGTAAAGACCATAGATACCTTCCTTTACCTAGTTGATCGGTTAATAATAAATAGTCCAGCTTTGCTACGAACGCTTCATTACAACGGGGTAAATAACATAAATGTTTTATCGTTTATAAGTCCCGTCAAATACTTACTACATAGTATAACCTATTGGTATTGTTTGATCAATGTCACTAAACTCTAATTTTTGCCAGCATCATGCATGATATCTAGAATACAAAGAACTTCTTGAGATTACAGGTAATCTTATCTATATATTAGTTAGCGAAATGAAATGTTGTTATTGTTTTGGTGACTGGTTATTCCCAAGTTCGAATTGACTCTTTTTATCTTATTTGATGATGTGCACAAAGAGTCAGAGTAGAAACGCACATCTCGTTAGGTATTTATATACAGGCTTATTGGAAAAATGCTATCAACCTCTGAGGGTTGATTTCTGCTAGACCTAACAAACATGCTAAGATGAATTTTTTTGTTTAGATTTTTTTAATGTTTTTTTTGTGTTTTTTTAATGATTTTTTGACTGAATAAGTACGAGGACCACCTGATGTTAAAAGGCTCTTTTTCTTATTTTTTCAAAACACAAAATCAATTATCTTTTTTTAAATGTTTGTTAGGATTAGTCAACCCTAAGAGGTTGTTAGCATTTTACCAATAACCCTGTATAAAATATGTATGATTATTTATGTTTGCGTAGATATCTGCTCGGTATAGGGGAACAATCTGACGTATATCTATAGCTCTTTTCTGATACATACAATATGATACATATGATTGAATGTTTCGTTAGCAAGTAATTTTTACTATTAACTACATAATTTTGTTTAATTCTTTAAAATTAACATATATTAATAACACACTAGAAACTAAATACAACTCTACGGCTACAACAACGAAAACAGTTAAGCAAAAATAATTGCATTTAGGCAGTAAAGGGCATTATAGATCAACATGCAGTCCAAATGTTCCAGCCCACTACCAGTTTGCAGCGTTCCCAGCATGCTGGCAACATTGCCCCGTTGAGCCAAAACCCTGCATTTTGATCACACGTCGCATCGACCGAACGCTCTGATGGGTCTATGAATACGAAATTCTTATATCTCTGATTATCTTGAAATTTAATTGAAAAATACCGACTACAATGAACATTAATTACCTCCTTAATTTAGCTCTAAAGCCTTTTAGAATATTATCGAGTAAAAACTTCATCATCATCATCAGCCGGAATACGTCCACTGTTGAACAAAGGCGTCCCCCATAGAACGCCACAAAGAACGGCTATTAGCCGCTTGTAACCAAGTAAACACTTAGTTTGAGCTATTTAAGTGCTGAGCTATATACTCGTACGAGTATTCATTCAATCTAAGCGCACTCAAACTGCAGCACCGCTCTCTACACCTTTAGCTAGATACTATGAATAAATATAATTTATTCGTGGGCTAGATACAAAAAATAAATGAAACAGAAGCATGAACGTTATTGAATGAGACATGATGGTTTTTGAATTACCAAGTGCCTGTCTCCACCTCGTCAAATGCACATATGGTATGTGCATTTGACGAGGTGGAGGAAACCTCGGAGAAGTATAGTTAGCAATAAAATAAAACATATTCAAATTCATTCAGAAATAGCAATAAACCTAAATAACTAAGCTTCGGCTGTCCACACGTCCATCCGAACAGCCAACATTGAATTTTATAGGTAGCGAATTGATATTTTTTAATAGATTTCTAAAACAGAATACATGCATCTTGATAAATGGCATGCGACTGCAAGACAAGTTTATTAATCATTATATGAAACAATAAACTAAGATTAATAACACCTAGTTTTTCTTTTTTTTTATGCCTGATAGGTTAGTTCTTGACCACTATCTCACCTGATGGTAAGTGATGATGTGGTCGAAGATGTTGTTCAGGCTAACCTAGAATTACTGGCCCTCAAGGACAGCTGCCGGAACACACCGTTAGGTGCTTGGTGATAGATTTTCTACTTGAGGGTGGTAGCTAACCAGGCGGGCATTCGCAAAATGCCTTACCACCATGCTATAACGACTGCTATCCTAAGACAACAACCGGGACCGACGGCTTAACGTGCCCTCCGAAGCACGGAAGCGCTCAGTAGTAATGTCACCAGCGGTCACCCATCCAACTCATGACCGCGGCGGACGTTGCTTAACTTTGGTGATCGGTTCAGAATGGCTAAGCAAACTTCGCTACGATATAAATATTTTATAGGAAATCAACAGTATTATTTTATTAACTTTAAGAGCGTGATAACACGGCTTGACAGACACTTCAATAAATGAGTGCAGCTACTCGTATATGAGTTTCTTTTTTATGTGCGAAGTACGGTACTATAATAATCGATTTAATAAAGATGTAATTGAAGCAAAACACATAAATACGACACTTTTAAACAATATTTTTACAGAAAATTTATTTTCTCAAATCTCTAGACGTAAAAAAATTGTTTACAAAGCATAACATTAATTCATCTCACAAAATAATTGGCAGTAAACAAAATAAGACCACACTACACTTGCCAAATTTCTTTAGTGAAAATTCCGTGACACATAAATAGAGCGGCGAAGGAGGGTGCATACGAAATTTCCTGGTAAACTTCGGGAAAAACTGCGCACACAAAACGTAATATATGGACTGTAGACCCTCCTGCATTAGAAACGCTTAAAAGCATTGTCTTGTTTTTCCCGCGAAATGAGATGTTGGGTTCTAAGATTCCTTAAAGTTGGCAAACTTTCCCTCTCGTGTGGATTCGGAGAACTTACATGTATTAGACAACATTCTGAACAGGGCGCACTTAGACCAACTTTACAATTATGTACCCAATGCGAGTTGTACTCAAATTAGATATTTGAGTGCAGTGGCATCACTTTGATTATCAAATTTAATATAATCCAAAACGAAAAATTAGTTTACTAAGACTACAAAGTAAGTTCTGAAAACGACTCAACTGACTAAAAATGACAGGACAGACATTGTTACAGCAATAGCAACGACTTGAAAGGCCCAAGAATGAAGGATATAGGATAGATCAGTGGTCTTGGTCCGATATCAGTTCAGGATCCAGTCGATATCTTGTGTAGTGTTCAGGAGGAGTGCAAAATCGGAATTCATTCAGTCTTCTAGACCAAGTTCATACTAGTAGTGTTGGTTTAGTACACCAGACTGATAATCTATCGCGAATTGACGTAACTACGTTTTAGCTAGTAGTTTTTTGTTACCGGCGGTATGCCTTTATTACCAAAATACTCTATATACTACTAATTTGACTGTATTTTTTTTTTGTATGTGTTACCTCACAACTCGTTACAGGATGTACTGGTTTCGATGATTTTTGATAAGTTTGTATTCATAAGCTGGTGCTTATCATGTGGTCCCATATACATTTAAGTGAGATCTCACGAGTAGTGTTTGAGTTCTCTAATAATACGTATGAAGTCGGATTTTTGTTATTTTTTTTGTTACACGTTCTACCTCAAATAGGGAACTAGTAAGGTATCTGGAATTTCGGCATATTATACCGTATCTAATATTTAACTTACAAATATGTTGTAATGTCACCAGAGGTCACCCATCCAACTCACGACCGCGGCGGACGTTGCTTAACTTTGCTGACCGGTTCAGAACGGCTAAGCAAACTTCAACGTCAACTTCAAAACATCAGTTAGGCTTACAACCTACAATGTACTTTTAAATCAGATGAAAAGCAAATCACACTTTAACAACCTGTTTTGATAGTAAGAGGTGTAACTGTACCGGTAGGTATATTGCTTTAACAATGATCGATCAATATTCCGCGCATCAGTATCAAAACGTCACCAAGTTGATTGTCCCCATAAATCACCCGCTGCTGTTCCACTATTAATCGGGTCCATAAACTTCACACTGCACATGCGAAAGTTATAAAAAAGCACAACACAGTTTTTGTGTTAAAAATAGTTACAAAGTGCACTACTATATTTCCTATGCTACTCATTGTTTTTAAGAAAGAGTGTGCGCCATACAAATATGTAATATTTTAGTTAGAGGATATGACAAATAATATATCAGGCAAAAGCCTGATCTAAAAACACGATACATTAAATTTATCTCGAAGGAAAAAACATGTATACAGGTCTAAAATTGCCCTTAATGACGTTTAGTGTCTATAAAGTAAATTGTATGAAAACTAATTTTATTTCTATTATTATGTTGCAGCGTTGCAGTCATGTGGTATGGTATCTGAAAGATTTTTCCCCTTTTTTAATAAGATCAATTTTGTACATTTTTATGTTAAAAATATCGTTTGCGCTGTTTAAATGTTGCGTAGTTCTCTTACTCTCGCTCGCATGCGAAACCATGTCTCTCCGTCCTACCCTACACCCTCAGTCTGTCATATTTCAAAGACAATATTTTTTTATTTGAAATTTATATACTGGTAACCATATTATCAGTATCTTTGACAGACGGAAGACTCATCATCAAAGATTATAGAGGTCGATGGCGGTAGCCGTTGGAGGTGGACTTCCGAAACAGATATAAAGAAAGCTCGGTGGCATGACGCGGCATTCTGGATTTAACCTCAAGACGATCAAGTAGAACATTACATTCACTTCACTATTTACATCGAAAGAAAAATGTAGTTAAGTTCGTGTACATCTTCTATTATTCTCTTCGGAGCCTGGTCAAACTTATACACATTTAAGAAAATATTGCATGGTTAGAGGATGATATATCAAAATCAAATATTATCAAACACAGTTTATATCAGTTAAGGTTAATATTACTCAGCTAGATTTTATCCTATCGCGGATAAAATTTAGCTGAGTAATAAAGGAAAATAGCACGTCAATATGAGTGCCCATCGTGAAACTACAATGTAATATATTAAAATTACATTGCCAAGTGATGTACGTGCAATATACGTATCGCATTTTCCCGGTGCATGCACGTGGAAACCTCGTAGAACACCTGAGTGTTCCACAGGTGTAAAAAAACCTACGGTTTTCGGGTATTCTACGGTCAATAGTTCGGATTTTTAAAATTTGTTGGTGGTGGAACACCCAACTCGATCGTCTTGGTGTTCTACAGGCAAAAAATCTAACATTTGTTCCGTTGGGTGCAGAATTTAGTTCACAAAAATCCAGCTCATAATCTTACTATGTCGTGCATAAAGTTAGTTATAAAAATACACGAGAAACTGATAATTGATCGAACTCCGTGGAGTGTTCCTGTGATGAGGACAGTTCAATTAACTAGGTTAGAATTAACAAGAGTCGAATGAATCAATAATTGATCTCGATAGATAGTTAAACATGTGCCTTCAACATGTCGTCGAGCATTCGGCTGGTTCTTGTGGGAAGTTTGTCTGGAGGTGTGCCAATGCCGGGTTCATTGTGTATACACCAAACAATGCTCATACTGAATAGTAAGTTGAAAAAGTAATCTATAGTATGTCAGTATTGTGAAATGAGGTGTACATCATATTGAACAGTAGTAATCAGGTATTGTGTCACGCTGACCGGTAACATATTTAAAATCTGTCTAGTTTTATCTATTCCACATAGTTATATGAAACAACAAACTTTTTAGCTAAAACTCTTTAACGTGTTAGTGAGATATAGGTACCTACTCGTGATGTGGTCGAGAATGGCAAATAAGCTTAACCTACAAGAACTGGTTAACTATACCAAGAATTATGGTGTGTTCAGAGCTGTCGGAACCAGAACACGCTGTTGGGTACTTGGCGACAGATTTCCTACTTCAGGTCTAGTTACCAAACTAGCCCGGCGAGTATTTCAAATTTCAAAAAATGTCCTTCTGTTGCCCTAAAGGAACGAGGCGCGATTCACACTTGGGCAATTGCTTGTGTATTATATATATATATATTATAATACCTTGATAAATATATATATATATATAGATTGCAACTGATAATTATCAGTATTTGTTATAGGCAAGCAGTGATGGCTCAGTGGCATTGGCTATGGACTGCCGCGCAGCATGTCCATGGTTCGAATCCCACCGCGGGCTTAAGCTTCACCGCATAGTGGAAGGGCATTTTGCGAATGCCCGCCTGGCTACCGACCACCCTCAAGTAGAAAATCTGCCGCCAAGCATCTAACGGTGTGTTCCGACCGCAGTCCTTGAGAGCCTGTGACATTACAGTCACATGAGACTTAACAACTATGTCTCAAGGTGACGGGCACAGTGCAATTCGTGATTTGTGACGAAATGCATCTGTTATAGGCAGAGGTTAGTCCACTTAACATCAAGTGGGCCTTGAGCTTGTTCCGTCACAATAACATAAATAAAAAAAAACGAGGCACGGGCAGCCTAATAGTTCGGGTTAGCTCTTTTTATAACATTAAAATCGAAGTCGATTCAGAAATGAGACAAAATATCAATTTATTTACATAGTTATCGTTGATTTTTATTACCTACTTATCATACAATGCTCGTTGTTACTTTGCCGAAAAAAAATATCTATTAGTAACTTAATGGAGTTTTAAAAACAATAAAGGTAAGTGGATAAAACTAGCTTACGTCCGTATCGTAGATAGACGTTGGCAATTTCACTGAAAGCTCGCTGCTTTATTTAAAAACCGTTCGTCCAATTTGCGTACTACCCGCATTTTTCATTCTTCCAAAGAGTTTTTTGTTTCATTAGTCTAGGCTTGAGAATATAGGTCCTAGGCATTGTTGTCAGTTTCATTGTGAAGCGAGAGCAGTCAACGAGCAATTTTCTCATTCCCATTATGCAAGGTATTATTCTCTTTGTTTGGACACATACATTATTGTCCTATTAAGCTCTAACGAATCGTACCCAGAACGTTTAAATGAGCATGTGAAATTAGTTTTATAGGTGTAATTAAAAATTAGGTATATCTTATGAAAAATTTTAACTAAATTTGATTGCATTCATATAAATTTTCAACATCAAAATATCTAATAACTTTCAATTATAGACGCATTTTCTAATGTGGAAAATAAAATCCTACATTCGTTAAAATGTCCTTGGATATAAGAAAAAATATAGTAGTACCAATTTCTCAGTTATTATTTTAACAGTTAACTGCCCTGACCCGATATCGTTAGCGTGTCGACCTCCAGGTGTCGCCAGGTGTCATTAATCTTCCTCGGCGTGGAACTCAAAGAATCTTAATTTGAAGTTTCGACGCTTCTCTTTATCAGAACTATGCGAAAGAATTCTTCTTAGAAGTATTCATTAAAATGGGTAACGGAAACTGGCGCTTCTTTGTTTGAATTCCTTTGAATTGTTTGTTAAAAATAATTTGAATTTAGAGACTTACAAATAGAATTTATATTGAATAAGTAGAGTATTTTCGAAACAAGAATGTACGTTCTACGGGTAAGTTAGTCAAGTTTGATTGATGAGATATCGTTTCTTTTTATATAATGAATATAATACGTATAAGATTGGAATGTCTCCAATCCAAGTAGGTATTCGTAATTGAAAATACAGATCCGACATAATTCCGCATGAACGCTCAAGAGACTCGACCGCCACGTAGTTACAAAAGTGAGCAACTTCCTAATGCAAAAGTCTGACCACCGTTGGATAAAACTTACTAAGTCGGAGAAATATCTCAAGCGGAGCATTGGTGGATACATCTTTAGTTAGCAACATTAAGACCGGCATCTAAAGGTGCTCGAGCATGTCTGAGAGCCTAACTTTGACCGGTGTAGGCGAACCGTAGCGTCTTAATGAAGTTCTGAAGTTTCCTTCAACATCTGTGTTGAATTTGCGCACTTGTTTCTTTACAGTTAAGTTTTCCATTCCTTTGGCAAGTATAAAGGAACGCTAAACGTGGTCAGTACAGACTTGTAGCTGAGGTTACAGCGGCTTACATTATACTTGAGATATTGTTAAAACAAGTAGACGGCACCTATAATTGAAATACCAGTTGATATTCTAACCTGATAATATTTCTATTACCAAGATATCTGACTGTAATTTAGAGTTCATCCAATGTCAACGTACGGTATAGAGAATTTACGCAATAACATATTATTAGTCCTAGGCTATAATTTCATTATAGCTCACTTCGAGAGAAACATCTGAGCATCAAAAATGAGTGTTTCACAGGTGTACCTGTCCACATTTTTGGTTACCTAGATATAAAAGCCACGTCTAGCTTGCGAGTCCACAATTAATAATATTACGGTTATTGTATTACATAGTGTCAAGTTGGGTTGTTTACATTGTGGCCCGATAAATTTATCCCGAATTATTAATGTGTCATTGGGACACACTTGTTAAATCTTATTATACTGCGGCTTGAAGAATCCTTTTTGTTTTAAAATGGGCTTAAGGTTCATTTCAAACTGATTTAAAACATTTCATAGATTAAAATGTACTTGATCTGATTGCACACTTTATAATCAGGACGTGGTGGTTTTCTGATCATATGTACTAGGCACTCATAATCATAGTAATGAGGTAAATAACTTTGAAATGTATTTGTTGTTACTAGCATGTGTTGCGTTTGCTGAAAAAATTACGAAATGTGCGTACGCCGTGGCTTCATCAGAAGCCTAGCAGATATGGTAGGCTAGTTACCCTAGTAGTTATTTCTCTAAATCATCAGTTGTAGTTACTATACGTTATATTTTATTCTTAGGGTCCGTTTCAGAATACCCTTATAAAGTTTCGAGTTGCGAACCAATACATAAAATAACTGAATGATAAAAATGACATTTAACATACAGTGAGTTTCCAGCTTTAACAAATGGATAGGCTAAATCGATAACTGTAAAACGCAAAGATAGTGTTTATTTGATAAATAAGTTCTGGGTGGTATAACCGGCACTTATAATAAATATTTATTATTATCAGTTTTAAATACATAGCATACTGATGATACTACTTAACCTGGCTAGCTACCACCCTAAAGTAGAAAATCTGACTCCAAGCACCTAACGGTATATTCTGGCAGCTGTCTTTGAGAGCCAGTAATTCTAGGCTAGCCTGAACAACATCTTGACCACATCATCACTTACCATCAGGTGAGATAGTATTCAAAGGCTAGCCTATCAACTATTAAAAATAAAAATAAATAAATAATGATCTAAAATACATTATGAACCCGGGTATGTACTTTACATTAGGTACTTACAATCGTATAGCAAGTAAAATAGTATTGTAAATAATGTAAAATTTACATAAGAAGATACATCTCGTATACAGGCAATAAGTGTTGTATTCAGAAATTACGCTTCTAGGCAAATCCTTTGTATTATAGGGTAATATCGTTAAAATTTTATTATCACCACTTATAGTAATGCGATATTTATGACGTAGGAGGCCCCGGAGTTTATTGTTTCATGCTCGAGGAGAGACGATGAATAAACCCACGATTTACGCCGGCTGTAAACTTAACAGTTACCGTAAACTCGAATAACAGTCATACAAATCATAGTTACTCTGCTATTTTAATTGTTAGAAAGTTGGCTGAAATAGCTGCTATTAAATAGCCTAGTCTATCTAGATCAATACATCTATTTTTTGCCTACACACAAGGACCGAAGTTCACTACAGAATATAGAGGTAGTATTATAAACTTTTCTATTTTGTTTGGATCGTGTTCACCTGACTATATCCCTATAATACATACTTTAACACGGAAAACATTGTAGGTATGTGACTCGAGAAATTTATTTTCTTCCCTAAATCTACTTGATCCGTCGATCAGCGGATTACCGGAGAGAACGTTCCCGAAATTAACTAGAAAATTGAGGCAGTAGGGTAATCGATTTGGGTCAATGTCGAGCCATCCATCATTGCTGGGGTAAAAACTGAACGTATGGGACCTGCCAGGTCATATATCATGTGGCCACTCATCGGCCCACTAGACGATGATACTGGAGTAATTTGCTCCACATTTTTGGTATTTAACCTCAATTTCTTTGGTGTTTTAGTAATCCCGGCATATATTATGAAGAAAATAGCTATATCGTAGGCTAAGATTAATTTAACTCTCTGATCGTAGGTAAAAGCTAGAAAAATGTTATAAAGAGGACGTAAACATGATTTGCCAAATCTCCTCCATCACCTTTAGCCGTGAGGGGTCAAATGCATTTTATTGTAATTAAATGTGCAAGCAACCCCTATTGCCTATTCACATTGGCCATAATACATTTGCATAGCAATTTTAAAACCTTGGATAGAGAAAGCGAAGCCCGGACTCCTTTGCACTATAAAAAACCATAAAACTGACGATTTGACAACTGGCCGAGGGATCGACGGTTTCACCTCTCGACCACTCTATTGTTCATATTAATAATATAATTTTAATTCCTCATTTAAGCCTCAAGTAAACAAAATAGTTTATATTTGGTTGCGCAAGATTTACGTTGGTTGGTATTGATAATTAATCAATAGCTTATAGGTTGTCTAAATGCTTTTATTGTAGTAGCTGTAGTGTTGTATATAGTTCATAGTATTTTGTTTAATAAAGGCATACAGCCGGTTAAAAAAAATATAGAATAAAAAAAATCAATAGCTACGTCATAAATATAATGCTGTACCTATTCGCTACGAGAAGATAAGATAAGATGCTGTCTGGTACAAATTGCTAATAATCTATGACCATTTTCACTAAATCATTGCGTGATTATTATAACTTTTGATAATAATTAATCTTATCTAAAATTATCTAACATGATTTCTACATATTTCAAAGAAATACCTATAGAATTTAATCGCGCATTAGGCCTAAGAGCTATGATACGGATTATAATATTGTTATTTAATTTATTATCACTAGGTACAAGCTACTATGCTGTAACAGTAAATTTGGGAAAGAAACTCAATTGCTCGCCCTAGCCAGATTTACAATGAAAAGTTTATAATAAAATGACGCTCCTTCGATTTTACTATATGTTCTTCAGAAGACGATGTATAGCGTGTTATAAAAGATCTTTGGTTCTAACTAGTCTCGGTCCACTTTTGGACATGGTCTATGACTTTAGTTTCAAAACGGTAAATCATCAGTACTAATATTATAAATGCGAAAGTAACTATGTCTCTCTGTCTGTCTGGCTGTTACGCTTTCACGCCAAAACTACTGGACCGATTTGAATGAAATTTGGTATGGAAATAGTTTGAGACCCGGGAAAAAACATAGAGTGGTTTTTATCCAACTGCGCAAAAAGAGGTTAATGTTTTTGCGCGATAACCGAAATACGCGCGGGCGGAGCCGCGCCCGGAAAGCTAGTGTTAAATAATTACAAGTTTTTGTCATGAAATCAAAGTCATAGAGATATAAAATTGCTTTCTCAACATATTTAAAGTACTGGCATTAACGTTTGTGCGTAAATTTGAACACTACCTATATCAAAAAAAAAACAGACAGACGTTCTAGAGAATTGTATTGTTTTATTGCTAATCTTAGTAATCCTTGGACCTCGATCTCACCTGATGGTAAGTGATGATGCGGTCGAAGATGTGGTTCAGACTAACCTAGAATTACTGTCTCTCAAGCATAGCTGCCACCAGAACACACCGTTAGTTGCAGGGCGACAGATTTTATAATTATTGTATCCTCCATTTTTATATGTGATTGTAATAGAACACGCACGAGGCTCACCTGATTTTAAGCGGTATCTTCTGCCTATAATAGATACCGTAATGCGCACAAGTGACGAACCGCACAGCGCCCATCACCTTCAGACATACAGTGGTTAAGTTTTATGCGTCTAAAATTAAAATTTACTGACTCTCAAGGACTGCTTCCGGAACATTATGAGGTGCTTGGCGACAGACTTCTATTTGCTAAATGGTCTACCACCATGCTATAACGGCTGCCATCCTAAGACAACAACAGGGACTGAACGGTACGCCACAATGAAGCACTCAGAAGTATTCACCTATCTTAAGACATGGACGATCATTCGTTTATTCTTTTAGAATTGAATGATTCGAATAAACAAATGTATAATATATATGTAAGTATTATTTCGAGTTATAGTTTTATTTCTAGTTACAGCACCCAAATAATGTAATTGCACTTCGTGTACATTGACTTAAATTTTATAAAAATATACAGCAATTTGCATTAATTTTATTATTATTATGATAAAATTAACGCAAAATAAAAATACTATAATAACTAAGATCTATGAAAATCTTATAGCGTTTTTCACTCCCTAGTATAGCTTTAATCATAAAGATATAAGTGGCTTTAATAATAATTATATAGGAGATCATAAAAAGTGTTAGTTTCAACCATTTTAATTCCATAACAAAAGAACGTGTCCGGATTTACACATATTATAATTGTCTCATAACTTTTGACTTTGGCTTTTGACGAGCTATTTTTTAATATGCCTATTTTCAGTCAAAAAATCTGGACCTTGTTTGCTTCTAACTTCACTATGTTACTGGAGTTGTAAACTCCATAAAGCAATGGAGTGGTTTAATACTACATAATAGTTTAAGATATGAACTCCAAAATGTAATGGAGTAGTCTTAAACCTACCTCATTCTAATTTTTATTAAACCTATTATTTTTACTTAAGCTTACCACATTTAACTTATAAGTTGAAGTACCAATCAAATCGTAACTATCTTATATATTACAAATAAGTACAATAAGTATATTACAAATACATAAAAAATAGACGTTTACCGAATAATCTTAACAAATGCTCATAAAACAAAACGGTAGCGGACAAATAAGATTAGCTCCCCAAGTACTAAAGCTTTGATTGATGCTAAACCGCCCTTTCTGCGGGTGTATGCATAGCCAACTCATATTTTAAGAACAAAGAACATTACGTACTGGAACAGCCACCCCAATGAGTTGAGAAACCTGAAGACGTGACATGGTATGAAGTTAATTTTATTGATTTTGGCACAAAATGCTGCCCTACCTAGCATTTAGTGTCAAAATCAATAAAATTACCGCGAAAGCTATTGTATTTTACAAAACTTGTCAAAGCGTTTGGTGAGAGCTACACGTCTTGGCTAAAATTCTGGAACTCATTTGGCTATAAAAAGTGGGAATGGTTACAGATAACTTTTATCGAATGCATTTTACATTTTTGAAAAGAAGTTGTCGTGATTTTCACACCTATTTAAATACTAGCTTTCCGGCCGCGGCTCCGCCCGCGCTTGTGTCGGTTATCGCACAAATACATTAACCTCTTTTTGCGCAATTGGATAAAAACTATCCTTTGTTTTTTCCCGGGTCTCAAACTATTTCCATACCAAATTTCATTCAAATCGGTCCAGTAGTTTTGGCGTGAAAGAGTTACAGACAGACAGACAGAGTTACTTTCGCATTTATAATATTAGTACTGATACTGATTATAAATTAAACCGACAAAAATTTTACATTTCAACAGCATGCAACATATGTGACCACACCCTGCAAACTGGTACACAGCATATTATACCTAGTCCGGCCATAAGTTCTGTAACAAATGAAAATGTAATTATTTTTATTAAGTAATGTTATATTACTGAAACATGTTGGTACATATTTATTAAAGTCGCAGCAAAAAACAATATTCTATTCGAAATGGCCACCTTTGGCTTTAATACAGGCCTATAATCTGGATGGATTTACGCACTGTTTCCATGGGGAATTTTGCCACTGCATAGGACTCCTCGTGCAGCCTCTAAGCCCGTAAAATATTAAAAAAATATGTTACCCGTAACAAATGATAATCAATTGAATAGGTATTAAAAATATAATATTATAAAAATCGTAGAATATTCTTCTAATCTCTTGTATTATGGTGATCACTTGACTGATCAGTGATCACGTACAAAAGTTACAATATTTAGCAACGAAAGCAATAAAATGTTTTATTTTTAATTTCCCGACATAGACGTCAGCATTTGCTCGTGAGGTACCGGGCAAGAATACAATTGACAATCGGGCTGATGTAGTATTACAGTAGGTGCTGAGGGCCAGCCTGCCAGAGAGCCTGCCCCATTAAGGGGGAGGGGGGTTGTCATAATCCCTACGCTAAGCAGGCATCTTGGGAATCGCAGCTTAAGATATCAGTTCCTCAGAAGGGGCTGCTGCCCACCTTCCGGTATTAGACCGTTAGTAGCGTCTTACGACACCCACAGGTAGTAATCGGAAAGAGACATTCCAGCCCGAAACCCCACGGTAACTTAACCTTACATATGCAATTTTATTTCGTATAACCAAATGTCATTAAAGTACCTAAACTTACATTACGCTACAACGTGAGAGCTGGCTGCACATGTGCGATCGAGATAGTGCTTTAACATTGTTTCGTGTAGGACATGGTACAAATCTATGTATTAAAATTTTAGACTTGAAATAATCACGTTAGTTTTCCATGATATTTTTTAAGCGGTGAGAGTTGGGCCCAAGTACAATACAGAAGACAGCATTCACTTTATACAGTGACAACCATAATAGGCAGAGCAACAAGAATATAAAATAAAGTAGCGCTAGCTATCTCAGGATTCATACATATAAGTATGTATACATATCTTATATTATTAAGACTTAGAAATATAACTCATCTACCGTGTAGCGCTTCCAGCATTCCGGTAGTGTATTAGTTATTTATCGTATTGTCTTGGCGTCAAAACGGCGTGCGGTTAATATTTCACTAGTTGACGTTAAGTCGACTCAGATTTATGGTTCGGGCAGAGCCTTTGCCTATGTTCTACAATTAACTAGACTAAAAGGTTCGGCTTTAGTACTTGGCCAGTTTCATTACTACGCAGGTACTGCTTAATAATGTAACTGGTTTGAATTGCTTGGGACTATTGAACTTCGACCTTGTACGAATAGTAGAATAGGCTGTCAGGTTAAGTTATACGTTATGTGTGACTGCTATATGTCAAAAGAGATTTAAAGAAAGATCTAATTATAAAGGCTGTTCATTATTTTTAATTTTTATAGTACAATCGCGATATCATAATTATTCCTTTTTGTTTATATTTAGTATCCAATTTGTAGATAATTATTATCGCATTCTTCAGTGATTCAGGCATTCCAAATTAAAATTTTTATATGAAAGTATGTATATTGTGGATATTAAGTAAGACGACCTGGCAGGCTTGTTAGGCAAATTATTCTCTATCAAATAAACTTAGATACCATTTTCTGATCTTAGATAACATTTATTACTCGCAATATTTTTAATGGCATAAGCAATTCATTATTATCATATTAGGAAATATTACGAATTTTCTCAATGTGGGGGTTTATTCAGTGACAGTTCAAATTAAATGGACAACTTAGTTCGTTGACATTTTCTTCAGTGTTAAGCTTCTGACTAATATACTAAAAACAAAAATTTTAGATGAGGGTTGGTGTCGGTAAGGACGTAAGTCAAAATATTTTACTAATAAACTAGCATGACAAAGGCGATTTAAATTCACTGATATATATCAATACTTATGTTGTTATTATGACTTTGAATTCACGGACCTACAAAGATTTCGGAAATGAAATGGAGACCGCAATGTAACCTATGAATGTGAGCTCAAAATGTATTCCGTTATGTCTGTTTGGAGCACAATGCGCCATTGTCACTCAAACTAATTTTCATTAACGTGACCCCGTCGTAGAACATTTTGTGGCATTCTTTAAAAGGTAATTAATGAACGGAATTCCATATTTGGCACTACAAAAGTTTGTTATCATTTAATTCGCTGATTGATTTCATATGTACGAGTATAATGTAAAGGAGTACAGAAGCTGAAATAAAATTATTATACAAAAACGTGCAGGTCATGTGATTTGACGAAATGATGTTTTAGTAAGGTATTTAAAGATTTTAAAGAACTTACAATACATTAACATTACCATAGTGCGTAAGACTATCTTAGAGCCATCGTTGTTCTCAATCAAGACCCTCAAAAACAATGTGCTTTACTATAGTTTCCAATCAAAACATTGCCAATATTCTCCAGGTGATAGAATCGGGGCCTTACTGAAACGAGCAAAGCTGCTATGCAACTTTATTGAATACAATTTCCACATGCAGAGAGTAAACCCCCAATAGACTGTCTGAAAACTCTCCAAACATTGAAGCTTCCATTCTGATATCCCCGAGGAAAACAGAATGAGGTCCAAAACCAATTTATATCTTTAAACTCAAAAGTTTTTCTCTCAAATCGGATAGATATAGCTAGGGTATAGAGGGTTATTGCTTTCTCCTATTGAATCGTGGCGATAACTTTTTAACCCTAGCTGACATGGGGTGAATAACTCGCGCTGACAGTTGTAAGGGGCCCGGAAACTTTCCCCTAACGCTTATTGACCTCCTACCCTTCGCGAATGCATTTTCCAGCTCCAAACATAAAGCCATATCTTTGATGGAAATTCCTATGGAGATCGACAGAATGCTATTGATGAATGCTTTCTATCGGGGGTGCGGAAGTGTTTGCATAAATCAGTCAGTTTACGATCGGGCAATACAAACTCGTATCGACGCTTAATTTATTTTATTTATTATGTTTGTGTGTTTGTATTACTTAGCTTCGAGTTCCGCGTCGTTTAGCAAATTATATTTGTTTAAGAATGTAAATAGACAATCTAAGTTAAATCCCGTTTTTTCCTGATATTAATAATATCATGTAGGTAATATATATGTTAAAAATCCCATGAAGGGCTCTTTAAAACTCTGCGTATAATATATTCGTTAGTACGTAATCGTCGTCTTTCCCGTAACGAACCTGAAAAGAAACAATATTCTGAAGTGATACCAATGAATTCTACTACTGAAGGGGTGTCAACGTCAAAAAAGTGTGAGTTAACGTCAAATGACTAGAATGCTGCAGGAATAACATATTACCTTAGATTCGTGTTTTTTTCTCGGATCTGAGTGTACTGTGTTCTACTTGCTGTGTATAATATACTCCTTGGCCTAGTTTGGATGTGAAATCTCTAGTCTGCATTCCAGCACGTGTAAGGGTCGAACGGCATCTGTTTTTATATACGTCGCCAAACATCCGTGGAACACCGGTAGATGCAGATATATGCGAATATTGCAGATATGTGATTAATCTTACGCCTGGAAGAATAGTACATTGTTCACCTAGGGAAGAAAGTGACTGTTACCCATCGACGGTCTATTTTGAAGCCAAAATACATCCAAGTTGAGAATCGCACTTTCTATCAAGTGATACATAGTGCTTTATATTGCAAGCTTCGCAATACCATTAATTAGTAACTGTTATACGGTCTTCTAGCAAAATCACTGTTATTGGTCTACTGCGGTGAAAAAAAAACGCTGTTATTTTTTATTAACGCCCCGCTTAACCGACAATCACTATTGGTCGTGGTCTTCTTAAAACACCCATTGCGTGGATTGTGAGAAAATCGTAACTGTAGTTCCAAGTTTCGTCAGTCGAATGGATGTAGGATGCGAAGTTCCTCCTTCGAAATTGCTGTAGCATATCAACACGACGAGATGGAAGAAAGAAAGAGGTATTTATTAATTGCAGGTTGATAGAAACTGCCTGTGATTCCAATCTTCAGTTCAGCTTGAATCTCACGATGTGTAATATGTCTATTGTCCCGCAATAGCCACTCTACTCTGATGACATTTTCATGAGTTACTGCAGTTGTAGGTCGACCGGGTATGGGGTCATCGATTAGGTTCTCATGGCCACGTTTAAATTTACTAAACCAATATGTATTTGTTGCTAACACAGGTACAGACAGTAATTCTAGGTTAGCCTGAACAACATCTTCGACCACATTTATCAGGTGAGATAGTGGTCAAAGGCTAACCTATCAGGCATTAAAAAACAACTCCCCAAATGCAGCTAGAACATTTTCGTAAGATTTTTGTATCACTGTTCCAGCACATTCGACGATATATCAACAGCTTCAATCCTACTTGGTCTCCCAGAATGAAAGGATGAGTCCTTACATTTTGTGAGACATCTGTAAGTTACAGATGCAATTTAGTGTGAAAATATTTAAGAAGATTCAGACTTGATAATAAACTACTTACATGAATAGGTATAAAAATACCTATCCACGAGTACTTATAGTTATAAAAAAAGCAGCAAGTCGTCATTTCAGTAATCCACAAATAGATGTTTATTCGCATGACTTCGTTCTAAGACAAATAATTTAGAAGGTACTAACGGATAACGTAGAAACTCAAGTATTTTCAAAACAAACAACATTACGTTGAAGACGATGTTTCAACGTCGTTATTTTGAGGAAACTGCTATTGTTCTATTAACATTCCTTCGAATAGAACAAGACAGCTGCATGAATAAGAAGGTTTTATACAACATTTATCATTATTGGCTCCTTGGCCCAATTTTGATCAAAGATGGTAGTTTGCTCTTAGTGATAAAGCAGCCACTGTATATTTTGTTATATAAAAAAAAAACTAAATCACTTGCACCTAATTAGCTGCAAGACCTACATATTCATTTAGTCGTGTAGTAGGATTTTGTTTTCTTTTTTATTCATAATAGGTTTGCGTTTGACCTCACCCTGCCTGAATATGTTAAGTATTGATGTGGTCTAAGATAGAGCACGCTTACCTAGAAGAAACTTATTTACTCTTGATTTTAAGATACCCATCTTGTATCCATCAGGAAAAAATGACTACGGCAAGAAGTTCCACTCTTTCTCAGTACGTACGAGAAAAGTGGAAGCGAAGCGCTTCCTACGAATTCTGGGAATATCAACCATGTACGGCTGGTGCCTCTTCGCTTGTCTGGACGTCCGATGGAAGAAGGGGTAGGGCGGAACTAAGTCCTGCAATTTGTTCTTGCTGGGCACTATACCAATGTTCTGTAAGTATACTATATTTTAACCACGTACCACATTAATCAAAACGTCACAGATACACTTGAGAATTTCCAAGAAGAGCCGTGGATTCACCTCAGAACGGTGCTCATGAAGAAGAAATCGAATCTTCGTAAAATATTTTCTTTTGGTTTTATTTGTGACGTTATAATATTCTTAGAGCATTCTCCCTCATCGTATCCCCATGCCATCCTTCGTACTGTAAGATAGAATAATGAACCCATCGCTAAAGAGCTGTTTAGGATGGAGTTTGATAATATTTAATTAATATATCTTTTTTCAATACAAAGTATACCATCATATGTAATTATATAAATAATTCAATATTAATATATCTATCATCCATGTATATCATATCTGTATCACAATAAAACAACCCATTCTGTTACTGGATCTTGTGTTGAGCGGATTAGCTAACGAGTATGTAACGGTTTGCGACGGTGGAGATGCGGATGCGCTGGTACCGGCAGATGCGTACCACCCGCCCTTATCAATATGCGTGTCTCTGCCGAGTGGTTTGCCCCCATCCTTACCTCCCCCGCCGCCGCCGCCATCTGACCGTCCCTCGGCGCCTCCTGATTGGAATTTTCGAAAAGCTAATTTTAGTGGGCTATATGCAGCTTTAGCCGAATTAGAGTGGTCCGATTTGTTTGGCATCGAAAGGGTCGATTCTGCTGCTGACATGTTTTATCAGAAATTATACGAATGCATAAGTGAGTATGTCCCTGTAAAAAATCGTTCTTGGAATGCAGACCGCTATGTATATCCGCAATGGTACACACCGGAAATAATCAAAAATATTAAAAATAAATATTTTCATTTTGTCCGGTACAAATCAGAGGGTAAGGCATTTAACTTGGAGTTGTTTAAATATTATAGGACGCATGTAAAGACGTTAATTGACAATGCTTATCAGCAGCACATTCGACTGACACAAAACCAAATTATTGACGAACCTGCTAGGTTTTGGGAATATGTTAAGGATAAACGGAGAGACAGGCGACGCTGTGAAAGGTTCACATGTGACGGAGCAGAGGTTGAGGGTGCGGAAGCCGCTGCTGCGTTCGCACGCTACTTCAGTTCTGTATTTCAACGGGAGGTACCACGGCTGGATGTGGCAGCGGCATCGCGACACGGTTCTGGCAGTGATTCCGCGCGGGTTGCAATAGACACTGTAGATGCGACCGACCTTGGCGCGGCTGTGAGACGCCTGAAGTCGCGGTCTGCGGCTGGTCCAGACGGCATTCCTTCCTTTTTGGTGAAGGATTGTATCGATGTGTTGAAGTTACCGTTGATGTATCTTTACAATTTATGTCTTAAGGAGTCGAGCTATCCGTTGCATTGGAAGACATCTAGAGTGACACCAGTCCCCAAAGCGAGCTCTGGATCTGAAGTCTCCACCTACAGGCCTATTGCGGTGCTATCAGTCTTTGGAAAAGTTTTTGAGTCCATTATCGATCACCGTATTTGCCAGCAAGTAGAGCATGCTATAAATGACTGTCAACACGGTTTCCGTAGGGCTCGATCTACCACTACTAACCATATAAACCTGGTTGATTATGTCGCTAGTGAAATGGACGTGGGTCGGCAAGTCGATGCGGCGTATTTCGACCTAAAAAAAGCATTCGATTTAGTCGATAATGACATCTTACTCGAGAAATTATCTACATTTGGATTTACTCCTAAGCTCCTTAAATTTTTCTCGAGCTATCTGACTGACCGCAATCAGTTTGTTCGGGTATCTGGGTACGAATCTAGCAACTATTACACCAGGTCGGGGGTAAGTCAGGGTAGTACTCTAGGACCAACGCTTTTTTTGTTGATGGTCAATGACTTGCCGAGGGCTCTGAGTTCTGCAAAATGTCTCATGTTTGCGGATGATTTGAAGTTGTGCCTTGCTGTGAGTGGTGTAGAGGACACTGAAGCTCTGCAGAGAGACATTGATGCTGTGGCTGAATGGAGTAGAACCAACCGCCTGCCCTTCAATGAATCTAAATGTAAAATAATTAGCTTCACGCGCTCACATTGTCCTCTATATGCTACCTATTTCCTACCTGACGCTCAATTAGAAAGAGTTAATGAAATTCATGACCTTGGACTGACTTTAGATAAGAAACTTGACTTTAGAACACACGTAACCAACATCTGTAAAAGGGCTAGTAGATCGCTTGGGTTTATAATGAGGGTTGCTTCACAGTTTACTGATAATAGAGTACCTAAAGTTTTATATAACGCGTATGTCCGTAGCACTCTGGAGTTTGGTGCAGTGGTCTGGGATCCATACGAGGACAAATACTCACTTATGATCGAAAAGATACAGCGAAAGTTTGCACGGTGGTTATTCAAGAGAGCCTATGGATACTATCCCTACTTATATCCGTCTATGTTTGTATCGGGTATGGTCGGCCTAGATACACTTAATCTTAGACGAAAACTGCTGCTTGTAGTGCACTATTTGTCAGTACTTCGCAATAAAGTAAACAATCAGAGTGTACTTAGTCAGATGGGGCTACAGGTGCCGAGGCGCGGAGGGACGGTCGCGCTGCGCAATGTGCCGCGGCTCATAGCGCGGCCGCTCACACGTACCCGCCGCGCACAAAATGCGCCCACAGCTCGTGCGCGCGCCTTGCTCGGTGACTTGCTTCTCTATGACGAGAATGTTGATATATTTGCTGACAACATAGGAACCCTAATAAGACATGCATATTTGTACTTAAATTTGAATTATCATAAAATTTAATGTAATCCTCGCTTAATTTAAATATTATATTATAAATTGACATTTATTGATTTTATTGACATTTTGTATATCTCTTCTTTGTATTACTTTTCTTGTGACTGTATTTTAATTTAGTATGACATTGAATGTTAGTAAATATTAATAATAATAAGTGTATAGAATGGTATAATAACTGATATATAATGTATAATGTAGATTTAAGTAATAATGTTTTGTGTTTGCAACTTATGTTTTAGACATGTTGGCGTTTTGGACATTATAGTCTGTCAGCCACATTGTTTTTTTGAATAAATAAATAAATAAATACAATGGCTTTTAGTGGCACGTACAGTGGTTATATAAAGTTCCTTTAATTAACCAAATAGCTCAAAGGTTTACTAAATTCTGGAATATATTTATTAAATTGTATTATATTGCTACAAGTTTGTAACTTAACAAGAAGGTTATTAAAAATAATTCTAATATAATACTGAAAATTTTCAGACGTATGGTAAGTAGTGATTGTACTGTCTATTTAATCCCGCAAAAGTAAGCAGCGCTTGGATATTTAAATCCAAGATTCAAAATGCGCGGTTGTAGGGTTTTTTCAGCTTTCAGAGGAATTTCAAAGTTTTTACAATTTTACCATGTAATTGTCACTAGATATATAATTTTATGCTTTTTTAAGTGTTTTATTTTAATATTGTTTTAAGATACTTTTAAAAGTATTTGTTATTATTAATTTTACTATGGTTATTTTTATAATAGACAGCTAAGAATTTAACAGCAGTCTTCCCCAGTGGAAAGCTATACGACGAGGACGATGGTAAGGCATGCTTATATCTACCTAAAGAAGATACTTTATTTGTACCTGAAAGCTCCTAGATATAATATATCGGATAATGGAGACGCATATAGTGTAATAATATAATCCCATAAAAGGAGAGCAAACGATCATGCAGGTCACTTGGTGGTAAGCGCTTGATCACCGTCGCCCACGGACAACCGCAACACTCGATGTCTCAAAGATGCTTTTTTTTATGCCTGATAGGTTAGCCTTTGACCACTATCTCACCTGATCGTAAGTGATGATGTGGTCGACGATGTTGTTCAGGCTAACCTAGAATTACTGGCTTTCAAGGACCGCTCCCGGAACACACCGTTAGGTGCTTGGCGACAGATTTTCTACTTGAGTATGGTAGCTAGCCAGGCGGGCATACGCAAAATGCCCTACCACCATGCCATAACGTGCCCTCCGAAGCACGGAAGCGCTCAGTAGTAATGTCACCAGCGGTCACCCATCCAAGTCATGACTGAGGCGGACGTTGCTTAACTTCGCTGATCGGTTCAGAACGGCTAGGCCAACTTCGCTACGAGTGCTTCAAAACATGCCTGCATTGCCGACCGTGTCTCGCAAATCAAACGAATACCAAACGAATATAGTCTTAGTTCTTCGTTCGTATTTTTGTGATACATGGGTACTTGTTCCCTTTCATCTTGTTGAAAGAAGTGTTCTTCTATCATAATTCTTTCAACAACAAGGTGATGATTGTGTGTATCAATCGCACATTCTCTGAAATTAAGACTTTAATCCCAATATGCTGGCAACTTTGTGTTGATGTTCTAGGGTATCAACTCTCCACCTTGGCGTATAACCTTTACTTATGATATCTAAGATTCACACAAATGTGAGCTTAACGTATAAGACCAGTGTGTTCAAGATCTGAAGCTACAAGTAGCTTGGAATCTGAGCTCGTTACATCGACTTGACATATGTCAGCTACGTATACAATATATATATAATAATATATACGTATACAATCGCTGCATCGCTGCTTTGCTACAAATACGTAGCCCCTACCACTAATCTTGTTTATATAAAGGGTACTTTCTAAAAAAATACAAAGGTGGGTGGCCTAAGCCCTAAAAATACAGAGCCTTCTGAAAAACTGCCATCTTACACTGTGATCCCCGGGACGCCTAAGCAAGGGCTTCTGGCAATCTCCTCATCCAACAATTAATCTATTTATGGTATCAGTAGGATTACTGATACTATATGTGACTCTGGATGAACTACTGATGTTGATATAAAAAATTTGATATTTTCTATATCATGAATAATTTAAGAAGTAAACCTTTTATCGAGATGCTAAATTCAACATATTATATTATACTATATAATTCATAATAATATACTTATATGTTCAACTTTCATAGAAGCTATATTTTTTAAACCATTTTAATTACTACATAGTTGGCGAATATTTTAGCCTCCATTGGCGAATGTGTCGCTTAGCACCCAATATTCCGGCAACTCACACTGAAGCTACTTCACACTACCATAGAACTAGCATCCAATCAGAGCGAGGCTTGGGAGTAACGTGGTAGCAGTTCTGACTAAGAATTTGGTAAGGTACTCACAGGAATATAAAAATGTTTGCTTTTATATTATCTGGCACCGGCCTAATGTCGATGTTTCACACAAGTTTTACCGACGTTAATTCTGAAAAATATTATTAAGGTGGTAGAATCCTTGGTACGGATATGTACAACTATCGACTATACTGTGGGTGGAATGACGTGGTTAGGAGACGGTACGGCAAACGAGTCAGGTTGTCTCCCGCTAATGTGGTGGACTGACTGCACAAGATTTATTAACACGGAACACTTAGAATTTAGTTGTTTATTCTACGTATAAACTTGAAAAGGCTTAGGTTTATAATATATCTGGCATAGGAATAATCACAAACTAATTCACTGACCTACTCAGGTCTTTCTTAGACTCTGATGAAAGAACATAAAAAACATGTTCCCAAAAAGGTAGAATACCAAGTATTCGCTACCTAGTTCCATACATTTTGTGGAAGTTATTTGACACCAACTTTATTTCCGCGTAAAAAAAGACCAGTTCTTAAAACATTTTAACATCCAAATGAAAGCCGGTATACTGACCAATTGCCTTTTTTATGTTTATCAACGAAATAAGCTACTTGGACAAGACTTAAAAGCAAGGTGAGCAAGGGTAAAAGTCTTAAGAGCGGCACTGCATCTCATGCAATATCTATCAGTACTTACAATATTACTGGTTCCCAACCCTTAAAATCCGGAACACAACATCTAAACAGATGTATTTCTAACCCGAAATCCTTTGAAATACACAATCTGATAGGCTCGATGACGGCGGAACACCATGAGGTTTTTAGTCGGTAGTGGTGTCCCTATTGACCCTGAGCCCGACATAACCACCTGCTCCCCGGCGGGTGTGTATGCGTAAATGCATTTTCCTCATGACAATAAAAAAAAAAAAAGGCTAATCTGATATAAATATATATTACGCCCGTTCAAATTAAGTTATGATCAACCCAATTTGAATAAAGAAAACACTTTGCTTCTACAATTACTCTTCACAGTTATTTTGTGACTATATATTTTAGCTCTGCAGTCAGTTCCTTTGGTAAGTATTCAATAACGGGGTGTAAATTGGGGCTCAATGGGCGACTAAACACCTAGCCTGTCACATAATACACGCGTTACAGTGAGCGTTGTAGGCGGTGTATTCTAGTTACGCATTGAACTTACATTGTATTGAGTTATTGACCGTTATGCTAGTAAGAGAATCCACCACATTAGCGGGACACTACCTGTCAGTAGATTCTGAAACTTTCGTTGTATAGAAAGGAGTGGGATATTTGAAGAATTTTATCGGGAAATTGGCATAGTTCCTGAGCTACAGAGATATTTTCCGCCTTCATTGTTCTGTGCCGTAGTACAACTGTAACTTTTAGTTTGATGCTTCTCTGCTATTTGTTTCGGCACACAGCCATTGCGACTTCTTGGCCTCTCTTTGTACTTGTAATTCGGCTGAGATTTATTACAACTAGACTTTTGAGTATTTAAGTTTGCGAGCTATTCTTTTATTTACTAATGATGGGCTAGCCTTTAAACACTATCTTACGGTAAGTGAATATGCAGTCAAAGACGTAATTTAGGCTAATCTATATTATAAACCTATAATAATATGCTTTTAAGGACAGCTGATGAAATGCAGATTTAGGTGTTTGGCGACAGATTTTCAACATATTAGTGGTAGCTAGCCAGACGGGCATTCGAAAATGTCCTATCAACATGGCAGTTATAACGACTGCCATCCTAAAAGCTCAGTAGTAAATGTCAATCGTGGTCACCCATCCAAGTAATGACCAAGCTTTCCTACGAGCGCTTCATAGAAAACTTACATACCTACATACTCACATAAATCCACATAAGTATATTACATACATAACCATACACATATAGATTCCGATGTATTCCGTATTAGGCTATTTCAATTCGGAGGACTTTCAAAATGTCTGGGTCAGAAATATATTTTTGTAATATATTTTTATTTTATGTTAGATAGAAATTAGCAAGAACAAAAGCTTTGTACTAGATAGTCGTAGCTCCGTTATAACCTGAAAATGTCACTAGGTGGCGAAACTTGTTGACTCATGTGCTTTGCAGAGCCGTGTTGACAGATGACACGCTGTTCTGTCAACTATCACAATCCTTTGGGCACCGGTATTGTTCTGTTGGGAATATGAGTTGATGTCATGAAATTATTAAGCACTATGGATATACTACATATTCCTAACATTACAAGACTTAGAGAGAGAGAGACGTATAAACGTAAACCGGTTTGAGAGTTCAAAGAAAGAGTTAGAATAAAAAACTTCGCATAAAAAAGAACGATTGTTGAAATTTCTGATAACTCAACTAAACGCCCCAAAATAATAACTGTCTAACAGATATAACACTGAAAATATCTTTTCACAGTAATGTTATACCAGAAACTCTTATCTCAATTTATTCTCCCCGTTATAAGCATTCTCGAAACCTATAAAAACAAACTTGACCTTAATTAAACCATAAACAATTCTGTTTACCAAATAAGTCTCGAAAGTTGCCCCACAAAATATTTTAAGCTCGGCCGACCGTTGAAAATTGAAAACTTGGCGTAGCTACAATTACTTTTAAAGAAATTATCAACAGTGGTTGATATGAGATCACTAACGTAAATAACAACTTGTGCATTAAGATGGAAGCGGTCTGCACTGTAAAGAACCCGCAAATGCCACACTTTTTAATTTTTAAAAAGCTTTTCCTGCGATTGGCCGGTAACAACTGGTAGCAAAGTAAACTCAGGTTTTATCTGCGGAGATAAATCTAGGGCCATTTACTTTACAGCGCTATTTTCTGGTTTCTACTCAACCAAATGACCTCTGTAGTCGTATTCCAATCTCTGGAGAGCTGCCGAAGTACAGCAGTCTTACATATCACGAAACGATCTAATTATTTACACATTTTACTACCTGCTGAGAGAATATAATGGAATTTTGTATGGAGTACAAACATATTGGACGACTATATGATAGATATATACTCGCATGTTTTGCTGTTTTCAGAATTAGTTGCTTGAACGAAACAAAGTATTATAATGAAATTGCCAGTTACAAACAATTCAAATTACCTTTAATTTTAGCCTCACGAAGCCCTATCCTCAAATGTATGTTACGCAACATGTCATAAAGAAAACTCATTGCCAGGAATGAACACAGTCCAACATCGAGCATAATCGTTTGCGTACAAATTGTGAAAATTTTAATAAATTAGACGCTGGCACTCATTCGGCCGACGACCCGAAAGGTGGGTATCCGTAAACATTATATTTCGGTCATAAAACATAACAAGCTTATAAAACCGCAACATAATCGCAAAGGGTCCCCATTGGAGTCCCACAGGAACCATTTCGCGTGGCTCGCCCCAAAAATTACTCGCCCCACGTAATTTTGAGCTTTTTCTTTTGTTATTCTTTAAGGCCACCCGAGATTTGCGACGTTATGATCTCATTTTGAGTTATGAGAAAAAACTCTTAGGATGTCCCAGCGTGCGGAATCATTGTCCATAGGATTAGGTGCTCACTGGGAATTCAGCCTATAACCGCCCACCGGAGAATTATTCTGTCCCCGGCCGTAACAATTTCCTTGTTTGAACAAAATTTTTCTTCCTCTAATTGCGTTGATTTATAAGACTTTTGAACAATGAGGATTTGTTACGTAGCTGAGGAAGCTAAAGGAAAAGTTCGACGTAATGTTTTACCTAAAAGTATTAGGACTTGGCCATGATTTTAGTTTATTAAGCTTCCTTTGAGTTTTAATGAGGTTTCTGAAATACTTTTTCATTAAATGTTTTCTTTTTATACGTTTCTTAAAAATAACCAAACAAATTAATCTACAATTCTTTTTCCTTATCTAATTGTTCTCATTAATTAGATAAAATGTAACTTAAAGAAATCTTTAAAGCGCAGGTTTTCATTTGAGTAGTTAAGTATACTTACTAAAAATAAATTAAATAACTACGTGTGTATCTCTGGTTTCATTTCTATACATGGCAAACATAATCATTTGTATAGTTAGAAAGAAATAGTATATACAAAAGCAAGTATTTGTATTCGTCCATATAAATACTAAATTATGTTACCCAAAATATTTTCACTCTTCCATTCGAAAAAGGTTGTTTTGTTTGTAGATAAATGTGAGCAAAATAGATTTTCACTAATCTTTCATGGAGGGCAGCAATGAGATTTGAAATGAATTTAATAAATCCATATAGGTAGATACATATCACATGATACTCACAATAAAAATCTAAATTGACATAAATAATATTAAAATTAGAATAAACAATATTGTCAAAATAAATCATTAAATTATAAATTATAATATTAATTAAATAATAATATTTAACACAAATCACAATAATTGAAAGAGATCAAATCTAAAACATTCATTTGACATTTTAAGGCCCCGTTTCAGAATGTCCTAATAAAGTTTCGGGTTGCTATGCAACACATAAAATAACTGAATGATAAAAATGACAGTTGACATGCAGCGCGTTTCAAGCTTTAACCGATGGATAGGCTAAAACGATGACTGTGAAACGCAAAGATAGTGTTTTATTTATTAAATATGTTCTGGGTAGTAAAACCGGAACTTACTCGAACATTCTGAAACAGGCCGTATTATAATAAAATGTCAAATCACAAGAAATATTAATAAAGCAATAAAAAGAAGTTAATATAATTTACGTATATAATTGTTTTTTGTTTATGTTATTGTGACGGGACAAGCTCGAGCCCCACCTGATATTAAGCTGACTTACCTCTGCCTATAACAGATGCATTTCGTCACAAGTCACGAATTGCACTGCGCCCGTCACCTTGAGACATAGTTCTAAAGTCTCATGTGCTTGTAATTTATCTGGCTCTCAAGGACTGCTGTCGGAACACACCGTTAGGTGCTTGGCGACTTATTTTCTACTTGAGGGTGGTCACTAGCCAGGCGGGCATTTGCAAAATGCCCTTCCACCATGCGGTGAAGCTCAAGCCCGCGGTGGGATTCGAACCATGGACCTGCTGTTGCGCGGCAGTCCATAGTCAATGCCCCTGAGCTATCACTGCTTCAAAAATATGCATAAAAATTTAATATATATAATCTATCTATTCAATTTTCTCAATCTATATTTTTGTTACCAGCTCAACGTAGAAGTACAGTTCTGGAATATTTCAATTACAAGGTTCAGGGTTAGATCTCCTGGTGCGCATCAGGGACGCTACTAATTTCCGAACGATTGCTGAAAAGCAATCTATAATATACTCATCCGCAAAATCCTTGCTTCGCTAAAGTATTGCAGCAGCCCCCTATCAGCGCCTTAACCTCTCAACTGTAAACTTTTTTGTATGCTTGACCCATAGGTTGCAAGTATAAAACAACTAGCAAAAAGCTCTAAAAGCCGTCGACTTTACTTCTACTGTACACCGTACAATTCTACGAGCCTGCATATCGGCCCTAACAAACAACGACCTCTCCATACGAACATCAGCTGTGAGGATTTCATTGACCTAATGGCCCATATACTTAAATTGTTACACTCTTCTAAGTATATATGCTTTCTAAAGCAAGCCGTGTAAGCCTGGCGGAACAGTGTCATAAATTTTTAAGTTAGCCATAAAAACCTTGAGCTCACTTTTGATAGTGCTATATTTAAACCCATGAGCCACATAATTCTACAATGAGTTTTCCAAGGGATCGATGAGCCCCACCAGCACCATGTCGTCCGCATAACTGTTGCTGTTAACAAAAAAGTTCAGTATTGACAGAAGTCACCCTGAACTCAATTTCAATATTTGTGTGGTACAAATATAAAATAAGTAACTTGTGAAGTTAAATAGAGCTTGTAAGGGGCCATTCTACCAACTTATATTTACCTACTGCTAAATTTGAAAATAAGAATAACAAATCATCACGGCTGTATTATTTATACGGACGTGCAAATGTATCTAAATTTTAAACACCTACGTGGTCGTCAAATATTTTTTGTTCCCGTGTAATAGGGAACCACGTTATTGCAGTCTTCTGGGCAGAGGACATTTACCAGAAATTATTAAATACGAACAAATATTATTTCTGTAAATAATGGCTGGAACCGCTGGAGGTAGAAAAGTTTTCCCAAGTTATTCCAGCACCGCATCTAACAACACCTTTGGGTCACATTTTCTCTATGTTTTATCTGATCTGTCTTATTTACTTTATGTGATAACTTTACTTTTCTCTCCTGAATATAGGATGTAATAAGGCAATTTCTATTCGAGATGCTTGGTGTCTCGGGTTGTAAAGCAACTATAATATTTTGTGCCAACATCACAGAACTAATATTAGAGCAGGTACATATTATACAATTTCTGTAGAAAATTATCTGAGATCTAGAAGAAATTGACTAGATTTCTACATTTCATTATTTTTACTAAGCAATCTTAATTTTTATACATTAATATTCGTATCAGTTACCGCCTAGAGTAACATACACGATATTTTGTTAGATGTTTTTTGTTTCATTTGCCACACACAATGTTAATAATTACAATAGTTGCAGGTCCTACAGGAGTTTCAAAGTACTATATAACATCGATATCCAAAGTCATTAATGTTAATAAATAAAGAAAACAAATCGTAATTTTCCCACGAAGCCAAGAGATTATTTATGATATTTTATTGAAGACTATGACGATGACTCTTTTCGAGTGCACGACCATATATGCTTCTAAATTTAATCTAAATCTAGGTGCACGGCAATCAGCTGCGTATCTGATACAACTTCATCATTATCAATTCATAAGATAGTAGGTAGACCTTGGCCTATCAGTTAGTTAAACATATGCTTACTATACTTATATCTTTTTGTACCTTTGATATAGATGACCACGCTGGAGGAGCCGCAGGCTTGTTTTTATGTGGGTACTATGGTAGTGGGTGAAATATGCATATACAAACAAATCATTGTAAATCTGCATGTCAACCTGGCAGCAGTGTATACTAAGTACTGCCTAAACGAATAAATTATTAAAGTATTTAACTTATATTTTGATAACAAATAGTTTACTGATTTAATTCTCTGATTTTTCTACTGCACAATTACATTAATTTAGAGTTATCAGTTTTCCTGAAACTTTCACGAACTAAACCGTATTCACGAGATTGCGATTTGATCAAAACATCGAGGTTGCTCAAATGTTATTTTCTAGTTTCTTTATGCGTGAATATACTCGTTAGTGACTAAATCCAGTTTTCATCACAGTAAAATATTTGGATACATCATAGAATTGGGTTGTCAAGTTTAAAACATACTCAACTTTTATACGAATTTGGGTGGACGTCCAGCTTGCAATCCTGCGTAGTGCTGTCGCGGGACATCCGCGCGGTGGATGAAAGCTGCAAATCTGTTGTAACATCAGCTTATCGTCCTGCACATTGTCTCTGATCCATGTCATAAGCTAAAATCAAAACATGAGTATATATACTATAAGAATGTTTCGAGACGCCTCTTAAACAATAGATTCTATTGTTGTGTCTAAGAAAGCGTGTATCGTGGAAAGGAACTACGCGTTCTAGAGTGAAACATGCCTAGAATAGTAACATAATTATATATATTTTTTCACTCTGCATTAGAAGACTTCCAAATTGTATATATTTTTACACCGTATAGGCAACGCATGTTTTTTAAATAGGGGTGCAACTTTGTGAAATATAGACCAAGAACGGATACCGCGTTCTTGTGCGTGTTTATTATCTTTTCAAAGAAAGCTTATCGGGAATAAGATATTGTACATCGCACAACGACCACTGACAAGTGAAGATGTGATCAAAATTATCAGTAGGCTATCTATTAAATGCGTTTTTTTTTTGCGATGTAGTCATTAAATGGGAATTGTTTCTCAAAGACACCAACAAGCGAAAACACGCATTGGAATGACAGGTTTTCTTCTCGAGGGAATAGCTAGCCAGACGAGTATTAACTTAATCCCATTAAAATATTCTAAAAACGACGTCCACTCAGTCTAAGGGGAAACAGGGTAGCCGATACACTTACTAAAATTTTAAAGGAAAGATTTAAGAATGATATATTGCCTATTTATTCGGAAATTTCGGAAATAGTTACAGGAAGAGCAGCTGCAATACGCTGGGATTGGAATATTATCAGAGGATTCCATTAATAAAAGCGATTTAAAAAGAGCGACCACTGTAATGTCTTAATATACATACCTTTACCTACACGATGCCAATGACATCATATGTTTATTGAATCTTGAATAGTTTTTTGAAGGACGTCCGCGCTGTTGACGAAAGCTGTAAATTTAGTTTTATCACCAGCCTAACTTCCAAACGTTGCCTTGTTATATAGGTAATACAACTTGTGATATAGGTAATACAACATGAATAAGCTGAAAATAATGTTTATTTACAAAATGATAATTTAGGTAGTACCTAGTATAGTATAAGTACTTACTTGAATTCGTATATATATGTAAAATCATAATGCCAAGACATATTATGACACTTCAATATGGGTGTTCTACAAACTATATTATTTACAGATTTGTAGATGAATAAAATACCACAAAAAAATAGACAATAGCAAAAGCAGAGTGAATGAAATAGTCGAAAGAAAAAGGGTATGGCGAGCACACTTTTGACCAACCTCAAATATCGTATATCAAGGATGTGATAAGACCGAATAAAACAAGACCAAGAGCTCGGGCCCACCGCTGGGCTGGGGCAAGATGGTATAGCTAAGGCGCACCATTTTACCACACCTAGACCAAAGACTCAGGGGTTTTAGTAGGTTCAAGTTCCACACAAGCCCTTCCACCGCCCCCGTTATTATGGATAGAGGGGGGAAAAGCAATTGAAAAAAATACATGGTTCTGTGTAAACGCTTGTTTCTTATCCCTCAATCCCCAACCCGTAGGTAAAAGCACTCTGCACTGCACAGCTAGACCGTCCACTAAAATTACAGGGCACTCTGCTACAAAACTTTTGCCAACATCTCAGTAACAACTGCATGCCGCACGTTACGTCGGTGTACAAACAATGTGCTTGCCAGAACAACACCGGTGGACGTTTTATATTCGAATTGTTTGCCCGTGACGACTTTGTGTCTGTTTAAATTTTTATATACATTAATATTTTTTTTATATTTATATATAATTTAATGTTCAGCTGTTGGTTGTATCTTAATTAAAAAGTAAATTATCCGAGAAAAAAGGAAAAGCTGATCTAGCTAATAATATATAGTTATACTAATAGCTATACTTAAGTTTTAGGTCCGGCATGCTTAGATAAGAGATATTTATTGGAATACAAAACACTAAATACCTCTTACTTCCTATATATACCACTTCCAATGACTTTAGAGATAAGATTCAATTATGATGATCGTGTATTCTTTTTGAACTTTCATCGCTATAATCGTATAATCGTTTTGGAGACAAATCTCATTATACTTCTAATCAAATAAAAAAGATATTATTTTTAGCTTGTGCCCGACACACGGGTTCGAGTTTAAGATAGTATTGGTCTCCTTTACTTAATTATTTTATTATTATTAAGTGCATGAAATCACAATCATAAATATGATACTATTAATTTATTTTGCGATAAATTAAAACTCGAGGCGAATTGTTATTGAAATGCAATATCAATTCCTACCTATTCCAGCCAATATTATATGCATAAAATTTTAACGAAGTTTCAAAGTATTCGGACGTAGTAATTTTGCAGTGATTGGAATCCATACAATTTCACAGTGAGCGAGCGCAGATTTCTCGTAAGATTTTGTTCTGTACACTGTCGTATATCCAGACTAGTAGAGTTTTATGGCTGGCTAGTGTCGCTAGGTAAAGCCTGCCAACACCGTCCTGTTATCTACGGATTTGTGAGGAAACGAGACATAAAGCCCGCTTCAACTGAGCTTGGTATAAGGATTTTTGGTGACACAGAGATTCGTCGTATAGATTGCGTATTGAAGACGATGTACGTAGCGAGTCTTCAACAGAAATTGCATTGATATATTGAGGAAAATCTGTACATTTTTCGTATGGCTCTTCGAAGCGATTGGCGTAAGATCAAATCGGTATTAGATCAAATCTTTAACGCAACTTCGATGTATTTCAATCTCAATTTCACGCACGTAACTTCTTAGAAAATGTAGATAAAGCTACACAGAAAAATACCCGAGCAAGGATACGCCTTCGCAATTCCTGGGAATTTTACACTCGGCTGCCTTCAGGCAATTACATAAGTCAGTGATGCAATCATCCCATAAAATCAGCCATTCAGGAGTTACCTTCTCGCGAATCTCTCATGAATATGGAATAACAACGGGCGTTGAGTTAATATGTATGAATGTAACTTGTTAACTCAAACGTAGTCCTGCCAGATGGCACAGTGAAAACGCCCAAATGTCCCACCTAGCTCCACTTTATAATTCAAAGATTTGCTCGCGTCGAATAAAGAGACGTCTCTGCTAAATTATTCAGGCGACACGCCGACGTATGCACTCCACGCCGTCTTTGAGATTGAAACTAAACTTTGTTCAATTCAAAGTAAATAATCTCACATGAGCATTGGCGGTTTAAATTTGAATTTTGCTTCGTGATCATTTTGCGAGCACGCAAAATCTGCCAATTTCTTTATATTTCCTATTATTATTTACTATGGCATATTGTTTTACAATCTTCCAGGGTATTGTATGGCATGGTGGCCTTCCTTAATTCATATTCAAGGTTTTTTAGGGATATCTGTAGATTTTTAAAGCTTTCGCAGACCAAATTTAAGTATATTCACGCATGTTCGTATAATTAATTATCTTTTAGTGCGTATAAAAGAATGCATCCTAGAATCTACACCAATATAAATACTCTGAGTACATTGTGTAACCGTATTTATTTATTAGTTTAAATCAAACACTTATTTCGTACCCATCCGAATAAAGAAGAAATCAAATACGATTTGTCCCGTTCAACAATATCGTCCAGGAGGTGTGTGGGCGTCGTATTTTCCCAATAAGGACCGATGTAGTGTCGCCTGACGATAAATCAGACGGCATTGTGAAGGAAACTCGCAAATCGTAAGCAAAGCCTTCGCGTATTGTGGCCCGCTCTTTTAGGTGACCCTCACGCACAAAACCTGATAAATAAAACCGTATTTAAAGGGTCGCTGTATAAGGGACTTACATAAAGATTATTTATAAGACAACGGGTAGATTCTGGGTCAGTTTATATACAGCCACCGTGGCAGTAGCGCAAAACAGCGCTTCTCAGTAACCGAAATACAATTGAGAGTTTTTTCTTAGTGGAAGTTTAACTAACCTATGCTGTTATTTTATCATTATAATTAGATATATACCAACTGAAAACAAATTATTTATACCCGAGGTGGAACTATGTTGTTGTGAGGGTTAATGACATAAGTAAAGTACCTAATGATTACTAAAGCTGGTACCTTGAGATCCTTGAGGCACCTTGTAACTGTAACATCTCTTCACATTAAGGACGTTGTTGAGAATCTAGGTTCTTTATCAAACTTCTACAAAATCTCGATCAGTCTTTTCCAGATAGAACACCAAGTTAAGAATAGTTAACATTTCGTTATTTACTTTTACATTATGTTTATATTTATCCAAATGAAAGAGGATTCTCGGAAATAATAAAAAATAATTCCGAAGCCTATTTATGGAATGAGGGCGCTGTTTGATATTTTCCACGAAAATTTTGGAAGCCTTACTTCGTCAAGAAATATTACAGGCGAGAACGTTCATCAAGATTTATATCCTATTTATCTACATTACTTACTCAATTTATTTACACACACCTAAGAGGGTTTAATTAAGGGAGATATTTGCAACAAATATACACTGACACATGTAGCAAAAATAAACTAAACCATTTTCTCAGATGGAGTTCTCTGAAAATTATGTTATTACTTGTGAAAGTTGGTGTCATGTTGGTTAAAAAAACAGACATACATTTTAATAGTGCGACTTTCACAAGTTATTTCATACATTTTCAGACAATGCCGTATTATTTTTACATTTGCCTACAGTGTCATTGCGTAGTTATTTATAATGCAAGACATTAAAGTTGTTATTTAGCGCGTGTACTTTTATAGAAACCTGAACGAGCAAAGGAATCTAGTATGAAAAATGAATTATTTTATCATTATCATTTTTCATATCGCATTGAAACGCAATTCCTATGTATTCATAAGGAATATGTTTTGATATTTTAACGCTTTTTAAACTTTCAGTAATAACACAGGATAAGCAATTGTAGATAATAAATACGCCGATTATATATCAATTAATATTATTAGGTCATGATCAAGTTCATCAAAGACCCCCCGTGGGGTGCCTGGTTAGAATTGCACCTACCCATAGAATTCCATGGGTGTCGTAAGAGGCGACTAAGGGAAAAATACTGGAAGGTGGGCAGCAGCGCCTTCTAAAAACTGCAAACTTACACTGCGATCCCCAAGACGCCTGCCAGACGTGGGGATTATGGCAAATACCCCTCAAGGGGAGGCTGTGTTCAGCAGTGGATGATCCGGCTGTAACAGTATGATCAAGTAGGAGTTGGATAGGAAAATGCGAAGAAAATTCACTTCTAGGTATCTTCGTAACCAGAATTACATTAACCTACCAGTCAGGGCAGCTCAAACAGGGGCGGGGCAAACAATCAGGCAACAGCAAAGCGCAAGGCATGCAAGAAATACAAAATAAGTATCTAGACGCACACAGAAATTCTTCAAAAGTAAGTCTTTGTATAAATCCAGGCATAGCCAGCTACTTTAGAAGACATCCCAGTCCTATCAGTTTAATATATATGTCTCTTTTGTCCGTATGCATTGTCTGGCTAAGGTCAGTCCACACTCGTCGACGTACGCCAAGTCTGCGTGAATAAATTCAAGTAATCCCGACCTACATTTTACGAGCTGAATGAAGTATGAACTCCGTACGTGACCGCTACGCTTTACTTCGCAGGAAATAAAAAATCTAATGAAGCCGACTTTATAGCCGTTAATAAAACGTAAAGTCCCCGACTACACAAAAGGTTAACACTTACTGAAGTTATAGTTGAGTGAAGTAACCATTTGTAGCGAATTGTAAGAAAGTAGAACAGGATGTTTTCATAAATAAACGTAACGTTTCATTCGTTTCAGAGTAATATTTTTAATACATAGGTAAAAGCGCTGACAAATGCTAAATAGCTTTACTTGAACAGATTTTTGAGAAAATATTTTGAGTTCATAGTAGTAAGAAAATTATATGTTAATCTTGATGATATCCTCTTAAGCAATATTAATTCCAAAACAAGTTTTGTAATGAAATTCCAGTTGACTCTAAATTACGCTGGTAACGAAAAGGCTTGTAAAAAACTGGTAATGACAGATTTTTTTTTTATATTAAAAAATAAAATAGCAAACTTTATCATGAGGACAACTTAATTTACACATTTTTTCTGAATACTCAATTTTATTTATATAAAAATAAATTAAAATAGCAAACGTTATCATGAGGACAACTTTATTTACACATAATAAAATTTCAAAGTTTACTCTAAATTACGCTTATAACGAAAAACTTGCACATTATTATTATTACATAAATGTGGATAAAAATCTTATTTATGTATGTATGTGAAAAAATATAACAATAAAATAGCAGAACATTATCATGAGGTTGCCCTTATTTTATTGTTGACTAACTGGTAGGCCCAGGCTGAACCAGGTACCCTTCAACCATTCTATGGGGGCGTTGAGTTATCGTCCTACTTAATTATTATTAACCATACTCTATGTGAGCGTTGAGATGTCGTCTCACTTAGTTATAGTTTAAGTCAAATATGTAATTAACTTCCTAAATTTAAGCAAGGAGCGCTTAATTCGACCAGATGTCACCTACAATTACCGTCCCATAACTTTTAACAATCCCCTTTCCAATTATCCCCTATTGTGGTAACTTTTTTTCTAACCGAATAATATCATTTGTATGAATTTAAATTAAACAAACTTATTTAAATAATAGTCACACCGATTTAACTTACGTTAATACAGTCGAGTAGCTAGATCTCGACCGGTTTCTTTCAGAGTCGCTTCGTCATGGAGTACGTGCGCTCGCGACCGTGTCCGCGCAAGCACTGTTGTCTGCGGCGGCGGAGGCGGCGGCTGAGCGGGCCGCGCGCGCCGCTGCTCGTCTCGCGCGCTCCGACGTCAGCGCCGGCGCCGGCACAGGCGCATTGTTTTTGTTATCATCGTCGTCATCGTCACTATTAACGTAAGTAAAATCGGTTTGAAAATTATTTAAATATGTGTAATACTTATGAAAGTTTTAATAAAACAAACTTGTAACCAGATAATAAAGCCTAACGTTGTTGGACCGGATCGGTTTGTTTTATTGTGTAGCTAGATCTCGACCGGTTTCTTTCAGAGTCGCTTCGTCATGGAGTACGTGCGCTCGCGACCGTGTCCGCGCAAGCACTGTTGTCTGCGGCGGCGGAGGCGGCGGCTGAGCGGGCCGCGCGCGCCGCTGCTCGTCTCGCGCGCTCCGACGTCAGCGCCGGCGCCGGCACAGGCGCATTGTTTTTGTTATCATCGTCGTCATCGTCACTATTAACGTAAGTAAAATCGGTTTGAAAATTATTTAAATATGTGTAATACTTATGAAAGTTTTAATAAAACAAACTTGTAACCAGATAATAAAGCCTAACGTTGTTGGACCGGATCGGTTTGTTTTATTGTGTAAGGGTTAACAGTTCAAGGTAATTCCCCTGGAGCCCTATAGAAAACCTCTGTCACGGCGGGAAAAACGTGACAATATGTTTAGTAAGAAGTGAAGAAATAAGTACTTACTACTTAAGTATATAGTACTACCTTTACTTATATAATTTAATAATGTGTAAAAATGAGCAGGTAGATTAAATATTTATATATTGAGAACTTTTCAGTGTAATCATCATTGAAATATATTTTAATGAACACTCATTATATTACCCTAATGGTACAATGCTGACTTGATACAAAGGCTTATAGGTATATTACGAGTAGAATATCTTGACTGACTTACGTAATGTAATAATAATAATATTTTTATACGTTTTAATGAGTAGATAAAATATTTATTGAGAACTTTCTTCTTTTTTTTATGCCTGATTGGTTATCCTTTTACCACAATCTCAACTAATGGTAAGTAATGATGTTGTCGAAGATGTTGTTCAGGGTAACCTAGAATTACTAGCTCTCGAGGATAGCTGCCGGAACACACCGTTAGGGGATAGATTTCTGCTCGAGGCGCGCATTCGCAAAGTACCCTACCACCGATGCTTAACTACTGCCATCCTAAGACAACAACCGCGACCGACGCGCGACGGCATAACGAGCCTCCGAAGCACGGAAGCGTCCAGTGGTAATATCACTAGCGATGACCCATCCAACTCCTGACCGCGTCGGACGTTGCTTAACTTTGCTGATCGGGCTAAGCAAACTTCACTACGAGCGCTTCACAGAAGCTTTTCAGTATTATCATCGTTTAAATAATACCTCATAAAAAACACTAATGATGTAACTCTAACAATACAATACTGGTTTGATACAGAGGCTTATAAAATATATAAGAATATCATCATAGGTATACTCATACCTTGAGGATTATCTCAATCCAATCAGACGGTAAATAAGTAAAAGGGCTAGGGATTACACATAATAGCGAACATCCGGGACGCGGGAATCCATCCTGTTATTCCCGTTACCGTTACCCGGTCGAAACCTGACTCATTAATAATTCTCATCACGTACGAACGCTACCTTCATGGATTATATTTTCTCATTAAGTTAATCCTTCACATGAGCGTTTTAATTTTGTTGTGTCTAGTCTTCTTGACAAGAAATAAAGTAAGTATTTCACAAAATAGCTTGATTAATATTGAAGCTGTTCAACAATTTCATTTTTGTGTTAACGTCTGCTCCGCAGATTACATTACGAAATCATAACGAGGAAAAAATATAGTCATGTGCGTAAGTTGAACTATAGATGTCGTTCAATCCCCATACGATGGTTATGAACGAGAGGACCAATTAGACTCATATGTCATGTTGGCATAGCAGTTAGAGCATCCACCGGCTACAGGGACGGTGCGGGTTCGAATCCTACACATGACTATATTTTTTCCGCTCGTTGTAATTTTGTAATAATAAGTTTTTAAGATGTTTTAAAAAGTGATAACACTCAAAAGTGTGAAATAATTCAAACTGTTTAGTGTTGAAGTCGGTTCCAATTTTTGGTTAAATTGTTTTTTTGTTAGAAGTTTGTTGTTATACCCATCTACAACAACGTTCACGAGATAAATTCATAGTGATAAACAAACGGAGCAACTGCTGAGTCGTATATAATTTTGTGCGGCTACATCGGGCGGCAGTGACGCGGCGCGGATACGTCCTCCCAAGTTTGTGACAACCGACAGATATTTTATTTTAGGCGCTCGACAGCCCGACCGCTGTAGTAGGCTAGTAGGTATATAAACGAGTAACCTTGCACTAGTGACGAATCCCGAACTATCTATATTCATCATCGTCATCATCAACAGTCACCGTTGAGCAAAAGCCTCCTCCATTGGAGGGATTTTCCGTATTCCCCACGCTGGGATGCCTGCCTGATCTTGAGGATCGCATTGATGGCAGTGTTTCAGAAGGCACTGCTGCCCACCTTCTGTTATTTCACCCTCGCCCTGTATTCTCGCACAGGAAGATATGGCTGGTTGCAATTCTAGCACACTGATACTCGGGAAAATAAATACAACTACTAGTTATGAAAAGGTAAATACGAGTATATTCGTAACAAATACTACTAACCCACATTTTCCCGACAATTCTTTTCCCATTTTCATAAATTCGCCAAACTAGAACAAAACTTATTCGTCGCCAGCGAAATCACCTCCATAAATCTGGCCGCAACACCGTGCTGTATCATATTTGTTTCGGGTAAATCCATTTTACTCGTTTCGCCCGTTTTACCTTGCAAAATTTTTATTCAACGCTCGACCGCTGCACGTTTTACCGAAGGATAGGGATGCTAGCTGCGTAATTATCGATAGTGCGTCTTTCCTATTTATTTACTCATATGACACTCTATTAGAATGTCTTCTCAATAACGCCTTGACCACAGGCAATGTCACCGGCAAGATAGTGAATAAAAAAGTGTTAAGAATTTTGTATAAACTAAGATAAAAAACGGCCCGAACATATATAACTTTCATAAATTAAAACATGGACTTATCATACAAAAAACTTTATCATGGCACATGCGACTTAACTACTACTGAATAACTGAAACACAGCTCAGGATGATGAGCCCAGTGCAGTTCATCACCAGTGACGACATCCAATAAAACATCTTCCTGCCTTGTTCTGCTCATGTGGTGATCGCTACATCACTACACAATAGACAAAAGAATATATCATTACAAATAGTGGCATGCTGCTCACTCAACGCTTTTTGTACCTTAGTATTTTTTTACAAAAATTTAACAGGAGAATGTTGTATTTTACTACAACCTGATAAAATACTTCAGTTGGCTGTTATAAAGAAATTTCAAGGTTTTTTTATATGAGAAAAAGATTTACCAACGCAGATATTCAATATGTAAATAATATCACAATATCGATACAAATACGTCCATATTATCGACAAAATTGTATTTCAATATATCTACCGTTGCACGCTAACCGATACCCTTGGAAAACAATTTCCCCTGTACAGGGTTCACAAGATGAATAGCCATATAAATCTTGCATGTGTCTAATTGACGGCCAGCAAAAGTCCAGTCCGCCTCCGTTACCTTCCACCCAGACTGCACTGATTCACTTACTTCATTTAGAAAAACTGAAGTAACTAATGTTACTCTTTCTACTGCCGTAGTAGAAAAGACGCAAGTTTTTAACTGATAAATTGGTGTTCAAGGTTCAGGTGCAGAAAGGACGACTTTTAATTTGGGCCGTTGCCAAATTGAAGATAAATGTTACAAACAATGCTCCTTTTGTCAAATGCGACAAATTATTTTATCTAAGTGGATTAAAAGGAAATGTTTGCTTGAGATAATTCGGATTTTGTAATCATCTCTGATTTAAAAACTTAATGCTAAAAATGGGTTCTACGTACAGATTAATCTCGCGGGCAGTCAGTTTTTAAATATTTTAGATATTTTTGTGTAGATTTTCAAGTTGAACTCTCATTATTCCTATAACAAAAACTTTTATCAAAGCCAGGAATAACTATCAGATTTTAAAAGAAAATAAAACCTTACGTTTACGTATACTTATATCAATGACTAGTTTTCCTGTGCTATCAAATTTGTTGCCAAGCACCTAACGGTATGTTCCGGTAGCTATATTTTTGAGCCATTTCCCTCCTCGGTTACGTACTTTTATCATCTTAGACCTCATAATCACCTACCATCAGATGAGATTGTGAACTAATTCAAGCCTACCGTCAAAAAAAACAATTATTTCTCTTTCGTGTAAAATATACGCCTAAATATAGGTAAGTCCAGAATTACTTGAGGATTATTGTTACTTAAGTCATCACAGGGGATTACAAGGGAGCTTCTGTGGAGGAAAATTTGTCCAAGACTTTCTTGTTTTGCTAAATTACAAGCTTTCGTAGAGGAATCCACCTGAGATCTACTTGCCTCTTTTATTGCCGAAAGGAAATGAGTACAACTCGCGTTGGTATTAGCCGTCTGTAAATAATCATACTATATTATAAATGCCTTTGCTAGAGGTTACGAATAAATATTAATCGTAGGCTAAAGGCCAGTTTGCACTTTGATTAGTGTTTAGTTGAGCTGTTTTGTGGCTGTGTTTAGTTATGCTGCTTTAGTTTGCATAGTTTCCAATACTGTTAAACTGTTGTGTTTAGTAAATTGGTATCGTTCTCGCCATTTAACAAGCTAATAATTTAATAAATGGACCAATAATCTCTTTCGCAGTTTTGAAAGTACATAAAATGCAGTATCGGTAAAGAATAATACAGTAATACATTAATTGGACACATTAATAATTTATTATATTCTAGAACAAATTCATAGCTAAAAGCTTTGCTCCCCTTAGCCATTATTCAAAACATGTTAGGTATACCTACTGCATACTACCTACTACAGACATACTAAACATACACAGAAAACTTCACAGGATTCGGTCAATCCGTATCAGAGGACTTTTGTTACGAACACTGTGACACGAGAATTTTATATACAGATACATTTGAAAATAAATGACACACAAATTTTTACACAAAATTACTTACAGATGAATATAAATGTGTCCATTACCTCGGCAAACTTTATTAGAGGAGTTTTCGGAACTCAATATTTCACAATTTGTTTTTTTTTATTTCAATAGACGTGCAGTACCGTTAAGGTGAAGAGAAGACTAAATTAAACAGTGTTGAAGGAAGAGCATTGCTCTTCTGCCCTGTTGGTACGCGAAGTACATACACTCACATCAATTATATAGGTATGGGTCTGAGAGTAAAACACACCATTGAACCACATTAAAAAAGTTCTGTGGCTCTTTAATTTCAGATGTTCTAATAACCAGCGATTTAAAACCACATTAAACCTCACCAGCTTCAATAATTGATTTTTACGTTACACACCATCCATAACAAGAAATGCGGAGCCATGTATTACTCCACGGGTTTAATGAGCAAGTAAACGATTTATTAATCATCGTAAAAGGATCGTAAATCCTAATTACACGGCTTATTATATCGAAAACGGCTCGCCACATCTCGGAATGTCTGAATGTTACTCGGGGCAGGACAATACGTTCTGTTAATATATTGGAGCAAAGTTCGTTGGCAATGCAGCCTAGGACCTTCGTTCTTAGCAAACACATGATGAATGAATAAGAGCAATGCAGATGAACTGAATAAGAGCATGAATTTTTGGCGAGGCAGTTTTTTTGTACTCTATATGAGAACTTCCATTCTTTCATCTCTCCGCTTTCTTTCAATCTTTGCGCTTTGTCAATTTAGTAAGTAAGGAAGGAGTAAAATATACTTAAAACCTGTTGAACATTTGTAGGGTAAATATCTTTTACTTATAGAAATCGCTGCAGTTGTTTCGAAAACACAATCACGCTTATTTTAAAAAGCTGAAAGTTTGTGAGTATGTTGTATGTTTGTGACTTCTTCACGCTCAAACGGCTGGATGGCTGGATATTTGGTATGGAGTTCGATGAGGCGCTGGATTAACACATTAGATACTTTTCACCATCAACATCCATCACCATGCGGGTGAAACCGCGGAACAAATGTTTAAAATTAGCGACATCACTATCACTCCAAAGTAAAGAGTTTTTCAACAAGAACTTTGTTTTCTAAAACAAAATATAACAAAGAATTTAGATGAAGATAATTCAATTTCTGATTATATTACGAAGAGAAAATTTGGCAAGTATGAATAAAAGTGATATCTGGCAAATGTCCACCACGAGCACGCGGACAGATGTGGATTCTTTCATCAAAGAGTTGATGAAAGCTGCAATCGATTCGATTGGCTCCGTATAGACTCTGTCACAAAAAATAATCCAGTGGTGTTAAATCACACGATCTGGCTGGCCAATTAACCGCTGAATTTCGTGAAATATTGCGATCAGGTAAATACTTTGTGGCGAATTAACATTAATCTGATAGCCTATACTGAACCTTATCCAGTTTTTAGATTGATTTATGGCTGTAAGTTGTGCCTAATTCAGAATTAGGTCATGTTTGAGTGTCTTGTTTCGGCACTAAAAATGTTAAAACACCAAAACAGTTGCGAAAACCGATAAAAATTGCTTCACAATTATTTCAATAACTATCCTATATAAAATCACACAATGCTCGAGTTGGGAAGAAATCGCACTGATTGCACAAAGGCCTCTCGTGGGACTGAATTATCGGCACGGCGGCACGTCGTAGGGCTGTGGCGCCCCACTTCATTATGTCTGATGACGTATTACGTGCCTTTATGTGCTTGCAATTTGATTTTACTTATGCGTTATATTGTTTGTAATGAATCTGTGCTTTTTTTATATTGTTACTGGAATGTAACATGCTGTGTATCAAATTAACTTAATAATACCGTATGTAAATGTAAACTGCATATTATGAGATATTTTTGTTATCATATAGTTGACGTATAGTAGTCATGATAAAACCTCAATATAAAAAAAACTGATCTTATTGCTGTTACGTTGAGAATTGAGAAAACAAATTTTTTTATTAAATAAAATTGTCTATGAAATCGGAACTTCATACACTGATAATTATTATAAAACAACCTATAAAGATTTTTAGTATTTAATATTTATGAATCATCATCATCATCATGACATCAACCGGAACATTCATGTAGAAAGATTTTCTTGGTAGGTCTGCCACGGTTGGCAGGCGTCTTGGGGATCGCAGTTAAAAACTTAGTTTTTTTACACATACCCTGCCTTGTGGCGTCAAAAAATAATTATTATTGACCGAGCGAGAACTTAGTTCGAGCGAAACGTCTCTGCTTCAACTTAGACAAAAATGCTTTCGTATGTCCGGTTGTTCTCCTTTACAGGTCGCATTTCTCAACCGATTCTCACGAAATTTTATGAGCAGGTTTGATAAGTCCATATTTTTTTTTTCATAAAAACTAACGTGAGTTGACATACTTATTAACTACGTATACCGGCTAGAACTCACGGTGTCGTTATCTCCGACCGGTGTTCGAGCAGTAAAGACGCCCATTCTCAATGCGGGCAGCTTCGAAAGCCGCTAGACGCGCACTGCGGGCGGCTGCTCGCAACGCCCTCTGCGAAACTTGAGGAACGGCGGGCAGCAATGGCATCGCAGGCAGGGTAGGGGCGCGTACGTCACTGTCAGTACTGTCACTATCTTCACTGCACTCGTCAAAAGTATGCGTAGGGTCTTCGCACACTATTGCAATTACGTCTGATTCGCGGGTAAACAGTTTAGCACTGTTCGAGGCAGAGCTGCCCGCATTCCTTGAGAATGAGCGTCTTTACTGCTCGAACACCGGTCGGAGATAACGATTAAACACCGTGAGTTCTAGCCGGTATACGTAGTCAATTAATGTCCATAATTGTCTTCAGTTTTTGGCATTTTTTCAAAATGACGGAGATATACATTATAGGTTTTCAAAGTATGGACGCCTGCGCTTAATTTAGTGGCAATGTACTATTACGCACGCTAGTTGGCTAAAAGTGATAGGCTCTTTCTCTCTCGTATAATCAATTATTTATTTTCCATGTTTTTGTAGCCGGTATAATTCGAGATAAATATATTACCAAGTACTTAAAATTATTGTATTTTTGGGAATCAGAAGTGAAACGGCTTTTTTAAAAACATAAATTTAATACAAAAGTGAAATAAATTATTGAACTAACAAATTTTAAACAATTTAAATGAATTTACAAATTATTCAGAAATGCACACAGCCTAACAAAATACGTCCGCATAGCACGGTGTCTTATGAAGCAAAAAGACCCGCGCACTGTTCTGCCTTGCTTATATAGCCGGTTCGCTGCTCGCCCCTCCAGTGTTGCCAGTAGCTGCTAACACGGCCTCTCCTGACACCCTGACGTCCTCGGCAGGTTGAGAGCTGCCAGGATCCAGGACAGGAAGAGACCTGGATGGTATGGGCCTTGGTATGACTGCCTCAGGTCCTGACGAAGTTCCAGGCTGGTGGATACCGTCAAGACAATGCTCATCGTCAGTATCTGTGAATATGTTAAAACCGTTAGTTACACAGACACTACAAAATATGGTTCAATAGTGTGTTAATTTGGTTAGTTTGAGTTAATTAATTAGTAACCCGACAACACAATTTATTGGCTATCAATTTGTGATTTTTTTCAATAACCACAAACCCATAGTCTAAAAGTTATCAAGAACAGGGTCGACCCAAGTATAAAATAGTCAACACTGAGTACTCACACGGCAGAGGCGCTTATCCAGTTTGCATGCCACTCAGTGACTCGTCGGTAGCAAAGTTAGGTCGCTAACCGAAAAGCTTTCACACTGCGAGACAGGCACCACAGTGACTCGTCAGTAACGACACTGGATCGTATACTGAAAAGCTTTCACACTGCGAGACAGGCACCACAGTGACTCGTCAGTAACGACACTGGATCGTATACTGAAAAGCTTTCACACTGTGACACAGGCACCTCTCCAGTGTATCACAGTGACTCGTCAGTAGCGTCACTGGTTCGCATACCAAAAAGATTTCAGGCTCACCCTCGAAAAAGGCAGCGCAGGTCTCAGGGGTCCACTCGCCCCTCCAAGGCACCATGAACTGAGCGGCCGCATATGTTGTTTTTCCATATGCCCCGGCAAGCAGGCGCAGCTCGTAGCGACCATTAGGGAGCACCTTGGTGACCCGATAAGGCCCTCGCATACCAGGGTCCAGCTTTCCCTGCGATTGGGTGTACTTAATCACGAAGACCATGTCATCCTTCTGAAACACACGAGGGGAATCTCTATCTACGTTAACGGCAGAATCTTGCCGTTCCTGATTCCTTACCAACCGTTCGGCCGTCCTCTGCCTTAACATTTCTCGCTTAGACTCCCGGTTACATGCAGCCGGATTCATCGCGACATCTCGCACCAAGGCTCGTATGGCAGGGGTAGCACTTTCATGACCAACTAACAAATTTAAAGCAGAGGTATGTGTTGTTTTCTGCTTTGTTAAATTAAGAATGAGCTGCAACTGCCACAGCTCCGTAGCCCACTCTTGGTCACGATGATTAGTGATTACTCTGAGCATGTTCAGTACCGTGCGGACGTAACGCTCTACTTGACCGTTGGCGTGGTGCATTTCTGGTGTTATATGGTGAAGTTGCACGCCTAAGACTTGCATCCACGACGTGAAACCTGCCGATTCAAACATACGTCCCCTATCCGATACAATTAATCTCGGTGTTCCAAATAAAGAAATTACACGTTTGAAAACTTGTTTAAGCTCGTCAACGTCTTGCCGACTTATTGGGAACAATAGACAATATTTCGTAAATGCGTCGACAACAATCATGATATACTTGTAGCCTGCAGATACGGGAAGTGGTCCCAAAACGTCGACATGTAGCGTGTCAAAAGGAACGTTTCCTTTGTCCCAAGAGTTTATGGGTTGCAAAGGCGCACGCGGCACTCTCTTGTGTGCAATGCATGTTAGACAATGAGCTATATACTTATTGACAAAGGATCTAACACCCGGAAACCAAAAATGCCTTAATATTAAGTCTATTACTTTATCTGCATTTATATGCGCATGCTCATCGTGAAAGATTCGGAGTAGACTCAAACGATGACCCTTTGGTATGTAACAAAGTAATTTTGGGTCTTCCCCAGTTTGCGTATATCGATAGCAAAGAAGTTCATTATGCTTCACATACCGTGTTGGGTCCAGTTGACCTTGTTCCAGAGATTGCATCATCGTTTGAGTCTCCTCGTCAGCAGCTTGAGCAATTTGCGCCCAGTTCCGAGGTCGATCGATATTATTCACATTGTTACACGGATTCCGACTAAAATAGTCCGCATGTGGCATCATGGCACCCTTTCGATAATTAATGCTGAAATTGTAATCTTGAAGAAATGTCCACCATCGTGCCACACGCGGTAACAAGTCTCTTTTACTTTGAGTAGCCTTTAACGCGTTACAATCTGTGATTACCGTGAAGTGCACACCAATCAAATAATGCCTGAAGTGCTTGAGGGTTTTAACTACCGCCAAAGTTTCAAGTTCATAAGAATGGTACTTCGGCTCCGCCCCTTTAGTGACCTGGCTGTAATAGGCTACCACTCGTCGACTACCATCCTTATGAACCTGTTGCAAAACTGCACCATACCCTAAACTGCTAGCATCTGTATGTACCTCAGTCTGTAAAGCCGGATCATATATCGTAAGAACGGGTTCGTTTGTTAAAATTGTTATTATTTCCTGCCGAACACGTTCTTGTTCAGCTTCCCAGCAAAATTCAACATCTTTACGAATTAACTGCGCAATACAAGCAGTCCTCCTAGAGTAATTTGGAATATATTTCCTGAAATACCCGGCTAAACCTAAAAATTGTCGCACTTGTTTAGTGTTTTGTGGCTTAGGGGAGTTGACAAGGGCTTTAACTTTTCCTATAGATGGTCGTACTTCACCGTTCGTTATAACACGACCTAAGTACTCAATCTCGGTGCATAAAATGAGCACTTCTTAAGGTTTATAGAGAAACCTGCTTTTGTGAGAGTAGAAAGCACATCTCGCAAAATTTGTAAGCCTTCTTTGATTGAGGAACTCAGGATCAAACAGTCATCAATGTAAACCAAGACCTTGCCTTCGTTAATGAGTTTCTGTAAGGTTTTATTAATTATGCGTTGGTAGACAATAGGGGCGTTGGCCAAACCATATGGCATTTTTACATATTCGAAATGGGACTCTGACGTCACGAATCCAGTAAGTGGAATGGAGGCTTCATCCAAGCAGATTTGATGAAAGCCAGTGGCCATGTCTAACGTTGTAAAGTACCTACTTTTACCTAAACGATCGATATGGTCATCTATGAGAGGTAGTGGGTATCGGTCTCTTACAGTGACGCGGTTTAAGGCACGAAAATCAACGCACATACGGTCAGAACCATCCTTCTTCTTGACTAGAAGAACGGGGCTAGCATAGGGGGACTCTGACTCGCGGATAATGCCCTTAGATAAAAGATCCTGAACAATTTCACGTACTTTCAATTTTTCGTCATGTGACATTTTATAAGGGCGATAATGTATCGGCGTATCGCTGCTAACTCGAATGTGCATGGAACCGGTTGTGACTGTAGTAATTGCCGTACCGGAGATCATGAAGTCAGAATATAAGTCTAAAATTGAGATCAGCTCATTATAATCGTCCCCACGGACAGATGTCTTAATGGTATCTCGCTCATCCGAGCTGATGGCAGAGATAGCCAGGTGTTTAGGCTCATGTATAATACGCTGCGAATGTTTGGTTCTTACGTAAGTCACACCCTCACGATTAAGAACATCAGTGCCTATTATGATGGGAGCGTTCATGCATTCACTAGGTACTACTAACAAATCTACCTCTAGCGATATGTCCTCAAGTTCGATTACAAGGGTAACAAAAGAATTTACATAAGTGACTGACTCGCCTACCCCCTTAAGCTGTCGACTTATAGGTTTTTGTTGACATGAAAAATGATTTACTATGGAAGATGATATTAAAGACACACCAATGGCGCCACTGTCTATCAATATGTCAACTGGTATGCCTTCAATCACGCCTACTACCACATCGTTGCGTTTTTGAACGCGAGTAGTGCAAAAGTTAATATTTTTCGTATTTCGCTGTTCAGTCCGTTGCTTCGCATAGCAAACACTAATATCATGGCCAATCTTTTTACAATACGTGCACAAAACCACCGAATTTTGTTGACTTATTGGTTTAGTTTGTACCGATCCACTAGCAACGTTGAGTTTTGTTCTTTTTGAACAGTTGGCCGATTTATGCCCTGTCTCACCACATGAAAAACATTTATTCTGACTGTTGCGAAATGGTCGCTTGTAGCCTGATGGTTTATTACTATGTGTATGCAATGTGCGATGAGTGCTGCGAGCATCTACCCCCTGCTTTTGAGGTTTCACAAATGTAGAAAGAAAATTCACCAAATCATTTGGAGCGATATTAGCATTAGTCACAGTAGCTTTAACATGAGGGTCCTTAATGCCACGTATTATTATAGACGTAATGAGATCATCACTAATACCTTTCACAATTCGTAAACGCAGTATAGACTTGCGGGCATAATCGGCGTAAGTATTGAATTTGTCCGAGTCACTTGACATTACATCGAATAAAATGTTGGCCATGTCAACTTTCTTTACGCAAAGAGGTTTAAAATCAGATTTAAAATTACTCCACGAACGGTCAGTAGTGACCCATTCGTCTAGCCATGATCTAGCGTCACCTCTCAGACAATTAGCAACACGAGATAAACATTCGTCATCATTCCAAGAATTAGCAAGTTTAGCCCTGTCTACTTCTTGAAACCACATATCCACATCGTGGACATTGGGGTCAAAATTAGACACATAATATTTTTGACTACCGACTGACCTTAAAGCCTGAATGGCTTCCACAACTTGTTGCGTGCTGTTGCTAGCAGCAGGGCCAGCTGAACCTACCGGTTGACGCGTTTCCAACGCATCGAGCCGTGACACTATCGTGCGCCACGACCCTCTGCTGTGGCGTTCGTCGTCCCGACCGCGGTTTCGGCCGTTAGACTGATGGCAGCGGTCGCGATCGCGACTGTGACTTCGCTGGCAGTGATGAACACGATCACGGTTATGATCGCGGCGGCCACGGCTGTGACTGCGATCAGGATAGCTGTGCGGAGTGTGGCGTGACCAGCTCCGTGACCGACGACCTCGTGAGCCTCTGCTGCGTGAGCGTCGCCCTCGCGGGCTCCTTGTGCGCCGCCCACGTGAATGAGAGCGAGGCGGTCTATTCATTTTTCCTTAACTGGAACACAAATATAAATTAAAACGCACAATACAGCACAGAGGTTATGATTCTTCACGTGCTTTGCGGACGCATAAAAAAAAAACGATGACTAAAATCAGCCACTCTTATGTGGGAATGAAGAACTATCCCACTTCTGATTTTGGGAATCAGAAGTGAAACGGCTTTTTTAAAAACATAAATTTAATACAAAAGTGAAATAAATTATTGAACTAACAAATTTTAAACAATTTAAATGAATTTACAAATTATTCAGAAATGCACACAGCCTAACAAAATACGTCCGCATAGCACGGTGTCTTATGAAGCAAAAAGACCCGCGCACTGTTCTGCCTTGCTTATATAGCCGGTTCGCTGCTCGCCCCTCCAGTGTTGCCAGTAGCTGCTAACAGTATATTTACTACCTATCTACTTATTTCTTATACAACTAGCCTTTGCCGGGGCCGGCGTGATATTAATTTTCTTGAAAATTATTTATTATTTAAATTACCTACATATCTAGATTTTTGGATTTCTTGACCCATTCTCCCATTACCATGCGCAGTGAACCTTTATTAAATTGTAAGCTATGCAAGGGCAGACTCGCGAAGTATGTAGCTCGGAGAGCCACTAGTTTTTAGTACAAACGTGGACACACGACCATATTTTTCTAAACCCTGGTTTTGCTGACAGCAGGCTTCTTGACGCCAACCGACCTTAGCTATGTGTTTATTGGTAGTCTAATTACAGCTAATGAACCAATGATGGCTCAATTGCAATTACTACATGGACTGCTACGCTGGGGATCAATGGGTCGAATGCCGTGGGCTTGAGCTTCATATTGGTAGGGCACTTTGCGAACGCTGGCCTGGCTAGATCCACCCCTCAAGTAGAATATACATAGGACTCACACATTCCGACCTGTGCCGCCACGCCGTGCACACCTGTCTACAGCTCCGCCAGTATCTCCCAGTGAGACCGCAATAGTCCCCGCACTATTGCCGTCTCACTCGGGTCATCGTTCCGACGCTAGTTGCAGACCAGTGCCTTGGAATACGCAGTCCTGACGAAGTTTTGTTTTCTGTGCAGAAGCTGAGCAGCCACCGACCGCCGTGCAACGTGAGCTACGAGCTCGCCGTGCCGGCGCGCAAAGGCGCTCTAAGACGTCAGGCATTACCACCTACCCAAGTCCCTTGTTTCGGACGGACAACATCATATCGGGCTGGTGGTCTTGTTTTGACCGCACTTTTCGGTGCGCATTTCACCACTTTACTACCCGACACAACATAGTAACAGTCGCGTAACAACACACTTTGTGCTGTTAAGCGACGTCGTTCAGGCGTGGGGTAGCGTCAGCCAAACCCGTCTGAACGATCAAATCCGCCATTTGCTGCGGTCGCAGTGTGACACCCTACGGTGACAACGGCCACTGTTGTTGTTTTGGTTTAACCTTGCACCGTGGCCTTTCCCGCTTCACGGGTCAGCCGAAGCAAGCTGGGCTCCGGGATTACTGGCCTTGGGGTCGCCCCTAGTCAACCCCGGAGTAGCGCTTAGGAGCACCCCTCTCCGCCGAGAAAAAAGCTCGGAGAGGGTACACAACTAGGGCACACCCTAGGTACACACTCCCTCTCACACAGTGAGCTCACAAGGTGTGTGAGGGAATTCAAACCCTTGATAGGGCGTCCTGAGTATTCCCCTCAGGATGCAGTCCCGTCCCTCTAACGGTGAGGTGCAGGTCCTTCAGACCTTCGCCCTCCGCCACCCCGATCTATACGTTGCACATATGCAACTCCTCGAAGAGGAAGAGAATGCCCGCCTCACGGACACTCTCATCGCTCCCTCCGGGACTTCAAACCCGGAGGCCAGCGTTCCTCCCTTGACCCGATCCTATTCAGAGGATAGCCCTACTTCGCCCGCTCCCGGGCCCGACAATAGACGCACGGTGGCAGCCCCTCCCCGTGAACGGTCTCGCTCTCGCTCACCGATCGGGAGGTCAGCGAGTACCCGTCCCTCCTTCGCCATTGTCGAGACCGTTTCGGAATCCGAAACGGACATGGAGGTAGATCAGGCCGGCGCCTCACGCACGGACTCTGATTCCGATAACGACGGTTACACCGTCGTAGATCGCAAACGCAAGCGCGCGCCCAAAGCCGCTAGTTGCGCCACTTCCGCCCCTCCCGCCAAGGCACCCGCAAAGGCCCCCGCCTCCGGCAAAAAACCGACCCCCGCCCCGCGCCCCGCGTCTCCTCCCTCCGCTCCGGTTTCAACCGCCGCGTCCCCTCAGGACGCGAGCGCACGTCGCGAAAAACCGCCTCCGCCTTTGTTCATTCAGGACAAAAGCAAATGGGACATGCTGTCCCGCTTAGTTTCGGATCGTGGGATCCATTATACTAATGCCCGCTCCACGCAGCAGGGCATTAAAGTCCAAGTGCCCACTAGTAGCGACCACAGAGCGCTAACAAAGCTCCTCCGTAAAGAGAGCATAAGTTTTCACACTTATGCGCTCGAAGAGGAGAAAGTCCTTCGCGTTGTGATTCGCGGTGTGCCTAAGGAGATACATACCGATGCGGTATGTGACGACCTTAAAGCACAAGACTTCCCAGTGCATGCGGTTCACCGCATGTACAGCGGGAAGGACCGCAGTCCATATGACCTAGTACTCGTAGTACTAGACCGTACACCAGAGGGCAAGGCCATTTTTAATTTAAAAAAGGTCTGCGGCCTCTCTGGGTTAGACGTACAAGCCCCATTTAAAAATGGAAGTCCCTCGCAGTGTCACAACTGCCAATTATACGGTCACGCCTCCCGCTTCTGTTTCGCTCGCGCTAGGTGCGTCAAGTGCCTAGGCGATCACGCGACAGCGGCGTGCACTCGCACTCGGGACTCGCCGGACCCACCCAGCTGCGTTCTATGCGGTGCTCAAGGACATACCGCGAATTACCGCGGCTGCCCAAAAGCACCACGCATAAACCACAGGGTGGCAAGGCATAGGCCGACCCGTCCCTCACATGACCGTTACCAACGGGTCAGCCCTAAGCTGTCGGTAATACCTGCTTCACAGGTAATACCCGCGCCGCTCCCCGCCCGTAACGCATGGTCTAAACCACCCAGTATGGTAAAGACCATCACTCCCGCCCGCGCCCCGGCCCGCGCGCCCGCACCCGCTCCCGCCCGCGCCCCGGCCCCTGCCCGCGCACCGGCCCCGGCTCGCCCCGCGCTCCCGGCACCCGTTGCCAACTCCGTTCGCGCCCCTCCTCCCCGCGCCATTCCTCGGCCACAAGCCCCACCCATGCCGCTGATGGATGCCTCTCTTCAAGAGGACATCAAACTAGTCAGCGACCTGGCGATGTCTATTGACATCAACGAAGTCCGCGAGCTAGCGCACAAGATGCACTTCGCTCAATCCCCAGCGGACGTGATCCAATATACATTGGAACACGCGAATTTACTTAGCGCCCTTAAGCGCTTCGTTCCCCAGGCCCCTCCCCAGTACAACCACTATGGGTAGTACAACCGAACGCACGAAACCGTACTCAGTTTCGTTAGCGTCATTTAACGCTGACGGCCTCTTCAGACAACGTGACCTCGTCCACGACTTTTGTTGTACCCACCTTATCGATATCATATGCGTGCAGGAAACCTTTCCAAAACCGGGGAAGGCGAACCCTAGGTTTGCCAATTACAGAACGGTACGTGATGATAGAGTGAACTCCCGTGGGGGAGGCACTCTTATCTATTACAAAAGGTCCCTGCACTGCATTCCCCTACCTACCCCGACTCTTGTTAATATGGAAGCATCTTGTTGCCTCCTAGCTATGACTGGTCATCAACCTATAGTCATAGCATCCTGTTACCAAGCTTGCAAAAAGCCAATCGTCCGAGCTGACTTAGAAGCCCTATTCTCATTAGGAAGCGCCGTCATTCTGATTGGCGACTTCAACAGTAAGCACATCCTATGGAATTGTAACGTCAACAATCCCAGAGGTATTGCACTTGAAAACCTAATCGCAGAACTTAACTTTGACATAATTGCGCCCACTGAGCCCACTCACTACCCTTATATGGAAGACCACCGATCTGACTTGCTTGACATGGCACTATTCAGAGGCGTAACACTCCGGTTACGCTCCATAGAAGTGGTTCACGAGCTTCACTCTGACCACCGACCCATTATACTGCGACTAGGTCCCGACCCAACGACTGACCTCCCCCGCCCCACTAAGACGATAGTGAACTGGAAGCAAGTAGGCGATGCCCTAAAGGCTATCAGTTCACCGGACCTAGACAAGATCCCTGACGACATCCTGATAAAAGATGACGTAACCCTTGCGATCGATTCGTTCACCAATCACCTCTCCACCGTAGTAGGTGCATCCGCAAAGGAGGTCATAGTGCCGGACGACCGGCGCCTTGTCATTCCAGCGGATGTGAGACGATTGGTGACGGAGAGTAAAGCAGTGACCCGACATTACGACTCTTACCCCAGTAAAGAGAACAAAACTAAGAAACGCCACTTTGAACGCATGGTTCAAAGTCGCATGTCTGAGTTGCGTGATCAACAATGGGGCGATAAACTTTCAAACCTCGTGCCAAGTTATCATGCTTACTGGGACTTGGCGCGAGGCTTGAAAGGAAGTAACCATAACGACATGCCTCCCTTATACAGACCAGTCCCACTAGTCCCAGCGTTCTTTGACGAAGACAAAGCTGAGTGCCTAGCTGATAGCCTAGAGGCTCAGTGTTCCCCTAACGTAGATCACGTTGACCAAGCTCACCTCGATTCGGTGGATGCTGAAGTCGAACGTAAAAGCTCTGTGGTCACCTCTGAACTCCCACCAATCACCTTAGCGACTTACGCTGAGGTGGAGAGACTGATCAAGGCCCTCCGACCGCGCAAGTCCCCCGGTGCCGATGGCATCTCCAACAGGGTTCTTAAAACCCTTTCTCCTCCTCTCATCCATCTCTTAGTCAGCATCTTCAATGCTGCTATGAGCCACTGCTTATTCCCAGACACCTGGAAATGTGCAAATGTCATTGGCATTCACAAACCAGGCAAAAGCTCATCTGACCCCACCAGTTACCGCCCCATCAGCCTCCTCAGTGCCTTAGGCAAACTTTACGAGCGGTTACTTGCAAACCGTCTCCAGTCCCATGCTAAGGAACACCACCTTATCCCAGATGAGCAGTTTGGCTTCAGACCCGGACACTCATGCGTCCAACAGGTGCACCGCCTCACGGAGCACATCATTGAGGGCTTCAATAAGTACCCCAAACCCCAGACTACGCTAGCAGTCTTCCTCGACGTAGCGAAAGCTTTTGACAAAGTCTGGCACAACGGCTTGATCTACAAGCTATACCAATTTGGCGTGCCAGAACGTCTTGTGCTCATCCTACAAGACTTCCTTAAAGCCAGAAGCTTTCGCTATCGCGTGGAAGGCACCCTCTCCTCCCCCCACCCAGTCAGAGCCGGAGTCCCTCAGGGCTCCGTGCTATCACCTATTCTCTTTGCACTGTATACCAGTGACATCCCACGCTCTCAGCCCAAAGTATTCCTAGCCCAATATGCGGATGATACCGCCATTTACACCACTGGGTGGCATATCAACAGACAGTCCTATTTCGTCATGCAACGGGCCATCACCGAGATCGGTGACTGGTTCCGAAAATGGCGCATCGCGGTCAACCCAGCTAAAAGCACAGCTATGTGCTTTACTGAGAAGACACGCTCCCCTTACCCGAAACCGCTTATTTTGTTCGACGAACCCATTCCCTGGGTTCCTAGAACAAAATACCTCGGAGTCATCCTTGATCGTCATCTCACCTTTAACGATCACATAACAACCGTCCGTAACAGAGCGGCCTTCATAATGGGTCGCCTTGGTCCCCTACTTCGCAAAGAGAGTAAAATGTCTCTTAGTAATAAGAAGACACTTTACACTGCCTGCATCCGCCCCATCATGACTTACGCATCAGTAGTGTTTAGTCATGCTAGTGAGGCCCACCTTCATAAACTTCAAGTCATCCAAAACCGTTTTCTTCGTAATGCAACCGGCGCCCCGTGGTATATCCGGAACACCGAGTTGCATTGCGACTTAAACCTTCCCTCTCTAGCGCAGTTCAATAAGGACTGCGCCCGCCGATACTTTGATCGAGCGCCCCACCACCCGAACCCATTGGTTGTCCAGGCATCGAACTACTCGACTGCCTCTTCTATCCCTTTTTTCAAACCCCCCCGTCGCCGACCACGGCAGGTATTAGACGACCCGGATGACCCCATCGCAGCCATTACGTTGGCAGCTTTAGCGTTATCCGCAAGTCGTCGAGGTAAAATCCCCAGGTGTGAGGTAATCAGAGGTCACACAATCAAACACCGAGCTCGCCGGCGAGCTCGAGGCAAAAACAAGGTCACGATAAATTGCTCTCCAAATAGTCAAAGAGTATTATTCAGTAGGGCCCAATTGTGCAACACTGCAGTTGCACAGAGGCATTTTGCTCCGATCCCCCCCATGTCTCTCGACAGCGAGACAAGCCGAGGTCCGAACCACAGTGGTGCCCTTGAGCTCGCTGTCAACCCCTCCTATAGTAGCGGTACGTTTTCGGCGTCCGCAGGAGACGGAGGTAGAAAGCGCTTTTCGCCTTCTACGCCCGTCTCGGGAGAAGTGCCTTCGGCACTTCTCCCTCCCGGGCTATTGTAGGGCCAGGCCCTCGCCCAAAACCCGGTGGAGCTGGACGACCGCACAGGCGGTAGCCAGCATCTATGTCCTCCCTAAAAAAAAAAAAAAAAAATATACATAGGAATGTTCCCAAGTATCTAACAGCGTGGTCATAAAGGTAGTACTCGTTTTAGAATTAATGAATAGCTTCTTCCACTAACAGGCGATTTCGCTGTTTGTGATAAATAGCCTAGCTTTTATCACTAACGTAAAAGGTAATCAACAACCTTCCAGTTAATGATTGCGCTAAAATGGTAATGTGATCTGTTGTGCGTATAATATGCAGTTCCACGACCGTAGACGTTAGTAGTGGCACAGAAGAAACTTTCACGATAATCCGACTTGAAGCTCTCCTAACGGTGTGTTCCGGCAACTGTCCTGAGCCAGTTCATACATTAGGTTAAGCCTGCTATACTATTTCGACTTCGACAGTGCATTACAAACCTACTGACAAAAATAAAATCAAACAGTTCTTAGATTTTTAATTCAGGCAGCACTGTAATATTTTAACTATAATATATCAAAATTTCCTTGGTTATTCTCCGTAAACCAAGTGACCGTGCATTTTGTCTTGGAGAATAACCCAATGATATTGAAAACCATGGAGCCATTGAACATATAAATAAAGGTTGAAACGGCACTCGTACCTCCACCATGGCAATGTCAAATCAGGCAACATCTCCTGGTTGGGTCTCAGTAGTGTACATATGTGCTTTTGTATGCTTGTCTTCCTATCTTTCTCTTTCATTAAAACTTATCATCTACAACGGAAGTGAAACTGCGTGTTTTACATGATTTTGTAATCGTTTTCTCCACATTATATTGTTGTTATATTAGAGTGCCTCACTTTCCTTTTTTTTAAATAGATGAATCTTAGCTATACGAGTATTTGTCAGTAATTGTTTTACGATACAATCACGAGACAATACCTATCTAAGAACAAGAATCTAGTCTGAGCACAGTTCAATACCTGACTTTGTGTAGTCTAACAAAGATAATTCAACCGTAACTCTACAGATAATGGATTTACACGACAAAAACATAAGTACATGTACATGTATACAAATAGGGTAAGGTGATTAAGGAGTACCCACTCAAGCTTCACAGGGTTAAAACAAAAAAATTAATAATTTATTCTTCTCAGTTTTTGTTTAAATCGAAATTTAAGTACGAGGAAAAACTTTTTATACATAAAAATAATCACGCCTCTTTCCCGTAGGGGTAGGCACAGACCACAGATTTCCACCTGCTACGATCCTTACATATCTCTTTCGCTTCATCTATACTCATCAATCCTTTCATACATAAGCGTCGGTTTAGGGTACTCCTGACCTGGCCTTTTTTCAGAACATCTTCAATCTAATTTCGGAACGTTCGCCTAGGTCTTCCCCTTCCAACACTTCCGTTCACTTGTCCCACGTATACCTGTTCAGTCAATCTCATTTCATTCATTATCTTTAAAAACTTTTTATCTTTATGTAATTTTTCGTACTACTAATGTATTTTAAAAACATGATCAGAGTGTAAATTTTTAAAGTTCCGGCTGTTGCCCCGGGCGGGACCCGATCCAAAATCACTTTATTTTTTTATTAAACAAAATTACTTAATTTGTGTTGTAAACATACAAGGGCAATAATGTGTCAGTACATTTTAAGCTATGAAACCTAGTAATCCCATACATTATATTTATTTATTTACAGGCTAACCTACAATAACTGGCTCTCAAGGACAGCTTCCGGAAAACACCGTTATATGTTTGGCGAAAGATTTTCTACTTGAGGGTGGTAGCTAGCCAGGCGAGCGTTCGCAAAATGCCCTATCACCACACTAATCTTGGCAACAAATTAAATTTACAATAAAAATTGTATTGTTTTCATACTGAAGCACTAACTTATTACAATCATTATACTCTCAAACAACTTTTATACATAAAATTTACAAATACAAACAGTCTTTATAACATAAAAGTTATATAATTATACTAGGACTCTAGTGGGTAGGTATTTCTTTAATCCAAACGTAGCGAGTGAAAGAAAGAAGTTATTGTTCCCAAAATATTCCCGACAAACTACGGAAAAGCATTGTTCCGTAAAAAACGAGAATAAACTCTCCGGATATGACGAGGAAATGAATTTCTGCTGAATTTTCTTTTTTGTTAATATGAAATTAGGATCACAATGGTATGTCCACGCCCAATTTAAGAAATGGACGAAATACGAATATGCCATTACATATTATATCGATGTAACATAATCATCGTCTCGCCTTTGTGTAGAACATGAACACTATGAACAGGTAGGAAGACATTTCTATACACCGACGTTTTGTTTGGTCCTAGGTAAAATTGAGCGAGCCTATTGCTATCTACCACAGAAATAGACTCCGGAATAACACTGTCCTTTTTTCAAACCCTATACAAATTCAAAATACTTAATTGCATAATGAAGACATGATATGTTAATTGGTGAAGCCCTGCCTTTTGCTTTAGTTTACACTATGTTGCTAGAGTTTACGCTGTATTTCAAAAGACAGTGTCTTCCTTGAAAGAGGTACATTTGCAATAAAATACGGAAACAAAAAAACAAAGAAGTCTGGTAAAAAAACATTATTACAATAATAAATATATTATGCAGTCGGTATAAATATATGTATATAAGGATATCCTAAATATGTTTATGTTGTAAGTGTACGAAGAAATATATGTATATTAATGTATATAATATATGCTTATCAGTACTATCAGTACTTCAGTACTAATATTATAAATGCGAAAGTAGCTCTGTCTGTCTGTCTGTTACGCTTTCACGCCAAAACTACTGGACCGATTTGAATGAAATTTGGTATAGAAATAGTTTGAAACCCGGGAAAAAACATAGGATAGTTTTTATCCAACTGCGCAAAAAGAGGTTAATGTTTTCGCGATAGCCGACATACGAGCGGGCGGAGCCGTGCCCGAAAAGCTAGTGACATATATATGTATATTATTTTGTGTTTTATTTACGAATAACTTGTCAGAACCTCATGAATCAAAAGCAGCGTTTTACACACACGCGAACGAACAATGTCAACTTGACTACATAGGAAATTATTATTATGTTTTAGCATTTTTCTTGAACACTGATTTATTTTCAGTTATCTGGTATTTATAAGAAAGTATTTCTGACAATAAAAATTACATAACACCATACCTATACCTGCTTTACATCCTCGAGAGCCAGTAATTCTTAATTCTAGACTAGCCTGAACAACATCTTCGGTCACATCATCACTTACCATCAGGTGAGAAAGTGATCAAAGGCTATCTATCAGCAATAAAAAAAACATTGTTTAAGCCCTAATACATTAATTAAGTTACGGACATCAAGCCAAACACAATTTTTACACAATTTGCCTACACTTGCGTTTGTGGCAAAAAAGGCCCTGCGGTCGCATTTTTTTTTAAATAAGCAAGCATTCGTCCGAGGCATCACTGGCGAAAGGTGACAGCGCGGTCGTCGCTGGAAAAATACAATTTACACAGTGAGCTTCTTTGCTTCTTTGTTGTATCTAAACGCGACTCTTTCCTTTTTCTCAGTTGGGGCTCAGATAAAGAAATAGCTATACGACTTCATATACATGTTTTAATTGTACGACGATCTCTTGTAGATCACGTAGTCGTGTAGAATAGGGATAAAATCATGTATCCGAGCTACTTCCTATCTCAGACAACAAAAAAACCAGATATAGCAAAACGATGATAAAGTGAAGCCAAAAAAAATGCTATTATCATACTTTTTCTACCGTGGGGGCGTTGCTGTTGTTTATGGTATTCTATCCAGGCAGCTAGAATACCATGAACAACAGCAACGCCTTCCGAGGAACTGCTTATAACTATAGTATGCTTTTTTGCTTCACTTGTATCGTGCTCCAAGTTCCGTCAGAACGTCAATTCATATGAACTGACACTGCCTCTAAAAAATAACGTAGCATGTATAAAATATAAATCCTATATAGATTCGGCTCTGCTCTGAATTAAGAACAGGGACCTCGCCGTGTAATATTATTTTGCTGAACAGGGCCCTCGCTGTGTAATATTATTTTGCTCCCTTGTAATACAATCTACAATGTCCAATGCATAACAATTTTGATACTAACTAATTAAATAAAGAACAAGCAATATTCATTAGAACACGGCCGCTGCCTAAATGGACATACCTAAAAAACTCAGCTCGAATTTGCGTACGTTTTAGTTAAAAATGCTTATTTAATTTCAGTGTTATTTTCTTCATTAGAAGGGCGGGTTATTTTAATGGAACGATGTCTCGCCTCGTCTTTTGAGTAGAAAGGGGCCACAATGCGCTGGGAATTGCATTTTATCCTCCTGTTATTAAGAAGTGTGTACAAAGGCGGACAATTGCAACGATAACGAATGAGAGGGGATCGGAAGGAGCTTTGTGCAATCAGCGCGATTTATACGAGACGACCGGCGACGTGCCGCCAGGACTCTTGGACGAGGGTAATTGTGATAACTCGGAATTGCAGACGGATCTCCAAAAACGTGCTTGCAATCGTGATCGCTGTCCGGGGGAATCTCGGTGATATTTTATGTACGTGCCCACATGAAGTCGTCTGAGCGTTTTTTGTATTTTCGTCTGTTAGCTGATCCTGTTGTATACTGTTGCTGTTGTAGTGTATTCTGTCTTTCACTAGAGAGATCTTTCATTGTGCTTTTTTCAGAGAACTTTAATTTTAATAGTATGCCATAGGCTCGAATTTATTATGATTAGATCCTCAGAATTTTCATTTCTAACCCTAATGTTAAAGTTCCATATTTGTGTCTGATCTCTGTACATGTTTTTTGTAAAAACATTATTCTTATTTTTAAACTGATATTAGGTTGATATATACCTACATCGAAAGTTAATTTAGCAAAGGTAAGTATATTAGGCATTTAATTTGGGGGTATAATAGATTGATGGATAGAGTGAGAGATATAGGATAACCAGAGTTTACAAGAATATAGGATCTGTAAATGAATTCGAGTCGACATCGCCTTAAGGCTACCTACAATTTATTGCAAGGAGTAGGTATAATTTATTTACGACAGCATATAACAAGCTTTATATACATTAGCACAATGAAATTACACAAAGAGTGTGACAGACAAAAGCGGCCGCTTCCGTTTTAAAGTGAAACTTTCATCTAATTTACTTGCAGTTAGAAGTTACACCAGGGAACAGGTACAAGATGAGCTCATAATCAGCTACATGCCACCGCTAGGACACAGCGCAGATGAATAATTAATTTAACCAGCAATAGCTGAGAGAAGTAGTTAAAAACATCGTTAAGCACATTGTCGGAGGCGTTTAAGTCGGCTGAAGTGAAAGTTTTCACGTTAGGAATACTTGAAAAGTCCATTACACGGTTGACGGCACCGACGTCGACCTTACTGCGCGGAGTTGTTTGTAATTACACAGACATAGCCCGAGATTTCATTTAAACTTTGTGACAGCGCCACCCGGTGACGGCTCTTGCAATTGTTAACTTCTTGGAAAATATTATTCCAGCCAGTGAACCCAGTGGCCATTTCAAGTCACCGCCGGCGGGGACGGAGAACGGTGATCAAAGGTGAAAGTTTGGTAGCTTTCTGTGGAAACTTAAGGGCTGCTGGAAGAGATTATCTATTTCTTGATACGGGTTAGAAATGCGAATTTCTAAAGATTCTATTCATTTCAGATGTTCCATGGTTTAATATTAATAAAAAACTATATCCACCATATACTTAGGTATAAGCATAAGAAACAGTAAATACTTTTTTCGGTAAATTAAATATAACTAAAAACAAACAACTTATCCGATATTGATGAAATTGAAATACTCTAGCCAACAAAACGGGTTAGTGGCATACGCACCCAATGTCAACTCCCCCCGTGTCAGTTGCCCACGATCTCAGTTCCCCCCGATAAATTTTGAGCGAATATTTTTTGTGATTTGTACTGTCAGCAGGGAAAGTGTATTTAAAGTTATTTAAAAAAAAAAGAGGGCACACAAGTTTAGGTTGGTTGGAAGAGATTTTTGTCATAGATAAGCTTACTTTGTAAAACTTATAATAAGAACTTACTGTATATATTGTGCCAGTATAAGAATAAATAAAGAATTATAAAAAAATAGAGGAAAGACTGATTTTCTACGATCTTTTATTAATTTGATAGTTTCATTGTAAATATCAACAACAATATTAACATTACAGCAGGCAAAAACAGCATTTATAAATCACTTAAAATTGTACAAAGTATATAAAATGAACAATATTAAACACTCAATAAAAGGAAATCAACAATCATAACATTTAAAATAACTAAGAGAAAAAACTAAAAGTTAGATACTATAAAGGGTTAAGTATGATATTGCCGTTTTGTACTGAAAAATTTAAATTGTTTTTTTTTTTCATTGAACATTTTTACTTAATTAAAATACCACATACCATCACTATCTATAAATTGCTGCCATCTAATAAGAATGTCATCAATGCCTTTGCGATAGAACTCTGGTGATCTAGATTCGACAAACTGTGTGAAAACATTTTGTACTGCCTCCTGGGAAGAAAACTTTTTATCACATAGAAAATTGACCGAATCATGAAAAAATACGGAGGGTGACGATTGGTTTCTAATCGCAATTCCTGTAGAGTTAAAACGGTTTCTCGTGCTGTATGAGGTCTCGCGTTATCATGAAGCAATAATGGTGAAGATCGATTCATGAGTCGGGGATGTTTCATTAATAGTTTTGCAATCATTGTTCGGAGTTCGGTACGGTAGACATCTGCCGTTATTGCTTGACCAGATCGGAGAAAGCTATAGTGAATAACACCATGCTGAGACCACAAAACAGTAACCATTGCCTTGGTAAGCTTTGCTTTAGGACACTGTTGCGGTTATATTTTTTTATTTCTCTTACAATAAGGTTAATGCGATAATTCTGTTTTCATCTTTGATGTAATCAAACAATACAAGGGGCTTACATTTTGCGGGGATTAATATATGAAGTGGTTCCTTGAAATTTGTTATTGGAACTTTCAAATCTTTGCTATGCTTTCTGCATAATGTGTTTTTCACCCTTCTGAACGCTGGAATGTCTAAAGTACAACATATTTTAATTTTGAAAAATTTCAAAATACGCCTTTCAAAAATTATTTGCACTGATATATAGTTTTTGCATAATTCTGTTTTCCCTTTCATCTGTGTTTCTGGGTGCCGACTATTGTTATCAGTAACCCAAATTTTATAATTTGTAAGAAATGCGCTGGACTGAATGGTGATTTATAGTTAAACCCGTCAGAATTGAAAGATTACGAGAACAATAGAATTTCATTCATAGTACCGGCAGTCCCGTTTCCCCGATATAATACCTAGCTAGTATGCATACATTTTAAATTTTGAATCTTGCATTTTAATAACACAATTGTATGTGTTATTAATACGCAAGATATAAAAACCATTCGAAACAATTGACTAAATATAATTTTAGCAATAATGATATTGAAATAAATATATTATTATCAAGAGAAACTCTTTTTTGCTAACGGTATATTTAATATATGGTAATTATTTCTTTCAAACAAATTTATCGGGGGGAACTGAGATCGTGGGCAACTGACACGGGGGGAGTTGACATTGGGTGCGTATGCCACTAACCCAACAAAACAGAATCATCTGGTAAAAATATGCGTTAATAGCTAATTGCAAAAAAATATACGCGTCAGCTTTAGAGCCTCAATGTTCCATTTTTTTGAATGGTCGGTTAAAATGCAAAATTTTAAAGTTAAAAGGTTATGAAATTATATATATAAAATTTTAAGAAAAGTATTTTGAAGGTTTTTAAGATGCCGTACCCAAAAAGGTAAGACGGAGCCTTATTAATGAGACTCCGCAGTCTGTCGTCTGTCCGTTTGTCTATATTTCACAGGGTCTCTAGCTCGTAGACAGAATGTTTTACAAGCGCGAGGACTAGTGTTGGACTTATCAGAGGGATCCAATACATAAGAAGTTAGCCAAAAATAAAAGTAGTTGAATCTGGAATTTTGTCTGGAAACGGAATAACTAAAACGAGGCCTGACTTAGACTAGATCAGTTTTTTCTTTTCTCTACATTGAAATGACCAGTTTATTAGGAGATCGACAAATTTAAAATTAAACTCCCGCATGTATTGGTTACTTATATCTGGACTGGTCGACAGATTAATCTAAACTGATATGACTATGTTCCCAAGTATAATCTACCATTACAATATTGCCGAAAAGCGGAAGTCAGTTTAGCTACTAGAAAAATCGGAAATAGAAATGGATTCGAGTCAATTGCCTACCACGTAAATATCAGTGATGCGCCGTGGAAGTCTAATAAATTGCGGTAATAAATCGCTAACGAAAATACATAGTTATAGACTTGGCATCATATTGCCAAATAAGAAATTACTTTAACAAAGTGGAGAATTCATTATAAAATATAGTTATAGAGTAAATTATCACAATAGCTAACAATCAGTACTTCAGTACTAATATTATAAATGCGAAAGTAACTCTGTCTGTCTGTCTATCTGTCTGTCTGTCTGTTACGCTTTCACGCCAAAACTACTGGACCGATTTGAATGAAATTTGGTATGGAGATAGTTTGAGACCCGGGAAAAAACATAGGATAGTTTTTATCCGACTGCGCAAAAAGAGGTTAATGTTTTCGCGCGATAACCGACATACGCGCGGGCGGAGCCGCGCCCGGAAAGCTAGTTTGGTATAATTATGGTACAGACTATAAAGTTTTTTTTTTTTATTTTTTTTTTTGTAATAATAATAATGTTTATTTCAGTAACCAGAAAATACACAAATACAAATTAAGCGACCAGAGATTCCTTTTAAGTTTGTCTACATAATAACATTAGGTACAGACATTTTCAAAATAACAGACCAATAATTTGTTTCCATAAGATGCCTTGTCTTAATAACTATTATATAAGATTCAGTGCAATAATAGCATGACTTTTTCTTGATTTTATTATTTTTAGCCTAAAGGCTAGCCTTTGACCACTATATCACCTGATGGTAAACGATGATGTGGTCGAATATTTTGTTCAGGCTAACGTAGAATTACTGGCTCTCAACGACAGTCGTAAACACATACACCGTTAGGCGCTTAGCGAAAGATTTTCTACTTGGGGGTTGTTACTCATGGCATTTGTAAAATGCCCACCATATACCACCATGCTATAATGACTACCATCCTAAGACAATAACCACGTGCTCCGAAGCACGAATACGCTCCTCAGTAGTATTGCCAGTAGCGGTCACCCATCCAAATCGTAGCCGCAATGGACGTTGCTTAACTTAGCTAATCGGTTACGCACAACGCAAACTACGCAAAAGCGCTTCTAACTCACTTCTGACTATTATTTTTGCCGATACGATTATATTTAAAATGAAATATTGTATTATTAGTAATAAAAAGGTAACTTTATTTTCATTGACATCGTGACACGGAGAACATAGCTATAAGGCTCCATCTAAGATGCAGCCTCAAATAACAAGTTACGAGTTCTTAGAAGAATCATCTACATAACAGCCTCTAAGTTTAAAACGACTTATATATACCTACAGCGCTATCTGTTTATCATGCCATCAACTAGTTACCTACCCAACTTAGTTTCATCAAGCAAGACTAAGCTCAACGTTACTAAGGTTTGGAACTGAGCAACTGAAACTGCCTTCAGGGTATGAATATGTAGAAGACCGCAGTTGTCGCCACAAACTTCAATATGCATGAACTGCTAACTTATTAATTCACTATACAACTATATCCTATGTATGGAGCTTATACTAGTCAGCTTTTGGTGATTACGTTACCACTTTTGCCGGTGGCTGCAGGCCTGGAATTAATTATACTTGATATGAATGAATACAGTTAATTACATGCGTGCCACCGATTACAAAAGAGGACTATGAAAAATCGAACTAGAATTATCGTCCAGATCGATTAATCTCGGCAGTGGTGAAGCACTCGTAGCGAAATTTTCTTAATTTTTACTACTGAGCGCTTCCGTGCTTCGGAGGGTACGTCACCAACGGTGTTCCGGCAGCTGTCCTTGAGACCCAGTAATTCTAGGTCAGCCTGAACAACATTTTCGATCACATCATCACTTACCATGAGGTGAGATAGTGGTCAAAGGCTAGCCTATAAGCTATAAAAAAGTGGATTTACAGAGATTGTAAAAAAATCTGCTATATTATCTATGCTATAACTGTACCACAAATCAAGTTCACCAAAAAATGTACCTGCTCTTTTATGAGCATTATCTTTTACCCAAAGGGTAATGAGACCTATAATTTTAAATTTGCTGTCTCTGTAGCTCGTAAATGGAATGCGTTACAAACCTGAAAATTATTAGTTAATACTGTACAGAACCGGAACCAGTAGGGTCAGGTCTGACTATCACTTGGCTGGACTTGACTTTTTGTTCATTTGAACATAGGTTTTTACCAGCGGTATGCCTTTAACATACAACAGTTCGTGATGTCTCGCGACGTGACGTATGGGGGTGGGGGACGCATTAATCTAAATTAATTTTTTTTTAAATGTACAAGATTTATTACAATATTAGAAGATTTTTTTGTGTATATCTATAAAAAAAAGTCAGAAGAATGCAAGGTATTATACTTATCATTGCTGTGCGTGTCATGATTGAAGTCATAGAAAATCGATTAAAGATTGTACCAAAATTAATAATATTATTATTATATTATATATAATCATTTATTCAGCAAGCAAATTGTTTTACAATCTTAAAACTTAATTCACTACATACAAGTGTTAGTATAAATATAAAATTAAATGTTTTTGGACTCTGTTCTCCACACTAAGATTCCCTGTGTCGTGGAGATCCAGTTCTTAATAGCATGAATTTATATAAGTATAACGTTTCAAGTGCTCATTTTAATAACATTTCTTATAACTAATGGATATGATATGCAATTCAGTAGCTTGGGCAATCTTTCTTTTAGATAGTTATGCATTAAAAATTTTGTTTGTCACAATATGATGTCATCTAGAGTAACAAGATTATTATAGTTTAAAATTGAAATATATACATTAACAATATTTATTAATTCAACCTATTTTGCGAAACAGTTAATTGCGTAATATTTTAACAATAAGGGTTCGACGCAGATTTGAGTAAAGTGGTGAATGTGATGTGTATAAAAAGCTATTATTTATCTATTTCCATGATTTGCTCGTTTTCGTCGTAATTAACAGATGATGACCATTGTATAAGGACTGTTTTGCACTGACTTCGATATTTAGTGTTCTATTAGTTTGAGTGTACAGATATGGTGCAGCCCAACAGTAGACACGTCGATAGAACTCGAAGTAACTAGAACTAGTGTCTTCGTGGAACTTTCCACCGAATGTGTCGGCGACAGATGATGAATTTGGTATGTGCAATTTTATGGAATCTGAGAATAAGAGATACGGTATATAACTGCCTTACTCTGAGACTACTTACGAGAGAATTGACTAACAGTTATGTATATAGTTTAATTGGTTTCAATTAATGTTTTTTATCTTTTTTATGTGTTTATAGCATTAGATTATTGTATAATGTAATAATTTTTAAAGTAGGTATAGATACAGCACAGAAATATAATTTTGTAATTTTACGATGTAATATAAGCATTGACATACAATTACTGTAGGTATCAATTATATACATTCAAATGTATTAATTGTTCTGATATTATTATTATTTTAAATTTGTACGTACACACAAAGTTTATGAACTTTGCACGTTTTTGCCTCGGCATGATTTAGTTTTTTGATATATTTAGGTTGTGATAAAACGAAAAAACATAAATCTCTGATTTATCTTCATACACGGGAGTGGCAGAATATTGCATTGTTCCATAAACCATGACTTGTTTAAAGCCCCTTTTCAATTTCAAAAACATGACTTGCCCAGTTTAACAATCTTCATGAAATTTCTAATTAAATAAATGATTATATTATATTCTATTCTATTTAAAGTTATCTTTGTAAAATTAATGACAAAACATTTCATTTTAAATATGCCTATAACAAAATTTAGGAAATATCGGTAGATATGGTATTTTTCAATTAAAACCTTTATTAACAACCCACTACAAACTAAATATAGCACCACAGCTACTCGTACTACAAATAAAGCATTGAGGCAGTTCAAAAGCTCCTGCCCACTACCAGATAGCAGCGTAGCCAGCATTGCCCCGTTGGATTGTAATGCAACAAATCCTCAGTTCGATACCGAACCATTTACCATATAAAGTATATACAACTTCCTAAGAAGTTCAACAAGCCATAACTTCGAAACAAGGGCAGGTAACTTCCTCACTAGCGTACCACTAAATATCTACGTCACCCGTCTTAGCACAAAGTTTCTCTCTAATAATTTTAGAAAGTTCTTGTTCAATTTATGTGTAAAATATAAAAATGACGATCTACAATAAAATAGTATATGAGTACAAGTGAGCTAAGTTGCTCATTATACACGATGCTGTGGGTTGCAGCCCGAGCCGTAGGCGCAAGTTGCTCGCGAGTTTTAAACGCATTTTTCAACACCCTTGCGAGGAAAAAAAATAAATTGCACAAACGCGATACAAACAACAAATTATGGAAAATAGCGCGCAAGCTTTTTTTTTTTGCGCGCGGCAAGTGCACGGTCGTTGCGCGTTGATTACATATAAACCTCTTTGTTGATAAAAATCTGTATTACCCGATTAAATTGAAAATGCCCTGTTTATTCGCTTATAATTTGCAGTTAGGTACTAACTTAACTTGGTAGGGATAAATTACCCGGTCAAATTGAAAATACCGTTCTGTTGTTTTAACCATCGTATAGGGTTTGTTATATATATATACTAAAATCAAGTCTAAATTTAGCAATTACAAAAATAAAATTATGACATTTTATAACTGTACAAGTCAATGAGCAAGTTTATTTTCTTATCCTGTCATGCAGGACTGAGTACCTATTCTAAGTACCTGAACTAGAACTATAGGTACTTAGTCACCTAACTACCGATAAATATTGGCTTCCTTATTAGTTATTAAAAATATTTTATCGGTGTACAATTTAAATATCTGGAATACGTGCAAGGCGTGGGTTAACACTAAAGAAAAATAATTATTAATAGTAATATTTTGCTCTGTTTAAAATATTTTAAGTTATTTCTGAAGATCCGCTTTAGATTTCTCATCGGAAGTAGCTCGAAGTTAGTAAAAACTAAATTGCACCAGATAGGTACCACAGGTACATTTTAATTGAACCTAGCACGTCATCAATCAAAAATTGGTCCCAATTAAAATTCGCGCGGTTTAAGTGGCACACCGTGCACCTAACGGCAAAATCCGGGTAGTATAAGATCAAACCGCATGATAGCTGCAGTTACTCTAATTTTCAATAAAATTATGCGAAAATCAATAGAATTCCAGTAAATATAATTACATTCATTCAATACCTACCTAAGTTTAAATTAATCCAGTGATTTTTATATAGTTAAGCATGTCTTAAAACTTTGACAATATTATTACTTACAGTTTATTATAAGATTACACAGAATGTATTGTGTTCATAGGCTAACCAACGATAAGCTAAATTTATATAAATTAATACGTACACAGATTTAAATATTTTTAATTTAATACGTAGTTACATTATGACGTAATAAACGTTAATGCTTACCGAAATTAATAATAGGTAGTAAAAAGAAAAAAAATTAAGTAGAAATTGACTATTGAGATACGATTTTATAATTTTTTTATTCAGCGTCATAGCAGTGGTCATTAATACAGAAAATGAAATGAAACTATTCGATTGTCACATTTTATTATCACGGCCAATTTTCACTGATTTTTCTACACGTTTTCAAGTTACTACTTGAACCTTGAAACTAATGAATGGCTAAGGACTGCCGCGCAGCAAGTCCATGATTCAAATACCGCCGTGGGCGTTTCTCTGTATGTTTTTGATGGTAATTTTGCAAATGCCTGCCTGGCTATCTGTTACTACTTTGAGGAAGAAAATCTATCGCCAGGAGCTAAAGATGTGTTTCAGCAGGTATCCAGAGCCAGTACCTTCAAGTTAACACAGTTGATACTTTCGACCACAATATCACTTACCATCAGGTCGTCAAAGGCTAACTTATCAACAATAAATAAAAGACTATGTGGTAATCATAGTCGTAGAATGATTTTGTGTAGCGTACCTACCCGTCAAACAAAATTTGCATTAATTGCATGGTTTTCGTGTACTACATTAGCTTCTTTTTTTTAAATCATTGCGCGCTAAAAATTAATATAAAAAAAAGAATCAAAAAATACATTTGATTTCCACCTGTTACATAATAATCGACGCGAAAATGTTTTATGTGTTTATAGTGATCTAATATAATAATGATCCTACTAACTATTCTGTCCAACTAATAGATGTGTAAAGAGAATTATTTTGTGTACCTAAGTACAAAAAATCTAACGTCCTTAATTATCACATAGGTAACTTTCTTTTTATCTTGATTTCATTCGTAGTTCACGAGTGAGGGCGATATACGATACGAGTACCATGCGTGTGAAGCCACCTATATTAGGTAATATTTTAGACATAAGTAAAGTTGGACTTATTCTGTCAGTCAGTCTACCCTTGAGTAGTTCAGTTAGATAAAAGTAGGCAACGCATCCACAGTACCAAAAGTATTGCAGTTGTAGCATAAGCGATGGTAACCGCAAAACATAGGTGGAACGCAATGCTTTTTGCCGCCTCGTCACATAAAAAACGTCCGGACGCCTATATTTCTGCAATATTACACGATTTCAACCCTTTGAAACCCTTTTATTTATTATAAGGTAGGTTCTCGTAGAAGATATTCTCGCGAAAACTTATGCTTAGTACAAGTTATTTTTGTTATAACTCACATGCAACTTTTAAGCTCTAATTTCAGTATTTTAGCCGAGGGACGCGGGATTAAATGTCCCTAAAGATAAAACTTAGTGCTTAAAAAAATTTAATATGTTATATTCGACTTGCATGCAGCTTGAAATCATTATATACTTAGTAATTCAAATAGTGTTATTGTCGCACATTATGGTATTAGATCTTACACTATCTGTAGTACCTGCAGTTCAGATTCTCCATGTGAGCCTTAGTTTTAGGTGGTTTTATAGTTTAATTAATTTTTGGAAATGAACGTTGATACCGCCACATCATTATTTCGGGTCCTTGGGAGAGAATCAAAACTAGTCCCTTCAATCATTCAAATACTTGTTTTATGTTTTGCCATTTAGGTATAGTATATTTATATTACATAGATAGCTATTACAAGTACCCGTATGTTTTAAATACCTAATATACATCCATCTACTTAGAACGCAAAAAAAAAAGTTATCAGCTTGCTAACCCGCCCGCATCTTTCTCCGTGCGGACTTTTGTTAGAAGTCGTCTTTTTTATTGTATCGTGATGGCAGGCCCACGTTAATGCAACATCGGCAACATCTGCTTATAAGACTTTCAGTTCGGCGGAAGTGGCAATAGGATAGAAGAATTTTATTTTGACACGGGTCTGAGTCTTTAAACCACTCAATTCTGGAATTCCTGGATATCTGTAGTATACAACATTTTATCAAAATCCGTTCAGTAGTCTTCGCGAGATTGAACGTTAGTTAGATAGAGCTTTAGCGTATTTAATTTCACTGGGTAAACTAAGAGTTTAATTTAATATATGACCTATATTATGAGCCAAATCGGGACTCGTTCCGAAAATTGAGTCGCATCGCGAGGTGGCGGTCGTTGGCGGTTACAACAACGAGCACTGACAATCATTCAATCAAATTTGTTTTTTCTACTAATATATAGTCCTTTAGGATTAATTCGTTGTTTTGAATTCGTAAAATTTTCATTTTTCAGCCGTTTTAAAAGCCTTCTTGGAATTCCTTAACGATAATGAATTTTCACTTCTCTCTTTTTGTCTCTTAATTGTGAAACGAATAAAAAATAATCAACATATAAATAATATGAATAATATATTATATTTTTTATATTATGATGTGTAAATATATTAATTACCTCCGAAACTTAACCTAAAATTTTAGGTAAGTATCTACCTACCTAAATTTTATCGAATTATCTTTTTCATAAAGGCGTAGAAAAACGTTAATTGGTAGGTATATTAAAGAAACTCATTTTTCTTAGTAAAACATATACAAAATATGGTTAGCTGTTAAAGGTTGAGGTAGATAAGCCCAGGTAGAGCCCTAATTTCCTTCTCTTAAATAAAAATTTTTCAACTTCAGCTGAACAAACCCTATTACCATGATTAATGGGGCAGTGTCCTAATTAGGACAGAAGACGTCAATCAATTAAACTCCGTTGGGAGGTCCAAAATGAACGGTCGATTCTGGATAGGGTCATCCATCTGGCGTCCCAACTTAATTCTGGATCGACGGAACGTTTTCCTTGCAGATGGGATCGATTGAAACGTATTGCTACAGAAGTGGGGACTTTTTGTATCGAATACCGTACACTGTACATTGTAATGCTGTGTTTGGTTTTATATTGGTGCAAGTCAGTCTTTGAACACAATTACGTGCCTAATATCACCACTGACATTAATACGAGGTACGAAAAGCCGTCCAAAAGTCACAGACATACTACCTAACTAAATGACGTAGAAATTGATACATGGACTACCTAATATTTTTATTTTAGTTTTTGTATCTTCATTCCGGCAGCTTCCGGCTTTCAGGACCCATTCTACGCTAACCCTTCTATTTTTTTCATATCTGATAGTCTAGCCTTTGACCACTATCTCACCTGATGGTAAGTGGTGATGTGTCGAACATGTTGCCGGAAAACACCGTTAGGTACTAGGCGACAGATTTTCTACTTGAGGGTGCTCGCCAGACGGGCATTCGCAAAAAGACCTACCACCATGCTATAATGACTGCCATCCTAAGACAATAACTGGGACCGACGGCTCAACGTGCCCTACGAAGCACGGAAGCGCTCATTGATAATGTCACTAGCTGTCACCTAAACACCAATATATACGACCATATCATCATATACCATCCGATGAGATTCTGATCAAAGGCTAGTCTAAAATCAAGTCACTCATAGGCGAATAATGTACCGACTTATCAAGTACAAGATATATATATAGGCGTCATTATATCATAAATAGAGTACCAACCTAAATAATACAATAAACGTCTGTACTGCGCGTCATTGATAAAAAAACAAATACCGACTTATAAGGTACAATCTACGGATATCGGAATGACGTCTTTGGTAAACGAAAAATGGCTGGCCCTAAAACGACCAAAATCAGACGTCATATAGATACCAGAGACGTGAATTTGATACCTGGGGCCCTCAGGAGTTTGGCGATAGATTTCCTTGAGGCTGGTACCTAGGTAGGCGGGCACTCGCAAAATGCTATTCATGCATAGCCATTGCCACTATGCCAACACTGCTTCATTAGGCAATAATTTGACTAATATCTCAGCTGTTGGTAAGTAAAACAGAAAGGAATAACAACGCTCGTAGATAATCAGCACAATTTATTATTAGTAGTTTAGTTAATTAAATTTAGTTTTTGGACAGAGTTTTAGCTTAACTTAGTGCTCAGTTTAGAATGCCCGCAAAAATGAGCTCCCGGCTTATTTAAACGCTTCCCCCCAACCACAATCAGGCACGGTCGCTAGGGCGGAGAAATGACGTCACTGCCTGTCTACAACAGCAATAAGTAAGCTGTTATTCGTGGTTATGATTGTGGCGGTAGTTTTGACTGTGTGACTGGCGTGGCTTGCAAGGCTTGGCTGTCAAAGTCAAAGTCAAAGTCAAAATCATTTATTCAATTTAGGCGTCTACGACGCTCTTATGAAGGTCAATTACAAATTTTAATATTGAAATATACTACATTGTACTGCCACGTTCAGCAAACAAAAGTTATAGAGCCACTGCGAGAAGAACGGGCAAGAAACTCGGGGCCATTCTTTTAAACGTTTTTTAAAAATGTGTTAAGTACATACTATATAATAAAATTATTACAATACTTAATTTACATTACGTAGGTGTTGGGCGCTAGCTTGGCAGAGGCGAACCAGTCCAGGCATTTTTGTCGTTTAAGTAATCACAAACTGTGTAGTAAGATTTCTTTATCAAAATATTCTTCACATGCAACTTGAATTTTCTTTCTGTGAGCGTTGTAATATGTTTGGGCAATTTATTATAAAACCGCACACAATTTCCTAAGAAGGACCTTTTATTTGTCTTTGCTAATCTAAAACCTGGCACCGCTATTTTATCTTTATTCCTAGTGTTATAATCGTGAGTGTCACTGTTTGATTTAAATTTGCTCAAATTTTTACGAACATACATAATATTTTCAAATATATACAGACTTGGTAAAGTTAAAATATCAATTTCTTTAAAAATATCTCTCAGGGATTCCCTAGGATCCATTTCATATATGGCTCGAATTGCACGCTTTTGTAAGATAAAGATTGTCTCTATCTCAGCAGCAGCTCCCCACAGCAATATACCATAAGACATAATACTGTGGAAGTACGCGAAATAAACGAGCCTAGCAGTAGCTACGTCTGTTAGCTGTCTTATCTTACGAACTGCATATGCAGCAGAACTAAGTCTTCCAGATAGATCATGTATATGTGGATTCCACTGTAAAGTTGAATCCATTTTAATTCCCAGGAAGACTGTCGCATTGTCAAAAGAGAGTTTTTCTAGGCCAAGCTTAATGTTTGGTTCAACATAAGTAACATTTGGTAAAGAAAACTTTAAACATTTGGTCTTTTTTGAATTTAAGAGAAGATTATTAGCCGCGAACCACTTAGAGATCATAGATAACACATTATTTACATGAATAAGTTCACTATCCCTCCTATCTACTTTAAAAATTAGGGAGGTATCATCTGCGAATAAAACTATATCGCAGAAATTTTTAACATGCAAGGCAGATCATTTATATATGCTAGAAACAGAAAAGGTCCTAAAATTGATCCTTGCGGTACGCCTATTCTTACCAAAGACCCGGAAGAAGTATTGCCATTTATTCTAACCTTCTGTAGCCTGTCTGACAGATATGACTTTATAAGATCCAGAGCTTTTCCACGAATACCATAATGTGAAAGTTTTCGAATCAGAGTGCGGTGCTCTACACAGTCAAATGCCTTAGAAAGGTCACAGAATACGGCAATAGCATCCTGTGAACTCTCCCAGGCTTCAAGTATATGTGACATCAATTGAGCACCTGCATCTGTTGTGGATCTGCTCTTTGTGAAACCAAACTGATTCTCATTCAATATATTATGCTCATTAAAATGGGATAGAAGTTGTTTGAGCATAATTTTTTCGAATACTTTACTCAGAACAGGTAAGATAGAAATAGGTCTGTAATTGCAAGGGTCAGATGTAGCCCCCGACTTCAGAATTGGAGTGATTTTACTTTGTTTCATTAAGTCGGGGAAGTTTCCTTTATCAATACAAAGATTGAATATTGTTTTTAAATATGGTGCAATAATGCATATTATAGACTCTGCCACTTTAACTGACATACCCCACAAGTCTTCGGTGCTCTTAACATTTAAATTTTTAAATGTCTTTATAATTTCAAATATTGTTGTGTGTCTGAAAGAAAAGTCCGGTGATTTGCAGGGGAAATTGTGTATTAGCAGAGTTTCTGCTACATCGGGACATGCATCCAATGACTTAGTGACTTCTAGGGGTAAGTTAGAAAAAAAATTGTCAAATATATTTGCCACTTGTATTGGATCAGATATTTGATTTTTATCAACATTTAAGACATATGTAGAATCTCTAGGTTTATTTTTTCCGGTCTCAGTATTTATAGTATTCCAAATGGTTTTTATTTTATTTTTAGACTTGCTAATTTTATTTCTAATCAAAAGAGATTTAGCACACAAGCAAACAGACTTAAACATTTTTGAATAGTTCCTAACATAATCACGAAACTGCTTGCAGGATGTCAAATTCTTCCTGCGATACAGATCATACAAATAATCTCTACTTTTTCGAATACCTGTAGTTGCCCAATCACCGAACTTCAATTTTCCATTTACTTGTTTCTTTATTTTTGGACAAACTTTTTGAAACTCAGTATTTACTAGAGAGAATAAACTATTATAAATGTCATTCGGGTCACTATGAGAAAAACTTGTAATGGCAAGCTTAGCTTCTATATTGGTACTGAGTATTTCTAGCCTACTGGTTGTTAACGGCCTATGTTCAATTTCATACCTTGCTGTTTCTCTGCTTCCATCAAATCTAATTGCCAGGCCCTCATGATCAGATCTAACACCCTTCATTATTGACTTTTGTTTAGTCTTACAGTTCGAGTATATATTGTCTATACAGGTAGCTGAAGTATCTGTTATTCTAGTGGGCTCACAGAATAGAAATTTCAAATTAAATGACTTAAACAATGAAATAAGATCAGTCTTATTTTTAGATTTCAATAAAATATCTACATTAAAATCACCACATACAAATATGGGTTTTTTACATTTAGAAATTTTTAGTAGTATACTTTCCAGAGTGGCTAAGAATTCTGTAAAATTTTGAGCACGACCTTCATCTGTTGGTGGTCGATATACACACAACACAAGATGCCTGTCCACCTCCACACAAGCAACTTCACAGACACGTTCAACAGAACATCTGACTAAGTCACGGCGTTCTTTAAATTTTAAGTTATTTTTTACAAGAATAATACACCCTCCTCCTTCTGCAGATGATCTGTTAAACGCACTGCCTACACTAAAATTCTTAACATTAAATAACATTGTATCAGCTCTTAGCCATGTTTCAGTAAAGCATAATATATCAAAAGGATATTTATCTAAGAGCATTTCAATTTCAAGTATTTTGCCAGAGAAGCGATTTATATTTTGGTAGTACAGTGCTATGTCAAAACACTTCCCTGTTGTCGGACTTAAAAGTTTAAACAGTTTGACTCAACATTTGTATTAGTACATGTACTAAAATCTGTATCGTCAATAGAAGACATGGTTATATTTCCTATAACCGACTCAATATTATAAGCTACCAAAGTAGCAATTAAATTCTTACATTTCTTAGGTAGGTACATCCTATCCTGAGTCAACATAAATTTAGTAATAAATTTATTACAGTCAATAAATTTATTACAGTCAAATAAATTTATTACAGTCAAGGCTTGGCTTGGCTGGCTTGGCTTGGCTTGGCTGGCTTGGCTTGGCTGGCTTGGCTTGGCTGGCTTGGCTTGGCTGGCTTCCTTGGCTTGGCGGCATGAATCGAGGGCTGGCATATAATCTGGCGTTACATAAGTAATGATGATGTTGTGAATTATATTAAACGAGCAAATCCTAGAATAGCGACTGGCTCTCAAGGACAGGTTCCAGGACACAACGTTAAAAGGTTTTACGTCAGATAGCTGTTGTGACTAAGGTTGACAGACGTCCGGGAAATCCGGGATAGTCCCGGAATAGGGTGTCTTGTCCCGTACCCAGTAATTCATTAAAATATACCAATATACGCACGTCGCATGGCGGCCGTGTGTGTGATTTCAAAGTTAAAAAGTTTATATAAGATTACACATTTTTTATGTCGATCCTAAGTTTCATAATTAGTTAAAGTTAGCCTTAAAGTGGCTCAATTTTGTTTTAAGTTAAATTTATGTTTTATTAAGTCATTTCGGTAACATATCTTTGTGTCAAGTAAATATGTGTAACAATAATTGCCATTTCTTTTTTCCTATGTTTATATAACCATTAAATCTAACTAATATTTATATGTAAATATATAATTTTGTCATTTCAGCTGTACATTTATTTGGATTTGAACTTGAGGTCAAAATACTAACCCTTTCGAACCCCAGAAATGTCCAGGAATTTATATACCTTGATCTGGCAACCCTTGTTGTGACTTAGGTATTATAAAATCGATGCCATTTTCACAACAATATGCTTTTGTCTAGTCAAATACAACAATACAAATTAAACGGACTCTACTTAACTGAGATAATAATAGAACGGTATTTGGAACATTTTTTTTCGTTCAGTATCAATGATGTTTGTGAACACTTTATACAAAATATCATTTGTACCTTCACAGACTAATAAATCATTGTACTCGTATCATTGTATCAAATTTCTACCAATTTCCTTAAAATAGTCGGCAAACATTTAGGTACCTGCCTACCTTCTTTCCGACTTCAACAATATGAATGGACTAAGTGCAAATGAATTACGACTTAGTGGGTTCGCTGGGGCCTCGGCGACCAGAATAATCGCTTTCTGTGAAATGCAAACGAATTGTGGCCTGGTTTCCAAAGGAAACAAGAAAAAGGACTTCTATTTATGGAACACAAAGGAACGGTAAACATTTGAGGCAAAAAATTGCGGTGAGTAAAATTGCAAACTCAGCGTTATAACAGATCCTCTTAGCTTTGCGTGAATACACCTGAGAATAGAGTAAACTTTATCTATACTACGAATACGTAACAAATATATTTTTTGTTTTCGCGAATTGAATTAATATTCAAACTTCAAACAAGGAAGCTTGAAGAGGAGTGTGTACTTTACCTCGTATTTGCGGTTACTACAACTTAGATGCGGTTTTATTGCGATGGGTGACTGCTTGAATCATTTACTACTTACTGGAATTTCTTTAGAAGCTTCCTTTCCATGGGCTTTCCGTGAAATCATACGTCTCGATATTCAATTTTTTCGCAGATCATAAAAACAAGGCCGTTGTTGACGGTACTCTGACTCTGTTTCTCTTACATATGAATGCTAAGCGGATGACAGTACCAAAGACGTTCAATATAGGTACCGGCCGTGGAAAAAATCTCAGGAAAAATAGTTGTCGAGAGTCACAAAAAACATTATGTCTGAAGTCGAGACTGTTATCAAATATCTAAAAGTGGGGCCGACTGAATTTAGTCAAGTTTAACCCGAAGAAGACACACGCATTTTTGTGGGTATACCGCGATGACAGAATAAAGAGTATAATAGACATTCACTACAAGTCACCATGGAAGAATGTCTTTCTTCCACATCTGTCTTTGCCATTGTTATTTATGCTATTGCCGTTATATAAGTGCTGTAAGCCGTCAGCGTGAGCAGGCTCGCTCTGTACCTTGTCGCTTCCAAACTCCGCTGTGGCAATCCCATGACCCATCCAATTCTTCACTTCAAACGGAAATCTCGCTACTTGATTGATATTCTACATTGAACTAATATATTAATACGAAGTGGTCTTTGAAAAATGTCAGACTAACGGCGTAGGTCAGAGAGACCTCGTTTTGCAAGCGAGTGAGCGAAACAGAACTATGCAATATTTATTTTAGCTTGAGCGATTCTTATGAAAGTGAGTTTCCTAAACTTTTTTCCAGGAACTTTTTCACATGATACTGTATAATAATTAAAATTAATATTGTGTTGATGCGATCTACTATATAGTTACAAAATTTGACTAAGACATAATTTTATAGCTGAGTTCATGATTTTTTTCTATCGAAAGAAACACATGTAATCGTGTTTTCGGATCAGGCATCGCATTTGTCATAATCTCTAGAATCAGTACTAATATTATAAATGCGAAAGTAACTCTGTCTGTCTGTCTGTCACGATTTCACGCCAAAACTACTGCAATTGAATGAAATTTGGTATGGAAATAGTTTGAGACCCGGGAAAAAACATAGGATATTTTTTATCCAACAGCGCAAAAAGAGGTTAATGTTTTTGAGCGATAACCGACATACACGCGGGTGGAGTCGCGCCCTGAAATCTAGTATTACATATTTTATTCACATTTGTGAGGCGTAGGTCCAACTCTTTCCGAAAAATATGTTCAAAATTTGCCTTTTATAAACTCTGGTCACCTTAAAATTAAATTAATAACGTTTTTAACACCAAGATTTAGAATCAACTGTTCCGCGTTCTGTATACTGCTGTAATAATATGTGCATTTACTTTTCCAAATCAGTTAGACTTTTTCGGAAAACTATTACACTGGGGACAATTCACACCACACGTGTTTCGCATCGCATAATGAATCAACCAACAGCTCTTTTTGCATAGGACTTTTCACACCGTGGTATGAATTGCCCATGGTTTATTAGATATAATATCATGTATATATTTTGTAATATATTAGTTATATGTGAGCAAACAAATGAGAGGAGTATGAACTCAACTTTATGAAAATGGCAGTACAATCAACGAAAAGAGATTTCTCTAAACATTATTGCTATAGTAGGTACTAGAATTGTAAAAGTTAAACCGCAAACAATTCCTCTGAACATTCCTAAGATTGTCCCATCAAACTTTCCCAGACTTCAACAAAATTAAGCTTGAAACTTCATCATAACACCATCCGAAATAAATCAAAATAACAAGCGAAAATAATAATTTAGTGCAACAGCAAGTCGAATTGATTGGACAGAGCGTAACCGCGGAGTGGAGTTCTCAACTTTCTTAATTAACTGGTTATTGTGCGCGCCGAACGCCGTACGCCGCACGCTGTAAGACGGGGGCCACAAATAGGAAGCGATAAGAGTCGAACGCTCCTGACCTCAAAATCCTGTTATCGCTACCAGCTAGCAATAAAGCTTCAAGATTGTTTTCCCCTTAGACAGGTATTAATATTCAGCTTGATTTATTAAGTTATATTTGACACAATAGTTTACAACAAAATGGCGTCAAGCTGGTCAAAAAAAAGCTTGGTCAAAGCTTGTAGCCGAACATGCATTTCTCTGAAGCTGTTTTTCAGTAGGTATGCCTCTATGTTCAGACTGGTATATTTGCCGATATGGCCGAATTTGGTAGATCTATATACATTTTACAATAAAATTAAGAGTGGGACACTAGTAGCCAAGTTTGCTTAGCCATTCTGAATCGATCAGCATAGTTAAGCAACGTCCGCCGCGGTCATGACTTGGATGGGTGACCGCTGGTGACATTACTACTGAGCGCTTCCGTGCTTCGGAGGGCACGTTAAGCCGTCGGTCCCGGTTGTTGTCTTAGGATAGCAGTCGTTACAGCATGGTGGTAGGACACTTTGCGAATGTCCGCCTGGCTAGCTACCACCCTCAAGTTGAAAATCTGTCGCCAAGCACCTAACGGTGTGTTCCGGCAGCTGTCCTTGAGAGCCAGTAACTCTAGGTTAGCCTGAACAACATCCTCGACCACATCATCACTTACCATCAGGTGAGATAGTGGTCAAAGGCTAACCTATCAGGCATAAAAACAAAAAAAAAAAAACACTATTTTGAAAAACATCGTCAAATCGGAAGCCAAAAGCCGTCTCGGTCCCGGTTGTTGTCTTAGGATGCCAGTCGCTATAGCATGGAGGTAGGGCATTTAGCGAATGCCCGCCTAGCGAGCTACTACCCCGAAGAAGAATATCTGTCGCCAAGCACCTAACGGTGTGTTCCGGCAGTTGTCCATGAGAGCCAGTAATTCTAGGTTAGCCTGAACAACATCTTCGACCACATTATCACTTACCATCAGGCGATATAGTAGTCAAAGGATAACCTATCGAACATAAAAAACGTATATTTTGTAAATAAGCTCAAAATGATTAGTATGCTTAGAATGTATGTACATTTTTGGAGGCCTCTTATTCATGTGAAATTTTTAAATAGATACATATGCAAATCAGATTCACTTCACTCTTATTTACGCGGGATGCTTCCTATATATGCAGTTAGATGATCATCCAAATCACTGCAAAACTTTTGGCTTTGTGAAAGTTCACCTGCAGCGTTTATAGCAACAGACGCTCTACACTGAACTTCGTGGCCTCGCGTAACGTGATATAGTTACGGCTCGAGAACTAAGTAAATACCGACGAGTAAATACTGACTTAGTTATTTATTGCGGCACCAAAACGCTTGTTCTACACCCTTAGTTAGGACTTAGTATTTCTAAAGAAGAACCATCATACCCGCAGAACAGAGTATTGATCCGATCCGTAAATTATCGCTTTAGATACGAGTATCTAAATATGTAGTAAAGGGTTGCCAGTGGTAACTTAGGTTCTTCTTGAGTAGATAATGACGATTTTGGTTATGGAGTAATTAAATACTGTGTTTTAGTAGAACGTGTATTGTTCTTGGTGGCGACATGATGAATGTATCTAATGTTTTAATACTAACTTATGTCGAGTATATTTCAGAACTTACTCGTATATTCAGTACTTTTTTTATATGACCATGTAACGGAACAGGCACACCTGATGTTAAGCGGATTAACCTCTGCCTGTAGCAGATGCACTTAACAACTGTATGTCTCAAGGTGACGGTCGAAGTGCAATTCGTCAACACATAAAAAATAAAAATCACATAAAAAAGAAGGTAAATTGCATCATGCTGACTGTAGCAAAACCCATATTTTGGTATTACTTTGGCGTAGACATTTATTAGCATTTTGTAGGACACTTATTGGCACACGTTTTCAATTAACACATAAAAAATATCAGACATTTAAAATGTCTTAACTTTTAATGTTAAACGACATAGTTTTGAAGATATAAACTTTTCTTTCGTTCTTCAGTGCTATTAGTAGTTTAGAATTTTGATTTTAAGGAATAGCAACTATCCCTGATGGTTGAAAACTCAGCCCTTTATTTTATCGTTATAAAATGTGGTGATATTTAAAGCACGTGGGGTGTTGGGCTAGAATGTCATCCCGTAGGTGTCGTAGTAACTAAGTATAAAATCGATGAAAAAATTAAAAAACCTAGGCAGTATAATATCACAAAGAATCAATTGAATAATAAAGGGCAGTGCAGACTATCCAACGAACGATCAACGAGTAAAAAATAGTTATTTTTAATGAGCACTGATTGTTGTTTAAGCCGCTATTGACTTGCATGAGGTGTTTTTGTCCGAGACCGCCATAAAACTGAAATGTGACCGGACCTTAATAAGGAATAGGGTGCCAGGACCCTTGTCTTTAATGGCTACGTGAAAGAGTTGTGAAGGTCCATCGAGGACTAATATGGTTGACTCAGAAAAACTATGACATTGATCCCTGCCTTGATAGACCATTCAGCTCGGGAATTAAATACAACAATTGTAGAAAAAAATAACCTCTTATTATAGTGAATTGTAGTATTTGATAGGTAGCTTGCCTGTTTCAAATTAACTCTAAGATAACCTCGTTCATTTTTTAATTTTTTTATGTTTCCAAAAACGCATGCTGCGCTGATTACATTAGAAAATAACAAATTTACGCTCCATCCCAAGACGATGGTTAAAGAATAATAAGAAAAAATAGGTTATTAGTTTTGACTCATTGTCATGTTAGCTCAATTGTTTAGTGCATATCCCGACTAAAGGGGTGGATGGATGGGGGTTCGAATCCCGCACGTGACTTAAATTTTTCTTTTCGTAAATTTGTTATTTTGTAATATCCTCGTTCATTACTTGGATGGGTGACCCCTGGTGGCATTTGTGACCCTGTTGAGAGGGTTCGAAAGACCCGTTATGCCGTCGGACCCGGTTTTTGTCTTAGGATGGCCTATCTTAAGACAAAAACCGTTATATCATGATGTAGGGCAAATGCCCTGCACCATACTAGTTATCTTCAAGTAGAAAATCTGTCACCAAGCATCTGACAGTTCGGCGCCTGTCCTGGACAGCTAGTTCCCATTCTAGGTTACGCCTGCTTACCTACTTCATCCAAATACTTCAACTTCATCAAATATATATTATAAATATATATATATTACTTTATTAGCGTAGCCTATATTTATGACGTCGAGTAGCGCTTTGCTGTACATAAGGGCTAACCTTTCCTAACGCACTTATTAACCGAAAATTATAGTAGGTGTTACTACAGTTAAAAGCATTTCCAAAGACTTTTAGAATCAGGGAGGAAAGCGGCTACCGAAAGCAAAACCTATGATGAATGTATGTCATCATCCGGAAGATGTCAATTAAACTCCACTGCTCTTTTAAGGGCGTTCTTCAATTCTCGAGAAGGATTGCTGCCCACCTGGTATTTTGGTATTTTTCCCTTCGACTCCTCTTACGTCTCCCACATATAAATATAGGGGGGTGCTTTTATAGCCCCACGGGAGATGTTGAGCTAGCATACCTATGACATATTGTGATAAAATAAAGGTAGAAAGATGTTGACGGTGCTCTGATACCGTCAGTTCACTTTATAATAAGAATAATGACATCATTGGATAAAGCTACATAAATATACAGGAATTTGCAGGTTCACGACTATATACTGTTAAAGTCATCCATCGAATACAAATCAAAAGTCGTGCGACGAGACGGGACTTCAGACTTTAAAGCACAAAAACCCACTCCATTAAAAGCGATAAGTTTTTCAATGAGCGTTTTAGCAATGACTTGTTTTTTCTCCTATCCGCTCACCCATAAACGATGGCTGTCAGCCGTCGCCATTGAAATCGGTCTCCTTTAATTTTGAAGCCAATAAATTTCGTAATCCGCCAACGGAATTTATATCGGCCATTTAATGTCAATAAGAGATGCTAGACACCGCTTGCGCTTTTTGCTCTGCCCGCTAAAACTCGATGTGCGAGAACTCATTTATATTCAGAAATAGGTAATTGTTTCTAATATAAATAGCAAAATATGATCCAAGATGTGATAATTCAATACAACACCATCTCTTGGTAAGATGTCCATAAGACAGCAGTTCAGGTGAAGTAAACACACCATACATTGTAGGGCACTATAGGCTACAAAATCAATACTACGAATTTCTCTTCAAATTATCAATCTGCCCCTTCGATGTTCAGCATTTTACTTTGGTCTGCTTCGGTCTGAATACGATGTTATATTATGTAACATATAGTGCACTTAAGTTGATGGACCTTAGAATATTGTGTTATTTTACAACATATCTCCAACACTGTGCGGTATGTGTGTGTATAACTTCCAATGAAGTTAAATAATATTGAGGATAAAATTTTTCATCTCGTACGGGAATCGAACCCACGTCTCCCGGTTTTACTTATCGAGCGCCTTTTACTGAATCGCCTTGATCGTCTTAATATGCAATCGTGCTTATAATCATAGAAATTGAATCGTATAGTTTTATAATGATAAAAAAGAAATCGTTTTCTTATGATTTATTTAAAACTTATTAAGTACTTGTATCACGGTAATGTTATCTATATAATATAACCGTGCTAATATATAACCTACATAAGGTAGGTATTTTTAGTAAATTTATTATAATACCGGTATATATAAATTAAGGCTTTAGTTTGCCCATAATTCGTGAAGGGCGGACTATGTTTTGACGTTATTATTTACGTGCATTTATTAATCGTTTGTCCCTATTCATCTATTTTATCTTCTATAGGTAAGACCTTCTTCTAAAACTGAAAATGGTCAATAATAAGTACCTTGATATAGGTTATTATCTATACTATAACACTTACAATTGTTGTTGTCTTACTGTTTGTTTGCGCATGTATTGATACACAAACCAAAATCTTGGCTAATATCGATGATCCTTATGCTAATATCGTTATAGATATCAAATAGTGTCTTAGGTAGTTTTTAAGGAAGCGTGATATACCAATTTACTAAACCAATCTTACTTACGTAGCGCTACGTTGCCGACATAGCAGGCAACAGCTTGTGCAAAATATGTTAAACGATAAAAACATTCTAGTGAATATTGGTTCTGTATAATACCTAGCAGCTATTGTCATAACTTTCCAAAATATGAATCTGCCTAAGCAAACAGTTTAGGCTAAACCCAGCCGGGAGACCAGAGACACGTTTGTCGACCACACTATTATTGAAAACCGATTAGGTAAGCCCAGAGTTATGCCAAAGCAATCACATCTCCTAGACAGTGCGTCAATATTTGTACACATACATAACCTTCAAAGGGTTTATTGTAAGCACGCCATAGATAGCTAGGTATATAGCTCAGTTTAATTACATCTATGCACGTGACACTCAGATATTGTGTAGGTAGGCGTAGGTTTACTTGATAAGGCAGTGGCCATCGCTAGTGGTACATTCTTAGGACATTTAATCAAAAATCCCAAAAGCATGCACTATGTTTTAATTCCATCTCTAGGTTTGGGTTAGCTGAGGGTTATGAGTCGAAACTATATTGAAGATGAAACTGTTACTAATAAACTCGTTTTAAACTTTTATATGCACTTAGTCTATAATGGTGGAATAGTTCATGGTAGGTATACGTAGAAAAAGCCAAATGCAAAATAACGTCGACATTAATAAATTGACAAATTGTATACGAACCTCGACCCTAGTTTAAGCTTTGGGTTAAGTTCGGCAATACCATAGAGTTTAATAGAAGGAAGAAAGCCATTCATTTTGCTAACCAAATGTCACGTACTCTTTAGGTCAAAGATGGTTCTCGTCTTTTAGTAAAAACTTTATATCCAACCTCCTTGTAATCAACAAAAGGAAAAATTTTAATTGCCAATAATGTCATTATTGTGATAGTGGTGGACTGACATTCGTTCATGGTTTTTGACAAATTGCAGGGCATGGGTATGTAGCATTATTATATTAATATTATGTTCTTCTGGCACTCAGACCGAATAAAAAGTCAAGACAGAATGTTTTGTAAAGAGCAGTGAGGCCGGTAAAACTACGCCTCGCCGTGTACAAACACGATTACACACACATATGTACAACGAAACTACGCCTTGACTGGTCAGTCGAACTATTGCGGCGTGGTGGCATTGGTGTTGCCGTTATTAAGACTATAAGGTTTACCCTATTATTGGGTGATAATACACAACTTATTGCTATTAGTATTTTTTAATAGTTGATCAATGTGTTTTAACCGACTTAAAAAAAGAGTAGGTTCTCAATTGGACTGTATTTTTTTTAAATACAGATATTGCGTCGTAGATGCCTACGACGCAATATCATTATCAAAATCGGTTCAGTGGTTTAATTGCAAATTTAAAAGATGGATTTCATTCATTCAGTCCATTTTCAACCGACTTCAAAAAGGACCCGGTTTTCAATTCAGTTGTATTTTTTAAATTTAATTTATTTGATTAAATCTTTGTTACTTCATAACTCCGTCATTTAATTTTTTGTTGGAAAGCTGATACCTTTAATTATAATTGCTGATACCTCATATTCAAATTTAAGTTCCTTCTTAACTGTTCATGCTTTACTGGTCACTTACCAGTGTTACTATTTAAATATTTTTTCATTTTCCGAATTGAGTCCTAAAATTAAACAAAATTGGATCGAAATCATTCGGAAAAGTAAGAAGGAACTATCATGGGAATATTTTAAAATCGGCGACTATTTATATATTTATTTATACCTATTTCTACCGCCAAGCATTAATGTCACATTCCTATGTTCCGGTAAAATTACAGGCACATGAGACTTAACATCTTTATGTCTCAAGGTGATGGGTGCAGTGCAGTTTGCCACTTGTGACGATCTGTATTGGCAGAGGTTACAGCTTAACACCAGGTGGGCTTTGTGCTTTTTTCCCCAATTGCATAAGAAACCCATCACTAATTAGTTACAAGAAATAAATGCATGTAAATTAAATACCCAGTAATGTTATTTCTGAAACACTTTTTCCATTCCCTTCCCTTACTTAACGACACTACTTTTGCCGACACGTTACATCAGAACCCTATTGTTGTATTAATACTAATTACGTTATTAAATTGGTAACGTTATTATAAGGTAATTTGATTATCATGGCAACACCGACACACACACATATGTTTCGAAAACCGGCCTCACTTCTCTGTTCACAACATTCTGTCTTGACTTTTTATTTGGTCTGAGTTCTGGCATGGGTTTGTTCAAAAAGTCACTGAGGAAAGAAAAATGTTAAACTCAGCTGTAATGAGCTGTCATAACATTGTTTTTCTTTACCTACAAAATTTTAACCTGAATAGAAAGTAATATTAGTTACCCTATTAGTGGAACTCATCGAGAAATGGGTTACTTTCTCGAAGTTGGAACTATAATAGGGAGTTGATTTCTTTTTGTCAGAGTCCCGAAGTAATAAAAAAATTAAAAGGATCAAAATGGATCAAGCGCTTTATTGTTACTCACTACAGAAATATGGTAAGATAAGATTCATTTATTGGCCTTATAACTACGTTTGTTACACTGGGCACGTAAATATTGTACACTATTATAATTATTAAAATATGTAGATGTCAAATATAATTAAATGTAGGCTAAGTAAGTATAATATCAAAAATGTCGTTAATTATTTTATTACAATTCCAAGTTACATAATAGTCAATATTTTCATATAATTTCATCAATTCGAGAATGAAGTTTGCAAGTATTGCTTTAGTGAGTAAAATGGAGTGGCTTCGAAGGACTGTCTAAATTTTTTTGTTAATATCATTTGCATGTAGATAAGTTAGCTACTGAATTTTTTAAACAAATATATATTAATTTATAATTCCTTGTTTCTTCACTTTGCTTAATCGTACTTTTGGTGTCATTAGTATTTCGTTATCCCAAGTCTACTGCCTTTCTAAACTGAGTCTACCTACCACAAATGCTTTAACTGTTTATTTAGGGCTCCATCCCCATAAGATAGTTAAATAACGTGAGGAAAAATTAGAGTTACGAGTCTTATGTCTTGTTAGCTCTGTCGGTCAGAGCATACCCCGGGCATATATATATGTATATATATGGGGGTGGATGATGCGGGTTCGAATCCCGCACATGACTATTATTTCTCCTCTCGTAAATTTGTAATGTTTATGAAGGGTTTGTCAATAAAATGCGAAGACATTGTATGTTATAATATAATCCATGTAAAATTTTTTATGAAAAGCGAATTTTCTGTGTTTGAAACCAACAATTCGCTCTATTGATGTTTTTATATATACGAAAAACCGAACTTAATAGTTAATATTCTTTTTGCGTGTTAAATGTACAGTATTTTTCTACGAAATCTGTGAAAGAATTTGGATGAAATCTAGGTAACCTACAAACATTCTCGTAGATATTGCAGATTTTGGTTGCTGCGTAGTTCATAAACGTATACTGAACATATATTTTCCAAGAATAAGAAAATTTATGACAACACTCTCGTACCTTCACCTACGCTTACATTACCTTGCAATAAGGTTCAAATTCCATAACCTCAGCTCCAGCTAACTCTTATTTGTGTCTGACAGTATGTAGGTACCTAGTTCAAGTCTAATCGACTGACGAGAGTCTTGTCGACACGCTCACAAATTGCATCGCTTCAAATCGCTTGTGTAGTGTCTACTGTTCTCTCCGCTAACTCAATTTGCGTACCAATTGTATTGATGAGTGTCCTAAATGGGGCTGTAAACTAAGCATTAGCGAAACAATTACTACGCGTTGATGTTATAACAGTAAACTTAGTAAGGTACAGTGATCACTGATTAAACATGACAAGCAAGGTTCCTTTATATATTCACCTTAATAGTTTTTATGATGCAAGGGTATATTGCCTGGAAGAGATTGCTTAAGATGATAAGGCCGCCTATTGTAGTACTATAATCTCCATGCTTTGCAGGCGTCTTAGGGATCGCAGTGTTTGATAATAGTTCCTGAGAAGTCAATGCTGTCCAACTTCCGGTCTTTTACCGTTAGTCGCCTCTTACAACACCCACAGGAAGAGATGGGGGGTGACATTCTTTCGACGCCCCAAGAGCTTATATGTACAATAAAGAGTTTATTTATAATATCGTGTCCATATAGTTTGAAATCTCACCGAATATTTCAGTACTTACATTTCAACTTTGCCAGTAAATAGAGCTTTAGGTAATGGTGCCTAATTGTGCCCAAAAAACAGAAACAATGCCACAGTATTTTAGTAGATATATAGGTTTTAAGATGAGGCTTCCAAATAAACGTCTATCTAGAAACGTAACCTACAAAATACCTCCACGGATAATGCAAGTGCATAGTATTCGAAACGTGTCTACACTCAGCTACAGGCACTAATACTACCTTGGGCCGACTTCTCAAACCGACCACCTGAGCCGTCCACCTGGTTGGTCAGTGAGGAATAAATGTTCCTAACTAGAAAGGTTGGGTACTCTTTCTACCTGGTTGGTCGGTGAGGAATAACACTACTAATTCTGTCATTGAGGCTTGTAACTTGGCTTTTAGCTTTACGAACACTATAATGGTAAAACCTACTGCAATATTAGTGATCCAAGTTGTGTACTTACATAATATTATGTGGGTACCTACCTAATTGATGCTATTTTCTGCTTAGCGTTTGGAAGGCCCTAGTCTTAACCTTAGGGTCCTTTTTATTCTGTGCCATAGGTTACAAGAGGAGTTAGGTAACAAGGAATTTCGAGCGATAAATGCGGGTAGTATATCTACAGATAGTATATCTACTTTTGAGAGATCGGGTGGCGTGGCTGGCGTTGCAGGGCACACTTCCTTGTCAGCCAACCAAGCAAGTATTTTAGAAAATCAGCAACGCATCACGCGTTTACATATGTTTTGTTTGTTTGGGTTTGCAAGTTTCGGTTTGCTGACGTGCAAACTGTTAAAACGTAGTCAGCCCGTGATTCACAACTCTTGATTGCTCAAAAAATATAATATAATTATATTTAACTTTCATATTAAGTTGCCTTTAACCATACATAAAAAAAAGAAAAACTACTAGCGGCCCACTTCGTCCTTGGTAATTGGCGTAGGTAATTGGGTTCCTTGGTTGACCGTTTAAAATTCACCAAGATACATTTTCCTTCGGCTATAGGTTTTACCAGCCATTCTATAAAATCCTACCTAAACATAATTTGACAAACCCATAAAATTTTAAAAACATATATGATCGTTTAGCTGACCGGGTCCTTGAATAGTTATTAAAGTGTAAGTCTTGCGAAAACAATGACAAATGCTGCGAGGACGAGGGCGGTGTCTAACAGAAATTGAATTGTTTGTACCTATCAACGAAAACGTGATCAGAAATCCGTGGGTAATAGTAGGTATACCAAACTCCACGTTATACAGTTCTGTTCTCCGCAAACTCAATTTGCGTATTGTACCTACTTTATGAGCGAGCCTGATGGGGCTATAAAATAGACATTAGCGTGTACTATCGCCAACCAGCCTTCACAGCAAGAACAGTAACTTCAGCCGCTACAGCAAGCTATTATGTTGATATTATATTTATGAAGCAGTAATGGCAATATCTACTCGTACCTATGTATTAAGTGCCTGTGTATAGGACCTTGGTTCAAATTCCGCAAAAGGCTTGTGTTTGAGTTTCACCACATGGTCATGGGAGGTCCATATTGGCTCGCATAAAATTAAAAGTCAAAATTTACAGTGCATACCTACCTACCATTGTTTGCTCCACGAATCAAAAAAGAAAGATATCATAATACGATTTTGTCACGTGGTGGACTGAAAAGAAAGTAAATTCTTTATGAAATAAAGCTATAGGTAATAATAATACTTATTAGTTTATGAATCCGTGTGAGTTGTTTAATTTCCTCGCACTTATGATAAAAGTATAGTGTTCAACTAGGATGTAGGTAATCAATTGCCTCTGAGATATTTAACTTATAGTTCCAGGGTGCAATTGATTACTTACCCTTGGTTTACAATATACTATCAGGTACCTATCTGCAACGGCATTTTCGAGTTTCATCGAAATGGCATTTCTACAGCTCTAGTCGGATCCGTGCCGCTTTGTCGCCATTCGTCCCGGATTGAAAGGGCTGCGAAGTGAATTCGATGCCATATTGGAACTGGGCCGATGAATGAATGCCCGCCGATATAAAGAACAGCGACGAATTGCAGCTCAGCTATACTTTGCTGCTAGCGAGTAGAGATTTAATAAATGGTATGTGAAGCAACAACACGTCAGCAAAACAACAGTATATACATCCGTATACCTACATATCTTCTTTATATATAAAAAATACGTGTCACGTTTGTCCGCAATGAACTCCTATACTACTGAACCAATTTTAAATTTAACCAATTTAATTTGCACACCGTCTGTAATTTGATCCAAATTGAAAGATAGGATAGCTTACATCTCAATTTATAGCCGTAATTACCTACCCGTGCGATGCCGGGGCGGGCCAGTATATACCTATATATATAAATTACGTGTCAAGTTGTCTGTCCGCGATGGACTCCTATATAAACTACTGAATCGATTTTAAATTTGATTTGCACACCGTGTGCAGATCCAAATTTAAAGATAGGGTAGTTTACATCTCAACCTTCGATAAAATATACCCTAGATTCTGCGTGAACGCTCCAAAGTTAACCAAACAAAACTGTGCTTATAATGATCTGAAGCACAGTTTTGCCGTCAGTGACGCGCTGATCGTCGAGTGAAACAATGCCGAAGTGCTCTGTGAATAGTTGCAAAAATAATACACTTACAAAGCGAAAAATACATGGGATTTCCTATTTTCGGTAAGTTTTATACATATTTATCGTATTTTAAGTGATAAACATTCATAATTATTTAATTATCACCTCCAAATTAATACATCAACAAATTAAATTTCGTTACTCCTGTCACGCAGTTGTCTCTTTCGCACGCATAATAACATCCCATGCAAGACAAGAACAAGTGAGCCCTAATTCAGAACAAGTCTATCGGAGTCGTCATAATAATCTTTTATTTTCTCAGACTGTACACAGGCATTTATTTTACATTTTCCAACTTCAAAAAAGGAGGTTATCAATTTGACATGTGTGTATGAAATATTATTAGAACTGCAATATATTCACTTATAATATGGATTAGTGCTTACAAACATATATACAATATTTTTATGTGTGTGTGTGCATATCTTTGTATGTTTTATGTACTAATACGTGTAACAGTGACTTGGCTTACTGATTGGAAAAACACCACAAACCTTTTTCAAGTTCTAGTGTTCCTGTTTTTTAATTGATGTTGTATGTTAATAATTTAATATCGAAATGTCCGAGCCACCTGCACAATCCTGAATGCACGAGGTTTAGCGTGCACTCTTATTATTACAGATGATTTTCAGAATGTATGATATGAACATAGTATGTAAAGGTAGTTTATAAACATTAAATATTGTATTACATATACAATGTATAACATTAACATTGTATTAACATTCATAATTACTCAAACACGTTTACTTTATACATTTTGCTGTAACACGCAGGTATCTGAACTGCAATTCAGGTCTGATACATTATATTGTTATATTATTTGTTTTTAATTGCTTTTTGTTCTGTGTGGAATAAATAAATAAATGTTAATGAAAATTAAAGCCGAATAATTAATATTCTGATTTCATTATAACAGATCCCTTTTCTATCTCCCAACATCCGCATATAATCTACTACACACCTTTTCAACCCGGGCAAAACCAGGGTATATAAGCTAGTTGACTAATACGGATAGTTAAAATTCCAATTATAAATGTCACCAAAAAAACTAATTACTAAATAATATTTTTAGTGCGAGATTAGGAGTAAGCGACTCCATTGTATTTTATGTTCTATCACAGCAAAGGGTAATAAAATTTTACGAGCTCTCTTCAATGGCGCAGAGTAAAAGTGCTATAAGTTTATTACGAAGTAATTGAAAATTAAACCTTATGCAACTGAAACAAGGTTGAATATTGTTAAATAACTTAAATAGATTTACTACGTTTTTGTGTAATTTTAAGGTTTTTATGTGTATCTCAATAGACAGAAAGGTATGGGATAACTTGAGCCGTTTATATGCGTTCTGTCAATACGAAAAGTTGCATCTAGGGTATATTTTATCGAAGATCTCAACTTTTAGTCGCAATTACCCAAATATGACGGTGATTTATTATTATATAAATCACCATCATATTCCTATATTTATATTTTATTTATAGCTAACTAGCAGCCCACACCAGATTCGCACGGATATTTAACTAAATATAAAAAAAAAACTTGTTGAAGATATTCTATCGCCTATATGTTCATCTGGGATAATACTATGTATATTATATAGAATTCTGTAGGATTATTATGGTGAATTTTTTTTCTATATTAGTGTAGATGTAGATTAGTGTAGAGGCTAGCCCTTGACCACTGTCTCACCTGATGTTAAGTGATGATATGGTTGAAGATGTTTTGTGTCTGGGTAACCTAGTAATACACCATTAGCTGCCAGTGCTATAGCTTCCCGGGATTTCGTATGCTCTACATAATTCATCCATAGCATCGATCACAGTTTGTTGAATAAAGAAAAGTAGTGTGCTGTATCAGCCGGATTGTCCACTGCTGAACACACCCCACCCATTAAGGGGAGTTTGCAATAATCCCCACGCTTGGCAGACGTCTTGGGAATCGCAGTTTGAGATATCAGTTCCGCAGACGGCGCATCTGCACACCTACCGGTATTTTACCATTAGTCACCTCTTACGACACCCACGGTAAGAGATGGAGGGATGACATTTTAGCCGGCACCCCACGGCTGTGATCACTATGCTCCAATCACAGAAACGATACCAACGTATAAAATGCATAGTACAACCCAATATGTAATACCTATTCCCAAGCCGCCTGATTTAGTTAGGTGCTTGGCGACATAGTTTCTAATTCAGGGTAGTAGCTATGCCAGGCGAGCATTCATATAATGCATTTACCCCCACTGCTCCAGAGATGGCCTGTTAGCCATAGCACGTTCTAGAGTACCTAATACCACAAGTTTCTCCAGTCTGTTTAAAAGGGTTAAATAACTTTTAAAAATAGCAGTAGGTTTTCTCACCGCTGACAAATTTTGACTTCCAGCTGTGACATTATAATAAAAATTGCTTTAATGAGTGTCTATACGTAAGTATACGAGTTTAGATATAATGTATAATTTGAGATATATTCTATAAAACTAATTCAGCCAAATGTTGTACTTAGTTCAAAGTATAACTCAATGAATAAGCATTGCAATTTAACAGGGCAATGCTGCCAGCATGCTGGGCACGCTGCCAACTGGTACTGGGCTGGAGCTTTTAGACTGCCTATGAGTCTGATATGACTTATAGGTTGTCTAAATGCTTTTACTTTAGTAGCTAGAATGTTGTATATAGTTCGTAGACTGTAGTATTTTGTTTAATAAAAGTATAATTAGATGAAATATATTGATAAGTACTTATATTTGTAGAATCGGCTTAAAAACAGTTTCATTTGAAACAAGATAGGTTTCTGAAGAAAAAAAAACGAAGACCCCTCCTTAGATAATTAACTAGTCACATCAAAGCTCCCCTCATAATATAACGGAAATATTTGAACTTCGGGTCCTTTTTATTCCGTGACTGCGGGTCAGAATTATATTCGGCTCCTACGCCGGGAACTACTATGAAACGTCCACCTCTTTCCATCGAGGCATCTGTGTGCTGCGTTGAGTAAGTTTCACAGTTTGTGCGAAAATGCTAACAGACACGACTTCCAAGACTGAGAGCAAGAAAAAATAACTTGCGAAAATAAGTAGCTATACGCTTAGCTCACTTTGTCATGGTCCGACTCCACAAGTTATTTTTTATAGGTACTGGACGTTACTGAAATTAAAAGATTAAAACACACAAATCAGGCTGCAGGAGTGGTAAGGAGTGTGGACTTACAGTTTTTGCTGATCTGCCGTTGCACTGCACTGCACTGTTAATAATTTTAAGATTTCTCACGCGATGGGCCGGCGCTCTTGAGCAGCGTTGGTTAGAGTTAGTTCTATATTTTGTCGAAGGAAGCGCCACGCGTCCTTGGTATGAATGCACGACAGGATCCATTGATGTCATTGCATAGTTTAGGGGAAGGGAGGGTTATTATTAATCACGTCGAATTAAGCTGCTAATATAATAATGATCGAACTTCACGTACAGGTAAGATCGTTTGATCATTAATTATATTTCGCAGCTTGATTCGACGCGATTTCTTCTATTAACATATTTTAGGATGTTGAGAGCAGGTAAAAATAAAATGGAGAATTATGGTAGTCACAAAAATATTTTAAATATCGTATCAGCTTACAAGATACTAATTAATTCCTTCTAAACTTAACCATATATCATTCAGTATATGATAAAATTGCGTTTCTAAACTGATAAGGATAATCAATTAACGTTTTATTGTAAATTTTGCAAAAACTTTGAATGCCTCCGGCCATCCATCAGTTTTGTAAATAACATCCAAACTAATACCGAGCCTGCTGGCCAAAGAAGTGGACGAGTGGCGGGTGTTCTGAACACTAAACATTGACGTTTCCGCTCCACTTCTGATTGTCTGTGAAGTTACTTTAAAGAATAGTTTTCTGTATGAAACAGTGGTGGGAGTTATTGATACGCAGCAAAAATATATTTTGTTCATATGTTCTATCAGGGCTCTATTTATTTGGAGTTAATTGTTATAAAAAGGCGAATACTGTAGGTACCGGTTGTATAGAGTTTACTCTCGAGGTTTTTACAAGATGATTTTTTATAATTATGTTCGTACTTCGTATCTGAATATTTTCATAATTTATCAACGAAAACGTTTGAGCTCGATGAGCAGTTACAAGTGCTAACAATGTTATAGTTTTCTTAGTAAAAATTTCCAAAGTAAGCTGTTTGGTCATTTTTGACTTAAATATTGTAAAACAACACTTGGACGCAAAGTTACTATATTTGGGCGCGGGTGGTCTAAATCTAAATATAGTTTTCAAATATCATTTAAGATAATCATCATCCAAGATTTTTGGAAAGAGAAAACTACGAGTAGATCAGATTTATGTGAATTTATTGTGTCACATCTTGCAAAATTTTGTTAACATTCAGACAAAAAATCAATGATTACTGAATTTGATTCACTGTGGTAATCATAGCCATTTTGTTTACAAAAATGAACCCAAAATCTTTTATCATACTGTTCGTAAATATTTTCTGCTAATGGCGCTAAAATAACATATTTTGCATTTTGTGCCAATGATTTTTGTTGTAATACTTCCCGGAAAATTTTACGGCAATTAAATGTAGGATAAAGGTTGTACGAGATTTAATAAAATGAAATCATAAAATGTTGTTTTTATTGTATTTTTTTTTAATGAAGAACGAAGGCTGTTTTGACCAATTAGGCTTAACTAAGTACTATATCGTCGGCCTTGTTGCGATTACCTTTTGCATAATTTTTAGAATAACTGAGAATAGAAGAAACCTTTACGGGTTTCTTCCATTCTCAGTTATAAATTAATATGAATTATAAATAAATTTGCCCAAGATACTGAAAACTCATCGATTGCGTAGGCATCGGGATCGCTTTTCCAAGATTAATAGACTGAACATTTTGTTTTGTATTGTAACTTAATCTATTTCCAGTGAACCAAATTTTTTGTAATTTTTCTAGAAAGCTGCTTCACGTATCTTCTATTCAGTGTCATCAAAATTTTCGCCTCTACAAGGTTCTACAGTTAGCTTTACGATTTATGTATGATGCAAAAATCACTAATGTACGAGTCTCACACTATTCCCCAAATTTCTGGAGCAATCTCATTATGTGTGAATATTGAACAGAACCCATTCTATTGATGCAGAAGACAGCTGTGCCGTTATAATGTGTAATAAAAGGTTATATTCGCTCATATGTTTTGTAAAAAGTATTAAGGCTAAAAAACTTCCTTTTAACTCTAATACATTTATATGCTGGAGGATTTCGTCTTCTTTCCAAAAACCATAGTCTTGAACTCTATGCTATTGCAGAATGCGCCCTCGCCGTGCACGCTTCCGAGAAAATTTCTAATTTCTACTCATTTGATTGCAAGGGCTGTGTACCGACATCAACGTTATTGAACCACCAATTCAAATCACATTCTACAGTACTAGAATGTTTACAATTCTGTTGTTACTAGGATTATCTAACAAACATAGGAAGTATTTATGTCGTTCCATTTCTTTTGTAAGTATACATATTGAACGGCAGGTGCAGCTGACACTAGAATCTCAATTAGATGTGCAAATTCCTTTAGCTTACAAAACTTCTTTTTCAGAAATTGTATAATCTGTTCTTTAATTTTTCTATTTAAGATTTCCGGCAGTTCTAATCTATACACATATTTCAGAATACTAAACCAAGATATTTATCATCTCTGGCTGGAAATTAGGCAATTTTTTTCATTATTTATTATAAAACCTAATTGTTTAAGTTTTTTGAACTGTAAAGTTCAAATTTGCTTCGCATTCTCTAAATGAACGCCATAGGCAACATTTGTCGTCCAAGTACGTAACAGAAATGATATCTCTAGATCTTAAATATTCGATTACTGGTTTTAAGACTTTTGTTAAAATATAATAATAATATTTGTTTTATTGGATCCATTAGAAAAGTATCAAATAATATTCAAGTTAACATAATTTTGTACATATCACATAATTAAGATTTCTAAAGATAAATTTTATATCAGCAACCATCTGTAATCATTATTGATATGGTTCTATTGTCTTCTATTTTAAAATGACGGGTAGTCACGAATTTGTCGAAACGTTTTAAATTCAAGATTGGTCTCGTTTAGCTTATGTACTTACTAAAAAGATAGACGAGAAAAATTGTTGGTTGTGCGGCGTACATTCTGAAATAGCATTGATTTTACAAAAGTGTGTATATTTCTCTATCAAAAGCTATATTTTGTAATCAGGGAAGGTTCTGTATAATTACCATTAATTATACAGAACCTTCCCTGATTGGGCTCAGACGAAAAAGGCATCTTGTATCCTTGTATCCATGCAAGAACAATCGGATGATCACCTCCAACCATTTATGAACGAAATAGCGCAAACGACCAGCATAGCGCACCTCGTCTTCAGGCGCCTCCGTGGGCGCTGGCGGGGCGGCGACGACCGGTCCACTACAGCTTCCCGATGTTGAAGGCCACTCCTCGTGATGTTGGTGCGCGGCTGGTTCTGGGCTGGTAAGCCCAAACGCTGTGCGCAAGATGAAGTCACGAAACAATCTTGCGCCCCACTATAAGCGCGCGAATATTTAAAACGCCGTTTGGGCCGCGAGCCCGATCAATACAAGTAGGTACCTAGCAAGACTAGTGACTGTCCGTGTTCCAAGTGAACGCTAGTGTTGCTCGAAATAGTAGTCACAAGTGGATCAGAAGAAGCTAATGAAATCGCAGTACGCTTGGACAACAGTGTTTTGATAGTACTCGTTGTTGACATCACTATAGTTTACAGAAAGCTCCTCGTGGGAATGCATCCCTAAATTAGGGTTTGATTCTACATAAGCATAGAGAAATTTCATTTATCTATGACATAAGGCACTGCTTCTGAGTACGGCCCTGCATTGTAGTACGGTATGGGCACTACTGACTCTGAATACGGCACTGTATTTTCCAAATCCACGCAACGAACGGCAAACGACGCTGATCGACGAAATTTATTATTATTATTTCTCTGAACGTTCTCTGAGTTTTGTAATAGTACGCTCTAGCGCTCAAGCAATATTACGTAGTTCTGTAAGAAGAACAACAAGTCTGCGAAGGTAGGTAGGTAACTTCTAATCGTTTTGTATTTCGAATCGTTTACGTGTATCTGAATCTTGCTTACCTGATGACTGATGACAAATAGAACAAAATAAAGTCACCGAGATTTTCTATTGTTACAGATCTGAGTGGATTCACCGACTCTTGTAACAAACTTGTAAGATGACGTAAATCATGTTAGTTACCGGACTTACCTAAGCGTTGATTGATTACCTACATATATTTTCTAAGTAATGCCCTTGGCGATAGACAGCGCGGGCCCCATGAGACACGATAGTAAATAATAAAACATTTGGATGTTGCTAATGTTATTGTTCTTGTGTACCTACCAGAGATTCAAATGAATCATAGAAATTTTGCCATTGTTCGATGTTGCCATTAAATGTTATCAATTCAATTCTAGGCGTTCAATTCTGTTATCAATTCAATTGTGGTATCGGATTACTGATTTCCGTGCCGAGCTGGCTGAGCGACTACGCTGCTTCCCCGTGAATTATTGTGGCGGCGGCGGTGGCGGAGCCCCCGCGCAATAACGATGGAAATACCTACAACCTCCGCGACTTCCATGACGGCATAGTAGGTACATGGTGTCTCACGCTGTCTCATGGTGTCAACGTTTCAACTGCTTTCATGTCTATTGAGGCTTTCGGATTTATCGAAAGTTTCACAGAATGTATCTCCGTAGTAATAGGTATTCAAATACTCTTGGCGTGAACTATTAGAACTAGGAACAATAGAACTAGGCGTTTGAACCTACATTTAAACTGATCATGTTTCCACTTATCCGTCGGTACATCACGAGATAAATCGTACAAAATTTGTATACCTATCCCGAAAAATATACCTACTCCATCTTCGTAGTAAGAATCTTCAGATTACTCATTATGAAATAGGCAGAGAGTTGAAATAAAAATCTTAGGAAATAGGTGCCTATTTATGCAATTTGTTTAGAATAGGAACATAAATGCGTCGTAGGTACCTACTTAGGTACTTAGAAATTAAGTGTCCCGGTGATTATAAGGAGCTGAATAAGATCAACACGTAGGTGTTAGCTATATATTATTAATTATTATGTAGCTACCTTGCAATGCGTTTGCAACTGTGAATTACCTACTTAGATTCGCAAAATTTCTCAGGCCTCATATTGTTCGCTGAGAAAAGTATTGAAAGTAAGTACCTACCTACCCTCCTACGAAGATCGAATATTAGCTGTATGTGATATGTAGCTACTTAACAATGGTTTTAAACTGTTTTGGAAACTTAGCCAACATGTAAATTACATCGAAACTTTGATTGGACTATATTTACCAACCGGAATCTTTTATGTAAAGTAAGATTTGAACCCAGCACACCATAGGAGCTCGGATAATTTGGCTCGAAATGACCACTAAAATGGACGTTACTGAAATTAAAACACACTAATCAGGCTGCAGTGGTAAGGAGTGAAGACTTACAGTTTTTGTTGATCTTCCGTTGCACTGCACTGCTCTGTTAATAATTTTCAGATTTCACACGCGATGGCGCCCGGCGCGCTTGAGCAGCGTAGGTTAGAGTTAGTCTATATTTTATCGAAGGAGGCGCCACGCTTCCTTGGTATGAATGCGCGACAGGATCCATTGATGTCATTGGCCGTGCAGCGATATACGCGGGAATTTTGAAATGACGGGAGTAGGGAAATGCTAGCCTGAACAGGCACCTTTTAGTTTTTCACTGTTGGAAGTTGGTTCCGATTTTTGATTGGAAGTTGGTTTAGATGTTCCTTTACGGTATTATTCATGCAAGCATCTACTGCTTGCAGAATCGATTGCGGCATTAGGAACAGGTTGGTATACGGATACGGTCACCCCTGCCTGTCGTGAGAGGCGACTAAAAGGGGTATTAGAGTTTGGGGATGGTAGGGGATGGGGCTCTTATTATTCCACGAACGGGCTCGAAGAAGACAGCGTCACTATGTGGCAAGTGATGTTATGCCATTTTTCATGGCTCCAGAAGGCAAAAAAGTAAATTACTTGAGAGATGAGCCCATAGCGTAGTATTATTATATTATGTTCTATGCCTATGGGCAATATGACAGGGTTATTTCAGTGCGTTCCTTAGGAGAACCCGGGGCCCCCCGTTAGCTAGTCACAGAGGTAGGCCAACGAGGATATTTTAGTGGGTGAAAGCCCCACATAACCCGGAATGCTCCCCATAGCACCCAGGTATCTGGTAAGATTTCCCCCACGCCACAAAAAAAGTTTCCGTACCTATATAGGTACAATGTACTTTGTGTGGTATAGATGTTTTATCTCTCGGATGACCCACCCATCTGGTGAAGATCTGGTGAAAAGGAAACTTTGTGATGTATCTATTATATAACAGAATCAGTATTTGCATGTCAATCTTGAAATTACGTTTTGTCATGCATACAAAGTAGGTAGGTACTCTATGGTCATTTCCCTGACAAAATCAACATAAACAAAAATTACCTAGTAATTAAAATAATGTAATCAAATTTTACGTGTTTCCAATTCACCTACCAAATAATTCGACCTTTGTGCATAAATTTAGCTCAAACATTTAAAGATGATTTTTCAACAATTTCAAAATTGCCAAGGATGTTTTAAGCCTGCAAAGAAACGGCTTGGATGCTTACAGTCTCGAGATGACTACGAATGTTATGGCGAAAACTATGTCAAGTGTTTCTGGGGTCTCTGTGAGCACCAGAAAGTCTCAGAGGCTTTTATCATAAAGTCCGATGGATCTGGTAAGTACCTAATTAACTTTTTTTAATTCTTGAAGGTAGCCTGTCTCCACTTCTAGCAGTACTTAATACATTTTGATTTCATCTTTTAACGCTGCTTAGAATAGAACCCCCGTAGGGTGCCGGGTTAGAATTGCACCTCCTCATTTCTGCCCGTGTGGGTGTCGTAAAAGACGACTAAGGGAAAATACTAGGTAGGCAGCAGCGCCTTCTTAAGAGCTGTGCCATCTTGAACTGCGATCCCCAAACCGCCTGCCAAGCGTGGGGATTATGGCAAATACCACCTACATAGGGGAGGCTGTATTCAGCAGTGAACGATCCGGCTGATACAGTACAGTAAAGAATAGAAAAGAAACGCATCGAAGACTTTTCCTACTGTTAGAAGTCGAGTAATGCCCGACGTAACTACCCCACAGTACTAGGTATATAAGTCTTCCTGTTGCTATAACGTTCCTTATCAGCATTTGTTGTAAGCCATTATGTTTTCTCGAGGTCTGCAGCGCAAGTACCGAACTTACCGATCGCTAAATTTGACGTTACAATCGTTTAAATTCGATAAAATGGTTGCGTTTTATCGAATTTAGATGGATTCTGTTTAGACAAACGGCTCCACTTCTCACTATTATAAATCAATGGCGGAAACCTGCAATAGTTATTCTGATGGATTGATAGAATTATGATTAGTTTTGGACCTACGTAAACATACATTATATACTATTAGTAATATAAATAGGATTTTAGGCTTCCACCTTTGACCGTCATCATCATTCATTAGTCGTCACGTAGCAGCAACTGAGAGTTACCCACGACCTGAGACCTTTTACTGAAAAACTATCAAGCCTATAGGTTTGTATTTTAACATGGTAATTTAATTTCATATATCGAATTTTGTATTCATTTAATACAATGTTATTGTACTACTAACACCATCTGTGAGAAAACCAAAGAGCTAACATCTCTGCAACAGAACTAAACAACATTACCGTGACTAAACCCAATACTTACTTCGTAGTTGATCTACTTAATAGCTTAATACTAGATGACATCACAAGAATCAGGTTGAAAAATAAACGCGAGCCCTCACAAAGCTCAGCTTTTTGCTAGTAATTAGTATTGCGAAATAGAAAATACATACAGTAATAGGTACTTATATTTTAATTTTCTAAATTGTAATTGATGGAACAAACAATCAACCATGGACCATTGCTGGCTTTCCGTTATATGACCATTCTCTAAGAGAATGGTTAATCAGACTATACCTGAATTAGGTAGGTGCAGTTATCTCCGTGCGTTTCTATGATTGTTTTCTTTTTCATACTAAGATGTAGGTAGGTACATAGAATGTCACGTGTAGTTTAATTTTGAATTCGAACTATCTTACTTATGTAAGGCTCTTGTGCCACCTCCACTCCGGCCAGAAAGCAACTACCGTCGACTATTTTCTCGCTCAAGAAACATACAAAAGATGCAGATCCCGTATTTACAAAACAGTATGTGTATATTAATAGTTGCTCGCTGAATAGTCACGCTGCCGCCGCGCGCCGCCGGCGAGAACTATCTCGCTCTCCCTCCATTGTTTGCTTTCCCTTTTGTCAGTTACATATCCTGGTTGTTATCCATTATTAAAACCATTTTCATAATATAATCATTCACTTAAACACATTTTCTTTACGTAGAAATCGTATGGCATCGTATCGACTAAGTTAAGGGTGACCGCTAGTGGCATTAATACTGAGCGCTTCCGTGTTTTGGAGAGCACGACAAGCCGTCAGTCCTGGTTGTTATCTTAGGATGGCACTTGTTATATCAGGTAGGGCATTTTGCGAATGTCCATTTGGCTAGCTGCCATCCTCAAGTAGAAAATCTGTCGCCAACGCACCCTAACGATGTGTTTCGGCAGCTATTTTTAAGAGGTAGTAATTCTAGATTAATCTTAACAACATCTTCGACCCCATTGAACATTCCATCAAGTGAGATAGTGGACAAAGGCTAATTTAACATCAGCTATGAAAAGAAATAGGTATTACCTACTAATAAAATTATTGTCACTTGACCTACTTATGCAAGTCTTTCAGGTTTTACTATGCATTGTACTCGGCCGCTGTCACGTGGCAGAGGCAGTTTTACTGTCATACCATTTTCTACTATGTCTGTATTATTACAACGCATATTATTGCTTCAAAAACTTGATCGCACGGCGCTGCGCTGTCTACCAGTGCTACTTCGATGTGAATTGGCGCTAAGTTTATTTTCTTGCGTAGTACTTATGACGCGTAAGAAAATTTATAAGCCTATCGCATAGTTATGGAATGATTATGAATATGATTATCGGCTCATCAGGTCATAATACTTTACGCATTTTTTTATTTCAGTTGTAACTCACCAACCAAGGAGACAAGTTTTAACCATATCAAACCATTCTCAAAACAAGAGGTTTTGAATTCTTCAGTGAAACTACCAGCACAGTTATAAAAATAGCAATATATTTTATTTTATTCTTCAATAAAACGTGATACTGTCAGGCTCTTCTGGTTTTCATTTAATACTTGTCTAACATTCATATTGATTCTAGCTTCAGCTATGTAATTCTGGAATTTTCTCCACTCAATATTGTCAGCATTTCGATTCATAAGTTCTATTGTTTCTTTCGGATTTGATATGTATTTAAATATATTAAAATCTCGGATGTTTTCTATAGTCTGTAGGTCTTCAGTCCATTGTGAAGTCTTAGATGGTAGTATTTTTGGAACAGCATGGTAGCAAAGTCTAGCTTCTTTGGACATGATGACCACGTCACCACTGTTGATAAGTATTGCTGAGGGTTTTATGGACTTTTCTCTGCCACCCAAGAGAAATATTGCAGATTGGCCGAAACTGCAAAATAAGAGAAGTTTTTTGAACAAACAGGCAAATGATTACTTTCAAAGTTTTTTAATTAAGTCAAAGCAAGGAAGTCGACTTGGAATTAAACTACTGCTACTGCACTGCTAGGTATCTTCAATCTACCAGTACATTCAATGGAAAAAAAAAATTCATAATTTTTTCAGAAATTTTATTCACACCTGGCATCACTCCTCAATGAAGTGTTACTATGGCAAGTTATTTTGAATTATTAGTACAATTGTATGACTAAACAAGTAGATATAATTGTACTACTTATAGCAGAATGTATGTACTCATAATTTGTAGGAATACAAGGTACTCCTTTTCAAAAAAGTTCTGGACTACAGGGGTTCTTTGGTAGTACTCTACAGTCTGACAAATTCTACAGTACATTAACAGTACCAACTATAGTTCATTACACTATCCTGTGGCATGCCATACTGAAGACATTAAAAAAAATACATGAAATAGAAATAAAAGGTGCAATCTGTCAAACAAAACTTCGATGTCCGTTAGTGAGAGTAGAGTCCTATTTTGATTTTTTCAGTGATTTAAATCTTTATTTCTCTTTCAAAACCTTGCCTTGTTCTACAATTCTAGATACAGTCCATAAGATAGTCCACTAATATCTGCAAGGGTTTTCTTTAAATGTTTATCCTGTTGGTATTCACCAGTATTTGGGTTCAGTTTATTTTTCTCTAAAATATCCATATATGTGAAAAACCATTTGCTTGAACTGACTATTAAATTTACATCCAAATATATTCCAACTCATTTTTGTTGTTATAAAATTATCTTACATAGCAAAAGTAATGCAAAGATTGGAAAAGAGAGTCCAAAGGAGTATTTTATAATATTATAAGATAATTATAAAAGCTGGCACCTGAGTTTGATTAGATAGGGAGATAAATTATATGTTTATATTAAAATAATCTTTAATACCTGATAATGTAATTTTACGAAGTGTAAAATAAAATAATGCATTAAACACCCTATGTGACCAATGCAGTTATAGTGGCCAACCTAGGGTTAAGCTTCGCCAAATGGTGGTAGGGCATCTTAAAAATGCTTGTCTAGGTAGCTTTTGTCTTTTGCACTTTCTTTCTTTTATTTTCCTTTGGTTCCTACAGACTGTACCTTGATTTTATAAGTTTCAAAATAATTTATGCATTACCTGTATGAAAACAAAGGTGCTTCCAAATTAACCTCAGAATGATCAGTGTGTGCAGAAAGTGTAGAGTTCATATGATAATAGTTTACAATTGCTGCTTCTGCTTTAAATTTCTCATGGCCTATATAAAGAGCCAATACATCTGATAGTTCTGCTAAGTCCTCTGGAAATAGATCCTTATTGCTTTCACTGTATATCTGAAATTTTAAATAAATATCAGTAACCTATAACCTTATTGTATAATGTTACTATAAATAAATTCAGCATATTGAAATCACTATGTTTGGCTATGATACAAACAGATAAACAATTTATTAATAAGTGAAGGTTTTAAGCAAGTGACAAATACTTTTTTTGAACATAAGAAACACATTGTCTCACACCTGCATTGGCTCAGCAGAAGTGTCTAGTCAATCACATATGTTTCGACAAACATTTTAATACCATGTAATAAGGGGCGTGCCTATTCCCACAGACAGCACATTTTCATTCTGGACTGCTACTGAGAACTAGGATAACTAAACAAAAATGAATAATGGATCACTAAACGGTTAAGTGGGCATAAAAATACGAAAATATGTGTTATTGCTATTAATGAGTAGTATGTTAACATCAAAGCATCAAGATTATATAAGCTGATTTAGCGTCATATGACTAAGGACAAAACAAGAAAACAATATTAACTTTGTACTTTTGTGTCCCAGTTGTGGTGATATCCTAATGTGGTCCATCGCAGTTTCTTCTGCAACTGCCAGTTGCATTTACCATTAACAAAACATTCAGCCCACCAATCTTTAGTTTCTAAATCAATATCAATATTTAACTTATTTGGTTTTCTAGGATACTCTTCAAGACACTTTCTTATCCAATATCTTTGCCCAAGAGCAGTAAATGGATTTTTTATGAGGAACAAACCAGGATGATCGGTGAACGTATATATTTCCCATTCAGACACCCTTCTCAATCCTAAAACTTCTGTTCTATGATCTACGTTGAAGTTAATTGGTGTTGTATTCGTTATCTGAAATTAAGAGACCTACAGGTTATGTATCTGGTAATAAAACTGTACTAAGTATGTTACTTTACCGTGGTAGAAAGAAGATTATACAAACCTTATCGCAAAGGGTTTCAGTCGATAAAACTTTATCTAACGAAGGTTTGGGTTTGTTGCATTTGTAATATTTAAATAATTTCATAAATATGTCATCTTCTTTGGTCACAGCGTCGTATTGAGACATTATTCTGAACAATAATCATAATTACTTGTAACGACGACACCCGTATGATTATTTTTTGTAAAATTGAGAATAAAGATGTAGAATTGTAATGAGAAAATTGAGAAAAAGGTAGGAATGTTACAAAATAATCGATTTGTATTAAAATCGATTATTATTTTGTTATAAGCGATTTTTATTTTCGATTTATTATTAGTAATATTAATCGATTTTTAATAAATCGATTATATAGATCACGTGTTTAAATCGATTTTCAGAAACAGCTTGAATCTATGCGACGATCGAAAAAAAACTTGAAGATTTACGACAGATTAATAGTTTTTGAGACCAAACGTAAATCTTAAGGATTTTTAGTGTTACATTGTATCTAATTAATATATACTGGAATAATTCTGAACTCCGATGAAAGCATTATAATGCAATATCAATTACGGTTAGGCAATAATGATAGTGAGACTTCTAAAGAAAATATATTTTTAGGATACACAATAGACAGCACAATTAGTCACAAAGCACATATTGACAAAATTTGCAAGAAAATGGCTAGCGGTAATTACGCTCTCCTTAAACTTAAACCATTGTTAGATATAAAATCGCTAATATCCGTGTACTATGCATATATACATCAATACTAAGATATTCCATGACTGTTTGGGGTAATGTTACAGACGTAACAAGAGTTCTCAAATGTCAAAAAAGTATAATAAGAACAATTAACGGGCTGAAAAAGCGTAGCCCCGCAAGGGAGCACATTAAAAAAGACAACATTTGGACAGTATTGTATCTTTTTACGTCTATTATTGTTTATTATATATTCATGAGGATAGGGATATTCCAGAAGAGCAGGAAAAAGTTTTAGCTTACAATCTACGTAACAATTAAAAGCGAATTATAAAATATAATGGAATTCGGGTTCTACCAAAAATCATATTAGCTTAAGTAAACAAGGTTGATATTCGAAAATATTGATGTATAATAAGTTAACAAAAAGCTTGACCCCCTTAAAACTTAGTTTGTTTAAATTAAAACTAAAGATTTTTTAATTTTTAAAGTGCTTAGTACAAGTTCAAACACAATAAATGTAAATTGTATTAATCAATTATTGTCATATGTAAAATAGGACTGGACACTGACGGCATTTTTTTTTTATTTGATTATATTTTACTTTTTGAGACAATAAGTTTGTCATTTTATTGGGATTCTCATCATTTAATTTTTATTGTAATAAATAAAACGTTTCATAGTATTAAATTTGTATCCATAATGCTATTTGGTTTCCTTATACATGATCTTGAAATTTTAAAAGAACATTACCTAAATAACACTTAAAAAATCTTATTTGAGTTGGTCATTTTATATTCATATAATTTTATTTGATTTTTAATCTGATAAATTGTTAATTTTTAATCTGTTAGGTTTATTGTTGGAATACGAAAAGCATGTATTTTTCAATAATACAGAAAATCGTTTTTTTACGTAGAAATCGATTATTTATATTCGTAAAATCGGTTTTTGAAAAATCGTTGATTTTTGAACAATGAACAACCGATTTTTATTTAATCGATTCTTTTCCATTAGTCTCACATCCCTAGAAAAAGGCACTGACATCGGGATAGTACCACAGAGTCACAGACCAACCACAGACTACAAAATAACAAAGTATTAGCGGCTGCCTTCTGGTTCACGTCAAAAGCGGTTTTATAGATTTTAGTGACTCTCAGCGTTCCGTTTAAGAAATTGCGCTTTTGACTGTTTAGTACGTAGCGAAGATTCTATGTAGTAAATACAACTGAAACGAGCTTATTGTCAGAAAAGTGTGCCGGACGAGAGGCTCTAGCTAACTGCATTGTCTCTGTATGACAAAAGTGACAATAAAATGCTTTTTAAAGGTATACATTCCTAATAACAACCCATAACTGAAAACTTTGAATTACTAATAATATTAATCGTGTATTTTTTAAATTAAAGCTGCTTTTGCAACTTCAAATCTGTGCAGCAAAGTTTGCGTGTCTGTTGTAGTCGGCTTTCATTTCCTAATAAGAAGGAAACCATCCGCGTCAATATCCAATTTTGCATCTTTTACTCTTCTCATCGATGGTGATGAAGCGCGACTTTCATGCGGTCTTCTTTTTCTGATTCCGAGACTATTCTACTATTTGTTTTGGTAATTCAGAAGGAATCATAATTTGGTGCTTGACGGAATTGTAACGTTTAAATCCTATATCCCATATAATTATAATTATTGGTTAGAAAGGAAGCAATTCATTTACAAAATTATGGCATATTATTTTGCTAAAACTTTGTAAAATTAGCAAGATACTAAATTTTTCATGTACTTACATTAACCTTTGGTATAATACTCTCCATACATTCGGATATATAGAACATTGCACTTATACCAGTACGTATATATTCATGTCTTAGTTAAAATTTCTCGATGGGCTGTAAAAATAAATACTTTTCCATTCCATATTATATTAAGATACATACTTTTCCATCATATACAATATAAATGGCAGGCAGAAAAGTATATGAAAAGCAACAGAGAAAGATAACATAGTCTCTTTACAAAGTTAAATCCATGACGCAACATAGCGTGTTATACAGGGTTATTGGAAAAATGCTAACAACCTCTTAGGGTTGTAGAGAAGAGCGTTGAATGAACGAACTAGTTAATTCGACCGTCGACGTACAATTAACGAACGGACAGTTCATCGACGATGAACGGACTAGTAGAATCTGTAGACGGCAGGACGGCTAAATTGTAGTCTATACAAAGTTCATAGCGACTGTCAACGCGACGACGACTCGTGAACACAGTCGGTTAATATATTCATTCATTGGTCCGTTACACAACACGCTCAATGTTATTATCAACTCAGAGCTTCTACATTTAAAGTTCAATTTTGTCTGCATAGACGGTCATTTTAACGCGTTGAAATCGTTGAACCGTCCATGCAGACAAAATTGAACTTTAAATGTAGGAGCTCTGAGTTGATAATAACATTGAGCGTGTTTTGGACTTCTGCATGGACGGTCATTTCAACGCGTTGAAATGACCGTCCATGCAGACAAAATTGAACTTTAAATCTAGGAACTCTGAGTTGATAATAACATTGAGCGTGTTGTGTTGATGCTCCGTCATAGACGTAGACCGGCCGCGCGGCGCCTTGACTACAGTCGAAACGCGAACGATGCACTTATTAGAAACTTTCTTATTTCGTGTTTAACTAAATTACGTACTATAGTTTCAAAATTTGATTAAATGTTTGTTACATACGAGTATTTTATTACTGTGAATAGTGTAAATTATATGTAAATAGTTTAAAAAACTTTCAAAACTTTATGGTTGATTTTAATAAGTAGATAGGGTGATATACCTAAGTGAACTTTTTAGTGTAGGAAACATTAAAATGGCAGGACGAAATTTAAGTGAATTATGGCATCACTTTGAAAAGGACATATCTAGTGGAAAGGCGATTTGCAATCTATGCTAAATATATGTATGAAAAATTGGCGTATAAATCTACTGCGGCAAATTTGAAAAGCCATCTAAAACGGAAGCATATATCTATTTTTAAGTCATTGCCGTCGTAAATATTGTACATAAAACACATTAAAAAAAACAATGATTGTAAATAGAATCAGTTGATCTTCTAAATACGCCTATAGGGAAAATAATCGACTATTATAAATTCTATTTAGCCAGTCCTTAGCCTGGAAAAAGTATATGTAGGGAAGGTCAAACTTTTCAATAATATGCTTGTGATACGTAACATATAAAACTACGATACAAATTTCATTTAACTAGAATACTCATTCATTACTACTACTAATGCGTCTAGTCTAGTTGAATAGTCGTACGTAACGGATCGAGTCGACTAATCGTCCATAAAGAAAACGCCGTCGGTATAAATCAACTAGTCGATGAATTTAACTAGTCGATCGACTAGTCCACGAAAGAAAATGGACGGTCTAGTTTCGTCTACGTTAAATGCGTCGACGACCCATCTCTATAGGGTTGACTTCTGCTAGTGGTAACAAACATTTTAAGATGTTTTATTTAGTACTAAATATTCTTATTCCTTTGCTCGATTTAAATAGTCAAAACTCTATTCAAAAGGTGCACGGCACGTTCCAGTGTTGCCGCGGTGGGCACTCTTGACTCGGAGTAGGCTTACAATAGAAAAAATTATATAAAAATATAAAAAGAATATTTTTCAAAACAAAGAATATTTATCTCAAAATGTTTGTTAGGGCTAACAGAAGTTAACCATAAGAGATTGTTAGTATTTTACCAATAACCCCGTATATCAAAAGTTGCGTCTTTAGTTGTGCGGCAATACTAAACAATAAAATTACACTAGCTTAGTACAACATTTTTACATCCGACGCGACGGCAAAAAACTGATTTTGCTTCAAAATTACCGTGGATAAAAATCTTGAATATACGCTATTGTTAGTTTGATTTAGATCTTTTGCACTATGTAGTATTCGGAATATCCATATTATCCTGATTTATCCGAAAAGTGTATCTGAAATATACAAATAGTAAAATTGGTCGGATAATTGCATGCCCTTACTGTGCTGAACTAGTGGTGAACTGGTGCTTTGCGCAATAATACCTAAATAATGCGCATTCATAATGATCTAGTAGGTTATTATCAAAGGAAAAAAGCATTCTTGGATTAAATTCTGTGAGAGGTTTTCATCCTTCTACTGATTAAATGAAAATTAAAGCATTTCATACTCTGACATAATAGAAGAAAAGACGGAGGCTCGTTAAACATCAAACTGAAGCCAAACTTTTATACATGTGTGCGATAGAAGTGTTGCCATATGAAAGCAAAAATAAATAAATTGTAGGATTTATTGAAGAAAAATTTTAAAAGATATAAATGTACAGCAAAATCTGTTCGTAAGAATACTTCGCAATAACATAATATTATTTATAATGTGCGATATTATTATAATATTGCACAATCTTCACGATTATTGTTTAATATGTTTCGCAATTTTTTTTAAGATATTCTAGACTTTACGTTCTCTAGGACAATAAATAATTGACCAAAGGCGTGTTAGGTTTCGTATATGGTATGGTTTCGCCGCAGGTGCCATTTGTTTTGTGTGTTTTTTTATATTTTTTTGACGGAATAAGCAGAAAGTATATTAAATTCAATACTTACATGTGAAAAGTAATTCCAGATAACTTTTTCTTCACTGAATATGTTCTGTTTTTGCAGTGTTTTAACACGCAAGTGGGCATTTTTAGTTTATTTATTCCGTTGTGTGATGTGCGACGGTCTATCGTGAACTCAGAGTAGGAGTGCACGATATATATCGATATTACAAAAAATATCGATATATGAACACGATATATCGCTTCTCATATATCGTATTCGATACATCAATCGATATTATTCAACCGATACAACACCATAGCTCACTTGACATATTTGAACAAAACCTTAACCAAAAGGGATGTTGGCATAGTTGTTTTTTATGGCATATTGATGGTAAACGTTGCTAACACCACTTTAATTCTATCATTTTCTATTAACTTTTAACAGTATAATATAAGTACATACTGCTAATTATGCAGATCATAATGTGTACACATATTTAGGAATATAATCTGGCTCGTAAATACTAACCTATATCATATGTGTTCTTTTAGTGATTGTATTCTGTTTTGTGTATCAATATAAATAAATAAATAATTAGATACTGATTTATGGTTGGCAACGTTTTTAAAAAGTAAAACCACGAATTGTGAATAATTAGCCTTCACAGTTACGAAGGTATTGTTGTAATATATATAAATTTACATAATTAAAGCCGTTTGAAAAAATAAGAGTGCGTAACTGTTCAGGAGATTATCCGGCCGGACACTCGAAGTACAACACAGACATCAATCTGCGCGTGCTCACGTATAGCCCTGTCTACTAGCCCCGCCTACTATGGGCCTACGCCCATTGACCTAATACGCCGACGTGCTGCACTTGCCCGCGCGCTCTTCCTGGACCCGCGCTATCTGCGGTGCGCGTCATTCACCTGCACCGGTTAGTTAACCTCTCTGCATCGCTGTTAGCCTGGTAGACCCTGCTCTAATAAAGTGTGCAATTTTTGCGTGCACCACTGACTGTTCTTTTGCTGATTGATTTCGTGAGGAAATGCCGCTTAACCGCACACCACCAAGGGACTCGTCCCCGTTGCCATCTGCACCGCGCTGCGGCGTTATCCTTCCGACTCAAATGTTTCTGAAGTTGGACAAGATGCCGTTGTGAGTGCTGCTTCATCACAACGAGGAACGTACATAAACGCAAACGCGGAGATATTGACGATATAAGTAAGGCTGAAATGATGAATATGATTTCTGAGATGCAAAAGTGGCAGGATGCCAAGTACGAGGTAATCTTAAGTTCCATCAATGACGTTAAAATGTCAGTTGACTTTATGTCAACAAAGTACGACGAGGTGCAGCTACAGAGAATTAATAAACTTGAAAAAGAAGTAAAGGACGACAAAAATTACATCTTTCAGCTAGAAAATACCTTAGATTTAATGCAACGTAATGCCCGGTGTACTTGTGTGGAGATTAGAGGAAATATGTAAACCAAAAAAAAAAAAAAAAACATTCCAACAAGAATACCTACAGAAAAACACCAACATATGTACACAACTTGTCTTGTTATATAGTATGTCTTCCCGCCCTTCCGTAATCTTTGGTATTATGATCGAAGTAACATGACATATAGCTAACATCTGACAGCCGACGAAATTTTAGCGACCTCAAATGGTCGCTAAAATTTAATCTACTTAGCGAAGATTTAACCAAGCGGACGCGCCTAAACGGGGCATATAAAATTTTAGCCTGTGCAAATTTTCGCCTCGAGGAGGCCGTTAACGGGGTGTTTGACGTTTATCTAGTTTAAATCTCATCCTGGCTAAGTCGCCTAAACGCACCCCTGATCTGTTTGCGTATACAACTAGGAGGAAGAATATCTATGATGGAGAAGACATTTATATTCTGTTGGTTGTGAGACAAGAATGGTAACATATACGCTTGCATTAGTTTGAAAGAGACAGCATCAGTTTTTTTTTATCTTGCTCGGCGAATGCGATTACTTTGTTTGCCACAACACAAAGCAGTTTTGTGGCAGACAAATTTATTCGGTGCTTGAAAGTGTCCTTTTTTCGTGTTAAACAATGATTTTGAAGTGTATTGTAAATTCTAAGTTAAATTCAACGCTGCTGCTTCCACCAAACATGTTGAAATGCAGAATTCTTGGCTGTAAAAACCGAACAGAACGAAATATGGAACACCTTACGTATCACATGTAAGTGCTATTTTTCATATGTCTTCACCGTTCTTACAAAGTCTATGCGAATCATATATGAATTTCTAATCATAACGTGCTAAACGTGTAAAATCATAACTGCGTGTTACATTATTTGATAATCTTACATTTTACTACAAAATAATTTCTTGATTTTAAAATTTTTTCAAATTATAATCCATAAAAATTAAGTAGTGTTCTTTTGTCTATATAGCTCGTTCTACTATGATGAAATTTATTTAGGGAGAAAAGAGAGTGTGAACATAGATCAAAAATTATACTTTTTCGAATTATAGCAATTTTCGGAATACCAGCTCATGACCGAAGATATTTCCCATAAAAGTGGGTAATTTTGTATGAACCACTTTTGACCAATTATGTAGTAAAATTAACGCAATTAAATTTTGATTTGCAGTTTTCATAAGGATGCTGTCCTTCATCGTGTATGGATTCATGCAACTGGACGACAAAATTAATTAAATTAAAAATTGCATAATTAATTAATTAAATTGTAAGTCGTGACAAAACGTCGAATCTCAATGTTATTCACACATATGTTTTATATACCATAAAGCTTATTACTTTGTTTTATTTTAAGTGCACACTATGAAATATTATAGGTACGAAGGTTTGTATGAGTTTGTTATTCATACAAACCTTCAAGTCACTCAACGCCGAAGTTTTCAACGAAATTTCGCATATAGATTCCGTAGGACCTGGATTAATATATTGGCTACTTTTATTCCGAGATATTGAGTATTATCGGGGGACTACGATATAACTATTCCACGCGGTTGAGTCCACAGGCGCAAGCTAGTTATCCAATAGTACCATGGGTTAAGTTATATATTAGTTTTAGAATCATGGTAATTTTCTAAAACTAGCTGACCTGGTTTCTCTGCCATTAAGGCGGACCGTTCAATCTGTTGCGAGAAATTCAAAATTTAACAGTCTGTCTATTTGTTGCGAGATCGAATAACATTTGTAGGTATATGATTCTTTAATTTACTCAAATCAGATATCCTTTTTAGAGTATTTTGTTATTGTATCTTACATACATGTATCTGATTTCATATATTTCTCTACTAATCTGCAAAAACAGTTAAGAAACAATTATATATTTGTAAGTTATGATGCCAAAATACTTTAGGATATAATTTCCGATTTGCGCAATTTAAAAACAATACACGTACTAAAGTTATCCGATCTAGCAACATACATAAAATTTTAAATTCCCCGATATAACAAATTGAACGGTCCAGTCCACCTTAAGCAAGTACCATGCAAATGTATATTTTCAGTAGGCGCGGCATTATTTTTTCTAAAAGCTTCATTGTAATTTGGGTAATGTTTGGGACACTGGCAATTCTGCAATATTAGGTATTTATACTCTGTCTCTATCGGGTATACGCGCATAGGTACTCCATCATAGATATACTTCCTCCTAGGTATACAATAAAAAAATTCTGTGGATCTTCTGATCCAAAGAGGATGTTGATAGTATGAAACATAGAGAAAAGTAATATATGGTATGAAATTTCAGTGCGACAGTTAACTGAAGATTATAATTTAGTATTTTTAATGCCTATTGCCTTGTGTTTTTTATTACGTTATGTTTTAAGCGATCTGTAGGTAAAATTATGATTAGTAATTTAGAAGCAGCGCAGTCTCCAGATCACACAGACATTAAGGTATAAATAAACTAAACCAGGTAATAACTAAACAATAAAATTATATTTACCTATATGTAATAACATCTTTTTCTTGTATTTCAGGTGATAGAAGTGGAAAATGGGAAAACTAAACTTAGAAAATTGCTCAACCAAAACTTCAGGATAGAAATGACTGATGGGCGAGTACTTATTGGAGTGTTCTTGTGCACTGACAGAGACGCTAACGTGATTCTTGGTAATAGTTAATTTATATTTTTTAAAGATACATTTCTAACAGTAAGCTTGAATAACCACAGGAAATTGTATCCCATTGATCTGAACAGTCTGAGAATAAAATATAAAGGTTTGATTTGCACTATTCAATTTATTTTTAAAATTTCACGAGGTTATTCAATGAATAAAAAAACGTCAGCTGTGAAGTACATGCAATTAATTGCAAAGCAAGAGCTTGTCTTAGAAGTTGCATGTATAACTTATAAATACAATTCATCTCCTGCCCTATATAATGTATTATCTCAGTGCCTTCCAGATAACACTCACTGACCAGAACTTTAGTTTGTCTTCTTGCTGACGATACTGCCAGGCAATGTTAATAGTGTAACCCTTTTGGTAAATGATGCAATTAAGATGATGGAATGCCTTGTTGTGCATCTCATATAGTACAAAAACTACTTACTACAATATGAGTATAATGGCATTAAGCTTATTAGTCTATCCCACTATTCCCATTGTGTTGTTCCATAATGGGACAACTGTCACTTTTTCTTCTCAATAGTTTGATGGAACTGCTATCACTTTGGTTAGAATTTTGAAGAGACAGTAAAAATTTTTGTTCCATATGGCCCATTGCCATAAATGCCATTTACAGTTTTATTTATTCATTATCAGTGTATTGGCTAAGAAACAAAATACATTTGAGCTGGATTCCATATGATACACCTACTGTAAATCCCAAAACTTTAATTCTACTTCATATTCAATTACAGGTGCATGCTCAGAGTATCTCAAAAACACAGAAGGCGAGACAGAAGAGCCTCGAGTGTTGGGTCTAGTCATGGTCCCAGGTCGACACATTGTGTCAATACAGCTAGATGACATCACACCTGCACCAAAGTACTACAACACATTATAAATTCACTATCTCGGTAATTGGCTTGTGAAATGATTTTTGCTATACAGATATTTTGTGGTAGTGCAATAGTCTAAATATTACTAACTTTCCTATCTGTTAAAGTGTGAGTAAGTTATATAAAAATAAAAATAGGAACATCAGTTGGTTTTTATTCAAATTCATGTATTATATTTTCCAGAGTATGTCTAAGAAGGTCAACTTCTAAATAAATATTTTTAGAATCATTTGCGAAAGGATTATATACATCTTTGTGGGTATGCTCATTATATAATAAAAAATTTAACAGATCTTTACATAATATAACTGCCTGTTGAGGCTCAGAGAATATACTACTGAGAAAATTAGTATCTAATATTTTATTTAAGCACATATTGGGATGCACTGCGATTTTTAAATTTAATATATTCTTGTAATAATTTACACTAGTGTTTCTAACATCCTCATCTTCATCTTGTAAAAGAATTACGGCAGTTTTAAGTGATACTACTTTTACATCATCTGAAAGTTTGTCAAATGTGTGAGCTAGTTCATTATTTGCTAAAGCTGCTATAAACCTCATGTCAATATTTGTATTCTCAAAATTTCCTATTTCAAGTATCAATTTAGCTAGTTTCACTTGACATTCTTTCCCGATTTTCATAAATAATCTTGCAGCAAGTGGGATAAGGTATCTGATTTTATAGGAACTTTCTCTCCCATGCAAATATTTTAGGATAGCTGCGGCATCTACATTATTCAAGTCAATCATAAGGGAAATTTTATAAAGGACTCTCCAAATTACACTGCTCTCAAACTTCCTTTCAAAAGACACTAAAATATTTACAATCTCTTCCAATACTGATTCTGAGGAACAGCTTTCGGTTTCTATCTTGTGCAGCAAAATCTCACAGTAGATCTCAAAATCATTTTGTTGTATAAGTAAACACAAAGCTTGTGGTATTTCATCCCACTGACTATTCATTACATACTGTTTTATGCATGTCTGTGCCCAAACAAAGACTCCCGGTGAATCAGAATTTTTATTTAATTCAGATAAGATTACTTTGATATCAAATATGTCGTCAGTGTAAATGCTTGCATATACTTCTTGAGACCAGAAAGAGAGCTTTCTTTTATTTTTTATCACAGTTGTATACTTTTCTCTTAAAACATTAACATTGGGATCTTGTAAATTATAGTGATTGAAGCAACACTTTAAAAGCATCAGAACCCCATGTATAAAATTTTCAGATACCAAATCCACTTCCATAAGAAAATTAGAAATGATTTCAAATGAGAAAATATTAAATATGCACCTAGCAGTTAATCTTCTAACTGTATGTATTGGACTGTCTAATATTCTTATAAGACTGTGAAGCAACTCTTTATCAGAGGCTGCCTGTTCTTTGGAATCGTAAGAAAAGTTATATCTCTTTGCACTACTTGCTAGCATATTCAAAATAGGAACTAAGTTAGAATGTGAGGTTATTTGCTTGGAATGACTCTCATATTTCAACTGTTCCATGATAAATTTCCAAAGCTTAGGGGAATGTGTTCTCAGTTCATCACAAGCCACAGTTGCAATTATCTCTTCACTTGTCCCAGATGGTTTCATTTGTCCAATTAGCCTTGGTATTAGGGCTCCATAAAGCTGAAGTGCTGCATTCCTAGAAAAATTATAACTAAGATTACTTCACTAAACTATATGTTGCCTAATTTAACTTATTGGTCAAATAGTGTAAAGCCATACATTTTGGAATCTTCAGTCTAGGGTTTAATTCTTGTGCCACTTAGGGTATATTAGGGGGAAATGTGGGTATTTAGACCCTTCTGCCTACCCCTTTGGGGATATAATGGCATGATGATATGTTAATAAATTAAATTAATAACTTTCCAAATAGAAAGAATCATACCTTATCTGCCAGTGGGGACTTGTAAGGTTACTAAACCCAAGTTCTGCTAATTCAGCTGAATAGAACATCATGTCTGAAGATAGGCTGCTGTCTGTCACAATTTTGGTAAGAAAATGGATGAAAATTGCTTTGGGCAAGTCCATTTCATTTTCAATATTAGCTTTGTCTTCTAATGTTGGAATGTCTTTGGTTTCCTGACATGTATGCAGTAAAGTTTTCATGAAATAATGGAACAACGGCTGAAATGAAAAATGAATTAGGTTCAAAGAGTAAATATGAAGAGATGCTCACTTTTTAGTGTAGACTGCTGCTGATGGAGTTCATGGTTATAATATAGCCAAGAGCTTGAGCTTCACCACATGGTTGAAGGGCATTTTGTAAATGCTCCTCAGGCTACCTAAGATCAACTAGAGAACCTTTCTGGAGAGCCACTTCCCATTCCTGGTTTAGCCTGTTTAACATCTTCATCCATATCAAAACTTAACATAACTGAGATAAAGATCAAAGGCTAAAGTTTAAAAAAATGTATACATGAGTAACATACCTTGCCTTTTCTCATGTCACTTGAAACAATTCTATGAACCATGATAGAAAGACCAGCTCCTCTGCGTGTTATTGAATTAATTTTACTAGCTTCCAATATCAAGCTGTCCAGCTTAGTTTTTAGAAGAGTCTGTGGCAATGTTGATGTCTTGAAAGTTTCAGGCAGACTTGTTAGTAGTTGTATTCCACTTCCTAAGTACACAGGATCATTAGTATAGGAAATAACAAAGACAGTGTTTAAAATCTAGGGTGATAGTAATTTGTTACCTAAGGCAGATCCTGCTCCTTCTATGACACCTTTATGCCGAGAAGTTTCCAGAACATGTGTTATAATAGTCAGACATTGTTCACATTTTTCTAAGTCATTATTGTGGTATTTCATTATGAGACAAGCCAAGTCACAAGATGTCTAGAAAAATATATAAGTAGGTTAGTAATTCCAATTAGGTACATACCTATAAAAGTATTTAATCTTATTTGTGTAGCGTAGTTGCAAAATCTGCTATATCAATGGTGTTCATGATGCCGGTTTTGCAACTAGGCTACACATCTGTGTGTAATTTTCAGTGATCGGAGTAGGTAGCTATTTCAGAACAACCTCAAATGTGTATAATAACCATTTAGATTGGCTGTGTGAATTTGCACACCTATTGCATATGTATCTAACATTGCATCTACCTCACAAGCTCTATTTTTAGAACTTAATACGGCCATGACACCTGAACTCCGAGATTTTAAATGTATATTTAATAAAGAAAATCGGAAGAGTTAAACTGTGTTAGATATACAAAGATAATTATCAGAAGAATGGGCATCACTTTTTAATGTGGCTGATGCTATACAATTCCAAGACATTCTTTTTTCTCTGGATTTTCTAAGCATAAGCTCAGTTGAAGCTTGTTTTATATTCCAAAACTATGCTAATTAGGTATATGTGACATTGCCAAATAGCTGTTACCTATTTTGTAAAGTTAAAGAAGACGATGTCGAAGAATGACACAGCGTTTGTGACACTATTTTTCTATAGATTTTTAAATCCCAGGAATTCTGGAATCTCAAGCATGTCCATGCTATGAAACATATTGCAAGTACTAAGAAAAGCTCTACTTACTCTGATCACCGGTCATTTTACATTGGTTAGTACCTACCTTAACATTCAACCATAAGCAATTCAAAATTATTTGATGTAAGCTTGATATTTTTGTTTCATCTTTTTCGTTATCCTGATACCCCGATTGTGTTATAATATTTTCAACTATTTCATTCATTTTTGAGAAATCTGAACTTGTTGAATTTTGTTGATCCCATGTAAAAAGATTTGTAATTCCTTGTAAAACTTCTATTAACTCATTCATATCAGTGGCCTCTAATTTGTATGAACTTCTTATGCAAGCTTCTAAAGTTACTTGTAATATGTTTATAAAGGAATGCAGTTGTTTTCCATCTTCAATTGATTTCAAGATGTCTTGTTTTAACTTATATTTATCTACTAATTCAGAATAGCCATAGGTAAACACTTCATCTACGCTTTTAAAAATAGCTTCTTCATGTTTTTCTTTCAACAACAAATTGACCACTAATTTGAACATACTCTGACCACAGCTTATTTCAAAGAAAAATTTGCTTTTCATGCTTTGCAAAGCATCTTCCACCAATTGATTTATTACTTCTGTTTTTCGTAACTCTTCAGGGTAATGATTGAAAAGTAGTTTGCCCACATTTTCTCTAATATCATCTGAAGGATCCTTTAGCAAACTAATTAGTTTTAAGACACAACATTTATTGTGTAATAACCAACAGCCATGATTTTTAAGAAATTCTTTCAATGTTGTGCTTGACGCTTTAATTTTGTCTTTTCTCTTCTTAGGCATGTCACTAAAACAATCTATTATAGTGTTGATTACTTTTACATTGGTTGATTTCCTTTGATAATTTCCATTTGAATTTAATGAAGTGATCACTAATTCTTGCAAATTTTTACCAAAATTGAGTAAACCTTCCGGAAAAGTGTTTTCTTTTGAATTCCTAAATAACATGTGTATTTGACTCAAAAATATATTTAAACTATTAAGCATATTTAATCTTAAGACAGTGCAGTCAGAATTCATATTATTTTTAATATAGTCTAGAACTAAAGAATATTTCATTTGACTCGGCAGTGATTTATACTGTGTGAGGCAGATTATGTCAAATGCTAAACTTCTTATTTTTATATCATTATGGTCTATTGTTCTTAATATTATATTTTCAGTCATTACATAATCATCTGTTGCATTCCAATGTATATTCAGAATAGCGAGCTTACTCCCTTGTTTCATAAGAGATAGTATACTGTAGAATTTATGCTTTGTGTCATTATAGGCTTCTAATTCTTCAATTAATATGTTCATCAACATTGGAAACTTTTTCAAAGATATCAGTAGCCAGTAGTTGCTGAAATTTTCAATGGCTTTACCAGAAGATCCCATTAGTACTTTAGTAATACTGTGTAGAAATAAATCACACCATACATTTTCGGAATAGATTTTTTTTAATACTGCATAATACATATCAGCACCAGCTGATACTAATCCAGGTTTGTGCAGACTGTGGATAAGGCCTTCGACCCAGTTGCTTTCTATAATAAGACTAGAAATGTCACCACTATAGTTGTCAAGTACTTCGGACAACATTAAATATTTTGCTTTGTTCCAATAAAAGCCATTGATCTCTTGAAGAATAACTGTTAGCATAACTTCATCAATTACAGTTATGAGAATTTTAAACAGTCCTTTATTAAAATCTCTGACTCCTGTTATTGGGTTTTCCCAGTTGTGATTTACCAGATTCAAAAGCTTAATCCTGTTCTTTTCACTAAAAATCACATCATTTGAATCTGTGCCACAAACTTTCTTAAAAGAATTCATGGTTTTAAATGCTATGAAAGTAAATTGTGAATACTCATATCCTATTAGAGTTAATAAATTAAAACTGGAATTAATTACTTCAGGTAAATAAGAAATTTTTGAACCTTGTGTCAAAAATGATGACTGGAACATTCCATACATCAAAGACACAGCATGTAGTGAATTTGCACTGTCTTTTGAGTCTGTATGTCGGAGAGATATTTCTTTCTGAATAATATCATCCATTTTATTTAAATAAAATTCTTGTTTATCTGTCTGTATAATCACTGAAAAGAAGCATGTGGCACATAGCAGCTGATCATCTATTTTATCCAGTCCAGTTTGAATGTGATACCACAAGATTTCTGAAATATTGTTCCATTCTTCTATATGACTTTCCAATGTTTCTTTATATTGCTTAGCCACAATCATTACATCCTGTAATTTCCAAAATAAGTAAGATAATATCTAGATATGCAAATCACGAAAAAAAATAAACTAATAAGTTGTCTAAATACCTGAATTTTGTCAGGAGTCAGATGGCATGTTTCAACAGTGATGTTAGTTATCAATGTAGACAACTCTTTCATTTTGTAGCTTCCTGAAAGAAAGAAATATTCCACTTGTCTGAAATATTCTTACCATGGACATTTAGCCATTGTCTGGTTCATACCTATGTTTAGAAACCAATTGGTTTTGTCATATATTCTACTCAGGAGCTATTTAGGTTATGACATTTATAAATAAAAAGCTAAGTTGGTTCTATAAATACTTTACTACATAAAATCTATATGTACAACAAAATAATTGTATATGTATCTAATGTAAATACAATTTCATTTTTCATCTTTTATAGGCTCAAAGCCCTCTTTTTGCATTTTTTCTTTGAAAACATTAAAATCTCGTTTCCTATCAAAATGTGTGACCCATTGTGTTGGACAAGATTTCTCAAATGCCCTTCTAAGTTCCAAGCATGCTTTAGGTTTTTCAGAATTGTCTCTAATATTTTGATCGTCAAGGCATTCCCAATAACGGTCTCTGGAGTCCCAACAAACTTTTCTTTGCTGTCTATCAGGAAAAGACATCTTTTAGTGATAGCGCCTTATGAAAAACCTAAAACGGAAAACGAAAATTTAGGCTTACTTGCCAATTGGAACTTTCACGCAAACCCTATAAAGCAACCCCTATCTAAAAGGGATAGTGTCGTGTAAAAATGCAGACTTACGTTAAAAATATCCGATACCTAGGTAGTAGGTGTTCACAGTTTTATTAGAAAACTCAAATACGTAGATACAAGTAATTTCGGGAGCTTTTAAATTAAATATGTAACCTCTTCGTACTATCAATAAATAAATGCCTTTTTTTACTGATAACCTCAATAAGTATACTTTTAGAACTTGAGTTGTAGTGCGTTCGAATCTGTACGATTTGAGACGATAGCATTTGTAAAAGTTATAAAATCGGCTAGGCTAATTCGTTTCTAAGCGGTTGGAAAGCAATCTTTATATTTACTACGGCCCGCCCCGGCTTCGCACAGGTAATTACGTCGATAAATTAATATGTAAGCTATCCTCTTTCAATTTGGATCAAATTGCACACGGTGTACAAATCAAATTTAAAATTGGTTCAGGGGTGCGTTCTTATTTGTCGTCCGACGACGTCCGACGACGCCCCGAGCGTTTTTATATGCCCGGGGCGATCGTCCGATGATCATCCGGAGCGTTCTTATATATCGCTCGACGACGCACCGGTCGCCCCACGAAATCGGTGGATAAATATCGCCCTGACGTTTCATTTGACAGTTGGGACTTGATTTTTCTTTGTTTTAAGTTACTTTTTGTTTACGTAGACTTCTGTTTACAAAATTTTATTATTATTATTGTTATATTATGTATGTTTGTTTTAGTTATGTATTCTGGAAAAGTACATAATTGTAAATACATTTCTTCTGAGTCAGTGAAACAATTTAAGTAGTGTTCTTGATACAGATATGATACAGAGCCGTTCTTAAAAGGCGGACGAAGAGCGTCGCTCTGCTTGGAGCGATCATCCGTCGTCGGACGACATATAAGAACGCACCCCAGTAGTATCATTACACAAACAACGTGACACGTAATGACGTGTCACGTTGTTTGTCCGCGATAGACTCATGTCCATCGCGGACACTGTATTTCTTTTATATAAAGATTATGCTCACTAATTATTATCCGTCATTCTAAAAGAATAACGCGCACGCGTATCTTGATTTTTTAAATAAAAACAATATAATGCAGTCTTGCATGCAAAAGCCAATAAAAAAGGCAAATACTATGTGACATACATTTTTAATACATTTTACTGCGAAAAACATAAGTAGTAAAATTCTTTCGCGCAGTTGTCAAAAATGATTACTAAACATGGGTCAAAAAGAGCTTTTCGCGTTGTCATTCAATAACTACTTTTGCCTAGAAGAACCCAAAACTAACGCCTAATGTGATCGTTATATCATTGGCGGGTATTATTTTTGCTACCAGCAGGCTATACGAACGTCTTATTGAATGAAACTGTCACCGAAAATCGATCAGAAAATATCCGTCCTAAAGTTCGATTTGCGCAATTGGTACCCATTGCGCGCTCACAGCACAGGTTTTACAAAAGGCCCCAATTTTTTTTATTCTGTGACCAAACGTTTGCATGGTCTGATAGGTGAGATGTCATCCAAGCCCATGACGTCATTGATAGTACTCACCAGCTAATAGCGCCCTGAGCGCATTTCGGATCAAGAATTGGTTTGCTTACGATTCTGTGACTCGACAACAAATGAAAAGTTAAAAGTTTTACAGTTGTTTTGTAGCTCTCTCTCTCTCTCTCAAGTATTCTGTAAAAGGTATTGAATAGAATACTCTTTATTGTTACCACAAAAAAATAAAATACATGTTGATTAAAACAAATAAGTAGTGTTACACTAGGCGGCCTTATCACTAAAAGGGATCTCTACCAGGATGGAGTTATAACCAAACTAACATTTTGAAAGCTGATGCGGTTATGATATAGTAGAAGATCAATAATTTGTCTTGATCAAAGTAAGCTCAATAGGAGTGCTGAACTGCGCGAGGCGTGTATTTGCGCTTAGGTCAAGATTAACTGAACGAATGCTGAAACGTACCCCTCTTCAGCATTCGTTTAGCCAATCTTGAACTAAGCGCAAGTACATGCCGCGCGCCGTTCAGCACTCCTATTGAGCTTACTTTGATCAAGACAAAATTTCAAAAATATTTCATGCCATTTTATATGCTAATGATAATGAATCTTACTTGTTATATTGCAATGAAACAGATTTGGGCGTCATTGCCACTTCGCCTGAGCGGCATTACCCAATAACGGGGTAACCTATATTTTTTTACATTTTTTTTTGAGAGCCAGTAACTCTTTTTTAAGCTGAACAACATCTCCAACCACATCATAACTCACCATCAGGTGAGATAGTGGTCAAAGGCTGGCATAGCAGCTATAAAAAACATATTTACTACTGCTAATAATTGTAAGAATAATACGACACCTACATGTTAAATTTTTTATTATTTAACAGTTAAATTTTGTATTCATGTTCTAAATATTAAAATAAAACAAATAATTAAAAAAATATAGTAGTTCTGCGTGAGATATATAGCGTCAAGGAATGTTTTCCTTGACGCTATATTATTTTAATTAACTACTATATTTTATATATGCATATTCCCCCTGCTTACCTTAAATATGTGAAAAAAATAGCTTTATTCGATAGCACAAAAATATGAGTTTTTAAACTGTCACGGTCATTAACATTATAATTATTATAACCAACGGGACATATTTTACCGTGTTTTTGGTTGTTTTTGAGCTCTCGATATTTCGGCACTGTTGCCGCCATGTTCACGAATAAACTGAAGTCTATGCGAGTGGATGGTAGGCACTAAGAGCAGACGAAACGGTCTACCCTCTTTCTAGTAAGTTTTAGCACAAAAATAAGTTGCAAATTCTATACTGGTAATAATATCAATTAACTAATAAGCGTCATAGGCTTTGAAACGTGTCATTCAAAACCTATGAAATCAGTGTTTTGGTAGTTGATTCCGTTTTTCCGTTCGTTTCCGTCAGCCCTAACTGAACGTAAATTACCTTTATTACTATGACAATAGGTATTAATAAAACAATCCCATTAATTCTGCATTAATTGTTTAATAACAGTGGAAGTATTACGAAGCTTGTTCAAAGTAAAGAAATGAAAATTTATGGCTGGATATTTAGAACTTAAAATTTTAACCAAGTTTTTGGTCACTTCTACTCCTGCGTTTGGATTCCGATCGTCATTCATAACGTATTCTAATAAAATATCTGAAACTACAACTTTACACATGCTTGCGAAATTAATCAATTGTTTGCTATTCTCAAAACAAAATACTCCTGGAATAACAGGTACGTTTATACCGGTTTTTGTACAGTTTTCTATGAAGCTTAGGAACACATTAGCTTCAAAAAATGCTTGCGTAACGATGAAATCTGCGCCGGCTTCAATTTTCTCCTTTAATTGCAATATTTTTTCTTCATTGCTCTCGCAAAATCCGGCCACTCCGATGCAAAAGTATGATCTTCCTGTTATTTCTCTAATATATTTCAGGAGTTCCAGAGTGCTTTTAAAATCAGATGTAACAGGATCATAAGCTTCTGAAAAAGTAAATATTTAGGCTTCAAAAACTTTATATTTGAACTTATACAACATGGTAGGTACAATCCGCGTGATCCGGTGTTCTAAAAAAAAATTGACATTATTAAAGAAATTAATAACCTAATCTGTACTTAGTAGGAATTCAAATTTAACTTACACGTATTTTTATATTAATTATATTAACATACGGCACATATTGACGGCTGCTCGTCTGATCAAATGGGTATTAATGCCGGTGTTCCCCAGGAGGTCAGTGCTCTCTGCGACGCTTTTCCTGCTGCATATCAACGATCTGCTAAAACCCGTTTGCTAAAAACCTTTGGGTATGCAGACGACAGCACGGTTGTAGAGAGCTATACATCTTCCGCACGAGCCAGTGAGCCGGAGCTCCCGAGACTCAGAGAAGCTATGGTCGAACGCTTGAACTTATCCCTTAAGGCAGTCTCCGACTGGGGCGATGCCAACCTGGTCAAGTTCAATGCCAATAAGACCCAGGCGTGTTCTGTCTCCAACTTTCCGGGATGTATCCGTGCCAGTCACTGACCATCTAGACCTTCTTGGTGTCTCTCATTCGTCGACTCTTAATTTTGGCTCGTATATCGAGTCAAAGGCTCAGTTGGCTCCAAAAAAAACCTTGGCATCCTCTCAAAGGTGAGACGGTACTTCACACCGGAGCAGATGCACACTTTGTACAAAGCGCAAGTAAGATCCTGTGTTGAGTACTGCTCTCACCTCTGGGACGGCTCTGCCAAATACCAACTTGAGGCACTTGAGTCGATTGAGAGACGCGCCAAGAGGTTAATAGGCAGTGACTTTCTTTGGGAGTCTCGGCTGCAAAGCCTCGAGCTACGCCGTTAAGTCGCTTGTCTATCGGTCTTTTACCGGATACATTTCGGTGAATGTGCACAAGAACTGCACAACCTAGTTCCGCCCTCCCCCTTCTTTTTTTTTTTTTTTATGCCTTATAGGTTAGCCTTTGACCACTATCTCACCTGATGGTAAGTGATGATGCGGTCGAGGATGTTGTTCAGACTAACCTAGAATTACTGGCTCTCAAGGACAGCTGCCGGAACACACCGTTAGGTGCTTGGCGACAGATTTTCAACTTGAGGGTGATAGCTAGCCAGGCGGGCATTTGCAAAGTGCCCTACCACCATGCTGTAACGACTGCTATCCTAAGACAACAACCGGGACCGACGGCTTAACGTGCCCTCCGAAGCACGGAAGCGCTCAGTAGTAATGCCCAACCAGCGGTCACCCATCCAACACCTGACCGCGGCGGACGTTGCTTAACTTTGCTGATCGATTCAGAATGTCTAAGCAAACTTGGCTACGAGCGCTTCAAAACTTCTTTCATCGGACGTCCAGACAAACGGAGAGGCGCCACCCGTATATGGTTGATATTCCCAGTACTCGTAAGCGCTTCGCTTCCACTTTTCTCGTGCGTACTGCGAAAGAGTGGAACTACTTACCATGGTCTGTTTTTCCCAATGAATACAACATCATCTTCAAATCGAGAGTAAATAGGTTTCTTCTAGGTAGGCGTGCTCCATCTTAGACCACATCAATGCTTAACATCAGGCAAGGTGTGGTCAAACGCGAACCACAACATAATATCTACTTTTTTGTGTCAGGTCTTTTGAACTACTTAGGTCCAAAATCAGGGGATTTTGGACCTAAGTAGTACGGCATTGGTTGCTGATCAAAGAGGATATTGTTTTTTCTGATGTCTTTGGAAAATGCCATCATGAATTATATGAGTATATTTATCATTTAAGAATGAACATGGTTGACGACCAAAACGTATTGTTTTTAATTTCAGAATGAATGATTATTGTTTCTTACTATCACCGACCCACAATCGCGTCCAGCAATATTGGTTTGATCCTTCTTAAAGAACGAATGAAATATGTATCACGGATGTGCAAACGAGATACAATATGTTTATAATATAGCATTATCCCGCTCGGACTGTTATGGAACGGTTTTACCATGGTTTTACGAAATCTTTTTGTATGCTTCACAAAAACTATCTGTTACTTTATACTTTTACTCATGAAATAAGTTTGCTGGTTTAATTTTAAAGAATAATAGTTATATATAAACATTGTACGTTTATTACACAATTAAACCCATTTTTATCATAAAATAATCAAAATCAAGTTTAAATCCACTGCCAGAAAGTAACTTTTTTAAGATGGATAAACATGACGGATTTGTCGTTGGAATAGTAATGCTTCGTATGAAATGTCTCTTCAGAGTTCGCGAAAAGAGTGAACTATTTGTTGTGACGTCATCAAAACGCCGAGCGATTCCTTTACCACTCGTAACGAGGAGGTATACAATTTTTCAGTAAGATCAAGTTATTATTACTATCAGAGGTTAGAATTGGCCCCCTGTGCTTCTAAATCATAAACGGATGTATTCACGCACGAATTAAATAATATTTAGACTTAACTCTGTTTCGATCAAACTGTTAACGATATTTCGTAAGCTCCCGCGAACTAAATTCATGTTTAAATTTCACAAAAGATGCAACTTGATCGAAACATCAACAAATGTCTTCATAGTTATACCCTATCCTACAGGAACCTTAAAAATTTCGGGCAGTCTTAAGTTACTCTCCAGCCTTTAAAATATGAACCGTTTCTGCGTCGTCGCAGCGTGGAAGAAAAACAAACCAATAAACTGGCAAATTTATACCCATTCGTAGAAGTAGGTGTAGGACTAAGCACCGACCCGCGCTGCCTCGCGGCTTTCCGCACCGTTTTGTTAGCGTTCATGGTGCCTGTGTACCTATACGGAAGATCATTGGATATGCTCACCTCCTAAAATCAGGAATAAGTTGCGGATTCCCTTCTCCTGCAAAAGCGCCAGCACCCGTTCTAAGTAATGTTTCCTTAGCAAATCGCATGACAGATGTAACATCACTTGTTTATTCTTGCTTCTCAAATAGCATGCTGTTTTCAGAGGCTCTATATCCATTCCCTTGCATTGGTGAGATTTCGCATGCCATGTCACTGCATAAAATACCGGCTCAACCTCCAAATTGTCGACCTCTTCTTTGTTTACATCAGGGGTCACCTCGAATGAATAGGTGAACTGCTCTTTATTCTGTATCAAGTTAACTAAGCTCATTGAATCCGAAGTCATTGTTTGATGGATATTGTCTGAAACAAACACTTTTTGATTCAAATCGTGAACAAAATTAAGTACATGTTATACAGAATGTTTATTTTACTATACTTACTTACCTATGTTTTAAGAATAATGAATACTTTGTTTGAGAGCGCAATCGTAGTATGTAGTACCGTATTATAAAGTGGAATGACCGGGCGGCGCGGCGGTCCCCGCGTCAGTATGAATTATAGATAAGAACTTCATTTTATTTACAAACTGACAGTAAGCATGTGTAGGTACGTTAGTTATAGGTATTCACTTAGCACTCCTTGTTTCATATCATTATTGCCGATATAGAGATATGCAGCGTTATCCTTATCGAATCTTATATTACAGGTATTTATTGTACCTATGGATTTTCTTGGGTTTCTCATTATAATAATTCTTTATTACAAACAAATACTAACACCTTTTTTATGTTGCGTTAAGTATATTTTTAGTTTCCGTTAAGTACTTTCATTTAGCCGAGGGCTTACCGAAAAATGTATCTAATACTTTTTCATTATCAAATCTTACACCCTTCGAGGGTATCTACATATTTAGATGTGGGTTTATGAAATATATTTTGTACACTGTGCTGACTGTGCTCAAAGGTTTATATCCTTTTATTGCTGGATTGGATGTAATTCAACGTTTCATTATGTCAAGACATATCATCTGATATTCTTGAAAAAATTACTTAATTTTACCCAATTTCTCTTCTATCTAATATATATATATATATATATACATACACATAAATATATACATACACATAAATATATATATATATATATATAGATATTGGTTTGTCAGTAAGGTCAATGTGGCGAAGACCGGCATAGTTTTTTAAAAGTTTACTTTGATGGACCATATTTCATGAAGTGTAAAGCCTCCTCTACACGTCGGCAGATGCGTTCGCAGATGTGGGAAGATGCATCCGCAGATGGATCTCCACGAGCCGTTCACACGTGTAGATGGATCAGTCTGTGTTGGTTCTCGACAGACGCAACACGTACGCACGCAAAATGGATATTGAGACCGTAGCTGCCGTAGTTATTTATTTATTGAGTACTTTTAAGTAAGTACTAGGTATTTGAGAGTGCATCGCAGTAGTTATTAAAAAAATGGAGAAGAAGCTGGTGGATGTACAACTATACATAGAAACCGAAAAGTACTGAAATGCCCACGAATTATTAATCTGAAACAATAAATACTTTTAATGTGGGTGTATAAGTAGCCTTATGTCGCGTTAACACGATCAAAATACCTACCAACCTTTACCTGTTTAATTTAACTTTGATCGTGTGTCAATGCGGTTTAATTCAAACTGAAATAAAAATACAATGTCCAAATTGTTTTTTTAAATAGTATCCAATTGATAGTAGCCAGTAGTGGCCACAGCTGAATTTATTTATTATCTTTTGAATTTAATCATTGGTAAATAAAATCAATTAATTGTATACTTAATTGTATATTACTCGGAACGCTTCGAACCGACAGAATTGGAAGAACATCGCTAAGAGGGCAAGCCTTGGGATTATTGGGGACCTAACCAATGCCTCTGCGTGTACAGCATCAGTGCAACCACGACCACTCTGACAAGAGTGCCCGACTAAGAAGAATTGTATACTTAAATTTTTGTTCTTGTGCTACTTTATATTTAGGATTCCATAGGCAGTTTTCTGTTTGATATAGCTCCAGGAATTTGAATGTTTCGTCGGTGATCATGTTAGTAATTTTAACGAGTAAGTAAGTACCTAAAGAAATGAATAAAACTGCAAGAAGCACGCGTGCACTCTCATTCGCTTCCCGATGAACACTGATGCGTCGTCAGACGTGTGGATAGATACCGAGCGCTCGCGCTGAAACCCTTTGATCCGTGCCACAAAAACCGACAGCAAACGGATTAGTGGCGGACGCATGTGTCGACGTTAAATACCTACCACAGACGAGCAAATCACCCCGTCTACACGTCGGCGGATGCGTCCGCCGATGACATCTGCAGACGAATCTGTCTATGTGTAGAGGACGCTTTAGGATTATTGCAAAAATAGATGTACCATGTGCTAGGAGATGTATTTACTAGCAAATTTCTAGTATTAACGTTATTCTATCTGATTTCAGTACAATAGATTTTTTTATTTTTTAAATCAGAGCGAGTAGACGATCTTCTCCTCTAGTTTCGGGTAAGACCGCCTAGAAGTTGAATGGCATCCTGCAGTTTTTCGTTTGAGTATGCAGCTCGATCACTAACTCTTTGATAGGGTACCCATGATGACGTATAATCAACAACTGTGGGAAAACTGAAAACTTTGTGCTGAAAAAATGCTTTGTTTTGACAAAAATATAGTTAAAATTTAAATTATAACCAGAAAGTGGTTTTCAGCAATATTTGCATCTACAGTTTCATGTTTACTTATACTATAATTTTGCATTGCTTTACTCTAATCTTGTTTATTTTACTAGCTGCGCCCCATGGTTTCATCCGAATTCCCACGGGTATAGATATGTAGCCACTTTCCACTCCCTATACATGTTAAAATCGGTTATATTGGTAACTCTACTGAGACATGATGGAGGAGCCCCTGGAGGCGCCGGGCTAGAATGTCACCCCATCTCTATATGTGGGTGTCGTTAGTGGTGACTACGGGTAAAATACTGGAAGGTGGGCAGCAGGGCCTTCTGAGCAACTGTGATCCCCAAACCGACTACAAAGCTTGGGGATTATGGCAGGGCTCCCTCTTAATGGGGGAGGCTATGTTCAGCAGCGGACGATCCGGCTGTTACAGTAACTACATTATAGAGGAACAAAACAAAGTAAATAAAATGTTAATAAAAACAAAGTAACAAATAAACAGACTTTCGTATTTATAATATAAGTACGAATAAAGGTATTACTCATTAAGGTACGTTCTTATACACATTATCCTACTTACTAACAATGGTGACCGATTTTCAGACACCGGTTTATTTAAAAAAATTACACTGTGTCCGAAAGGTTTGCGATATATGAAATCGTGAAACACCGGCATACGACGGTCTATTCCATCTGGAAATAGACGGACTTTGCCACTTGACCATTTTGAGGTTGTGTATTTTTTTTAACATCAAATAACTTTGATAAAATGAAACTTTATGCAATCCTACAACATAAAAACTCTTAAATTTATATCACACTATCAATTGTGATATCGAGCGAATCAATAATACAGGTTATTTTAAACTTACGTTATGATAAATTGTAGCACATATCACAAGTCTAATACTAGGTAAGAGCGCGGCTAAAATTTAAAATGCATTATTTCTACAACCATACCGCATAGCGCCATCTGTGAATCTTTGATCGAACTAAAACATGATACTGCTTTCTCCACAGTGTCGTAAAATGGCGTATCTGGCATGATATCAATGAAAATTCAGGTAGACGATCTTCGCCACACTGACCTTATATATATATATATATATATATCTCATATATATTAGATAGAAGAGAAATTGGGTAAAACTATGTAATTTTTTCAAGAATATCAAATAATATGTCTTGACATAATGAAACGTTGAATTACAACACATAAGGATGTGTTTATTTACATAACTTCTTTTTAATGCCTGATAGGCTAGCCTTTGACCATTATCTCACCTGATGGTAAGTGATGATGTGGTCGAAGATGTGTTGTTCAGGCTAGCCTAGAATTACTGGCTCTCAATGACAGCTGCCGGAACACACCGTTAGGTGCTTGGCGACAGATTTTCTACTTGAGGGTGGTGGCTAGCCATGCGGGCATTCGCAAAATGCCCTACCACCATGCTATAACGACTGCCATCCTAAGACAACAACCGGGACCGACGGCTTAACGTGCCCTACGAAGCTCGGAAGCGCTCAGTAGTAATTTCACTAGCGGTCAACCATCCAACTCATGACCGCGGCGGACGTTGCTTAGTTTTGCTGATCGATTTAGAATTGCTAAGCAAACTTCGCTACGAGCGCTTCAAAACATATTTACATACTTATTTAGATTTTCATAAGGGAAATGTATGAATATAGGGTCAGCGTCAATGTTATTAATAAAAAATAAAGGTTAATGTTGAAGATTTATTGTAATAAGTTGGTTTTCTATGCACGGTTAACAATCTGCTAATATAACCACGTGTAAAAAAAAACACAACATGAACTATAAAAAATAAAAAATCACAGTAAGACTATTATAAAATAAATGATCCCAAGCAATACATAGTAGGTACTTTATATGGATGTTTTGTGAATAATTAATTATTTTTTTAATACAAAACGTTCTATATAATTAAATAACTCCAAATAACATAGAAATTGCTCGATTATTATTTATAAGGTCGGGAATATAATACAATGCCTTTAAATCTAATTGTGTAAAAGCATCCAAACACCTATTGCTATACCCGCTTACCTACCTCATTCCTATTTTACTTCAAACCAAACGCTCCTCTGTAAGTAGGTATGTCATAAATAGATACTTATTCAATTTTATTCTAAAATTCCTATCTACTTTTGAAAATGTAGGTATCCTTCCCTATGTCAGTGCAATATCAAAACATCAGTTTGTTCTCGTGAGCTTGCCCCTTACAGTCCTCAAATTATAATCAAACCTGAATTTAAAAGCGATATAATTTCACAGTATCGATAAATAAATATTCAAAAAAAATTAGAATTAGAATTCCTAAACGACCTTGGTGATTTTCAAAAAACATCAAGTGTCCATGTGAAAAGATGGAAAATCTCTAAAATGTTCTTGCTTTTGGACGGAGCGATCACCGTATGTACAGTTGCACCGTGGGCTGATATGAGCTTTATTTCAACATTGGGTTTGTGTGATTTTTGTATTCGCCGACAGAGTTGCTGATTTGGGGACAGTAAGGCCCTCAACAGTCTTGGAAAATATTGTAAGAGGACGTAATTAAAGATCTTTATCAAAACAAGATTTAAATTTGATCTTGTCTTATTGGGAATATATCATCAGCGCATGACTGATAGATAAGTTAGGTATGTAAGTAGGTAGGTAGGTTGATTTATGTACCTTTAATGCATAAGTAGATATACCTATTATACTTTCACATAATCATGATAAAATGGAATGAGGTATATAAGTCGAACCCTAAAATGCTACGCTAATAATTGTTGATTAAATACGTATTTATTGTATATTTCGATAAAGCTTCATAGTGACCAGCTAAAATTAGCCGATGCAGTTTTCCTTTAAATTAATGGATTACTTTAATTTCTTCTACTGCAAACCTACAGTATAATCATAAATCAAACATCGTTTGGAATTTTACAAAATCATAACGAAACATTTTTTGGAACCAGGAGCGGTGTTAGAACCCACGACGATCCGTCCCTGGGATATGCTTTTCAAAACTACTCTAGTACGAGTTTATTACGTAAGTACGTTACGAATTATATTACGTTACCACACACACGTTGAACTAACGTTTTTTTCTTTTATATTTTAGCAGCGCCTTTGGCAGAAATATTATCTTATATATTTCCGCCAAACTAAAAATTATGTAGGTATAAGGGAAAACGTTAAGTAATAACTCGTAACGTATGAAAACTCGTACTAAGATTACTTCAGCTACCGCGTGTTCCTATTAGAGGACGGACCGACATCTATGGTAGTTTTAGCTAGTTTGTAAGCATGTATTTGCTTAATGCAAAAATTACAATGTTAGTATGGTTTGGAATGCTTATGTTACGATCAGAAATAATATTATTGATCGTAGATGTTAATAATTTTATAAATCATTGGTCTCAATTATTGTCTAATGACTAGGTAGTAACATTTTAACAATAAAGTTTGTAGAAAAGTCATTTTGAAAGCAACGGTTGATTAACGAAGCGAATATACGAATACCATGTGTTTTTATAGAAATAACTACCTTTATCAATAAGTACTTATGTTACGTACTAACCTCCGATCATAAGCTTGATATGTCTGATTCTCATGACATACACCCATAAATTCAAATGAATGTAAACTGATGCATTCCAAAACTTGACAGTTCGAAATGTTAATGTTTTGTTGTCAGGTACCTATATAAAGATAAATAAATAAAAGTTACAGTACGTAAGTGAACTATGTGGGTCATGTTTTAACACTCATGACTGGATTTTAACTGTCGTAAAGAAACCGATAGTTTAATTTTTCATATGAAACTATACAAAGTTTATGATATTTTAATATGATTTACCTTGCAAAATTGTAAAGAAAAACATAAATCCTCACACTAATACGGTAAACTAAAGCACAAAAGATAGTGTGAATTAAAAAGTAAAGCGCATGTTATAAGCTACTTACTGAAAACGGTACACGAGCAAGTGTGGTGGGTGATGGTTACAAATTTCCAGTTGATTTATGTAACACTTTTCTTCATATTCGGTTTGAAGGAAATAAAATCAGTTACATCTAAAGAATTTTGGTGCTTATTTTCATGTCGAATAGGAAATATACCTAAAACCGACCTGGTTTCGATTCCCGTTCAAGATGAAAATTTTGAATTGTCAAAGATTTGTAAATATGAAATTAGCTTAGCATGTAATAGTCTGAAAAATATTTAGAAAAAACAAATAAGAATAACTTGATGTACGATTATCATTTAGCACATTCATAAAATTAGAATTCATGGCGAGTTATTTTGATCTGAATTGACACTGAATTCAGTCTTATTTTTAAAAACTAATCGTAGGTATATTACTCTGGTTGCCTTCATTCCAAGCGAGTCCTATAATTGAATCAAAAATAAAAATACTTATATCTAAGTTTTCAATTTGAATACAATCTTGTCGGGTCGTGTCTGCAAGTGCACATTTTGTTCTAAAAATCTAATTGTATCTAATTACTAATGAACTTAGTCTACATTGATATTGTCGCGTCAGTTATCACCTAATTAATTTATCAATTAAGTTGCCAATTATTGACTTGCGGTAGTGCAGTAAATTTGACTAAATAAGTAAATATACATTACTACCTACTACAGCTATATTCTTGTCGTGAACTACAAGTACCTAATAATACAAATTGTATTTAACTATATAAATATCAACACAAGTTAAACTAATGAGATCAAAATCTTGTTGCATACCTACAGCTATACAATATTGATACCTTTTTGTTGTATCGCCAAATATTAGGTAATTTTATACTACCCTTTATTACCTTCCAATTATGTTTGATAAGCTCTTCATCTGGTTTTCTTAAAACTACCTACATAATAACAAAATTGTCTTGAAAATTACATAAGGGATCAGATTATTCGGCATATTACATTATTACGAAATAGGTCTGTTAATCCAATTATTGTTTCTATTTCTCCACAAAATGATTTAAAACCTCTTTAGCTTTTAATAACCAAGATTAGAGATAAGGGCTATCAACCGAAAGGTATTTGTTTTCAAGTATTCAGTCAATAGGGCTTTTAAACTGTGACATACATGTATAGAAAATATTAACGCTTGTTACTCACTTATATTAAATCGTTCCAACTATAGTTTTGACCATATTATATCAGGTGGGTTTTCCGGGACTTCTTTTGGGGACGGGAGTGTTCGGGACTGGATCGATTCAATTTAATATACGTGAATAACATCTATATTAAATTAGTATTCAGTTTTATAGTGCAGATACGGCTTTCTTTTCAAGCTTTGACGATACAACTTCAGTTTCAGTTTTCCTATTCTGCTAGTAGTTGTTTAGTACAGTATTTAGTAGAGTATGTATTATATGGACTCCATTTGTTCGGTGAGCTCCAATATAGGGCTCTCGCTGAGTGGTAACATCCCCGCTGAGGGTGGTAAACTGTGCCCCTGCCAGGTCGACTGAAATAGAAACAAGAACTTTATTTAGGTTATTTTTATACCCATCAGCTTCATGCCTTCATCTCATGCTTGTATGTGGTATCAATATGTTTTCATTAACAACACAAGGGAAGATACAGGAACATTTATTATAACTAGCTGTACCCGCGACTTCGTTCGCGATTGCCGTACCTGCACACTAATTATTCATATTTGTGCACTGTTTATCTCATATTAAGCAACACTGTGGTCTGCGGTGAAGCACTCTTATAGTAAACCATAGCTCAGAATGAAGCTTTCTACTTTGGATTTCAAAACTCCCGGGTTGTATTTTCCAGAAGACAGTAGTTAAGTAACTCAGAGAGTTCATTCCCGGTTCGCACAATAAACTTTGAAGCAAAGTACCTTGTGCGTTTCTTTAGAATTTCGATTTTAAAACGGCGGTTTTAAAATCTAAAAAAAATTTTTAAATTGACGGTAGATCGTTTTTTTTTTATTTCTCATTCTCGGAAAGTAGTGTTTGTTTGATCTGAGTAGCGGGTAGGAGAGGCTCCTTCCCACCTAAGGCCGGGAAAAACATTGGTGTAAAAAAAGTTATATGTCTAAGATTTTTCGTTGTAAAATATTCTATTGGTGTAAAACAATTAATAACAACTATGTTTGGCAGGGTATATCTAAATATAAGGTAGAAAGTGTGGGTAAAAAAAAATTTTAACGTTCCCTAAATTTCATTGTTCTAACTCCTGGTGTATCTTTGTATCTTCTACTCATGTTTATTATTTTTAGTAAATATTTAGAAAAACTACTATTTTTTTACCCTCCTCATATTTTAAATGAAAAGTAGAGTGTTTAACACGGATGTAAGTCATCGATTCCTACTTGGACTATAGCCGCATTAATTTTAAAAATATACTGCTCATGTTATTAAAATCCAAATAAATAAAATAAAAAAACATACTATATTTATATCTTTATTCCTTATATTAGTAGTGAAAAGCAGAGAGATTCCTATTCGGGCTATAGCCGCCCGTAAATATTCCAAACAAAATTTTACGTAAAATTTCACAAATAGTTCAAACCTCTCAATAAATTTTTAGTTAGTATGTTATGTTATCAATGAATAATTTTTAGAAAAGCTACTTTATTTACTTTCTTTAAATTCGATATGAAAAGTAGAGAGCTGAACGCGGGTGAAAGTTACCAATTCCTTTCGACCCTTGTATAACAATCTACTAAAGTTATGCACTTCCAACTATTAAACGGATTAAATCACGTATATTTATCATTATTTTTGTCCCGACAGTCACCCCGTGACCACGATCACTACAAAGTGTTTGAAACGTCGGGACAAAAATAATGATAAATATTCGCGATTTAAACCGTTTAAAGTTGTTTAATTACTAAGTGTAACAATCGCGAAAACCTAAGACTTAAGACACATTGTGCACTTTCATTTCGCAGTCTCCGAAATGTATCCGTCAAAAGAAAGATAATTATGTAGTTTAAAAAACTGATTGTGGTGAATGTTTTTTTTTTTATTGCTGATAGGTACGCCTTTGACCACAATCTCACCTGATGGTAAGTGACGATGTGGTCGTAGGTGTTAACAGGCTTAACCTAGAATTACTGGCTCTCAAGGACAGCTGCCGGAACACACCGTTAGGTGCTTGGCGACAGATTTTCCACTGGAGTGTGGTCGCTAGCCAGGCGGGCATTCGCAAAAATGCCCTTCCACCATGCGGTGAAGCTCAAGACAGCGGCGGGATTCGAACCATGGACCTGCTGCGCGGCAGTCCATAGCCAAAGCCACTGAGCTATCACTGCTTCAAATGTACCACATTTTAGAGTTTTATCGTAGCAAGCTTGCAAAACTAAATAAGGGTGCCGTGCTGCCCGTGGGGCGCCAGGCTGCCCGTGGGATGCCGGTCTGTCCGTGGGGTGTCGGGCTTCCCGTGGGGTTCCGGGTTGCCTGTGGGCTTAAGATGAGCCGTACGTTAAAGGGTTTCTCAACATTCCGCGGTCCAAGTTATTTAAAACGAAATATTTAGTTTGTGATATCTGTAATTTCTGAACTGCAAAACTGAGGACTTTGAAATATTTACGGGAAAATAATTAAATAACCACTATTGTAACAAAAAAAGAATGATTGAAATCGGACTACGCGTTAAAAAATTACAACTAAATGTACATTTTGACTTTCATCCCCTTTCCCAAGAGAACCGTACTGAATTTCGGGATAAAAGTATCGTATGTCCTTCTTCGTAGTATGAACTCGAATCGTGCTAAGTTTCATTCAAATCCATTCAGTAGTTTTGGAGTGATGCGAGGCCGGGATACAGACAGACAGCCAGAAAAAAAAACAGTTTTTTCATCAGTATCAGCTACACATTGCTCTCAAAACATATTTTCAAAATATCTGCAATGTATAGAATTGGACCTGTTACAGTTTTATTATAAGTATAAATATATAAATTTAAGCGTCTTCCCTCGCGCTTCCCTATTCGCCTTCTGCAACCTGTTATAGGTATAGATTAGACTGATTAGAGCATTGCATGATATGAAAAATATAATAGGGAAGTAATTTTTAGAAAAGCTACTTTATTTACTTTCTTTAAATTCGATATGAAAAGTAGAGAGCTGAACGCGGGTGAAAGTTACCAATTCCTTTCGACCCTTGTATAACAATCTACTAAAGTTATGCACTTCCAACTATTAAACGGATTAAATCACGTATATTTATCATTATTTTTGTCCCGACAGTCACCCCGTGACCACGATCACTACAAAGTGTTTGAAACGTCGGGACAAAAATAATGATAAATATTCGCGATTTAAACCGTTTAAAGTTGTTTAATTACTAAGTGTAACAATCGCGAAAACCTAAGACTTAAGACACATTGTGCACTTTCATTTCGCAGTCTCCGAAATGTATCCGTCAAAAGAAAGATAATTATGTAGTTTAAAAAACTGATTGTGGTGAATGTTTTTTTTTTTATTGCTGATAGGTACGCCTTTGACCACAATCTCACCTGATGGTAAGTGACGATGTGGTCGTAGGTGTTAACAGGCTTAACCTAGAATTACTGGCTCTCAAGGACAGCTGCCGGAACACACCGTTAGGTGCTTGGCGACAGATTTTCCACTGGAGTGTGGTCGCTAGCCAGGCGGGCATTCGCAAAAATGCCCTTCCACCATGCGGTGAAGTAAAATATAAAAGCAAAATATAATAGGGAAGTTGTGCTTATCGTAATAAAAAAAACTGTGTTTTATCGTTTGAAAAATCAGTCTTTTGGAGAGGTCCGACTACAGACCTATCTATTATACCTATACGATAAAGTGTAAACGCCAGCTTAAGATGAGCCGTACGTTGAAAGGTTCCTGTACATTCGGGGTGTCAAGTTATTTGGAACGTAATATTTAGGTTGTGATGTCTGTAATTTCTGAACTGCAAATCCGATGACTTTGAAATATTTCCGTGATAATTTTTAAAGCACCACTATTCTAATTAAAAAATTGGCCAAGTGCGAGTCGGACTCGCGCACGAAGGGTTCCGTACCATTAGCTATAACATTAGACTTCATATTTTAACCTTTTTTTGTTTTAACGTGAGCGAGTCCAACTCGCACTTGGCCAACTTTTTGTATTTGTTGTTATAGCGGCAACAGAAATACATCATCTGTGAAAATTTCAACTGTCTAGCTATCACCGTTCTTGAGATACAGCCTGGTGACAGACGGACGGACGGATGGACGGACAGACGGACGGACGGACAGCGGGACAGACCGTTTTTACCCTTTGGGTACGGAACCCTAAAAAGAACGTCTGAAATCGGACTACGCGTTAATAAATTACAACTAAGTGTATATTTTGACTTTCATCCCCTCTCCCGAGGGAACCATGCTGAATTTCGGGATAAAAAGCAAAATTATCCTACCTTGTAGTATGAACTCCAATCATGCTAAGTTTCATTGAAATCCATCCAGTAGTTTTGGAGTGATACGCGGCCGGGATACAGACAGACAGACAGACAGACAGACAGACAGACAGACAGACAAAAATACAAAAAAATATAGTTTCGGCATCAGTATCAGCTACAGAGTACTGTACATTTTTTTTTTCAAAATATCTGCCATGTACAGAATTGGACCTGTTACAGTTTTATTATAAGTATAGATATGGTCGCCGCCTGATACCAACTATTCAAGGAAATGCTTTTTATAAAGGGCGTCGTTGTCCACCCAATGTGAATTTGGATATTGGCAGCGGAACTAGAGGTTCCAGCGGCTGGTCGACTGTTTCTTGGCAAAGGAGGAATATTCAGCACATATTGTCACTTGACCGCTTCTAACGTACTTATATTGGGAGGACATGTGTCCTGTATGTAACATATCACAAAGTGAACAAACTTACAAGACAAAAAATTGTTAGCATCTACCTCCTATTTTTATACACCACATTTTTTGGGTACCATAAAATAATGTAACTAGAACTTCCTACTTGAGATGTTGTGTGCCTATAAATAAAACCAGAAATAAGCATGTGTTGAAAATGTATGTAAGTAACCTCGTTTTCGAAAACAGCTGTACAATATTTACAGTGAGATTTTCTTGGTTTTCGGTTGCAAAAAAATTGATATCGTCGCATTTTTGGGAAAACTCGTTTTACTGGTTGTTTCATCTCAACTTACGTAACGGTAATAATCGTAAAGTCGTAACGGCTACCCAGGTACTATCGCACGTAATAGTAAGTTTAAATTAAAATAATAGTAAGCAGACTCTCTAGAACTGTATAGTGGTAGTAGAAATAAAAACTTGTAGGTATTTTAAGGTACATGGTTTCGCGCATAGATATCTACGACTTACGAGTAAATATTAAATCTTTTCTGTAGTTTCGCCGTTTGCCACAGCCACGATAACATGTCAACTTAATGTCTAAGGATACATTTATTTATTTACGTACATTTCTTAACATTACCGTTTCATACGACTTGTTTTGTTATCATTTAAGAGTGAACGAGTAGGTAGGTATGCTATGTACTAAGTACTCCGACCCTACTGAAGTAGGTAAGCTGAAATCCTCAGTAATTGAAAAAATCAGTTTTTTTTTGTTTATTTTCTCTTTAAAACCAAGCAGATGCTTAAATGTAATATGTCAGACAGAACTAAATTATCTCATCCATCTTCCTCAAAATTTATATTCATATTGCAATTATAAATAGCTTCTAAAGACTGAATGTGGAGTGGATATATATAATGTGTTGATAAGTCACATGTAAAAGATCCTAAAACTACGGATAAATCACAACTATTTAAAGGTTCTTATAATACTAAACGAATTATTAATGGTAAAATTTATCTACTAAATCATGTACATCAGATCATGCCAATTTATGACTAAGATTATTATTATAATGTCAAAATCAAATTTCAAGACTTGTTCCGTTACAGGAACGACCATAGAGATATAAAATCTTTTCTGTGGGAACGACTCTACATATGTGGAATAAGGGTAAGAAGGTGGCACTAGTTAGTGGTTAATTGTACTACTAACGCATTTGCTCGCACGTCTTATGGCAAGCAGAGGACGAACCGGCTGACAGTACAGGCTTCCAACACTGAAAAGCATGAAATAACTTGTTGAATGAAAACTGTGTAATACCGACTATTGCAGATGTCTATAATGCTCTGACCTCACATTTTCATGGACCGACTTTCAAAAGATATTTCATATTTTTCAGTAATGAAACTCTGTTCCTTTCGCATATCATTTCAGTCTATTCGGTGTTGTTTATTAAGATCTCGCCGTCTTGCCTCTCTGCCGGTAGTCACTCGCACACAATATTGGTCATCATTCAAGACAATAGTTGCATTTACCATTGTAATATTGGCAGGCATGTTGGCAAACACTTTTTCAGTTAATTAAATATATCTTAAAAACTACTCGACAGATATTGATGAAATTTAAATGGTACCATTCTCCTAGTAGTTATACTCAACCCAAAAAAATGAATTGGATGATCTAGTAAAAAGTCGTGCGTCAGCCGGAATACGTCCACTGTTGAACAAAGGCCTCCCCCATGGAACGCCACAAAGTATGGCTATTAGCCGCGTGTAACCATTAGCTACCCGCGACTTTTATGATGTCGACAGTCCATCTAGTGGAGGGCCTACCAACTCTACGTCTTCCGGTGTACCGTGGTACCCACTCGAGAACCTTTCTTCCCCATCAGTTATCGGTTCGTCGAGCAATGTGGTCCGCCCATTGCCACTTCAACTTGCAAATTCTGAAAGCTATGTTGGTGACTTTGGTTCTTTGGCGAATATCTACGTGGTCAAACACAGGCGTATATCTATATCTATACTTCTACATAATATTATAAAGAGGAAAGATTTGTATTTTTGTATGCAACGAATAAACTTAATAACTATGGGACCGATTTGAATGAAATTTGGTATTGAAATAGTTTAAGACCCAGGGAAGGACATAGTATACTTTTTATTCAAGTGCGCAAAAAGAGGTAAATGATTTGCGCGATAACCAAAATACGAGCGGGTGGAGCCGCAGCTTGCCGTCAACTTGATAATCAGTAAATAAATTTATGCATGTCGAATATTTAAAAAAAGAATCTTCTGATCCGCAGACAAATAGATGATTCTAGAAAACCACTATTTTGTCGCATTGATTTAATAATTAAGGACTATTTCTGGTCCGCAGGCAAATAGTTTATTCAGAATTAGAAAAATTTAGAAACCCCCTGTTATCTAACGCTGCTGTGAACACATCCATTTATAACACCTCATGAGTCATTTCATGACTGACAAGATTATTATAAGAATTTTAACTAAAAATTAATAATCTCAAAAAAAAAGTAAGTATAGACTGCCTAGTTTTAGTCTGTGTGCCAAAGCGCCGCTTTAAATCTCGAAATCTTAAGTCTTTTTTTTATGGAGGGCATACATCACTGCATTTCTCCTTCTATGTTTAGTAATCACCGTCACCCACGGATAATCGCTACACCACACTCACCAGAGGTCTCAAAGATACATTGCCGGCCTTTGATGATGGTTTTGTCGTGAAAATTCCTACTTTGTAGTGTTTTCTTTTTTTTGGCCTCTTATGGCTCTCTAGCCCTAATCATTGATGTGGTCCAGGATTTTGAGGTGTGGGTATCATTGAATGTTTTTTTGTAAATAACAGTTGGCTCCCCTGGTGCTTAGATGATATCGGTCTGATGCAGTGTATAAATACTATTCCATATATACCTGCTCGATGTTGTAAAAGACGACAAAAGAAAACAATGCACAATATGAGCAGCACGTCACCACTTACGTCGATGTGGATGGGTTTACTGCACAGTGAGAGCATTATAAGACTGCTTCCAGATCCATCTGATTACCCGAGAGCTATTAGATATTCTACCAACGAGAGCATCCATAAGGAGAGTTAGCGTCAGGAAGGCAGCTGGCCGTTTAAAAGAAGCTAAGTCTTTTTACAATCATGTGATTGTGTTGTTGGCAAAATATAACATGTTTTATATGATATCAAACAAATTATTGGAGTACAATATTTTATGGCCTAGGCGGGAGACGAACCCGCGTCCTCCGATATCACGTCGGATGCTTAAACCACCTCGGCCACCTGGGACTTGACATTTCTGCCGAAATTTTGTACTCCAATTGTATTACTTTAACCGTCATAGGGGACGGTGCGCGGCCATCAACCAGACTACTACACTTCATCTGATCGAAAGAAGTGATTTTTTCGATCTCTTATATATTAGGGTTAATTCTATATAGGGTTCGATTCCCGCCTTGAGCATAAAATTTGGTAGTCCAATAATTTGTTTGATATGATTTTCGTTTAGCACGCGATAGTGCTTGTAATCATATTAGAAATGTTTTATATGATCTTGTATTATCCTTTTTGTTGTAAGAGAATATAAATGTGCTAAAACCACATGAGTGGAATAATATAGTAATACTTAAATAGCGGTTGGGAATTATTTGACCATTACGTTTTGGTGGCAAATAAAGTAGGATGATGATTCTGCTTTTACGATATGTACGAAAATAAAAATTATGTAAAACATACTGGATTTAAATCAGTCCAAACGTGCATGCATCCGTGTCGACTACGAAAAAGCTTTTTGCAAATGTGTAAAATAAAACAATCAATCTCTATGAATAAACATTACATTTACTCGTATTATAAATAAAACTTGCTTCTAAGTAAAGCTATCACATCTTACATATAATTACTATCTGATTAGCAAATAATAACAAATCTATACAGACTTTCACAAAAAAGTAAACGTAACTTATAATATAATATCTGATATTAAATATATACTTATCATAGAATAATGAAACATGGGTATAACCGATGATTAAATAGGTAGGAACATTATGTGATGTTTAACTTTTTACGTAGTGTAATAAAATGCAAGTTATAATTAATATTAATATCCTATCAAATAATACAATACTTGGCAAGTAAGTTAAATAAATGGAATTTCTAGTTAGCATTACTGTTGTTATATTTATATAAAGGTAATTATGTAAGTATTAACATTAGGAATGAACCGTTTCATAATTCATAATGCACAAAAATGATAACTTACTTTGAGTGCACTTTGCAATTTCTCTATAATATATTGAAACATTATTCTAATTGGGGGCCTACTATAATACCATGTTTTTAAGAGGATTAGTTATTACAATTTTAGGGAGTTAACTATAGACAAATATTTGGTTATCGATAGTGTTTTGTTTTGATTAAGGCTAGTGTTTCCATAGTGCGTTTCGTACAAATGTAGTTTCGTAATATTTTTATAACGTGCGTTCAAACTCGGTGATATTTTGCGTGCTTGTCTTTTGGCTTAACCCATGCACATCGTAGATAATTATAACAATAAAAATGGACGATATCGTCCACTGCAGCTGCTAAGAGGTAAATATATATGCCTGTGGTTTGCCGGTTTTTCGTTTTATTATTTATTTTATATCCATATGTTTAAATAAGTATTCCCATACAAAACGCGTTATCAGGATAATGTTGAAGATACGTAACTTTATGGAAAACTGATGAATAAGAAGCATATATGTCATGGATGCACTATTCACTGATTCTGAAAACTTGGTATTTAAAATATGACAAAATTAAGTTTGTATGAAAAGCGCTATGAAGACACTTCCCTTAAGTATAATATTTAACAACAGACTATTGTATCGGTGTAATACATACACTTTTAAAGCACTAGTTATTGTCATGCACTCTACTAAAAGTTCATTGAAATAACAATTCTATACATTCGCCAATAACATACATACAATGCTTCACGAATACTAAAATGAGACCAATCTTTGATCGGACGCTTATTGCATATGTGGAAGTCAATAGCTACAAGTTTCACAATCGACATTTGCGCTGCGTGCCGTCCACACTACAAATTCTACGGATAGGCTTAGCGTGAGTCTACTAATTGATCTGTTGAAATACCTGGAAGCATGGCTGCGGTTGAAAAAGGTTGGCGTTCCATTGTCCCGGCCAAAGAGGTGCGTCCACTGCAGAGTGGGCCGTCGCTTCTCCTTCGCCCTCTCGAGACTCACGCCCCTCCCGTCTTCCCGCCAGTTCTGATATCTGGCAAGCACTCTGCAGACTAGAAGGCAAGTTTGACCAATTTTCATTTCCTAATCTATCCTTGTTCATTATGCTAATTTCCATCGAGCCCTGGTAAGCGAACTTAGTCACGTCATCTTGACCATCTTCAAGTTTTGGTTTCGACCTATGTGGACCTTCCACTATAGCTTGGAACGCAAGTAAATCTCTATTTTCTGTTTCTGTCAAAGGTAACGGTGGTAAGATTTGTTGTTGTTGCGCCATCTTGTAACTTTGCTGCCTGAGCATTTGACGCCTGCTCAGGCCTTGTAACGTGTGAATACTCATCTCGTGTGCGGGTATGTTTGGAGGAGTCATCTGCTTTTGAAGCAACTGTCGTTTTTGTTGGAATAATCGATGTTGCATCAATTGTTGCTGAAGCGGAGGCTTGTTTCCTGGAGCAACTGTTGCTCCGTGTAGTTCTGAGGGATCTTGTAACTGAACTACCATTTTAGGACTAGCTGGCATAGGTGGAGAAGTACTGGAGTAATTGAACGTTTCTGGAAGACTAATCCTTTTTGTAGGGTTTTTGGTGTCTAAATAATGTGGACTAAAATTTGCCGCAAACTGGTTATGCTGTATTTGCCTTTGCGTCATTTCTTCAGCAGGGATTGAAGACTGATACTGGGTTTTAAGTTTTTGAGCCTCCTTTTGAACTAAGTGTAGCTCAAGGACACCCTTTGCTTTGCAATTTTCGTTAAGTCGTTGACTATTAAATGCCAGGCTGTTTTTCTGCGAATCGGTTGATTGCGCAGCCTGCTGAGCAACCAATCCATCACTAGCACGACGACCTTCCCTGAAGTCGACCGGACTGCGAGTCATTGCCCGAGTGCAGTTTGTATTGGCTGATTGATAGTTTAATGGAGTGTGTCGCGTCATTGATCCAGCCCCGGGCGTTTTGCTGTTGTAGGATGAGATGTAGACGCAAGGATGCATTGGGCTAGTATTTACCAGGGAACTGTTTTCGTAAGCCAATTTATCTTCGTTTGACGTACAACTTGGTAGACTACTAGCTAATTCACTAGAGCAATCGGACAGCTGGTAATCAAGACTTTCAAATGCCGAAAAATTGCTTTGTGATGAATCACAACTGAGGTTTTGACTAAGACTTTTATTGTTGAAAAAAGTTACGACTCCACTACTAGAGCTGGAGCTGGCATATGAGCTAAGTCTATTTTGCACTCCGCTTGGAACGCTTGGAACGTCCTCCATGTCTGTCTCGCAACCTTCGTCTGTCGACGATGAATACTGTTGTTGAAATTTTGTTGGCTCAGCAGTGGCACTTTGCAGACCTGATGCCGAGTAATTGCCTTGACTAGTAGTATACCGGTTCAAAGAAAATTTACTGTCCGGCCTGTACAACGTACTCGGAAATAAATCACTCGTATTTGTAGTCGTCACAGAAAAACTTGTATCAGCTGCGCTTGACATGGGGGGTAAGGTTGTATTCTGTAAATATGAATAGCCCGGTAGATGATGGTTTATATAGTCTTTGAATGGTGGAGTACTTGTTTGAATCCGGCTGAGATCTTGCTGTTGCGCTTGCGACACAAGTCTGCTCGATTCTAAAGGCTTTGGTTGCTCAAGAACACTGCTTAACTTGGGCTCGGCTAACTGCGGTATAGGACTAGCACTTAAATTAACGGTACCCTTTAAAGGCAGTGGTGATTGTTGCAATGTATTCATTAGTTTAGCAGCCTCAGAACACATCGTGAACGTGGTAGAATTAGGCATTTTCATCGTTTCAACATTGAAGTTGGTCGCAGATGCAGAATTTTGAAGGAAGCTAGCGATGACATTATGATCAGCAGCCGCGGAACTTCTCCCACTGTCAATAGCACATTTTGAGTCGAAGCTAGAGGAAGTGAGTAGTCTTGTTCCGTCATTGATGCTTTTGTTCGTTTCAGGTCCAACAGTTGTCGACGCTTGCAACAGCCGTCGACAGTCCTCGCTGGACTGTTTCAAAATATTTTGCTGTTGCTCGTATGTAGATGTGAGCAGTCTATGCGTAGGTACTGAAGGTTCACCGAGTTTGGCGCCGAGCCTCTGGGTTGATTGAGAGACATCCACATTTCTCATTGAAAGGAGCCTTGTAGTTTCCGACTCGTGACTTCTGCTGGAGGCGGCGTCGAGATTTCCGACTAAAAAACTCCGATGCGTGTCGGAAGGATCGGAGTTTCGTTGGAGCAGTCTTTGTTCAGTCATGTTGACGCCTGCGAGTGAGAGCAGTCGCTGAGTCTCGGAGGACGAGGTGTCAGTTGATGAAGTTGGTAATGTTGAAGTTGCCCGGTTGAAGTCTCTTGATGGGTCTCCAGTGTGCAATAACCTTAAACCAGATAGAAAAAAAATTTAATTTTAGCAAATAAATCCGATACACATTTTTTTGGGATAACTCATATACTAATAGATACTTGTCAAATCTCGCTCAAATCTAAAATGGGACCACATGAAAGGCACGAGCTTTCGAATATAAAAAAAAATCATCAAAAGCGGTACACACCCTGTAAAGAGTTATGAAGTAACACTCACAAAAAAAAATACAGTCGAATTGAGAATCTTATTTGAATATGAATTGAGAAGTAAAAGAAAATATTATAGTAAGAATGGGTTACTTGTAATCATAATTAATGATTAGAAGATATAGCATGTTAAATGAAATGAACTTGTGCAATGTCGTGTCGGGGCGGGAATTCATGACTTATACGATTTTTTATTTACCTTTGGTGATGCTCGCGCCTTGGATCATGAAGGGATGACTCCCTCACAAGCGCTTGGTCTGCAACCGAAGACGGTCTCCTTGAAGGTCTCCTCGCTTCTCCAGTGGCACTGCTAGCTGCTCTTGCCCGCAATCGCTCCAAAAGTAAGAGGTAGATTGCGGCGTGGTGGTCGTAACTGTTTGATTTTAGGCTCTGAAAATGGAAATGTATGTTTTAATTAGCTGAATAATTACTGACAATATTTTTTCTACAGTGCGAATGTTATTAAAGATCAAAGTTATGCAAAGATATTGTAATAATAAATTACACTTATAATGCTTTGTAAAAATGTGATGTCTAGAAACTGTGATATTTTATTGGTCCAGAAAAATGCATGGTGGTAGGGCACTTTGCTAACCAAGTAGAAAATCTGTCGCCAAGCACCTTATAACGGTGTGTTCCGGTCCTTGAAAGCCAGTAATTTTAGTTGAGCCTGAACCACATTTTCGACATCATCACTTACCACCCGGTGAGATAGTGATCAAAGGCTAGCGCCTGGGGCCTGATAAATACAAATAAGCTTTACTTTCAAAGTAATATATATTAAAATAGTAGGTATTTTAATATATATTACTTTAAGAACTTGTGAGTTGTAAGTATTGTTAAACCCTACCAGTCAGGGTCGTTTGCATTAATTATAACTTAAAATGTAAAATCTAAAGACTGCTTCTAATATGGGTATGTTGCAATAAATGATTAAGTAGGCATTAAGTAAGAATAAGCTTGCTTTTCAATATTTTCCATAGCACAGTCATTTATCCAAAAATGCATTGAAAGAAAATTCAGATACCAAAGATACCATCAACATTTTGGCTGAACCTGCTGATGACTGTTGAATTATTAAAGCTGACGACAACTTGTCCAGTTAAAGTCCGCGTACCTTTTCTAAAAATGAAGATGTCGGTCTGGAAAAGTTGATTATCTTAAGATTTCAGCTTAACGTTTTATTCTGATCCAAAAAACTGCTCAAAAAAATCTCATAAAATTCACTAACGCAATATCTCCAAGTACCTGCTGACAAATGGCCCCATGGGGTGCTAGTACCTCCCCGTATCATCCCGTGGGTGTCGTAAGAGGCGACTAAGGACAAAATACTGGAAGGTGGGCAGCAGCGCCTTCTAAAGAACTGCCAACTTACACTATCCAAGACGCCTGGCAAGCGTGGGGATTACGGCAAATACCCCATTAATAGGAAAGGCTGTGTTCATCAGTGGACGATCAGGCTATTACAGCACCCAATTTGATAATTGTTTTTTTTTATTTGAAAGCTGATGCTTGTCGTTTGGTGCCATTTAAATTTCATTAATATCTGTAAAGCCGTTTTTGAGTAACTCTCCAATAACTGAAAAATATTTCTTGATTATATAGTCGTTGACAATGAATGACAATCGATCCCGTAATTAGCTAGGGTCACTAAAAAGAGTGAAAAAAACTTTTAACAAAAAAATGTAACCGACTTCAACATTAAAAATTGTGAAATACCTAACGTGTCGAAGTCGCTACCATGCGCACAATATTGTGATAATAGGCACTTTTGGACTATCATGGTACCGACTTCAACAAGTTATTTCACACTTTTGAGTGTTGAAGTCGGTTCCATTTTTGGTTACAATTTTTTTTACTTGTTTATCATATTAGTATAAAGACCGTCAAAGACGTCGGTATGTATTTTGAGTTAACGCTATATATATAGGTATATATTTTGCATTGGTGACGACATTCCCATTTTACGAGTATGTGACGAATACCTACGTTTGGTTACATCACGGATAGTCACGGTTCGATTCACGTCAAACTCAACTGAACGGTCATTTAACATTGCGTTCACGGACATGATTTTCTACTTCGAAATTGCAATGTTACACAGCTCAGGGCTTTTTCATAATTACAGTGACGCATTTTGTCCAAACACAATACCGTGACGTGTGTGTGGTAAATTACTTCAACACGTGCACTTGTACAACCACAGCCAGGTATCAATATTTTGACAGATGCCAAATGATTTGGTAATACTTAACACTTTTATCTTTAAATTCATCCATACAACCATCCTTAATGACTTAAGACACTAAGGTTGAATTTAATCATCATCGGTGTCACCGCCTTATATATCTAAAGACCCTAAAGCTGGATTGCACCAACTTCAACCGTATACAACAATATGTTAAAATAACATATTGTTATATACAGTATGTTAATAGGTAAAAAATACCAAAATATAGCACTATCTGCTGCTGGTATTAAACAAGTATTTAAAATTAGTATTTTTTTTGAATACATCACAGTAAAAAAGTTAGGCATATAGTAAGTTTTTGAAAATTCCTTATAAAATTATGGAAGCTAGGTAAACAAAACTATAACATATTACTGTATTCATAATGTTATTATGAATTACCTATTACTATACTTACAATATTATGAATACGTGTAAAAATTTCAAAAACAATTTCAAATCCAACCTTATACCAACGGAATAATCGTAATGAAGAATGATTTAACTTTAACAGGAGATGGTTCTGGATGAACTATACAAAGCTTAATAAATCCTTTTCTAAGAGTAGATTAAGGAATCAGTATAAATACCAATGAATATTGTGGAATATGACATGTATATTAGACGGGTTGAATGCCTAGAAGACGGGCAATAGAAGAGAGTTGAGGAGTAAAACATGTTTTATCGACTCCACGTATTTTTCGTATTACCTAACAGACATAGTGGAATAAGAATAGGATTTAGGAAGATGATGATGATATAATATTAATTAGAAGAGCTATATTTTCTACGTGCCCGGTAGTATCTCACCTCTTTGGTTTTAACAGGGTCTATCCCCAAGCTCTGCATAAGCCTGAGGATCTGTTCATTAGGTTCTTGATGTGAAGGTGCGTGAGCGGGACTCCGGACAGGGTCTGCGGCCACTGAAGGCACGACATAAGGCTCCACGGCCATCCACCTATGTTTCTTGATCTGTTCAATGGTGTACCGTTTCATTGGTTCCAGGACTAGCATCTTTCGGATCAAGGACTCGCAATCTGAAACAAATGATAAAATGTTTACTATCTTAGTTATATTTACTTATATACGCATCATCGCCATTTATATTTCTTCCACATGTGATTTGATCGTGATTTACCTACAATGAGATGTGTACCTTAATAGGTAAAATATATATCTCTGATTCTATTTAGCTATCTATTGTCAATTATCGGTCGGCTCAGTAGGTTATTGGGATTGTGACGAAACAAGCTAGGGCCCACCATATATTAAGCGGTAACCTCTGCCTATAACAGATGCATTTCATGACAAGTGACGAACCGCACTGGGCCCATCACGTTGTTACATAAAGTTATTAAGTGTCATGAGCCTGTAATTTTACTGGACTGCTGCCGGATCACACTGTTAGGTGCTTGTCGACAGATTTTCTACTTGTGTGACCACACTCAAGTATAAAATCTTGGTAGCTAGCCAGGCAAGCATTCGCAAAATGTCCTTCCACCATGAGGTGAAACTCAAGCCGGCGCGGCGGTGGTTTGGATCGAACCATGGACCTGGGCACGGCAGTCCATAGTTATTACCGCTCGCCCATCATTGTTGCAAAAATTAATTATAGAAGTATATTAAGGTGGTTCAATAATTTCCTATACTATGCATCAGTTGAATTCACTTAATATACGAGTATAGTACTTACGTACTAAAAATGTTTCTAGGTAGCTCCAGCAGATTGCCTTATCATTTATGTAGGTAAGTAGTAATTTATGTACCTAACATGAGGCCAATGATTACTATTGTAAAAACGGTAACGTGGTGCAGACGTACCTAAGTAGGTAAAGTTTTAATCTCATCGGTCATTAACTCATTAGCCTCAATATTTCCTCAATATCAAAAAAGGTCTCGTTCACTAATGAGATTCTAACAATATGAGCGATAAATTGGTATCTAGGTACTTCAATCGACATGACTCCATTTTCGTTAGCAATGAAGAAGGTTGAGGATATATTTTATTGAACGATACGGCTTCTGCTAGGTTAAACTAGTCATCATACTATATAATGGCGAATTACCTCTTTTTTCACTGATACCGAAGCAAAGTCTGCTGCTAACAAGTTGTGTTACCCGTTTAGAGTTCCGGCAACAACGTCTAGAAATGCGTACCTATAACGGCTCAAGGGCGCTTAAATATTGGGTTGAGTACAGAATAACGGGCCCTATAACTAAATTTAAGATGAACAAAAATACTGTAAACGATTGTTTATATACTATTATTATTATTGCTTTAGAATATTTCTTGTAAATGTAGTCGGGCTTTTTTGTTACATTTTTTTATTATTATTTTTATCTGCCATTACAGCACATGTTTTAAAAATCAACTGGCTACATATTAAGACATTTTTACAGATATTATTGTAATACTGTGCTATTGAGGAGGACGCACGGACGGACAGCAGCGGAGGCATAGAAATAAGATTCCATTGTTTAGTACAGAACCCTACAAAGTATTTTTTTATTTATTTACTAAGATGCATAATACAAATGACAAACATTACATCAACTTAGTGTACTATATGTATATAATATAAATATATCGATTTTTGAATTGGATTGTACTCGTAATTTCAACAGATGTGCATTCAGCACAAACAAAAGGAACGGCCGGCCACTTTTGGGCTCCAATAAAATAATTTATAAATATGTAAAGAAGTGTAATTTAAGCTTAAAAACAGCAGAACGCAAACTATACCGCGGTGGGCGTGTTTTAAAAAGTGTGCGGAGCAACAACATTACCTTGACGTGACCAATTGGATACCACTATTTCTAAGCGGCAAATCATTTAACCAATTGAATTTGGAAGCTTGTGTTTTGTTAATTGTGAACTTGATTGAGTCCGAAATCAAAGCGGTCACTGTATGAGAGTTTCTTTACATATTTATCCGAAGAGAGAATCCTAAAAACAAGACGAAAGTGGCTCGGAGACGTGCGAAAAATCCTCAACTGGATGTAAAATAGTTTTGTTTAGTAAATAATATTTAATGCATATTGAACTACCCTATGTACCCTTGTTGAAACTTATAGAGCTATAAAATTATACAAAAATAGTGCATCTGTTGCCGAAGTAGGTTCAGAGCTCTCCCTTTAGGTTTCTGTTACTTTACGTGGCTTGTACTTATTTATACGAGTTAGTATCAGTACTCAGTACTATATAATATTATAAATGCGAAAGTATCTCTGTCTGTCTGTCTGTTACGCTTTCACGCAAAAACTACTGGACCGATTTGAATGAAATTTGGTATGGAAATAGTTTGAGACCTGGGAAAAAATATAGGATAGTTTTATCCAACTGCGCAAAAAGGGGTTAATGTTTTTTGCGCGATAACCAACATACGCGCGGGCGGAGCCGCGCCCGGAAAGCTAGTATACTATAATTGTGTTGGTACGAATCCCTCCGTGCATTAAGATGAGCAATATGCGATGACGTCAGATTTTATTGATTTTCATGGTATGGCTTTAACATGTTAGCGCTACGTTCACGTTTCTAAAAATGTGATAGCGATCCCTCGCTTGTTTCATTATGGACGTCATACCCATCGTTAATTAAATAAGTAATCGAACTGATATGGATACTGCAAAGATCAGAGGCCAGAGGTCACATGCTTAACGTAAATATTCAATGACGTCATAATTCTAGGTATAATTTATTACTTTTATTCAGCAAGACAAGTGTCTTATACAAGATTTGCCATCACAGTGTCATCCAATCAAATCTCATAGGCATTTTATGCCTGTGTCGGTAATGTACACTGTGAATCTAGGTATTTTTTTAATTATTGAGGAATATTTAATCACCGGCTATGTAGGTACTTCATTGTTGACTTTTAAAATGAAGAGGACCAATTAATATACCTATCGGGCAGTCAGTGATTGGTATATAATGTCTAATAAGTTTTACTTTTATCCGCGCCGCGGCTTCACCCGTGTAGACATCATGAAAGGTGATGATGATGTAAGTGTCCCGTGTGTTAATCCAGGGCCTAAACTATATTTATTCCTTAACTTTCATCTGAAAACATTTATCAGCTCGAATTTCAGCGTCGTCATCAACCTTCCAAACATCATCATATACTCACACAAACTTTCGCTTATATTAGTGTGATTCATGAAAAAAATCTTCGGTGGAATCACTCCTATTTTATTTTTATTTTTTTATCACTATAACATCATGTTATATCTATAATCACTGGAGTGTAGTTTACCGTGCCGTTATTTTTTCCTTCCAACAATATGATGGTCAGCTCCAGCAACAGCAGCTATTGCTAGGTCAAGTACCTTTTTTCAGTTGAGTTTAACTAACAGCTAGTAATTCTGGATTACTCTAAACAAAATCTTAGACCACATTGCTTACCCTTAGAGATGGTTATTACCGATTTTAGTTGGGTTAGCTTATTGGCTAGCCTATCAGCTGTAACAATAAACTGAATTGAAAATTCCAATATGGAACGGTTGTTCTCTACACAATAAAATAGAATAATCAAGATTAGATAATCCGGCTAAAAAGTTACACCTGGTCTAGCTAGCTAGATGACGGTAGTCGTTTAGATAACAGAAAGGTTCATCAGAGCTCACGGGATCGCTATGTTCATACAAAGTACTACTTTAACACAAAACCCAAAAAAGAAATAAATTCGGCAACGTCTGCCAACATTGGTAATTATAACTTGTGGGAATATACATGTTTAATCGCGATTAAGTCCCGTTAAATACTTATAACTATGTGTTCAAGTCGCGAAAGTCTTAAAGTTACTATAACTTGTGGGAGTCGGTTTCATGAGCTGACATTTTTTTGGTTCGACTTCCAAAATATATTTGGAGTGTTGGAAACCGTTCGTTTTTTGATCGATTGCGTGTCCATCGCATACAATACTGGTCACCATCGGCAATTATTGACAAGTATATATTGGCAAATATACTATAATAACATCCAGGTAAATATTGGCAAATTAAGGCTGAGGAATGATGTCACAATGTTGAAAAGGCCCGAAATGGGGAAATAATGTAGCTAAATTCTTGATGTACATACATGTATAGTATATTACGGAATGCAGATATAACGTGACCATTATTTATTCTGTGCCATTGTGACTATTCATTCGTGACGCTACTGTAACGTAATGCACCGCTTTTATATAACTTGCCACAAATTGCAAGCAACTCTTACAAAGGTTTGTGGTTTTCAACACAAACCTAATTAGTAGAGAAATCCATTACTCATTTGTTCAGCTCTTGTGACTTAGAGATATAAATACGATTTGACATTTGGTAGGTAGGAACGCATATTATTTCACTCTCAAAGGGTTATATTCGTACCTATTACAAGTTTGTCAAAACCCAGTTTGTTTATCTAACAAAAATTACCTTTAATAAGCAGGTACTTACGTGGGCATATCATTCAGCGTGGGATGATATCAACTTTCGTAATCTATATTTGTTTATTCAATTACAATTATAGCCTTTAGAAAGGTCCCTCAAAACTGTCGTTGCTGAGAATATATTCGGGTCATGCGTCATTCGATCGAAAATACGAATAATTGCTTTCATGTGCCGAAAGTGTATGACGCCCGTTGAGAAATAAATAAAGTCCATTCCGAAAATAATCTTATGTAAATATTTCATTCGCAGCACTCACTCTTTACTTAGTGTTAACAAAACATAGTTTCAATTGGAGTGACGAATAAGATTATAAATATTCCCCTAACCGCACCCGCCGCTTGAAATAGAGCGGACGTCTATGCCCATCCAACCAAACCAAAGCCGTGCTAACAAAACCCCGCGTCTACGGCTCCGAGACTCATTCCGAAGATACTATTTTATTTACCATACTTTACATCTTTCTATAATAAATTCGTTCAGCAGTCGACTTTTGCTGTGCTATTAATAAAACGGTCGGACGCAAATATCGCGTGCTCCGCTTGACCATTGACGCAATCGGGTGAAAAATGTGCGGGTGTTATTTAATGAAACGATGGAAACACGGGTGGGCAACGGAGGCCATGTTCATCTCCATGAACTTGGCGCTTTTACGAGCTTGCTGTGCTGCCACGGCCGCCGCCCGCCGTCGCTCCGCCCGCCCTACGGTTAGCAGCGTCGTCGGGCGGGCGGCGCGTCACTTCCCGTGTACCGCGGCTGTTGGCAGCAGTCCGGCATTAGCGCCGTCTATTACGACTCATAAAAACCATGTAAACATAACATAGTTGACGCATATACTCGTACAGCGTCTTCATTGAACATTCTAAAGTTTTAAAATTTTGATATTAAAATGATATTATCACTTTCAGTTGTAGAGTTGCTTGATACTGACAAAATCCGTAGTAGAAGGATAGTAATACCTAATATTACTATTATAATAATACCTAATATTACTATTATAATAATACCTAATATAATAATATATAATTTAGAAGCGCTCGTAGCTTAGTTTGCATAACCGTTCTTAACGGATCAGCTAATGTAAGCAACGTCCGCTGTGGTCATGACTTGGATGGGTGACCGTTAGTGACATTCATACTGAGCGCTTGGTAGTATGGCATGGTGGTAGGGCATTTTGCGAATGCCCGCCTGGCATGTGGTAGGCTTGAATATTTAGGCTTGATATTCAGAGGCAATCAATCGCCTACATTGTGTTTGAAAGGATGGGACATTGAGAGAGGGCGACCCACGTGTTGTGAGAGGTCACCAATCCCACGGCTAAACATTGTTTTTTTTAATAATTTAGCTGAATACATCACGCAGCCCTACAGTCAGAATGTCAATTAATTTAATATTACAAAGTAGGTAGTACCTACTCCCAAACAGTAAGTAACATGAGAAAGCTTCAATAAAGATAGCCAACTTATATTAAAAACCAAATTTCTGTACCATAGGTATATCTACCATAATGGAGCATTTTTTAAACTCGTTCATCTATCACATACATACCTATCAACTGTACGATAAAAAAATGCTTTACGTCAGTGCCACCCCAACCGATCACGCTGAAAGAATACCCATTCTTCATCAGTTCCCCTCGGGTATGAGTTTGTATTGTTACCTCTCCTGTGCTACATAAAGTATACATGATGTATTGTACAGGTTCGTCGTTAGTGGCCTCTTTTTATACTCACAGTTAACAGCGGATATAATTCTGGGCACAGAACATATACCCAGGGTCTAGGTATGTTTCCGGCTGATAGTCGAAGTGAATAATGGAACTATGCGCTAGGCTTTAAAGGCTTGACCAACAGTTTCTATCGAAGTACTGTAAACTGTATCCCCTTAAGTAGAGACTCTGTCGCCAAGCACCTAACGGAGTGTTCCGACAGCAGTCCTTAAGAGCCAGTGAAATTACAGGGACATGAGACTACTAACTAACTATGTCTCAAGGTGACGGGCGCAGAGCGATTCGTGACTTGTGACGAAATGCATCTGTTATAGGCAGAGGTTAGTCCGTTTAAAATCAGGTGGGCCTCGACTTTGTTCCGTCACAATAACATAGAAAAAAACTTTAGTAATTGCAAAAAGATTATCGTTAAAATGCACTAAAAGTTAAAATCTTTTTAGTGCTTCTTCGTGACAAAGAAAAACTGCTTCCACATGTTCTCATTTGAGACATTAAATAAGCACCGATTAAAGCTAGACATGTCTGACCGTTGTATAACCCTGCCCCCTACGCAATCACCCTCTCTATGTCTACTCTACACACATCGTCATGACCTCAATGCTAACAATTCATGCGTCAACCCTCGAGCTTTCCTTTTTTACAGACACCTATTTCTGGCCTATTATTTCGGGCATTGCGTGAGCGCATTATTAGAAGTCACCCCCACGAGCCCTGAATGTTTCGAGTAACCTACTTTTAACGGTACTTTATTTGGCTAAATGAGTTATTTAAGTGAACTTATTAAAATCGTTCCGTTTATAAGCTTAAATTATGTCTCATAATAACGAAACGTGTTGACTTTAAATTCTCTTTTCGGTATTCATATTAAATATAAGCAATAAATTGAAGCAATATATACCTAAGAAAGCAGTGTGACTGTTTATTGACAAGATCAATACACCTTATTTTACTTAAGCTCGCTTTTCAATCATCAGATAAAATGTTAAACGACAAAATTTTAATCGAATGAAATTTATTATTTCAATTAAATAACCCACACGCATTATTTGAGTATTGGTTGTGCATACATATATAATTATTAATAGGAGTTTTAGACGGGTTGCAATGAAGTAGTTTTAAAAACGGCATAGATAAATGTGGATTAACCACGGAGTAACTATGCCTAATTTACACGTCCAATTAAGACTGTTCGGAGGTCCAACATAATAGCATTAAATTGTGACTTTTTAAGTTTTACCTGTGGTGACGTATGGTGTTTATTTATTCCAATCCACTTGAAATTTGACAAATTTTCGTTGCGCCGAGGTAGGAGAAAAAGTTCATTATATAAGTATTTCATACATTTCATGGAATTTGACGATATTTAAAACCACTGGTTTAAAAGTTGGTAATTAATGTGATGAAAGAAGCGCTTGTAGCGTAGCTTGTTTAGTCGTTCTTAACCGACCAACTAGGTAAAGTAACGTCCGCTGCGGTTATGATTAGGACGGGTGACTTTAATTTTTTCTAAAATAGTTCTTAAACCTATATGTATGTAACAGGTTTTCATAACATTTTCTAGCATTACATGCTACAGACGAAGCTATTCGTTAAATAAATGATATTAATTTAAATAATGAAACTTGTATTCTTGAGGTTAAATTGCATCGCAAATCCACACTAAACCTACCTGATTGTAGGAGTAAAATTTACTCCGAGAGTAAACCTCGGATAGCCACTTCCTTCTTTATGATATGGTTATTAATATCACTTTCGACTAATATCAGGATTATACTCGTAGTAAAGTTACACACAGCTTATTCCGCGTTTATAAATAAAGCAGAATGTATACATATTCTCAGGAATAGTAGTTATCGATAATTAAAATACAAAGCCTTAGTAAATATTTAATGCGTTAGGTTCGTGTGTAACGAACAACACACTAAGACCCTATCTATTTCTGTATAATAAATTACAAAAATATATGCATGGGAAAATCGCGATTACCCCAAAGGATTAATTAACTCTCTTTAATTATTTACCAAAATTTTGCAGAGAGTGATTATACTCTGTATAAAGCAAGTAAACCGTCTAACTATAGGCTAAAAAGACTTAAGGAGATGTGTAGAAAATTACAATATTTTTTTAAATGTCTAAGTATATATACTTTGCTTTACATCACCAAGTAGTCTTATTTGTCCCATGTACCAACCTACACGATAAAACCATAGTTAAATCTGATTTTACTGTCATAATTACTACGTTATCGAACGTGTCTCAAGTCCTAACTGAATTAGACTCCCTCACTGCAATGTATCGAGTTCAATGGATAGTTTCATGGTACTTGCGACGCGCGACGTCAACCGTAGCGACTTAGTGATGCGATACTGATGTCTTTACATCATTACGATTATATATACATCTTACATACCTACAATACAACTTGCGCATTAACAGCAGACTCATTACGGGCATGCGAGCGAAGTAATTAATTTTGCAACCAAAAGAAAATAAATAATACTTTAACGAGCATGTTGGCGGAAAATGAGTTTTATACGCACTTTTTATGAAGTTCCAACCACATAAACTGACACGCAAAGGTTATTTTACAGTTACGGTTAGGTGTATTTAGCAAAAACCAATATCACGGTAATGTTATCTATACATTACCATGCCATTATTGTCCGCAAAACGTATAGGTGTTTATCTAAACCTACAGCAACAAGCTAATATTCAAATCATTATTTAAATGAATATAGCTCGGGGTTCCGCATATCCGAAGAAGGAAGTAAAGCAATCATTTTATTGTAGAATCACTCTCCGTGGTCCATCTGTCACAGCCGATTTTATCCGAATGTCCTGTATGGAAAAGTTTAAATTGCCTACGATCTAACCTAGGTACGCAATCACAGGACCTACCACACATCTATCTGGGGCACAAAAAATAGGGTGAATGCCTTCTCCAGGCTTTGCCATATTGTGCGGTTGTAATAGACGTTTTTATATCACGCCTGCGACTTGTACTTGAGGTTCATGTGGAGTTTAGTGTTCAAAGACCAGAGCATATATTGTATCGTGGATTCCAGCCAATATAACAATCGTTAGCAAACAAAAGTATGTTCTAGTCCCCGTTGATGTTGAGTCCATATGGCGACCATTCTAATCGCCGCCGTAACATTGCATCTAGAATAGCTGTTCAAGTATAGTCTATCAACCACCACTAGCTTTGGGTAATCGTAATCGAAAAATTTAAATGTTTGTCTAGTTGTGTTTGTTTTTGTTTTAGGGAGGACAGAGATGCTGGCTACCGCCTGTGCGGTCGTCCAGCTCCACCGGGTTTTGGGCGAGGGCCTGGCCCTACAATAGCCCGGGAGGGAGAAGTGCCTTCGGCACTCCGGAGACGGGCGTAGAAGGCGAAAAGCGCTTTCTACCTGCGTCTCCTGCGGACGCCGAAAACGTGCCGCTACTATAGGAGGGGTTGACAGCGAGCTCAAGGGCACCACTGTGGTTCGGACCTCGGCTTGTCTCGCTGTCGAGAGACATGGGGGGGATCGGAGCAAAATGCCTCTGTGCAACTGCAGTGTTGCACAATTGGGCCCTACTGAATAATACTGTTTGACTATTTGGAGAGCAATTTATCGTGACCTTGTTTTTGCCTCGAGCTCGCCAGCGAGCTCGGTGTTTGATTGTGTGACCTCTAATTACCTCACACCTGGCGATTTTACCTCGACGACTTGCGGATAACTCTAAAGCTGCCAATGTAATGGCTGCGATGGGGTCATCCGGGTCGTCTAATACCTGCCGTGGTCGGCGACGGGGGGGTTTGAAAAATGGGATAGAAGAGGCAGTCGAGTAGTTCGATGCCTGGACAACCAATGGGTTCGGGTGGTGGGGCGCTCGATCAAAGTATCGGCGGGCGCAGTCCTTATTGAACTGCGCTAAAGAGGGAAGGTTTAAGTCGCAATGCAACTCGGTGTTCCGGACATACCACGGGGCGCCGGTTGCATTACGAAGAAAACGGTTTTGAATAACTTGAAGCTTATGAAGATGGGCCTCACTAGCATGACTAAACACTACTGATGCGTAGGTCATGATGGGGCGGATGCAGGCAGTGTAAAGTGTCTTCTTATTACTAAGAGACATTTTACTCTTTTTGCGAATCAGGGGACCAAGGCGACCCATTACAAAGGCCGCTTTGTTACGGACGGTTGTTATATGATCGTTAAAGGTGAGATTCCCATCAAGGGTGACTCCGAGATATTTTGTTTTACTAACCCAGGGGATGGGTTGGTCGAACAAAGTTAACGGTTGCGGGTAGCGGAGGTGAGTCTTCTCAGTAAAGTACATAGCTGTACTTTTAACTGGGTTGACCGCGATACGCCATTTACGGAACCAGTCACCGATCTCGGTGATGGCCCGTTGAAGGGCGAAAATGGACTTTCTACTGATACGCCACCCAGTGGTATAAATAGCGGTATTATCCGCGTATTGGGCTAGTAGGACGTTGGGCTGAGAGCGTGGGATGTCGCTGGTATACAGCGCGAAGAGAATGGGTGATAGCACGGAGCCCTGAGGGACTCCGGCTCTGACTGGGTGGGGGGAGGAGAAAGTGCCTTCCACGCGATAGCGAAAGCTTCTGGCTTTAAGGAAGTCTTGTAGGATGAGCACAAGACGTTCTGGCACGCCAAATTGGTATAGCTTGTAAATCAAGCCATTGTGCCAGACTTTGTCAAAAGCTTTCGCTACGTCGAGGAAGACTGCTAGCGTAACCTAGTTGTGTGAAAAGAGGTTAGGTTATATAGGCATATGGTTGAAAGTAAAAGTAATTTAAATACTAAGTAAACGAGTTATAACCACCTACAACTGTCAGCCAGCGTGTCAACAGTGATCATCACATGGTCACTCTTGTTATCAAACAATGTAAATTAATAGAGATATATTATGTATCCTTCCTACAAAACCTTTATTGGTGCTTGCCGTTTAATTTTGTATAATACCATTCAAAACAGACTTACGTACGATTCATACCGTTACTAAAATATTTAATGAACTTAGGTACGTACGATATCTATGTTTTATAAGAATAAGAATTATTAATTTATATGTGATCTGATCTCGTTTTTAGTTCTCATACTTATTAGGACTTACTTACAAGGCCAGTTTTGAAAACTTCGTATTATAATATAACTTTATATCGGGCGTAGAACACACAAAATTACATTGTCATTCATTAAAATGGGATTTTTTATGTATAAATAAACGACCATTTTTCCCTTTCGATCATCAAATCGGTAACATTACCACGCGATATTTAGTTATTTTGATATTTATATTATAACCAGTTCTCTCTCATACGATCCTAGGCCATTAAATAGCTATTTAGAACAACATACAGTAAAAAAAACAAGAGACATGGTAATAGGTAACAGTTCAGAAACTAACTATATATCAAAGTTAGAGTTCACTCAGACAGAGCTATAAAGAATCCTAATTGGATATCGGGCACGAGATACGAAGCTTCCCCTATACCCGTGTGATAATACACAACATGAAGTAACTTTTATCTTTGGAGCGGCTTCAAAACTGATCATTCAAAGACGTGGTTAGGGCTACTTGCCTTCAATATCCCTCTAGCATCTTAACGATAGTTAACTTTCTTCTTGCTTGACTAATTGAATATTGGATCGGGTCACCATTAAGGGTATCAATAAGACGGTCGAGGTTAGATTTTTGGTACGTATCTTGCATTGGTTCGTCTGCTTAAAACTGTTGACTAGACGTCGATACTGAGATTGAAAAAGTTGCCATAGAAATTCAAATTAACAAAGACGACAAGTTTTCCACGACACGACCGACGTCCAATTTACAAACCTGAATAATTCATAAAAATGATTCAGTGTCCGCACCAAAAATTTAAATATATTTTTACCGACGAGAGTACTTGAAAATATCTGGGTACAAAAGTAGCCCGTGGCTGCAGAGAGATAATTATCCAGAGAGGAAAATATAATCAACATCCTACGGCCTCAATGTTAGAGCCAGTGGCGTCGCGTCTCAGAGTAGCGGAAGTATAATCCCTTCGTTAGCTCCATTGCAAATAAAAGCGAGTAAGTCGGTATGTTTTTTGATCTATTTTTAAATGGGTATTCTCAACTGGCGTAGTTATAAGCAGTGCTCGACAAAACGCAACGCTGGGATTAAAGGGTACCGGCCTGGAGCAGTCTAGAGGACGCCAAACCACAACGGGGCGAGCGGCGTCCCCTAAAAGCTCTCTACGCTCAACGCTTCAACAATTTCGCCTCTAGCCATTGTGATTAAAATTAAACTTTGCTCTCTCTCTGAATTATTCCATTAGCAGTTTGCACAGAATGAGAAAAGTTCACTAGCACAGCATTTCAAAGGCGTGTCACGTACAAACCTCGCCACCGATTACCTGAACAGGACCGAGGAATCGTTGTATTGAATAATATAGGAACTCGTTTCGGAACGTGAAAGCCGGACTCTGAAGGAAAATATTCACAGGCACGACAGGTGTAACAAATGTATCTCTTAATATTCATAATAATGTCTATATTCATAGAAATTGGTAGTTTTTGAGGAATATTTTTTATCTAACTCCAAGCTTTATGCTATTTATGAGCCCAAGTGTAGCAAATTCTACAAAAACATACCTATTCACTGTTGCCAGCGTGACACATATGATTTGATTACAGTATTTTTTTTCTATTGGAGAAAATTTAGTTGTATCGTGTTTTGAACGATTACACAGTAAAGAGAAAGAATGTAACTAAAACATATATTTATTTCAGATTTTACATGTTCTCTTTGTTTATAAAAAACAACATCTACTTTAAGCAAAAACGGGAATACCCCACCTTAAGCAGCTTTGTAATTAACTTTACAACTATATTTCTGTTCTATTTAATAACTAACACTTTAGTAATCAAAATCAATTCGGAAAATTAAATCTATAATCAATGAGATTTCAGTAAGTATGTGATTTCAGAAAAATGAAACTGAACAGAACTAAAAATTAGCATAAAATTCTAAAAAAATTTGACTATAATTTCCATAAAATATTATATATCTCTTTCGTTTTCAAATTCATGTGATTGTCTTCTGTCGACCAATCTTTTCCCCTTTCATTTAAAATAGCAACAATTGTCCCCTTGTTCTGTTTCAACATCAAAAATTCCATCACATCACATTCCGTATTTCGTGCACCAATTCATAACTCGGTGTTTATATAAAGTCATTAACATTTCTTGCGTCAAACCTTCGTCGAGAAATGTATCGACGTACACTATAGCCCACGTCAGAGAGCGTTCTATTCCTGGCCCACACCCGTCATCATCTCGCAAGGTGCTTATTGACTTTGCTCGTTAAGAAAGGACGTGCATCCCGAAGACGTCGCCCTTTTAAAGTACGCTACCAGGTGACTTTGGAGTGTCATCTAGACAGGTCGCAACTGTTGTAACAGTATTTGGTCCCTGTCATAGGTTCATTATCCACCAGACCACATTCTCAAAGCAGCCGTAGGTAGATTTACTCGTGTGCCCACTCGTGTTTGTTTTGAGAAACCTGTTTAATATTATATTGCAAATTCAACATTGGTAGAGGTCGTGGTCTTTATAACAATAAATATAAAATTATGTATAGCTTCTACAACGTTTAAGCAAGTCTAGATATTGTACTGTGCCAACAACTTAATTCAGGTGGCTTAGTGGCACCCTTTACTATGGGACAGCTGGTATCTGTTTTTTTGTTAACTGCATACTCATAAATGTTCATATTGCATTTTACCCAAGCGTGAAATATTCGGCGTCCGATATCTGTAGAGCTTGATGTCAACTATAGAGCGAGTATAATGACTTTTCCACTCACCAAACCCCACCATATTTGTTGAGTGTTATTTGCAAATACTACTGCCTACCCATGCGATCATATTTTACTTTTATTGTTTAACTGTATGTACCATAGCATTTATATTCACTCTAAGAAATAGTATACAAACAAGGCCTACCCATCCCAATGAGCATCAATAATTTTCTGTGAAAGGGCGCGCTTTGTGCGTGAACAGAACTGCAGACGTATAAAAAAAAATAATTCGTTATCCGTTGTCACTTGTCATAGATCTTATACAAATGCATGATAACGAAGTCCTAATAATATAGCATGTAATACGATCTTTTAAATCAGCGAATGATCAGAAGTCACGTTATTATCAGCCACTAACTAATTAACATTTAATTGACTTTGATTGCGAGAAATTAATTAGGTAAATGACAATAACAGCTATTTTACGGTCCATCAGCAAAGATTTGTAGTATTATTTACTGAGCAGTATAGTCCGCCATAGGATGCATGATTGAACACAGCGGTGACGTAAGCTGGCTTATCGATTTCATTAGGTACTATTTTATCTTCTGGTCCATTGTAGCAACTAAGTATGGCTGTATCAACTATTTATAAACGAGCAATATAATATGTGGATTAAGTCATTTGTATTAGGGTTAATCTTTGAACTTTGATGCGAATAAACGCTAAGCGGTTTGCATTTCCTTTAGAAGAGAAATCTCTTTGAGCCGTGAGATATTTCGTCGGGAAGTTGGAGCTGTTAACACAATTCTGCGAAAGCCTCCCGTCAAAGGTGCTTTGACGGCTCTCGATGTTTATTCAACGAGAAAAACGCCACAGTTTTTCAACTTGTTGACAATAAATGTTTATTTTAGAAACCACTTGAAAAGATTTCTAAAAGTGGCTGCTGGAAATCAAAAAAATATTTCCGCCTAACATGTTACTTAAGTAAACACGGCGAAAGGTAAGTTTTGAAAAACATTAGATTGGGAAAGCGTAGCTTATCGAAATACAATTGATGTCCTCGATTGTTTTATTGAATAGGTAGGTGTAGGTTTCCGCACTTCTGACAAAGATATAAAAAAAGACAATACACAATACTTCTATTCTATTAGCCTCCCACGAAATCACTATAAAACAAATTGTACATTCAGTTTTATTTTTTGTATGACAAAGTTGTATAATATGCAATATCTCTACCAATTAGAATAACAATAATTCTAAGGCGTATTATAAGTGACGGGATGATTCATAACAAAAACCAACACTTGTGCCAAAAATATGTAAGAGATTCGACAATTGTGTAAATATTGAAAATGTTGTTTATAATAAATCATGCACAACACTACGTGAATCGCTTCATTGAGTAAAATTCCATTCATAAAGAACACTAGCCTATAGAACTGGAGCGGTATCAGATAGCAAAAACAACATGAATCATTTTCACGATGGTTTCTTTAAACATTCACTCACTGACATGTTGTATACTCTCATACGCTGCTTATTGTTAGTAACTACATTGCAGACCTCCATGCAATGATGCAGACTGTGAGAATCTTGAAGAGTTTGGTGCTTAGTAAAAAATTACGCAACGGTTGTAGGAACAGTAAGGATCAAGGCAATGTATCACCTGGGATTTTGAGTCGTATCAACTCACCGAGATTGCTCAGCATCACAAATGCCTTCATATACACTATCGAGTTTAAATCTGATTTTTAACTCTACGTGAAATGCACGACAAAGCTCTGAAGAGAGTATGGATAACGGATTGACATTTTCTGTATAGCAAAGTATTAATTAAACCCTACGGATAATGACTTTACACCCGACGTCACAACTGCCTGCAAATGCTATTGGGGTCGATAAGATTTTTGGTTTCTACTATTACAGCCCTTTGCAAAGTACTAAGGAGAGATAGACGGAATTTACTTTTCTTTGTATCAAAGTATTAATTAATTATGACCCAACATCACAACCGCTTTCAAATGCTATGGGGCTATCTGAATATAAAATGTATCTACAAGTAAAGCACTTAGCGAAGTTCTGAAGATTACGGAGTAAGTATGTACGGGGATCGGATTCAACTTTTCTATGAAGCAAAGTTTAATTAAGAGGCCCACAGCTAAGAGAGTTCACGTAAGGTTCATAATTAGATAGAAAACTGTAAGAGTAACTCGTTCATCAGTTTCGTCTCGAGGAACACTTAGGAACTACCTTGTTTACCTTGTGCTTTCTCTCCTGACCTACCACAGAGTAGATAGAAAGTTAAATAGAATTAAAACTCAAAAGCAGCTATTTGAGAAAATTTTAGGTTACCTGCTATAACTAATTGCAGGTCATGGATTTAATTTAATCCTGAATATTTTGACCGAATGTTACATTACTCTAATATATATATACTTATACCTTGTATACAATTTAAAATATAATGGCTCTCGAAAGTTTCAAAATGAAGAAAGTTATATTTTCTTGAACGTTTGTATTAATTTTACTATATAGTATGTAATACATTGTTAATAAACTTTTAAAAGAATGGCCCCGAGTTTCTTGCCCGTTCTTCTCGCAGTGGCTCTATAATTTTTGTTTGCTGAACTTGGCAGTACAATGTAGTATATTTCAATAGTAAAATTTGTAATTGACCTTCATAAGAGTGTCGTAGACGCCTAAATTGAATAAATGATTTTGACTTTGAATGAAATATCCAGTATTTAATACTGGCTCCCATTCGGCTCAACGAATAAACTTTGCAATTCAACGGGGCAATGCTGTAGTGTTGTAAATATTTCGTAGTATTTTGTTAATGAAGGCATACCGCCAGTTTAAAAAAAATATTAAAATAATAAACTATGAATTACAATAGGAGAGTACTTACATCATTATCATCAATATGTACATGTTAGATCATATCTAGTTATACATTTGATCTTCCTTTCAACAAGGAACAATTAGTACATGAGTATACTCGAGCTATGTCTACAGTAAGTCTACATATTACCGTAATAATTACTCCTAGGAGAAAACCAATCTTAAAATTGTTTTCATAGATATTTGCGATGCATACCACCCACATATTTTTTAAGCTGTTAGTGTTTAGCCTTTGAACAATTTCTTACTGACTTCACATTACTTAGGCATACCATATTCCATTCATATTTTTTGTATTATTGGTACGTATAATTATTGTATTTATTTATTTAATTTTTTGACTAGTCTTTTTCTAGACTCTCACTTTATGGGTAAACGCTTAGTAGGATCTAGTATTTTCCCCTTGTGTGGATCTATGTACATACCAGTAGCACAGAGATCTCAACGGATCTAAGTAAATTAAATCTAGGTTCATCCCAAAGCCGACTTTATTATTCGTTGTATTTGCAACTTCTAAAATTAAACTCTTCATATTTAATGTAACACAAATGAAAGGGAATTCCAATTTTGAACGCTCACCTGAAATTATCACCTCAAGTCATTGATATATATTGGTCAATGCCTCAAGTCAGGACTTTATTGGTATTCGTTTTACGAGTTCTATGTGTATCTTTAATTTCTATTTTCTTTTGTGTTGTATTAGGTAGGCATCTACGTAAAATTTTACTCTTCATATCAGGTATTCCTTCACGAATAATGTTGTATTTATTATTAGAAATAGACAGGCCCACTCCTCACCAACATTGCTGCACCCTAGTAGGGTAATTATGTGATACCTATATACATTATGTTTATTTATATAATCTCATTCGGTAATATTCTAATTATGAAATTAAATACAGACTTTTATTGGCATATTTTATGTACATACTTCTTTAAGAAAATTAAAAAGTTAAATTAAAGCATTGTTCTCCTAACAAAACAATGCTTTAAAACATTTTTTTAATTATTAAAGAACAATGTGTCCCGACCAAGGAGGTTTCAATTCATACACATTATCTATGGTGACGAGATGCGCGCGCAACGCGCTGCGCTGGTTCCGAGCCAATAGACCACACTTTTTCCATTTTGGCGCTATTTCGTACATACGAATTTTGAGTAATATTTTGTTGAATAAAACTTTAGTAGCAAAAATGTCAAGCAACATCCACGATACTGATGATTTAACTCCACCTGACATTCTAGAAACAGCTACGAAACTAACGAATAGTCTTTTGCCAGAAAAACCAAGAAAAGCGTATAGTCACAGAGAGTTGAAATACAGGAAAAAAATATTAATATAGCCATGAGATTAAATAAAGTAGTGTATGCAACTGCATATAATTAGGTATTAAAACACTCGTGTAATCTTATTTTGAAACTCGCCTGCGGGTCGTTTCAAAAAACTACACTCATGTTTTAATACCCTCTATTATATGACAGTTGCATAAACTACTATTAAGATCTGCATGTAAAACCACATAATTCCGCAATAAATGATTTTAATTTGAACCATCATGCCATGGGAGCGATTTCCATAATTCAAATACAATACTTATTATAGTAGGGCAATATAGGTAGGGCATTTTGCCAATGCCTGGCTAGCTTGGTTTAAGTTGAAAATCTGTCGCCATGCACCTAAATGTATCTTACATACGTCAGGTGAAGTAGTCGCCAAACGTTATCCTATCTAGCTATAACAAAGTTTATACATATATACCACAAACATCTATACTTTCTATGTAACACGTGCGGTAATCATATCACTGCGAAAAAGGAAAAGTTTGACAGAACCTTCTGATTTACGCCATATTGAAGAGAAGTTTCCTTACTTGTAGACGTGACAGGACTGTGTATTGGATATAAAATTGTTTAACGAACTTATCAAGGGAAAAGTGTCTTCAAAGCGTTTTCCCCACAAGCGTAGTTTGGTCATATTTTAAATACCAAGTGTTCTAACTCGTCGAAATTTTGCATGTCTATGAGCCTAATAACCCTGCTTCTGGTTTGTCAATTTTCCCACACAATACAATTAATCCTAATAATTTTGAAAATATAAATTTATATGGAAAACTGGCGAACACCGGTTCGCCAGTTTTCATGATATTACGCTCAAAAACATGCCGAAACATGAAATAACCACGAAGACAATTCCTTTAAAACTCGATAATATCGAAAGAGCTGGCTAAAGACTAAAAAAAAGAAAGAAAAACAAAAGACTAAAACTATTGGAAAATTATCTTGGAGTCACTTCTTAATATCTTTTGAATATCTAACTTAAACGCTACATATAATATGTCTTACCTTCACTCATAAAGTAGGGTATCCTAAATCTCCCAGAGAGCACTCTATCTCTTAACGACTGTAGAGTAGAACCGTCGAAAGGTAGAGCACCACACACTAGGACGTATAGCACCACTCCCAGACTCTATAACAAAATATACAATTCAAATTCATTTATTCAATTTTGGTGCATAACATGCAACATATAAAGGTGAATCTCAAAATGTTGTTAAAGATTCCATATCCTACTATTGAGTTTAACAAAAATAGGGGTACTTATAGAGCCATTGCGAAAGAGCAAGAAACTTGAGGCCATTCTTTTGAAATGTTCTTCAACAATATGTAAAAATATAATAGAATTATTTCGAAATTTATACGTTGGTAGGTGGAACTTGTAACTTGGCAGAGACGGAATTGACCGAGCATCTTGTTCAATTGTTAAATTACCAGCTGCCTAGTAGGTTTTTAATTAAATATTTTTCACATGCAGTCTGAGTTTTCTCTTTGTATCTATAAAATTATCTTATGTGACAGGCACGCAGTTTTTATCATATAATGGAGTGTAAGCTTAACATGACACATGTGAATGTGTGTAAGTAACCTTATCTATCATAGTCACTCATATGTCGTATACTACTGCTTTGCTAAAGGTATAATCTGTTATTGGTATTGTTCGCTAAGTTCTAATCTATATAAAGTCACTGTATTATGGCGTATAAATCAACAAACACACAGAAAATTATAAATCAATACCTTTAGCCCAAAAAAGATACATATAATATGTCTTACCTAAGGCCATAAAACTTTTTCATTCTCAACCAAGTGTGTTTGAACTTGCGTGATAAAATAAGGTATAAGCTTCCGCAAAATATTAATCCAAACTAAACACATAAAAAGTTTGAAACTCCTGGATCCGCCAAGCCATTCATTATATTTTTTTATAATATAGAACTAATTGGACGATTCTTAGATACTTACAATATTTATTCGCGAAATACCTATTTCAGAGAAACTCAATACTCTTACTAATACTTATCATTGACGTAGTATTATAAAAACGGAAAATTTTCTATCTAACACAAAGATTGTAGACTAATCTAAAGTAAAGATATCTATTTTAGACTCGTATCAATGTGACTGGCATTACATTGAAGAATTATATTACAATGTTTATACTACGCACGGGACTTTGGAAGATACTTTATTAAGGGCCTGTTTCAGAATGTTCGAGTAAGTTCCGGTTATACTACACTGAGAAAAAAATTAAATGTAGCGAAGTCTTTTCACAATGTATGTGTAGTTTTATCTAAAATACGTAATCTACAGCCGTAAAAATGTTGGATAATACAAAATAATGTTGAAGCGTATCAACACGTCACTAAGTTACAACATGTTGTGTACTGATATTGCCGTTAAATACGTACCCGTCTGTCGGGTCCGTCAACAAGACTCAACATACGTAACCGATATAGGCAGATACATGCTAGGAAGTAGTCCATGGATATGACGTCACAGATAGAACATTACATTATGCTGTCGCATCTTTATAAATGTACTCCAACATTAACAGGATGACACAAACGTCTTGACTAAAAAAAATAATGTTTCAAGTAGTTTGCGTCGTGACTATAAGTAGATCGTCTATTTATTGTAAGTATTAGTCTAGTTATTTGGAAACAGACTCCTACTGTGAGTAGGCAACAACAAGGTATAAGTAGACAATCTCCTATATGTTACGTAGCTTGATGCATGATGTAGGTACGTAGAAAACATTATTAGTTACATTTAAGTAGACTGCGCTAAGACTCCTTACTGTACGTAGGCCGATGCACGATATAAGTAAGCGAATTATGCAAGCTCCTTCCAGTACGTAGGCTGATGCATGATTTGGTAAGAAAGATCTTTACCACAAGTGAGCAGCTTCAAGGTTGACGTAGAAAAACTATTTACCGTACGTGAATTTATGCGCAATAAATTTACGTAAAATTCATTTAAGTAACCTACTTACTGCGCGTAGGCCTATGCGTGATGAACGTAGGGAACATCATTATACGTTTTTAGACATACTGCATTTGTACATTATTTAAATGTTGCGGGCGCAATAATATACTGTTCCCTCGACATTTTAAAGATTGTTTTACGACAGAAGATTAGTGTTGCCAGATGCCGAATAAAAAAATACGAAAGCAGTGTTTCATAAACGCTGATTTTCGACCATTGCTTATTTCAATATTTCTTTATTTACAATCAATTTTGCGCTCGTACTCATGTTCGTATAAATTACAAACAAATCAATTGTTATACGCGTGCAAATAAATAAAAACTAGTTACTCTGCACTGAAACCCCATATTTCGATTTGGTACTTCTTTAGTTATGTCTATTATGTGCATTTGTACTTTTAGTTTGTGCCTCATTTTTTACATCAAATACAACATATATATAACGTTGCTTGTATCGGTATCGTTACGTGGTGTTTTCATCATAATAGTTCAATAAGGACAGAAATAATAAAAAGTAATACATTGATGAGATGATTTATAGTATACTATTGACTATATAGAATAAAAAATTGATATAAGGTTTTTTTTCTGTTATTTTTAAAAATATATTTGGTATATACCTACTGCATCCCGCAGTATCATTCACGTAGGCAATAATGAAAAGTGATGATAGTCATGATGATTATGATAGTAAGAAGTTTGCGTTGTGTTTATCTAAGACCTAAACTATCTATATTTCTATTTATATTTCAGTTTCATCCAAAGTGGTCCAGCAATTTCAGCGTATATATATATATATATATATATATACGCTGAAATTACATATATATATATATATACAAATATACATTCTCGTCCTACCTTAGTATTTCTAATGAATCGATTCAGGCGTTACCTTGCGGAAATATAATAATATCAAATATTTTGATAATATTAAAAAAAACATTAAATTAATATTTTAACAAAACTATTAAAATATAACTAGTGACGATTTCGCCTAATTTTCGACACAAACGACGTGACGTCACAAACACGTGAGTCGAGAAGGTGCGATCGTGCACTCGTATAGTCAAGACCTCCTGAGGATGCTTCGTGTAGAAGCGACACGCGTCAAACGGTTTAACTGCGTGTTGTTTGTGACGTTACGTCGGCTTAGCAAGAAAATTAGGCGGAATCGTCATTGGATATATTTTTATATTTTTAAGTGTTTTATTAAAACTTAGCATTACTAATGTTACTGTTCTTGACCAGGAAAAATTACATATTTTTTTATTTATAACAGCATTTAGCCACATTCTCACCTGATGATTTTGGTATTTCCTAATCTAACCATACTAATTGTAAAACAGAGCTTTTGAGGCTGTAAGCAAGTGTTCAGTTTTTTTTTATAAATATTTAATCTAATACTACTAAACATGGATTGTTTTGTCTACATGGATAAAACCGCGGGGAGCAATTGTTATTATAATAGTTTTTGAAAAGTCTAAACAATGCATCAATGATATCAAAGTTAATATCTAATTTTATTAATATTAAAATATTTTTTTGTGAATACTCGGCTGATTTTGATTTACACGCTGGCAATACTGGCTGGAGCGTAATGCAACAGCTATAATATTAGTTTTCTGCGAGACCGTGGGAATCGCGTCACGCGCGCATGTAAATGTTTTCAACAGTGATTATTTATAAAAAATCTTTTATTACAAAGTTTCCAAAATCAATTTATCACCAATCAAATTTGAATAAACGAAAAAAGGGGTTCAGTCGCCCCAAAGTGGGTCTGTGTGTATAAAAAAAGGCCAAAGACACAGCCTGGCTATCCGGCAACCAGTGAATTCAAATGCTAAACGGCAACATTCACAGGTAAGCGACTTTGTTGTTTTTTTAAAGTCTTAGTTATAAATGATTTAGTCAAACGTTGAACAAATGCCTCCCTCTATTAAGAAAGGGGGCTATAATTGCAATAATTTTATTTCATTTCATTTGCCATAATGTCCATGCTTGGCAAGCAACTTTGGGAGCACGTTTGTAAGATGACAGTTCTTCGGAAAAGGCAGCTGTCTAAGTTGTGATATTTTCCCTTTTGTCGCCACTTGCAACTCCCACAGAAAGATATGGATGGTGCAATTTTATCCGGGCATCCCAAGGCCGGTTGAAAACAAATATATTTATGTAAATGAAGTCTACACAATTGTTACAGATGCTACTTTATTAGAAGACAAATTGACTTGGCTAAAAATAATATTGATACCTGACACTGAGTACAAAAATCCTCGAGAAAGACTGCTGATACTGGTGTTAAAGAAATATTATGAGAATAAAGAACACATCCGACTACCTATGACTATCCAACTCTCCGATAACCCCAAGGTATATTTTGGTATGTTAAATTTTCAAACCTACATGATATTTTACTTTCATAATTCATATTTATGTTTCATATTACTTTCAAAGTGGAATTATTCGAATGATCTGTTATTGATTGCAGATTTTACAAGATCTCAACCATATATATCCAAAAAATAATGAGGGGCTTTTCTTATAACTCCAGGGACTAGTGCTAGTGGTAAGTACTTTAAATACCCTTAGAACATACCCGACGACTACAAATAAGCTGGAAACGTAACGCTACAAGTGCAGCACAATTAACTATTGTGGTATAGCGAGTGTAGTCTGACATTAATAAGGTATTGTTTCCTAACTTCTTGGTAATACTTTTTAGGGAGTGTCATTTTTATTTAACAAATTTCGTAAAATATTTATTTATTCCAGATGGTGAATCTGAAACTGTAACTGTGCGCTGCACTGCTTTGATCCTCGCATACATTGTTGATTCCGCATAGAAAAATAAAATGTATATGGAGACCATGTCGAAGATAAATTTTTCAAACTCCGTGAAATGTTGTACGCATGTCTTTTAAGCCTGATATCTGATGTTTGACAGTTTTCCACCACGTCCTTAATAATGTCATGTACCACCTTAGGCTGGCTACGCTCACCTGTCTTTCAACTTAAATTGATAATTGATAATGGACTTTATGAATATTTATTTTTATTTCAGAACAATTTTGTATATTGTTTTCAATAAAAAGATCACAAATTGATGATAATACATTTTTATTAACCTTATGTATTTATTTATTTAATATGCTTATTTACTGTCTTATTACAGGTGCAGCCTGCATATAGAATAATTACTTAAATCGTGCATCAGCCTCTGTACAGCTAGGTTGTATACGTAAACCTTAGTGCAGTTTACTAATGGTTTGGATCTTTTCTTCGTATAGAATGCATCAATCTATGTAGAGTAGGGTGCACAAATTGTAATCCAATGCGCATAAATAAACCAGGAGCAACCTTCATATAGTAAAGAGGTTTACCTTTGTATACTACAAATGGTGCTCTTAATAACATCTTAAGCGTAATAATGGTCCAGGTTTATGTACATATGTAATATCCATACTCTACATAGGCGAATGCATGATAACGAAAAAATCCTTACTATTAGTAGGTTGTGCCAAAATTGACGTAGGCAACCTCCTTACTATAATACAGCCGATGCATGATACATATGAGGATCATCCCTACAGTAAATGGGCTGCACCACGATTGACGTACGCAACCTCTTTACTGTACGTAGGACGATGCATTATAAATATAAGGAACATCCTTACTATAAGTAGGCTGCATCAAGATTAACGTACGCAATCTCCTTACTCTATGTAGGCCACTACATGACAAACGTATGGAAAATACTTACCATAAGTAGCCTGCATCAAGATTGGTGTACGTAACCTCCTTCCTGTAAGTAGCCTGATACATGAGATACGTAGGGATCATCTTTACTATAAGTAGGCTGCATCAAATTTGACTTACGGTACCTCCTTACTGTACATAGGTCGATACATGACTAACGCAGGGAACATCTTTGCCATAAGTAGGCTGCAACAATATTGACGTAGGCCACCACCTTACTGTACGTAGTTCAATACATGGTAAACGTAGGGAATATCTTTACCATAAATAGGCTGTACCAAAGCTGATGTAGGCAACCTCCTTACAGTACGTAAGCTGACGCATGTTAAACGTCAGAATCACCTTTACCATTAATAGGCTGTAGCAAGTTTGACGTAGACTACCTCCTTATAGTAAACATAATAAACGTAGGAAACATACTTATCGTAAGTAGGCTGCACCAGGATCTACGTAAGTAACATCCTTACTTTGTCAAGATGTTACATACTTATTTGCATGACAGTACATCATTGAATGAATGAATGAACGAATGATTTTCGTACATTATTGTAATGTACAATGCTCTTTACAGCAAGGCCATTATACGTCATGTTGTCTCATCTTTATGTACGCTAGTCACGTTTTAAACAAGAAATACGTATGTTGAGGCTAAAAATACGTATGTCAAAACATGAAATTTTTCTCAGTGTACCCGAACATATTTACTAAACAAAACACTATCCTTGCGTTTCACAGTCATCGATTAACCTATCCATCGGTTAAAGCTTGAAACGCGCTGCATGTTAACTGTCATTTTTATCATTCAGTTATTTTATGTGGTGGTTAGCAACCCGAAACTTCATCAGGACATTCTGAAACGGACCCTTAAATGTCGAGATGGTGACTGTCACAGTCACAGAAGATTAAAGTAAATTACTTTGAAGTTTTTAAGTCGCGAGTACAAACTTCAACAGGTACTCGTAAATAAAACAATTGCTACCCAAATCTAGATTACAAAGTCTTATCAAAACAACATGTGTATCACGTAAATCTATATTTCGATGCGTACCTAGAGATACTCATATGTGTCTCAGCTGACGTTTTTATTGCGTAGGTATCGTAAAGGGCTCCAGCTGCAATATCGGGAGGTTATTTCAAAGGAAAAATGTAATATCTTACCCATATGTCTATTTCGGGGCCGGTATACCTCTTGCCTTCGAAGACTTCTGGAGCCGCGTAAGGGGGAGATCCGCACCAAGTCGCTAGCAGTTCTCCGGTAGCGTAATAATTGCTGAAACCGAAGTCTGCTATTTTGATGCTCATGTTGGCATCCAACAGCAAATTCTCCGCCTGTTAAAGTTAAAAACGACTGTTTAGTCAACGAATTATGACCTTTTAAATGTATTGGTATTGTTAGTACCAAGAACTTTTCGTATTATGATTTTACTCGTAAAATTAAATGTGTATTGGCTGATTGGTTGGTCACTGTTAAACATAAGTCAATAATATATCATTAAACGTCCTACTATCGATATTGAAAATATTTCAATGACGATGAATTAATTACTTTTCATTAAACTCGCTTTTATTAGATCGGTCTGAAGATAGGTACCTAGAACCTAGTTAGGTTTAAAGGTAAGCTATGAATCTAATGAAATCAATTTAATTATCTTCAGTTTGTATATCATCTTGTGAATTGTGTGTGCTGTGTAGTTCTGATGACTATGTGATACGGAGCTTTCATGCTGGTCTGATGATGGAACTGGGAGGCAGGGGGTTCGGAAGCCTCGAATGGCTAATGACCTATCTAGTATGAACTCATTAGCTATGTCTTAATGAGTCACAGTTCAGTACTACCCACTATCAGAACCAACTTTACCCACCTAAATTACACGTCTCATGATGACGAGGACCTTAGCAAGTATTTTTATTTGTTCATTATTCATAATGAACAAAGTAAAAGTTCTTGCGTTGAAAAAGTCTAATAATAAATTTTGGACAATTGAGTTCGGATATATCATGGATGTATGAGACATATGTTAAAATTAAGCATCAGATTGTAGTATTTTAACTGTAAACACAAAGAACACTCGAAAAAGCTTACCAGCTAGCAACTACAAAATTGGATTGGACCCACAAAATAAAACATCCAAACTTGTGAAACCTAAACTTGGTAACTTCAAATTAATGCATATTGTGAGCCTATTATTTCGTCTAGTTTAAGGAGGTTGTTGTTGTTTAGACTTCAAGGATACTCTAGTCAGTATCTCAGGGCCATTCATTAAGCTACAAGGCTTTGTTCGTATGTGAGATGTTCTTTTTAGATCGCGTTATCTGGGTCGCAATAACAACAGTCTCTTTTCTTTCCGAAAGGATAATAAAGCATTGTTATGGAACGGGTTCTGTGACTGTATGATATCCGGCTTTGCTGTGTTTTAATTCTTGGGAATATAACGGTGAAGCATTTTAGCTGTGCAATTGTACATATTGCATATATGTATTACATTGTAATCTTATACAGTTACTGTCCTTAAACTGAGCAATCAAAATCTTATCTAAAGCTACGCAAACCTGTACTGCTTTTGTGAGTTCTAATACACAGTATAGTCACAGCATTGTGACGTCATAAATATTGGATATTAATCTTATTTTTTATTGCCGATAGCACAATCTCACCAGACGGATATTGATGATGTGTATCAAGATTAGAACTAGCTTAACTAGTTTAGTCTATAGGAACTGGCTCTCAACGACTGCTGTCGGAACGCACCGTCAGGCGCTCGATGACAGATTTTGTACTTGATGATGGTTAGTAGCCAGACGGGCATTTGCAAGATATCCTACTTCCATGTAATTGCCCTACCATCATATTATCTACTTGAATTTAATGTTTCGTCCTTTATGCTACTTGGACTGATAAAAAATCTATTCAAACCTTGAGATCCCTGTGGACTATCCGCCTCTCATGACAGTACTCCACAGCTGAGAGAATTTGCCAGAACTTCCGACGAGCTGCCTGCTCCGCCATCCTTCCGTATTTAGCGATGTAATCTGTGATGGCAAAAAACTCATTATTCCAATGAAATTTATAGTGATACTTCAACTATTAGCGAGCGATAAGACATATCTAAGATCTATTAAATCTAGACTTCTCTTATAGATATAAAGAGCATAAGTATTGTGATTAATCAAAAACCAGCTAAGAGCACTTCGGACATGAACACTGAGGTTTCCGATTCAATATAATTAGATATATTTATTTAATTATATTGAATAATAATAATAATTGTAGATGAAGTGAAAGAGATATGTAAGGATCGTAACAAGTGGAAATCTGTGGTCTCTGCCTACCCCTACTGGAAAGAGGCGTGATTTTATGTATGTATGTATATTGAATAATTAAATACATATATTTATTTCAATTGAACTCAATTTAATGTAATAATATTATGTTATTCAATATAATTTCAAAATAACCATTGCAATTCAACGGAGCAATGCTGCCAGCATGCTGGGCACACTGCCAACTGGTACTGGGTTGGAGCATTTAGACTGCCTATGAGTCTGCTATGACTTATAGGTTCTCTAAATGCTTTTATTGTAGTAGCTGCAGTGTGGTATACCTATAGTTCGTAATATTTTGTTCTATAAAGGCATAACAAAGCCCGCCGGTTATAAAAAAAAAATAGATTTGTTGTATGGATTAACCCGTACACAGCGACTTGCACTAGGACTGTTTTTATGATACATATTGTTTTAGGTATTCCCTTTATTTATATTTATATTATTGGTTAGTTTATTATATTTTGGAAGGCAATCTGTCAATATTCTATGAAATCTTCAACAGCTATGCTTCAAACAGACATGGATGGATGTGTGGCTGACGCGACGCGACGTAGGCTTTGTAGGTTTAAGGGCCACGTTTTCTCGAAAGAACCTTAAAAATGATAATACAGAGAAACTGATTTAATTCGTTATCTTATCATGTATCTACAGTATAATATCTGGTTAACTAGTACTTAATATTTTTTTAATCCCGTAACTGAAATATTGTAACGTATTTAATTCATGATATACGAATTGATGTAGATGAATTGATGTAGACCGCGATTTCATTTTTTTTAAATACGATTACATGTCGTAAGAACTTATGCCAATGGATTCACAATTTACCTGTAACACATTGATATGTCAAATAATTTTTTTTTTTATTACTTTTGTACTAGAACTTCTTGCGTTGATATAATCAAAACACGAAGTATGTATCTTCTAGAAAAATATTTTTAGACATTATTCATTACTTCTTAAACGTTATTCATCGTCTATCTGTTTAGAATATTAGTAGGTACCTTCTATAGTTTGTGCATCATGTGAAGTCACTTGGTTGCAAGTAACAATGTATCCTGTGGTCTAGGGATAACGACAAATGAATTATAAAATGTTAATAGGTATGAAGAGTTTGAAAGTGGCGGATTGTAAGTAAATACCAATATCCTCAATATTTTGAGTGTGAAAAAGTGGATGAGTAAACAGAAAAATAAAAATATTTTAATAGCAAGGATCCCATTGAAATAATATGAAAAAACATACCAAAAATTGTTTTGTAGGTGCAATAATCATATTTTGCAGATGATAAAATTTATCATCGCGACAGTAATTTTATTAAAATGAATCGTTCGTATTACAAATCAATCTATCAATCAAATTCAATATCAGATAGCAATGCAATAAGGATATCAAAAACATTTGCGACCCAAAAAATGGCGCAAAAAGCGTTACCAATATGAAAATGATAACATTCCGAAGATTAAATGAAATCCATCGTAAATAGCAAGGGTCGGGTTGGGACGTTCTCCAAGGGTCATACTATAAAAAAACATGCGAAACTTTTATATCTAAGGGTTGTAAAAAATCTGTTTTAATTTATTTTTAATAGCTGATAGGCTAACCTTTGAACAATATCTCACCTGGTGGTAAGCGATGATGTGGTCGAAGATGTGGTTCAGACTAACCTAGAATTACCAGCTCTCAATGACAGCTGCTAGAACACACCATTAGGTGCTTGGTGGCAGATTTTCTACTTGAGGGTGGTAGCTAGCCTGGCGGATATTTGCGAATTGCCCTGTCATCATGCTATAACGACTGCTATACCGATACCGACGGCTTAAAGTGCCCTCCGAAGCACAGAAGCCCATAGATGTAAATGCCAATAGCGGTCACCCATCCAAGTAATCCGCAGCGGACGTTACTTAACCTAGTTGATCGGTTATGCACGACTAGGCAAGCTCAAACCTGAGCGTCACAAGGGCTTCCAAAACTTATGAAACTTAGGTAAGTACATGTCAAACACCCATAATTTTAGTCGAGTTTTAAAAAGATATAACAGCCGTCTACAAGTTCTAGACTGTTTTTTGTCATTGAAGAACATTTTGATTTTATTACCTACCGCCTGGCTCAAATAATGTTTTCTGACTCCTTCGTACAAGAGTAACACGCCAAAGCCTTTCATCACACTTCGGGAGCGAGCGTAGTCAGCTGTGCGCAAAATTGCTCCCCTGCTTGCACCACCCCCACCCTACGATACCCTGATGACGTCACACCGAGGCTGCTGACGTCATGCCCGAAACGGTCACGAACCCAACAAATGCCCTTAATCGATTCCGAGGTTACTTCGTCCGTTATTTGTTTTCGAGAACAAGTTATGAGAAGGTTAGTTTAATATGATGTGTTACAATTTTGTGCATTCCCTTTTTAAATTAAAATGTGTTTATCAGTAAATCGGTTTGTAAGACCATTTCAGGTTTTGTTTTTATTCTAAGAAAGTGATAAAGGTGTCTCCTTTGTTTATCAAAACAATAGTGAACTACAACTACTACATTTACATATACGATAGTGTTGAACGTACCAAATGTGCTTATTTGTTTATCAAATTACATGCCAGACCACTTCATCATGTCATGTTTTATATACCGGTTTATCTATCGATACCGGTATACATATGTAAAACAAAAAACAAAACAAAGTCTGTGTTGTATTTTAATATTTAATTCAGGTGACCGTGAGTAACATATAAATATATGAGGCAAAATGAATTGAAGTGCTCACCAAATATTTCTCCTTTGCTGGCGTATTCTGAAACAATGTAGATCATGTTTTTCGTCTCCATGACCTGAAACAATAGACACTGAATATTAAAAATAGGATAGACAATGCGAATTACAGTGACCGCAATACCATAGAAATCGAAATTCAAATTATCAAATCAGGTTTAAATTATACGTTTTAATCTGTTATTTCTAACATTTCGCGATCGCTTCTTTAAAATTAAATATACTAAATCGGTTCATGCATAAATTATAAATCTATATTCATATTATATTATAATCTATAATATTATCTTCCTATAACACCTAAATTTGTTTGAAGTAGGCTATCATAACTTCCACAAGAGTAAATAGAAATCTTACATCTTACACATTTAGGTGCGTTTTCAATGAAATTAAATCTAATGGATTTGCCACTGCCAAATTAGGCACCTACATAGGTATCTAAACTGTTATGAAATTTTCACTGCAGTTACAAGTTCTTTCCATTCGAAGGAAATATTGATCTACACCAGGCATGTCAAACTCAAAGTCATCGTTGGGCCACATGGATTTTAGAGTTAGTGGGCCGCAAAACCCAACCACAAAGAAAAAAACATTTCATAGTCAGAGCGGTCATCATCATCAACCTGAATACGTCCACCCTGCTGAACGATGATCTCCCCCTTAAAAAGAGGGCTTTGCGATAATCCCCACGCTAGGCAGGTGGGTTGGGGATCGTAGAATACTCACCTTTAACCGAGAGAAGGCTGTTGTCCGTTCTCCGGTGGTTAGGGATGCAGTTTTAGGACATATCCAGTTCGGGTGGAATCTTTGGATAGAGCGGTGCATGGTGGTAATCATTTATTTAATAATTAACAACAAAATTGCAGGAAAATGTTATGAACATAAATCATTAACATATTTTCTCAGAAATTTGATATCTTTTGTATTTAACTAAATAACCCATTTGAGAAAATTTTATATGAAAAACAAAATAAAACTGCATCCAAGCGCGTCGGTCTGTCGCGATCTCGCAGTAGATTTTTTCGAAAAATAATTACTCACACTTATTTGTAGGTGCTTCCAAACATTGCAAACAAATTTCCGTTTATATTGGTAATTCTAAGGTAAGGCTTGTAAAAGTTGAGTGCATCAACACTGTAAAATTTTGGTTTCAAATAGGTTTCATATTGAATTTCTATGACATACATATAAAAAATATTGGATCGGGCCGCAGGTAAAAGCCTAGAGAGCCGCATGCGGCCTGCGGGCCGCATGTTTGACATGTCTGATCTACACCATCAGTACTAATATTATAAATGCGAAAGTAACTCTGTCTGTCTGTCTGTCTGTCTGTCTGTGTGTCTGTCTGTCTGTTACGCTTTCACACCAAAACTACTGGACCGATTTGAATGAAATTTGGTATGGCGATAGTTTGAGACCCGGGAAAAAACATAGGATAGTTTTTATCCGACTGCGCAAAAAGAGGTTAATGTTTTCGCGCGATAACCGACATACGCGCGGGCGGAGCCGCGCCCGGAAAGCTAGTATATTATGAAGAGGAAAGATTTGTATATTGTAAATAACAAATAAACTTAAAAAATACTGGACCGATTTGAAACATTCTTTCACCATTAAAATCCTACATTAACCCTGATGAACATAGAATATAGAATATTTTCAAAAGAGAAGAATTTATTGTTAAATATGCGTGCGAAAGCGCGGCGAGTCGCTAGTATTCAATAAAATTTTAGGATTTTGTACAAGTTCTGAAAGACTCCTAATATTCTCATCTAACTAAGCGGATTAATTCTTACATCCAACATTTAATTAATAGCTCCCATAATATTTCACCGAGTTCTGATAGCTTAATACTGAATAGATTCTGAAAAATCAATGACATAATAATTAAAGGAATTGATAAAATCATGGGCTTGTCAAATGAAGCTAATTTTCGTGGTGAGGTATTTTACTTAGTATCATTTAAAAATATTTCATTATTTTTACTTATAGGTAAGTATGTATGAAATATTCTTTAATTCTAACTAGAACATTTATAGTTAAACGGGTGCATGGCGTCATAGTATGGGTTTTACATATTTTTTTTTGTATTCATTCATTAGGTAAAGTTACGAGTATAATATTCTAGACCATGGCCCTGAATTTAGCGCGGCCTATGAAATAGCTAATAAGCTATCTCTATATATATATATATACCCTGTGAATCACTGTTTTCTTCAGTCTGTGTTTTTCATATAGCATTGGCATCATATGATGCTTTTCCTAAACAATGAATATAAATAGTTTTATTTGTAATGACGTTTCTTTGGCTTGTTGTCATTTAGTCATCAGCTGACTAATATAAAACATTCTTGCTAAAGAAAACATAGTTTCACGTACCGGCCTTCCGCATTGAGTTATAATGTTACCTCAATGAACTGCGATATATATTTTGAATAGTTTTTATTCGACATGGATGTATTTTCATTCACTTAATTGAAGATAACGGCACATACTATGCAGTCTCATTTTTAAAAAACAAAATATCTCTGACTTTGATGTTGTAACGCAGTGTACTATAAAAAACACTTTAAAAAAACTTAATTTTACTTTGCTACTGTATGTATTTTTTTGTCATTAACAACACAACAACTTTTTGACCTTTGAAAACCGTATTCGATCCCCAAGATACAGACTTATATTAGTGCTTATTTTGGAGCTCGCTGTGAATCAATTCCTCAATAAGATTTTTAAGTGTACTAGAATCTTGTAATTTCACTGGTAATTATACTAGAATCTAAGTTAACGATTGTATTTACTTAAATCTTTTTGGCAATAAAAATCATCTTATCTTATGTAAACTTAGCATTTCATGGTTACGTTTCTTTTTCTATTTATTAATAACCTTTTTACTTCTAGTTACTCTGCAAACTGTGCTTACTTTAAGAATCGAATAGGTGAAACTTTTCCTTTCTATTTGCAGAAAGCGTAGTCATTCTTAAAAGTAAAGGAAACGTTGGACAGGAACTAATTGCATTCATCAATCAAGAAAGAGCGGATGCTGTTCTATTGTTTGATAACACGGAGCGGAAACGCTTTCCCCTGCTGGACACCACAACACCGATCCAAGATGGCATTATTTGTACACACACCCATTCAGTGTTTAAGTAGTAAACGAGCCATTCATACTGAACACGTGTAACCGACTATTATGCAACATTAATTGTTTTGGCCGATGATATCTATCCTAATATAATCTAATAGAATATTATGTGTTTCATGTCCTATTCTTTCATGACCCACTGACTACTTTTGCCACTTTTGTTGTTGGTAGTTCCTATATACCTCTACTCAAGCCTCTACAATGTTTTATTTACTTATCAGTTGCAAATATATTATTGTAGTTACTCGTATGAAGGTTCACTGTTTATTGTATAAAGTAACACGGTTTGGTGTAGTAGAACGTAAAGCAGAACTTATACTGTGACGTTGATCTATCTATTTACCTTTTTTAAATTGTGATCCCCTGGATATCTTATTATGATCAATGGAGGCTGTTGGAGCTCTAGATTATACATGTGTATGGACTGGGACTACACCAGATAGGCGACTTTTATTTAAAATATATGTATATACCTACTTAAATTTTGTTAATGTTATGAAATGGACTTTATGGATTGGGCACGTAACTGAACTTATTACTGATATTACTGTATCTCTCTCTATGCTAAACACATAATAGGGGAGGCTAGTTAAATGATTATATAAAATGCAACACTGTTCACACCGTCTTTACGATCCTAGGTTGTTTCAATTTCGCAATAAACCTTTCCAATGTTCCTTTGCGTTGTCGGAACATGTTTAATTGAATTGAATATGGAATGTGAAATAAAATAACGAGCACCGCCTCGAATGTTTAGCAATTGTAATGTGTTTCTTGACTTTGAGTAACATACTTTGTTCGTCCGTTTTCATTTATTTCGCTATGGTGCCGGTGCCGCTGTATATTTTGTTACTTAGGTGCTAAAGATAACTTGCAATCCCTGGGATTCACGCAATACGTAAATAACCCAAATAACATGAAGTTGCCTCAACTTGATCAAATTGATCATTAGTAGGCTGAGAAATAAAAATGCACAAATACATAAAACACGTGATTTAAGCGTGATTGGAATAATAATTAGTCACTGATGTTTGTTTGTATTGGGACTAGCTACATCTACAATGTGTTAATATTAAGGCGATGTCTAATCGATTCGATGCGCTATATTTGGTGCGAGGTTATTGTCGTCAGCTTACGATAAAGTGATGAAATCGTCAGTTGTTTTTCTTTATACGTTACTTTTTAGTTTAATGCCTAAAAATATTATTTACTTATCCTAGAAACGATTTATTAATTCATTGAAATCAGGTCACTTATACATTTATTATAATATAAAAAAGTCAAGTCGTTACAAAGCGTTTGGTCGATGCGACGTGTGATAAAAAACCTATTTGGCTCAACAAATAAGTATTGCAATTCAGCGGGGCAATGCTGCCAGCATGCAAGGCACGCTGCAAACGCTGGAGCATTTGGACTGCCTGTGAGTCTGCAATGACTTGTAGGTTGTCTAAATGCTTTCATTGTGGTAGCTGTAGTGTTGTATATAGTTCGTAGTATTTTGTCAAGGCATACCACCGGTCTTTAATAAAAGTTGTTACTGAACAAATTGGCAATTACTACTTTTTGGATTTTAATCTAATAAAACCTACATTTATACAGACAGACCAAATTTGATTCTTCTTTACTATAATACTAGATTCATTTACACAATCCACTTATTGAAATCCAATGGAGTTTGCATTGTCCTAAAAATGCATAATTTTCTATATTTGTATACTCAGGGTCAAAAAAATTTTATAGTCGAAGATGTTGTTCAGGCTAACCTAGAATTACTGGCTCTCAAGGACAGCTGCCGGAACACACCGTTATGCTTGGCGGCAGATCTTCTACTTGAGGGTGGTAGCTAGCCAGGCGGACATTCGCAAAATGCCCTACCACCATGCTATAACGACTGCCATCGTAAGACAACAACCGGGACCGACGGCTTAACGGGCCCTCGGAAACACGGAAGCGCTCAGTAGTAATGTCACCAGCGGTCACCCAGCCAAGTCATGACCTCGGCGGACGTTGCTTAGCTTTGCTGATCGATTCAGAATGGCTAAGCGAACTTCGCTACGAGCGCTTCAATAATTGTGCCAGGTTATGTTTTTTTTTTACCTAAACCAAAAATTTAGTGTTTTATTAGCTGCATAAGCCAGTATTGACGTAAATACCTTATGGACGATATCGATCACGTGAGTGCTGACGTCAAGGACGTCTTTAAGACAATATTCTTACGTGGACTCATTACGAGCGCTGGAAAATACTATTAGTTATACCTTTTCGTATATCACTGTCACCAAAACATACTTACATATCTGTACACTCATTAGACAGCGTCATACATTTACAGTTGCTCAATAGGGTACATATTGGGTACAAAGTTGTACAGTAATATTGCTTTGTTGTAATGAAATATACTTAGTAATGTTTCTTTGTGCTAAGGTACGTAGGATATAATGCAATTTGCACCATACATGGAAAGGAAGCAAGAAATTGTAACAAGAGTCAATGGCATCTTCAGTTACCATTATGTACTTACAACAAGGTGCACGACACGGTCAATGTAACGTCTCACTTTAGTAGCGCTAATGTTACTCGTATTACTATCACATTCGGGGCAAACCCATCCCCACAAATGATACACGGCATGCACCATCAACACGGTAAATCACCTGGCAATTCATACAATTTGTTCCGCCAAGCGCTTACAAATAACGTAACGGGGATCTTCATTGCAGTTTCTCTTTTTACTACTGTTAGTGACCCCGTCGATAATAGGTCTACCTACAGTCATTGTACAGTTGTAACAAAAACTATCATTGATTCTCCAAGTACCGGTCGACCAGCTGACGCAGTTTGTCAAATCAGTGTCCAACGTCAGTATCATACGGAGAAGGTATATCGTGCAATCCAACACATTTTGATTCTATGCCTTGGAGCTAAGGTTCAATGGCATTTTTACTACGGCATCGTTGCCTACTAGTAGAGTTTGTTGCCCCATGCACGTCATCCTTCACAAGGGGTCAAAATAGTTTACCTTCGTCGGTAAGGATTATAATTCTGTGATTTTATTTGAACAACTATATGATTCGTCTTTATAAAAAACTGAACAGAATGCTGGAATAATTGATGACAAACTCACCTGATATAGCTTAATTATATGAGGATGATCCAGTCTCTTCATAATATCCACCTCTCTGTAGACTTTTTGAAGATTACTGGCATCTAATTGCGATTTATCTATAATCTTAATTGCTACCTGAAACAAAACAGAAGTAAAGTTAGTACTCATAGTTGTTTTTATTCACCTAAAAACAATACACCTAAAACACTCGTGTAATGTTTCTATTCCTAAGTAATTTTTAAAATGTTTTGCATTTGAGTTTCAGTTTCAGACTGTGTGTGAATCACTACGCTGATCAAATTGTTTGGAAAAGTCAAGATCAAATAAACACTCTGTCTCTACCATCTCTACACCGAATTGCACGGTTTAATTTATTTTTAGTTTTATCTCTTTCGATTCTGGAGAGTATTTAACGAAACTGTATAATCAATAGGAAAACATACAATTAAAATGTTTACTATAAACTTAGTACCAATCTTTCGACGATGCACTTATAGCAACAAAAGGCCGTTGTTGCACTTTGCAATGATATGACATTAACTATACAGAAACCTTCTCGGTTTGAATCTTTTCCGAAAATTCTAGATGTTTTAGACACATTTTAAAAAGATCTAGAATTTTCAGAATAGATCTAGATTAAGATAGTTATCTATATACATATCAAGAAACATAACAGTTTGTCTGTACGTTACCCAAGCAAGAAATAAACTGTACCACAAAGTAAATAACTTTTTCGTAACGGAACAGTACCGGTGTTTTATATTCGACCCAGACAAAGGGGCAATGACGTCAAAGCGGGCGTCATTTCAAGCCGTTTGAACCAATTGACGTGATTGGAACAAGGATCGTCCGGAGCTCGTGCTTCTGCTTGAAAGGCCACGGGGGAAAGAAAGCTAGACAATGAAACATAAATGGATTCTAATAGATAACTAACTGCACCCACGGTTTCCGTTTCCCATTTTCCAGATAGCTTAACTAAATACGAACTTTCTATCACCAGACGCGATAAAACACTATATTGGGATAAATAAAACTGTGCGTTCAACACGGAATAGGTCATAATATCATGCCACCTTCAAGTCACATGAAAACAGAGTATCAAGTCAAATATTGTTAACCATCATCGGCATTAAAATTTATTCTTTAGAGCATTATCACATTTCATATTTATATACATACTTTATTATTATTTTTTCAGGGAGTACCAGAAAAAACGCGGAAGCTTCCCAAGTCAACGCATGATTTTTTATGCGCAACCACGCATAACTATTTACTCAATCATCCAATCTTGATGATTTTTGTTGGTTGAGTATACCTCCAAATTGGTTCCATTAATTTCGTCAATACGTGTATCAGTCAAGAAGTTTTTAAGTTACACTTGTAATTAACTGAATAAGTATTTGCCAATAAGCCACTGCATGATTTGGTAATTGTAACTCGTGGCGATTGTGACCAATATAATGTGGGCGTGACATTTGATCTTGTAAGCAGTATGAATTGCATGTTGGTAGCATTTTGTGAATGCCCGCCTGGCTAGCAACCATCCTCGAGTAGATAATCTGTTACCAAGCACCAAACGACGTGTTCCGGCAGCTGTCCTTGAGAGCCAGTATAATTCTAGGTTACCCTGAACAACATCTTCGACCACATCATCACTTATCATCAGGTGAGATCGTGGTCAAAGGTTAGCTATAAGATATAAAAAAAACACAGAAAATGGTGTTTTTTTATACGGAACCGACTTCCGTCAATGAGAAATAAGACATAACTTATAGTCCTCGGATCAGGAAAATGTGAGCTCAGAGTGCTTTGTATCAGCAAGTTTAATATATATCAGTGGTAGAAGTAAATTCCGTTAAAAATTAAATAGTAATATATATTATAATATATATACTATTGTATATATATTATACAATAGTAGTGCACCCAGCCGACCTTTTCATGTGTTCTTATTTCACTATGTTCAATTAGGAATGTGTAAACTCAGTAAATAATAATTTAATTACATACTTAGATAGAATTAAAAATATATTTAGCCCACACGCCTTCGTCTCTTCCGACTATCCTCGTAGCCATTTCCTAATCAACGGTGAGTAGGTTGCAATCCTATCCGACCTACATCGGTGTTAATCTAAAAATAAATTTCAATTAACCTTATTGAAAGAGTTCTTATAACAAAAGAAGGTACGCTTTCTAAATTGAAATATTATATATATCCAATGAATTTTTTTTACCGGCGGTATGCCTTTATTAAACAAAATACTATGAACTATATACAACACTACAGCTACTACAATAAAAGCATTTAGACACCTATAAGTCATAGCAGACTCATAGGCAGTCCAAATGCTCCAGCCCACTCCCAGTTGGCAGCGTGCCCAGCATGCTGGCAGCATTGCCCCGTTGAATTGCAATGCTTATTCGTTGAGCCAAATATATGCCAGCATTTTGATCACGCGTCGCATCGACCAAGCGCTATTCAATTAATTATTAAATATTAATTATTATTTATTTTCAATGAATCGACATTTTAGATAAATACAAATTTGAGAGGTATGATGAAAAACTGTACTTAGATACTTTTGAAATTTAAAAGCGCATAAAATTTTAAAATGTGATGCATACAATGATGCTTGACATCATTATGACTTAGAAATAACTTTGCTGTTATTGCAGACGAATAATGCAAGCGTATTTCAAAGCTAATTTAAACATATTCTAACTTTTGCCAAAAATCTTTCTCTTCTTCTTCTTTATCTAAATTAAATTTTAGTAGGTTAATGTTCACAGCGTAGGATGAAGGCACAATCATATTTTAATATAGGATGTGCTCTAGTCAGCTGGTCTGACATTGGCCCCATTGTCAAGATTGCACTAGTATTACGCAAACCGTTACGTCATTACCGAGATGCCCCTCGAGTTATCAATCAAATGCAATTTGTGCAACTTCCTTGTATCGTTGCAAGAAAATATTAGTAAATAGAATTGATTTTGCTGCTAGTGAGTATAATATAGTATGAAACTATCCACTTGGAAGACTACTTCGAGATAAAAAATAATCGAGCGTTCGTTGACCTTGTCAGGTCTCGTTCGATTATCGATTATGCATGAATTGATACCCGATAGATTAGGTTTTTTCATAAAAAGACGTTACGTGCCTAAGTATATTATTCGCTTAGTATTCGATACGAACCCAGTGGATAATCATAATTATATAATAAAGCATAAAAATTATATCCATTTCCGCTTTTACTTTGTTTCTAGTATAAACTTCTAGTATACTACATACAGTTTAAACCAAGTGTGGATTTTACGCCGTCGATAAAATGCAAGGTACACGAGTTAAAAACAATATTGGAAGTTCAAGATTTGTGTCGACAGAATCAATTATTTAGGTTTGTAACAGCATTTCAATTCTGGTGTCGATTGAAATGTATTACACATATATGCATATTATATACACTCATTGGAATTGTATAAAGCCCATTCATCGGATATCACCTATGTCACCCATGATAGGTTGTCATGGTCAAATTATATTTATTTAACAAAACTATGGAGTTTCTTGCTGGTTCCTCTTAAAATCTACTACCTTTAGTCACTTATCCCTTTCAGAACTTATACACATAATCATGAGAAGGTAAGACGTACTGCAGAAAATGTATTGTAAGGTCTATTTTCTGGATATTTGCAGGGACATCTTATTAAAAGAATGCTGGCGATACATCCATCGTCTTATCCCATTGTAAAGAGGACAATGGAGTATTGTGACCATTGCCAAAATGGATTTTTATAGATTTTCATTAAAGTGACAGCTCAGCTGATGGAAAGCGAAGCTAATCACAATCACTATGACGGCCAGGGAGATGTTTTTGTCACGTAATTAAACAATTGTCCAAATATTCTCAGATATATGCGTAAGGCTTGCTAATAATATTCACGTTCATTTTTAAAGTTTTCTATTACTGGTGCTAATTTGAAGTTTGCTTTACATGCTCCTTACTTATCTTGTCCATTCTATGTAGTTCCTACGTACACCACACATTCGTCTACTTTTATAGATCCCTACCAAGCATATTTTGATTTCATCGGCTTTCATTTTTCCGCCCAACATTCTGGTCCTTATAATGGTTTAAATCATTTTACTAAATCTTCTTAGGAAATACTAGTCACTAGGTCACACGTATTGTGGTCACAAAAACCTGTTACCATTTTATCCATACTTCATTTATCCTGTGCTTCACATCCTAGGCAATTTCACCGTCATTTTGTACCATTGAACTGAGACATCGAAAATCCAAACGAATTAAAATCAAGACTATTGAAATACGAATCACATGAGTCAGATAGATTATCTGAACAAGGGTTTTGATACGTCGTATTTTTCGTAGTATTTGAAACTGTACTACTAACCAGAAATAAAATCAAATATTTGCGTATGGGAGCGAAGGATCGTTGAAAATTCTATCCTCTAACAGATTAATGAAGTCTTTAAGTAAGTACTTACATAGGTATTTCTGGTGTGTTAGATGTTCAACAACTTAATACTGGTAACTTATATTAAATATTTATAATGAGATGTAGCCAATTTCATTTTTAAAAGTGTATTTTATAAGCCTTTATTTTCATATTAGTTCTGGTCTGCTGGTCCTTATTGTAGGCCACCTAGAGCGTATAGTTAGGCGACCGAAAACCTGATAGTGGATCTAGTTCTGAAACTGCTTGTACTGACTGGTTCACGCTTACCTACTTATGCTTAATGTTCCAATCTCATAACTACGTTCTGGTCTATTTCTCGACAGTAAATATTATTTCATCGTGTTACTTTAGGTTGGGTTTTTGACTTGTTAGGTTACGTGCAAGGCAGTTTTAGTGTAGTCAATGAAAATCTATCACAAAATCGCCTAAGGTACGGCCACGTGATCAGATGTGAAGAGACACCCAAACGGCATTGACTCCCTATGAAGCAAAAAAAGCCAGCGGTCGCCCTCTCTAGAGTATATAATATGCAGGTAGTTTTATAATATAGAACATACCTAACAGTTCTATAAGTTAATATAGATTCCTATGATAATCGTTATAATTGTACGTTCACCCATCTCAGGCTCTACCTATTGAACTACAGTTAAAATTAATCATGTTCCAGAATTATGGAAGAAAGGTTTGTTCCGTTGTTAGCTCGAGTAACTGAGCCAAGATAGAGCCGAAATAACTTTTACGGTTGAGAAATATAAAGATCACTGGCTGGATACTGTAGCAGGAGCAATGTGCTTGGGCTGGCAGACATACCATACAACTTCTATAAATTACTGATCTTAAATAACCAAGATGATTGTAGTCGAGTGTGGCTTAGATATCGGAGAAATAGATGCAGTAACACTTTCGACTATGTCACGTAATCCCAGTGGCAATTATAACAAGGTAAAGTAAGCTGACGTACGCACGGAATACAAAGGACACTAGATGGTTTCAGCAACTAAAAACCAGTTGATTTGGAGACCAGAGATTGTGGAGCTTTTACACAGAGCAACGGCAACTTTATGAAGACGTAAGTGGTTATGATAATTATAATTCAAAGCAAAGAATCCAATAGGTAAATTAACAAAATATAATTTCATTGATAATCATAAAGAAACTTCAGCAATTATTTGCTTGCTGTTTGCAAGCAAAAAAGTTTTGTTGTATTGTAGCCTTTTAAATAATCTATAGATAAAGGATTTGATTTAGTCGCGGAATACTAACAAGATTAGGCTTAAATGTATGCCATAATCAAGAGTTATCCTTTATAGAATCTTTATTTGACGAGCATACTCCATCGAGTTTTTAATATATTTTATATTATCATTAAACTTTGTACCTTGATCGTCTTTTAATCTAAAAACCGTGCCTATAGAAGGCACGGTCTGACTATAAATATATGATTTTTTATCGAAAATTGTGGTAACTCGAAACCAATATATATTATTTGCTTATGGTATGGTAGAGGCAATTTATTGTGGTTTTTGGATACGTAGATAGCAATTTTTGGTAATGGAAAACAACTGAGTATTAAATGTAAACGTCACAGTGCGTCGAGGGCAGGAAAACTCAAAAAATGGCATGTACAAATGCAGCTTTCCTTGCTTTTTTTAAATGTACAGACGAGGGGATAAGACCTTTAACGAACTTTAATATCTCAACTCGGACAGTCTGTCTGAGTTCACGACTCTTCGATATGAAAACCACTCGAAAATACGTAGTTAGGCTACCAAATGTCGAGATAATACTTATCGCTTTTGATTGTTCACGTAAATAAATAAACGCGTCTTTGACGTGGCTTATGAGATATGTCTTCTGTTTATTGATTGATGAGGAAGAGTTTTAAAAACAGTAATAAATTATCAAACTTTTTTACTAGGCACGCTTTATTTATCGATATCCTACGTCGCGCCTTTCCGTAGGCTGTATAGTTCATTTTGTCCACATCTCGATTTTCGTAGGCCGTATTATTAGTTATATAAAAAATTCCATGGTCTTATCTTGGTGCTTATCCATTTTTCGTGCTTCCGTAGACCAAATAGTTATCCCACACAAAAAAATAATTGCATTTTCTCTGTAATTATCCTGCGTTGCACCTTCCGTCTTGGCCGAATAGTTAGTCGATGCAAAAATTACATTGTATTTTTATCGTTATGTTCTCCGTAGGCCGTAGACCCTATGCATTTTATTCTGTTCTAAATGAAATAGAACAGAATAGAATAATTAATATTAAGTATAAGTAAAGCAATATTATGTAATTTATTTTTTTGGAAAATTTTGGTAAATATCTTGTTAAGTAGTTAAATGAATTGTCAAACAAACATTTAATTTAAAAATGAAAATTAATTAAATACGAAACTTAACGAAGGTCCCCGAAAATAAAATAGTGGAGGAGGACGGCTATAATAAATACCCTAAGCAAAAATGTCCTTGCCTTTTCTCCGCATTTGACCTACGCGAGCTATGTCGCGCCTTCAGTGTAGGCATTTACCTTCGCGTTGGCCCATTCAAAAATTACACTGACTTTAATCCGTGGTTATCCTAAGACGACGTTCTACATTCTGTAGTCTGTAAAATTATCCCATACAATAATTATAATAATGTTAAATATATCTAATCGAATATTGTAGGCGGTAAGCTAGTTCTGTCAGATAAGTTATTAGTCCAGTCATTATAGTATCTCGGAATTCGAGAAACCCAGCTGTAAATTTGTAAATACTTGTATATTGACACCCTAAAAGTTGTCTCTATACCTACATATGGTTGGGTGTACGCAACTATGGAATTTCGAGGTCAAAGGTCACAAAAATCGTTTTTTTTGCGCTTTTTTTGTAAATATCTCATTAGCTATGGTTTTTTGCTATATGTATTTACTATCAATATTGTAGAATACAAAATTCTCTACAAATTTTGTATAATTTTTTTTTATACCGTGAACCGTTTTCGAGATAGAGGGCGGAGAGCGCGCGGTCACACGATCACTTCAGGTCAACCGGTGCCTCCGGTCGAAAACGCGCCATATTTAGTTGATGAACTATCGATAAATCAATGATGATAAATATTTGTCAATTTTTATTAACTATAATATTATATTTTATAATTTATTTTTTTCCTAACATATGCATCCTAATTTATTTAACAACACTTACCTGCCCATGTAATCGCAGAATTGTTAATGAAATTATATTTGAATTTTAACCTAATTAATATTAATAACTTCCTACATGATGAAAAAAAAACAAATTATAAATTTATCTTTTTATTAAAAAATATCATTCAATACATTTATTTTTATTAAAAGTAAACAAGACAAACAAGTTTTTTGAAGCGCTCGTAGCCAAGTTTGCTTAGCCATTCTGAATCGATCAGCAAAGTTAAGCAACGTCCGCCGCAGTCATGACTTGGATGGGTGACCGCTGGTGACATTACTACTGAGCGCTTCCGTGCTTCGGAGGGCACGTTAAGCCGTCGGTCCCGGTTGTTGTCTTAGGATAGCAGTCGTTACAGCATGGTGGTAGGGCACTTTGCGAATGCCCGACTGGCTAGCTACCACCCTCAAGTTGAAAATCTGTCGCCAAGCACCTAACGGTGTGTTCCGGCAGCTGTCCTTGAGAGCCAGTAACTCTAGGTTAGCCTGAACAACATCCTCGACCACATCATCACTTACCATCAGGTGAGATAGTGGTCAAAGGCTAACCTATCAAGCATAAAAAAAAAAAAAAAAAAAAAAATTGAATAATGGGTACAATTTATACCTTTAATTATCTTCTTCCTCTTCATCGTCGTCTTAACCGTCGTAACCAAGTTTGAACTTGATAATATGCACGTTTGAAATGTTGATGAGCAGCTGCACTTGTTGGTGGAATATTTGAAAGCTGCACAGGTTTATTAAGTTTTGTAGACTTGACGTATAATTGTTGCATATAACGAAGATGATCGAGACCTCACAGATTTCGGAGCATTATAAGTCTATAAATAATGCTCCGAAATCTGTGAAAAGTCGGCAATAAGGTTTGAGTCTCTCTAATAATCTCTAGCCCGAACAATTTTCTTCCTCAAATGCTGCAGCTAGTTCATCCAATTTGTCAGTTTCTCAAAAACTTTTAAACATGTTTTTTTTCTTTTTTAAAAGCGCAGAAGTTGTGTCACAGCCACTTAAAGGGTGCAGAAATAAAATATGTGTTATGAAATGAGGATAATTATCAAAACTTTTAGTCGAGTATATCTCCGTTTTTACATTTCCTTTCCCAACTTTTTTACTTAGTGTACGCAGTTTCAACAATAAGAACATCCGCATCATCTCTGGCTTGTTAGTAGTAATATTTGCAGCTTGTAATTTTTAAATTAACATATTAATGAGCATATCTTTGTTATTTCGATTTGTAAAAAATATTTTTCTTCAGTAACTGGTACGACCATTGTTTCATCGAAACAGACTTCATACGTTTTTGAAAGTGCAGCAGTTCTTCTCTGCTGCTCCATACCTTTTACGTTCTTACTGTAGTCTGAACTCTGAATATCCGTCAAATACAACAATTATTTTGGAACTGTAATGCCTTTGTAATAATTCATGTATTAATCAAAAATAACAGAAAAAGTATCTTTTCTGCTCCATACAACATGATGAAAAAGAAATCCGCCATCAATAATGAACGTCACATTATTTTCATTGAGAACAAATTCAATTGGGCTCATGATGATTTTGTTCTTTTTCTAATGCCTATATCTCGAAAACGGTTCAACGTATAATTTTTTTTTAAACACTATTTGTTGAGAATTTTGTATTCTACAATATTGATAATAAATTCAAATAGCAAAAAACCCATAGGATATGAGATATTTATAAAAAAATTAATAATTGCGTACACCCTACCATATGTAGGTTTTGAGACAACTTTTAGGGTGTCAATATACAAGTATTTACAGATTTACAGCTGGGTATCTCGAATTCCGAGATTCTTACCTAATTTAAGCTTACATGACTGGACTATATGACATTTCATTAAGACTGTATTTTCATAATATATGTCTACCTATCCCACAGATCACAGAAACTAAAATAAATCTCTATGACCTATCCTATATTATTAATTTGTCTAGTTTGACATTTATTTATTTCGTATTTAGTAGCCTAAATTAATTACCTAAGAGTTTTAAATCTTATATGTATATGCCTCGAGAGGCATAATGTGTATTGACTCCAATGTTTTTTTATTTTAAAAACTTTCACTATTCCATATTTGCTTAATTAAGTATATATGTAATGTATGAACACGTTTGACAAATAAACGATTTGATTTCAGTACATACTGTTCTCAATGTTTAGTTTTAATTAACTTGTTTTATTTATCTTATTTTCAAATCTTCGTTTAGTTACTCATAGTATAGCCCTCTCTTGTCTTCGCAGGTTAGATAACACTATCCAATGTTTAAATTTGAAATCGGTTGTTTTATTTGGTTCATTTAAATACGTTAATGTTAATTCGCCACAAAGTAAAAATTTTGTTTATAATCTTTAATAACCCGTTCTTCAAAATTGTAATGAAATATATTCTGATGGTTGTAAATTACAAAACGGTTTCAACATTGCTTGTTGTGTCTATGGCGGCTCATAAAATTGAAATAACATTTATGAAAGACAATAAACATAATAACTAGCACCTGACACAATAACAATCATTTATAATTCGGCACCCGCTCCGTGGTAGTTAACGATCTGCTTATTAATCCTAATTATAAGTAAATTGGCCATTGTCTCATCCGATTGGAAACTATATTTCCGTTACGTTAGCGATAAACAAAACATTGTAACTGTAACTATTATATGATATCTATAGGCAGTCTAGTCCAGTGTTTGTACTTTGTTCTAACGTTACATCAATAATATTGTATAGATTCTTGCCATTTCGCTAGTGATACATATCAATCATGATAAGTTTAGAGGTTACCCACAAAGTGTTCCATAATATCCAACTAAAAGAAAATTAATTGGTTATCTTAAACATCTCTTGAATTTTATATATTTATAAACACAAAATTTGTAGGATAAATATCCCACTTAAGTACCTAGTGATTTTAATTATCTTCTACTGGATTGTATCAAATTAATTACAAGAAAAACAAAAAATATTTTATTTGCAATTTCGTTTAATTCTCATTATGCTGTACTATAATGAAAACATATTTTTATACTTACCTGCCAACGCATGATATAATATTATATTTAGTGATCTATTTTTATTACATTATCTGTGTCAATGTCACTGATATTATCTGCCTCAATGCTGTACTACTTCCCCTTTTTTGATCTGTGACTTTACTCTTTATGCTGTCGTTCTCCATTGTACAAATTGTACATTACCTTTTGTGAGTGCGCCATATCTTATAATTTACTTATAATCTAATTCAATCATAGGTAGTTTATAAACAATGGATTCAAGAAAAGCCGATTTGTGTTGTTTCTCACCATCACCCCGTCATCGTAAGTAGCTCCTCGCTATTACATACCTACCGCCGCGCCGACTGGCGGTTGCCATTGCGCAACAAAGTACTTATAATATTTATATTGATAAGAATTGCAGACCAATATAATAAGAAGTGTGATAACTATCATGGCTAATTAACGTGTTTCTGACGAATCGTAGAGACGTTACGTATAATGTAGTCCCTGTCACACCCGGATACTAGGGTGTTAATAAATGTACTGTTGATCGACAGCAAGTTGAAGTTCCGGGTAGGCTGAATTTCGTAACGTTCAGAAATAAAGTTTTCTCAAATGAAAAAAATGCTATGTAACGTTGCCATAACATCTCTAAAAAGTATCCAGAAAGTGAACTCAAAGCGAAATTTTAAATTTGGAATCTCCTACTGTCCAGTAAGTAAGTGTGTAATTTACTTAGGACAGTAGGTATCTTTAGATCTGTTTAGAAAAAAAAACATAGTACCAGACACAGTTTAGAGTTTAGCCATTTTAACATGGTTAAAGTAGGGAGGCTCCAAATATAAAATATCTATCTAACTTTTAAAATAATCTTTTAATAAATATGAAAATTATTAATAAATTTTAAAATAATTATGCTGCATGCATATTCCGTGTTTCATAGGCATTTACAGCCAGCCAAGATTCCGTTAGTCAATATGTACAACAAACAAATATAAATGCCCCCGGTAAATTGATCACAATAGCTATCAGTAATTGCCTTGATATGAATGTAACCTTCAATATTAATTAAACGATTTTGTTATTAAACTTTCTTTCATTTTTGAGAAAAGAATTATCGAGCCTCAACCAGTAAGGAAGCTATCCTGGCCTCGTATATAACCGGACCTCACTTGCAGTTCGGTCCGGTATGAGTTCGGTAACTCATACTTGGCCAGGAAGGTATACTTACTGGATTCTGCAGCAATGTACTATTACTGGTAAAACGGCAAGGCGCGGCGGCTGCTCCCCATTCAGGGTTTGACAGCATGCTCGTACACTGTATAATAAGCTCATGTTATAAACTTATATGTATACGATTACACTCAATGTAACACGAAATTCGAAGTTATTAGAAACTTCTCGTTGACTTGTTAATTGACAAAACGCAGAAACCTCAACTTGTTAATTGATAGTCCACGTTACGGATTCATGCTATTAGAACTTATAAGTCTCCACAATATTGATGCTAGGTATACTTTGGTAATGTTCATTATAAGATTTCCAAAGTAATCATTGATAACTAATGATGAAATGATGACATAATACCTACATATTTAAACAATAATTTTAGTATGTCACCTATACAGGGTAGTTGTAAAAATGCTAACAACCTCTTGTGGACCACCTCAGTTTAACAAGACATACATCATTAGTTCTACGACTTTACTCAAAATCTAACACATATCTTTCGTTGTTTTGTATTTGAGCAAGTACCTTGCATTGAGCTCATTTTACACCAAAAATAATCCTAGCCAGAAATAATACCATTATCTACAAAAAGGATAAAAACAAAATCGGAATAAATTACGATTTGACAAGAATTGGGGTCGGGTTGGGATAACTGATAATTGACAGAACAATATTTTAGTAAAAGCTCAAGCAAAGGTCTAACAGTGATAAATGAAGACAGGTATTTTGTGAGACATGGTGATATGTTGAATTGGAGTAGCCACTTCAATCAGATAATATTAAAATTAAGCAGTAAGCATATAAATCCAGATAATTCAATAAATATTTCTCTTTCATCAATTTTATCGATATCCCCAATAAAATAAAACGTAACTTTCCTCTATATACAATACTAATAATCATTCTACATTTCCTTACAAAAAATTGGGATTAGACCAGCAGAGAAAAGCAAGACACTATCTGCAGCAACTGATCTGGTTAATAAGAAGAAATTATGAATAATAGTATAATTATGTGCATGTTATCTGAATCAAAGTTCAGAAATCATCATATATACAAGTCATTTTGATTACGTACTCTGTATCTACGGAAACGGAAGTTGCTTGTTAGGTTGGGTCTTCTTCATATTGCCATTCCGTAATTTCGTATAATGGAAATTTGGTAGGTAAGTATAGGTTACCTATGTACTAATGCAAATTTCTGACCAATGTTCGTGCTTATTTGAATCAACGAACCAAAGAATGAAAGAATATTACAATTCAACTTAGCAATGCTACCCCGCAATCTGGTCTTGCTACTTATTGTGGCAGGCTAGATCAATTGCGCTGCTAGTGGGCCTGTAACGGACGATAGATTATTTATAACAGCTTTTATTTGAAAATTCTCTTGATTTTATTATGAACTATGTAGTTTAGCCATCTATAACAAATGATTGATATTTTAGTTCTTAGTTACAGGCATTTACCTGTTATATTATGGCGTCAATCGGTAAGACAGTGACGTCAAAAAGATTAGTGATATGAATTATATCGATAAAATGAACACTTAGGTGTAATTTATTATATTTGGATTTCGATCTCTTGATTGATGGATATTGTTTTATCGTATTTTTATTTACTTATATACGAAAGTGAGTGCATCTAGTTAGAATAATAATAAAGAGTTGGCTAAATGAAATATGTATTCGTTTTATTTAATAAATGTTCGAACAATCATAGATATTTAGACCAAAACGCGTAATAGTTTATATACGACTTGATTAGATCGAATACTTTTACAATTGTATATCTCACTACGATTAGTATAAGGTCGTTATTACCGAATCTAACTTAAAATCAATCTAGTTTATATTCATAGATAGAACACCATAAAGCTGTCTGGCGCCACCAGCTACGCCATAACCATCGCAACACTCGTAAGCCAATTTTAATACGAACGCTCTGGAATCCGAGCACATAAAAAAGGCTGGACGATTTCAGGAGTGTAAAGCCCTCAATCCTAGAGCCATGATCAACAAGTCCAGACGACGATCAATATACACTCTAGAACGGGACAGCACGTGCAATAAGGACGGCTATACATCTTCGTACGCGTACAGTTTAAATTTACAAAGTCTGTAAATATGCAGCGCTAACCTGATAGGCACTCTTACTGGGTCATTTTGAGAGATTGAAACGTTTGTTGCTTGGGAAATCTACATTTGGTAGAGATTATCCGTACCTAAAAATAAAGTGACAAAATTGAACTGATGAAAAGCTTACAGCCTCAGCCTTAGTAGCTACATAGTTGAAATCAGAATTATCAAGTACGTTGGTATTAAAGCTGAATGTATTGCATATTGTTGAATAAAAAAAATGTCGTCGATATGCAATAAGTATATACTTTTGGATACACATTTACTCTATTCGTGCAGTGCACATTAGGACAATATTATAAACAGTTGAATATAGATAAAATAGAAAATGAAGTCCATTTTATATCGAAGAGTATATGGCGGGGTACTTTAATCAATTTAATTTATAATTATTATGAAACAATTTAAACTTCTTTGGTGTAGGTGTTATATGTTTAATATGTACTTACAACATGTATTCAATGATTTAAACACAGAATCAAAGTTTCAGCAAAATTTGTGTTATACAAAGCAATATAAGCACGTATCTACCCCCATTCTAAAACAACTTGCCGCTCCACTTAGCGTCCTAGACATGGAATATGTAGCATACACCTATGATAAAATGGCTTTGTTATATTAAGAATTAAATAGTTTCATTAATTTATTTTCTTAAGCTTAGTTGATATATTGACATGGATTGCGAAATAGATAAGACAGATTCGTCAAAACACTGTCTGTGTCGGCAGTCTTACAGATATATATATAATTATAAAATAAAATATATTTCTCGAACATCATGTTCCGAGCCAGCATTCTGATTTGATGTATTTAGGCTATTCAAACAATCTGTTGCTAAATTTATACCCGTTTTATCATTTATCATTATCATCATTGGGCTTAAAGTAATTTGTGTCGTAGTAAAGGATCAAATATACTTACATGCTTATCTACTTGGGTAGGTACTAATCGCCAAACGATTGAAATCGCTACTGATGATATGAATAGTTAGCTGCTACAATTGTATCGTAGTTAAATGAAACCAGTAAAGTTTGTGGAGTTTTTATCCCCTACGCGAATCAACTAAAGTAACGATAGCTAAACGAACTATTCCAACTATTCAAGTTAATGTAAACTGAATTGAGGCACTTACAAAAAAACCGTCTCAAACCCACTCCACTTCACAAGGTTAATTGCAGTCGTATAGAATTCTTTTCACCGTTAAGCGTCTTCAATTTACAGGGCGATTGACGTCAACAGAGATAACAACGTATCGAGAGCAAACAAAACACGCGTGTCTCTATGATATCGCACTATCTGCTGATAAACGCATCCTAGTTCACTTATAATATGCTATTTTATCCAGAGAGCCAGAGGTGGTGTCGTGTAATAGTGTATTACTGAAAAAGTAGTTATGAAGCAAAAAAGAGATTTCTAGTGAACATGACATACAATGAAGCGATCAAGAAAATGAGAGTTGAATGTATCCTAAAACGTAGAAGACGTCGTCCAGGGTGACCGTCAGACTGCACAACATAGATAACAGTCAGTATATGACGCAAATCTCCAAAATAGATAACGCATTTGCGTCAAGCATACATTTTTCAAGCAGAGTAAACGAAACGCGTGCCATACGGCATGATTTCCTGGCAAAATATTCGCCAGACTTACATTTGCCGATCACGCATCCTGAGACTGATCGCACTTTCTATATTTTGCCAAGCGCAACGCAATGATTCAAAGTATCTATACATGTGCAATGAGATCTCTATTCTACAAAAAACATAAAATCCAGACAGGCGTGAAAATCATTAAAATCGATAGAGTGTACGTTATTAACAATCAGAAACAAAGACGTGGTACAAACTCGTTAGGTTACTTTTTAAATTTCCCTTACTTTCACTATTGAATAGTGTGATGCAAGCTGAACAAAATATACGGACGATGATTCAATCAAATTTTTATCACTTGACGTGGTTTATAACAAAAGCTCTGGCCATCACCTTGATGCTAACGATCGCCCGAAAAAGTTAAATATTAAAAACAACGCGATGCGTGCATCCGGAGGCAAGGTCGATGCCGCGGTATTTCTGGCCGCGGCAGGCGGTCGGCGGCTTCTGCTCGCATGCTGAATCACTGATTGATAGAGTTATGCGCCATGGAGCGAACGGAACATTTAGCTAATGTTCTCACTTTATCTAGCCGGCCGACATGCACGGTTCAAACGTTTCAAGAGGGAAAATCCGTTCAAAGAAATCAAGTATGTTTTGCGGGATGTAATTTAATGTGGATAAGTTTCTCTTACTTTTATCCAGCTTTTGATTATGTTTATTTCTATACTGGAAGGTGATTTTAAAGTTAAATCATTATTAGTGAAAACCTACAAATTTGGCTATATCTCAGGGACCTGTACAATATTAAAACTAATCATTACTGGACGTTGTTCCACCTCCACATCAAAGAGAGCACGCAGTCAATAAAACAGTATGTGTAGCGAAGGCCGAGGGCGCATGTTCTGTTATTTCGGTGCATTCATTCAGTGCGGAGTGTCCTCGTCTCAGCGCGTAATGCATTATCATTGCTGACATTTGCAACGCGAATCCAAGCTTCAACTGCACATTTATAAATAGTTATATTGAGCTCTGAATTAGAACTAACTCTTAATGATTCTGTGATATAAATGTTTGTAATGTAATGACCAGTTAGAAAGTCAACGCCAGTGACTCACTGTGCCACAGTTTCGGCCAATGACCTACTTCGTTGACGTACGCTTGTATTAGGTACAATAAATATCGTAAGAGTCTAAAAGGAACTGTTATTAAAATTGTCAATATTACTACAGTTTGAAGCTTACCTATATTGAGTTTCATACTTTTCAGTAGATTGAACTATATTTACATACATCACTATTTATAACAATGTTGTAGTTTTTGTACATTTTAAGCTTTCAATCGAAAACTGCTAGATTTCTACGTAAGTTTTGGACATAGTTTGCTAATGACTACGTCACGAGTATAAATTTGATGGTCTCATTATCTGTTATCTCGTGTGCACGGATGCTAGCGACAACTGTTTGTGCAAATAGATAACGACCTCAGTGACATTTACGTGTTTATAAAACTCTTCGGAGTTTCCATTTCTTTACTATGTAATTTGACGGATATAATAAGATGATAGAAATATAATACGTTTTTCAATTTCTTCTGACGAATCTAGTATGTACCTGACTACTGTATATTGGGGTTTAACGTTGCATTTTTTTTGTCAAATGTCCTTTAACCTTTAAAAGTTTGTCATTATACTTAGTTCAGATATTTAGTTTAATTTGTATGAATTATTACAATAGCCTGTGTTCAAACTTTCTTATTAACTTCGTTCTATTGTATAATAGTTTTATGTGGTTCTTTTGTTAGTATAACATAGTAGGTTTTCATTAATTTCTAGACTTATCGATTAAGGTTTCGTTAATTATTTTGATCTTTTGTTTTACTCTCATTTTTTGAAGTTCTGCATAATATAACCATTAAATGAAGAGTATTGATTGAGTAGAAACTTTTTATTGTTCAAATATTTATCGCTGTCGTCATTTATATTTACTATTACAGCCATGGCAATGAGCGTTGAACAAATACCTTCCCCATTAGAAGGATGTCCATAAGCCCCACACTTGACAGGCGTCTTTTGGATTGCAGTATAAGACGGCAGTTCCTCAGAAGGCGCTGCTGCCCACCTACTGGTATTTTGCCCTTTGTGGTCTCTTGTGATTCCCACAGGAAGATATGGGTGATGCAATTCTATCTCGGCACCCCACCGCAGCCACCACTAATATTTAGTTTAGCAAATTTGTAGTAATATCTGCCGATGCGCCAAATACTATGTCAAACGTAATGGTTCAAAGCAATCGTTACGTGGCGTGGGTCAGTTAGTAACAAAGTGTGGCAGCTGGTAATTTGATTAAGTATACGTCGCCCATATTAGCACATAGGTAACGAGTTATATACGTTGTTATTATATTTATAACCTACGTCAATATAGCATATAAGTGTTAACAAAACATTTTCTATGATGAAACCCAGGAAAGAACCTTTTTTTACAGCTGTCGGTGTTGAATGTAAAGTATTCCACGTCAATGTGAACTTTTCCTTTACGGTTAAGGCATATTGGCTAGGCATTTATGGTTTTGAGCTTGTTTAGAACGTACGTATACCGTCTTCAACAAGGGTAAACTACCAATATATATTATGCACTAGAAACTACGGAGGTATGGGAAATTATATCCAAAGAACTCTCAAGTAACAGGGCGTCTGTGCACGGCGTTTTATAAACAATAAATTAATACATTACAAAATATATTTCGGACCACCTACTTCCAGAAGTAATAGGCCATTAAACTTATGTTTGCTTTGTTTCACTACTTAATGATTAATGAGTTACGTTGCATAAGATATGTAACTGTAGAAAGTTAATTCTATGGAGTGGCTAATGGCTTAGAAAGGAAGAGGTAGTCTACTTTGATTAAAATTGAATTATTAAAATTGATTAAAAATATTGTGGTATCAGACAGTGTGCACGAAGGGAAAGAGGCAGTAGAGTATTATTTTGAACTTAATGATTAGCAGATGTTCTATCTAATATTATGACAACATCAAATCGTGAAATTGATCACCTATAGATGTATATACCTACCCACTAGAAAGCTATCAGAAAGAGTAGACTAATTTGGTTTGGTGTAAAATTATATTAAAGGCTACCTTTTTCAAAATTCTGATATAGAGAAGGTTTAACACAAAATAGGTATTGAAACTGATTTTGCGATTTGTGTCAAGAAATACCCATTTTTGTCGTATTAGCAGGTGCTACCTCGGAAATGTTTCCTCCATTGTAGTTTGTAAGCTCATTCGCTTAGCAGTATTACAATTTTAGAATTATGGGGTTGCATCATCGTAAACAAGTTTAGAGCTTATTGAAAAATTAGTCTTGTTTGTAGTCAATTCAGTTTGGCTGCAGATGTCGCTCCGTCCCCTTTAAGGTGCTTAAACATAAGAACGAAAAGATAAATTTGAGCTATAACTCAATCACCACGATAGCTCAATTGGCAGAGTATGTCCCGACTCTAGAGACGTGTGGGCGCGGGTTCGAATCTCGTTTTAGGCTCTAATATTTCCTTTTGTTGTAAATAGACGATTTAAACAGTTTAAAATTGTTTAATTAAGTACTATCTAAGTAAAGATATTTAAGTGAAGTTTGCTAGCTATTGGGTAGGTCGGTAAGTATTTAGGACGAAATCATATACATACCTAGGTTGAGGTTTATTTCATGTCAACATTAACGATACTTTCATATCGTTATTACCTATATATCATTTATTTTATTAGCCTAGCTTGGTCCTTTACCTAGGCTACCAAGGTAGGTATCTAAAATGTATGGTGGCCACCGATGTAGGAGTCAAATCTTAGCAATACATTAAAGCAATATTGTACATATATGTTCTTGTTTATGTACGTAATCAATATTTTTCTAGGTAAGTAGGTAATACAATAATATTGACCAGGAATTTTCTTACCTCAGTCTTCGTTATTCGATGTCGTGCTAACTTAACGACGGCAAAATTTCCCTTGCCTATGGTCCTCTCGATGTCATAAAAACCCACCCTAATGGGGGTTTTTGCAGGACGATCACGCTCCGCCATTGTCGCTTTTATAATCGTTGGACTCCCAGCAGAACCTCTAACATCCCACGGGCATATAAATCTTCATTAACAAAGCATCCAAGTAAAACACTGTATTGTTTATATCCATCAGACACTACGTAAGTACACTGCTTCAATTAAATACGAGTAAGCAAAGGTATACACGTAAATTTTCCTCAAAAGTCCTTTTACGCGAATATTATTATAGTTACTACGCAATCACGCTTTACGTTAGGTAACTCTGTTATTCATTCCCTGAAGTAAATATACATTATCAGGCGTACAGCATTACGCTTTTCAGTAGGTAGCTCAACGAAGTCGAGGGGCTCCGTCGAGTCAAACGGTTTAGGCGCACTACAACAAGTATCTTATGTAAACACGGCAGGTTATTGTGTACAAAAATTATTTACAGTACAAGATCGCGTAGAGGCGGCGTGCGCGTTTGAAAGGCTCGGTGCGCGTCACGCCGCCGCCTCGCCGGCTGTCAACCGGGTACTGAACTCGACTCGAGCAACGAGCAAGTCGATCGAGTTGAGTTGAACACTCCTCGAACCGAGAACTACCTGCGGCAGCAACACGCGCGCGTTTTCAGTCGGCCGCCATATTGGATCTCTTCATGACGTCAACAGCACTTATAGCTGTACGTAGGTATACTGACATGCTGAACAAAACCAACCCACATAGGCATAATACTTACTGCGTCGCTCGTGGCAATCTAACTCGAGATATATAAGCATGAGACCCCTCGTTAACTAGGAACCTGCCTGCCTACATCATGCGTAAACTGCTAACCTGGAAACATTTCCGCGGGTGGGAGTCTGGAATGCTACCTAATGATAATTACATAATGTAACCAGTTTTTTATCTTGTTCTAGGTTGTGTATTCTTCAAGGTTTTATCTTTGACTAATTTTCCTAGTGTAACGTGGTTCCTATCTTGTTCTAGGTTGTATCTTGATCAAGGCTCTATATTTGACCACCTGTATGATGACACTTTTAGTTATAGCACGGTAATGTTATCTATACATTACCGTGGTTATTGGATGCATGACGTTGGACAGTGTTCCGTGATTGCGGTAGGTAAAACTTACCTCAGATAACGCTTTACCTAACTAGATTTCAGGTTTGAACCCTCCTTCCAATTCTAGTGATTAGGGCGAGAGAAGAATACTTAATTTGTTCAATTACAGTAAATACCTACCGGCTTACTTTATAGATAACTATCTAACCTATTTCTAAAAATTTATAAAAAATGTTACATGGAACGTCACGGAAGCCATATTTAAACCTTCATGCTCCTAGCCTATGTCTCAACGGCGTTTATTTTGTATGAAAGCGATAATAGGTTCCAAATCTATAGAAATAAGGTTCAAGACAGATTGTAGCTACAGTCATCGGGACGACAACGCCGCACTCAGAAATGTTTTTGCACAAATATTTGAATATTTAGGCGAAAAGAAATGTTTTTGCTTATTACGCAAAAACTATGAGGCCCATTGTTTTGAAAATTTTGGTGCCGATGGCACAAATTCTACCCAACATTTTAAGATATTAAACAGTAGTCTAGCCTTTCCCGTTTGAGCTGTGCAGCATGTGCTAGCTGGGGACATGTGTCTCCAGCTTACACGTTTATTTGAGCATGTAGCTCCAAAACCTTAATAGCCACAGACTTGAAAATTTTAGTGCCGATGGCACAAATTTGGCTCTAAATTTTGACATATGAAACAAAGTCGTAGGCCTATTCGTTCAGAAGATGCAGATGAGCAGCTGTAGACACGTGGTCTCCAGCTTACACGTTGTAATCGGGTCATTACTACTACAGCTTTCAAGTAGGGCGTTTCAATTTTTTTGTGCCACTTGCACAAATTATGCTCTAAATCCCTGGCTATAGTATATAATCACATCTTCGGCCGTTTCGTATATACAGCATGTGTCAGCTGGAGACCATAACGCCAGCTAACACACTAATAATCACATGTAGCATCGAAGTTTGTTTGGCACCTAAATGTTGAGTTGGTATTCATAATTGCACTAAATCTGCTCTAAATATTGGCATATTCAGAATTAAGAAATTACAATTGAGTAAGCTGGGGACATACACATGCAATTTTGACTACTTTTAATAAAAATTTTATGATTATTTTGAGATTACTTTTATTTTTCTTATATATTTTTTCACGCCAGATAAGCCTGGCGTTTACCTCTATCTTACCTGATGGTAAATGATGATGTGGCCGAGGATGTTGTTCAGGCTAACCTAGAATTACTGGCTCTCATGGACTGTTGCCGGAACACACTGTTAGGTGCTTGGCGACAAATTTTCTACTTGAGGGTGGTCGCTAGCCAGGCGGGCATTCGCAAATTTCCTTCTGTGGTGGAGCTCAAGCCCGCGGCGGGATTCGAACCATGGACCTGCTACGCGGCAGTCCATAGGCAATGATTGTTTTGACTTCACAGGCGATCTGGGCTTTAGGTACATGTGTGCCAAACGGCTATGTACATTTGGGATTTTCGACGTATTGGGCTTGTAAGTCGGCAACTTTAAGTTGAAAAGAGAATGATAGATAAGCATAATGAAATATTGCTGTATTACAAAGTAAATTTCACAAAAGTATATTAACACGATGAGCCAAATAATGCGTACCTATAAATGATTTAACCTAAGATTTTTTTACCTGTAGATCAGTTGTTTGCTCTCCATATTTACTAGACGAATTCAGGGTAATCGCCTGAGTCACTACCGTCTAGCACTTCCGAGCGTCCGGTGAATACATCGCCGCTAATCGTGATTTTTCGGAATAATCTGTGGACAATACACCTTCCTGGTGTCTTTAGACTCTGCACCAATTATACAGGCACTGTGAGAGATAAGAAAACTGTTACATTTCACGCGTAATTATTGCTTTTATTATTGAAATAGAAAATATCGTTATTTTGTTTTATCTTTGGAACGAATCATAATGAAATGGATGAGCGAGATATGTGTATTGTTTGGTGTGAGAGAGTGAAAGAGATGCAGCATAATGGTGATCGGAACGTCTCGTGGCGGTTCGGTGGTAACACGAGTTGCTTATTTATCTCCTTCTAACAACAGATATGACGCATAATATTTGAACGTTCTTTCCTTGTCATTACAAACTGCTTATAGATGTGCGTAGGTATGTACATAGGTAAATTCTAGTAAGCTTTTAGAGCAGTGGTGTTCGGATATAACAACTCTAAGTATTTCAACTCTCTGGATTTAACAGGTTATTTACGGCCGGTTTCAATAACCTATCTATCCTCTACTATCAGTTAAAAAAGCTACTGCTGGTTAAGGATAGTGCATTTTACCGTTTCTATAAACAAAGATAGGTAGGAATATCTATCTTAAACATTGATCTATCTTTCGGAGGGTCTATCGCTTACCATAGATAGCTTGTTCCATAGAAAAAAAACGAGGAGCGTTTCAATAACGTTTCGAAAGCTATCTGTCGATAGTTCAAATTACCAGTAGTAAGAGATTTACCTATCGCTCGATTTCGTCGGATACCTATAAAGTTTTCTTGAGTTTCGAATAAATTTTTGAAGCGCTCGTAGCGAATTTTGCTTAGCCATTCTGATTCGATCGGCAAAGTTAAGCAACGTCAGCCGCGGTCTTGACTTGGATGGGTGACCGCTGGTGACATTACTACCGAGCGCTTCCGTGCTTCGGAGGGCACGTTAAGCCGTCAGTCACGGTTGTTGTCTTAGGATGGCAGTCGTTACAGCATGGTGGTAGGGCACTTTGCGAATGCCCGCCTGGCTAGCTACCACCCTCAAGTTCAAAATCTGTCGTCAAGCGCCTAACGGTGTGGTCCGGCAGCTGTCATTGAGAGCCAGTAATTCTAGGTTAGCCTGAACAACATCTTCGACCACATCATCACTTATCATCAGGTGAGATAGTGGTCAAAAGCTATTAAGGTGGAAACATTTTTTTTTACAGGAAATGGATTTGTTTAACGATTAAATAACATAGCATCTTTGTGTATAATTAAATTTGAATAATTAGAAAGTACATAGAAAAGGTAATTAATAAATGCACAGCACTAACGTTGTCTTGTTGAGACATGTTTTATATAAATTAGAAAAACAAAACACCAAATTTTGATCTAACAAAAAAAAACACGGTTTAATTTATGTTTACAAAGCAAGCAGGTAGTCCAGGCAGTCTCGTCTGATGGCAATAAAAAAGAAAGTGGCTTTTTTTTTTTTTTTTTTAGGGAGGACATAGATGCTGGCTACCGCCTGTGCGGTCGTCCAGCTCCACCGGGTTTTTTTGGGCGAGGGCCTGGCCCTACAATAGCCCGGGAGGGAGAAGTGCCGAAGGCACTTCTCCCGAGACGGGCGTAGAAGGCGAAAAGCGCTTTCTACCTCCGTCTCCTGCGGACGCCGAAAACGTACCGCTATTATAGGAGGGGTTGACAGCGAGCTCAAGGGCACCACTGTGGTTCGGACCTCGGCTTGTCTCGCTGTCGAGAGACATGGGGGGGATCGGAGCAAAATGCCTCTGTGCAACTGCAGTGTTGCACAATTGGGCCCTACTGAATAATACTCTTTGACTATTTGGAGAGCAATTTATCGTGACCTTGTTTTTGCCTCGAGCTCGCCGGCGAGCTCGGTGTTTGATTGTGTGACCTCTAATTACCTCACACCTGGGGATTTTACCTCGACGACTTGCGGATAACGCTAAAGCTGCCAATGTAATGACTGCGATGGGGTCATCCGGGTCGTCTAATACCTGCCGTGGTCGGCGACGGGGGGGTTTGAAAAATGGGATAGAAGAGGCGGTCGAGTAGTTCGATGCCTGGACAACCAAAGGGTTCGAGTGGTGGGGCGCTCGATCAAAGTATCGGCGGGCGCAGTCCTTATTGAACTGCGCTAAAGAGGGAAGGTTTAGGTCGCAATGCAACTCGGTGTTCCGGATATACCACGGAGCGCCGGTTGCACTACGAAGAAAACGGTTTTGAATGACTTGAGGCTTATGGAGATGGGCCTCACTAGCATGACTAAACACTACTGATGCGTAAGTCATGATGGGGCGGATGCAGGCAGTGTAAAGTGTCTTCTTATTTCTAAGAGACATTTTACTCTCTTTGCGAATCAGGGGACCAAGGCGACCCATTACAAAGGCCGCTCTGTTACGGACGGTTGTTATATGATCGCTAAAGGTGAGATTCCGATCAAGGGTGACTCCGAGATATTTTGTTTTACTAACCCAGGGGATGGGTTGGTCAAGAAAGTGGCATGACAGGCCTGACTGTTAAAGACGACAATGTGCGTTTTGTTTTTGTTAAAGCATCGTAATAAATGTGTTTTATTTTAATTATTATTGGAATATATGTATTATGCAATAAATAGTACTTCAAAATAACTATCAATCAAAACTTATCTTTATACAGATAATAACTTAATGTAGTAAAACAAGGCTATAAATGTGTATACAACTTAAGATAGCACTAGTTAGAAATGCAAAATTAAAACGTTTCGGAGGGACGCCTTAACCAAAGATAGGCGTTTAATCTATCTCTGATCATAGATAGGGTTGGAACGTTAACGTTATTGAAACGGCAGTAACAGATGGATCAAACTTTACTTATTATCTCGGATAGCTATCTACATTTAACTGCTAGTAGATTATTGAAACCGGCCGTTAATTTACTATTCAGTTTACGGGTAGGTATATACTTATGGGCGCCAATCTTTTTAGTATAGCAATTGATGCTATGATATGACGTAATTAATTATTGATGTTCTCTATTGTTTATTTAATTAGTTTTGAATTGTTATTAATTTTAAAATTGGTGCTTGTAATTCAATGATAATTATAGATTTTAATTTAATGTGATGAATATGGCGCTGCGTCACATCCAGTTTGTTAATTTAATTATATTCATAAATTTACATGCATGTAAATTAATTGAAGCCTTTTTTTATGATTTATGAAACACTTGAATTGAATTTAAACTCAAATATCAGATTATTAGTAGTCATTATGGAAGTGACGTTAACGCCACATCTTATTATCAAAATACAGATATAACTATCAATTCTCTATAGTCTAAATTATTTAGATATTATTTAAGGATTTATAAGCAACTTGTTTGTAATTTAAAAAAATGATAAGAACTATTTTAATATTGCTGATGAAATATCACATCCGTTATGTAATAACAAATTATTTTGATAAGTTTATTTATGTCATAATTAATATAAAAAGGAGTAATGATTTAATATTAGCATTATATAATTTTAGGAGTGTTTTTAGGATTAGTTGATAATAATTAAGATGTTTTATTGTATAGTCAACACTACAGATATGGCGGGAGTCGTTTAGTGTTTAAGTTAATGTAAAGATGGATAAGTCAAAGTCAAAGTCATAATCATTTATTCAATTTAGGCGTCTACGACGCTCTTAAGAAGGTCAATTACAAATTTATTTTTAATATTAGTATATTTCAATATTAAATATTTCAATATTTAATATTGAAATATACTATATTGTACTGCCACGTTCAGCAAACAAAAATTATAGAGCCACTGCGAGAAGAACGGGCAAGAAACTCGGGCCATTGTTTTAAACGTTTTTTAAAAATGTGCTAAGTACATACTATATAGTAAAATTATTACAATACTTAATTTACATTACGTAGGTGTTAGGCGCTAGCTTGGCAGAGGCGAACCAGTCCAAGCATTTTTGTCGTTTAAGTAATCACAAACTGTGTAGTAAGATTTCTTTATCAAAATATTCTTCACATGCAACTTGAATTTTCTTTCTGTGAGCGTTGTAATATGTTTGGGCAATTTATTATAAAACCGCACACAATTTCCTAAGAAGGACCTTTTATTTGTCTTTGCTAATCTAAAACCTGGCACCGCTATTTTATCTTTATTCCTAGTGATATAATCGTGAGTGTCACTGTTTGATTTAAATTTGCTCAAATTTTTACGAACATACATAATATTTTCAAATATATACACTTGGTAAAGTTAAAAAATCAATTTCTTTAAAAATATCTCTCAGGGATTCCCTAGGATCCATTTCATATATGGCTCGAATTGCACCCTTTTGTAAGATAAAGATTGTCTCTATCTCAGTAGCAGCTCCCCACAGCAATATACCATAAGACATAATACTGTGGAAGTACGCGAAATAAACGAGCCTATCAGTAGCTACGTCTGTTAGCTATCTCATCTTACGAACTGCATATGCAGCAGAACTAAGTCTTCCAGATAGATCATGTATATGTGGATTCCACTGTAAAGTTGAATCCATTTTAATTCCCAGGAAGACGCATTGTCGCATTGTCAAAAGAGAGTTTTTCTAGGCCAAGCTTAATGTTTGGTTCAACATAAGTAACATTTGGTAAAGAAAACTTTAAACATTTGGTCTTTTTTGAATTTAAGAGAAGATTATTAGCCGCGAACCACTTAGAGATCATAGATAACACATTATTTACATGAATAAGTTCACTATCCCTCCTATCTACTTTCAAAATTAGGGAGGTATCATCTGCGAATAAAACTATATCGCAGAAATATTTAACCATGCAAGGCAGATCATTTATATATGCTAGAAACAGAAAAGGTCCTAAAATTGATCCTTGCGGTACGCCTATTCTTACCAAAGACCCGGAAGAAGTATTGCCATTTATTCTAACCTTCTGTAGCCTGTCTGACAGATATGACTTTATATTTTATAAGATCCAGAGCTTTTCCACGAATACCATAATGTGAAAGTTTTCGAATCAGAGTGCGGTGCTCTACACAGTCAAATGCCTTAGAAAAGTCACAGAATACGGCAATAGCATCCTGTGAACTCTCCCAGGCTTCAAGTATATGTGACATCAATTGAGCACCTGCACCTGTTGTGGATCTGCTCTTTGTGAAACCAAACTGATTCTCATTCAATATATTATGCTCATTAAAATGGGATAGAAGTTGTTTGAGCATAATTTTTTCGAATACTTTACTCAGTACAGGTAAGATAGAAATAGGCCTGTAATTGCAAGGGTCAGATGTAGCCCCCGACTTCAAAATTGGAGTGATTTTACTTTGTTTCATTAAGTCGGGGAAGTTTCCTTTATCAATACAAAGATTGAATATTGTTATTAAATATGGTGCAATAATGCATATTATAGACTCTGCCACTTTAACTGACATACCCCACAAGTCTTCGGTGCTCTTAATATTTAAATTTTTAAATGTCTTTATAATTTCATATATTGTTGTGTGTCTGAAAGAAAAGTCCGGCGATTTGCAGGGGAAATAATGTATTAGCAGAGTGTCTGCTACATCGGGACATGCATCCAATGACTTAGTGACTTCTAGGGGTAAGTTAGAAAAAAATTTGTCAAATATATTTGCCACTTGTATTGGATCAGATATTTGATTTTTATCAACATTTAAGACATATGTAGAATCTCTAGGTTTATTTTTTCCGGTCTCAGTATTTATAGTATTCCAAATAGTTTTTATTTTATTTTTAGACTAGCTAATTTTATTTCTAATAAAAAGAGATTTAGCACCCAAGCAAACAGACTTAAACATTTTTGAATAGTTCCTAACATAATCACGAAACTGCTTGCAGGATGTCAAATTCTTCCTGCGATAAGGCTCAGTTTAGTCTCGACTGTCGACTAGAATAGACCGTTTATTTTGTGATTATATGTGATTTGAATATACTTCGTTTTTATGGACGAAAATCCTCAACCTGGCGGCACGCCGCCGCCATATACCTACATCAACTGAATATTCCATAGAAAAATCACTCATAAAAACAGGCCAAGTACCTACGAGTAGGAGTCACGCACGAAGGTTTGCGTATTTTAATTTACCTAATTGTTTATTTTAAAAGTAAATAATACAACTAAATATTCGGTGAATATTTCAAGTTTCTACATGTTTTCATTATAATTACGTAAATGAACGCCGAAAACCTCTTTTATTGTATGGGAGCCCCCTTCATTATTTATTGTATTTTAATTCATTATATTTAAAGAGAACATAATACTAAATATTCTGTGAATAGTTATAGCGTCTACCTGTCACCATTATTAGTATCAAGCTAGAAACGGTAAAAAAATCAGGTTTGTTCTATGTATTTATAATAAGATTTGCATGTTCAATAAACTACCACTTAGCATAAGGGATTTATCTGCAAACTATTTTAAAAGCAAACGTAAGCAATTCTTTGAAATTAACCCATTTTATTTATTAAACGAATTTATGAAAAAGCGTCTTGTAGAAGCTTCATTCTCATAGCAAATTGCATGGGGACATGATAATTTAACTGTGTAATGTGTAGGATGTCTGATATTAATAATAATAATAAAATACCATTAATTGAATTTTTAGTATGATTAATATTGTTGACATATGAAATTAATTATGTTATTATTAGTTTTTGACTACCTCTCTATCAAAAATAATTCTGATACATATATAATTCCTGTAATATTGTTCTAATTATTTGATATTTTTATTCTAATTTCAAAGGTTCATTTATTTCATTGACATCCATTATATCATAATTATTTCTTTTTTGTTTATAAATTATTAAAAAAATAACTATATTTTATTCTGATTATACGAGTGTAATATCTTAATTTTAACTTTGATTTGATTTTGTATAGTCCACAAATTTGTTGTATATATATATATATATATATACATCCTGTAACCGGTTGTACGGTTACAGGATGTATCCCCCCGGATGGGTCCCCCAATGACCTTCTATACACAAGGACATACCACGCGATGCAAGATGAAAGCCAAACCATGGCACATGTCTCTAGCTTCACCATATGCAGCTTCAACTGCTATGTTCATACATTGCCGCTCTCGCTCCAGTCCTTTACAATGCACTCGGTCTATAAGCAGTAATGTAAAACGAATAAACAGTTGAAGCTGCATATGGTGATTTTAGGAATTAAGTTGAACAGAGACTTAAGTGGAGTAGCTACGGGCTGTTTTTTTTTAGAGGTAATTGATATGACATTAAAAACATTTTTGTATATTAGGAGTACTTATCAGATTTCGTAATGAGTAAGTAAGTGTTTTAGTGAATGCGAATTTGATAAATGAGGACCATAAAAAAACCAACATTATTTTATTCTTTTCTATTCTATTCTATGGGAGCCCCCGTTAAATATTTATATGATGATACTTTTATTGTATTTCAAAGTATATGACCTCCCGAATTTGTACAGTTTTGCATTCGCTGGAACGTTTGTAAAACCAGTTGGACCAGTCTTCCTTATCGACCTCTTCAATATCTTCGTGGAAAGCATTCACCGTCTATTCAGGGCTAATATGCCTCTGAGTTTGTCTTTAATTTTCGAAAACAAAAGAAGTCGCAAGGTTCGTAGTCTGGGCTGTATGCCGGATGCGTCATCAGTTCTATAACTGACGCCTTCGAATACGATTCCGTTACCTTAGCAGAATGCGAGGACGCGTTATTGTGTTGTAGTGTGGTTACGCTTTACGCGAGAGTCTGACAAACAAGCAAGACAGTGACAGCAGTACGTCAAACGTACTGCGTGTAATATCCTGATATGCTGAAAAAAGACATCCAACCATTTTCTTACCATTGCTTCGATTTTTCTTAACTTTCATCGGTAAATTTTCAAAAGGCCTTTCCAGTTCAAAGCATTACAACCAGGTTTGGTCACCTATCACGATGTTATGAATGTTCTACATAAAACTTTATTATCACTTTACTGCACCATGTCTTCTGCAGTTGTCTTCGGTTGAGGTCTTCCGTTAAATTATGCGGTATCCAAAGCTTCCGGACGTACAGATGCACATGCAAAATATTTTGCGCTTGGCTCATTCCAATGCGTAGTACCTAATAGTACGAATTTGCTGACCAGTAATATTTTTGTCAGTTTGGACTTTGTAACCGCATTCGCCGGCCGACCTTCACGTACATCATCATGGAGATGATGACGTACAAATCTAATTATTCAAACCACGAATAAAAAGAGCTGTGGCTTCATCACCTAATGCCAATTGAAATCTCTAGAAACTCTCTTATTGATTTAAGCCAATCGTAAAAAATCATTGAACGAAACCGTTTACGAGTTAAATTCATTGTGATAATGGCTACACACAATTTTTATCGAACTCCGCAATGGGAAATCAAACGATAATCGCCAAAGTTAAAAAATAACATGATTCTAGAGAATTCCGTAACTGCTCTTTTATTTGTTTTTAATTGTGATTGGCCAGTTCCATACATTTTAATTAGTATTTGTAATTAATGGTATGCCCCACATATCATTTGGAATTTTGGCCAGTACACATTACAATATCCGCATTTCTTAGAGTCGCTGAGGACATCAGGACCAATATGGGGATGACTGAAGTAACAATTTTGCTCCTTATTGATCTAAGCAGTCTTGAACTTCTGTTATGATGGCAATAATGGAGTTATTAAATGTTTCCTCCTCTACTAAGAAATGGTTTTCATCGAGTTCGAAAGGCAATTTATTTTTGTGTAAGCAGGTCATTTGTAATGGTTAGAATTTTTTTGAATTACGAGAGGTAGTTACCGTTGTTCCTCAAAGAGGAATTCTCTTTCATTTATTTTTTATGCTCTTGCATTAATTTTGAGAATAATCTTCACTCTCCACAAATTTCCACTGCAAGTATAATTTTTATGCGGATAGCCTTCAGCTATACCAGCACTCTAGCTGTAGCGATTTGAAACATGCAATCAATCTAACCTGAGATATATGAAGTGTGGTGGTAAGTTTTATACAGAACTTCATTCTATTACGTGCCATAAAAGATTTCTACCTACTGACAGTACTGACACTAAAATTACTATTGAGAGTACGCTACTGTTTTTGACTCTACTTATTGTGTGGCCATTACCTGGCTCGATCTTTCTGAAGAATATCTAGATAACATTACAAAATTACAACGAGATACCTCTCATTGTAACTTTGTAATGTTACCCGTGGAGCAAGCGTTATTGAAGAAAATATATCTACATAAATTAAACCAGCTCCTCAATGTGTGTATCTGCCTCCGGAAATACGACCACATATCTGAATTTAGTCTTTAATATCCGAGAAAGGAGAAATGTCTATCAGAATCTAGAAACTTTCAGTATGACCTTTATTTGTAAACTACGAGTAGTTTTCCGGGCGCGGCTCCACCCGCGTGCATGTCGGTTATCGCGCAAAAAAATTAACCTCTTTTTGCGCAGTTGGATAAAAACTATCCTGTTTTTTCCCGGGTCTCGAACTATTTCCATACCAAATTTCATTCAAATCAGTCCAGTAGTTTTGGCGTGAAAGCGTAACAGACAGACAGACAGACAGACAGAGTTACTTTCGCATTTATAATATTAGTACTGATTAGTCAATTAAAGTATATACCATTGTTATATAAATGTACGAACAAATGCTCATATTGTACAGTGCCTACTCTAATCTAGGTGTAAGAGTACGAATGAAACCACTCTGTGGAGTATGCCAACAAAAGGTTCTTGATAATTTAAACAATAACACATATACCTACATAAATTCACGGAGAATCTCGATTCAGCTTTTACACCACTCATTTACTAGCGCATCTAGCGGCGATAGGAAGAACTACATTAATTTAACGATTGCATAATTAGTTCTACATTGCTGAATAGATGGCGTTATAAGTATTATAAGTTCATTGATTCCTTATTGCAGGACTTCCCAACCAGGGGGGCACGGCACCCTAGGGGGGCCTAGAGAGATCATGAGGGGGGCGCAATGTATTTTACATTTCGGGAAGACAAACCCAGCAGCTTTTAATACCATCTTGCTACAGATATTCAGGTAAGTATCTGAATCAAGCTTGGCACAGATGACCCTTGCTATGATAGGTTCACGATCAGGGTTATCACAAGGGGTCGAAAGAAATAACTTTGCCCTAATAAGAACATACCGTGAGTCGACATTCTTTATACTAAAAGTCATGAACTAAAACTAAAACATGATTCCTACTAAAAAGTTTTAACTAATACAGGTCCTAGAATCGAAGAGCTGGCTCACAACATGCAAGCCTTATTTAAAAAAATACGTTTCAATAAAATTTTCTTTTTCTCGATATTCAAAAATAACGAAGGCTTGAAAGTATTGTTTACAGACCTGGGGGGGCGCGCCGAAAAGGGAAACCCTGCCTTATTGGGTCTGACAAACGTTTTTTACTCAGCATGCCAAAAAAAACTACAAAAAATTACGAGGAAAACTGTGCTTTTACTATTTTCATATCTTAAAAAATGGCTGAGATATTAACGATCAAAGTGCGTATTTCCGGCCGAAGGTTTTTAAAAACGCGGGCGGGTACTCACTAGCCGATGACGTCACAGCCCGGGTCATTTAACAGTCGCGCTCTCGTTCGCACGCTGCTGCTGCAGTTAAAGTCATCTGCGGTAAAAATGGACAAAAACCTACTTTATAGTGCCTCAGTGCTTCAATTCAACAGTTAAAACACCCGACAAACTCTTTTTTTATGTTCCTGAGGACCCAAAAATGAGGAAAAAGTGGATGACAGCCATTTGAAGACTTGATAGAATGGGCCTTAAAACTAAAGCGCACTTTTATTTAACGTTTTGCATGTTGGAATGGCATTTAGCGAATGCCCGCCGGGTTAGAAACTACCCTCCAGTAGAAAATCTGTCACCAAGCACCCTACAGTGTGTTCCGGCAGCTGTCCTTGAGAGCCAGTAAGTCTAGGTTAAGCCTGTTAACACCTTCGATCACATCATCACTTACCACCAGGTGAGATTGTGGATTAACCTATTTGCAACAAAAAAAAATTGGCCAAGTGCGAGTCGGACTCGCGCACGATGAGTTCCGTACGGTTAGCTATACAACACTAGAGTTCATATTTTAACCTTTTTTTGTTTTAACGGGCGCGAGTCCGACTCTCACTTGGCAACTTTTTGTATTTGTTGTTATAGCGGCAATAAAAATACATCATCTGTGAAAATTTCAACTATCTAGGTATAACCGTTCTTGAGAAACAGCCTGGTGACAGACGGTCGGACGGACGGATAGACGGATGGACGGACAGCGAAGTCTCAGTAATAGGGTCCCTATTGGGTATGGAACCCTAAAAATGTGACGGAACAAGCTCGAGGCCTACCTGATGATGTTACGAGTAAGTGGACTAACCTCTGCCTATAAAAGATGCATTGCGTCACAAGTCACAAATTGCACTGTGCCCTCACCTTGAGACATAGCTGTTAAGTCTCATGTGCCTGTAATTTTACTGGCTCTTAAAGACTGCTGCCTAAACACACCGTTAGGTGCTTGGCGAAAGATTTTTTTACTTTTTAACTTGCGAATGCCCGCCTGGCTAGTGACGGGCCTAAACGCACCGTTAGGTGCTTGGCGACAGATTTTTTTACTTTTTAACTTGCGAATGCCCGCCTGGCTAGCGACCACCCCAAAATGCCCTTCCCCAATGCGGTGAAGAAGATCAATCCCGCGGCGGGATTCGAACCACCGACACACATGACAGTTGTTAAGTCTCATGAGCCTGCAGTTTCCCGCAAGGACTGTTGCTGGAACACACCGTTAGGTGCTTGGCGACAGATTTTCTACTTGTGGGTGGTCGCTAGCCAGGCGTGCGAATGCAAAAATTCCCTTCCACCATGCGTCGAACCTCAAGCCCGCGGCGGGATTCGAACCATGGACATGCTGCGCGGCAGTCCATAGCCAATGCCACTGAGCCATCATTGCAATAAGCATATATATTTATTAAGTATGTTCTCACTTAATGGTTTAAATGTTTTGGGATGACTAAAAAATGTTAAACACGCGTCAGTAAATCGCGTCAGGACACGAGTACCTACCTAGTATTGTTTTTATCACTGCCCATAATAGGTACTAAATGAAACACACACACACTTTCAGTTAGGTTTAAGTTTGAACAAATTATTACCCGTGAGTAGTTAGTGCTTACTTAGAACATACATACCTTTTCATCTTTATTCCATAAATTTCGGCAGCCATAATATCCTAATATTGTGTATCAAACACTCTTGGCAGTTTGATCTTTAAGAAATCCTTCCATTCTACACACTACAGTTTCACTTTAGTGTAATCGGATATAAACGATCGTAATCGGAATAAACTCGAAGTCAAGCGAAAAAAATTAAACGAGACGTACGTATCACCGGACCGAGCGCCGCACCGTGTCGCACTCGCGGGCCGAACGGGGCGGCTGTGACGTCATAGCATGAGCCCGCGTAATCTCAGAAATTCAAAAAAGGGCTTAAACTTCTCATCGCTGTAACTTTGGAAATACTGCCTGCATTTAAGTGAAATAAAAAGTAATGTTATGTACATGATCTACGCTCTGATGTTATGTGTATTTGATAGTAATATTTTGACCCTTTTGTGTTCTCCATTGTGGGAGCGACAATCAATAAAATCTTTAAAAATATAGGCTTGCATAAAAAAATGCCGTTACGAAGTTAGTAACTGTGCTGGCTAATTATTCACAATTCGTGGTTTTACTTTTTAAATACGCTGCCAATCATAAATCAGTATCTAATTATTTATTTATTTATATCGATACACAAAACAGAAAACAATCACTAAAAGAACACATATGATATAGGTTAACATTTACGAGCCGGACTATATTCCTAAATATGTGTACACATTTAGGAATATAGTCCGGTAATGATCAGCATAATTAGTAGTATGCACTTATATTATACTGTTAAAAGTTAATAGAAAATGATAAAATTAAAGTGGTGTTAGCAACGTTTACAATAAATTTGCCATAAAAAACATCTTTGCCAACATCCCTTTTAAAAATGTAAAGGTTTTGGTCAAACATGTCAAGTGAGCTATGGTGTTGTATCGGTTGAATAATATCGATTAATGTATCGATATACATATCGGAAGCGATATATCGTGTTCATATAGCGATATTTTTTTTGTAATATCATGCACCTACTCTGAGTTCACGATAGTCCGTCGCACATTACAAACGTCACACAACGGAATAAATAAACTAAAAATGCCCACTTGCGTGTTAAAACACTGCAAAAACAGAACATATTCAGGAAGAAAAGTTATCTGGAATTACTTTTCACACGTAAGTATTGAATTTAATGTACTTTCTGCTTATTCTGTCAAAAAATATAAAAAACCGGCACCTGCGGCGAAACCATACCATAAACGAAACCTAACACGCCTTTGGTCAATTATTTATTGTCCTAGAGAACGTAAAGTCTAGAATATCTTAAAAAAAATTGCGAAACATACAATAATCGTGAAGATTGTGCAATATTATAATAATATTACACAATATAAATAATATTATGTTTTTTGGTTATGTTTGATCCGCATAAAAAAAAATTATTTATTCGTTTTTTCATAGCTAAAAATCTGCATAGGTACATAACAAAAAATGTGAATGATCCTCATATTCCAGTTGGATAGGAAAACCTGCACTGACTTTTTCTTTAGTGGCAATGTTTTCTGACGTTCCAGGGTTATGAATATTCGAGTTATGTGTTGGTACGGTAGCCTACCATGGTGTGATATCTATCTCTCTTATTACATTTTGCTGAAGTAAGAAACACTATGTAAGTCAAATGCTATAAAAAGATGCAATTATTTTCCTGTGAAACGCGATGGTTTTTTTTTTTTGCAATGTGATTGTGGAAGGTCAGCTCTGAAGTTCGGAAAATTGCTGATTTTCCACGAAGTGACCCAAAATTGCCACTTAAAATAGCCACCGTTTAATCAATTACTTTAATTGCAACCGTAAACGCACTTAGTTAATTCTACAGATAAGTTTGAACGTGAAAAAAATATCACCATAGGTACTCTAGTCAAGATGTCGGTGATAATCTCGCTCTTTCACAATTTTGACAAGAAAAAGATACATGGATATTAAATGGCTCTTTTGGATAGCAACGAGCTTGAAGTTGTTTGTTGAATGTGTAAATATATAGATAGAAAATCTACAACATGAACCAAGTAGCTGACGAGAACTACGAGAATATAAAGTGCAGCCAAATTGGTACGAATCGCGTCAGGACACGAGTACCTACCTAGTATTGTTTTTATCACTGCCCATAATAGGTACTAAATGAAACACACACACACTTTCAGTTAGGTTTAAGTTTGAACAAATTATTACCCGTGAGTAGTTAGTGCTTACTTAGAACATACATACCTTTTCATCTTTATTCCATAAATTTCGGCAGCCATAATATCCTAATATTGTGTATCAAACACTCTTGGCAGTTTGATCTTTAAGAAATCCTTCCATTCTACACACTACAGTTTCACTTTAGTGTAATCGGATATAAACGATCGTAATCGGAATAAACTCGAAGTCAAGCGAAAAAAATTAAACGAGACGTACGTATCACCGGACCGAGCGCCGCACCGTGTCGCACTCGCGGGCCGAACGGGGCGGCTGTGACGTCATAGCATGAGCCCGCGTAATCTCAGAAATTCAAAAAAGGGCTTAAACTTCTCATCGCTGTAACTTTGGAAATACTGCCTGCATTTAAGTGAAATAAAAAGTAATGTTATGTACATGATCTACGCTCTGATGTTATGTGTATTTGATAGTAATATTTTGACCCTTTTGTGTTCTCCATTGTGGGAGCGACAATCAATAAAATCTTTAAAAATATAGGCTTGCATAAAAAAATGCCGTTACGAAGTTAGTAACTGTGCTGGCTAATTATTCACAATTCGTGGTTTTACTTTTTAAATACGCTGCCAATCATAAATCAGTATCTAATTATTTATTTATTTATATCGATACACAAAACAGAAAACAATCACTAAAAGAACACATATGATATAGGTTAACATTTACGAGCCGGACTATATTCCTAAATATGTGTACACATTTAGGAATATAGTCCGGTAATGATCAGCATAATTAGTAGTATGCACTTATATTATACTGTTAAAAGTTAATAGAAAATGATAAAATTAAAGTGGTGTTAGCAACGTTTACAATAAATTTGCCATAAAAAACATCTTTGCCAACATCCCTTTTAAAAATGTAAAGGTTTTGGTCAAACATGTCAAGTGAGCTATGGTGTTGTATCGGTTGAATAATATCGATTAATGTATCGATATACATATCGGAAGCGATATATCGTGTTCATATAGCGATATTTTTTTTGTAATATCATGCACCTACTCTGAGTTCACGATAGTCCGTCGCACATTACAAACGTCACACAACGGAATAAATAAACTAAAAATGCCCACTTGCGTGTTAAAACACTGCAAAAACAGAACATATTCAGGAAGAAAAGTTATCTGGAATTACTTTTCACACGTAAGTATTGAATTTAATGTACTTTCTGCTTATTCTGTCAAAAAATATAAAAAACCGGCACCTGCGGCGAAACCATACCATAAACGAAACCTAACACGCCTTTGGTCAATTATTTATTGTCCTAGAGAACGTAAAGTCTAGAATATCTTAAAAAAAATTGCGAAACATACAATAATCGTGAAGATTGTGCAATATTATAATAATATTACACAATATAAATAATATTATGTTTTTTGGTTATGTTTGATCCGCATAAAAAAAAATTATTTATTCGTTTTTTCATAGCTAAAAATCTGCATAGGTACATAACAAAAAATGTGAATGATCCTCATATTCCAGTTGGATAGGAAAACCTGCACTGACTTTTTCTTTAGTGGCAATGTTTTCTGACGTTCCAGGGTTATGAATATTCGAGTTATGTGTTGGTACGGTAGCCTACCATGGTGTGATATCTATCTCTCTTATTACATTTTGCTGAAGTAAGAAACACTATGTAAGTCAAATGCTATAAAAAGATGCAATTATTTTCCTGTGAAACGCGATGGTTTTTTTTTTTTGCAATGTGATTGTGGAAGGTCAGCTCTGAAGTTCGGAAAATTGCTGATTTTCCACGAAGTGACCCAAAATTGCCACTTAAAATAGCCACCGTTTAATCAATTACTTTAATTGCAACCGTAAACGCACTTAGTTAATTCTACAGATAAGTTTGAACGTGAAAAAAATATCACCATAGGTACTCTAGTCAAGATGTCGGTGATAATCTCGCTCTTTCACAATTTTGACAAGAAAAAGATACATGGATATTAAATGGCTCTTTTGGATAGCAACGAGCTTGAAGTTGTTTGTTGAATGTGTAAATATATAGATAGAAAATCTACAACATGAACCAAGTAGCTGACGAGAACTACGAGAATATAAAGTGCAGCCAAATTGGTACGAATATGAAAAACAAAAGTAAAAAGGCCAAAGATCGTTCAGAAAAGAAGGATGAAATAAGTTTATCAAATGAAGAGAAGTTGAGTGAGACAATAGCTAATACTCTCCATATTAATAACGTGAGTAGTAACCTAACAAATGGAACGAGCGACCACTCCACCGGCGGAAGTCCTGACGTCTCTGGTGATACGATGGCAGCACAAGGCGAGGCTCCAAGCGAGCCTAAACTTGATGTAAATAGTGTACAGTGTAATGATACCCCCAATGAAGAGAGCAAAGAAGCGACTGCGCAGCACGCAATCAACTGCATAATAGATGACGCGTTAGAAAACCTCGAAAATGCACTGAGTAAACGAGATCAGACTCCACCAGATGACATAGAGATTATTTCCTATGAATCTGAACTTCAAATGCCTGAGATTATGAGACTTATTCAGAAAGATTTATCTGAACCATATTCTATCTATACATATAGATATTTTATACATAACTGGCCTAAGCTCTGCTTCTTAGCGACACATGAGGGGAAGTGTATTGGTGCCATTGTTTGTAAGTTAGATATGCATCGTAATGTGGTGAAGAGAGGATACATTGCCATGTTAGCTGTTGATGAGAAATACAGAAACAGAAAAATTGGGTCTCGACTAGCAAGAAAGGCAATCAAGGTAATGTATAAAATGTCATCTTATAGTTGATTCTCAATTGCTGTCATTTCAGTACTCACATTCATGGTACAATAATATACTACGCCAGGTATTACACTCCGAGACCGATTGTCACGTGACTGGGACACAAGCTTGTCAAACATACCGTCATCAATGGCTCTCAAACTTTATACCTAATTTGAGGAAATTGGTTATCTGTATTTTTGTGTACAATTTAGTTTCAAAGAAAGCTCAAAAATATCGGAAGTAAAAACCAATTAGGTAGATATGTTATATTACCAAAGAAATTTTACATTACATACCATATTTAGTAGTCGCAGTAAGAATGAAACAATTTTGCAGGAAAAGAAAAAACTTCAAATCACTGCTTTTTCTACTTTTACTTTTTGCATGGTGGAAGGGCATTTTGCGAATGCCCGCCTGGCTAGCGACCCCCTCAAGTAGAAAATCTGTCGCCAAGCACCTAACGGTGTGTTGCGGCAGCAGTCCTTGAGAGCCAGTGAAATTACAGGTACAGAGACTTAACATCTATGTTTCCTGGGGACAGGCGCAGTGCAATTCGTGACTACAGGACGAAATGCATCTGTTATAGGCAGAGGTTAGTCTGCTTAACATCAGGTGAGCCTTGAGCTTGTTAGCTTGTTCCGTCACAATAGAAAAAAATGACATGTTTTTTATTATACTCGTAGCTTCCAGAATTGGGCTGACCACAAAGTTTGCAAATCACTGCGCATATCGCACGTTTAATAATAAACCGGAATAAGTCAAAAATTAAGGATTCCCACTTTTGTTAATAAAACGAACTAACTCCGATTGAAGAATCTATCGGTAAAATCCCGCCGTGCGAAACAAGCCATAATGGCCGATTTTTAGATCACCCCTCTCTTTATTACAAAAGCACGCGAAAAGTCATTTCATACCATACAGAATCATTCAGTGATGCGGCGATCGTGTTGTGTGAAATGTAGCGTTGTTTTGTGACTATAGTGGAGTAAGGTAAAATAGTTCGGTTTATTTTCAAACACAGGTGAAATTATTTTACTTCATTTTTTTATAGACTATCATGTTTTCGTTTTACTTCACTTCAGTTGAAAACGGTGTTACAATACAGCATGTACTATTTGGACTTGTTGCAGTTTATCATTAAATTATAAGTGTATAGTTAAGAAAAATTGCGTATTAGTGCGTTTTAGCATTAGATTATTACTTTTATTCGAGAATTAATTAATTTTACACCACTTTATTGCCAAAGCTATCGCTAAATTTATATAATACTTGTATTTATTTCGGTTTACATTTAACATGATCCTAAAGTCTAAAAGTAATCTAGCCATTGCTGCAGTTTATTACAAAATGTCCTTTAATTTTATTTTAAATACTGATTAATAAAAAGTATTAAATCACTAGTTCCATAGTTTAAATCCTGTAGAGGACGCCTTAAAATAGGAACCAGCATCGCCTAAAACTTTTTGTAATAAGTGTTAATGCTTGATGTACTGATAACGATACAATGTTGGATGTACTGTTACGAATAATTCTAAGCCAGCCGAAACGTCGTGATTACGTACTTACATGTGCATTACCCCTGACTGTAAATTTACAAATTAGGAACCGTACTATCACGTTTGCGTTAAGATTTTTATTATCACCCTTATGTTTTTACCATCATGATCTTTGAGTAAAATTTTAACGCAAACGAAATAGTTAATTTTACTTTCTTTCAATCTTACACTCCTCGGGGTACAGTATCCATAATACATTTTCACGTAATATTCTCTGAATTATTTTAGTAAATAATACGGGATAACTCACGTGAATCAGTCAGATAGCTCCGACTATAGTTTTAACCACAATAGGTGGTCTTTTCCAACGGAAGCTCGGGAAGCCCGCGTTGACGTCTCGCTTAGGTCTAGGTTAGGTTAGGTTAGCTATGCGATGTGGTTGAAACTATAGTTGGAGCAGTTTGACTGAATCACGTGAGTTATTCCGTATTATTTTCTAAAATAAGTGTTAACCACGTTAGTTTCTCTGAATTAATTGAAAGTTTTACCTTTTTATTTAATGTTGTGTATAAATTCTTTAAGAATTTGTTTAATGAAACAGACGATCAAGTCCAACACAGCATACAAAAACACAAAATCTCCAGCTCACGATGGAAGAAGTCAAGGCCGCCACGTCAAAATCACCACCATTTAGAAAGTTCAGGTTGCCAGCGTCATCATACCACCACGAAAATTAGTAAGCGGTACTTCAAAGTGGATACAAAAGTTAGCCAAACGTTTACGTAACAAGATATCAAAATACGAACGCAGATTAGGTATGTCCGAAAACCCAACAAAGCCTATTATTTTATTATTGGTAATTAACAAATTAGATTCTTTAAACTTTTTTTCAAAGCTACCTTGAACATTTTGATTCGAAAGAGATGTGTGGTGAACACAGCAAAAAACAGCAATAACTTTATAGTACGTGGAAAAAAAATGGTAATTATAACAAAATAATCCCAAATTGATAAAAGGTTTATTAAAGAGCAAATATATATCTATCTTCCGATCTAAATAAATGTATGTATCATCTTTGTTGGTCCTATAAAAAATCAACTTTGGAGCAAGCACAAGGGCTTAGTAAAAATATGACCAACATCGTGAGTACAAGATACTGAGTAGAGATGAATAAAAGCTTGATCGAAAAAAAAATCTGATAAAAAAATACCGTCTGGTTCATGATATACTTTTATATTTAGGAAACACAAATTACCATCATGATTTTCTTTAACAGTTACCTATATTTTTGAGTGTGATGAAATTAAATGGGTGTTATCTAACGGCAACTCTTCTTTGGCCATCGAAGACATCATCTACATAATGCCACCAGTAACATGGTTTTTCACTAGCACTCCTCATGATCTCCCTCAAAATGTTCCATATAAAAATTGGCCACAACTGGCGCTTTAGGAGAGCCTAGGTGACTCCTTCCATTTGCATGTTATAATTAATTCGCTAAAGAACCGTTTGACACAAAACATTCACTCAGCTCTGTATAGTCATTGGGCATATTAGCTCCGTGGAGTAGGTCAGTAATGATTTTTATAGCTTCTTTCAAAAACACATTTGTGATAAGTGATGTCACATCGAAACTTATAATTATTTCCATCGGCAGTATACGTACATCTGCTAGCAAGTTAACAAAATGTCTGGAATCCTTTACGTAGGTTTGGGTTTTGCTTGTAACTGTTGCAGGACATTTGCTAAGTATAGAGACTGTTTGTATGTAGGTGCATTTATTTGACTGACAATAGACCTCAGAGGCTAGTTGGTAGTAACTGAGTCGTTTCTTTTGAATCTCTAAATAGCTCTTTTTGGAAGGAATTGGATGCGAAGCTTGATTGAAATAGGTATGTGCATTTGGAAATACTTGGAGCACATTAGTAAGGACGCACAAGAACCATTGAACATTATTTTTTATTCTGCAGGTCAGAATAAATATAATTTTATAATGACAATTTTTATGTATGCTGTTTATCTTTTTAAAATCCAAAGCATCACTCCTAATTCATGATTCGAAGGCATACGCAAAATAAAGCAGACAACATAGGTATACAGTCTGATAGACAAGAAGTTAAAAATGTTAAGTCATTCCAATCTTTATATAACAACCACCAACACCCAGTTCAATATATAACAAAATGTAACCCCCCGATCAACCAGTATTTTGGATCTTCAACTGTTACAAGAAGAATAGGACTTAAATTTTTGTACAGAAGAAAGCAACTGAAATGTGAACTGCAATGATATAAAAGTATTATTATACTTAAAGATATCTTACAACGACGACAACTTAATAGGCGAAATAAACCAAGGCAGATTAAATCAGTCATAGAAATAACCATAAAGGCAGCATATACGCAAAAACAGGAGATAAGTGCTTATAAAAATTAAGACTTAGACTTAATTGCAAAGGGGCTGATTCAATTTTATGTTATGCATGTTTTTACAACTCAATTCTTAAACTTTTTTGATAAGTTTTGATTAATATTTTGAGAAGTCACAACTCACGAGATTGATTATGACAAATAGGTAAAATCTACGACAAATAATTCAAAGTAGACATTTATTATAAGTTCCTAATACGACTGATTATTAAAATAATATGATTAGGTTAAGAAAGCAGTTACAGTGACTTTTAAAATGTATTTTACTTTACCAAATTATAGGTATATTGCAAAATATTTCTGTATTTTTGTTTCCATTTTAATTTTAAAGTGTATTAAAAATTAAACATCTGATAAGATCTTATTATTTATTAATACTGTACAGAATTATGACATATTAGTTTACACATTTTTTGAAACTTGATAATTGATTTTTATACTAAACTGACATAAGTCGAAACAGTAGAAAATAAACTTCATTTATTCATTTGATATAAATAAAATAATTATATTGTTATGTCAGCTATATTCGCTATACATCTGGCTTTAATTTAAGACCAAGAAAGGAAAAATAACACTAAAAACACGTGAAAACCATCAAAATGTTTTCAACAAGGTAGATACTCAAAACTTTGAACGCGATTTCCCAAAAAAGTTAATTTTTGTCTTATTCCGGTTTATTATTAAGCGTGCGATATGTGCATGAGCGAGAGCGAAACAGATGCAAATCATATACGTGAGACAGAGACGGCGATATTTGTCAAAATGGTGGAACCATAGGGAGACAACTTTTTTCATACTATTTACTGAGATGTACATTGATTCATGTGTGACTTTCTATTAGACGTTTGAAATATTGTATTGATATTTTATAACAAAACATTCGCATGAAAAAAAACCATGAACTTGTATTCTGCTGCAATTATGTTTTTAATAAAGAGCCAATTTGGTAGTGATGCAAGCCTGTGATTCTTTGGCAGTAGAAGACCTTGTTTTCTTAGACCATGCTCACATTGTTCTTAAGCATATTATTGTTCATGATATACTCCTTATTGGTGACATCTTTCTTACTCAATAACCAAGGAGTGTTGAGTATGAATCTTCTTGTTATCTTCGTGACATATCTAATACGACAGTTACATTTATTACAGTTCTATTATTATGTCACTACCACTTGCTTCAATGCCAACAGTATTGCTTATCAATTTACATTGTACCTAATATTTTTGTGAAAAATTTCAACCAGCTAACTGTTACGGTTCCAAAGATCAGCTTTTCATTATATTTGAATGGGTGGTCAAAGAGACAGACGGTTTTCCTGTTTTTTTAGTATAGAATCCTACAATGTATTGTCACATATTTATTCCACAAAAGAGTAGGCAGAGGAATCTAAGCATCCTTGTTTCGCTCCCATATAACAGAGGGTGAGCCAATAACCACCTACCAGTCCTAACAGGCACAGATCTTACTCAGTGGACAGTTACTAAAAATTACGTCAGAAAATACTAACAAAGCTTAAAAAATTATTATACAGTACAGTAGTACCCCCGACTTACACAATAGGTGGGACTAAATGATAACCGTGTAAGTTAAGCCAGGGTTCAGTTTTGCATATAAAAAGACAGTATATCTTTTTAGGTTCAAATGACAATATTTTTTTGGATGAAATAATTAGAGAGTATCAATAAATTGCAATCTAATCTAAGCACCCATGTTTTGGTCCCATATAGATAGATAGATAACACTTTATTGACACAATACAAATTTACAAACTTAGAACTTAAAAACATAAAAAGTAAGAGTAGGTGTGACAATGGGCGGTCTTATCGCTGAGAGCGATCTCTTCCAGACAACCCGTACAACAGATAACAGGGAAAGAGCCAATAACCATCTACCAGTCCTAACCGGCACTGTTCCTAACTCAGTGGATAGTTACTAAAAAATTCTTTCAAGAAAATCCTTATGATTAAATACCTTATAAATGTATTATCCAGTACAGTAATAGGGGTATTACTGTACTGGATAATACATTTTTGTATAAGTCTGGGGAGACTTACGCGATAGGTGGGACTCAGTGATAACTGTGTAAATTTAGTCAGGGTTCAACTTTGCATATAAAAAGTCTGTATCTCTCTTTTCTTGTTAGGTTCAAATGACTCTTTTTTTTAAATTAGATATCATCAAAAAAATGCACTGCATACAGAAGACAATTCCTCTATGAACACATTTGAACCTGCCATAACTGGGGCAGAGTGGGAGGGCTGAAGCCTGCGGATATCAAAAAGATCAACTGCATATCACTGAATTAGTGTAAAACAGGATAGCATAAGACAGGGTATTACTGTACCTCAAGTTTCCAAAGCAGTTCTCTTTAAACCCACCAAATCTTCATGATTTTAATGAATGATTGATTATTAATTGATATACTTTGTTTCAGGCCATGATTGATGATAATGCAGATGAAGTAGTATTAGAAACAGAAATCACAAATAAACCTGCACTGAAACTTTATGAAAATCTTGGATTTGTTAGAGATAAGCGCTTATTTAGATATTATCTCAATGGTGTAGATGCATTGCGATTGAAATTATGGCTAAGGTGATATGCATAGTGTTAAAAGAGAAATTCTCAATGTTGTGTTACTCCAAGGTCTATATGACCTCGAGCACACTCCTCAGTGTGATTATATGTTGTTATGGTGTAACATGAAATTGCTGTCTATGAGGATCTAGCCAAATGTATAGTTTGTTTCAATTAATTTTTAGTATTGTGATATGTTTTAATATATCTAATTTATGTGTTGAAATTGTTGAACAAAATGTGTTTCTGCATTTTCTTTTGTCTTGACTCTTAAGATTATATACATAGTTTTATATCCACAGATAAATACACAACTTTGAAGAATTACAATATAGTCAATGTTTATTTTTGTTTGCCCTCACTAGATCTTTTTTATCAAGTCATATATTGGTATAATTTTGATTAAGTAGGCACAATATATTTTTTATTTATATTTTCAATAAATCTATCATAAATAACTCCTTCTTTTATAATGGAAACTCCCAACATTGTCCCTTTGCCTAGGAAAATATATATCCTAGAGTATATATATTATATCCAATCCAAATTGCCTAATGTCAGCATATTTCCAGATATTAATATTGGACCAAAACATAAATATCTTAATATTTAAGTATTCAATAAACTTAAATACTCATATTCCACTGGGTACTTATTGAGATACTTTAAGAACAACCTCTTAAAATTTTACACAAATGGCACAGGAGAATATTAATAAATTCTATCTTGACACTAAAAAACCACAAAAATAAAAAGTAGAGGTTATTATTATGAAAAAACAATCCATATCAAATAATTTATTTTTGTTTGCTTCCCAGCTTAGAAAGTAAAAGTAGCTGTATTAGTAGAAGCCCCATCATAAATGAACATGTTATTTACAGGTTTATATTGTTTGGTAACAAGCTTTATAGCCTCATGAGCTACACAACCACCCAAGAAAGCTGATACACTATGTATTTCTGCTCCACCATAACGGCACATCTCATGAATGTGGTCATCTTTGGGGAATGGGGAACAGGAAATGTCACTGAGAAGTTTTGTCACACAAGTCTTCAACAGAGCTATGTCCCCTTCGGGCTCCCAATCTCCTGGTGCTCTACAGTGCTCAGATTCAAATAGCTCAGCAGCTCTTAACAGAATGTAATGAACCATCATGATGTCGGGTTCCTCAAGATATCTGGCTAAATATGATGCTACAGGAGTACCAAGTTGATATTCTGTTGCAATACTGGAACCTTTAATTAGATATAAGTCATGAGCATGTCTGCAGAACAGTTTGATTTCAGATTCACTGATATTATCACAATGGAGCTGTGCTACTATTTGCTGGACTTTTCTGCATATTATTTCAGACTCCACAGCAGCTTGTGCTCTGTAAATGTTTTGTAACATAACATAATGCTCGGTGGATGCAGTCATATCTGGTAGCACACCTCTGATTGGCAGCTTCCCCTTTCCTTCGGCTTCAACAAATCCTCTAAGAGCTGCACACATAATCCAAAAAGACGAACTTTCGTTGGTCAAGTTTGTGGCAGCACTACTGTAAAGTAGTTCTTGAATTTTCACAGGCAAGAAAGTTGGTACTATAGCAGTGTTAACAGCCCTTAATGCTTCCTCAAAGTTCTCCTCTTGGATTGGAACACCATTTTCATCTTTTCTTATATACTCCTGAATAATGTCTCTAATTTCATTCTTTTCCTTTCTGCTCATTGGCCACCGGTTTGGATTACTTGCTTGCCATTTTTCAATTGCTTTATTTAAAATTACAATCCAAGGTATATGTCCATGGTCTTTCAAATCTAAAGATTCAATGTCAATAGAATTGAGGTATTCTGATAATGCTGGGAAAGGTACATCCAAACGCAAATCTGTTTGCTCATTATCTGGATGAGTTTCAATAACAGCATGTTCTTTAAATTGAATTCTCAAAGAGCCTAAGAAGCCCACAGATCTGCACTGAATGAGAGGGATGTTGATATCCCACAAATGCTGACTTAGTGCCTGAATAGTTTTCTCTCCAAGTGCCGTAGTAATAACCACCGTAAAAGCCTTAAAGAACTCAGGATTTTCTTTCAAAATTTGATCTGGAGGTTCTTGTACAGTGTGGCCCTGCACAGCTGAATTTAGCTCCAGCAAAAGTCGTAGAGTTTCAGCTCCTCTGTTGAGCCCTTTGCTTGTGACTTCTAAGAAAAAGTTGCTGCCTATATCTTCGTCAGTTACAGCTTTGTCGTCTACTATGGTAATAGCTCCCACTCCAGGCAGAACTATTGATTTTAGTATTTCTGTGCCTAATGCTGTAGCATTAATCAAACAGATATGACCATGTTCTAGTGCATACTGGCCATGATCACCCCAAAGGCGAAGTTGACGATCATACTGTTTGTTTTTCTCACTTTGTTCAGGGGATTTGGGAGATGGAGATGCCATGATTTCAGCTTGCGTAGTTTTTCTTTGTTGAAACCAAAAGTGAATAATATAGCTTGATAGTAAGATTCAAGCATCAAATAAAAAACGCAATTTCACAATGTTTTGAAGAAATTCAACTACAAGAGCACCAAACACAAAACAGTCGACATCTAGAGTCCTTCACACAGAGTCGCAGAGTACGTTTTATATTGTAGTCCTTCGGTCATTAGTTCTGCCTTCGGTCGGCCCTCAGATCATATATTAATCTAGGCTTTTTATGTATGATTATCTACTTTCCCAACCAAACAGGTGACCGGTAGGCGGCTAGCTGGTTAGTTTGATTGATCACAGGACCAGGGTTGCCGTTCTGAAAATTTAAATGTCCCTAGATAGTCTGACCAAATCCGCTAGATATAGGAAAAAACAAATTCTTAAAAACCGCTAGATGTCTCTAGAACTTTCCTCGTCTAGACGAGTAGGTATATCGCTGTCGTCGATATTTCAAATATATTATGTTAAGCCTGTTGCGGGCTGGAAGAAAAAAAACTTGGAACAAAGTAATTGAGAAATTAAACAATTTCGATAGAAATAAGTACTTTAATCAAGGAGTAAAAAATCACATTACTATAAAAATTAGGCCAATTATTTATTATGTATTTATATCTAAATATCAAAATTGAAAACGTAGTCATCCAGATTTTCAATTATAACGGCAGCGGAAGTTGAAGCCTCTCCAAGGTCTCTAGACACTTTAGATTCTCCTTTACCGACTTGGCTTATCACTTCATCTGGGAGATCATACGTCGAGCAATTCTTGTTTTTAATTCTGAGTTGGTTTCTGATGAGAAGAATAGAATTCAATGTTTTTTCTGAAAGTTTATTCCGAAGTTTATTTTTAACGATATTCATAGCGCTGAATACTCGTTCAACTTCTGCATTAGAATGTGGCAATGATAAGATGGCGATTGCAAAATCACATAAATCCTGAAATGTGTTAACTCCTATTGCATTTTTATATGCCGCTACTTTGGCCCAAAAGCTAATAGGATCTCCATTTAGCGGGCTCCAATCGACGAAGTGAATAGTTTGCCATTGGCGCAAGATTCTGTCAATCTTCTCTTCGGAAATTCCTATTTCTTTTGCAAGAACTATTAGCGATGTGTCTTTACATTGTTTTAGTGACTCTTCCTCACACAATAGAGCCATTTTTTCCAGGACTTCAAAATTAGTTGGAAGTCGTTTTTGAATTTCTTCTCCTAATTTCACGTTAAAGTCAATACATCGTAATCTTATTAAAGAAATATCGACACTATGGGTTGGAGGAAGTTTTTGCACTTGTGACTCGAAAAGATATCCGAGATAAGGCACAGGGTTGAGGTGATTTTTAATTTTCAGATGAATGAAATCTTTGTCGGTTGTTGCTGCCGTTGGTAATATAATTCTTTGGCAGACAGAACGTAGCAATGCCATCAAAGAACTTAACAGTTTGACGGTGTTTGCTTTTTCGCTTTCAAATATTTTGATTGTCTGTTGTACTTCGCCCAGAATACTTTTCAAAAAGGTCACGTAGAGTCGGTTTTGTTCGTCAGAGTACATAGAGTGTAACATTTCAGCACTGTAACAACGGTCCTTTGTTGTAAAAAAATGTAGTTTTAGTTCGTCCCACTGGGATAGAATTCTTACTATTGCCGGTTCAATCGAGAGCCACCGCGTATCACAGACCTTCAAGACTTTAAGCGGTGATTCTCCACAATTTATCAATTCAAAAATTTTCTTGTACTCAATTTGACGTTTTGTTGAATGTGAAAACCAATTGTAAGTTTCACGAATCAAAAATTCAATATTCCTGGGTAATGTGTTTTCTGATGCATGAGTTACCGCCAGTTGTAAGGAATGGCAGACACATGGTATCAATACGAGATGTGGAAGATTATACTGCGTTTTGAGAATCATATAAACGCTGTGTCTAGATCCAGTCATGACAGCTGCGTTGTCAGTTCCAATGCCAATTAAATTGTTTAAGTCCAGATCATGATCTCTCAAACATGTCACCAGGGAACTAACTATTCCAACAGCATCAGAACAATCCAGTGATTGCAAAGCTAAAAACGCAGACACTACTCTTTTATGTTTTAAACTAAAATACCTTACGACAATTCCAAGGTATTTTATGACACTTATATCTGTAGATTCGTCTAATATTAAACTATATTTTTGATCACCTATGTCACTCCGGAGTTCAGCTTTAAAATGAGGTGCCAGAATGTCATTAATAATTTGCGTGCATTTGGTTCTATGCAATTTCATATCGCTTGTCGATTTCGAGTCCTTGAAGCATTTTTTACACACATCAGTCAAGTGGTCAATATTGCGAATGGAACTGTGCTCAGCGATATATAAAGCTAATGCACATTCGGCTCTTGAACAATGTTTGCATATTTTCGTTGGTACCGAAGAAAATGACAGTTGTTTATTTTGAGAAATTAATTCACATTGTTTTTTATGTTTTTTTGTTTCTGAATGCTTTTTTAAATCACTAAGTTTTGCAAACATTTCAGAGCGGCAAAAACTACAAAATGCTTTGCTAGAGTCACCTGGCACGGGTTTCAACCAATACTTGTAGTCTTCATTGTTTTCCCATTCTGTCCTGTAATGCTGCTGGTAATATTTTTTCTTTGAAGGAATTTCCATTCTTGCTTTTCATGTATCTTGATATATGAACAGCGACTTTCGAACTCAATGTAAACTAATGAACTTTTAATTAGGACTGTCAGCTAGCGTAAATAGAAAGCAACTATACATCTGTATAGCTTCTTCTCTTTTACTCCCAAGGACTTCTGACTCCACCCACAGTGTGTTTTTAACAGGGGAATTCCTTTGTTATCTAACTCTACGCGAATGTTGCCAACACAGAAGAGTTGAAACCCAGCGACACAATTGAAATTATTTACTTTTTGTTTAGATAAAAAAATTAAAGTAAGTTGTAGATAGGTGTTTAAGCTGTTTTTAAGTCACCAGCCCATCGGTTCAAAAGTCGCTAGTAGTAGCTAATTTTTTTTTTGTCGCTAAAACCATTTTTTTTCCCGCTAAACATTCATAAAATTCGCTATATCTAGCGACTAAGTCGCTAGAACGGCAACACTGCACAGGACACAGATCAGTCAGTACAAACACAGATTACTCATTAACCTATAGTTCTCTAGTACAAAGATTACAGAGTCCCCAGTTTTACATTACATCATAGATTGGCCGTATTCCACTAACAGCTAAAGCCACTAAAGATATTTTCGATAATTATGACCACATTTTGCGTCTATGGTCATAACATTTTTAAATAACCATAGACACAAAATGTGGTCAAGTCGTCGGACGACAAATAAGAACGCACCCAAGGGGTGCGTTCTTATCACAACACCCCGAGCGTTTTTATATGCCCGGAGCGATCGTCCGATGATCTTCCGGAGCGTTTTCTTATATATCGCTCGACGACGCACCGGTCGCCACACGAAATCAGTGGATAAATATCACCCTGACGTTTCATTTGACAGTTGGGACTTGATTTTTCTTTGTTTTAAGTTACTTTTTGTTTACGTAGACTTCTGTTTACAAAATTGTATTATTATTATTGTTATATTTTGTATGTTTATTTTAGTTGTGTGTCGTGGAAAAGTACATAATTGTAAATACGTTTCTTCCGAGTCAGTGAAACATTTTAAGTAGTGTTCTTGATACAGATATGATACAGAGCCGTTCTTAAAAGGCGGACGACGAGCGTCGCTCTGCTTGGAGCGATCATCCGTCGTCGGACGACATATAAGAACGCACCCCAGTGGAATACGGCCATAGTTACAGGTTTTGCAACTTTACAGGAGAGCCATTTTAAGTTTTTCTTTTTGCATTCAATATGGTCTCAGTCTGTTAATATTGAACTTAATAAGTTATTCTTTTTATGACATAAACTATAGGTACACTTTATTCTTTTTAGGAAAGTAATTATCAAGAATTTTGTACCTTATTTTTTTTTTCATACAACTTGGCTGAAAATCCATATCTAGTTTGTTCTAGACGTCCTTATTCCGAATTTTGATTTTATTTTTCGAAAACGTCTGCCAAGTGAAAGATGTTACTCCGATTTGGCTGAAAAATTGATTTATGGACGTCATCATTCTACATTTGGATTTAATTTTTCAATGACGTTTGCCAAGTAAAGATAGATGAGATGACGTATCTTTAAAACGCTAAGATATATCGGATAAAAGTAAGAAAATTATGATAATCCATGGTTTATTCAAATCTCCTTATAAATGAGATGATCTTCAAAAATAGTAGATTGTTATACAAGGGTTGAAAGGAATCAATCCCCTTACGAGGTATTTAGACATGTCGGCCCTTGAGAAGGAAGCATTTACTATGAGATTTTCCCGCCCTTAGGTGGGAAGCAGTCTTCCACCCGCCACTCGCGTCAAACAAACACTGCTTTCCGAGTACGAGATATGAGAATGATAATTTCTTGTAGGTAGGGTTCTAGGCTATTCCTACTGCGGCGTTAGGGAGCTGCTGATCACCCCACGGCCAGCAGGTAGGTAAGCTCAGGGAATAGGTTTGAAAGATTCATTAGGCCTTATCAGGTTGCACAGCCGCACAGTTCTACCTGAAGTTATATAGACCGGAGGGAGACACTGGATCACTGGGAGGCCTGATAGTACACGTGATCCAGGTCCCAGATGTGGCAGTCTTGGCGTCGGCTGATAGTTCTGGATCGCGGTAGCGAGTGCTCGAAAATACCTTTAAACGTAGACAAGCCGTGGGTTCCGCACGTAATTATTTTTAATAATTAGCAATATCAACGTAAGTTTATAATTTTAAGTGGTATGTAAGTTAGTTAAAGAATTTAATTAATATATTTTTAGTTTATGATTAACATTGTTTCATATTACGAATAATACTATATTTGAAGTAACGGCGTTAGGCATAACGTTACACTACATATCTTACCGTTTTCGAGATACGTCATCTATCTTCACTTGGCGACGTCATTGATAAATAAATTCCAAATGTAAGTCCAGAACCATCCAGATATCAGTTTTTAGCCAAATCGAAGTAACTTTTTTCACTTGGCAGATGTCATCGAAAAATTCATTTCAAATTTGGAATAAAGACATCTAGAAAACCTTGATATCGAATTTCAGCTAAATCAAAGTAACTTTTTCCACTGGGTAGACGTGATCGTAAAACAAATTCTAAATTTGGAATAATAACGTCTAAAACAACCTAGATATCAATTTTTGGTCTATTCTGAGTATTTCTCTTCACTTGGCAGACGACATAGAAAAAAATATTCCAAATTTGGAGTAATGACGCACAGCACGACCTAGATATCGATTTTCAGCCAAATCGGAGGATTTTTTTTCAATTGGCAGACGTCATCGAAATATACATTGGAAATTCGGAATAAAGACATCCAGAACTACCTAGATTTTGAATTGCAGCCAAATCGAAGTAACTTTTTTCACTTGGAAAACGTCATCGAAAAATAAAGAATAAAGACGTCCAGAATTACCTAGAGTTTGAATTTCAGCCAAATTGGAGTAGCATTCTTCACTTGGCAGACGTCATCGAAAAATAAATTCCAAATTCGGAGTAAAGACGTCTAGAACTACCTAGATTTTGAATTTCAGCCAAATCGGATGAACTTTCTTAACTTGGCAGACGTCATCGAAAAATGAATTCCAAATTCGGAATAAAAAAGTCTAGAACTACCTAGATTTTGAATTTCAGCCAAATCGGAGTAACTTTTTTCACTTGGCAAACGTCATCGAAAAATACATTCCAAATTCGGAATAATGACGCACAGCACAACCTAGAATCGATTTTTAGCCATATCGAACAAACTTTTTTCACTTGGCAGACGTCATCGAAAAATGAATTCCAAATTCAGAATAGAGACGTCTAGAACAACCTAGATTTTGAATTTCAGCCTAATCGGAGTAACTTTCTTCACTTGGCAGACGTCATCGAAAAATAAATTCCAAATTCAGAATTAAGACGTCTAGAACTACTTAGATTTTGAATTTCAGCCAAATCGGAGTAACCTTTTTCACTTGGCAAACGTCATCGAAAAATACTTTCCACATTCGGAATAATGACGCACAGCACAACCTAGATATCGATTTTCAGCCATATCGGACGAACTTTTTTCACTTGGCAGACGTCATCGAAAAATGAATTCCAAATTCAGAATAAAGATGTCTAGAACTACTTAGATTTTGAATTTCAGCCAAATCGGAGTAACCTTTTTCACTTGGCAAACGTCATCGAAAAATACATTCCAAATTCAGAATAATGACGCACAGCACAACCAAGATATCGATTTTCAGCCATATCGGACGATATTTTATCACTTGGCAGACGTCCGAAAAATAAATTCCAAATTTGGAATAAGGACGTCCAGAAAAACCTAGATATCGATTTTCAGCCAAATCGGATTGGTTTTGATTTTTAGAATCTTGAATCCGCCATTTTGGATTTATGACAAGTTCATTCATCATTTGCCTGCTCTCCCGATTCCCTGTGATAATTGTTCAAATCTCCGTTACTGTAACAGCCAGATCGTCCACTGCTGAACACAGCCTCCCCTATTAAGGGGGTATTTGCCATAATCCCCACGCTTGGCAGGCGTGTTGGGGATCGCAGTGTAAGTTGGCAGTTTAGAAGGCGCTGCTGCCCACCTTCCAGTAGTTTTCCCCATAGTCGCCTCTTACGACACCCACGGGATGATATGGAGGAGTGCAATTTTAACCCGGCATCCCACGGGGCTGCCCATCTTCCAAGTAGTTTTCACTTAATCGCCTCTTACGACACCCACGGGATTATATGGGGAGGTTCAATTCTAACCCGGCAGCCCACGGGGCAAATCTCCCTTACCTATCTCTTACTATTTTCGAAATACGTTATCCATCTTCACTTGGCAGACGTTATCTTTATGCAGTATAATTAACCTATATCAAAACACCTAATACAATTATCAAGAAAAGCTTAGAACTCCTAAAGATGTATGAAGTCCCATACAAACTATTAATGTAGTAGAGAACCATTTTCTACCCTACAAACTACTATAGCCGGAAACTATGTACCATAATATAAAAAAAATATTATCTTTAGTTTACCAGTTATAACACGAGAGCATTATAGACATTACTAATTAATTTTGTACATATATTATGCACCTAAACCTTTCATTGATCTTATTGATAAGGCCACCAATTGTAAAGTACCTACAACATTGTCAATTTCAAGTTTTGATTCTTTTCATATGTGATACAATTGAAATAAAATTTGTCTACAAAGTACCAATAATAAAGCGTCAACGCGCATCCTTCACGTCGCAATCAAGTTGGCCCTCTGCAGCGAGCGAATCATCTATATCTGAATCTGAATAATTCGACATTTTCTTAAGAAAATATCAATGGATTTACAAATGCTATGTTGTAATTGTAGTACATCTATCTAGAAATTTTATGGTACAATTTATTTTTCAAAAATCGTAGCTGTTTAGAAGGAGTTCGCAATATAAGTCAAGAAATAGTATGAAGTTTGAATTTTTTTGAAGGCAAAAGTAATAGTAATATAGTAAAATCATATGTTACAAATGTTGTACTTGAATTCATCTATAAAATATATATTTTTCAAATCTTCAACTTCAGCGGTTACGGAGGAGTTCGCTTTAGAAAGTGCGAATTTCACGTACCCAAGGGCCTTAATTCAATCACGCGATGCAATCAGAAATTATTATTCGAATCGATTCAATACAAGATTTTTTCCGATACCGAGTACTTATCGTAAGAATGGTTAGATGCTCTACCTTCCTTTCATGCCAAAAGCGATTTTTGCAATTATAGCGATAATATATAGCTGCAATTATAGCATCTTTTATCCATTACAGAAATCGAACTTTGACAGTCCCTAGTAAATCAGTACTTCAGTACATATACGTATAATACTTATATACTGATAACTTATATTTACTTTTACTTATAATATTATAAATGCGAAAGTCTCTGTCTGTCTGTCTGTCACGCTTTCACGCAGAAACTCCTGGACCGATTTGAATGAAATTTGGTATGGAAATAGTTTGAGACCCGGGAAAAACATAGGATAGTTTTTATCCAACTGCGCAAAAAGAGGTTAATGTTTTTGCGTGATAACCGACATACGCGCAGGCGGAGCCGCGCTCGGAAAGCTAGTATCATATAAACTGCGGTCGAATGCTACCAACAATTCGGAACGGTAGTATTATTATATGTTCTATGGAATGGTTATAATCGCGCTCGCATAGCTCACGGCCACATATTAATTAAGTTACTGTCGTTTGGCTCATCATAGCAGACATGTACAGAATATACTCATTCACATAGACACAAAATTTAAGTTTTGATAAACACACTCATAAGGCCATTGCAGTTCGAAGAGGTCGTAAAAAATAGCAAGATTGCGTATGTAATGATAAACCGTGACGTCATATGGAGATTGCTGGCTCGATCTCGTTGATTCGGAATAATTTTAAACGTCGTCGTTGATTTCAGCGTGAAACGGAAGTTAGCCTAAATGTAATGTAGTAAACTATCGAGTACTGACTCGTATTACTAGTAGTAGTATCAGAACAACCCTAATTAGCAGATAGGCCTGTGTTGGATATCATAGTATAATAATTATACTATTTGTACCGTTATTTCATAGTGAATATGTAGTATCGTAATACCAATATACTACGCGAAAATACCATAATAATTTAATATTCAGGTCAACTGACTTGTATTATTGCTAAGCCCTATTACTTTATTATCTACCGTGCAATATCGGGAAGGGAAAAAATGCGCTTGGTATGATATGTCTGAAATCTATCTTTATAAAAAATGCTCTTGTTTATTCAAATTTGTTCATGATTGCCTGGTTTTACCTCACGCAAACACTAATTGTGAAAGTTTTTTTTAATATTGTTAAGTTTGCAATAACGCCTGCTAGGCGAATTACATTACAAAATTGTGAAAGAATGTTCAGCAAAGTTAACTTGGCAAAAAACAAATTAAGCAATTAACATACAGCTAGCTCCATGCTGACTGACTCTCCTCATCATGCTGACCACATCTGTCATCGTGCCAACAACGTCGTGTCAATACTCAATGCTAAGGACGATGTTTCGATTAGCCAGTTAGTCAAGTTAAGATCGACACATAGTGTTGTATCCTCATTGGTCCTGAAGTTGATTAATGTGCATAGGTGAATATTTAGTGAATATTTTTGTCTCAGCTGAATGAAACGAAATATTATCTACGATTTACGAATGCATTTTCATTTTAATTCAAAACAAATAGGTATTAATATGGTATAAAAAAACATGAAACGTCGAATGAATGGTATAATTTTATTTTCCTTGTACAATATTTTTTGAAGGTCTGACTGAACTGAATCCACCCCTGAGATAGCCAAAATGGATTGTCAAAGTTGTGTCAAAGAGTTCGGGCGCTTTGGCAAATATTAAATTAGAAAAATATCTTATTTGTTGTCTTTAGTGTAAAATATTAGATTTTATTTATGTAGATAGATTATTCCATTAGTGGTTACGTGTATTTTACATCGTTGGTAAGTTTTGTAAATTCTGTAAAAATTTGTTAGTAGATTTCATTTGTTTCCTTCAATTGTTTTCCGTCCAATTTGATGGAAATATTTGATGGGGGCGGTAGGCCCCCGGAAATTCCTACCGAATACACCGCGGATAGATGTGATTCTATTCCTTCACCAGCCGAATTTGTATCCGTAGTATCTGATTCTTCAGATATTGTGGAACAAACCTTCCAGCAGAGCAATGGCTCTTTTTCTACTGTTAAGAGGAAAAAACATTGCAAAAAACACAGAAGTAGTAAGGAAAAGAGACAATCCCAGGACTCAGTTCTCCAGCTAGGTCAGACATGTGTATCATCAAACATGACCATTGATGACAAAATTACTGAATCTCAAATGACTGATTCTCTTGCAGCGCCTTCAGCAACCATATCTCAAACCCCATCAATTCCATCATATACTCCCTCCGGTAGGCAAATATATAAGTCCTCTGATAGGGGACCTTTTGTAGTCCATGTTCAAAAAGTTGAATCTTCCCCCACCTCAGGGACTTTCTTGCACCCTGTGAACTTTGGACGCTTCCTCAGCAAAAACAACATCCAAAACATTGTTGAAGGAAGTGTTAATAGAATTGGGCGTAATAGAGTAACATTGTCATTCTCTGATGCAAACTCTGCAAACACGTTTATTGGAAATGACCTCTTAAAAAACAATGATTACAAGGCATTCATCCCATCGTTTAACACAATACGCTTGGGTCTTGTCAAGGGCATACCTGTTGAATGGTCTGAGGAGGAAGTACTCGAGAATATTCGTGTCCCTCTTGATGGTTGTCCCATAATTAAAATTAGACGCTTAAATTACAAAGTTGTTATTGATGGTGCTCCTGTATTTAAGCCATCTCAATCTTGTGTTTTATCTTTTGATGGACAAGTTTTGCCTCCAAGAGTATTTATGTGTTTCAATTCACTTGTTGTTGAACGCTATTATTATCCTACAGTTCAATGTTTCCAATGTTGTCGATTTGGTCACACTAAAATTAGCTGTAGGTCTAAGCCACGTTGCTATAAGTGTGGAGAAGGTCACACTGGTGACTCATGCAATATGGAAGAGGGCACTTCACCCTGTTTATCTTGTGCCGGTTCACATTATTCAACAAATAAGTGCTGTCCAGAATTTACTAGGCAAAAGGAAATAAAAATCACTATGGCTGATAAAAATATTTCTTATATAGAAGCTTCCAAATTACATTCCCCCATTAGAGGTAAATCCTACAGTGATATAACAAAAACATTGTATGCAAATATTTCCCCTGCCCCTCATTCATCTTCTGTAAAAACTAATAATGTCTCAAATAGAAAAACTATCTTTATAAAACCCAGACCTCCTCCTTCACAGCGACATGGCTATGACAGATCTGCCCATCAGGCGATAATTGCCAATCCGGCTATGCCCAACAATAATGGTGTTGCCTTTAATAATCTCAGTACCGACCCTATTTCTTCCTCTGGTAGCATTATGGAGCTTATACAGGCTCTCATGAGGCTACTTAATACCTCCACTTTTGTACCGTCCAACGCTGCCCAAGATTCTTTCATTCCAATGACACAACCTTTCCATTATGGCTCCCTCTCTAGGGCTGCAATGGAATTGCCAAAGTCTTAATAATAAAAAAACAGATTTATTATATATTATTAATAAATATGACCCAATAGTTATTGCCATCTCTGAGACTTGGCTTAAGTCTGGTTCCTTTTTTAAGGTTCCTCACTACCTCTGTTTCAGAGATGACAAAGCTGACGGGTATGGTGGCTCTGCCATACTTGTCAGAAATTCTGTAAATTCTCATCTTGTACATATACCACCATATATTGCATCTGAGAACTTCTCTTTTGTTGCAGTTAGGTTAAAAAACTTAACATTTATATCACTATATATACCTAGACCATCTTTTGACATATTGACTAAATTCCTTGACATCTTAACAAACATCCAAGGTCCTTTTATCATAATGGGGGATTTTAATATCCATCACCCAGTCTGGGGTTGCCAGGCCTCAGATTCTCTTGCTAATTATATTTTCAATATAATGGATAAAGTAGGGTTGTGTTTACTGAATACTGGTAGCCCTACCCGTCGTACAAAGCCAAATGAGCGAGTTAGTGCTGTCGACTTGACATTGGTATCTGCTAGTTTAGCTCCTTCAATGTCATGGAAAACTTTATCATCTTGTTTTGGCAGTGATCACTTTCCTATAATATTTGATCTCCCATTTTCCAAAATTGAATCAATTCCATTTAAGCCATTACTACTATACAAACTTAACAATAAAACCCAGTCTGATGAATGGTCAAAATATAAATCATTCTTAGATCAAATTGCTTTTGATCTTCCTCTCATACTACCCCATTCTTTAAACAATTGTATTAGCTCATTTATAAATTACATTCATTCTGCTGCTAAACATTCATTTCCTTTAAAAGAACATAATACTAAACATAGATCTCCTCCATGGTGGGATCAAGAATGTATGGATGCTGTGTCACAGAGAAAGATCGCTGAGGAAGAGTATTGCGGAGACATGACAAATAAAAACTACGATAAATTAACTGCTATAATGTCTCAATCAAAAGAAATTCTTCATGCAAAAAAATCACAGGGATGGAAAACCTTTTGCTCAAATATTTCTCCTAGTGTTCATTCCTCTTTTGTATGGAAATCAATTCAAAAGTTTCGTGGTTCATATAGAGAACCAGCACCACCATACCCTAACTGTGACAGTTGGTTTGAACAATTTATGGACAGATTGGCTCCACCCTTTGTTCCTAGTTTTTTCAATACCTGCACTTCAAGTGCCGCTAATGATTCAACTTTTATTCCTTTCTCCATGCAAGAATTACACCTTGTTCTCACTTCTGTTAAAGATTCTTCACCCGGTCCAGATGGAATCCCATATTCCTTTTTAGTTAATGCTGGTGAAAAATTTTAATTTATTATTTGGAAATGATAAATTTGATGATAGATTTAGGGTTTGTCCCAGATGTGATGAAAACCCAAATTATAATTCCTATTTTAAAGCCCGGTAAAGATCCTAATATGTCTGATAGTTACCGTCCAATAGCAATGTCGTCTGTTTTGACAAAGATTGCAGAACATCTTATAAAAAATCGCCTGGAGTGGTTAATCGAAAGCAGAAATCTTTTGCCTGAATGCCAATATGGTTTTAGAAAAGGAAGAGGGACATTAGATAGTTTATCAATTTTTGTTACAGATATTAGACTCTCATTCTCTAGAAACGAGTCTATAGTTGCTGCATTCATTGACATATGTTCAGCATATGACAATGTTATCCTTTCTATTCTTAAAAGTAAAATGGAAAGTCTATCTATTCCAAGTAAAATTACTAACTTTATACTTAATCTTTTTCAAGATCGTACAGCTCAACTTAGCGTTAACGGAGAAATTAAATGTTCCAGATCTATCTTCAAAGGTCTGCCTCAGGGCTCTGTCTTAAGTCCTCTTCTTTTTAATGTTTATACATATGATTTAAATAGATTTGTAATCCCTTATTGTAGAATACTACAATATGCCGATGATCTTGTATTATATATTTCAGATAGTAATATTTTAAATTCTGCCCATAAATTATCTCAAGCTCTTGAGTCATTAAATATTTGGCTAGGTAACAATGGTCTGGACATAGCTCCTCAAAAAAGTACTGTTGTTATCTTCACTAGAAAACGGTTAAAACCAAGACTCAACATAATGGTCAACAATATTAGGATACCTGTAGAAAATGAAAAAAAATTTTTAGGTCTCATTATAGACAGTAAATTGAACTTTTCATCTCATATTAACTATATTAAAGTGAAATGTGAAAAGAATCTGAATATTTTACGGTGTTTGGCTGGAATTTGGTGGGGTGCTCATCCCTATTATTTAAAACTTTTATATAATGCTATTATTCGCAGTGTTATTGACTATGCTTCATTTTTGTATGAGCCAGCTTGTAAGAGCGCGCTGAATTCATTGGACTTGATACAAGCAAGAGCGCTACGTATTGTGATTGGAGCAATGAGGTCTACTCCTAAAAATGCTATGCAAGTGGAATGTGACGAACCACCTTTAGACTTGAGACGTCAATATCTTTCAGATATGTTTTTATTCCGTTTGTTTCAGTTTTCCTCCCATCCCCTTTTCCCAAAATTACAATTATTGTTAAGTTATATTTCCCAGCCTTATTGGAATCATAAAAAAACTCCTTGCTTAGTTCTGAGTTATACAAAAATTATAGCCTTGAAATACCCTACTCATAGAACCCCTAAAATATCTTTGTTTGAATTTAACTATGAGTGCATATTATTTGAACCCACTCTACACCTTAATTTAGATTTAAGAAAAGGAGATCCTTTTGTTAATAGACACTTCCTTAGAATTAAGGATAACCTTTGGAATGGATGGCATAGCATTTTTACAGATGCTTCAAAATTGGATGAAAATGGGTGTGTTGGTGTTGGACTATTTCACCAAAATTATAATATAGTACAAAAAATTAAATGTCCACCTGAAACTTCAGTTTTTGTAGGTGAATGTAGGGGTATATTGGAAGCTATTAATTACATATTACTATTTAAATTAAAGAGAACAGTTATTTTTTCAGATTCATTAAGTGCTCTTCAAGCTTTTAAGACCAATCCATTTAAAATAGGTTCCAAAAACTGGATTATATTCAAATGCAAAGAGATGTTGATTAGGTGTATTTCTTTTGGTTATTCCGTCCACTTAGCTTGGATTCCAAGTCATAATAATATACAAGGCAATGAAAAAGCTGATGAGATAGCAAAGCAAGCTGTAATATGTGGTGATAAGGTTCCCTTTAAAAATTATCCACAAGACCTTTTACTTATCCCTAGTCGTGACATAAAGTCTAGGTGGTCAAAGAGATGGTCAGTGTCTAGTAGACGGACAGGATGTAATTATGTTAAATTCCAACCTGACATTCAAAATAAACCCTGGTTTTTTAAATTTAAGTGCAACAGGAAAATTTGTAGTATAATATCTAGATTGAGATTCGGCCATTGCTCTTCTGCTGTCCATCTAAAGAAATTGAGGATTAAAGATTCATCAATCTGCGAGTGTGGCATGGATGAAGCTGATTTAAACCATATTTTCTTTTCTTGCCCCTTATATGATCATAATTCATTATTCAAGTCATTAGTACATTATAAATTCCCATTTCCCATCCATATAGATAACATTTTGAGTAATATTAACAAAAATACCATTGAAATATTAACATCTTTTATAAACTTAAATAATATAAAACTGTAAGTAGTTCTGTATAAATTGAATTAAATAGGTAGGTATGTAACATTCAGTTCACCTTGTGTTCATAATGTAAATATTGTATGTTTTGAATTCTGTAGATAGTATGTAGATAAAGATATTTTTCCTTTTGTTTCAGATGCAAAATTCAAAATTTCTCCGATTAAATTTATTTGTATTGAATCTCTTTTGACATGATGCTGGCAAAAATGTTCTAAACAATTGCCATAAAAAAAAAAAAAAAAAAAAAAAAAAAAAAAAAAAAGATAGCCAAAATCAGGTATTTATTTATACCTATTTTATTTAATTATCTATGTATGTAATCTATTTCCTTTTTAAACATTGCGTGGTTGTTGTTTTATTGTGAAATGGTAAATAATATTATTGGAACGGATGTGTATGGAAATGAATTTACAAACACTTTTTCAGGATTTTAATCCTAGGTAAGTTGAGTACAAGTAAGGCCAAAATTATTCATTAATCTTGGAGTTAACAAAATTACAAATAATGTCTGTATTGTCCTCAGCAAATTTGTAGTACACAGCTGCTTATTAATTTTTACGGCTCTGCTAGCATTAAAGCTAGATCATACCATATCATGGTCGTATTGGGCAGTGTTTGCGCCAATATGGGTGTGGAAGTTCCTAGTGGTCCTTGGAGCCACTGTGGGCACATATGTTTGGTGGCAATTCCCCCACTTTAGGTATGTTAACCCATTCATTTCTATTTTTTTATTCTGAATAAATATAGCATTACAGTACAATTTTACAAATCCAATACAAATGTTATTTGAATTTAGAATAAAATAAAATGTTTTTTGAACATATTTAATGTTTACCTAAGACTGAAGTTGCCACAACTATTTATCCTGGATTCGTAAAGATAACCTATTCTACTATTTATCTTTAATTGACTGACTATGTTGGATATTTACTAGAATCGAAGATTTTTAAATACTACACACTACAGACTCGTGGTCCATACTCTTGTTTGTTTTTTTTACATATAATATATTTAATAACTTTGAGATCATTCTCCAACTTATCAATATTCTTCCTGAAGAGAAGTTACCTAGTTTTAGTTAAAAATATTATATATCTTTAAACTAAAGCGAGTCCATAATTTATATATATATCTATATATTTTCTCCTTATATCTAGTTTGTTAGTATATATTACGTTATATAATTAGTATTTTCATTCAGTTTGTTGTTGAAAGGCCAGCCACAGATTCCGCCGATGCCCTTGATGTTTTAGAATTGAAGATTAGAGCACATTCATTGGAAAATCACTGTAGTTAGTGAGTATGAATGATATAGAATCGAACCCATATCCCTTGTATTAGTGCTGGATTACTGGTTGTTCCTATATAATGAAGTTCTGGATGATAAGATTGTACTGTATATCTATTTATGTTGCCTTTCTAATATATTAGTTAAAAATTAACCTTTGGTGTACCCACCAACATCCCAAAATGTTGAATTATTGTATTATGTTATTCTTGTCATCAAGAATAATTAAAGGAGTTATAAAAACATTACTTGGTAAATAATTTACACACAAAAACAATATTTCACAAGAATACAGCAGATTTTCAATTCATACACAATAAAATTAATTTTGCCAATATAACATTAGGTTGAAGAAAATTACCCCTAAGCCCAGAACACCATAACTGGAAGATTTAAACTTGCCTATAGTTGTAAGAAACTATTGATGTCAACAATAAAAAAAAGTGCAATTAGATGTAGCAGTGAAGATTACAGGGGACTTTACTTTAAGTGAAACCCACTTAACAGCAATCACCAGGAGACCTAAAAATCTTATTTAGAAAAGCCTTTGGTGCTACCTCCTGAGATGGTCCTGCAGATCCAAAGCCTTAAAGATATAACAAATTATGCAGTTGCACAATAATGTACAATCCAGCTTCACAAAAGTCTTAAAATTTATGAAGACTGCTTAAAAGTTTAAATGGGTCATGGAAATCTAATAACATAACTAATCCAATAGACAGATAAGATCTTTCATGAACCTAACAATCTTCAAGGATTCAGAACTGTTTGAAAAAAAAAACAAACAATATTACCACCACCAACCTAAGCTATTGGACCTCATACAACAATCCTCAAAATAAATTTCTAAGCAACAGAATCGCTGATACTTGAAATTAGCTCCCAAAAGATGTAGTTTTAGCCCAGACTGCAAATCAGTTCAAGAATTTTCCGTGCTTCGGAGGGCACGTTAAGGTGTCGGTCCCGGTTGTTATCTTAGGATGGCAATCGTTATAGCATGGTGGTAGGGCATTTTGCGAATGCCCGCCTGGCTAGCTAACACCCTCAAGTAGAAAATCTGTCGCCAAGCACCTAACGGAAAGAATTAACACAACAAATATCTTCTCAACCGCAAGAAGAAAAACCAATGGGAATAAATTATATAATGGGAAATAGCAGGATATTGGCAACTGTGAGTTGTTGTAACTGTCATGACATGATAGTAATGTTCCTCTTAAAAATATATTATATCTTTCTTCTTTACTCAGGAAATTAAATTGTCTGACATACATACTTTTCAGTGCACTGTAGCATGTGCAATCCGAATGACATTTTGTTGGAGGGGCTATTAGATTTATAATTCACTTATTAAGTTATTACTTTAAAGAATTTATATAATAATTTTAGTATAACTAATACAGAAATCTGAAAATATTTGAGTTCCACTTGATGTGCGAATGGCATAATAATATGAAATAAGTGTAATCATGTGACAGATGCATGGAGGCTAGGGAAGTGAGCTTAAGGAGGAATCATAGGAATTGCTGTCGGAATAAAGATCATATATTTTGAAGGTCATAAATAATATAGTGGTACATCAAATGTTAATCATACATTACACTATTATAATATTATATTTTTATAATTATATAAAATAAATTGACTTGCCAGCTTTCAATTGGGTTTAGATGCTACAAACAATAATGGTGTCATCATTATCAGCCGGAAGACGTCCACTGTGGAACATAGGAGTCCCCATAGAATGCCACAATGATGGGCTATTGGCCACTTGTATCTATCGGATTCCCACCACTCGCAATATTGTCGTACCACCAACTCTATGTCTTCCGATGTTATGTGGTAACCACTGGAGACACTTTCTTAAATTGAGATCCGCAGAACCTCTGCCAAGTGTGGGGATTATTGCAAATCACTCTATATAGGGGGAAACTATGTTCAGCAGTGGACAATCTGGCTGATACAGATAGTCTCATAAATTGATAGTTATTAAATAGATAATATGCAAGTTTTACTAATATATATCTTTAATATTTCAGGTTAGAGGGTGAAGCTTACATTCATTACAAAGCAATGTTGATAAGTCTTGCCATACATTTAATCCTACTTATGTTCGAACTCCTTGTTTGTGATCAACTCACAACTCAACGCCATTTATGGATACTGGTTTTTATACCACTGATATTTATTAGTATAGTATCAATTGCTATCTGTATATGGTCAGTAAAACATGACCGTAGCTATGAGGTATGTACTAGTTTAAAAATATAGCATAATTTATGAGCATATCTAATAGTATGTATACAATATGATAGAAAGTAGAAAATCTCTTGACTAATCATTTAGCTGTGACAAAAGTCGAGCTGTGATTTGAAAATCAATCTACAGCACGGCTAGTGACTTCCACATACACCATAGTCATATCGCACGCTTAATAATAAACCGGAATAAGTCAAAAATTCACTTTTTTGGGAAATCGCGTTCAAAGTTTTGAGTATCTACCTTGTTGAAAACATTTTGATGGTTTTCACGTGTTTTTAGTGTTATTTCTACTTTCTTGGTCTTAAATTAAAGCCAGATGTATAGCGAATATAGCTGACATAACAATATAATTATTTTATTTATATCAAATGAATAAATGAAGTTTATTTTCTACTGTTTCGACTTATGTCAGTTTAGTATAAAAATCAATTATCGAGTTTCAAAAAATGTGAAAACTAATATGTCATAATTCTGTACAGTATTAATAAATAATATAATCTTATCAGATGTATAATTTTTATTACACTTTAAAATTAAAATGGAAACAAAAATACAGAAATATTTTGCAATATACCTATAATTTGATAATGTAATATACATTTTAAAAGTCATTGTAACTGCTTTCTTAACCTAATCATATTATTATAATAATCAGTCGGTCGTATTAGAAACTTATAATAAATGTCTACTTTGAATTATTTGTCGTAGATTTTACCTATTCGTCTTAATCAGTCTCGTGAGTTGTGACGTCTCAAAATATTAATCAAAACTTATCAAAAAAGTTTAAGAATTGAGTTGTAAAAACATGCATAACATAAGATGAAATCAGCCCCTTTGCAATTAAGTCTGAGTCTTTATTTTATAAGCACTTATCTCGTGTTTTTGCGTATATGCTGCCTTCATGGTTATTTCTATGACTGATGTCATCTGCTTTGGTTTATTTCGCCTATTAAGTTGTCGTCGTTGTATGATATCTTTAAGTAAAATAATACTTTTATATCATTGCAGTTCACATTTTGGTTGCTTTCGTCTGTACAAACATTTAAGTCCTATGGATTTTAAAAAGATACACAGCAAACATATAAATTGTCATTATAAAATTATATTTATTCTGACCTGCACATTATCAGAATCAAAAATAATGTTCAATGGTTCTTGTGCGTCCTTACCAATTGCTCCAAGTATTTCCAAATGCACGTGCCTATTTCAATCAAGCTTCGCATCCGATTCCTTCCAAAAAATGATATTTAGAAATTCAAAAGCGCCTTTTTTATCTGTTTGAAACGACTCAGTTACTACCAACTAGCCTCTGAGGCCTATTGTCAGTCAGATAGATGCACCTACATACAAACAGTCTCTATACTTAGCAAACGTCCTGCAACAGTTACAAGCAAAACCCAATCCTACGTAAAGGATTCCAGACATTTTGTTAACTTGCTAGCAGATGTACGTATACTGCCGATGGAAATAATTATAAGTTTCGATGTGACATCACTTATCACAAATGTGTTCTTGAAAGAAGCTATAAAATTCATTGCTGACCTACTCCACGGAGCTGATATGCCCAATGACTACTCAGAGCTGAGTGAATGTTTTGTGTCAAACGGTTCTTTAGCGAATTAATTATAACATGCAAATGGAAGGAGCCACCTAGGCTCTCCTAAAGCGCCAGTTGTGGCCAATATTTATATGGAACATTTCAGAGGGAGATCATGAGGAGCGCTAGTGAAAAACCATGTTACTGGTGGCATTATGTGGATGATGTCTTCGATGGCCAAAGAAGAGTTGCCGTTATTTAACACCCATTTAATTTCATCACACTCAAAAATATAGGTAACGGTTAAAGAAAATCGTGATGGTAGTTTGTGTTTCCTAGATATACAGGTATATCATGAACCAGGCGGTATTTTTGTATCAGATTTTTTTTTCGATCAAGCTTTCATTCATCTCTACTCAGTATCTTGTACTCACGATGTTGGTCATATTTTTGCTAAGCCCATGTGCTTGCTCCAAAGTTGAATTTTTATAGGACAAACAAAGATGATACATACATTTTTTTAGATCGGAAGAAAGATATATTTATTTGCTCTTTAATAAACTTTTTATCAATTTGGGCATTTTTTTTTATAATTACCATTTTTACACGTTCTATAAAGTTATTGCTGTTTTTTGCTGTGTTCACCACACATCTCTTTCGAATCAAATTGGTCAAGGTAGCTATGAAAAAAAGTTTAAAGAATCTAATTTGTTAATTACCAATAATAAAATAATAGGCTAAATAATAGGTTGGGTTTTCGGACATACCTAATCTGCGTTTGTATTTTGATATATTGTTACGTAAACGTTTGGCTAACTTTTGTTTCCACTTTGAAGTACCGCTTACTAATTTTCGTGGTGGTATGATGACGCTGGCAACCTGAACTTTCTGAATGGTGATTTTGACGTGGCGGCCTTGATTTCTTCCATCGTGAGCTGGAGATCTTGTGTTTTTGTATGCTGTGTTGGACTTGATCGTTTGTTTCATTAAACAAACTCTTAAATACTTTATACGCAACATTAAATAAAAAGGTAAAACTTTCAATGAATTCAGACAAACTAACGTGGTTAACACTTATTTTAGAAAATAATACGGGATAACTCACGTGATTCAGTCAAACTGCTCCAACTATAGTTTCAACCACATGCTGTGGTCTTTTTCAAGGGGAACCCGCGTTGACGTTTCGCTTAGTAAACTTTTTTTATGCGGCTACTAAGCCCCACCGCCACGACAGGGCGGGAACCGTCGGGGGGCGCATAGCTAACCTAACCTAACCTAATCTGCTAAGCGAGACGTCAACGCCGGCTTCCGGAGCTTCCGTTGGAAAAGACCACCTATTGTGGTTAAAACTATAGTCGGAGCTATCTGACTGTTTCACGTGAGCTATCCCGTATTATTTACTAAAATAATTCAGAGAATATAACGTGAAAATGTATTATGGATACTGTACCCCGAGGAGTGTAAGATTGAAAGAAAGTAAACATAACTATTTCGTTTGCGTTAAAATTTTACTCAAAGATCATGATGCTAAAAACATAAAGGTGATAACAAAAATCTTAACGCAAACGTGATAGTACGGTTACTAATTTGTAAATTTACAGTCAGGGGTAATGCACACGTAAGTACGTAATCACGACGTTATTTATATTTCGGCTGGCTTAGAATTATTCGTAACAGTCCATTCAACATTATATCCTTCAGTACATCAAGCATTAACACTTATAACAAAAAGTTTTAGGCGATGCTGGTTCCTATTTTCAGGCGTCCTCTACAGGATTTAAACTATGGAACTAGTGATTTAATACTTTTATTAATCAGTATTTAAAATAAAATTAAAGGACATTTTGTGATAAACTGCAGCAATGGCTAGAGTACTTTTAGACTTTAGAATCATTTTAAATGTAAACCGAAATAAATACAAGTATTATATAAATGTAGCGATAGCTTTGGCAATAAAGTGATGTAAAATTAATTAATTCTCGAATAAAAGTAATAATCTAATGCTAAAACGCACTAATACGCAATTTTTCTTAACTATACAATTATAATTTAATAATAAACTGCAACAAGTCCAAATAGTACATACTGTATTGTAACACCGTTTTCAACTGAAGTGAAGTAAAACGAAAACATGACAGTCTATAAAAAAATGAAGTAAAATAGTTTCACCTGTGTTTGAAAATAAACCGAATTATTTTACCTTAATCCACTATAGTCACAAAACAACGCTACATTTCACACAACACGATTGCCGCATCACTGAATGATTCTTTATGGTATGGAATGACTTTTCGCGTGCTTTTGTAATAAAGAGAGGGGTGATCTAAAAATCGGCCATTATGGTTTGTTTAGCATGGCGGGATTTTACCGATAGATTCTTCAATCGGAGTTAGTTCGTTTTATTAACAAAAGTGGGAATCCTTAATTTTTGACTTATTCCGGTTTATTATTAAACGTGCGATATGTGTTATTAATACTTCCACTGGGTCCACTCCTACTGCCCATAATGCCTACAAGCATCTAGCCAATGTAAGTATGCCAGGGTTGGCACAAAATATATTTTTCAACCTTATATAGTTTTGTATGACATGGTGAATATTTAATTATTTTATTATGTTATTGAATGCTTATTGGCTGTGCCCCACTGCTGTACCTGTTTGTAATAGACTCTGAGACGGGGACAAAACATAATCTTTTGCTAAACAAACAGACACATTTTGTAGCAAAGTTTTTGGCTTCAGCTTCTAGGCCACCTTCTAATATCCAACTCGTAAGTCAAAGTCAAAATCATTCATTGAATTACGGCGTCTACAACGCTCTTGTGAAGGTCAATTGTGTAATGTAATATTGAATTATTATATATATATATATTGAAGAAAGTACAAAATTTCATATAACATTAGATATGTAAGTAATTTAATTGCTGATCCAACGTGGCTACTTTCAGTAGCAAAGTATTATAGAGTTAATAACAACAAATATTTAGAAAATCTTTGCTAGCAGAAATACATTTAAAAAATTAAAAAATATAGAGTGATGGGTCCACCTAATTTCCTGCTAAGCCCACGTGACGTCATAAACGCAGCATAGCCAAAAGGGGAAGTATGTTCGACACGCTTCGATTCTACACGAAGTATAATCAAGAGGTCTTGCTTGACCACAGAATACAATATCATGCGCTCGAAGAGTCGAGACTTCGCATCGTGCAGAATTTTCACTAGATACCTATATGCTATTTTTAAATGAAATGAAAGTTTATTTGTCAAAAAAAGATATGCCTATAAAATAAATCGGAAATAAGGTGTGGAGTTCCAGTGACATTGATAAAAAAAAAATTATTCAGGTGTTACTTACTTTGCTGAAATCCATATTTAATAATTTAAACTAATATAATAAAGAGGAAAAATTTGATTGTTTGTTTGTTTGCATTGAATAGGCTCTGAAACTACTGGACCGATTTAAAAATTCTTTCACAATTGTAATCCTACACTATCAAAATAGTTAGGTAGGGATTCGTATGAAAACTTCGATAATGTAACCCAAAGTGCGAACATAATACCGAAAAAATCGTTATATCGCGTACTCTGCGGAAATTATTGAAAATAGAGCAGTGATGTACCTACTATAACTTTATAGAAGACTTCAATATCTATAAAAAAAGTCCGCAATACTATAAGTCTATCTATTACAGTTATGTCACAATAACTGCTTTCTTATACTCATGTTTAAATTTATTATTTATGTTTTTTCTTTGAAATACACGTGCTTTGTCAAATACGCGGCCTCCTTCTGCGCCATTACCGCTTCGCAGAAGGAGGCCACCGCCTGCCACGAATTCTCCGCCGAGCATTTCGCCATTAGAACATCCTACATAATTCCTGATCAACATGGGCTATAGAATATTTTCAAAAAAGTTGTATATTTTTTTATTTTTTATTAAATACTCTTACTAAGTTGGGACGTTCCGCTATTTTATAAAATTATAAAATAAAGATAGCAGTCAACTCCCACTATGAGATATCACAAGTTTTATAATCGTGTTTTATATTCTTAACATGTTTATTTCAGTTGGAGTTATTTTGTGCTGTAAATATACTCCAGTTCATATTTCTGGCCTTAAAGCTGGATGAGTTCATCAACTGGTCATGGGAGGTGGTGTTCGTCCCGCTGTGGATACTGATGTGCCTCAGTTTAGTAGGTTAGTATTTATTTTCGAGTACTTAGTCATATATATATATATATTAAATATTTATGTATTGAATATATCATTATGTATAAGTACCTACTTTAATTGTTTAATATTATATAAATAAGTAATGTTGATTGGTACATCTATGCTTACTCGTCTTTTAATTATTGAGGATTTATATTATTATAATACTTTTAGCATATTTTAAACTTAAGCTCTTATTTTGCAATTCTTATTCATTTATTGTCAACTTAGCACAAATACTTAATTTTAAAACTAAATTAGCCCTCACGATACAGACATATAAACGTCTAGTGTGATGATTACAGGTAATCTTTAAACATGTATGTGCATTTGTTAAATAAAGAATTTTGTATTTGTATATCATATCAACAATGGATATAAAATTATATAAGTACAGAACCAGACATACCTATTATGTAGATATGTAGGTACATTATTTAGTATCCTGCATGTTTTAAGATTAGGTTCGCATGCCAGCCGTCCCGCGCTGTAATACACATCAAACACGTCACAATCACACGCAGAGGCATGAATACACTTGAGTCGTGAGACCTTCGAATAATTATATGTAGCTTTTGTATAATTACCGCTTTCATTTCGGACTCATCAAGTTCACAAATAACAAAACAAAATTGGGACCGTCAACTGTCAAATGTCAAATATCAATAATTATAAGTAGCTTTCATATAATTACCGCTTTCATTTCGGACTCATCGAGTTCACAAATAACAAAACAAAATTGGGACCGTCAACTGTCAAATGTCAAATATCAATAATTATATGTAGCTTTCATATACACTCGAGAGCAATGAATCCGGGTCACTTAAAGAATGTTAAAAATCTCGGAAACTAAAAATGATAGGTTAATGCAATAAATTGTATTTAATAGACAATGTAATACTCGATACACTCTGTGTCTTCCATCGTGCTTGTAGAGCATAAATTTTGATTCGTCGGAGAACATAACTTTTGACCAATCTTCAATACTCCAATTTACGTGGCTCTGGGCATATCTTAGTCTCGAAATACGATGCCCACGCTCCAGTTTAGGGCCGTTTGCAGGTCTAAGGGGTTTTAAGTTAGATTCAGCAAGCCGACGTCTTACTGTCCATGCACTTGGGTTACTTCCTCCGAGGCGTCGAAACTGATTGGTGAGTTCAGTTCCTGTGAGAAAGCGATTTCGAAGCATGGTGTTCACCATGTATCGGTCTTCTCGTGCTGTGGTACACCTGGTTCTGCCCGTTCCTGGTCTGCGTAGGTTAGAACCAGTTTCTTCGTAACGTCGGAGAACTCTTTGTACTGTTGACAGCGACACACCGACAGTCCTGGCTGTATCGCGCTGACTCCGGCCGGTTTCCAGCATTGTAAGTATTCTGGTGCATTCTTCAGGCGTAAGCGACATAATTTCAGCTTGAATAATGAATATAGAGCACTATCAACATGGTTTATGTACCCACATAAATGACAGATTACAAACAAAAGCAAAACCAAATGCTGTAATTTCGTAGTTCCATCTTCGAAAGTGGCCCTTTTTCAAATTTGATTTTTTTATGATATAACTTTACAATAACTAAGAAGTTTTAATACCTTCATTTAAGGAGTATTACATTGTCTATTAAATACAATTTATAGCATTAACCTAGCATTTTTAGTTTCCGAGATTTTTAGGATTCTTTAAGTGACCCGGATTCATTGCTCTCGAGTGTAATTACCGCTTTCATTTCGGACTCATCAAGTTCACAAATAACAAAACAAAATTGGGACCAGCAAATGTCAAATATCAATAATTATAAGTAGCTTTCATATAATTACCGCTTTCATTTCGGACTCATCGAGTTCACAAATAACAAAACAAAATTGGGACCGGCAACTGTCAAATGTCAAATATCGATAATTATATGTAGCTTTCATATAAATACCGCTTTCATTTCGGACTCATCAAGTTCACAAATAACAAAACAAAATTGGGACCGGAAACTGTCAAATGTCAATGTAGGGCTAGCATAGCTTACACCATTTACAATTAGAACTTTGTCATAAGACGTTCGACATTTGGCATACGCTGGCTACGCTGGCGCCATAAGTAAAAAGTTTCTACCGGCTAACCGTATTGCATTGATCAAGTAATTCATTTGGCGCATTGAAATGATCTCACGAGAAAGGTCGCGTCTAGATATTTTCACTGCCCGCTGTTGCCATAGAAGTGCTTGCATGGTGTTATGCTACAATAAGTAAGCTTGTATTAGGTGTTAATTATTTGCTGGGCTTTTCATTATAAAGGTTTGTCTGTTTTCACATAAAAAGTTTATCAGTAGATTGGAAAAACTTTATTGAATAAAGTATTGAATATTTAAAAAGTATATATCTACATAAGATATATCTACATTGCGGTGAAAGAAGAAAAAATGAATTAAAATTAAATTTTTGTTTCAGTCGGTATTTGTAGTTGGTCATAACTAAAATGTCTGAGTCGAACAAGACTTAAAAAATCTGTTTGCTAATAAAATAACACACATACAAGAATATTTTTTTCTGGCGGTATGCATTTATTCCCAAAAAATTCCAAACTCTCTACAAGTATTTGGGTAATCGGAAGGTAATTGTAGCCTCACAGGTGCTCCTAAAAAATAAATGAAATATGTATGTCTTAGGTGTGACAGCTGTTAAAGTGACAGATGTCCTATTTACACGACTGCCCAAAAAAGGAGAGTTATGTTTTCAGGGTTCATGTATGTATGTTTGTGAGTTTCTTGATTCCATCATAACTTCTTAACGGTTCAACCGATTTAATTATATAATATATCATTAGATTCGTCTTAATAGTCCAGGTGACACTGGGTACATAAAAAAGTAAAAAAGCAAATTGACGGATGTTAGACGCAATATTTTTCAAAAAAAATATTTTTTTTTTCTCCCAAACCCATCGAGTGGGGTATCAAAATGAAGGGCTTTAAGAAACGATTCTATAAATATATAAAATTTACAGTTTTAATTTGAATGGAAGGATAAAACGCATAACGAAAATAAATAATATGCAGTCGGGTTTTTTAATTTTTAATTATTTTAAATTCTTATTTGGACTACAAATGACTTACAAATTACCTAGGAGTATGTCATATGTGTGACAAAGCGACACTTAATGTCGTATATGTCTCAAATTTTAAAAATACGACATCAACTTTCACTTTTTTTTCAACTGTCGGACCTAACACCTATTTCTAGGTTATTTTAATGTCATTTGTAGCACAAATATTACATTACCACTGATAAATATAATAATAAAAAACACTTCGTCTATAAGACCTATTTCTACGAATGTAGCACAAAAAAATAATACGAAAAATTAAACTGACAATTACCTTCATTCAATATGTTCTCAGATTGTAAATGTTCCGAAGTGCATTTTGATATATATTGCGTTCACATTGCATAAAACTATCCAGAGTAGTCATGCAAGTGTAAGTTTCCAAAATAATGTTATTTACTAACTTATGAAAGTTATTCCCGAAATTTTCATCTACATTCTACACTAATATTATAAAGTGGAAAGATTTGTATTTTTGTATGCAACGAAAAAACTTAAAATCTACTGGGCCGATTTCGATGAAATTTGGTATGGAAATAGTTTCAGACCCGGGGAAGGACATAGGACATTTTTTATCCAACTGCGCCCAAAGAGGTTAATGGTTTTGCGCGATAACAGACATACGCGCGGGCGGGGCCGCGGCCGGAAATCTAGTATCCTATAAGTATACTATAAGTATGACTTATGAAACTATTTGAGGGCCACACGGACCGGTTGCGTTCTCCCACACACCTCACGTCACGCCGCGTCCCTCTGTCGCGATACTTCTTTTCTGTCAAGAATATTATGACTATATATATACTTACCCATTTTTGCGACTAAAATCCCTACCAGTCATATGATAATAGTCCAAACCGTTGAATCACCATCGTTTTTTTTTAATTTGATTGTAACGTAACAAGCCCAAGGCCCACCTGATGTTAAGTGGATTAACCTCTGCCTATAACACATGCATTTTGTCATGTGACGTATTGCACTGCGCCCGAGACATACAGTTGTTAAGTCTCATGTGCCTATAATTTTTCTGGCTCTCAAGCACTGCTGTCGGAACACGCTATTAAGTGCTTCTGATTTTCTACTTGAGGGTGGTAGCTAGCTAGGCGGGCATTCGCAAAAGGCAGTGAAGTTCAAGCCGGCGGCGGTGGGAATCGAATCAGGGACCTGCGGCACGGCAGTCCATTGCAATAACCCCTCGGCCATCATTGCAAAACCATTCGTTGTGGCTAAACTAAACATTATAAGTTGAACATACCTTTATTTCAAATCCGCGTGAAAATAAAGCAACGCGATACTAAACCTGGTCGTATTTCTAATTTCAGGGGTACTATACAGTATAATATTCGCAGGAATATTACTTCGGACTCCTGAGGTCAACATACAACAGAGGCGGACCAGTTTTAACTCGGCGCTCGCTTACACATTCACTGTCGTGCCCATACTGGTGTTTCAGGTATGCTGACCTTTTTGCTTATGAAAATAATCTCCAGATCAATTCAATCAAGAAAAGTAGCAACAAAAAAAATCGGCCGATTGCGAGTCAGACTGGTGCTCGAAAATCTCACCTGATGGTAAGTGATGTGGTCGAAGGTGTTAACAGGCTTAACCTAGAATTACTGCCTCTCAAGGACAGCTGCCGGCACACACCGTTAGTTGCTAGGTGACAGATTTTCTACTTTAGGGTGGTCGCTAGCCAGGCGGGCATTCGTAAAATGCCCAACACCATGCGGTGAAGATTCGAACCATGGACTTGCTGCGCGGCAGTCCATAGCCAAAAACACTGAGCTATCACTGCTTCAACTATACTGTAACTTTTTTTTGTTTTCATGTGCGCGAGTCCGTCTCGCACTTGCCCCATATTTAGTTTTTGTTGTAGCAGTGGCAACATAAATACATTATCTGTGAAAATTTCAACTGTCTATCACGGTTCATAAGATACAGCCTGGTGACAGATAGACAGTGGAGTCTTAGTAATAGGGTCCCGTTTTTACCCTTTGGTAGTATTGGTACAGAACCCTGAAAACATTTAAGTCAATTTAGCTTTGATATTTATTTTACATGCAGTATAGGCGCTCTTCTACAGAAAAAATATTAAAGCAGAAAAAAAAAAAAATTGTACGGGCAGGTCTCGTTTTTAGGGTTCTGCACCCAAAAGGTAAAAACGGGACCCTATTACTGAGACTTCGCTGTCCGTCCGTCCGTCTGTCACCAGGTGGTCTACTCCCAAAAACGAAGTTCGAAGTTTCGTTTGACGGATCGCACATTTTCTTACCACGAAACACTTTCGGATCCGAACTTCGATCCGTACTTCGTGAATTGACATATTGCCCGTATATGACCCTACTCCCAAATGTTATTTGACATTTATTACTTCGTATTTAGACAGTAAGTTGATTATGGATGAATGATAATCTCATGATAGATACGCCCTACTGTTACGTCTGTCAGAGTCATCACTGCTTCAAAATATATATATTTATAATATGTATAATGGTGATGCGCTTGGTGGTGGAAGAAAAAGTTATGGAACATGAATGTACAAATACCTTTGTATACAAGAGTCGCCGTTACAATAAATAAGAAATCATTCTTGAGTTTTCAAGAATACGTTTACTTAATTTAGGAACGCGTTACATGGTTGTTCATAAAATGCAGCGTGAGAAATAGGTACTTACGTCAAAAAGAAGAGCCCCAAAAAATAGGTCTGCTATTTGCGAAAATAAAAACATTCTGACGAACGGTGTATTGAACCTATAGGCTTATCTACTAATGTAAGTCCATGGTTGCATTCTAGTTGTCATATTCGAAGTAGAATTTACGAAAGAGTTTATAGTGTTAGGCATCATTCAATTAGGTTCTTTGTTTGTCGACGACACAACCATCACTCTGAAAAATACTTGTTTACTAAGAAAACAAACTGAAGAATACATTAAATTCCACATACACATTCATGAATAAATAATTTATTAATTATCGAAACATTCTTCTTCACAAATTCTTTTTGGTTATTAGTTTTTGATTTATTCATCATATCTACCATAAAGAACCTGCCAAAGATTTCAATATCACTCCACTATAATATTTGTCTATAACTCCGAAACGAAGATCGTCCGTACAAGTCGCATCCGAAGTTATTTGGTAGTAGGGTACAAGTTCGATGTTCGTTGTTACTTCGATCCGAAACGAAGCTTCCAACTTCGTTTTTGGGAGTAGACCTCCTGGCTGTATCTCAAGAACGGTGATAGCTAGACAGTTGAAATTTTCACAGATGATGTATTTCTGTTGCCGCTATAACAACAAATACAAAAAGTTAGCCAAGTGCGAGTCGGACTCGCGCACGTTAAAACAATAAAAGGTTAAAATATGAAGTCTAATGCTGTTAGCTAATGGTACAGAACCTTTCGTGCGCGAGTCTGATTCGCACTTGGCCGATTTTTTTTTATTTTTTATTTATTTTTTTATTGCTGATAGGTAAGCCTTTGACCACAATCTCACCTGATGGTAAGTGATGATGTGGTCGAAGGTGTTAACAGGCTTTACCTAGAATGACTGGCTCTCAAGGACAGCTGCCGGAACACACCGTTAGGTGCTTGGCGACAGATTTTCTACTTGAGGGTGGTCGCTAGCCAGGCGGGTATTCGCAAAAATGCCCTTCCACCATGCGGTGAAGCTCAAGCCCGCGGCGGGATTCGAACCATGGACCTGCTGCATGGCAGTCCATACCCAAAGCCACTGAGCTGTCACTGCTTCTTTTAAACTACGTCTTAGTGTAGTTGTAATATATGCTAATGATACATACAGTAATACTAAACAATTTAAAATATGGTCGATTGGGTAGGAGATATGGAAATCAGGTGCGCCTTTATAAGTGAAAACGTCTTTATCCGTGGAGTGTGGGACTAAAATTGCGTCTCCCCATATCTTTTAAAAAATACCAGTAGTTGGGTATCAGCGCCTTTTGAAAAACTGCCATCTTATATTGAGTATCCCAAGACGTCTGCCAAGCGTGTGATTAAGGCTAGAGTACTCATGGCGCTTTCCATAAAGAATCCCAACTACGTTTCTATAAACGCAGTTCCTTTTATTTTAAATGTTACTATGATGCACTCTATGATATGACTATTTTTGTACGTCTCCATATCTTTTGTGGGAGGTGAAGGAAAAAATACCAGAAGTTGGATATCAGCGCCTTTTAAAAACTGCCATCTTATACTGAGTACTCCAAGACGTCTGTCAAGCGTGTGATTAAGGCTAGAGTACTCATGGCGCTTTCCATAAAGAATCCCAACTACGTTTTTATAAACGCAGTTTCGTCTTATTTTAAATGTTACTATGATGCACTCTATGATATGACTATTTTTGTACGTCTCCATATCTTTTGTGGGAGGTGAAGGAAAATATACCAGAAGTTGGGTATCAGCGCCTTTTAAAAACTGTTATCTTATACTGAGTACTCCAAGACGTCTGCCAAGCGTGTGATTAAGACTAGAGTACTCATGGCGCTTTCCATAAAGAATCCCAACTACGTTTCTATAAACGCAGTTTCGTCTTATTTTAAATGTTACTATGATGTACCTCTCTATGATATGACTATTTTTATACGTCTCCATATCTTTTGTGGGAGGTGAAGGAAAAAATACCAGAAGTTCTTAGGTTGCAGTTTTTCAAAAGGATATCAGCGCCTTTTGAAAAACTGCCATCTTATACTGAGTACCCCAAGACGTCTGCCAAGCGTGTAAATAAGGCTAGAGTACTCATGGAGCTTTCCATAAAGAATCCTAACTACGTTTCTATAAACGTTGTTTCGTCATATTTTAAATACTCAGTGTTCGAACTCGGTGAAACTTTGTATGTATGTCCTTGAGCCTCATATCTATCGAGCTTCTGGTTAGTCAGATTTCCTTGAAATTATGTATTTTCAAAAATTATTCGAAAAATCGTTTTGTATGGGAATTGTTATTATGACATTTAGGGATAAAATAAATAATAAATCAAAAAATGCGAATCCTAAGCATAGATATTAGGCTCAGGGATGTGCATACATCATTTAATCTAGTACACTAGGGAGACACTTGGTATTTAAAATATGACAATTCTACGTGTGTATGGAAAGCGTGCACTCTACTTTTAAGGCCTTTCTTTCAACGATGGATATCTTTCGGCATGATGATGTGATATTGTGATATACGCGTATAAGTTGACAGAAACAATATCCGGGTGAGAGCGTGGTTAGCTCTCCGTTGCCTTTGTTGGGATGCTTGTGATATAGATTGATTAACGCATATCTATGGCAGTTGTGTTGTTTGACTCCATCAATACTATAATATAATTATGTAGGTCTGCACACTGTTTGAAGATTGCACGGGGGATCTTTTCTATTCTGTATTAATTTCACCTAGATATGTATAATAATTTACAGAGTTTTCATTAGGTTAATATTTTGTATAGTTTCGAAAGATAAATCGTTATATTTTGACATTAGGAACAGTTTTTCTGGTTCTTCATATTTTTTTACAATCTATAGCCGCTAGGAACTACTCTTTGCGCCGGAACAAAACGTCTTACTTTTAATATATAAAATTCTCGTGTCACAGTATTTGTAACAAAATTCCTCCGTAACGGCTTAACCGATTCCTATGAAAATTTGTGTGTCTATTCAGTAGGTCGGAGGACGTAAGCTATTTTTTAAATAGGTATATTACACTTTTTCCTATATTATGGCAAAACAACGTTTGTCGAGTCAGCTAGTATATTATAATAATGTATTGTAAAAGTCGTGGGTTTTGTTTATAGACTTCATTATGAATTATCTATGGTAATATATATTAGAAAGATGGTAATGAGACGCGTGTCTAATACAAGCAAGACCTCAACATAAGTTCATGCAAGTAGTGGCATGTAGTTCATTTGGCAATATTTCCCCTTACGCTTATTTAACCTAATCCATTGGGAGTTGATGGAACAATACATGACAGGAAATTGGGGAACTGGGTAATATTGATCATCATTATTCATTGTTTCAGGTGCTCTTAACCAACAAATTGGACGACGGGCTCACTTTCAAATACATAGTTGTCGTGAGTCCGCTGTTCGTCAGCTATGCCACGCTCATTATTATGTCGTTCAGCTCCAAAGGAGGAAATAAATGTAAGTTTATTTTATAACAATGATAAAACGTAAATTTCTAATAAATTTATTAGTTATGTTTTTTTTTAATGTTATTATGATGGGACTAGCTCGAGGCCCACCTGATGCTTAGCGGACTGACGTCTGCCTAAAACAGATGCATTTCGTCACAAGTCACGAATGCACTGCGCCCGTCATCTTGAGACATAGTTGTTAAGTTTCATGTGCCTGTAATTTCAATGGCTCTCAAGGAATTGGTTAGGTTAGGTGCTTAGCGACAGATTTTTATACTTGAGGGTGGTCGCTAGCCAGGCGCGCATTCGCATAATGCCCTTCCACCATGCGGTGAAGCTCAAGCTCGTGGCGGGATTCGAAGCATGGACCTGCTGCGCGGCAGTCCATAGCCAATGCCACTGAGCCATCACTGCTTCAAAATACTGATACAGATGCGTGTGTCCTTGCAATGTATCAATAGATTCGTAATAAAATCATAATCATTATATTAATATTCCGCTACGGAATCCATAACGGTCGCTCGTTCCATTGTGACACATCGATTTAACCAAATAATCTAAAGAGATACTACATCAGGTATGTAGAGACGAAATTGTATATTTATACATATATAAATGTATAATACATGATTATGTATTCTGAGAAACCTGTTCTGTCGGGGACAGTGAAATCTTACTCATGTGAAAACGCATTGTTTCAGGGTGGTTCGGGATAAGAAAGGACTTCTGCCATTTCCTTCTGTCAGTGTTTCCATTACTCCAAGAGTATGCCAACATTGCATATAACAACAATGTAAATCGAGGCGCCAACGTCGTCCCAACCGAACCACCGGTCAACCAGGAACCCTACAGAGACGAAGACACAACCAAAAAGGTCAAAGAAAACAAGAAATCACAGAAAAATCAAAAGAAAAACGAAACTATGAAACCAGTTGTGCCTATAACGAGTATTGATATGCCAGATTGAATCTTATGGCGTCATGACAAATGCTGGAATTGTGTGTTCACTTTTAGATATCAATGTAAATGGGCTTCTAAAATATTGTAAAGGAGCAATATTTTATATTGTTATGTTTGTTTATAGTTTGTTTTGATGTTGCTTGTAGCTCGTTGGTATTGCAAGGAGTAGGGTATTACTATTAGTACTTAGTAGATATTATAATAATTTATTAAACGTCCTAAATTAAAGTATTGGGACATTTTGGGAATGTTAACCTGGCCAGCAACCAATTCATCAAGCAGAAAATCTGTCACCAAGCACTACTAACTAACGATTTGTCTCGGCAGCAGTACGACTCATTTCTTATTCAAAGTCTACTCTGCTAACGTTTTTTTGTCATGATTGATTGTAGTCTCAATCGATGGAAATCGACGACTCGGTAGACGATGTTAGTACCTACATGCCTGTTTAGGATACCTCCTAGGCAGGCATTATATTCCTCCAAGATTATAAATATCGGGAAAAAAAAGCTGGCAGTGTGTTCTATAAATCAGCCATATAACTAATTAATGTCAAGGGAAATAGCTTCGTGCGTATGTTTGGAATGTCGATCATACTGGGAAACTTCTTGCGGCATCCGTGCATGGTTGATATCAGCACCATGGATGCCTCTTGTTGCCCGATGGAAGCAAGGTTGTGTAGGAGTGGTCTACACAACCTTGCTTCCATCGGGCAACAAGAGGCATCCATGGTGCTGATATCAACCATGCACGGATGAACTCCGAAATGATTACGCGTACATTTTCCGAAATGAAGCATGTAAAAGACCGATATGATGGCAACTTTTTGCCGGTGTTTAGAGCTTTAACGTCTTACTGTATTAATTGATCGGATGAACATTCATCGAGGACAACTCTTAGCGATACATAAGAGTGGAATAAGCCAACGGGAAAACCATACGATGGAAGCAGGACTGTCGTGCCAGACAATATTAAAGGTCTTGGATATGTCGAGAGAGACTGATTTCCGCTTTCAATGGCCTTGTTCAAGATTGTTGTATGGCATACGCGAGAAAAAAAACTGTATGTAGGTACGGGTTTTGCATCGGTCACTCAGGATATCGTTTGCTTCCAGGCATGCCGGGTGTCTGTATTATTCAATACACAGTTTATAGGTACTTTTGGCAAAGTATAGACATAGCAAAATTATGAGACGCCATCGATAAAGGTGTATAGTTTCTATTTTTGGGAAAATAAAGCTTGCGCTGTTACTAGTTACCGTTTTTTGCCTTGATGGAAATTTAACATAGACCAGAACAATAATTCTATTTAATGAGTAGTATACCTACTTAGGTATTTAGTTTGTATAATGTGCACGGGTAGGACCATGAGATCGCGTCCATGTAATATTGTTCTCAAAGCCTTGCATGAGGGCGAGTACAATTTCTTTCGATATTCAAAATACGTCCCTGAAGCACTCTTCCGAAAGTCCGATAGGTAAGGTGGTTAGCATTTGTCAACCTTCCCTGGGGCATTTACACAGCAGCGCTCTTTTTTCTATTCTTATTATTCTTATTCTATTTGGGGCCGATATGTCCTGGACTGACGTCTCGCTTGGGGTGTTTTGTGCTTTTCCCCCGCCAGCTTCTACACAAGCCATCCCAACTCCTAGATATAGCGGAGAAGGTCGCTAGGGCCTCTGGCATAGCAGCTCCAGTGTCGATGGTGATGATGGTGGTGAGGACGTCGTCGATGAAATTGACTCTTGTAGTCGGTTGTAATTCTTATTTGTTCCGTGGCTTCGCAGTGTAATAGTACATGCTCCACGGTCTCATCTTTTGGCATACAGCCTCTACATAGAGGACTGTCTGTTGCTCTAGTTTTGTGCAGAAAGTAATTCAGGTTACAATGACCTGTAATAAGGCCTGTTACAATGCGTAGTTCCTCACGCTTTCGTTTCAGTAGGTTGTTGGTCAGCTTCTTGTTTAGACTTGGGAACATGGCATTTGTTTGTTTACAATCCTCTGTCTTATTCCACAGGTTTTGTTGTTCTCTCTCGGTGTGATGACGTAGTAGTTCCCGTATTTCCATTGCTGATGGCTTGCAAAGGTTCTTTACGTCATCAGATACCTGTTTTTTTGCTCCTTTCTTTGCCAGAGTATCTGCCATTGTGTTGCCCGGACATGCACTATGTCCCTTTCTCCATGTTATTACACTATTTAGTTTTTTGACAGCCTTTGTAAGGCAGCATGGCACTTAGCTATGACTCTAGATCTGGTTACTGGTCGTCTGAGTACAAAGAAGGAGCTTACCATCACGCTTGCTTTCAAAACTGGGTGTTATGTCTAGATGTGATATTGCCCTCGCAGCTAGCAGTAATCCCATTGGCTCTGCTTGCATTACTGTGGTAGTCTTATTCAGCCCTTTTGAGTCTGAGATTCCAAATTCCGGTGAGTAGTAACCACAACCTTCACCAGTCTTGTTTTTTGCGCCATCTGTATAGATATTGTATGCCGGCACTAGATCTGCCATCAGGGCACTGTTTTCAGTATCTAGTTTGTAGTTCTTATTGTCAAGGTGAGTATTGGCCACTTGGTCAGTTCCTTGCTTTGATTCGGGGATTATTTTAGTGGCCTTGTCTAGTATTCGACAATGGTTTGTGTTTTGTCCCGTGCCTATCCACTGGTTTGTTGACTTTATCTTTAGTGCTGCCGCCATCGCTTCTTGCTGTATATGAAGATGCAGTGGCGTCAGGCCCAGGAAGACATCAAGAGCAGCTGGTGTTGATTTTATACAGCCGCTGATCAAAGAGCAAGCCAATCTTTGGGTTTTCTGCAGTTTTTTTATTGTAGTCACCAGACTTGTTCGTGGCCACCACACTACGCAGCCGTAGGTGAGGACAGGTCGTACAGTGACTGTGTAGATCCATTGACAGAGCTTCGGTTTAAGACCCCAGTCTTTCTCTACTGCTCTTTTACTTTGCATCAAGATTTTTGTAGCTTTTGTTATGATGTGTTCAAGGTGTTTTCCCCACAAAAGCTTGCTGTCAAGCCAAATGCCTAGATATTTAACCTCCTTACTTAGGGTCAATTTTGTTCCAAACAGCGTAGGTAGGTTAAAATTTGCTATCGTTGTTTTTCGTGTAAACATGACTATTTCTGTTTTCTGTGGGTTCACAGATAGACTGTGGCGTTGACTATGTGACCATTCCTCGACTGTGTGAAGAGCCTTCTGCATTTTTTCGCAGAGGGTCGCCTCAAACAGTCCAGAGACCATTATAACTAGGTCATCTGCGTATCCTATAGTGACCATGCCATTCTTGTTCAGGAGTTGAACTCCTTTTTTCTATATTAAAAGGAGCCCAAAAGTTCATTTCATCTAACTTTTGGCATTTTTCATATCTTAGAGGAGGTGAAACAGGCTTGTCAACACAGAAGTGAATGCCAACATTCACAATTTTCGACGTTATCATCACATCAGGTGAAAGCTGTCAAAAACCTATGAGCCTATCAGCAATAAATAAATATTTGATGACTACATAATGATTGCAATAATATCATATTATTCATTCCACAAAACAGAATATAAAGAAAACTTAATACATACCACGAAGTTCGTCATTCATTTGTATTCAAATATTTGTTTCGGGCGAGTGCATATGCCAGCTTCAATACAAAAATGCTCGAACGCCTTTGTAAATGTGAATAATAAAATTTATATATAATCACTAATGAAGATATTAAGTAGAAATGAAAAACGAAAATTCACAAATTATTTCATGTATTTAAATTTATATATAGTAAAAAGCACAAGAAGAAGTCACAGAAAAATATCTCGACATTAATCAAACTGAATTTGTCTGATTTTTGCCGAAATAGTTTTCTGTTTTATCATAGCCGTAATTAAATAGCCGTAATTGTTGTGATAGCTTTAAATGAATTTATTTTTTTCAAAGATTATTTGTGGGTAGAGGACTAACAACCTTTTTTTTTTGTATTTTTTATTTGTGGCTAGAGGGCTTACCTAGAGGTAACTACTCACCGTCGCGCATGTTTTAGGCGCGCCGCGTATTTGTGCGAGAGTAAGGCACCCCGAACCGCCAGCATCCGTCCCCGTCTGACGGCCGAAGAATTACTAAAGCTGATAGGGACAAAGCATCGCGGCTCTGACTAAAATGGGCGGCACATGCGTGAATTTGAGTATTTCCTTCGTATAATAAAAACAAATAACTATTTGAAAAATAATAACAAATACTTTTAAAAGTATCCTAAAAAACATTAAATAATATTTAAATAAAACACTTAAAAAAGCATAAAATTATATATCTAGTGACAATTCCGCCTAATTTTCCTGTTATCTACGTGACGTCATAAACATCACGCAGCCTAACCGGAAGAATACCCGACTAGTTTCGCTTCTAAACGAAGCATCTTCAGGAGGTCTTGACTTACCGAGCGCACGATCGAGAGCACGTCTCGATCGTGCGCTCGGTAAGTCAAGACCTCCTGAAGATGCTTCGTTTATCGCTGCCTCGGTGCAGGCTTAAAACATTCCTTACGTGCTACTTCAATTTGCCCTGAGAGCTGTAGGTACTGGATCGACCCTCTAGATAACTGCTGGTTCGATTAAGTTAAATCTTGTTCTCTCTGGGTGTACGTTGTACGTGCTGCAACGAGCGGGACATGAACGTCCCGCGTTATCTATACTTATAATATATATAATAATTGAGTTTCTCGGTCTTGGAGAAAGGGAATATCTGTCCGGAAATACAGAAGATTGCAGGTTCCTCATAGTGGCAGTACGAGGCAGAAAATTCCATAAGAATTGCGCGGACTTTCAGGCGTCGACATGAAATTGGTCGAAGATCATGGTCTGTCGAGAAATACGATGGCAAAATTCAGTTTTAGGAATTAATACGATCAGTTTCTCGGAACACTCCGTGATAGATGAGGTAAAAGATGCAGAGTGATGTAACATCTCATCGCAGTGCCAAAGGGACCAGACGATCGTATAGAGCTTGATCGGCGACAATTCGAGTCGCTCTGAGTCGAGTATTTTAAGTTTTTAAGACTACAGCTTAATTAATGTTAATTTTTCCAATATGTGAATTGGCAAAAACTATAAGGTTTGTGAGCGTTTCTACAGTGAAAACCCGCTCTTGCATACCTCAGGCTTTCCGAACAAACTAGTGCTAAATGGATTCTATTCCATTATAAGTAATTATACTTATATTTATTAAAATATAGAATAATATATAATAGTGAACATATTGTTATATGCCAGTTGATTTTATAAGGTACAGCTGTTTATATTTTGTTGTTGATGATGCTGATTTCCCCAATTATTTAACTGGTGATGAAAGTTGAAGCAAAAACTTACTCGACTTTTAACCGAAGTTCTTTATTTTAATAAGGTGTTAAAAATATTATGTTAATACTATTATTTTAAATTCTTAATAAAGTTAACAACTACTAAAAATTACAAATATCTTAACGGGTCTCATAAAAATATATGAGATTGAACTAAGTTTTATTCGAGTTCATATTTTAAAATTGAGGTTATAATATACGAGAGTGTTGCAATTATCAACTAAATATAGCTGCTAGCCCTCGCACTAGTCACGGCGTTTAGTGCGCGTCTAGTAGCCCTCGAAGCTGCCTTCCTTGAGAAACATCTTTACTGCTCGAACACCGGTGGGATATTACGACTAAAGACCGTGATTGCTAGCCGGTATATTTAGTTAATAGATAGAACAATTTTTGATAACATATTCAACTTAATTTTATCTCGAGCCTAAGAAGTATATTGAGTGTTCTGCGAGGAAAAAATCCACCAATAAGATAGCTTCGGCCTAGCCTTTCTGAGCGCACCGATCTGAATGGTGGGGTTTATTCCTCGCACATCTTCTGGATATGCATCCTAATTGTATTACCTACCCATCTTAGTAAACACTTATCAACACTGAAACGCTTAAGACACTTTTTCTGAATGTATGTTAAACATTATATTTACTAAATATATAATAAATAGATTCAGGGGTTACTTTGCCGACGTCCATATTTAATAATAACAAATAAATTAAGAAAAAAACAAAATAATATTTTAGATAAACGCTTAAAATCTATGTCTAGTGACTATTCCGGCTAATTTTCCTTTTAAGCAGATGTGACGCTACAAAAGCAAAACAGGGAAATTTTTGACGCTACACGAAGTTCCGATTCTACACGAAGGATCCTCAGGAGGTCTTGATTCTACGAGCGCACGATCGAGAAAAATAAAAGAAAAATCGTCGGCTTAACTGGAAAATTAGGCAAAATTGTGACAAGATATATTTATTAAGTGTTTTTCTAAAATATTAATTTGATGTTTTCCAAAAATATTTGTTAATATTATTAATTAAATATTATATGAATAATGGATAGATTCAGGCGTTTCTTTGCGGAAATCCATATTTAAATATAACAAATACTTTTAAAAGTGTCCTAAAAAATATTAAATAATATTTAAATAAGACACTTAAAAAAGCAAATTATATATCTAGTGACAATTCCGCCTAATTTTCCTGTTATCTACGTGATGTCACAAACATCACGCAGCCTAACCGGAAGAATACCCGACTAGTTTCGCTTCTAAACGAAGCATCTTCGGGAGGTCTTGACTTACCGAGCGCACGATCGAGACTGACTGATATATAATTTTATGCTTTTTTAAGTGTTTTATTTAAATATTATTTAATATTTTTTAGGATACTTTTAAAAGTATTTGTTATTATTATATGAATAATTATTATGATATTAATAATACATTTCCAATGACTTATAAATCTGTTCGTCAAATAATTGGGTAATTTCACATGTTGTTAATTACAATTACCTTTTAGTTGATAAAAAAAATATACGTTAAATATTAATCAGCTCCTTCGCATTGGGTTTGTTTGCTGGTGCTAATATAATATGAGACTTAAATTCCATTGCAATAATACTTATTTTTGCATAAATTTAAAGTGTTAAATGGTGTTGTTTATGAATAATATTGGAATAATCCATATCGATCGCGATATCGCGGAATAAGTTCTAGATATATATGTAATTATATATAAAAAAATTCAAAATATTTTCATAATGTTAAAAATATTATTTAAGAAAGTTGCGCAAGATACTCCGATGAGGAGCGTAGTATGACAAATAAAATACCGACAGAATCGGTACTTACATCGGTATTCTGTGCCGTTACTATTTTAGAAGTGGTATTTAGAGGTCTGTCAATCACACATGCGTAGGTATTTAGAAAACTATAGAAAATATATAAATTCTAGACTGACAACATATACGTTACAGATGAAAAAAACAACTGAGAAACAAAACTATACATAAATATTACTCGTGTGTGCACAATTAGAAGTTACGATGAGAGAATGCAAAAATTTCACCTCAAGCACTGATTTTCTGTCTAACCTAATTTCAGAGTAAACTTATGTAGGTAGGTGGAATGTGAGTATTTCCAGTTGTATGATAGTTTCAATAGACACAACTCGCACTGCTTGCAGTTATCTTACTTTAAATTAAAGTTATGTGAAATTTCTAATGTAACTAATACTTTTTGTGATCTTACAGTGCGGCCGCTGAGAGGAATGCCTTTGAATATTCATAATATCTGTATTGATTTCCCAGTTCAAAGTAACATTAGACAGTTTGATTACCTAAAATTGTGTCTATCGGGCATTTAAATGTATAATAATATTTCTTATTGTATATTTTACTCCATTTACAAGCCACAACGGCAATACGAATACGTACTGTCAAACGCATTCTTTCGGCGGCCGGAGTATAGTGAAAAAATACAAAACAAACTTGTCAATAGGTGCATTCAATGTTTATATTTATGTACAAAACAAAGCATATTATTCACAGGGTCTCACTCGGTTTTAAAACGGTTCTGAAACTTCATAAGTGTACAATTTCTGAGTTTCTTGATTACCCAAACATTGTTTGAAAATAACTTGAAAAACTAGTTACCTTACTGTTAGTGAGTCGTTCGTATCGGCTATGGCTGTCACGCTATCTCGGAAACTAGATAGGTATCAGTAATGGTAAAAAATAGACTTTTTCACGAATCGGCCCGTAGTGTATTCATAGAATAGCTTTCGTAATTCGAAGTTTCGTAATCGCTTTCCATACAAATGTAATTTCGTCAAGTACCAAGTATTTAAAATCGGTTATATTTTGCACGCATATCCTCGAGCTTAATGTAAATGCTTCTGGTTTACCACTTTTTCATTAGGTATATTTTATTTCTAAATATGAAAATTTACCGAATAATAATTTAGTAAACACATATGTATATACGAAAAACTATCAAACCAGAAGCATAGATATAAGGCTTAAAGACATGCATGCAAAATTTTAGCAAGTTTGAATATTTGGTACTTATTTTCTAGATCACTTATTTAAAATATAGCGAAGGTACGTTATGAAGAAAGCTATGTATACACTTTTCTATAAAACAACATAACATCGCTCCATATGGCCGCACCGTGGAGTGCAAAAATTAACTAACAGACAAATCGAAAGATCCACTTTCCCCTTTATAAATAATGAAATTATTTATAATATTGTATTACATTGTATCGTGGTTTAAACATTTAGATAAAAATGTTCAATAAATGCGATTTGTTTAGTTACAAGTTATAGGTGCATTGGTATTCGCTATCAAAAATAGGAATATAACGTACTTATGTAAGTGTAGATTTTGTTTGCGTGGGTTTATGAACGAAAGCCGCGGCCCTTCTCGTGACGAACGACTATAAATTTTGCAAAAAACATGGAATAATTTCGTGGCATAAATGGGTTACTGAACGCACCGTTAAACACACAAACACGCACCGTTTTGTTGATTTATGGGATCAAAACATACAACATGCTTGTACGAGACATATACCTATCTGAAATTTAATTAATGTGTAAAACAATATTGTATACTTTATAAATATTTTGGCTTCGAAAGAAAATTTGTCTGTTTGTAATGTACTTCACGCACCTACCTAACACAATTTCATGAAATAAACACTAATCAGAAGTAGATCGCAAAGGAACACATTATTTTATCGCGATTCTACACGTAATCTTCGACAGATTCTCATATAATTAAAACGTATGCATATGAAATCTTATGGCTAGCTCATAAAATTAAAATATATTATTATCCTAAAACAATTTAGGAAAAGTCGTGCGAAATGGATTGATGTAGGTCAAATCAACAATTCGAAATATGTTTGTCATACACTTATAAAAGGCTAGACTATACTTTGCCAGCACCTTGAAAGAGATACAAATTGGAGTTCTAAAAAAAAAAAAAGTTTTCAATAAATTATGTTATAACTGTGATATTTATCTTCCATCGATGTAGCGATTTGCAATGTCGTTGAATTACATGTTAATCGTTTGTTAATGGTTTCTTGTTTTGTTGTAATTAAAAGTAACTGTACATAGCACATGCTTTATTATTTTAGAATATACCATAGTTCTATTATGTGACCGATCATATTATATGGCATATATATACGTATTATACGTATATTTACACAGTGCATTTTAAAACTATAATCCCACATAGTTCCCCACCTATATTTTTTCGTACTCTGAGCTGAGACGCATTGGTTGAAACAACTATGAATGGGTTACTATCTTACTGTTTTTTTTCATAAATGCACATCTACCTGCCAACATCATAATAATAATAATAAATCCGTTTATTTATATCAACTATAGATTAACTATATTTTTATGTAATGTAGTGGCAATCAAGGATACGGCCCACCAGATGGTAAGCGGTTACCGTCGCCTATGGACATTTGCAACACCAGGGGATTACCAAGCGTTGCTGACACTGTAAAACTCTTTTAACACCCGTTTTGAAAGAATCCATATTGTAGCTCCGCGGAAAAACGCTAGATGGATGATCATTCCACATTTTGCAAGTAAGTATGCGGTAAGAAGGAACGCATAAATCGTGGTGTGTGAGATTCCAGGATTCGATTATATGTGGATGAGCTTTTAAACTGATGTGCATCTGCTGAACTGAAGGATCAGTTACTCAGTTTCATGGGATATAAAAGATATATTTTGTAAAAACTGGAACTGCATATTTACTAAAAAGGATGGTATTGTCTAAAAATTTGTAAAACGGGAATTGGTTAAGTCACGGCCAAATAATATGATCCCTACGTTTAGATGCCTGAAAAAACAAAGCTCGAAACTGTCTTGATTTTCGTGCATGCTTTTATTTCACATTTTGATAAAGAAATTGTTAAAGTTTTTTACAAATTTCCAGGCTACTAGAACGCGGCGCCATAAATGTATGACCTATTAAACTGTAAAAGGTCATAAGTATGAAATAAAATTATAAAAATTCTTTACAACATTATTCTTTATAATAAGTTTAAAATTTAAAGGACACCTCAGTCTTGACTGGGGGGTCTACATAGAAAACATGTCCGTCATTAGACTAAATAAATGTAATTTTGTTAACACTTTTATTTATAATGAATTATTGATATAAGTAACTTAAACTGAGACTGGTATAAATAGAAAGAAAGACTATAATATTAGAACCAGTGTGTGGCTGATTTTATGATAGCGAACATTGTTTTGTTAAAAAAAAAAACTAATTATTCAAGTAGGTAGGTACACACACCGTTATTAACACATAAACACTTAGTACTTTATACATAAAATATAACACTAAACACTATTGTTGCACCGCACACGTATCATCAACAAAACTTGTAATTGGCATGGTTTTTAACTCCTAAGATTATTTTTTTAATTTTCGCTTGTAATAATTAGGCTACAATAATATTTTACAATATTCGGGTATTCCATCAAAACCTAAAAAGATCTGTGGCGTAAAAACTCGAAACTCATTTATTCGCTAAAGTAGGTAAAACAATTACGAAAAGGACATACATATTAACAGTTATTAGAAACGTGTACTAAATCTTGATATGCATATGGTTTGTCTATGTATATAAAGGTGATACATAAATAAAGGTTAAAATAAGGAGCACTCAAGCATAGAACATATAATAAACTCAGTTCATACATTTACAAAAAATCTTAAGTTACGTCTTAATCGATAACTTTTGAGTCAAGATTTATTTTTACCACTTCACCCATTAATTAAATAAAAGGTTACACGAAATTATATTGTTTAATTATATGTTCTATATGTAGATCCCCGAGGTATCCTTTAAAAGATCGTAAGTTTGTGACGCCTCGTTCCAGTAACCTGAAAATTTGTAAAAACCTTTTATAAGTTTCAAGTTATTTTTTTTATAGAAAGTCTCAAGGTTTTTTTCGCGCATCTTAACTGATGTACCTATCACATTTTTTTGCCGTGACTTCCAATTATACAAATTTTGCGTTATACGCGTTATACCAATTTTAGACAACACCGTCCAGTTTTTACTGTATTTTTATATATATACAGGGCGCCGCAGCATCGCCATGGGACAATACAATACGGCTGGCTGATTATAAAAAAATAATTCAAAATTTCACATCAAATGTTAAAATTCATGGTCTTCCTTTTATTTCTGCCACTATGTTATTTAGCAAAAAATAATCCTTATAATGAAATCTTTCGATCGGTATGATAAAACTACAGGTGATTTTTTTTTCTCGTGTAACGGGTTCGATTCCCAGTTCAATATTTAAATATCCATGAATGCAGTTTAAATTGTTTTTAAAATTCAAATGATGTCTTCTTTCAGTAAAATGTTCCATCTACATTATTCAAGGTACTTTCCCTCCATGTGGCATCGCCGTGGGACGCCCTGTATATATATATTTTATGCCTCATAGATCTGAGGAGCTGATCCCTCAGTCCCATGTAATAAAAGGCAAGTAAGTCGGCATAACGGTGACTGATATATTAATTTTCTAATTATGATTTATTCGAAGTGCTCGTAGCCAAGTTTGCTTAGCCATTCTGAATCGATCAGCAAAGTTAAGCAACGTCCGCCGCGGTCATGACTTGGATGGGTGACCGCTGGTTGGGCATTACTACTGAGCGCTTCCGTGCTTCGGAGGGCACGTTAAGCCGTCGGTCCCGGTTGTTGTCTTAGGATAGCAGTCGTTACAGCATGGTGGTAGGGCACTTTGCAAATGCCCGCCTGGCTAGCTACCACCCTCAAGTTGAAAATCTGTCGCCAAGCACCTAACGGTGTGTTCCGACAGCTGTCCTTGAGAGCCAGTAACTCTAGATTAGTCTGAATAACATCCTCGACCACATCATCACTTACCATCAGGTAAGATAGTGATCAAAGGCTAACCTATCAAGCATAAAAAAAAAAAAAAAAGATTTCTGAGTAAGATCAGCTGTTTACTAGGAATAAACCAACAATAGGATCATATTAATTTTCCTCTTTTCACTACCTAGATTCCCTTCATTTCACGTGAAATTTATCCTCGAAGCGCTCACCTTTTTCGCAAATAGTGTGGGGGACGCAGAAGCCAATAAACATTTAACACATTTTATAAGCTCAAAATTTTCATCTCGAGCGCTAATTGAACTGACCACTCGGCTGTCGAGATTGAGTCTGGCCCGCTCGAAATAAAACAGTTTTTGGCCTAAAAATGTATATAAATGTGTAATTTTCTAAAAGTCGGCATAGCGTCTATCCCCTAAATCCATCCGCGTGATGCGACACTTTACGCTAGTAGACAATTGACGCAGACATTTGGATACTTTATGATTGTTTTTATATCTCCAGTACCTAGCTTTTTAAAATTGGCCGTTTTGTGTACGCCGAATAGATTTTAGAACAAAATTAATTTTGACAAACGACAATAGGTAGCAAGGCTCTATAAAAGCCCTCGTGTAGTTATGGTTAGCCAGAAAATGTTATTTTTTGCTGTGTAAATCTAAAACTATTGTAGATATCAGGTTATAGTTTGTCTGGCCTGCCCAGTATTTATACCAGGAATCATAATTTTGACGACCTGTTTAAAAAAATAACCACGTTTAACGTTAGTCATTGCACGCAGGGTCTAGCTGGTTACATAATTTTGCGCTATTCATCGAGGTCGGGTTTACTCACAATTTTCCTTGACCCGGCTCGGTATACCAATAGTAGGTGAGTTTCAGTGCCTCTACCATAAGCTTGTAAGTCGATATTTTCGTGTTATTTACTACTTATTCGCATCATCGCACGGTATATTTATTATGTGTGATAAAACAATACTGCTACCTCTTTATGCTTTACATCTTTCATGCCTGTTTTCATTTGTACGTTGTACGTACCTCTATCAGAATGATGAAATGAGTAGGCTAGTCGTTAGAAGCTAAGCTACCTTATACCTACTTACAAATACAGTTAGTTCAGGATACGTAGGTATTAGTTGGCTTACCTACCATAATTATAAAGAGCAAAACCGGGACACACAACAGCAAAAAGCTCATTTTTAGGGTTCCGTAGTCCTGACAAGGAACCCTTATAGTTTCGTCATGTCCGTCTGTCCGAGGTGTTGCTAAGAGACCGTTAGTACTAGGAAGCTGTAATTTCGTATAGATAAGTAAATCAATTACGCCAAAGTGGTAAAATAAAATTTTGAAATATATTTTTTTTTATGGTACCTCCCATACATGTGATGTGGGGATGATGTTTTTTTCGTCGTTTATCTCTTTGTGTATGGTATAGTTGTATAGGTCTTTTAAAATGACTTAGGGGTTGCTAATACTGTTTTTCGATTGAATGCTCCATTTACGAAATATTAAACTTTAAAGTGCAAATTTTTGTTACAGCAGAGCGTCCCCCCCCTCAAAAAGCTAAACTGCTGGCTTGAAAAATCTGAAAAAAATCAAGCTGATAGTGCGTTTTATGAACTTTAAAGGAAAAGTATAGCGGTTGAGATAACTTTATTAGTTTAGCTGTAATAGTCGTGGAACTTGGGTGTTTGATAATTTTGTACCAAATATAAAATCTATAGAATAAATCCTTTAGAGTGACTAAGATGAAGTAGTTGGTTGTTTATAAGGGGTAAAGAATGGCTCTAAATCCAAAACGGTCCAGTGGATTTTCAGTTTATTCGTTGCATACAAAAATACAAAGCTTTCCTCTTTATAATATTAGTATAGACATGACAGTACAAAGATTCGACTCATATAGGTATAAAGTACTTTTTGGACCTCAGCCAAGCCGTACACTAGAAGTGATTGATGTCTATACCTGTCGTACCAAGGTCATCGCTCACTTCATTTCACACATCATCAATTTGCTGATTGTAGTGCTTTTTAATCGTGTAAATTTTTTCATCGGTAAAGAGAATATTTCTGTGCCCTTCACTTGCGTATCGCAACGGAAGGCACTCTATTTAATTTTAAAGATTGACTTAGGGCATGTATTGTATATCGACGATAAGCACCGAGCTTCAGGTCTTGTTTTATAGTACGCGACATTTTCCTACCGGGAATCTTCATTTCTCGCAATAAGATCATTGTTGAATTATCATAATATTTTTACTTCCTAATGGGATTTGATCAATTCTGGCTTTAACATCATTAATTTGTAGTTCTAAGACACGCGGCTGCCCTGATCTTTTATGGTCTTCGACAGAGGAGACAGAAGTGTTGTTATATCTGTTGATATTAAGATAAGCGAACATACGGCTGATACCAAGCTTTTGAAGTGTCTGGAATATGACCGACGCGACGGCTAGGCTCAATACCTATTTTGTACATGGCGAATACTGCTATCCTATTTTCTTTAACACCTCGAAGTCATTTCATATTGTAATTTGATAATGAACACGAAATAATATATGAAATGGCGTGAAATCGAAAGAAAATATTAAAGTAATAAACGCGTTCCAAATTCTAAATCATTCTTAAGCTGAAAAGTTTTTATGTTACAGTATTTATGGCAAGACTATTTATTATATACTTAGTATAATAGCCCATTTATAAGCTTACTTGCATATATCAATGTATACTTTTTATTTTTCTTTCATATATATATCAACTATTTTATAATACTTTAATTATTTATGCTACAGCAAATAAATTAAATGACATTCAAATTCTTACAATGTACCAACGGATTCTGAATCGCGCTATCATTACGTTTTCATTCGATTATCTACCTATAGAATTCACAAACGAATTTTGTTTAATTTTCGAATTACAATTAAAAAATAACTTGGCGGCAATCGTACTCTTATTTCTTAGATTTAGCAGGAAGAAAGTGGAGGAGAATAAAAAGTACAGAATCGTTCTATATTATGATAACGGGCTTCTACGGAACCCTACATTGTGCGTGGCTCGATACGCATTTAACCGTTTATTGCCTGTTTTGCTTTATGCATGTTTTTTTTTTATTGAGATTTTTTATTGTAAATCAAAACTACGAATAACAAATCCAATACAAAAAATAATTATATACTACTTTGTCAAGAAAGTTCAGCGAAAAGATCAATAATCCACAAAATGTCAGTTATTAATCCAAATTTATTTATTCACCTCCCGGCCTCCCCCTTCTTCCATCGGACGTCCAGACAAGCGGAGAGGCGCTACCCGTACATGGTTAATATTCCCAGTACTCGTACGAAGCGCTTTGCTTCCACTTTTCTCGTGCGTACTGCGAAAGAGTGGAAGTACTTTCCATGGTCTGGTTTTCCCGTTGAATACAACATGGGTGTCTTTAAATCGTGAGTAAATAGGTTTCATCTGGCTAAGCGTGCTCCATCTTAGACCACATCAATGCTTGACATCAGGCAAGGTGTGATCAAACGCGAACCTTATATGAATAAAAAAAAATCACCGTCGCAGTATGCTCCTTCAGAAACGATACACGCCAACGTATGATTCAATCACTAAATTACAGTCACGCAACAGACGCACAGAGATCGCAACAGTGTGGTGATAGAGGCCCTGGTGGGAATGGACGTCGGAGAGGCAGACTAAGAAAATTTCAAAGTCCACTTTTTTATTGTTGTGTTAAATTTAGTACTTAGTTATAGTTTTCTCCCCCTTCTCCTTCCCTTCCCCCTTCTAGCGGATTCGTGCAGGCATTCGGAACAGTCATGCTCACGAAAATGTGTTGGCAAGCAGTGGCATCTTGTGTCGGGTCGCCCTCTTGCCTCAAAAATGGTTGAGTAGGACGATGGCTGGCACGCGAGTCAACTCGTGAACGAGTGCTGCTTGAGGACACTGGTCCGTTCGGAATGCCAGTGCAAATCTGTTTGCAACTGTTTAGTAATAGTGAATTCCTTAAAATTGTGTTCCCCTAATATGTAAGAATGCTCCCCCTATTAATGTAATTACTCAATAAATTCTCTGTTAACTTCAAAAATGTCACGGACCCCGGAGTCTGTGAAAAATGAATAAAACCAAATAAAAAAAGATTACAGTGACATGAGACTTAACAATTAGTCTCATGGTGACGGGCGCAGTGCAATTCGCGACTTGTGACGAAATGCATCTGTTATAGGCAGAGTTTAGTCCGCTTAACATTAGGTGGCCCTCGAGCTTGTTCCGTCACAATAACATTAAAAAAAATGTAAACGCTTTTTCCGGAATTGAGTTCAGATCTCGCCGCGAATTCTCATTTACCTACATATACCTATATACGAGTAAATGAGAATTCGCGATTTCGACTTCTCTGTGCTTCTACCGAATGAAAACGGGTGCCACGAAGGAAAAATAAAGTGGTCGGTTGGAGCCATATCTGGTGAAAAAGGTAGTTGCTCGATGATATTTGTTTAGTTTTTGGTCAAAACTTCGTTCACAATGATGGCCTTGTCGAAAAAGAGTTGTGATTCGAGAGCCAAATTACTGTTAAAGCTAATAGTAGGAGCACTAAGCTATCAAAGATTTATAACCTATCCGTTGTAAACGTAGCCATTGTAATTGGAACATTTTTATAACGCTGTCGCTGTTATACCGAATATATTAACGTCAATCATGCTATGTGATCGATGTCGGTTATTAGGGTACCATCATCAAAAAAGTATCGTAAATACATTATTTAAACCTATCCATTGTTTCGTTTCAATATGTGTGGCAAACTTCTGTTAAATTTTGTTTAACTATTTCTAAATATACTTAAAAATAAATTCCTTTAATGCCACATAGTTTACCACGTAATGGGTCTCTTTAGTAAGGGTTCGTCTTGATGTGTACCACCGCAATGTCTGCTATTCTTCCTCAAAGCAGTGAAGCACTACTGTTTAGATGTAAAGGCCGCTGGCAAATATCACGGGGCAAACGAGACGACAAGCCTAACGTCTCCAGAGTTATGAGCGCAGTGCAATGTCGTGGAGAACGGGGATGGTGACACTGGAACTGTATGTAATGGATAGGAGTGACTCTTACCATCAGGCGGGCGACTTATTCGTTATTCATATTTTGAAGCGCTCGTAGTATAGGTTACTTAGCCGTTCTTAACTGATTAACTAAGCTAAGCAACGTCCGCTGCGGACATGTTGACACACAACTTAGATGGGTGACCGTCAATGGCATTACTATTGAGCGCTCCGTGCTTCGGAACACACGTTAAGTGTCTATGGACAGCAGCCGTTTCAGTATTTGTTACAATGTTAGAGTATTTTGAGAATGCCCGCCTGGATAGCCACTACCCTCAAGTAGAAAATATGTCGCCAAACACCTAACGGTGTGTTCCCGCAGCTGTCTAAGAGAGCTAGTAATGCTTGAACTACATCTTCGATCACATCATCACTTACCGTCAGATGAGATAGTGGTCTATAGCAAGCCTATCTGCTATATTTACCTAATTATAACAAAAACTTATGTCCTCAAAAATTAAGACTCTAGCATTGAACGTATTATAATAATACACATTAATAATACACATTAATAATACATATTATAATAATACACAATATTTTTTTGAAGCAGTGATAGCTCAGTAGCTTTGGCTATGGACTGTCGCGCAGCAGGTCCGAGATTCGAATCCCGCTGCGGGCTTGAGCTTCACCGCATGGTGGAAGGGCATTTTTGCGAATGCCCGCCTGGCTAACGACCACCCTCAATTTGAAAATCTGTCGCCAAGCACCTAACGGTGTGTTCCGGCAGCTGTCCTTGAGAGCCAGTCATTCTAGGTTAAGCCTGTTAACACCTTCGACCACATCATCACTTACCATCACGTGAGATTGTGGTCAAAGGCTAACCTATTAATAAAAAAAAACACTATATATGTTCAATGTACGTGTGCGCTTTCCATACAAACCTAGTGTCGTCTTAATTTGAATACCAAGAACTAAAATTAGTCAATTGAAGTTATTTTGACACAGTCTCGTAATAATAATCAGTCTTTTCACTGTAATATACGTTGCCTAATATAAACTTTTTTCATAATCTTCCCATCTAATCCGTGTCCTATTTTATGTGGGGTACTTTCGATGTTTTTCTCTAACAAAACAATGTAGGTATACAAAAAAAACTATATCAACAAAAGAACGTTACTATTTATTGTATAAAGTTTTTTGGCTTCGGTTTTTTGGTCGTTTGCTTCTTTGACGCCAACTCTCAAAAACTGGAAATAACTATCGATAGCTATCTGTTGTAGCTGGTTAACATGATCGATGTTTTTAAACAAGATTACAAGCACTATCGCGTGCTGAGCGAAAATCACATTTACAAATTGAAGCTCAAATTAAAATTCCGGACGGGAATCGAATCCGCGTCCTTCGATTTCTCGCCGGATGCCTATTCCTCCCGGCGGAACAAAAATTTTGTGCTCCTATAAATAGATGCTCTGTAATGCGCCTAATGTGCAGCAACACTCATATCGACGTGAGTATTTTCACTCAATCGGTTCTAACAAAATCCAAGGAGGATATGGAAACAGCTTCGTGCTGAAGCCTTTACAAACTTCATTAAATTGTAGTATTCAATTTAGTTTTCGATTAAACGCGTCGTTTATTATTATTTGGAAGGGGACTGCGAACACTTTAACCAAAGTGCTAGTTGCAAGAGCGATACATATACGCTGCTGCTGATTCTGTTGCCGATTGCTTCAGGGTATGGAACGCATTGTCAGAGCGTTATCAAGCTTGGCCCAATTCACTGGTATCTAAAGATGTAAATACCAGCAAACTCAAAAACAAGTTAACTTTGCCTCTTGGTACTGCAAAAGAGATAGGTATCACAAAAGCAAAGTCGGAGCATATCGGCAGAATAAGCAAGAGATTAGCACACATTCTTTCCGGAAAAGGAGCATTCTGGCCCCTTGCCAGGGCTGTTTAACTTGTCCCGACTCTAATGATGGGTGGATCGTTGTTCATTTTTTTCCTTTCGTTGTAATTTTGTAATGTCGAGTTGAGATATCGAGCCTTACTTAATTTGGATGTCAAGTGTCAGTTGGAAGCTAAAGCTAAATTTGACTCTCACGACAGAGCATGGTGTTTCACTAATTTCATCGTGACGTCTGGAAGTCCACAACCCTGCGATTTTCACGTCGTAACATACAACTGAAACGGGATTCACTGTACACTAAGTGGCCCTTCACTCAGCATAAGCCGCTTCACTATTATTCCTGTGGATTCATATGGTACTTTATAATGTACATGTGTTAAATAATACTGAACCCATAAGTGTTATTACTATGGTACTATAAAGTTATAAACTTCTTATATATTGAGGTACCTAGGTACTTCCTTATAAATAAGCATTAGTTTACTTTTAAGTATGTTTATTTCCAATGACACAAAAAGTCTACAAACTATAATTTTCTACCATAAAATCAAGGTTGGGGTTAAACAGCAGTAAAAACTTTAACAGCAAGCGATTTCAAACTTGTTCTACAACAGCTTCTAGTCGCCAATTTGAATTAACAAAAAAATCGGTTTACGATTTTACCACAATAAGAAAATTTTATTTTATATTCACCACTTCAATAGATAGTTAGGAGGGTCTTACCGCGACAAGGTATGACAAAGTTTGTATACATTAGTTGAAAGTGTACGAAAGTTGGATGGCACCGACGTCCCCTAACATCGATTTTGTACACACAATAAGAGTCCAAAATGCAGTTGTTTAGTCGCTGTCATGACGTACGGAAGATAACACAGGCTTGGAGCAACCACTTTTGTTTATTAATTATAATGATTTCAAGTTCCTTTAATAAATGGATAAGCGAAGAGACCAGCGAGGAAGAAGACCTTTTCAGCCACTGTAGGGAGATGGAATTGGTGTGTTATGCAGTTACAAAGGTGGTATTAGATGCAGATAACAAGTGGAAAGGAACGACCGGGAAGACTAACAACAGTCACTCGTTGTCTAATCGTAGATATATTATGGAATTGGTTAATATACAGGTAAAGAAAATATTTTTTATTTGTGAGGTTATAGGGTGAAAGCTGAAATGAAACTATTCGTTTTAAGTTTGAAAAACAAGAGCCTATTGAAAGGTAATTTTCATGCATGAATCAGATGTGTTCTTCCGTCATTAAACCATAAGAGAAATTAAATTCACATGTATTATATAGTACTATTAGTATTTTATTGTGTGTTTCACAGATATCATAGTCAGAATAAAACTTGGAGAAGTAGCCTTAAATATTAGAAATATGCAGAAATTTGACGTTTTTAAGTGGGTTGTTTTCTTTGGTTTGTTATTAATCCATCCGTGCTTCTGTCATGATCACAACATTTGAGGTAGAGTCATGCAAAGGCTTCAGCCTCACACTTACTTATGAAATGCTTTCAGGTATTAGATCAAATAATAGATTACCTTACAAAGCTAGTTAAATCCTTTTACAAATTGAATCCGAAGTTAGCGAGATTGAAAAGATCCAACGGTTTGTTGATAAGCAAACAAGACCACATGTTTGACAAGCTATGCAGCCGCAGGTTTGTGATGCTGCAAGCCATACATGGACTCATAGTGACGATTTTGAACACGTGTTTACACCGGGAAGACTCTAGGAAACTTATCGAATCTTGTTTGAGGTAAGATCAAATTATTACTAAATAATCACGAGTAGATTTGTTGCTGCACACTGGCTTAGGTGGCAACTAGCATTATTAAAAACTTTCATGAATGCCAGTTTCGACTAAATAACATAATTTATAAATATTTAACATGCCATATTATAAACCTGCACAATATATTGTCTTATGATGTTGAATCGAAACTGGCATACAACCATACTTAGTGCCACTTGCCACTTATGCCGCACATGGGGTGTGCGGCATAAGTGTACATTTTTGCTTATTATTAGGTAAATGCCCTGATATTTAAGAGGGTGATTCAGATCAATAATAATAATCAATCGGAGCTTTTAGACAATACTTTTGATGAATGGGACGGGGTGGTCCGATTTAAAATTTTCAAAGATTTTGCCAATGATTTGAATGATTTGTTAAGGATATAATTTTCACATGTACCAAAAATATATGTTATAATTAATATATGATCAAAATTACATGTGAAAATTCACTATCGTTGAGGATTAGTTTTAAAAAACGCGATTTTCATTTTTTTTCTTTTAATTTTAAAAAAAATCAGCACATGAAATCATACCCAAGTTGTTTATTATCTAAGTCTCTAGTCTCTAACCATCTTAAGAATATCTGTAATCTTCACACAGTCTAAAGCATTGCTGGACAGATCAAAACCTAATACCGTAGGTACTCGTATAAAACTTCAGAAGTTTGTATGTACAAGGTCTTGGTAGTTTCAGGTAGCGTCTGCTGTCTGGCGAAATGCCAGAGCCATTAATCAAATACCATGAATAGCATTTTTACCTATATTACATAACATGGCCTTAGCAAAATATACAATAGTAATTTTAGGCCACTGAAATTTGTTTTGGTCAAACCAATCATACTTATGGATCGCTTGGCATTTAAATAAAATAAATAACTTTTTTAAAATCTTGTATTGCTGGTAGTCTTCACACTAGACGTTGAAGTGTGTATCGTGCAGACCTAAAAAATTTGAGTGTTGGATTTGAAAAATCATGGATATGATTTACGAAAACCGAAAAGTGGACTTTATTTTTCTTGTTGTTAATAATAGAAACTTTGTAGATAGGAATAAGACAGTCATTGGATAACTTAGCTGTTATTATGAAGACGCGGGCGAAATATAACGCGATCAGAAATGTTCTTACAGTAATCTAGGTAGATTGCTAGTACCTATGTAACAAAAGTTTTGTTATTTTCAGTTTAGTGAGCACATATAATCACTTGCTTGGCTTGAGCTATAAGAAATTCGTTGCCAAGTTCAACATCGGAAGCAACACCTATCCCACCACCATTAGCGAAACGAAGAATTTGACGTTGACTAAAATTGTTCAGGTAAGTAGTGCCATACAATCAGTATTCACTAGACTATAAAGTTGTAATTGGTATGATAGGCAAAAAAGAATGATTCTAAGGCGTAAACTGTCTTTTTACATACAATAATAAAATATAAAAAAATATAATACAGGTGTGGCAAGAATTCAGGTAGATACTCAAATTTGCTCGAATTTGGGAGCTGGCCACGTCAATGCATTTGAAATATCTGGAAAATGCAATTCTTTCCACGGAAATATTTTTCGTAGGTACATAGGTACCTACTTACTTTACATAAAATCATCTCACGTGATTATGCCTTATAGCGCGCTTTATTGTTCAAGAGTTCTCTATCTATTCTGTTCGTTATGAAACCAGTACGGAAATTTGGATCGTTTAGATTAGAAGATGAGAAATAAGTGTTGAATACAAAATTTTTCAAAATTTAAAAATTTGTGACTAAAAAATATTTGTGAGACGTACGAAATGCTTTATTATTAAATTTTAAAGTAGAAATAATCATCATTCTAATATATAGCTTATAATTACCTATTTCACTCGTGTCAATCACTTTCCTTAACTCTATTCACTTGTTTTATTAATCGAGACATTTGTTTTCGGGGGATAAAAGAAAATACTTGTCCATTTAAAAGACACACATTATGTACCGTCGACTATGTAGACTATAAAATATTTTTATCGTTATTTTATAGTTTCCAGGTAATCTAAAAAAAGTTATTCCTGGATGGGTTTTTGACGAATTCATGCAACCAAAAACAGCAAAATATTTCCTACTCGTCATATTAAATATGTACTTGAACTTATTTTTGGTGAAAAAATCGCGCGGTAATTGTTAAAAAAAACAACAAACCATTCGCTGGTCACTGCGGCACAGTCGCGACACTCATGAGTCTCTGCAGGCCGAGCGCATGGCGACATCGAGGCGCGTAGGTATAGCTCGCGTTTCGTCCGTTTCTATGAAGTTTAAATACTGTATAGATAATATTACCATGCCGATAGTATCCCAAATAATGCGTGCTAGTCGGCGTACCTAAATTAAAAAGTTTAGAAATCAATTAAACTTCTAAACAGACATGTATCTGCAGTAGCTCTAAAACTGAACACTGGGACAGAAGGAATACTTTACTCGTACTTGCTATCGGTTTACATGTCCTGTTTGTGTGACATGTAAAATAATGACTGCCGTCACATTTTTCATGTGACAACTGTATCTACCCAGTCAGGATTTACAATAATAAACCCATGTTTATGTGAAAATAAACTCCCAGCCTTATGATACCCATAAAAAACCCATCAAAATGTTTTTCAACTTGTGTAAAGAGATATAATTTAGGGCATCGGTACCAAGTACCCACCTACCATCTAACTCATGTACTTGCTCGTGCAATGTATGGTGACAAGTCACGAAAGTTTTTTTTGGGGCAAAACAACTATTTATTGATAATTTTACGGCTTTATGTTAGGAATAATTTCTTTATAAAGCTTCTTTAAGTAATCATTATGGCTGAAGCCATAAGTTTTACATCATAGTTAACGGGTTATAAAATCTAACAAGGTACTATGTCGAAGCCATAATAGGTATTGCACTTTTCAAAACTCGTCTAAAACTTTTCAAAACTCTCATCTGCACTGATAACTTGATAATTTTCTAGAGTAGACAGGAAGCAACGAAAGGATTAAGACATGAGTACCTTCAAAAACTTATTTTAGAAGTGGTAGTAAAAAGGAATCATATATTTTTTTAGTAGCAAGTAGAACTCTTTGTGCGAGTTCGTCCAGGGAAGTACTACTCACCACCACACCCTTTTCTACCGCCAAAAATGTAATATTTACATTATCGTGTTCTGGTTTGAGTATGCGTGCCGGTGAAATTCCAGGTTCACTTTATGTTTCAAGATGACCGTAATGCAGTTCGCCACATGCGACTAACTGCAACTGGTACAGGCAGAGGTTACCGCTTAAGATGAAGCTATCGCTTTATACCTAACATAAGTTAAGAGTATTACATACCTTTTTGTTTTATTACATGTTTACATATTTTCCATTTCATGACAATGATAATCTTCTTAAAGGGCGTATAATAAAATGCCGTAATAGGTAGGTATGAGAAGTAAGCTTAACTTTGACGAGCAATGGTGGAGAGTAGAAGAAAAAATCTAAATTTATCGACGTAATATTTTTGACAAGGGAAGATCATGAAAACAATTTTCTTCGTATCTTAACATACATAAAGAGTATTACCTACCTACCTTTTAAAAAAAAAACATTTTATGACAATGATAATCTTCTTAATGGCCATATAATTAAAAGCAGATATAGGTATGCGAAGTAAGCTTAGCTTTGACGAGCGATAGTGGAGAGTGAAAGAAAAAAATCGAAATTAACCGATGAAATAAATTCGACAAGGGAAGATCATTAAAACAATTTTATTCTTTTCGCAGATACTAGCAAAAAGTAGAGCAGAGACGAACTGCCAACGCCTGATTAACTGCTTAGTTACTATTTATACTCCTGAAGACAACTCTAATTCAGATTCTGGGAAGAGTAGCGCCGACAGCTTGGAGATATATCAGTAAGCAACTTCTAAACTAAACTCTAATTATAAAGAATAATAAGTATAATTCGCCTTACTGAGGTCTCACTGTGTCTACCTACATTCAACTGAACTGACAATTAAACTAATAGGAGTTGAAATAATCTTTTTTTTATATATATTACTGTGACGGAACAAGCTCAAGGCACACCTGATGTTAAGCGGTTTAACCTCTTTCTATAACAGATGCATTTCGTCACAAGTCACGAATTGCACTGCGCCCGTTACCTTTACACATTATAATTGTTAAGTCTCATGTGCCTGTCATTTCACTGGCTCTCAAGGACTGCTGCCGGAACATACCGTTAGGTGCTTGGCCACAGATTTTCTATTTGAGGGTGGTCGCTAGCCAGACGGGCAGTCGCAAAATGCCCTTCCAACATGCGGTGAAGCTAAAGCCTGCGTCGGGATTCGAAACATGGACCTGCTGCGCGGCAGTCCATAGCGATTGCCACTGAGCCATCACTGCTTCAAAAAAATATTTAATATTTTAGTATAAATCTGTTTTGATCCCATTTATATTCCAGTACCCTAACAAAACATATAACCCCTCCCGCTTCTTCGTCCCATCGCGAGATGTCCGTAGAGAAACGCCGCGAAGCCTTCATAGAAAACAAGAAAAACAAAATGAAACAAGCCAAAAGTCTCGTGGACATGAAGAACGAACATAACAAAATGTTGAATGGCATTGTGAGCGGACAGAATTCTGACGCGGATGTACCGTACACGTCATTGTTAACTAATGAATGTGCCCTGGAGAATATTTTTAGTAGTGAAGGTAGGCTGATATTTTATCTATACCCTCTAAAATCTGCCTCTATTTATGTTCAAAACTACCATTATTATCAAGCCTATATATCTCCGAAGGTTTAAGCAGAGGAGAGAGATACAAAAATCGCTTTAATATTAGTGTGACACCTTTTTTTGCCGTCGTGATTATGGCAGTCGTTATAGCATGGTGGTAGGGCATTTTGAGAACGCCCGCTTGGATAGCTACTATTCTCAAGTAGAAAATCTATCGACGATGAACTGACCAGAGAGTTGAAATACTTAGAGTAGTTATATCCGAACACCACTGCTCTAAAAGCTTACTAGAATTTACCTATGTACATACCTACGCACATGTATATATGCAGTTTGTAATGACAAGGAAAGAACGTTCAAATATTATGCGTCATATCTGTTGTTAGAAAGAGATAAATAAGCAATTCGTGTTACCACCGAACCGCCACGAGACGTTCCGATCACCATTATGCTGCGATCTCTTTCAACACCCAACGATACACATATCTCGCTCATCCATTTCATTGAGATTCGTTCCTAAGATAAAACAAAATAACGATATTTTCTATTTCAACAATAAAAGCAATAATTACGCGTGAAATAAAACAGTTTTCTTATTTCTCACAGTGCCTGTATAATTGGTGCAGAGTCTAAAGACACAAGGAAGGTGTATTGTCCACAGATTATTCCGAAAAATACGATTAGCGGCGATGTATTCACCGGACGCTCGGAAGTGCTAGACTGGTAGTGACTCGGGCAATTACCCTGAATTCGTCTAGTAAATATGGAGGGCATACAACTGATCTACAGGTAAAAAAATTTTAGGATCTGACGGTGTGTTCCAGCAGCTGTCCTTGAGAGTCAGTAATCATAGGTTTGCGTGAAAATCATCTTGAACTACATCATCACACAACATGAGGTGAGATAAAGGCTAGCCAATAAATGTAAATAAATAAAACATCGCCAAAGCACTTGTTTAAGGCCAATGCTTGAGCGATCCTGTTGCCACCTACTAGGTACAGTTCCGTACACTGGACTGTTACTGTTTTTTTTTGTGGGGAATACAAATAAATACTTGTCACGTCTTTTCCGAATCCGATACATCACAATTTAGAAGGCGCGCTCAGATCACTGTGCCAACGACGCATAGCAATAATAATGGTTTAAATGTCTAGGAGAACTTTCGAATCGAAATTAGGCGGATCGACAGGTGATTACCTACTATGTGCCCAATTTCGATAAATCTCACGGAAACGAAGTGTTGAATCATCTTTAAATTTCTTTGCTTCAGAGAACGTGAATGGAATCCTACAAAGTGAAGAAATCTACATAGAAATACTTCTGGATACCGTTGCACACATGTCGCCTAATTTATTAGGAGCCAATGGCGTCAAGAAGTTAAAATCTGGTAATTCAAATACTGTTTTCCTTTTATTTTGCTGTGTGGATTATTATTTGGTTAATTAGCTACTAACTGTAAACCTGGAAATTTATTTTATTGTCACCCTTGTCACTGCCCTTGTTAGAATAGAGACCATACAGGTCATTGTATGTCTTTCACTCGGCACACTTTTCACATAACGACCTCAATCATTCGGGTGTAGTTTTATTTTTCCATATTCTGCTGTTCTAAGGCGTCGTAAGTCGTTTGTAATTACCAACTGTTTGCATTGAAATACAACTACACAATGCCAAAAATGGTTCGATCACCTCCGTCCACGGTGCCCCAATCTTCATCAGACACAGAGACAACCAAATCGGCTCGAGATGAACGTGTTAGAAACCGTGAAAAAAAGCGTCGTCTATCTGGAGACGAAATAGATTCCATGACTGCTATGAGATCGGAGATGAGAGATCTTTTTCAATCATTGGAGGCTCGAATTTCAGGTCTAGACTCTAAAATGTCGGCTATTCAAGACACAAACATTCATTTACAAAAGGGTGTTGATATTTTATCTGATCAGCTCAAAAATATCCAGGAACACATAAACACACTAGAAAATAATCGCAAACAAATGATAGTACACCTAGCAATGCTAGAGGACAAATGCGAAACAATTGATCGCAATATGAGAAAGACTTGCATTGAGATAAGAAACGTCCCAAACGCAAAGCCTCAAGATAAAAGAGAAACTAAGGAAGATCTATACGACAGTTTCTTAGCTCTTACCAAATTTTTGAATCTAAACATCATCCTATCTGACCTACGCGATGTCTACAGGATTCCGACACACAGCTCGAATGATTCTTCAACTATAATAGTTGAGTTTACCAACACACTATGCAAAAGTAAGACATTAGATGCAGTAAAGAAATATAATAAAACTCATCGTCAAGATCAACTAAACTCTACTCATCTAGGCCTCCAACGTAACAAAAACCCCATCTTCATATCAGAAAATCTCACTAATCAAACAAGGAGAATCCATTTTATGGCTAGAGAACTCGCTAAAGCTGAGAATTATGCTTATTGCTGGATTTCTAATGGAAAAGTATACTTACGCAAACGTGAAGGAGCTCCGTACATACTGGTGAAGAATGAAGAGCAGATACGGTCCCTCAAGACTGCGGCTCCGGTTTGACTAAATTACCTTTTAATATTAATATCACGTACCTACAAAAACACTATCAATCAACTAGGGTTTTCAGATATTTTTATAACTATTTATAAATATTTAAATAGCTTGCTGCAATTTTTTAGTATAATAACACTCAATGTTACTACGAAACATATCAATATCACACTCGCACAACTACCAAATAATCTGATATTTTTACATACACATGCATACGAGTATTTTCACACACCGAATACCTCATGCATCCTTATTAACAATTATGCATCGATTCTTTCAAACAGACGAACAAAAATATTTGCGTCTCTTTCTTTCACCTATCTTTTTATCATAAAAGTAATATGTATGACCAACACTGATCTCAGTAGCCATCTACCCTCAACACACTATTTTACATCAAATATAATGTCTAAAAACGAGTATTCAACTAAACAACCTAAGGCATGGTGCACACCGAACAACTTTTTATTTTACAATATATATAAGCATCTCAATATTGTCAAATGTAATCTCTGTAACAGACCTTATGTCTATTTAGTACCTCTACCAGAGACATATCAATATATTATTTAAAATTCGATAACGTAAGTTTTATGGACGATCTTGATTCAACTGAGCTTATACCAAACCATTTTACTTTTAACCCTGACACTTGCAAAAATTACATTGGAGATCCGAATGCGAACTTTACTATACTGTCGCAAAACATTCGTAGCATTCGCAAAAATTACGATAAATTGACTGTACTGATTTCTAGGTTAAACTTCTTACCCGATATTATTATATTGACGGAATGCTGGCTAGACGCACATTCACCTGAAATAGCGCTTGATAACTACATTTACCACAAATCTCGTAATTACTTAAACCAAAATGATGGGATCATAATTTACTCAAAATACGGCATCAAAGTAGATATAAAAGAACCGTCTTTTTCTGATGCCAACTGTCTCTTAGTTGAACTAGAAAATAATTTAACCATCATAGCACTGTATCGCTCACCCTCAAAATCTCATACTGACTTATTTCTACAGTCCCTTGAAAAAGTGATAACGGATGTACGATCTGAATCAATTGTGCTCGTTGGAGATATTAACATAGACATATGTAAGAATTCTACTGACATTAAAGCTGATTCATACCTTGAACTGACCGCTCACTACGGGCTTGTTCCGGGGCACCAACTACCAACTCGCGGTCAAACCTGCCTTGATCACGCACTTATTAAATCAGGCTCGTCTGTGCGTGTAGTGGTTTGTGGTGCCGACGTTACCGACCACGATACTGTGATCATTGGGGTTGCCAAATATCTTAAAAATACTCTCGATGCTACTGATGATGCTTCCAAAAACACCATAACCTATAATTACTCACAAATAGTAACTGATCTAGAGACTGCCAATTGGTTATCTCTTTATGACAAGGTGGATGTCACTGCTGCATATGATACTTTTTTTAAAATTGTGCGCGCCTCCATTGAAGCAAATAAGTCTGACCGTTCAATAAAAAACTCGAAGCTTATTCGCAGAACATGGATAACCCCAGGGTTGATGAAATGTATGCGGAAAAGGGATTTACTTCACATGAAAGCAAGGAAAAGACCTAAGGATGAAAGTCTACAAATAGCATACAAATCCTATCGAAATGTATGCAATAATATATTACAAAATCTTAAAAATTTCAATGATCGCGCATTACTCACCGAAAGTAACGGTAACATCAAAAAAACATGGAAAGCTATTAAAAGCATTTGCAATATAGACACTAAAAACCCACCTAACTCTGCTTTAATAAAATCATCTTCTGATACTGAATCTAATGAATCATTAAATAAAATAAATACCTTTTTTACATCTATAGGTGAGAAATTAGCATCCGAAATCTTAAAAAGCCACTCCACTACAGAATATGAGCTTGCCCACAGTGCTTGTGTATCATCTTTACCGCCATGCAAATCATTTTTCTTTAGCCCTACTAGTGAAACGGAAGTCTTGAAAATAATTGATAACTTAAAAAGTGAGTCCGCGCCTGGTCATGATGATATTTCAAATAAACTTATTAAAAAAGGGAAGCATATTCTGGCTTCCCCTTTGGCATTTTTGTGTAACTTAAGTATGAGCACGGGTATTGTTCCTGATAGCCTTAAAATAGCAAACGTAGTTCCAATATACAAATCTGGAGACTCAAGTAACCCCACAAACTACCGGCCAATTTCGTTGCTGTCAACAGTCTCCAAAATTCTAGAAAAGGTTGTAAACAAAAGGCTACTGTCGTATCTGGAAACCAATAAACTTCTAGCTGAAAATCAATTCGGCTTCAGAGCAGCCAGGTCAACGGAAGATGCTGTAGTACAAATGGTCGACCACATTACAACTACACTAGACTCAGGTCAAAACTGCATTGGCGTCTTCCTAAAAAAAATTTATTGCCTGGTGGTACGTGGGGTAGCTTTGGACTGGTTCAGCACTTACCTTACTAGTAGAACTCAGAGAACCTGTATAGGACATCAACGCAGTGACCTTGCAGAGGTTAAATTTGGTGTGCCGCAAGGCAGCGTGCTGGGACCTACCTTATTTTTAATTTACATCAACGATCTTTGCCAACTCAAACTTCCACAAGCGCAGATAATAGCATTTGCTGATGACACAGCCTTACTGTTTCATGGTGACACTTGGAAATCAGCCACTGAAACAGCTGAAACGGGCCTACTACAAGTTTCCCAGTGGCTCCAAAATAATCTTACCTTAAATGCTTCAAAAACCAAATATTTGACATTTAGTATCTCCCAGCGTACTGCTCCACTAGAGCCAATTGCTATTAAGCTTCACAGATGTATAGGTGCCACTTCAACTATTTGCGTTTGCCCAGTTTTAGAAAATGTAAAGTCTATCAAATATTTGGGAGTTCATTTAGACGATAGACTTTCATGGCAAAATCATATAAATGTTGTTAGTACAAGAGTAAAAAAACTGAAGTATATCTTCTTAAAACTAAGACACGTTGCAAACTGTGAACTAATTCGCTTGGTTTTCGTTGTGTGAACCAATTTTATCCTACTGTGCTGTCACTTGGGGCGCTGCTTTCGGCTATCTTTTAATAAAGGCTGAACGGGCTCAACGGGCTATACTTAAAATAGCTTATAAAAAGCCATTTAGATATCCTACATACAGTTTGTATAGCGATTTTCACCACTCAAGTGTAAGACAAATCTATATTGTTGCTGCTATCTTAAGATTTCACAAACAATCCTTGGCCTCTATTAAGCCTTCAGTAAGATCTTTGCGCCGTTTAACATGGGATACTCCTAATCTGAACACTAAATTTGCTAAACGAGCTCCATTATATCGTTGCCCATATTTATATAATAAGGTGCAAATGCAACTTAATATTGTATGGTGTGTAAAATCATTGTGTAAGAAAAAAATAAAAAACTGGCTACATAGCCTTGACTACTATGAAACTGAGAAACTACTGGATGTCCAACAATAATAATCTTAAATAAAAAAAATAAACCTACATAAAATAAACTCATACCTTTGAATATAACAAATTGTTAATAAATATGCTATTCTTTCATATTCCTAATACATATATTTATATTATTATATCTTTACACGAACACAAGTGAAGGTTGTTTATTATTTTTATATAATTTGTCCATCTCATGGTTTGGGTGCACTTTGCAAGGGTATATTATAATCAATACAGTCAATAATAATCATCATCATACCATTTTCTTTTAAATATAACTCATACAAAACATAACAAATACCTCTTTCATAACGTATGAAACTAATATGAATATAATACACTAAGTCATCAAACCAATTATAATTTATTTTATACTTCTAATACTCGTTGTGCACTCTGCCTTACTCTAACCAGACTTAAACACCTTTCCTCAACATTATCGCATAAAGTTCACTCACACATTCATTACATTAAATATGTGTAACACCTTAACGTTGCATGCGTACTTGCACACAGCCACTCTCATAACTATTACGCACACACAAAGCTAGTATCATAAAATGCTCACTAGAATGTAACACGCACTCAAGTATAACCAAACATGTGTTCACCAGAACACTAATAATTTCGATGATGTTTTCTATTCTTTTACTACCTCCATTTGATCTAAGACAGTATTTTGTTTTGTATCTTGTAGTAAACAGTAGATGTTTGTGAAACAAAAATTATAACGAATAATCTGTACATAAAGAATATTAGCTAAGGACTAATACCTACCAAATGATTGATGTTCGCCCATAGTGTATAGTTCGTAAATTAAAAAGTGATTCGATGAAGACGATTGCGACGTAATGATGTAAAATATTCATTTGGATATTTTGTACCTTAAGACTTGGTATGTACCTACGTATCTGCTTAATAATAAAATATATATTAGGGATTACTAACTATTAGGGATGCCTTTCTATTTTTCTTAGTTTGAATTGATATTGTTTTGGTTTTTACTAATAATTGAGTGGATATTTTTATATTATATATACAAGTTAGGTACCCTTCTTTGTTCTTTCTTTGCCAAATTAATTGTAAATCTACCAACCAACCACAGTTTATTCCAAACTTAATCTGCAACAAATATTACTGTGCTAGGAAGAGACTAGTCCACCCACAACACAGGGTATCCTAGTGTGGGGGCTAGAGTGACATGTAGACAACTTTGTTTAAAAAAAAAATTATAGATACCTAGTAAGTAAGTACATAGTAAAATATTCTTTGACTATCATTTTATGCAATGTTTTCCTTGATACTTATATTTGTACAACCTACCTAACTTAAATAAGTAAGTAAATATGTACCTAATAAGACTATATATATTTTTAAAGTTTTTGTCTATGTATGTTTAATATTCACTTTTTTTGAACAATAAAAATATTTATTATTATTTATTTATTATTATATACCCAACATTCTCCCAACAAAACTGCAAACAAATTACACATTTTTCCAGATACTATTCGCTTTATATAACTTCCAAAGAGTTTGTATTTTTACTTTTTATGCAAGCGTTTTAGGCACAAGCTGGAAAGAAAAAGAAGATAGGTAAGGTAATACTTAAATTTTAGTACCTACTTGGAGTTATAATGCACACGTAGTAACTTACCCACAAACTTTTACTTGAGGATCAAGCAGAAAAATCACACCATCACTCATCAAAATGTTGCCCCGCCAAGGCAATGTAACAAGGCTGGCCTGTTAAAAAAATAAGAAATTTGTTGCTTCAGGGCGTATTCAAGCTAGTAAGAAAGCCGCACACAAAGTCACTGAATATTACCAGAATATACTGTGGGGCGACGTAGGAAGCTATCTAGAACATATCCTGCTTTGGTGGTCTTCGTATCCTCTAGCAACAAGGTAATTTTAATGTATATAACGGAGGTATATATAATAAGTACATCGTCTTATTTCCTTTTTACCCGGATTATGGGGTCGTTCGCAGTACGTACATATTATGTCTGTATCTTGGGAATTGACGCATGCTAAGCGAAAACATAGAAATTAAAAGTAATATAATACTATTATTGGAGTACAAAACGTTATGCCCAAGGCGAGAATCGAACCCGCGTCCTCCGATATCGCGTCGGATGCTTAAACCTCCTCGGCCACCTGGGACTTGGCATTTCTGCCGAAATTTTGTTTCGCTTAGCACGAGATAGTGCTTGTAATCATATTTAGAAAAATAATACTAATTTAATAAAAAAAATGTTTAATATTGCAAATGTGTATTTTAGGTCACCGAATTCGAGCCAAAATCTCCGTGAATGGTTATTCCAAACTTTTAGTGCCAATAGTAAGTTGCATGTAATTTAATTCACAAAATTTTAAACGTTGCTCTTCTAATACCTAATTTTATGTTTTTGTATGGATTTCAGACACTCCCGATTTAGTTTTGTCAGCTCTCAGAGTGCTTGCTGATTCCTTAGGGTGTCACGTAACCTCTACATCATGGGATCAACACTTCGGGTAAGCATAACCATATCTACAATCTTCTTCTCGTACAATAGTTTGCAAAGTTGTTATTTGGCGCGAAGACTTGTATTGAAATCTGAGAAAGTGAAAGAGAAGGATTCTCGAAATAAAATCCTGATCGTACCCAGCGAGGAGTTCATTCATTAAAAAATACTGAATAGTCATCATTAGGGTTTTAATTTTTTTTTTTTTAAAACAGTAGCAGCACGATCTATAGTTATTCTACAAGGCAAACTCGTCAGTCGAGTGGCGCAAACCGTCGTTTTAGGACCTTGAACCTCGAAGCCCATGGTTGTCCACCTAACAACTGGGTTTTACTGACACAGAAACTTAGTAGCATTCGGAGTCGACCACTGTCTTCGAAAGAAAATATAGGTCCAGTGCAAAATAAATGTTATACACTGCCTAACCTTTACTTCGGCTTTATACGTATTATTGTTTGAAACTACAATCCGTCAGTTTTTTGTAATTTTCTTTGTATTTTCATGCTTTGACTCCTACTTTTGCATCAGCTGATATATTATTCTGGGTATGATACTAATTACAATAACCAGTGAAAAGCTATCCCAAAACTTCATAATGTAACCGTCGCGCGCGCGGCCTCTGATTTTCTTAATGGGTACTTTAGTTTTAGTATTTGGTTATTCACAGATTATGTCATTTTCAGGGATACGCTAACTACGAATTTAAAACCAACATCACTTAAACTTCATCCGGATTTATCAGTATACGTTTCAGAGGTAAGTCAAACACAAACTACTGTTGCATTACAAATCATTTTTGAGTACGAACCTTTTTAATATAGTACCTGCATTAAATATTTTTCTATTTGTATACCCCAGATATTTACGAACAAATAGTATTCACACAGAGAGTTAATTTAATAACGAAAGTCCCTAATTCCTTGAACCAACTAGTCTGAACTAGAAGTAGTAGCAGTACAAAATATTTATTTTTGGGTAGGTGTTAAGTTATAACCCAAAATATCGATAATGTCACGTTAGTTATCATGGCTCGCCCAGAGCTTGCCGCGATGAGTTTAGAATCAAGGAGTACGAGTATCATGTCAGCTACCAATCAGGGATCATCGCTCGTTTCGACTATCCAGGACTCTTTTCGACGGCTGATTGCAGAGCGCTTTTCCACACCTAGATAATCAATAAAAATGCTGCAACTATGGTTGATGCCATAACAGGCAACTGTCCTTTAGAGGTAATCCACGTTGTAGGCCTATTCAGCAAGGCATATATGTTCTGGACATTGATTGATTTTAATCACCTAAAAGTTAGAAAAATCAGTTTATCGACCTCTATATGCGTACCTACGCTGGATTTGCAGTGTAAAAATTATCATTGCAATAATAAGCGTCTATGGAACCACCCTTAGCCAGTTGTCTCACCGGAAACGACGAACGAGTAACGAGTAAAGCTAGAATTAGAAACGAGTTGGCGAACCGCGGGAAGCGAGTGCGTATATAATAACTGCTGTGCGTAATAAGTTTAAACTGTATTTATTCTAACATTATATATACTTTACCCTTATGTTATATACTTTTCCCTTATTTATTACTAAAATGACGCTGAAAATCATTACCTCTCACCTACACATTTTTTTTTTATTTTTTTTTTATAATAGAAAAGCAGGCATTTGACCACTGCCTCACCTGATGGAAAGTGACGACGCAGTCGACGGTGGAACATGCTTGCCTAGCAGATACCTATTTACTCTGTTCTTGAAGACTTCCAGATTATATCTATCGGGAAATAGAGACGCTAGTAGGGTGTTCCATATATCGGCCGTACGCATTATAAAGCTTGATTTAAAACGCTTTGTGCGTATTTACATAATATATATAAATACGCACAAAGCGTTTTAAATATAATATTGTACAAATATAATATTGTATTTATGTACATTATAGCTATCTATAGTATGCAAGAGATAAGTAATACATTTCGGCGTCATTTTAGATTTATTTCTTATTAGACCGACTTATTCTGTATAATAGTGTACAGAAACTGGCGCAGCTTTTGCATTGATGCTTCAAGAACTGGTTACTCTGAACAACCAATGCGAAGTGACGTGGGACTACATACTGGGAGCGCCTATCGAAGACTTACCTATTGTGGAGCAAATACCCATATTGCATAGACTTGGTAAGTAATAACTTTCGCTTTGATACTACGAATGCTAATCATCCTTAGCGACCTGAATAAAGTGAGTAAGTGGGATTACCTACATACTGGCAGCGTTCATTGAAGAATTGCCTATTGATCCTACCGTGAAGCGCTCGTAGCCAAGTTTGCTTAGCCATTCTGAATCGATCAGCAAAGTTAAGCAACGTCCGCCGCGGTTATGACTTGGATGGGTGACCGCTGGTTGGGCATTACTACTGAGCGCTTCCGTGCTTCGGAGGGCACGTTAAGCCGTCGGTCCCGGTTGTTGTCTTAGGATAGCAGTCGTTACAGCATGGTGGTAGGGCACTTTGCAAATGCCCGCCTGGCTAGCTACCACCCTCAAGTTGAAAATCTGTCGCCAAGCACCTAACGGTGTGTTCCGGCAGCTGTCCTTGAGAGCCAGTAATTCTAGGTTAGTCTGAACAACATCCTCGACCACATCATCACTTACCATCAGGTGAGATAGTGGTCAAAGGCTAACCTATCAGGCATAAAAAAAAAAAAAAAAAAAAAGCAAATGCCAATATTGCATAGATAAGATCCAAATCACTTCCGCATCGATGCTGCAAAAACTACCAACCAATAGCTGCGAAGTTACTTTGAACTATATATTCAGAACGCCTATCATAGAGCAAATACTTATTTTGCATAGACTAGGCAAGTTTCATACAACTTTTGCTATACTGTAAGAAGCCTAAACAAACTGCGCGTATTCACGTAATAGGTATCAGGTTAATAAACATGTGTTAATATAAATAATAAATAAATTTTAAAATAAAAAGGGTCACCACACCAGAAACGGCTTTTTATTTATGTTTTTTGTTTTTACTTTATTTATTATAAAAACGATTAGTACTTATTAAAAGAGTCCATCTCTGTGACTGTTAATTGTCCAATTTCTAAAAATAAATAATAAACACCGGCTAAGCGAAGGTGTAACTCGAACTGTATCTAAAAAAGAAACTATTTTATGGTACATTCTGTATTGGTACGGAACCCTGTGTTCTGTATTGGTACGGAAAACGGTGTGTGGGTACATTCGCACTTGTCCGGGTTTAGTTTTAAGTGATGGGGTCGAGAACGAGGTCACGCGAGTAATCGCAAAATGTCCACCACCATGCGGCGAAGCTCAGGACCACGGCGAGGTTCTTGCTTTTTCGATTTTAAAACACATATGCCTTAACATACTAACCTGGTGTATATAACTCCTGCGTTTTCAGACCATTCCATCCATACATACCGACTGTGGTGCTTATCAGAAACACGTAGGCTCGCCAATCTATGGGAAATGGACGACTTCTTCCGGATAGCCCACAACGACATGCAGGCGTGTATGGAACAACTGGTCAACTTACGGTTTGCTGACCACACTGCTACTATTGAAGCTGGTATGTTAACTTGATCGGTGCTTAACCACGTATGGTATTGGTTAGTTTTCCTTTTTATGACAGTCAAATATAATTTCAAGAACTTTCGCCTGCTACCTATGTGAATAACAGTACTCATATTTTTAGGACTCCAAGTTTTTCCCTCGAAGGGAATCGAATCATGGCAAATATTTTACTAGTAACAATCTGAAGTGTAGAACAGTGCCCTATATTTAGCCCGATAGGCTGGCCCCTTATGATATTGGATTTAATTAACATATCTTGTGAAATGATGAAAATTTTACTTTAATATACATTTAATTTTAAGTTTAGCTGGTAATTATGGACAAGGCCGGCTGTGTAAAAGTTCAACTTGTCGCCGTATTTTATTGAACTACAGGCCTCTTTATTTGTAAACATGATGATAATTTGCAAAATTGATGAATCGTTTCCATCAAAATCTAATAAACAATTTATTTTTGTTTCTTCCAGGAAAAATTGGTGTCCATGAAAACGTTTGTGCTAAGATGAGAGAAAAGCTTGTCTCTGAAGTAAAAGTGAACATCAAAAAGTTAAGGGTAAGTTGAATCTTTATTCAGGGTTATGTGTTATTCTGAATTGCGTTTAATAGAGAATGAATATTTTAACAGCATTATGACAGTTTTGACCCTGGTGTTGATTAATTTGGTAGCATATTAAAGATTATTAATAAACGTAACGGAATAGTCACAATTTAATGTGCACGAGGAAGTACGAGTAAATATTGGTATGTGGGCAGGATGCAACTGAAGAGATAACAGCAGTTCTGTCGTCTGTGTGCGCGACGACGAGCCTCGCACACCTCACCATGATATTCCCGACCCACGGCGAGTGGCGGCGCGTCACTCATCCACCGCTGCCGGAGCATTCCATCTATGTACACGAATTTTTAGGTAATAATTAAAAAGATAGGTAAGTGTAAATTATTCGTAACTAATTGGAGAAAGAACCTGGCTGCCGGGCTAGAGTTGCATTCCCCATATCTTCGTGTGGGAATTGTAAGAATTTCCAAAGAGAAAAATATCAGAAGGTGGGCTGCAGATCCTTCTAAAATACTGCCATCTTACACTACCATCCCCAAAATGCATACCAAGCGTGGGGATTATGGCAATCGTAAACCTCCTCCTAATGCAGGAGGCATTTGTTCAACGATCCACGTTATGGCTGATGAAATGGAAAAGCTAGCCATTAGTTAACGTAGAACTTATTTTTAAAATATATAACGTACATATTTAGGACAAATTTGTTCAAATACTTAGTTACATCAATGAAACTTAGTGGGAACAGATAAATCTTACAATAGCATCATGTGATCGTCGGGTAAGGGATGATGTTGTCGAAGATACCAGGACCAGTTCTCATTCTAGGATAAGCCTGTTAACCGGCTTATCCTGGAATGCGAACTAACTCTCCAGGACAGCTGATGGAACACACCTGTGGGTGCCGGTGAAATTACAGGCACAGTTTAACAAATTAATGTCTCAGGGCGATGGGCGCAGTGCACTGCACCAGTTATTTGCAGAGGTTACTGTGAACACCAAGTATAGGCTTCGAGCTTGTTCCATCATGATGGGAGAATGCGTTAGATAGTTCATTTTATCATTATTTTTCCCTCATTAAGTAACATAGAGTGATTGATAATTGATGATGATAATGAATATCTATGTCTCTCGGCAAACATCCGTCCGACATGTACTCGTACATGCTGAAAAACAGCGCAGCGCGCGTTATTATATATACTTAACCTATGCGCTGCACAATGCTGAGCATAATTATACTCCTTTTGCCTTTTATTTGAAATTATTTATATGTTTGTCCATTTTCCTACTTTGTAAGTTTTTTCTGTGTATTGGACATATATACAAAAAAAGTCATTTATTGCCTGAAATATATGACTTTTTTATTTATTTATATTGTGTCAGTCAGGCATTTTACGTCTAAAAATATTTATTCGGACTTAAGCGGTCACCCACCCATGTACCTACTGACAATGTATCTAGTGGCGGAAACATCGGTTATGAACGTCTCCGCTACGTATCACAGCAATGTCCTATCCAGAAGTATTCCTCATGAAGAATCTATCATACTATACCTATAGTAAGACTTTAACGCCATGTTGAATTTTCCGCAGTTGTAATGACGCATCGCGGTCAAATGTAAACTTGAAATGGGATACGCAGATTGCCGATCTGCATATTTATTTTACCTAGGTATTGTTAAATAGGTACCTATGCCCTTAGTACGGCCTTTAACAGTAATTGTGTCACTTTAAAGTTACCATTTTCTTCCATACATATTTTTTCGTTCACGTTTCCGCTAGGGGGGTAGGTAGGAAAATAATGTATGGGGGAAAACGTTAATTACTGTTATTATTACGTAAAACGTCGTGGCGTATGAATACTAGGGGTACATAATTTACCACCGACCTTTAATTTTCAGGTAAAATGTTACTTCCAGTTATAAAAGCAACAGCAGACATAAATACATTAAATATGGTGTTGAGGATCATGTGCGAGTCTTGGCTTCATCATATTTACGTAGCCAAAGTAAAGTTCAGGTGAGTCTTCTTTTGTCTATCTTTGGTTTCGGTTCATCCCATCTCCGCAATAAATAATAATAATAATCATTTAATTTAGATAAAATCCTCTTATATTGCTCTGTTCTACACTTTACTATTTAATGTATATTGTTCAGCTTTGATGATCAATTCTCTCAACGATAGAAAAGAAGATGAGTGACACTGATTTTTTTCGTAACATAGGCTAGCCTTTGACTACTATCTCACCAAATGGTAAGTGATGACGCGGTTGAAGATGTTGTTCAGGCTAACTAAAGACAGCTGCCGGAACACACCGTTAGTTGCTTGGCGACAGTTTTTCTTCTAGAGAGTGGTGGCCCCACGGGCATTCGCCAAATTCCCTACCACTTTTAAAAGAGAGAATTGATAATTTTGAGCGAGTTACATCGACCAAATATCACCAACAAATTACAGATGTTGCCTTCTAAAATTATAAAAGATGTGTAAACCGCCTTACAAAATAAATGTGTAAAATAATGAAGAGACAACGGGGCCATAATATTGTAAAGCTCAAAGCGTTAAAATTGGGTTAGAAATTACTACTTTAATTATAATTTCAGCGCAGATGAGTAAGTTTTACTAAATAGAACAAAAATGATAAAACACTAGTGAATTTATCTGCGTGTCTGTAGCCGATGTCGAGTTCTTCTATTGATGTACCATAAAGCAGTGGTACTGGTACCCTAATATAAATACCTACCTACCCGAGTCACAGATTACTCCGAGTTGACATTGAAGGTATACATTTTAGGGTGTATTTATGAGTCACCATACTTCAAACAAATCCTATTTATCCTATCAAAAATGCCGATCAAAGCACATCAAATAATGCACCACAAATGAAACTCAGTAAAAACACACAAAAATATTAACTAAAAATCAAAATACTTAAAATTTCCACCGTATTTCCAGATCTTTTCAACGAAATGTATTTAACCATACGTCGAAAAAATGTTCTTGTAACGAAAAAGAAATTATTTCTGGCGCTTCATTAGCCGCTGCCGCTGACTTCCCCATGATTTTGTGTCAACCAACTTTTGTTTGACGTTAGGGCTGATATAATGAGGCTTAGATATTAATTCAATTTTATGGAACATACATCTAACAGTGCACCTATTTAATTTGGGAGAATTAAACGATACGCATGTTGTGCGCAGTAAAGATGCAGCAGTGCAATTGCTGGCAGACTTCAACGAAGTGAAGAATTGGCTGAACGCGTGCAATCCATTGGCGCCCGCGGCTAGGAAACAGATGTTGCAGAATGAAGTACTGAGGTATCTAACTAAAGTCAATATAGGTAGTATAGTCTCTGAAAGAAATAAATAAATTGCAAGATTAGAAATATCGACAGCCGCGGTAGTGTGTATAATTAAATCATAACATCAAATTATTTTTTTGCATATATAGATGAAATTATTTTAGATTAGATATTTATTAGATCTTCTTATCTAGAGTTTGTTTCCTAGCAAACAAGGCAGAGCAGAGACTACTTAAACAAAACAGTAATTTTAAATAGGAACCTCGTTTAGTTTTAGTTATGGTGATGGATGATTATATTTTCTAGCCATTTCTACGTAACAATGACCTCCAGATAGGTCTTAGATGAGACAGCTGTCAAAGTTAAAGGGCTTTATCTTAGCCTTATACTTCTTATAGGTATTATACGAAATTATAGATTAAATCGAAATCTACCTACATGAATATAGAAACGTAACGAGGGTGGATAGAAAAGTTCGCAGCCTAACACATATATACTTGAACTATTTTAATGTAACTGACCTCATTCGATTTGCTTACTCTCTGGTTGTCAAAATAAAATTTTATCGCAATAGCATTATCAGTTTTTAAATTAGACTGAATTTTGTGAGCCTAAGTGCAGCATTTTTAAAGAATGGAGAACATTGAGCAACGTGCGGTCATCAAATACCTGTTTAAAAAAAAACTAACTCCAAAAGAGATTCACGAAGACATGTCAACAACATTGGGGGAATCTGCTCCGTCGTATACGACTGTGAAAAAGTGGGTTGATGAATTTAAACGCGGACGAGAGAGTATTGAAGATGACCCTCGCTCCGGCCGGCCTACGACGTCTACGACTGAAGAAACATCGGGAAAATCTGTGATCTGATATTGGCAGATCGGAGATTGACCATCAGGGAGATTACAGACACTACTGGCATCTCGTATGAACGAACACAAAACATCATAGTCAATGAACTTGGATTTTCTAAAGTTTCTGCGCGGTGGGTACCCATATTGCTTTCAGTTGAACAAAAACGAATACGGCTCACGATTTCTTGCGACTGTTAGGAAATGTTTGAGGCTGATCCACAAGATTTTTGGCCAGATTTGTGAGAAACCTGGGTACACCACTACACCCCAGAGTCAAAACAGCAATCCAAGCAGTGGAAAAAACCTGATGAACCGACTCCAAAAAAAGCCAAAGCAATTTTGTCAGCTGGCAAGGTGATGGCGTCAGTTTTTTGGGATGCTAAGGGTGTCATCATGGTGGACTACCTTGCAAAAGGTGAAACTATAAACTCGGCTTATTACTGCATCCTTACGTTACGTTTGCGTGAAACAATTAAAGCGAAAAGGCCAGTATTACTCAGCAAGAAAATGTTGTTTCATCAGGATAATGCACGCGTTCACATGTCTGTTGAATCTATGGCTCAAATTCGCGATTGTGGCTTTGAATTACTGCCGCATCCCGCCTATTCCCCTGATTTGGCACCTTCAGACTTTCATTTGTTCCCAAACCTAAAAAAACACCTTGGAGGTCAAAAATTTTCATCAAATGAGGAGGTCGAAGCTGCAGTAGGTGACTTTTTTGAAGGCCTTGAAGAAACTTTTTTTATGACTGGCATACAGGCGTTGGAAACCAGATGGAAGAAGTGCATTGAGTTAAGTGGAGATTACGTGGAAAAATAAAATTACTTTTGTTTATATTACAAATAGTATTCTTGCTGAGGCCGCGAACTTTTCAATCCACCCTCGTATAACTCATGTGGCCTAAGTCTGGTTTGTGTTTAAGTCCACTGTAAGTAGCCCAAAACAGAAAGTAGAGCCGAAAATACCTTATGCACTGTCACCTTGACAACTTGGGACAGTTTCAGAAAGTAAAATCACACAAAACAAAACTCTTGTTCCCGATGTTCTTGACTGGGTTTAGTAATTCCCAAATGCCACCATTGGTAGCAATAATATATTACATATGGATTTAATTTTGACAGACGATGTGAAGGAGTCGGCAGGCTGCTATTACATGCGCCCGGTGACCTCATCTCTATGCAGGATTCTACTATGCAGTCTGCTCAACAAATACGGAAAGATGGTAAGTATTTAACTATTTACACTGTATGTTACCATTCTTGTAATCTTGAATAATAATAATAAAACACTTAAAAATATAAAAAATAATATCTAGTGACAATTCCACCTAATTTTCCTGCCGAGCGACGTGACGTCATAAACGCCACGCAGTCAAACCGGAAGAATTATCGACGCCCTCGTGCCTACACGAAGCATCCTCAGGAGGTCTAGACTCAGGAGTCAAGTTTATTAAAATACTTTAAATTAATATTTGTTATTATTGAATATGAATTTCCGCAAAGCAACGCCTGAATCTATTCATTATCTTGAGTAATGTAAATTACTTCGTATTGCCAAAAACTGCTACTCCTTACTCTAAGGATAAGACATATTTTTATATATTATTAGTTTAGTGGCTTCAGGACCAGGAAAGTTACTATCCCAGACTCCCCAGGCACTCCAAAGTAGTAATCTCTAGTAGGTAAACCCTTATCCACATTCTCATCTGTTGGTAAGTGATGTGGTCCCACATGTATGCAACGCCAACAATACAGGTGATCAACCATCACCATATTTTTGAAGCAACGATGGCCAAGCGGTAACAGCTATGGACTGCCATGCCGCAGGTACATAGTTCGATCCCCACGACCGCGCGCCGCGTCAACTTGAGCTTCACTGCATGGTGGAAGGGCATTTTGCGAATGCTTTACTGCCTACGACTGCCAAACAAGCACGAGGCCCATCCGATGTTAGGCGGACTAACCTCTGCCTGTGACAGGTGCATTTCATCCGGACGAATTGTACTGTGCCATTTTTCTGGCTCTCACGGACTGCTGCCTGATTACACTGTTAGGTGGTTGGCGACAGATTTTCTACTTGAGAGTGGTAGCTAGCCAGGCGGGCATTCGCAAAATGCCCTACCACCGTGCTGTAACGACTGCCATCGTGAGACAACAACTGGAATCGGCGGCTTAACGTACTACGAAGCAGGAAGCGCTCAGTATTAATGTCACTAGCGGTAACCCATCCTACCCTGACATTGCTTAACTTAGCTGAAAGGCTAAGCAAACTTCGCTAACAGAACTTAAAAAATCTTTCCTTTTTTAAATTTATTTCACACTATAAATGTTACGTTATATTATTCTTGTGGAAATATCTTACTACGAATTGTTATTTGCAGACAACGATGCGCCGGAACAACTAATGCCCGCGGAAATGTATGTACCAAACCAGAAGCAGTGGCTCACACTCCGCGCCAAGAAACTCAAAGGACCTCTCGCATTCACATTGTGTTGTATTGTTTTGTCTTAACACAAATAAAATAACTTTTGTATGTCTACTGATTGATTGCTTTATTTAATTTAAAACACATTGTTTACAATTGCATATATAGGTATGTATTATATTTCTGGTCATCTACACGTATTTGAACATTCAAATTAAGTACGTAATTCATATCGGAAAGCCTTTGCACTTCATATACTTACCTAAATCTTAAACGAGTAAGCGATTTAAGAGTCGATGTAAAATAAAAGAAAACTCAAATTAATCAACAAGTCAAGTAGTTTGCAATATAATAATCGCGAAACTAGAGCAAATCAACGATACGGACCAAGTCTTTCAATTGTTTAAAAAAACATTCAAAAATAAAAATTATTAAATAAAAATCATTCCTTTCATTCATTGGTTGAGGCTTATTGAAGCAATTTTCTTAACATCTTAAGAAATATATGGAGATCTAAAATTACATTTGTTTGTTAATAAAATGACAAAAATAATTTATCTTATAACTAAATTCTCAAGTACCAGATCAAGCTCCATAGAAATATATTTATAAACAATTATCGGTTTTCATCGCCTTAGTGACAAACAAATAGTTAAGTTCTTCTTAATATTGGCGGGGTAGCCTTTGAACTTCATCTTAGCTGTTGGTAAGTAATGTTACCGACAGTAAACGGGCGAGTTGAATGCATTCGGGGTCTGAGTGTAATCACGCCTGCAGTGTAGTGCTGCCTTTTTGACATATATACTATGCTTAGCGCTCCCTTTGTACTCAAAAAATGTATGATGAACATTTTGTCTTTATATATTATCGGGATTCGAATGATTGATTGATTTGACGTGATTTATTACACTTTACCTCTAAACATCGAGCTTACGAGGTAGATGTGGTATTAGATATGTACAACAGGCGTGCGAATACGCCTATCCGATCTTAAGGGAGAAACTGAGGTCAACGGCGAGAAATTCAAAATTTCATCAGTTTTTTTACTCTTGTACCTAGAAAATGAAATTGAATATTGCTTGTATTATCTTGAACAGTTATTGAACACCAATGCACATGATCATAATTTATCCCTTAAAAATGCCTAAATTATTTTTTACCTTATATATAAATACCAGTAACAAATGTAAATAATTCAATAAGAGTTTATCAAAAATATTACATTTTGTGAAAGCGCTTCTCCGAATCTAGCGTTGTATATGTCAAAGTATTTAAACGATCTACCTAATAATAAATACAAAACAATGATAAATTATGAATTTCCTGCCAGAGTATTGCGTTCACCAATTTATACCCTTGTTTCATACAATTATTTATTCATCGACAAGATTGGAATATCGCTAAGAATGTTCAAGAGTGTGTTGAATAAATGCTTTTTATTTTTTACCCCATTTAATAAATAAATAATAGTGTGATCATTATTATTATTGAATAATTATGATCACACTATTATTTATTTGCATTTTATATATTGATATAAAATGTACTTCATTTGCGTAATTCATCGAAATACAAAATTAATGAATAATTAGGTCGCGTTGCTCAGCCCTGCACTCAACTCACGTGCCTACTGTGCTGGTATTCGCTAGAGATAGCTAAACTTAGATTGGAACTTAACCTCAAAGACTGCTGCCGCAAAACATTCTTTATATGCATGGCGGCCGCTTTTTCTTGAGTGGTCAAGCTAGGCTGACCTACCACCAATAATCATTAACATTTCGAAACAGAACGATATTTACTTTGTATTTGTTCGCGGTCCATTTATCTTGACAAATCTAAATGTTACTTGCATTATATCTTATGGTATTAAAAGTGAACACGCTTAAAAACCTAGATGCGCCGCAGTCATCGAATTCATTCTGATGACTGCAAGGTCACACGCCTCCTTGCCGTACTACCCACATTTGTAAACGTCGTAATAATGCAAGATGGCGGCGGCGCCTAGGTGCCAATTCACTTCAAAGTCTACTCTAATTCATTAAATGTTATGGTAAATATAGTTATTTTTAATAATCTAGCTCATCAACAGTTTCTGTTTCAATTTCGCTCGCGTCTTAAATATGCTTATATATTCATATATTTGAAAGCTGGAAGAAATTCAATTTAGACTTTTATACAACTTAAAGTGAACACGCTTAAAAACCTAGACGCGCCGCAGTTAACATATTCATTCTGAAATGCAAGGTCACGTGCCTCCTTGCCAAACTACCCACATTTATAAACGTATTACACGGCGCGCCTAGGTGTGAATTCACTTTGAGTCTACTCTAATTCATTTAATGTTATGGTAAATATAGTTATTTTTAATAATCTAACTCATCAACAGTTTCTCTTTCAATTTGGCTCGCGTCGTAATAATGCTTATATATTCATATATTTGAAAGCTAGACGTTTATACAACATATACACACAACAACCTGTATAAATAACTTTAGTATTGCAAGCAAAGTCATACTTTTACAATAAATTGGCTAACTACAATACAGAGAGTAACAAAAATGATTTAATAGACAAGGTATACTACTAGAAATACATAGGAAATTTAAGAAATATTAAAAAATCTACATAAAATGAACAAAACCCACCAAAAGTAGACAATATAAAGAAGTGTAGAATCTTACACTGTTAGGTAATACGTCAGTGTGTGTTGATTCGCGGCTTGCTTTGTCGGCAAATAGCAACCATTATTCATCAAAAGAAATCCGCTTTCGCTATCACTGCAGCCTTGTCACTCGTTTCTTATCGGCGATTTACATGATCACATAGTCTTTAGTAGAGTCATTTATTGCTACTGGATGGACACGCAACGTCAAGAAATACGCTAAAATAGGAAACTGTAAATAATAAATGTGTTATGTATGGCGGGCAGCATAACTAGGCTATGTAACACATTTTTGACGTCGTAGAAATTTCTGTGTTATTTATACCTACATGTATATATTATATTATATATATATATATATATATATATTATGTATATATTATGTCTTTGGACCCCATTATGCACTTTACGATTATAGTCTTCATTTTGAACATGCAAAGTAAAAAACACATGCAACTTGTCCATTTGCCGTCCACTAATGCACTCTACTAAACTTACTAAATTGTTCGTTTACACTACAGAGGTTAGTGACTTGTTTGGGTTGAACGAGCGCAGAGAGCGATTCTATTTGATTTTAGTTTAAATACAAGTAGAATCGTACCCGTTTCAACTAAAGCACTCTACTAAAGACTAATATAAAGTAAATCGCCTACGTGTGACGTTTCGTTATAGTGACAATCATTATTACAAGATTGACGTATAATGTATGGAGCATCTGTTAAAAACAGCATTTTAAGATAGATCTCAACTTTGAGTTGTATTTATTAATAAGAGCGTAAGTACCAAACCTCATGCAACGTCTCTGGATCAAAAGGAAGTTCCCTTTTGTATTATGTTATATTATTATGTAGGTAATATTGAACGCGACTGTTGATCAACTGATTTTAAAATGAATATTTTGTTACTAAGATTAAGTATGAAGCTACTAAACATGCTGAAACAGATTGACACAAAGTTATACCAAGTGAAACGTAGCGAAACGCGAACCAGACTGTGATGGAAAAACTTTTTCTGACATCCAATAAAAAATAATAAAGTTAATACTTTTAGTGGGTTGAAAATTCGCTTGAACTCAAGTTAGCCGGAATACTTGTGGGATAGATGTGGGTCGCGGATATAACAAGGTTTTTGTTACTCCCTGTATAATTTTACATAATATTCTTTAAACTACAAATGGCTTATTTTGTTCACAACTCAAGTGATACGATATAATAAAGCGTTCAATATACACGCTCCCCGAAGGAACTTACACGTCTATACCTACTATCATTATGAAATGTGTTTAATATATCAAGCTTAAACTACTGCACAAATCAAGATGAAATTCGGCACTCAAATATAATATAGCCCAAAGACGGACATAGAATACAAACAAATATCACGCGAATGGAGTCGCGGGGGAGTCAGCTAGTAATTAGTCAATTATTTTAATAAACACAGTGCTGTATTGCAATATAAGCACGCAACGTAAGGCATTACCCCCGCCCGAACACTGCCGACTGCAAGCGGAGCGCGGCACTACTACTACTATGTATTAATTTTTATGAAATGAGTTCCGGCACGGAGCCGCTGCATTGCCATCTGCAGCCGTTACATGTACTATCGATTGCAGCCGCTGCATTTCAGCCTGCAGTTGCAGTCGGCAGCGTCGTTCGGTATCGTACCTTTACTGGATATCAGTCATCGGAATCCGATCGTCTACATTTCTCCTTCAACTTCTGATACTCATTCTTCCTTATCATTTCCGCCCTAACTTTTTCCATATCACTGATAAGACTGCTGACTTCTATGTTTTCAAGCTTATCTGGAGGTAGAGATTCCGGGTCGCTGTCCAAGCCCGAGTCATCGTCATTCTTGCTTGTATCTTCATGTTCGTCTTCAGAATGCGCCGGTGAGCTATCATCGGATTCTTCGTCTATTTTATCGAGTCTGTAAGCTTTGGGCACATTCTCATCTTGACGTGGTGCGTTGGATTTTGCATTGTTCAGTTTCGCCTTGCCCTTCCTTTTCTTTCGCATGCTCTTGGCTATCACACGCTTTTGGTGATCCAGTTGCGGGAACAATTCTACGGTGAGAATGTTTGAGAATTTTTTTTATTAATCAAATATTATATTTTAGGAAGAAGAAAATAATTATTACATTAATAAAAAGATTAACAAAAACAAGTAAAAAAAATACATGAATAAAGGTGTGGATAGATACATCAAAGTGATAATAAAAAAATATATATTTAAGCATACTGTATTACGCAAGATCTTACAAATACAAAAATATATCCAAAGAAAACATAGATCTCAAATAACGTTTTTAAAATTTCCAAAATGAGTAAGTATAACAGTTTCCTTTATGCAAGAATCACAATTTGCACACTACAAACCTAAAGGTTTTCACCTTTGACAGGTTTTTATAGCTTATAGTCTAGCCTTTGACCACTATCTCACCTGATAGTAAGTGATGATGTGGTCGAAGATGTTGTTCAGGCTAGCCTAGAATTACTGGCTCTCAAGGACTACTGCTGGAATACTCCATTAGGTGTTTGGCGACAAATTTTCTACTTGAGGATGGTAGCTAGCTAGGCGGGCATTAGCAAAATGCCTTACCGCCATGCTGTAACGACTGCCATCGTAAGATAACAACCGGGACCGACGGCTTCACGTGCCCTCCGCAGCACGGAAGCGCACAGTAGTAACGTCACTAGTGTTCACCCATCCAACTCATGACAACGTTGCTTAAGTTAGCTGATCGGTTAAGAAAATTTTAAAATAAACATTTGAAGCAAAACTATTTGGCACCGTTTTCTTTGTTCTAAGCGCGCGACTCCTAACAATAATTAATTTTATGAGAAGTTCTTTTACATTATTTGAGTTCCCTATAAGTACTCCCATTGTAAATAGTCACGTAGGACCCTTACACACATTAATTTAAGATTTGACTATGCTCTAGTATTCTAGTATAGTACTCACGGTGTGCACAAGTCAATGCTTTCTCAGCTGAGTTCATCTCTGCCTCTTGTATAGAATGCCCTTGCGCGGCCGCCAGGCGGATCCCGCGGAAGTACACTCCCACTGTATAAACTCGCGTATTCGTTGGGCCCATACACTCTATCACCCTGAAAATATTAAATAAATAGTTATTTTTACACAATATCACATTATTGGACGAACATAAACATTGTTTCCTCATAGTAGAAATACACTTAGTAATGGTACATTATGATATAAGTGTGGCGAGCGCGATGAGGGAGCCGAGTGAGTAATGATCAACATCCCACACGCATGTCATACAACGTTTTTCAACACACTTTTGGTTTCACAAAAAGCAGATCCACAACAGATGCAGGTGCTCAATTGATGTCACATATACTTGAAGCCTGGGAGAGTTCACAGGATGCTATTGCCGTATTCTGTGACCTTTCTAAGGCATTTGACTGTGTAGAGCACCGCACTCTGATTCAAAAACTTTCACATTATGGTATTCGTGGAAAAGCTCTGGATCTTATAAAGTCATATCTGTCAGACAGGCTACAGAAGGTTAGAATTAATGGCAATACTTCTTCCGGGTCTTTGGTAAGAATAGGAGTATCCCAAGGATCAATTTTAGGACCTTTTCTGTATCTAGCATATATAAATGATCTGCCTTGCATGGTTAAAAATTCGAGAGATAATGAACTTATTTATTCGCAGATGATACCTCCCTGATTTTTAAAGTAGATAGGAAAGATAGTGAACTTACTCATGTAAATAATGTGTTATCTATGATCTCTAAGTGGTCCGCGGTAATTATAATATTATATAAATAAAGATGGCCCTGACGAAAACACCGAACCACCTTAATTTTTCCATAATCAATTTGTTGATATATACTTAGTACTAGATACAATACAAAACGAATCGGAATATACTTTACATATCTTTTTTATTGCAATAATAATGTGCATAAGAAGGTTTATAAACTCACTTAATCTTCTAAAGTTTTATTTCAGTAGGTAAAGCCTCTTTGGTTTGTTTTTATATGAAAAACGATTGAAACAAACTACGATCTCCTTGGTGAAAAGTGTGGAAAAGATGTTTTATTATTCTATAAAAACACAAGTGCGGTAAAGTAGAAAAAAGCACGCGTGCGTAATAGACTACATTATGACACTAAAAATCGGTGCATTTAAAGGCCCGTTACGAGCAAGTGTTGAAAAATATTTTCAAATATAACATTTTTATCAGTACTAATATTATAAATGCGAAAGTAACTCTGTCTGTCTGTCTGTTACGCTTTCACGCCAAAACTACTGGACCGATTTGAATTAAATTTGGTATGGAAATAGTTTGAGACCCGGGAAAAAACATAGGATAGTTTTTATCCAACTGCGCAAAAAGAGGTTGTTTTTGCGCGATAACCGACATACGCGCGGGCAGAGGCGCGCCCGGAAAGCTATTAATATACATAGTATAAATTTTTTTTGCAGTCTAGTTGGCCACCAGTGGCTGTATAATAAAAAATGCCACTAAAACGCTTGCAGTACAAAACGCCTACTGAACGAAATGCTTATTGGACGATATAAGACTTAAATTACAGTATGGACGAAATTATCACATATCGTGGTAACACACAAACCTAATAATTTTAATCAAATGTATGTAATAATAAAAAGCCAAGTTCACTGAATAATATTTAAGGGCAACGCACACGTATCGTCTCGTCACTAACAATGCCGCACGTAGTAGCGTTGCCTCGCCTCATTACATGATTACACGCGAGTCGCGAGCTTGGCCCAATATTAAGGCGATGCCAATACGTCGTTGATTAGTGTGCGTTTATAACAAAAAAATGTGAACGACTTGGGTCGATATCGGTGCTAGTGGATTAGTGTGTACAACTATTAGTTTCAGATATATTTATATTATGTAAAGAAATAGAGCGTGAGCGTACAATTATGCGTTAATTTTACCATTTTATTCTATGGAAAAAATCACAAGAAGTCACTTTTGAAAAAAGCCAAGTTGTAGAGAATATTAAGCAAATATTAACAAATTGTTTTCCTGATGCATTTAGTTAAAAACCCGTGATACTATTTATCCTCCAGTCAGCCCCTCAATTGACACAATTTACGGGGCTGACAGGATTTGAATGACACTAACTTGTACAAAGGTATGTCCGGCTCACCGCCTTCCATAGAGCGTAGAGTGAGACAGCACTGCTGCAGCTTCGACTTGGGATCGTTCCAGTCCTGGTTCATGATGAACTCTTGTAGTCGGGGGAACAGGCACGCGTCGCAGAACGCTATGCAGTAATCCAGACTCTGGAATGGTATGGTCATGGTAGAACACTAAGGGCCTGTTTCAGAATGTTTGAGTAAGTTCTGGTTTTACTACCCAATACATATTTATTAAACAAAACACTATATTTGCGTTTCACAGTCATCGATTTAGCCTATCCATCGGTTAAAGCGCGAAACGCGCTGAATGTAAACTGTCATTTTTATCATTCAGTTATTTTATGTGTTGCATAGCAACCCGAAACTTTATTAGGACATTCTGAAACGGACCCTAAGTATACTCCGCCGAGAGACTATAGTTACATGGTAGACGATCGCCGATATAAACGCTGTATATACGTGCATAAGCGAAAAAATGTAGTGGTGGTAATGGATAATTAAAGAAACCTTCTTTTTAGTTTACATACAAGACATCATCAAAAGTTAACAGATGTATTTTCTACTTTATTATGAATAATTAATTCTTCACACTGAGGACACTATTACCATATAATATCTATCTATGTATATAAAAATCAATTGCTGTTCGTTAGTCTCGCTAAAAGTCGAGATGGCTGAGCCGATTTAGCTGATTTTGGTTTTGAAATGTTTGTCGTAGTACAGGGAATGTTTAAATGATGAGAAAATTTGGAAAAATATCTTATCTATACATATAAAAATCAATTGATGTTCGTTAGTCTCCCTATAACTCGAAAATGGCTGAGCCGATTTAGCTGATTTTTGCGTTTTGAAATGTTTGTCGTAGTACAGGGAAGGTTTAAATGATGAGAAAATTTGGAAAAATATCTTATCTATACATATAAAAATCAATTGCTATTCGTTAGTCTCGCTAAAACTCGAGAATGGCTGAGCCGATTTAGCAGATTTTTGCATTTTGAAATGTTTGTCGTAGTACAGGGAAGGTTTAAATGATGAGAAAATTTGGAAAAATATCTTATCTATACATATAAAAAATAATTGCTGTTCGTTAGTCTAGTTAAAAGTCGAGAACAACTGAGCCGATTTTGGTTTTGAAATGTTTGTCGTAGTATAGGGAATGTTTAAACGATGAGAAAATATGGAAAAATTGCGAAGAAGATAGTAAAAACAACATTTTTTTCCCCATATAACCTGATCTACCTATACTTTCCCGTCAAACGTTTGACGTTCGTCTGTTAGGATAGGTGATACGAAGTACACCGGGTCATCTTGTATTTATATAAAATCCGAAATCTATGACTCATATCTATTAGTAATATGATTTAGTTTGTATGTGCCAGCCAACCAGATATATCTTTGAAACAAAATTTTGAATATTGATCAATCACTTACCTTGTCAATATACATAGCTCCCAGGAAAGCCTCGAGTAAGTCAGCCTTATGTTTCTTGGTTGTTGGTTTCGCTTTGGGGTTATTGTAGATTGCGTACGCAGACATATTGAGATCGTCGCAAACCATTGACTGTGTACGATTGTTGACTAGAGAAGAACGTAGCAACTACAAAAAAAAAAACTCACGATTATAAATCAACGAAATAAGGCAGCTTATTTTATTTTCTGAACGCGATAATTGTATGTGATTGATATTGTTGATGTAATTTGTTAGGCTAGCCTTTAACTACTATCTCGCTTGCCGGTAAGTGATATCGTGACGGTAAAGGTATTAACAGGCTTCGAAACCGACCCCGAAGAGCCAGCCTGCCGGAACACACCTTTAGGTACTTTAATTACCTGTTATCACCCTAACAGAGTTAGCCAGGTAAGCTTTCGTAAAATGCCCTACAACCACCCACCATGCGGTTAAGTGAAGCTCAAGTATGCAGCGGAATTAGAAACAAGGACCCCACGTTCGACAGTCTCTAGCTGATATACCTAGCTGGTATACTTCTGTGTTGTTTTGCGCTTTAAGTGATAAATAAATATATCACTTCATTTTGGTAACTCCCGCTTGGCTAGCTACCACCACTTAGTAGGAATTCTGTCGCCAAGGACCTATGAGTGTGTTCCATCATACTGTCTTTGATATCCAGGTTAGCTTCAATGACCATTTCTATATCTACCATCAGATGTGATAGCGGTCAAACTAATATATAGCTAAAGTATAGCTACCAGGTACAAAAAAATCACGCCTTTAACACCCGGAAGGGATAAGAAGATGTCGCATGTGATATGAATAGGTTGAGCTTATTGCCACCTACCGATCACAGTTACATACCCTGGATTAATAAAATCATCGTTCAACCCGGAGGTCGTTCGATCTGCAACAAGCCAAAGCCAAGCCAGTGATGCCTTTAATTTCACTCACAGCCATTTCCATCCATTCAGAATACAGCAATGTAATCTTAGCTGCTTACTGCTCTAAAGGTCCATCACAACGCTATCAGATATTCTGCTACCAATCGCTTGCATAATTATTATTGTGCACTAAGTTTCAGCACTATGGATTTCTTTTTAATCATAGCTGTTGAAATGAATTTTCTAATAAGACAAATTAATCAACACATACTCATATAAAAACAGGCACATGAGACGTAACAACTATGTTTCAAGGTGACGGGCGCAGTGCAATTCGTGACTTGTGACGAAATGCATCTGTTATCGGCAGAGGCTAGTCCGCTTAACATCAGGTGGACATCGAAAAAATAAATAAACAAATCTCATACAAAAAAACTTACAGACAAATGCCCCTCGTGATGGTCAGGGAAGTGCCGGTACAGCTTATCGGAGACAACCAGCTGTAGAACTGTGTCTCCAAGGAATTCCAAACGCTGGTTAGATCCCAGGGTCAAATGCGTGAAGCCCACAGAACGGTCGGTGAACGCTCGGGCTAGCAGGCGGATGTGCTTGAATTGAACACCTAGAAAATTTGTTAGAATTAGTGTCTATAACAATATATAAGTATATAAGCTATAAAGTTGCCTGGAATATTCCATATCCTAATTTTATTATTCCTATGAGACTAAGAGTTAGTTTCACGAAACATATTATTAATAAGAGGATAACTTATCAGATTTCAGACTTCACAATATGTCAGGTACACTATAGTCTGTTTTAGTTTTTTTTAACAAACGAGTACTGAGTAAGTACTGAGTATGTCTCTCGCACATTTCCGATATTGAAAGAGTGAGATGGGTCATTGCCGTCATTGGTCAATGCCTTTGTTCTTGTTTTGAAATTGTTAAGGTCCGTTCATATTGCATACACCTAAAATTTACGGTAGAAAAAAATTACGTTATTCTTTTATGATTTAAACTTACGTTCATAGTATATTCGTAACAAAATTATCTGTAAATTAAAATTAAAACAATATTGTAATAGTATATAATTATATTATGCACTAGACAGTACCGGCGTTAGGGTAGGGCGCGGTTGGGCGACCGCCCAGGGCGCCAGGTAATAAGGGGCGCCGCAGACGCCCCTTTATATCGACTCAATCGGAGTCCTACTTACTCGTAAATTCGTATATTGTATAACTTATTAATACCATTATTTCGTATATTAAACTCTTACTTAGTACCTTACCCAAATAGATGGTTATTTTTGTTTTTATCAAAAAAAATATTTATAAGTACTTAATTGTGTTTTCGAATGCATTATCACTATTGCGCACATTCACTATTCAATGAATTTTTCAAGCAGAGGTTAGGATATTAATATTTCAAAGTATTATTTTTAAGACGTAAGTTTATAAGTATATTTCAAATTGATTCAAAATTATTATATAAACATATAAACGTAATAAGAAGTTTTTATTTATGAATTTACACGGAGCCAGAAACTTGCTTCGCCACGGACTCAGAGCCTGCCTTCGCTACACTTTAGAAAAATGGTAATTATCTTCGCCATGGCCTACGAATATTATTCGTTGGTAATCGGTACTCATATCATATCAATAAATAATTGGTACTCATTTGATTCGGAAATGCTAACGTGTGATTTTTTGGGTTTTATGTTTAACTGTTAATCTCAAGTAAAATTATGAAGGTATCAGGATTTTATTCATTTATTTTTAGAAATGATTGTACTTAGAGAGAATTCAAAAGATGCAGATAGAATTGAATTAGTACACGATCCAAGGCGCAGTATATTATTGTATCATAAATTTTTACTAATTACCAGATTAGTATAAAGTGTCAAAACACGTTGATCCTGTCAAAACAATCCTATCTGGCTCAAAATATATAAAACAGAGAGCCAAAAAGAAAAGAAGAAACAAAAAAACTATAGTCTGGCTCATTGAGTAAGTACCTAATATTTTAATCTGGCCATATATATTGTTACTTACATAAAACTTTTATTTTCTACTTTTTAATTATTTTGAATTAAGAACGCGTTTATTGTTTTAAAAACTTGTTTCGATTTAGCGCCACCTCACCTCACGATTGAAGAGGAAAATGATAAATTGTACGCTCACATTTCTAAACAAGCTGCTCAAGTGATCAGAAAGGTACAATGTGGTCATCATCCTGCGTCAGTGATGGTTTGTTGGGGCGTGTCTTATCAAAACGTCACAAAGCTGCATTTTTGTGAAAAAGCCTAAAATCAGCCAAAGTGGTCACAAGGCACGAACTACCCAAACCTGGCTTGAAACCAACGTTCCGGACTTCATAAAAACTGGCGACTGGCCCTCATCTAGCCCAGACCTCAGTCAACACTTTATGCTGCGCTTTCTTTGAAGAATATAGAGATAAAGGCTTAAAAAGTGCTATTTTAACTACTAAGGAGTTAGTTCTAAAAAAACAAGACACAACAAGCATTCGTGTAAAACACAAAGCTGGTGAAACTGCCCGCGATGAGCCAGTAACGTTTGTAAATTAAATTTTAAGTTGAGTTTTCAATTATCTTTTGAAGACTACCTTAATATCACTCAATAAAAAAAAATTAAACAGTTAAGTAAATGATGATTCAAAACCTTGGTAATTTTTTACAATATAAACAATGCAGGTATTTAAGTAATGTTTTACAATGAAAAAAAAAAGCAGAAAAAGCAGACCTTCTCAAACTCTGTAGTGATGTTCAATTGAAATTAACCGTAGACTCTAAATCAGATATAGATGTTGTCACTTATGACTTCATCACACAGCACATATGCTGTGTGATGAAGTCAGTGAATTCAGTGAATTTTTGTTTATCACATGATTGAGACATGACCACCATTTTTATGTATCCAGTTTGTCTTCTCCTTGTAACAAAAGAGTTCAGACTTCATAAATTTTATAACTTTTGTTATTTCCTACCATAGCCCTTCACTTAAGACCAAATGAGTTCAATTGCATTGAGCTCACAGTGATACTTCGGCAAACGTATGGCGATACGATTTGTTAACCTAGCTACAACATTTTTTTTAGAACTATTTTTGTTTTGCTTACCCTAATTCAATAGTTGCAACTTTAGTATTGATTCGTTACAAGCAATATTTATCGACGCGCAGGTAGTCGAAGACTCAACTGAATGCACCTTAATAAAGGTACATGTAACTACAGAGTTCGTGTGGGACGGACTTTATATGTTGATTACGTTGGCCAATAGCAAAGCAGTAAAAAATTCAGTACTCGATGTTAAAAAAAATAGACTATAGTGGCATAATGTTTTGTTTTGTATGAAGCTTTTCACCTGACACCGTTTTTATAATAAAACCGATAAATGTCGGATCACAGTTATCGCACGCGCATTATTAAATCTTGCGGGGTCTTGCTCGCCAATGAGATATTTCTTGTTACGCTTTTCATATTGGTCGGATGCTGGGCCCGACAAACCAAACAAATGCAGTCTCTAAATCTTGAAATTGCTGGTTTACACTTTCTGAAACACATGCCAGTATCTTCTGCGTGGCAGTCCAAAGTCAAAGATGTTCTAGCGGGAAAAGTTGGAGTGGAATTCTAGCCCGGTACCCAAACGACGCATACTTATTTATATTCGATAGATAATGTGTTCGCGCCACTTACGTTGGCACATTTATTTAATTCTACCCTCTATTCCTATTTTATATTTCGACGACTATCTGTCACCCCACCGCGCCTGCAAGCAATCCGCTTGCCACCGCCGCCGCAAGTAGACGCTGCGAACGGCCCTTGCCCAACGTAGCTACCGCACCGCGCCCGAATCGATTGTTCTCGATTGCCGTTCTTTGGAATTATCCGAAATACCGAGGACACTGGGAGCTGCCTTCGTACAGGTAGCCTCCAACCGCCCGCGAACAGAACTTACAGTCCACAACCGCGGTGGTGAAGCTACCTGAAGAAGCCGTGAAAAAGCGCTGCAAGGCTGGACCTCTCTGGACAAGACAACACGACGAATTAACGGATAAACAGGACCGAGGTTCATTGCGCTAAGTGCAGTGCCAGTTGGGATACCAGGTTAGTCGTCACCATCTTACCAGCTATCCTTCCCCCCGCGATTTTTGGAGACGTGCTCAGCTGTATGTTATATACTTAGCTGCCGCGTTAACATAATGAAAGAGAAAACATATTAAATCTTACCAATCGAAGTTTCAAATTCTGTGAGCTTCTTTAGAAATTCAAAGTCCTTAATGTACCGCCTATCGCCCAAAGGTTCTTGCTCCTGTAGAGGGTGGGGGCGTTCTCTCATCCACACGTCGTATAGATCTTTGCTGTTGTACCAAAGTGCTAAAGCGAACACTCTATCAGCTACCTGTGAATAATAAAGATTTAATAATTAAGTAAGCTTAGTAACTAGTCAGAACTTTAAAACAATATTATTATTAATTTCTTAGTCTTGGCTGAAAATCAGCGAATTTATCTAAGACAATAAACATTATGCTGAGACAAGTCTCATCCAGTACTACTGGAATCTCACTACCGTAATCATTGTTAAGAAAATTGTTTATTAAAACTTTATAGGATTAAGTTCATCACGCTTTATAATTTTGTAGAATTGAATAAACTTCTTTTCTTTCTTTCTTTCTAATCTAAGTACTATTTTTTCCTGAAGTTTAAAATAGTGTGAGTTACAAAGTAAACCATTTTTACGACCCATAGCTCACATATTGAAAAATTATGATGATGTATTTTGAGGTATTAAACAGGCTAAGCTTAGGATGGGAACCCTCAAGGATAACTGCCAGAACACACTGCTAGGTGCTTTGTGTCAGATTTTCAACTAAAGAGACAACCATGAAGTAGAAAATCTGTGGAGGGTACTAACCCACCTACTCACACCAGAACAACTTTCGTAAAACGCCCTACTACCAAGCAGTGAAGCTCCACCTCGCGGCAAGATTCAAACCTTTGATCCCCTGCGTGGCAGTCCATAGTAATTGACACTGCTTCTACTAGAGGGACGACCCTCAAGTAGAAAATCTGTAGAGGGTACAACCCCGCACCTACCAGAAAAACATTCGTAAATCGCCCTAGCAACATGCGGTGAAACTCCAACTCGCGGCAAGATTCAAAACTTTGATTCACTCTGCGTGGCAGTCCATAGTAATTGACGGTGAACTAGCAATGCTTCAAGATGTGAAATTTCATCATTGATTACATACATGTTCGATCAGTCACAACAGGGTTTTTTCTCCTAAGGCTATTGTTGTAAAGGAATTCGCGCTCTAGATTCCAGATGGACTGAGTGTATACGAGTAGTCAGGATAATACGTTGAAAAGTGTTACATTTCGATTATCTTTACTTTTGGATCAGCCCTCGTATGACCACACAATTTTTTACTGGATCATTTGTTACTGATGATTATATTTTTAATTGTGTAGAATTTACCTCCTAACACATCAACTTCACTCATGGTGAGTGTTGATGTTGTGGTCGAAGGCGGTAACCATAGAGGCAGCATAGCCTAGAATAGGTCAAGAGTCAATTAACTCTCAAGGACATCTGGACAACATAACACTCCTTTAGTTGCTTGGCGAAAGACTTTCGGAGACAACAACCGGGACCGACGGCTTAACGTGCCATCCAATCATCCATCAGTAGTGAATGCCACTAGCGGCCACCTATCCAAGTCATGACTGCAGCAAATGTTACTAAACCTAGTTGATCATTTAAGAACGAGTAGGTAACCTCCACTAAAATATTTTATACACCCAGATGAACCAAAAAATAATCTTCCACAAGATTATTTTAGTTTTTTATATAATTTGTAGTGTTAAAAGTCGGCTCCGTTTTTTTTATACTAAATCGTGGAAGAATGTAAGTCAATCAGGTATGGGGATAGGGAAAAGATAATTACCTGAATCCCAGCGTCGAGAAACAACGCCCCCATGAGCGCTTCGAAGCAATTCGCCATCGCGTGCTTCATCACCACGTCACGACACAGGTCCGACCCGTGAGCATACAGCATAAACTGTTCTAGATCTATGTTCTGAAAAAGAAACACAATAGTACATTACAATCTAATGTGCAGTAGATGTTTCTTACATCACACAACACTACATAACAATAATATACGCTAATTAGCCCGAGGGGTGTTGGGCTAGAGTTCCACTTACGATCGTGACCACTTACGATTCCCTCAGGAATCGTAAGTGGTCACGAGGGGAAAACTATACATCTGACGGTAGGGCGACTCACATTCTAAAGAGCTGACATCTTAAAGCTCCTCTACACTACCGGCGATGATCGTTGATCGTGTCTATAATCAGCACGATCATCGTGCAAATAATAATAATAATAATAATAATAATAATAATAAGTTTATTATCAGAAAACTATAACTAAATACATCCACATTATGATTAGAAACTTATAAGAGCTAAGTTTTTACTAAGTGCTAACCTTTAAATAATTTGTGAATGACTTTTACTATTGAGTCCCAAACTAGACACGAGGCCTGTATCTTGGGGCCCAGGAGCGATTTTACAAGATTGTTAGCATTGACATGTTACAACAAAATATAGTTTTTAGCCAAGGTAAGCAAAAAGCAGAGAAAATTAATAGTATACTATAATAAAATAAGTGTGGTAGTATGACTGTAAATATTATCAACATTAATAGTAACATATTTAAAAAATGTTTGTTCTATGTGTGCAACTGTTAGTGCGTATGCACGTTTATGCAATGAAAGGATACGCGTGTGCATGTGTTAGGGTGTGTGTGTGTGTGTGTGTGAGTGTGTGTGTGTGAGTGTGTGAGTGTGTGTGTGTGTGTGTGTGTGTGTGTGTGTGGGTATAGGGGGGGGGGAGTAGAAATTTAGTATTTGTAAGTATTGTGTATTATAATGTGATGGTGTACCTAAGCGAGAAGTTGTAGAAATAGAAATATCCACACGATCGTATGTAGTAGTTTGTCGAACGGCAAGCGTAAAGATGTAGGTGGAGTGTGTTGTTGCTGCAACCATTTGTTTAATAGCGGTATACAACCATTATGTCAATGTAGTTCAACGTAAAATGGAAGAAGAGAGGATGGTGGTGTTTAAGCATTCATCGTAAAAGAACCAAGTTTTTTTTTATGTTACTGTGACTGCGACGTTGTGACAAGCTCGAGGCCCACCTGATGTTAGGCAGACTAACCTTTGCCTATAACGTAGCGCCCGTCACCTTGAGCCATAATTGTTAAGTCTCATGTGCCTGCAATTACTCTGGCTCTTAAGGACTGCTGCCAGAACACACCGTTAGGTGCTTGGCGACAGATTTTCTACTTGAGGGTGGTCAGGCGGGCATTCGCAAAATCCCCTTCCACCATGCGGTGAAGCTCAAGGTAACTTGAATTGAAAATAAATTTCAGTGTCTATGGTCCAACACCATTGAGCCTATTTTTTTTAAGGTCAGCTTTTTACTCCTGTGTTTAAAAAATAACAATGCAGTTAATTCATAACTAATAAATAATCGTAGTAGCTGTATTCACCTTGACAAATCAAACTATATACTAAATCTAGAATTATTTTCCAATTACCTTGGCCAACTCAGCTAAATGCTGATTCTGCACTATGGACGCTCTATAAGTCGCCAAGCCTCCTTCGGCCAGTCCAGGGAACATTTTGAACAGATGTATGGAGGATATAAACTCGACGACCGCGTCGCCCAGAAATTCCAATCTCTCGTTGTGTTTAATCTCAGATTCTGTTGCACTATTCTTGCCGAAACGTGACATTATGTTGATCAGGGTCACGATACCTGTTAATAGCATAGCAATTGGTTAGGCAAGGGTTGTCAGGCATTTCATTCTGCATTTTGTGTTAATTTCAAAATATTTAACTAGCCTTGTAGTAACATAAAGTTCAGATAGTACATTGTGATATAAACAACTGCCTTGTTGATGAAATTATGAAGCAGTCACTTTTTAATTTCGGACTGTGCCGTGCACATGGCAATAAACTCACCCCCTCCTTTTTGCTAATGTATTTCTTGCAGATCTGGGTCAAGTTATCTTTGTAGGATGTTACGACATAGCCATTTAAGTTATCTTTGTATGGATATGTCCGCCAGCTTGCACAACAATTTATAACAAAACTTGGCAGATAATATTTTTTATTAACCATACCTTTCTTCCTAGTATAATGTATCCGCCTATCGCCATACTCCGGTTGCCTAATCCCACAGTTTGTTAAACTATTTCTCGCGTGATCCGGATTCGTCCCAAAGTTTTCCCTATAGGATGGATGTGTCAGAGCAGTCTGCAGCAGTAGACGTTGTTTGAACACGTAGCCAATCTTTTTTTCTAGAGCTTCTATAGATTTGTGGAAGCGAAGGTGACGGACTAGAACAGGGATAAGCATGGCGTGCTGAAAGAAAAAAAATTTTGTAGAAAAATGATCAATGATTACAAAATCTCGAGGTTGTATAAGAAAATTATAATTACAATTAAAATAAAAAATAAAATTACAAATCAACTTCCATAACATGCTAAAACCTTGCTTGCATTCAAAATACTAAGCGTGTTGTGCGTTTTAGCGAACTAGTACTCATTGATGGTAGGAACCTTTTGACGGAATTGGTATTTATTTAAATTATGGATTCTTACTATGAATTTCTAAAACATTTGTTCTATTATAAGCTTATTGGCTAACTAATTAAATACAAGTTTAAATTCCACTGATATTTAGGGTCGCCGGTCACCAAAGGGTAACTTAGGGTCGCCTTTTAGTGTTGGAGTAGGTTCGCATCTGATGTGGCTATGAGAGCAGGTAACGGCAGGCTTGAAGGTGGTAGTGATTCGTAGTAGGCGTTGAACAAAAGAGTTGATTGTGGCAGTACGCGAGTAAATTGCAAGGCGTCTACATAGTGAATGTCTTAATATTAACGAAACCTAATGCTACGTCCGCGTCGGCGGTTATGCTATTTAAGTCAGATGCTCGATACACTACAGGTATTATTAAGAAAATTGTTTATTAAAACTTTATAGGATTAAGTTTATCACACTTTATAAATTTGTAGTATTGAATAGACTTCTTTTCTTTTACATTTACTCTTCAGGGACGATTTAAATTAATTGTATGTACATACTTATTAGCAATTAAGGCACATACGAAATTTCCGTTTTTAATTTTTCTTCACTTTCGTAACAGCGCATCACGTTCCCACAACTGGGACACGAGTGTTCTCTCAAAGTAAGAGAATTATGGGCCATTAATCCACCACGCGACCCAATTAGGGCGGTCAGGCTAAGGCTAGTTCTAGTGTCAGAGTTTTTAGACCACCCAAAGGTCTCCGTCATAGTCTAACGATTGTCATCCTTACTCCACGTTTACACCAAGTTATAAAACATGTTATCCACTGTTTTCGTTTATTCTTTAGATCTAAAATAAAATTAGAGAATAGTTGTTTTATCAAGTAAAACAACTATTCTGAGATTTTATCCAAATAATATTTGTTTTTGACAAGTTTAGTAAAGTACATGTGTTTTCTCAAATAATTTGACAGTAAGTTTTTGCCATCGTATGTACACAAGTTAAGTAAGAAACTTGTAATTATAATATTGTTTTGTTACGCAAGTTGCAATAAAAACTTGCAGTTTTATAACTTGTCTATAACCGATGGTATTTGTATGGGTTGAACAGTGTCCTATATTATAAAGGACCTTAGCATGTCAAAGACGAAGTAATTAAACGAAACGTATCTTCTATAGCTTGCATACATAGTGTTGGGAGCTTTGTGTGAATAAAAGAATAAACAAACGTATTTGTGGGTGTAAACGTAGCGTAAGCATATATTTTCGTCATATTCGGTATCAAAATTTTTTAGCTGTCGGCACATATTCCTGATTTTAACTTACTTGCACTACATCGCACATAAGCCCCGTGGTATGAAATCCTTCAGAAGATATCGCAACGGTGACGTCACGTTTCATTTTACTCTGCGTCCGCATTTCCTGCAATTTAGCCTCTTTCGTTGCCAACTTTGTACGCTCTTTGTAAGTTGGTTTCGCCATGTTGGCAATCAGATGTCGGTACTTTACATAATAGCGCCACGCTTTCTGATATCTGAAACAATAAAAGAACTTAGGCACACCACTATTCACGACAGTCATTTGATATTAACATGAATATTTTATTCAAATTTGTTAACCTTTATTCACAACGTACTCCAAACTAAATACAACACTACAGCTACTACAACGAAAGCATTTAGGAAACCTAAAAGCCATTGCAGGCAGTGGCCTTGTTTCGTTATGATAATTGTAACTTATTTCTATTTCTTTAAACAGCGTGTTAGCCCATAGAAATATACTTATAGCACTTCAAAAATAATATAAAATAGAAATATACATACAATTCTTATCTTATGATTACAAATTACTCGACTTCCAATAGTAGATAATTAATGCACACAAGAGCTAATCATTAATATTACTAAAGACTTCTCATCGGACGAATCTGGTATAAATGATGATTCTGATGACACATGTTAATAAAAGGAATTTAACTATTTTACTTGTTATATGTGTATGCCTTATACTAAGAAGAAAGTAAAACTTTATATAATGTTAATATTTTAATTTATTGGTTTCAAAATTAAAACTTTAGTGTCTTTCTGTTTAATATATAATAACATAATACACCTTATTTACATTTAGCATTTATTTCCACCGATATTGGTAATCTGTGGCATAATCCTAGTAATCGTTGTATGAGGCACATCACTAAGGGGGTGGTACCCGTCCATGAAGTACAATATTATTTGTATGAAATTTTTAAACAATTCGGCACTATACGGGCGCGAGCTGTCAAAAAACCATTAATTATACGGACAAAGAATAGATACGTGTATCGGCAAATATCAAACACAATTACATTGAAATAAAATTCATAACAGCGCGTCCTGCAATATGGTTGCCTGTATCGACAAGCAAGAGCTTCACTTAAATAGCAAGAAAATGAGTGCCATATAAAAACGTCTTTCTTATATATTAGTATTTCGGTCAACGGATCCAGACCCATGAAACCTGATGAGAAAACTTGCCATGTGCTGCTAAACTTAGCATAGCATTTACATATATTTTAATGATTTAACATATGATTCTCTATTATGCATCAAGTGAAAAAATATAATTCAACCTCAACTAGGTTAGACTTGAAAATTGTTATACATTCAGTCAAAGTATTTATTTTTTGTTGTTGTTAGATTGGATTAACTGTTTTCCATTTTGGAGCGGGGTTTGAGATGCATCTGTTATTTAGATTAATACATTGTTGTTTTTAGTTATATGATATTAAGGGTCAGTTTCAGAATGTCCTAATAAAGTTTCGGGTTGCTAACCAAATAAAATAATTGTATGATGAAAAAGACAGTTAACATGCAGCGCGTTTCAAGCTTTAACCGATGGATAGGCTAAATCGATGACTGTGAAACGCAAAGATTGTTTTGTTTCATATATATGTTCTGGTTAGTATAACTGGAACTTACTCGAACATTCTGAAACAGGACCTAAGTGTGTATTGCAAATTTTACAATGGACAAAACATCGAACAATTATTTATTTTTGATATTTTTATTTTTACAATAACTGCGTATTACATTACTGCATTTGTTTGTACATTAGATACAATTTTAATCAAGAGAACACAAATACTAAAGAAAGTGTGGAGAACAAATGCGTATCAGCGTAAATTTTACATATCAAACCGGCGTTTTCAAGAAAAGTAGCGACATCTTCTCGTTGATCCATAACTATGACTCGTAAGGTTGTTTTACCATATGAAAATTATCTCTATGAGCTCAATGTTAAGACTTACAACTGATTGAAGCATAGAGAGTTCTCATCGTATGGTAGATTTCACAGCGTGGCGAGATTTGTGAAGAACGATGCGGTCCGACCATAGGCTATATCAACGAAAATACAATTTTCATTGTTTAAAGGACATTAATAAAGATCCGTACAGAAATAAAGCTAACAAATTCAAAATTTCTTACCATTTTTAATAGGGCTGTCAATCAATGTTATTGAAAATGGAAAACAGGAAAATTGTGAGTTGGAATTCGGCAATGCGCACAGACGAGCGAACGGACGGAAGGACTAATGGCACGGTAATGTTATCTATACAGTATCTTAACTTGGCTCTGTATTCAAAATAACTACCTACCACCGAGCGGTACTGCTGCTGCACGCGACGCGGCTGCCCGCCTCCAGCATTTTAATTACATTTGCCTCTTTGTGTTTCCATTTAGTTTTGTGATTGTAAATATACTTTTTTTTTGTATAAACAAATAAAAGACTGTGAATTAAATAGGTAGTGTTCAATAAAAAATGCGTGTTGTTTTTTGATTGGTAGATTTAATTAAAAAACCATGTTCATTTTTGAATAACAAATCAGTCTTATAAATTCAGTCCAGTCCAAGAAAATTACACACCGTTCATTCGTCACTGCGACGCAGTCGCGACAGTCTGCGGGCTGAGCGCGGGCTGAGATCGAGGCGCGTAGGTATAACTCGCGTTTCGTCCATTTCTATGAAGTTGAAATACTGTATAGATAACATTACCGTGCTAATGGGCAGACATGACACATGTCGAACTGACAGGTGATGACGTAATCCTCGATTTAAGTTTCATATTTGGATTGAAAACATTCTAAATATAACTAGAAAATAAGTTGAAATACAAACTGAAAAATTTTACATGCCATGTCATTTTGACATCTAAAACCTAGTAATTTTTAGAATAATTTCAATCCAAATTTGGAATTTAAATTGAAGAATATGGACATTAAAATTTGTATATAAGAATATTTCCTTTTATATATTTCTTTAAATATTTTCAACCATAATATACAATTAAAAACGAGCATTATGACTATATCACATTTGACAGCTGTTACATTAACATCTGCCATATCTGTATTGAAAAATATTAAGTTATGTAAAAATTATTCATATTCAATATTCAAAACGAGGGGAAATTTAAGTCTGACAATTCAATGGTACTAGGTGTAGACGAAGCAAATGGTGTGAGCCGATAAATAACAACTTCACTTGAACTTTCAATGTTTATTTAAATCACAAAGGCACGAGATTTGGATAGATTACTTAAAAAATTATGGCGCAGCGCAATGCACTCGCTCGCTATTTCGTACGGACTGCCCGCGGTAACCGCGGTCGTATGACAGATACTTTTTACAACCTAATGTGGGTACAAATTCTCAACTGTCATGTATTAAATTAAAAACAATGAGCGCATCGCTAACACTAGGGTTAATAGAAAACAGCACGGTACCTTCAGAGAAACCATATAATTGTACCACGACAAATGAACGAAAGAACGGACAGACCGATGGCCGAGGATTAGTAAGAAGATCTTGTTTTCCAGAACCCCTAAAAGAGAAATATCTTTCGCTTCGCTGCTATTATTTGAACAAACAATACTTTAAAAAGTTTGGGATTTTTAAGAACAATCATCATCATCATGAGCCGGAAGACGTCCACTGCTGAACAAAACCCTCCCCCATAGATCACCAAAAAAAACGGCTATTAGCTACTTGTAGCCATTGGCTACCCGCGCCTTTCACGATGTCGTCAGTCCACCTAGTGGGGGGCATACCAACTCTACGTCTTCCAGTGTAGTGTGGTAACCACTCGAGAACCTTTCTTCGCCATCGGTTATCAGTTCGTCGAGCAATGTGGCCCACCCATTGCCACTTCACTTTGCTAATTCTGAGAGCTATATCGGTGACTTTGGTTCTTTGGCGAATATCAACGTTCCGGATTTTATCGCGTAAATAAACTCCGAGCATAGCTCTCTCCATATTTTAGATCATATCATTAAGAACAATATAAAACCAAAAAGTAACAAAAACTACTTGTCTGGTTCTATTATGGTTTTACAATCCAATCTATATTAATACTGTGATTTAATTTATCACTGATAAATCAAACTACATTATCGTCCGCGTTGTATTCTTTGTGGCACCCCTTAACTTTGTCCCCTAATTGAGCTGGTTCAATCCGGTTTTGTGCTCGAGCGGGTGCCTTTGCAGTCCCCACGCGTCTTGTGGCGACAAGTTACACACTAATAGCTGTGCGTGTTCTTGCGTCCTTCTGTACGGTTATTTATTCATGTGGTCTAAAGTGTGGCTCACTGCTTCTTTGGCCGTCTTATGAATGAAGTAAATCGCTCAGGGCGGTTTATTGATTATCACCCATCGCAATAATTCAACTTTATTTATACAACGATATTTTTATTTTTCGTAGCCACTCTTTAACTTTTGTAGTTGGCCTTTGTTCCAACAAGAACAATAAATGAAAAAGTCACAACAAAAGTCTAAGCTTATAAGCCTCGAGGCTTATTTTTCTGGACTGAAAGATATGGAATACTATCCATAATTATGGTCGAGGGATCTTCCAGATTTTGTAGTAGTACTCTTTGAATTTTTCGACTGTCAGCAATGCCGCTGCCGTTTTTAGCGATTTTTGATGAGCGGTGAGCCGTAGTCCAAATTTTTTACTATTTTTGTCTGTTATATGTTACTATATCTGGTGGTAAGTTAAACATAAGCCTTATTTTTGCTTTAGTTGTTATTTGATTTGTTCTATCGTAAAAAAGGTAAAACATACCACCATAAAAAAACGTGATGTCTTACTAAGTGTGATTCTAGCCCAACATCTAACGCATAACAAAACAAATAATAAATAAAATAGCCAAATGCGGGACTCGCGCTAGGGGTTTCGAACTGTATTAATAATATTTTTGATACATGTTACGATGGTACGCATAACTCGGTGTGCGATTCATCCATGTCACATGACTGGTTATATAAACTATATTTTGGGCCATCAACTAACACAGAGCATAGCAATACTAAAATACCATTGTGCATAACAAACTTATTATGCATACTACACTACTATTGTGTTTACTAAACTTGTTGTGCATAAAACTCTATTAATGTCACTTACAATCGGTGTTAGATTAGATAAATTGTCATTGTACGTGTCAACTTCTTCCATTTCTTTGCCATCGGACCTAATTATACGAACTTACTCAGGATTTCCTGCGTAGCTCAACTGAGGGGGTCTGATGCCGAAATGTACAATTTCCGGGTAGAAATCCTTGCATGGCTCTTTGTTCTTGTCATCGGTGACCGGCTGACTGCGGTCTATTTGGTCCACTCTCACTGAACATGGCTTCTTGCCGGGGTAGGTCACTATCATTCCTGAAATATTAAAATTGATGGTGACAATGTTCCTCAATGGTGCTGCCACTGCAGAGGCATGAATGGCACTACGAACACCGGCACACAAGAAATCCTGAATAAATATGCTAGCATCCAAAGCAAATTTATGTTAATTTTGTATAATAAGATAAGGAGTTTTTTTCAAACAATTAAACTTCATATATAAGTGAATAGGCCTACTTACATTACATACTTTATGTCATTGTATGAGTGCTTGGTACCTACTTTTATTAGAAAAAGACATAATACCTACTTAGGTAGTCACTCTTTGTATTCCTACCTCATGTAATGAGGATACTTCTTAACTGAATATCAATGAGAGTTATTTATGGTGAGGACCATCTGCTATTCAGTTGTCTGGATTAAAATCCCGTCACAAACAATACAGCTTTACAGCAAGGTGGAAGAACATTTTTACTGTAATTGCTACCTACCAATGTCAATTTGAAGCCTTTGTACACTCTACCTCATGTATTGGGGATATATATAGTTCTTGACCGAATATCAACACAGCTTATTGATTGGAGCAACTGCTATTCAGTGGTCGTGTATCGCACTACATACTTAAGCTTCACAGCATGGTGGAAGAAATTTTTTACGGTAATTGCTACCTACCACTAATCAATTTGGGAAATCATTCACCAAGCAGCTACACGCTTGTTTCGGTTTCTACCTGAACTTATTCTAACCCCAGCCTGCTATCAAATTCGTACACATCATCAATCACCAGCAGTCAAAAGCAAGAGGACATACCTTTAATCTTGTCTACGAACTTCTGCCAGTTATAATGATCCATGGTGTGTACATCGTTGAGATTTTCAGGTGGTATCAGTAATCCGCTCTCTGCTATCATGTACTTTATAACTTCGCACATCGACAATACCTGTAAGATAATAAATTATTAATCAGGATATTAAGTAAAAAAAATAAAAGCGCTCGTTACGTATCTTGCCTAGTCCATCTTAACATATCAAAGTAGGTTTTAAGTAGTGTTGGCTGTGGTCACTATTTGCATGGGTAATCACTAGTAGCACTTACTATTCAGCGCTTACGTTTTGCGGAGGGCATGTAAGTTGTCGCCAGTCCCGGCAGCCAATAGAGCATCCATCAGGAAGGGCATTTTCGATAACCCGCCTAAGTGCAATAGTCTAAACTACGACTCTCAAACTATGTCGCCAAGCGCTTGTTATAAATGTTAGCGTAATCGTGGTTAGAATCACCGAGAAAGAAAAATATACACATTGAATGTTGAATGCACAAGAATTCTAATTGGTGAAATATTTAATTACGGGTGATAAAAGTAAGAAAGGTTAGTAAGGGCCCAACCAACAAATTAACGTTCTGTAAAAGCAAATAGAATGTTTTCCGAAAACTTAGTAGGACTTACAATTATACCTAGAAAAGAGATAATTACTCAAACAGGAAAGGACGCAGATACAAATTAATTCAATGATACAATACAACTCAATTGACTCGTAGCAAAAAAAAGCAAAATTGGAAATTGTCGTGCAAAATATACATTTGAATCGTACACTAAAACAATTTACCTACATTTTATGTACTTTACAAATATTTATTCCATTTTATCTTTCTTGCGTTTTTCGGTGATTCAATAACGTTTGCTATATTTTATATGAAACCACTAGTTAATTTATCCTTATTACTCTGAACTTAGCCTGGTTTGAACATTTGAAAGGTTTTCATCAACAATAAAATCACTAACTGCTAATGGAGCATTTAGTTTCTAATGGGTTTAAAAGCAGAATAATCAACTCACTTCACAGCCGCCTTCTGCCAGCAGACGCACGAAACGTGGCATGAAATGGAATTGGGAACAATGCTCCTCCGATGGTCTCCCGAGGTCCAAGTCAACCAGTTCCAACAATTCGATAAAGATGAATTCCTCTGAAAAGAATGATAGGATATCAAATTACAGAGGGATATATAGTGTTCGTGAGAATCCATTTTTTTCTTCCACAATATAATAGTTTTATAAGCTGACTTGTGAGATATAAAAATATAATAAGATCAATTAGTTTTTGACACATTTTTACAACATATATTTGCTATTCTACATAAAAAAAACATTTGTATCTAAAATGTAGGCCTTTGGAGTTGTATGTAACCACTAATCTCCACACTGTGTTGTGTGTAGTTCTCGTGGCAGCGTATTACCAATTACACGCAAGCAAATCTGGCGAGTAATATATTGAAAAATCATTGATTTTATAAAGATAAAATTCATTTTTCACTATCCCTTCCTAACGTTATGTATTTAAAAACGGGATCATATTAAGCCTACGCAGTCCTTCTGTATGTCCATAGGTATTATAATTTCATCAAAGAGCTGTATAACCTTAGCAGTAAAACTTGAAAACCTGTTTTTTTTTTACAGAATAACGGAGACATATTGTGTCCTTTTTCTCTTTGTATTATTTTCGATTAGTCACACATTTAAAAGCCATTTATGAAAAATTCTTCATAATATGGCTTGTCGAATCGTAAGTGTTTTAGTCATTCCTACCACCTCTTTGGAAGTGAGATCGGTATAATGTTTATATATAAAAATTACGTGTCACGTTGTTTGTCCGCGATGGACTCCTAAACTACTGAACCGATTTTAAATTTGATTTGCACATCGTGTCCAATTTGATCCAAATTGAAAGACAAGATAGCTTACATCTCAATTTTTGGTCGCAATTACCCGTGCGAAGCCGGGGCGGGCCGCTAGTATATTACATGTAACACATTATAACATACACAAAATGTAAAGTTTTCATTACCGGCCACCTTACTATCTCAAACTCTCCTTGGGAACTCTTATAGCGCACGTGATTGAATTGATGAAGGCAGGAAACCTGAAACCCTATTTATTACAATACAAGTCCATCGAAATGAGTAGAGGTAACCTGCACATTGCTTCCTGTAGTCCCAAATCCGGGAATAATAGTTTTATTTATCAATTATGATTTAATAATAGTTTGTATTACTAATTAATACTTAATAAGTAGGCTATATTGTACAGGGCCTAGGCCACCGATTTGAGAAAATATAATCCTTAAACCGTTTAGGGTTTTTCTCGAATGAGTACTTATTACTATAAGTTTATCGAGTTATATAGTATATTTAGTAGTGCGAGATAAAATAAAATAGTTCGTATACTTAGTTTAGATTGTTTACGGAAACGTCAATCATACCAATCTTAAATTTATATATTACAACTAGTGTAAACGCAAAAAAAGTTCCGTGGCAGAAAATTTTGTGAATGACTGGCTAACCCTTTTTGATAGATAAATATATATTATGTCATGGTAGAAACATGGTAGAAGTTTGAGATCTCCTGTAACTATGCAATATTGGACTTGAACATTTATAAAAGTAAAAAATTGGCCATTTCATTTATAATTGGCCGGTTTTTCTTGACAAAAGTTGTGAGAGGGACAATTTCATTAGTGAATGCGTAGACTTTTAACTTCACTGGCTTCCCTATCCTTCAGTACCTATTCACAAGCAATTTTCGTGAACTAATGCCTAAGTAAGGTGCAATTATTCATCAGAGACAGAACGGCGTACACGGCACAGTTGCGTGATTAAGTTAATGCCCAGCTTAAAAGCGCATGTTTATGTCTATGTATTTCCGAAAGAGGATGCAGACCTGCGCCATCGCTTTAGAGGGATCGAAGCATGTGGCGCTTTAGAGGGATCGAAGCATGTGGCAGTCTGCCACATGCTTCGATCCCTCTAAAGCGCCACCCAAGTTCCTATGAAATTTGTACAAACACCCCCTTTATCATCTTTGTATCTCTCTCGCAAAAGATTACACAGAGACTATCAAGCTTCTGCCTCCAAAGACGGCTGCAATACTTTAACCATAAAGCCCGAAAGCACAATCTAGAGAAACCGATCGTCATGAAAAAGCTGGAGAGAACCTTAGATGGCTTGACCAAGTGTCCAAGCAACTGGACACAAAACTTGCACTAAACCATGCTAAAAGCGCTCGCGATGAGGACAGGGAGCATCACGACGCTCAGGATTGAGGTATCGTCTTACCGCGGAGGACCTATCTCTTACCTTTTCAGAGACCCATCAAAATATAAATTTCGAGGAAAAAATATACTCACCAAAATAGTCCAACTCCTGTACGGTAAAATTTTCAGGCGCGGGTTCCTCTACATACAATATCGTATATTCAATATTGAACCTTATTACTTTACACGTCGGCAGCTTCGCCAATTTGTAGTGTGAGAACATTGAGAAACCCGAGAACAGGAACTCGTGCTCGTCATGGCCGATTATTGTTGGGTTTTTGATTAGGAAGTTTGTTGGTGGTGATACTGTTATTCTGGAATAAAATGTAAGATTGGTAAACTGTTCTTCACCTTACTTATTCTATAAGTTTCAAGCTGATATTAATAAAAATGGAAGGGAAAAGTTTTTTGCGATTTGTGACTTTTTGAGTACCTTAACGATGGTTGGTCCCATAGAAGTTTTTGATCAGTATTAGAAACAGGATCTATTGGCATCAAACAATGTTTTTGTGTAAAACGGCTATTACGAGAGTGGATTGAAAAGTTCGCGGCCTCAGCAAGAAAACTATTTGTAATATAAACAAAAGTAATTTTATTTTTCCACGTAATCTCCACTTAACTCAATGCACTTCTTCCATCTGGTTTCCAACGCCTGTATGCCAGTCATAAAAAAAGTTTCTTCAAGGCCTTCAAAAAAGTCACCCACTGCAGCTTCGACCTCCTCATTTGATGAAAATTTTTGACCTCCAAGGTGTTTTTTTAGGTTTGGGAATAAATGAAAGTCTGAAGGTGCCAAATCAGGGGAATAGGCGGGATGCGGCAGTAATTCAAAGCCACAATCGCGAATTTGAGCCATACATTCAACAGACGTGTGAACGCGTGCATTATCCTTATGAAACAACACTTTCTTGCTGAGTAATCCTGGCCTTTTCGCTTTAATTGTTTCACGCAAACGACGTAAAACGACATCCTCGACCACATCATCACTTACCATCAGGTGAGATAGTGGTCAAAGGCTAACCTATCAGGCATAAAAAAAAAAAACTTAAGAGGATGCAGTAATAAGCCGAGTTTATAGTTTCACCTTTTGCAAGGTAGTCCACCATGATGACACCCTTAGCATCCCAAAAAACTGACGCCATCACCTTGCCAGCTGACAAAATTGCTTTGGCTTTTTTTGGAGTCGGTTCATCAGGTTTTTTCCACTGCTTGGATTGCTGTTTTGACTCTGGGGTGTAGTGGTGTACCCAGGTTTCATCCATTGTCACAAATCTGGCCAAAAAATCTTGTGGATCAGCCTCAAACATTTCCAAACAGTCACGAGAAATCGTGAGCCGTATTCGTTTTTGTTCAACTGAAAGCAATCTGGGTACCCACCGCGCAGAAACCTTAGAAAATCCAAGTTCATTGACTATGATGTTTTGTGTTGGTTCATACGAGATGCCAATAGTATCTGTAATCTCCCTGATGGTCTATCTCCGATCTGCCAATATCAGATCACAGATTTTCCCGATATTTTCTTAAGTCGTAGACGTCGTAGGCCGGCCGGAGCGAGGGTCATCTTCAATATACTCTCTCGTCCGCGTTTAAATTCAGCAACCCACTTTTTCACAGTCGTATACGACGGAGCAGATTCCCCCAATGTTGTTGACATGTCTTCGTGAATCTCTTTTGGAGTTAGTTTTTCTTTAAACAGGTATTTGATGACCGCACGTTGCTCAATTTTCTCCATTCTTTAAAAATGCTGCACTTAGGCTCACAAAATTCAGTCTAATTTAAAAACTGATAATGCTATTGCGATAAAATTTTACAATGTGACAACCAGAGAGTAAACAAATCGAATGAGGTCAGTTACATTAAAATAGTTCAAGTATTTATGTGTTAGGCCGCGAACTTTTCAATCCACCCTCGTATCTTGCTAACTGTATTTTTTTTTTAATTGTGAATCTGTATCAAAATTCCATAAAAAATTACGGATAGTCTCCTAAGACAATTTTCGAGAGGTCCTTCAAAACAGCGGTGAAAAGCAACTCGAATTTACCCCCCCGTTCTAGTAGCCCGCCTACCCTTCCTGCCCCAATCATAGCCCCACCCATCCCCGATCCAAAAAACACAAATATTTCCCAACTGTTGGCATGTGGAGAGCAAGGAGAGCCTGGGATTCACATCCGAGGCGTTGCTCTCTATATGGAAGGCAGTAAAGAAAGACTCGGAATAAGCTTCTGCCACGCTGGAGCCAAGAGCCGCGTCCGATTATCACCTGGACTAGCTTGCCTGCTGAATGGGAGCAGCTTTAAAACAAGCTTGAAGCGAAAAACGTACAACGCCATGCCAGTGAAGGTTGTCATGGGAACCCCATGTCGTTTGGTACGACTGAAAAACAGGACGGTCGTACTAATCGAGTGGACGGACAGGACACCTTTTGCTCAAGCATGTTCGTTGCTCTCAAGTATTTCTGAAAATGCCGACAGAGCCCGAGTGATAAGCGTAGACGCAATGGTAATAGAACACCGAAAGGGAGAAGTCGCGGACCATCTTGGTTGCATTAAAGCCTCAGAACACCATGAGGTAGTTGTGTATGAAGACAGAGGAGAAAATCTTAGTTACCTCAAAAAATCCATACATAACAATGCAGCTGATTGTTGGGGACATCCAATCCCGAGTTCAGTTACCAAAAGTGGTTCAGAAAGGCTCCAAGAAAGAACAGAGGCAGAAAGAAGCCAGGAGTGTAGCCCAAAAAAGAGTAGTGGCCGTGTCGCCGCATTCCTGACAGCTTTCGGTACAGCAGTGGGAAGCTTATTACGACACCCATCCCAACCCCGAAACCCAATGCCCACAAAACCACCACCCCGTGGCAAAGCACCATCAAAAGCTACCCGGACGAGAGCCGACATGGGACAGGTCAGTCCGCCCCGATATATCCCGGCACAGGAAACAACAAGCCATGCAGCTTATGCCTTAATAGAGTTTTTAGCCATTATAAGGGCGACCAGAGAGGTCAACCACAGAAACTGCGAAAACATCTTGCAGTCCTTCAGGCTTAAAAATGAAAACCTTTTAAAGGTGAGACTCGAAGAGGCAGAAGCCGCTATATACAACAACGACACATCCCAGGTCATCAAGGGGAAAATGTTAGGTCAGTATATGGCAGCATACAATGCAACAGGCGGATTTGTGTCCCTGGACGAGGGAGAAACGGAGCGACTAGGTAGGCCTAAATACGCGACACCACAAAATGACCCGATTGTAGTAACGGCCCAGTGCACCAAAATAATGTTAGATGACCGTATCCTCGAAATGGCGAAATCTATTTTGGGGGGATTGGAGATCGAAGCATTCTGGAAAGACTGGGAAGTACCGAAAATACAATGGGTAAATGGAGTTCCAGGATGTGGCAAAACAACTTGGGTGGTAAGGCAATTCGATGTGGACAAGGACATCATTATCACAACAACTACAGAAGCAGCGAAAGACCTGAGGGAGAAGCTTGCGCACCGAATTGGAGACTTAGTTAAAACCAAGGTGCGCACAATGGCTTCAGTCCTCGTAAATGGTTTTAAAAGAACTGAGAGCTACAGCCGCCTAACGGTGGATGAAGCTCTAATGAACCATTTCGGAGCCATAGTCATGGCTTCCAGGCTATCTGGAGTTGATGAACTTGTCCTCATCGGAGATGTCAATCAGCTGCCTTATATCGATAGAGAAAATCTCTTCGTATTAAGGTACAACCGCCCTAACCTGGTAACAAACATCACCCAGGAGTTGTTATGCACGCCTCGGAACCCAATGGATGTCGCGTACGCACTGAGGGAAATATACTCTGGTATATATTCCTCAGCTCCCCGTACTAAGTCCCTTAAGCTTGAAAGGTACACAGGTGCAAAAATCCCCAAATCACTCCCCAACACTTTATTCCTGGTTCACACCCAGGAAGAAAAGGAGACCCTAATAAGCCAGGGCTACGGAGAGGGAAGTGGATCACGCACTCTTACCATCCACGAAGCGCAGGGACTGACATACGAGTCGGTCATCGCCATCAAGACCAAGAGCAGCATGAAGTTGCACGAGAGCGTCCCGCATGCCGTCGTTGCAATTTCACGGCACACTGGAACCTTCATATACTACGCAGATGACGAAAACGACGCCATAGGACGGTTCGTTAGGAAGGCGATGGTTGCGACACCAAAAGCCATCCATCATTACAACCTCAAAATGGCGATCAAAGATTGAAATAGCGCGGTAATGGAGGCCCTGTTAAAATGTGACGTGGGAGAATAACAAAATATGTAAATTTCTGTAGGTATATTATTTTATTGTAGTCCCAAATTATTTTTGTAATTGTAATCGTTGGCACGGGTATCCGGAGCGGTCATGCTCACAGGAAGGTGTTGTCTAGCGGCGGTGTTGTGTGTCGGGTCGCCATCTTCCCTCAAAAATGGTTGAGGAAGGCGATGGCTGGCACATGCGTCAACTCGTGAACGGGTGCTGCTAGAGGATACTGGTCTGCTCTGGATGCTGGTGCTAATGACATTAACGGAAAAAAAAAGAAAAAAAAAAAAAAAACTTTTAACTCTGTTCCCCCTTGGAATGTTGCATGTTTCCTATTTAATATTTCTTGCTTACTAATAAATTATGTCATAGTTAAAAAAAGTCACGGACCCTGGAGTCTGTGGAGTGTAGATTTAAAATTAAAAAAAAAAAAAAAAAAAAAAAAAAAAAAGACCATTTTCGAGTAGCTGCAACGGATAAGGTACTCCGCCTTATTGCCCCACTGAAAGTTTCCACCCTGTATAGTAATATCCATATTATAATGACCCCACATGCGTGGGATAAAAGTAGAAAGATGATGATTGGTCATACACTATAAAATATATCTTATAAAAAAAATGGAACCAACTTCAACACCCAATACTTTGAAATAACTTGTTGAAGTTGTGACCATGCGCACAATAATGTGATAATAGGTACTACTGAACTATCATCGTACTAACTTCGACAAGTTATTTCACACTTTTGGGAGTTGAAGTCGGTTCCATTTTTTGTTCAAAATTATATATAATATAATTAATTTTCACTCTTATTAGTGACCCTTGCTACTTACGGCATCGATTGTCATTCATTATCAACGACTATATCATCAAGATAAGTAAATATTTGGCTTGACCGATTTTCAGTCAAAAAATAATTCAAAATCAGTGATAAGGATTGCATTTTTTCTCATGTTGTTTTTTTTTTGATTTAAATGTTATTGTGACGAAACAAACTCGAGGCCCACCTGATGTTAAGCGGACTAACCTCTGCCTATAACAGATGTATTTCGTCACAAGTCCCGAATTGTACTACGCCCGTCACCTTGAGACAGTTCTTAAGTCTCAAGTACCTGCAATTTCACTGGCTCTCAAGGACTGCTGCCGGAATACACCGTTAGTGGCTTGGCGACAGATTTACTTGATAGACGGGCATTCGCAAAATGCCCTTCCACCATGCGGTGTAGCTCAAGCCCGCGGCGGGATTCGAACCACGGACCTGCTGCGCGGCAGTCCATAGCCAATGTCACTGAGCCATCACTGCTTTGGATTGTACCTCTCCAACGGTTAGCGGTCCACCGTTCATTGTGCACGATTTCTATTCACTCACCTGTAGTGATACAGCTTGTCGATGTTGCTCTCGTTGGGCACACACTTGGGGAAGGTCTGTTCCCCGGCGTACACTCCGTGCCGCATGCCAAAGCGGCGTGCGCGCGCGCTGCAGCGGCACAGCGGTCCACCGTTAATTTCGCCTGGATTATTAAACCTGGCGATTGAATTTTGGACATATTTAAAAACCACAAAAATAAAAAAATATTAACAAATATTTTTAAAATATTTAAAGAAAACATTTTATTAATATTTTAAAAAATATTAGAATATATCTAGTCACAATTCCGCCCAATTTTCCTGTTAAGCCGACGCGACGTGAAGTCACAAACACCACGCAGCCAAACTCTCGAGAAATTCTCGATCGTGCGCTCGTAGAGTCAAGATCTCATGAGGATGCTTTGTGTAGAAGCGAAGGCGTTGAAAATTCTTCCGGTTTGGCTGCGCGGTGTTTGGGACGTCACGTCGGCTTAACAGGAATAATGGGCGGAATTGTCACTAGACATATTTTTATATTTTTTAAGTGTTTTATTAAAATATTAATTTACTGTTTACTTAAAACATTTTGAGAATATTTCTTAGTATTAAATATGGATTTTCGCAAAGTAACGCTTGTATCTATTCATTATAAAAAAATATCACGCTTGTGATGAATAAACAGTTTAAAAATATTTTAAAAAAAACTGTTCCAACTTCCATTTCTGAAAAGCATGAAATAACTTTTTGAAGTCCGTACTTCAAAAAGTTTTGATTATGCAAAACACTGACCTCACATTATCAGATTTCCACAAGTTACTTATATCAATTTTTTTCAGTGTCAGAAGTTACTTCGGTTTATTTTTAAACATTAGCTTTCACTCATTTTATTGATTCACACTGCTTCCAAGATCATTCACTTACATAAAATACTGTTAACAATCGACAAAAGTTGCAATTACCAGTTAATCATCCAGGTATTCAAATACATTTCTCAGTTAATTGATTTTAAGTTAAAACTACTCGACCGATATTAATAAAATTTAAATGAGACCGATTGGAGGTATACACTATCTACCAAAAAACAAACCTAATTAGCGGAGCAATCGCTTAACAAACAAATATAAAAAAACACAATGAGAACAACCTCTTTTAATAAAGTTCAAAATAGAAGAAATAATTACGATAAGACAAAAGGTCATGGCCAGGCTGATAAATAATATAAGAGAGAGAGAACGAATATTGTTCATGTATAAATTATATACATAAATTATATATATATATGAATCATATATATGTAATAAATTCGCAGAGCTGACAGGCAACCTCCAGTGGTGAAGACGCACCAGAACACGAAGATACACAATCCTGACTACCTTATTTTAACTGACTTCCAAAAAAGGAGGAATTTCTGATTTTGATGATTATTTTTTTGTTGCGAGGAGTATAACCTCCAAGTTGGTCCCATTAAATCTCATCAAAATCGGTTGAGTAGTTTTATGATATGGTCAATTACTACAAAACTGATAAATGTATTCAAATACCTGGATGATTAACTGGTAATTGCAATTCTTGTTGATGGTTAACAGTATTTTAGGCGAGTGAATGATCTTGAAACTAGTATTCATCACAAAAAGATTGAAAAAAAATACAACAAAAAAGTAATCGACTTCGAACACATTGAAATGTATGATATATTTATTAGTTTAGTAGTAGTTTTTACATTGTGTAGACATTAGTGCTACCTTAATCCATAAATTAATGTGTTATTAATTAATAATCTATTGGAATAGTAAGGAGACCGATACATTTTAAAATCAATTGAATAAGTATTAGAATTGGTAATAAAACAATATAATTCGATAGACATATTTAGAGGCGAAGACTTTAACTTAAATATCTTGGAAAATTCAACAGAATCTATAACATTAATAAATTTAATACTAGAATATATTTTTTATCAAATTGTGAAAAAAACAACTTGTGTCACAAATACCTCATATAATTGCTGAGATATCTTGATTGTGTTTTAAATAAAATAAATTTATTAGTGCAGGAATTCGGATTTTCTGATCACTTAGGAAAAACACTGTATTAGATCGATGTGTACCAAAATTGTCAAAATTAAAAAATTATAAAACCATGTCATGGTTGACGCGAGGAATAAGGATCTCCTGCAGAAATAACCGGCTATTAAGACCAATTGTCACATATTTTAAGCATTCGGCTCTCGTAAGATTCTAGCTCTTTTATTTAAATTAAGGCGTGTTCGGAAATAGCACCCATGATATTTTATTATCTAAAATATATGACGTATGTAACATTTTTGAAACTAGAATTAAATATTGACAGGTTTAATATCAGATTTAAATGCAGTAAATACTTATTTTCGTTTAAATATAACAATAAATTAAAAATTCAATAAATTACATAAAATGACATAATTATCTTTTTTGCTAAATTTATTTAGTTTATGTATTTGTCTTTGAGGTCAAATTCAAAATCGGAACTTTGAAAGGGCTGGTCTTTGTCTCTCTCTCTTTTTCTAATGGCGGGAAAGAAATAGAGTGTGAATGTTTCGAATTGTATGATTAACCCAAGGTTGAATAAGATATTCGCGGCTATCTATACTTATAGAAAAAAATGAAAAAGTTACTTTTGCTTACTCAGTGAGCAATATCGAATTTTGTTCACTGAGTGAGACAAATGCGATTTTGCTTAATATAAATAAAATTAAACATCATTGGTATGTACGGTGCAGATATATAAAAAATAACTCGGGACTTCCAAATTCAAGATTATTCTACTAAAACAAAAAATATCACATAAGCACAGCTCTGTCTACATTATTCAGTCTACATTCTACAATAATATAATATAAACTATAAAGGTAGGGTGAATATATATGAATAAAAATTAAATATCTAATAAATATGGTCACTAAGATCCCCCGTACGAATTCCCTAAAATCTCTCCGCTCTCTTTCCGAAACTCCTATTGTGTACTTTCTGTGTATTCTGTACTAGCTTTAAGAATAGAATAGAATTTATTTTACCTTATTACCCGTTGGGGTTAGAATTGCACCTCCCCATTTCTTCCCGTGTGGGTGTCGTAAAGGGCGACTAAGGGAATAATACTAGAAGGTGGGCAGCAGCGCCTTCTTAAGAACTATGCTATCTTGCACTGCGATCCCCAAGCTGGCTGCCAAGCGTGGGGATTATGGCAAATACAGGGGAGGCTGTGTTCAGCATTGGACGATCCGGCTGATACAGTACTGTACACAATTTATTATTTTAAAACAGATTGTACAATACAATATTTAAATAAGAAAATAAAAATACAAGTAAATCTTGGACTCGTCTTCATATCTTGCGATCATTCAACATGCTATATTATATAGCGGTCATAATAAAAAAATACATTTCAAACTTATAACACATTAAACAAGTTTTAAAATTCGTTTTAAAAGGGCTTCGTTATAAATTTACAATAAATTAAAATGAATACATAAAAATCTCATTGCTTATATACATAATGGGTAAAATTTATACCTGGGTATTAATGTGAACATAATTACTGAAAAACTCATTGAAATCAGACTGAAAAATAAAACTGCTTAAATACTCCTAAATGTATAAAGATTTAGACAAAAGTAAAGACTTTACATTGAAGCAAAATGAGCTCATTTTTTTGCATTTTTGATGGATTCAAGTAGTTTATTAAAAAGTTTTTCACCCATCAGTTTAGGTGTTTTCTTTGATATAACCAGCTTGTGGATTGGTACCGAAAGACTCGTGTGCCTCACGCTAGGGTTTGTACGCTCACCAATCTGTGTATAAAGATTTAAATTTGTTCGGACATATTTCAATACTTCCATTATATAAACCGATACTGAAGTAAATCCTAGGGTTTGAAAATGATGATTTTTAAGAGTATAATAAACCAATAAAGCTTATTGTTTTATTTATTTGTTCGAAAGCTATTGTTTAATGTCAAAGGTAATTAAATGTGTTAAGGAAATTCTACGAGGGATCTTAGAGAGAATGATATAACAGATAGCCGCAGCTTCTTATATCCGTTCTGTCTATTATTCTGGCACTCTAAAAAGAGGTGGTTAATAATAATAATAAAATTTATTTATTTCAATACCATTCAATACCATCATTTATTACAATAGACCACATCATCACTTACCATCAAGTGAGATCGTGGTCAAAGGTTAGCCTTTCATCAGGTATAAAAACACTTATTTTAATACACGTTATTTTAACGTAAACTTAATTGGAATTATTTAAAGTATGTCTAAAACTTACTTTAAATAATTCCAAAACCTTTACAAAATGTGTAACAGGTAACTGAATGATAATCAAACTCAATTATCCCCTAATCTAGAGTTAAAATAATACTTAATGAAACTAACGAAATCCAACAGGAATGTTGAATTATCATAAAGATACTTAAAAAATATATGAGACAACCTACAAGTCGCTACAAAGCAAGCGCTACCTAACCTACCGCATGGCTTATCTATATGGGTGTTCCATTTTAACCCTCGATCTAACTCAAAGCCAAAAAAAGAAGTAGTATCTGCTTGTGCAATAACGTTTCCTTCAATCGTTACCAGAATCTGCTGCATCGGAAGTCCCGATTAGCTAAAATGGATGAAGTGAGTTTTGGAAAAATTAAGAGCGAGACCATTTCTTTGAAACCATTCCGACAATATACTAGTATATAGATTGGTTCAATTTACGAGAATTGATCAAATATTCATTGGGGCATACTGTCTAATACATAATGTTTGGTTTAGGGAAATTGTATGTACTATTTAACAAATGAACCTAGGTAGGCAGTTTAAAGATTTATAACTTAGTTACTATATATATTATAACTTATCATTTTTAATTAAGTTTAGCAAATAGCTTAACTCTGTTGGGTTAAGATTGTGTTTGTAGAGAGGCAATTTTTATTTTATGTTGGCATTTAATTAACCGGAATAAAATATACTGTTACGTATAAAAAACGTACAACACATTGTTACCCAATAAAACATATGTTTACTTGCTTAGACAAAAAAATATTCTCTTTATACTTCACCAATTAAATAATTTTTTACTGAAAAATTAAGAGAAAACTTTTACATTTCGCCTTTTTCGAATTTAATAGTAGGTACATAATACAAATATTAATTAATAAAATTATGTATATTATAATAATAATATACATAATAATTTGCTATTAATTGGTACACTTATTTAGTTAGTAGTGGTTTTCCGAGCTGTAAACCTCGCGAGTCTGCCCTTGCATAGCTTACAATTAAATACATTTTCACTGCGCACGCTCATGGGGGGAAATGTTCATAAAATCCAAAAAGCTAGATATATAATGTAAATAATAAATGATTTCCTTGCACTAATGTCCAAGAGCATCAATGACACACGGGGCCCAGCAAAAGTTAGACGTATCAGAAATAGGTTAGAAAGTAGTTAATATACAATAGTTTTACATACTTAGTAATGTTGTAATTACATAAATTTGTCTAATTTTCTACCGTATTTATCTCGCGCAGGCGTCCATACTTTGAACACCATAATGTATACCTCTGTCATAAACTAAATCGTCAAAAAAAAGTTATTGACTTATCAAACATCACAAAAATTTCGTGAGAATCGTTTGAGAAATGCGACCTGTAGAGGAGAACAACCGGACATACGAAAGCATTAATGTGTAAGTTAAAGCAGAGACGCTTCGCTCGAACTAAGTTCTTGCTCGGTCAATTAACGGTGAACCAGTTGGAGATGGTTGACAACACGTTACTTATATCTGTATTTTCTATCTACTTTAAAAAATCCGAAAGGTATTGTCGTCAAATAAAACACACTCAGGTGGACGTATAAAGTCTGGATAGAAGCTGCGGCCATATGCATACTCGACACCGTTTTATGGCACTAGAATGTTTAGCAGAATTTGGTTCCAAACGACGCGCGACGTTTGGAAGCAGATTGCGTTTCTTTAATCATTGTGTCATTAGGCGGATAAGGAGGTTTCAGCGGGTATTTTTCTACTTACATCTTAATAGTTTAGTAAGCGGCGAAACAAACAAGTGTGTGTAAACATTAAACTTACCACCTTCCCAGGATAAGATCGTTTATAAACAATTTTAGCAAATCAACATGAAAATGATCACAAAAACTCAGATAGACTATGGTCAGAAACAGAGTCGACTTGGGATTTATAGTTAAAACTGTAATAAACTATGACTTTAGCTAATTTCCTGTTGTCATTGTCATATATTAACTATTTATTAGTATATAATTTACATATTTAAATTATTATATATTATTTATCAATATATCATAGTCCCAAAGTCAAATCCCAAGTCTACACTATTTCTGAACATACTCTAATACGAGGAGAGTTGAAAGTTTTCTCAGTATCGGAAAATTATTGGTATTAATGAGGATAGTTTTTGTCTATGGTTCTCTTATGACATTATCAAAGACGACAATTGGAAATTTTCGTCGGTTTACCATCATAAATTTTTCACATTTTAATGTCGAGAGGAACAAAATGTATGAGGCGAAAATGTTTAACAAAATCAAGAAATCAATAGCGCTGTTATTAAATTCCCGTCGAGAAAACGAAGAACACATAAAAACATCCATGAAGAGATGGTGGCCGTTTACCATAAAAAAGTGGTATAGTTAATTTATAATGGGCAGGGAAAGCTTTGTAGATGACCTTCGATGAGATGGTCCTGTTTCTGCCACCACGGAAGAACACGTTAAAATATCGGGAAATTATACTCGAAGATGCTCAAATGATAAACAATTCATTAGCAAAGATCATCAAGATACCCGTGGGTACCATACATTTAGTAATACTTCATGACTTTTTGAGCATCTCAAAAGTCAGTGTAAGAGAGGTGCCACGATTACTTACATCGCCGCAGAAAAAATCGCGTATTGATTGTTGTCATTTTTATATTTTTATTGATGCCTTGTCGTGAAAATTAGATAATATAAAGATTAATCAGTAATTTCGATGCTGCTCTTCTTCGTTAATGGAGACGTAACCTGATTTCGTCACCACGACCCTGAGCGCAAACACGAGTCTTTGGTTGTACTGCGCCCTTTTTGACCTACAGTGGGTCAAAAAGGGTGCAGTACAACCAAAGAAGTTCAAAGTCACGCAATCGGTCGGAAAGCTCAAAACCACCGATTGAAACGGAATTTGCTTATTGAATATACCAAAAAAGGACAAAGTATAATTGCAGTGGCTTACGTAACCACTATCCGTTATTTTAAGGAAGCAATCAAAGAAAAAAGGCGAAGTAAACTGTCCGAGGCTGTCTTGCTCCTTCATGACAACGCGCCGGTTCACTTAGCGCGTTGCCATAAGGTGCTATTCAGGAGTTTCCATGAGATCAATCAAACACTTTACAGCCCAAACCTAGCACCTAGTCAGTTTTATTTTGTTCCCGAAGCTGGAAAAAGACATTCCAAAGCGATAGTTTGAAGAAGGGGAGCTCAGCAGGAGCAGGCAGCCTGTTTCAGTACCGTCGGCGGTAGCTCTAAAAGAATTCGTCTCAATTTTGTTATTTTGACAATAAACATAAATTAGAATGAGTTCCGACAGTTCCGAGAGTGAAATGTCTATTGATTACACTCCACCAGATCTTAGATCAGAAGCCAAGTTACCGATGGAAAATCTGCTTCCAGCGAAGTAAAAAGAAAATACATCATTATTTTACTGGTGAAAACATAAAGCAGTTTTTAATTGAAGCCCCAGATATAATATACAAATTGTACTTCTATTTTTATTTCCTTGCGTTTTATTACGAAAACCACTACATTACGGCGGAAATGGCAATTTTCTGTCTCGTATCTTGAATCAAACTTATACACAACCTGCAATTGCCTATTTCTCGACCTTTGCCATAATGCACTATTTAGATGGATATTGAAAGGATGACTTCACTTTGTGTATTGAGATTGCAGGAGACTATATAGAAAAATAAAATTATTTTTGTGCCTTTTTTATATCAATACTGAGACTACTTTGATATCCCCCCGTAACAATATTATGTGACGTAATAGCGCTAAAAAAGTCAACGGCAGGAAAAGAATGTCAAAATGAGACCCCACCAGTTTCATATGAAATTGCAGTTATGTTGTAGTTTTTATGAAATGATCACCCAGTGGCAAGGGCTATACACTTCCACACAGTGGGTTCACGACTCGAATAATGCCGAGGGCTTACGGGTACTAACTGAAACTCAAACCTGAGGCCACGGCGGGCTTCGAACCGTAGACCTGCACGACTAATTGAGTTTGGTAGCTGGCCAGGCTAGTATTCTCAAAATGCCCTACCACCATAATACGGTGCAGCTCAAGCCCGCCTCGGGATTCGTACGCGGCAGTTCATAGCATCATAGCTATTACCACTGAGCAATTACTATTTGAACTATATGGCGGTGAACTCTATGGTTTATCTCTGGGTTTTAATATCCTATAAACAGGATTGTTAACAACAATTTATTGCAAGCAAAAGAGCAAATTAGACCATAGTTTGAAAAATGCACTTTCGCTCGCGTTTACGCTACGGACAGAAGCTTCCAAGATGATTTAACTTTTAAGCTACAAATATAAGTTCCTACATACCACATTTCAGGATGGAGTCTCCTAGGATGACTCTGTTTCTTCTGCAACTCCAGCATGATTTTATCTGTATATCCTTGTAGGCCGTCCTCATCAAGATCGTCGTCTTCGGAGGAAGAAGACGATGAAGAGCTGTGGCCATCGTTATCTACAAAAAAAATTTAGTACTGAAGTTAAAAGTGATTCAGTCAATATAAATAGGAGCACATGCAACGTGAGTACGCTCATCTGCCTCGCCGCGTTTGAACTGAGTGTCAATACTCCAACCTACTTAAATATTGTGACCATTTTGATGAACAATGTAATTTCACCATTGTAATCAACACACTGTAAATTAAGTTTTATTCATCCCATTCCAGTAAGAAACCCATAATTCACGCATGTAAGAAGGTTTAACACACAAATAATCCAAGATATGTGAAGTGCGCCACGAAGGAAGTTACCCCACAATGGTGATATCCACAATATATAGAATGGAACTACATTTTTCGCTCTGTTAGTAAACTTTGTGTGAAGTAGTGTGTACTGAAGTGTGGGTGGCAACTAAAAGAACAACAGTGACTGCTCGCGAATAATAACCACCTGGGTTTCCCTACCAGCATGAAACAGGTTTGCAGTATATTCACATAAAAATAAACTTTTCAACACCCTTGCTCGTAAAGTGAGTTTTATTATATCGTTCTTAGGGCCATAAACCGAACTATAAACCCTCGTGCATAATAATATTATACACTATTGCGTAATAGAATTAACCCTTCAAAGTTAAGTAAGTACCTAACTGCAAATTATATGCGAGTAAACAGAGCATTTTCAATTTAACCGGGTAATACAGATTTGTAAGAACAAAGAGGTTCATATGTAATCAACCACGATACATTTGCCGCGCGCTATTTTCCATAATTTTTGTATGTTGTTTGTATCACATTTGTGCAATATTTATTTTTTCCTCGCAAGGGTGTTGAAAAAGGGCATATGAAACTCGTGAACAACTTGCTCATTATACACTCGGCTGATTTACGCCCTCGCCTACGACTCAAGCTGCAACCCACAGCCTCGTCTATAATGAGCAACTTGGCTCACTTGTATCATAATATACTTTTATTTTACTGTATCAGCTAGATCGTTCACTGCTGAACACATCCTTCTCCATGACTATGATATAGCATACAAAATTCAATCATCAAAATCAATTATTGGCGAACTAATCGCATAGCAAACATACGAGTACAAACCAAATCAAACAGTCGAATTGAGAAGCACTTCCTTTTTTGAATCGATTAAAGAAATGGCACTTCTCAGCCTTCTCTTCAGGCCTTCTCGCTACCTAAGTCTACAATTTGAAAATTGACCTTTCTTTTTAAATATTTTGAGTGAACAATTTTAGAGGTGCGCCATAACACATATTAGAGAATAGTTACTTGAGTTGTCGTCCGATTTCTAGTAGCACGCGTAACACAAGCTGAACGCGAAATAAAAAACCGGCCAAGTGCGAGTAGGACTCGCGCACGAAGGGTTCCATACCATTGTCTATAACCGCTTTGTAACAGGGCCGCGTTCTGAGGGTCAGAGTGTGTTGTTTGGTTGCTTTAACTTACTCGAAGGTTCCGAACGGCCGGTTGTTTTATAACCTCAAATATCGTTTTTGGCGGGGAATTGTGCAAAATTTATAGACTTTTTATGGTGTTTGAAAAGCACTAACTACCGTTACCTGCAAAATATAAAAGATTGCCTATAATTTACTCATCAAGAAATGTCAAGGTCATGTCAGTTAAACATTCAACATTTTAACGACCTCTTTTGATAGTTAAAAAGTTGCGCTCTACCCGAAGGTCGTGAACGAGGTTAGAGTGAAAAGTTGCACTCCGAGTGCGCTCTACCCGAGGTTCGGAACGCGCTCCGGTTACAGACTTTTTTCGCAGTGTTTGGGTAGGCACGTTCCTATCCTGGGTAGGTACAAACCCTAAATAGTGATCTCACAATTTTTTTTATTTTTAAAGTTAATATACAACTAAATATTCGGTGAATATTTCAAGTTTCTACTTCTACCTGTTTTCATTACTATTATTTTTAGCAAATAAACGGCGAAAACCTCTTTTATTGTATGGTACCCCCTTAATCATTTATTTTAATTTAATAAATTATATATAAAGAGAACATAAAACTAAATATTATGTGAATAGTTCAAGCGTCTACCTGTCACCGTTATTAGTATCGAGCAAGAAACGGTAAAAAAATCAAGCTTGTTGTATGGGAGCCCCCATAAATATTTATTTTATTTTTAGTATTTGTTGTTATAGCGGCAATATAAATACATCATCTGTGAAAATTCAACTGTCTAGCTATCACCGTTCTTGAGATACAGCCTGGTGACAGACGGACGGGCGGACAGCATCTCAGTTATAGGGTCCCGTTTTTACCCTTTGGGTACGAACTCTAAAAAAGGGAGCGTTGACTTTTCGTGAAAGGGAATTTGATTGACAATTTCTTATCTTAGGCGTATCTTTACACTGAAATCATTGGCATTGAATATTTCTATATAAAATTTATTTATGCTTTAAAGTAGCTATAAATTATCCTATCTTTCCTTTATTTATTTATTAACTACAATCCAAAGCTTCATTCCTCGTCACTTTTAATGTTTAACCTATATGTGAACCTATTATATTTGTTGTTATCTCTACAATATTATTGCCTACTTGTTTATACCGAACCTATTTGAATAAACATAACACTGCTCAACCTCTGATATTGGCATAACATCGTCAAAACAACGTTATAAGCCAAAACAAGAAAAAGAAAACATTGGCTATACGAAGGCTCATAAAGGCTAAGAAAACAAAATGTTTACGATCGAGATTTATCAGCAGAGACGCCTATATATAAAAACTTAAAAGCAAAACCTTATCTCTAGACAAAATATCCGAATCGTGAATTTAACCGCGATATAAAATATGTACATATAAGAATTGCTTGTTTACATAAGACAGAAATCTATTTGGAATTTCGTGAAGCAGTGATAGCTCAGTGGCTTTGGCTATGGACTGCCGCGCAGCAGGTCCATGGTTCGAATCCCGCCGCGGGCTTGAGCTTCACTGCATGGTGGAAGGGCATTTTTGCGAATGCCCGCCTGGCTAGCGACCACCCTCAAGTTGAAAATCTGTCGCCAAGCACCTAACGGTGTGTTCCGGCAGCTGTCCTTGAGAGCCAGTCATTCTAGGTTAAGCCTGTTAACACCTTCGACCACATCATCACTTACCATTACGTGAGATAGTGGTCAAAGGCTTACCTACCAGCAATAAAAAAAAAAAGAATACAGCACAGACAAAAGAACTTCTTTGGTGGTGTGGATTGATTTTAATAATGACTATTTACTTAATTTCTTGTGTAATCTGCCCTGCAAAGTTCTTAACAGATTAACCAAAATGATTTGAGTTTTATAAAACAAAATACTATTCTAAATAATAATATTTCTTACTACATTTCTCTCTGAAGTACCAACTACACCATGCAACTACCGAGTAAGTAGCCCTTTCTTAATAATTAATAAGAAATTTAATATAATTTATTATCTGCAAATAGTAAGATAACATAGCCATATGTGATGATAATAAAAGTGAAATATGTCATTCTATCTGGGACAATGAAGATATTGATGTGACCTATAAATATATACACTCGAGAGCAATGAATCCGGGTCACTTAAAGAATCCTAAAAATCTCGGAAACTAAAAATGCTAGGTTAATGCAATAAATTGTATTAAATAGACAATGTAATACTCCTTAAATGAAGGTATTAAAACTTCTTAGTTATTGTAAAGTTATATCATAAAAAAATCAAATTTGAAAAAGGGCCACTTTAGAAGATGGAACTACGAAATTACAGCATTTGGTTTTGCTTTTGTTTGTAATCTGTCATTTATGTGGGTACATAAACCATGTTGATAGTGCTCTATATTCATTATTCAAGCTGAAATTATGTCGCTTACGCCTGAAGAATGCACCAGAATACTTACAATGCTGGAAACCGGCCGGAGTCAGCGCGATACAGCCAGGACTGTCGGTGTGTCGCTGTCAACAGTACAAAGAGTTCTCCGACGTTACGAAGAAACTGGTTCTAACCTACGCAGACCAGGAACGGGCAGAACCAGGTGTACCACAGCACGAGAAGACCGATACTTGGTGAACACCATGCTTCGAAATCGCTTTCTCACAGGAACTGAACTCACCAATCAGTTTCGACGCCTCGGAGGAAGTAACCCAAGTGCATGGACAGTAAGACGTCGGCTTGCTGAATCTAACTTAAAACCCCTTAGACCTGCAAACGGCCCTAAACTGGAGCGTGGGCATCGTATTTCGAGACTAAGATATGCCCAGAGCCACGTAAATTGGAGTATTGAAGATTGGTCAAAAGTTATGTTCTCCGACGAATCAAAATTTATGCTCTACAAGCACGATGGAAGACACAGAGTGTATCGAAGACCAGGGGAAAGATTCAAGCAAGCATGCATCGAAGAAAAAGTAGCCTACGGTGGTGGGTCTGTACTTGTGTGGGCCGGAATTTCTTCTGAAAGTCGCACAGAGCTGGTGATCATAGAAAACGGCTCTTTAACTAGCGTAAGATATGTGGAAGAAATCCTCAATGATCACGTTGGTCCATTTATGGTCAATTTAGGTGAGGATGCTATATTTATGCATGACAATGCCCGACCTCATACAGGTAGGATTGTGAATGACTACCTTCAAGAGATGAACATTACTCGTATGGAGTGGCCAGCGCGCAGCCCGGATATCAACCCGATCGAGCATGCTTGGGACGAGCTAGGCAGATGCGTAAAACAACGAAACCCTCCCCCAATCACGCTTCGTGAGCTCAAAATTGCTCTCACAGAGGAATGGGAGAATATTCCCCAAAATCGTATAAGGAACTTGGTGTACAGCATGCCAAACCGCGTAAACGCAGTAATGGAAGCACGAGGAGGCAATACGAAGTATTAAAATTCAAGAAAATCGTAATAAAGTTCAAAAATTTCATGTTTCCTATTTTTGTTTTAAGGAGAGATCAGCAGTTTTTTTCTTTATGTAATTTTGTGTTAATAAAATGTATGGTGACTCATATTTTTTTTACTTTCATTTAAGGAGTATTACATTGTCTATTAAATACAATTTATTGCATTAACCTATCATTTTTAGTTTCCGAGATTTTTAACATTCTTTAAGTGACCCGGATTCATTGCTCTCGAGTGTATATAATAGAACGCTACACGTTAAGTCGATTATGCAACAATTTACACATTCATTTTTAATTATCTAGGAATAATTATTATTTTGCTAAACAGATACATGTTCTGTTATTATCTTATCGATTTCTAATTTTAAACACAATCGATATTTAAAATTTGACGAATCTAACTTTTTCTCTATGGTCAGTTTGCCACCTAAAATAGAATACGGTTTGACATAAGTGGGCTTAATTTCACGTAAAATTATTATTAATAAGTTTAGTTTTTAATTTATAGTTAAGTAAAAAGTAACAAATACCAAATTGGCCTCATTGTAGTATTTTAATGCTTTTTGCGCTAGTCAGTAGTCTTTGACAACTTCATTACTTAGTAAGTGATGAAATTGTCGAAGGTGTTATACATTAGGTACCGCAAATTAAAATACGCACGCGATAAGATATTATTCAATTAGTAATTTATATCCACCCACATCTTGAAACAAGGATAACTTCTACCTTTCTTATGTCATACGGAGACAATTTTATCCACGTCCAATTGTTTAAAACATATTTAAATATATTTCCACCGTAATATCAAAAGGAGATAATTTTACTTAACTTTAGACTGTTGTAAATATTTTACTTTGAAAGTGAATAAAGCCGGTGTATGAAATTATATCTCCATGGTAGGTATTCCTGCACTCACAACAAGTCCATGTACAACATTTGGATACTCTCGATGTATTTTTGGACTTACTTTTCAAGAGGGTACAAAGTTCATACAACATTATTAACGATTGCGTCGCCATAGGTTCGCATATATACGAGTGTTAGCCGCGTGCAACCACAGTTGCATAAAACGAAAACAGAGTATAATTTTAGAGCTGTTAATATTAGTCAATTATATTTTAATTGAAGTGTTTCATTTGCTAAGTATGGTCCCCACCTTAAGTAAAATAAAAAGTTATAAATAAACTTACGTTTACATGGTCTTGGTCTGGCTTTCAATGGAGGCAGCTCATCAACTTCAGGTCTGGCCTTCCTGCCTCGCTCAATCAATGTTGAAAAGAATGTTTCCACAAGTTTCTCTAGCTTCTTTGTCTGTTCAACACCAGCACGACCATCCAGGCGTTTATAATAAAGTTCAGCGGGAGAACTTCTGTACCATAGTTTTGTGCCTTGCTGTTGTGAATAACAATAAATAAAGAGCTACATTATATATTTGGAAATCAAAGGTGCACTGCACTGAACACATTATATGAACCAGTATACCAGGGATTTTCGCAATATTTTAGAATGGTAAAAATATAATAATAAGAAAACACGAAAATTCATGAATTGAAAATAGGTTTCTTCTAGGTAAGCGTGCTCCATCTTAGACCACACCAATGCTTAACATCAGGCAGGGTGTGGTCAAAGGCGAACCAATAATGAATAAAAAAAAACTTTGTAATGAACATAATTATCTTGAAATACAATACACAGTCTTAGTATATTTTATTATAAATTTAGTATAAACATGTAAGTGGTAAATTGGATCATAATTTATTGTAATCACATCATTTAACAAAATCATCAAAGAAGACTTAATAAGTGAAAATGTCAGTCATTACACCTATCAGCTAAAGTGAAAGAACCTTTAAAGTAGTATATGGTCTGCAGCCATCAGACTTTTTTATAATCGGTTATCACATTGATTTCATCACCGGCGCGGGCCGGATGAAAACCGAAGATGGAATCGAGTAGCGATGACAATGAATGCAGCCTTAAGAGCGTTCCACAACTAATTACTTTTTGGTTGTGGACATGTGTAGCGTCTCGAGGTGTTGAGTTACTTGTGTGTATCCTATAATACGATCAGCACGACGCTGCAGCCTATCGAGAGCATGCAAAAGGTACTTGGCATCCCAGAGGTGGCTACAATATTCAACACAAGAGCATAACACAAGTTTATAAAGGAGGCAGCGCTGATCAGCTCTAAAGATACGCTATGCTGTGTTCAGGACTCCGAATTTACGGGAAATCGACGCTTTGGCGATGTTGAGGCTGATAGTCAACGCTTCATCGTACCTGTCTATAGCTTCACTCCAAAGACGCGTCATATTTACGCTAGAAGATCACCCGTTGACCGTTTCGTCATAAAGGCATATTGCCTGTCATTATTGATAGAGTTTTCTTCTAGGAAGTGGATAAGCTGGGTATTGATGATCCGTTTGAACACTTTACACCATAGTAAGGTGACAGCTATAGCTCGATCAATCGGAACAATCCCCTTCGTTGGGGATTGGTTGAACGTTGCCTCACTCCAAGCTACCGGCACAATTTTTTACGAATTAGAGGTGCGGTATAGTCGAGCCAGCACAGGAGAAAACTCCTCTGCACATTCTTTAAGTTTCAATGCTGCAATACCGTCAGGGCCACTTGCTATCCTGACATCAAGAGACAACAGCACTCGGTGTCACGCATGAAAATGGTACACCGACTGCCCACGCGTTGCGTGGGCAGTCCGTCCTACATAGTCACACATAATGAGCGTCTAAATCTCCCAGAAACGCCAGTTCTGAGTTTAGAAACCGTTCCAATGCCGTATGGCTCAGCAAGTTAGCCAGGTTGTCTTGATATCTCTAGAGCAGGAACGGTGACGGCTCACGTGATTCGGCGGATGCTTCCGCGATATACATGCACCGAAAGGGAAGAGATAGAAGTTTTATCTAGACAGAGCAAACTTGAAAGGAGATATCCGCCCTAACAAAGAGACACGCCGGCTTTGGTACGGACACTCTGTTCCATGATAAAAGTCGGGGTATGACAAGGCATCAGGACATTTGCGTTTCCGTTCGAAAAAGTATTGCAGATTTCACTGTTTCCAGATAATGAATAGGGCGGCGTAGAGGTACGAATGGAGTCCCACCTCAAAATGCGTACAAGTGGGAGAAGGGTATGTCACTGTTGGACTAGCAGGCTGTACTGCTCAACTACAGGATGGGCGAAAAAGACGTACGATTTTAAAATCACTATTGCATTGAAACGGTATGAAGGAACGGTGCGCGGGAGGTGGGGATGAGTAGTCGATTCTCAGAAATGTAGTCGCCATGAAAAGCTTCTAGGGTACGCAGCGTGCATTCTGTGTAAAAAAAATATAACAAAAAACGGTTCGTAGTTTGTTTCGTTCTAAGTTCAAATTGCATGCCAAAATAGTGCCCCAGTGACAGTGTGATTAGGTCGTGAGTTAGAAAACTCGAATATACTTGTTCGATACTCAACCAGAAACCTGCGGGAGGCCTAGGGTCAACAAGAATAAAGGAAACAATTAAAAAAGCTTGAACTTCCGTACAACGTGATCCTGGTCTATCAACTCGCAAGCGGTCAGCTGAACTAGCTGTATCAGGAACATCTTTGCGTCGCATTTTGACATAAGGTCTAAAATTTTACCCATATAAAATTCAACTAGCAGTAATGGCTCAGTGGCATTTGCTATGGACTGCCGCGCAGCAGGTCCATGGTTCGAATCCCGCCGCGGGCTTGAGCTACACCGCATAGTGGAAGGGCATTTTGCGAATGCCCGCCTGGCTAGCGACCACTCTCAAGTAAAAATCTGTCACCAAGCACCTAACGGTGTGTTCCGGCAGCAATCCTTGAGAGCCAGTGAAATTACAAGCACATGAGACATAACAACTATGTCTCAAGGTGACGGGCGCTGTGCGATTCGTGACTTATGACGAGATGCTTCTGTGATAGGCAGAGGTTAGTCCGCTTAACATTAGGTGGGCCTCGAGCTTGTTCTGTCACAATAACATAAAAAAAAAAGATTTGAAGCTAAATTATCTAAATTTACGCCGTTTTTACCGAAACAATGTTAGAGCGCTTTCGGAGTTTCAACAATATTCTGTTTTCCGACGAAGCCAATTTTTACTTAAATGGGCACATCAATAAACAAAACTACCGTTTCTGTGCGCAGATAATCCACGCTCAAAACATCAAAAGCCTCACATTCGTTTAAAGTAACAGTTTGGACACGGGATCATCAGTCCCTATTTTATTGAGGATCAGCGAGGGGGATCTGTAACTGTAAATTCCGATCGATACACAGTCCTGTTACGAGATATTTTCTTCCCGCAACTGCAAGAATTTGAAATCTATAATGTTGAGACATGGTTTCAACAAGGCGACGCGACGTTGGCAGCCATAAACGAGATATTTGCAGGGAAAATCGCGCCGAGGCATTATTCCGTGGTCACCGCGAAGTCCAGATCTCACACCACCAGACTTTTTCTGTGGGGAAGAGTCGAGTTAACAGCAATAATCCAACCATGATTGCCCAGTTGGAGACCAATATCCGATAAGAGATGGCCGCTAATGCGCAATGTGCCAGCGAGTTTTTACCAATTTGAGATCCATATTTGATGAATGTTTGCAGTGTGATGGTGCTCCTCTGAATGATGTTATGTTTATAGAATAAATTGCCCAATTATGCACTTTTATTTATATATAAATTTATTTGTGTACTATTTTTTCTTTTTTTATGATCAAATCCACCAAACTTTGTGCCCACTCTGTACAAGGACAATGAAACATTAAATTTAAACTTCTTAAATTTAAATTTAATTTAAGAAATTTAAATTTAATTTAAGAAAATTAAATTTAATTTAAGAAATTTAAATTTAATTTAAGAAATTTAAATTTAATTTAAGAAATTTAACTTTTATTTAATAATAATTTATTTATATTTATTAATTTAATTTTAATTTATAATTTATTTATTTAATTATATATTTTTTATTTCATTAAATTTCTTAAAGGTCGGCAGCGCGTTGGTAATGCCCCTGGTGTTGCAAACGTCCTCAGGCGACGGTAACCACTTCCCATCAGGTGGGCCGCCTGCCTGTCTGCCTACTTAAAGGCAATAAAAAAATAATAATAATCTCTTTATTTATTAATACAGGCCTTATTCAAAAGAATTTATTGATACTATCCTTCAACACAATATTCAGATACTAGCAGAAAGAAACTGAGAGATATCTCATTGGATCAATGACATACATTCAAAGATCCTCAGACTGTTTCTTTTCATAAACAAATTGCCAAGAACCAGAATAGAAGATAAAAATAAATGTGCCCTCAGTGATTGGCTTACATGATACGGAAATTAAAGTATCAAAGTAATTTCAAATGCCTAGGTAGCAAAAAAGTTATTTTTAACCTACCTACAAGATTCTTACAACCCATGTTTTGCCAGACTGATGATTATGTGCATTTTGATTTTGAATACGTAATTTGTTTATGGGATCCGGAACCACGGTAATATTATCTATTCAGTATTTAAACTCTGCTCTGTCCTTGAAATAACTACCTACGGCCGCGCTGTACGTAAATGCGTGCGATAGAGCTGCCCGCCTCCAGCATTTTAATTACATTTGCCTACTTTGTGTTTCCATTTAGTTTTGTGATTGTAAATATACTTTTTTTTATATAATAAATAAAATACTTTGTGAATTGAACAGGTTCACTAAAAATGCGTGTTGTTTTTTGACTAGTAGGTAGATTTAATCAAAAAACCATATCAAACAAATTATTGGAGTACAAAATTGTATGCCCAAGGCGGGAATCGAACCCGCATCCTCCGATATCTCGTCGGATGCCTAATACCGAACTTTACATTAAATCATAAAGTAGTTCGGAACATTATTAGTCTTAAATTCTCTGTATAAAAGTGCGGTTTGGCCTTCAGGAATTGTAGCCGCCAAAACTGTTATCAATTATGTGTACCTACGCTATGCGATGTATCCCCTCCCAAATAAGCATTGCGAGACATCGAGCGTCTATCCAGTATATCACCGTAAGTCCTATCCTTCCATACCAACACCTTATAGTGTAAACATTCGCCAACAACGGCGGTGACACCATGACCTTGACGAGACCTATCAGATGCGATCATTTCTAAGCGCCAAATCAATTAATCAATCCGATTGAATTTGGAAGCTTGTGCGTGTTTTGTTACTTGTGGAGTTGACGAGTCTGAAATCAGAGCGGTTGCTGTATGAGAGTTACTCTTCTTTACATATTTATTCGTAAGTATGAAACTCATGAGCAACTTGCTCATTATACACTCGGCTGATTTATCTACCCACATCCTCTTGTATGATGAGCAACTTAGCACACTTGTATCGTAATATACTATTATAGTATTACCTTTCAGTTTCCAGGTAATCTAAAAAAGTTATCTCAGAATGCGTTTTTGACGAATTCATGTAACCAAAACAGCACAATATATGTTACTCGTCATATTTAATATATAAATATGTACTTGAACTTATTATTGGTGAAAAAATCGCGCGGTTATTGTTAAAAAAACAACAAACCATTCGCTCGTCCCTGCGGCACAGTCGCGACACTCGAGACTGTCTGCGTACCGAGCGCAGGCCGAGATCGAGGCGCGTAGGTATAACTATCGTTACGTCCGTTTCTATGAAGTTGAAATACTGTATAGATAATATTACTGTGCCGGAACCCATATTTATTCTCTGATTCCAGATTATCGGAGGTGCCGGATTATCGCATTGGTATGGTAAGTAAAAGCTTTATACATAAAATGTAAAATAAATTCTACTTATCATAGATATGCATCCACTATAAAAGACTATATATGGTTAGGTCTTTTTATTTGAAAGTGGCAAACCTGTTAAGTTAATATATAATGACAATACATTGTATCATTATTATTTATGTTAAGCTTAAAATTATATTACTGAGGGCCTACTGTATTGGATTTTATGTATCCCTAAATATATTTTTTAAGAGTATGTGAATTTGGTCACCTGTTGCACATACTTTAATATCGCCTCTAACTAGCAAGCTCGATGTTGAGATGTTTTCCACAGTTTAATGCATTGAAAACCTAAGTTAGTATGCTGCATAGGATTTATAATTGCTTTGTTTACTTGGAAGACTGTATCTTAATTATTATCTTTAAAAGTGCTCATATTATCAGACAGATTTTTTCCACAAGATGTTAAATTTGGGGCAAATCAAAGATTAGCATAAATATTAATATTATCAAAAGATCACTATACTATTGCTTAGATATGGATGCCGAATTTCAAACTGCTGCAAATGCTATCATCTTAAATCAAATACTCAGCATATAATCCTGCAAATCTTTTCAAACTTCTGCAAGTATTACCTTAGTCCCAGCAAATTCCTTTTAAGCTATTGGGGATAAAATTTGTGAGAATTACCTCTTCTTCATCTGAATGGTGTTCTCGGGACCATTGTTCTATTTTCTCAGCCAAGTCATCAGATGTTCTGCAATAGTTTTTCCTACAAACATGAATTCACTATAAAATCTGTATTAAACATCAAGTACATATTTTTTTTTAATATTTTATATTACAAAATTACTAATTTACGAGAGATGCCTCCATCCCAATACGATGGTTAAAAAACTATAGGAAAAATATGAGTTATGACTCATTGTCATGTTAGCTCAATTGGATTAGAGCATTCTCTGGCTAAAGGGATGGACATGGGTACGAATCGTGCACATGACTTAAATTTTTCCTCTCATAAATTAGTAATTTTATTATCAACTATATATAGTACAGGTATACATGATACAAACCTATACTCTTCTAAAATTTTCTCCCTATCTGTCAATGGCTTTCGGGATTTCTGACGATCTAGTGATGAATGTGATGGTTCTCTGTATCCCCGACTTTCAGATTCCCTTATAGAGTGACTTGAACTACTTGGTGAATTTGTCCATCTGTATGAATCAGTACTCCTACTGTAACTTTTATAGTCACTGTGATATGAAGGACTTCTTCTTCTCTCTTTTTCATATCTTTCTTTTTCATACCTCCTTCTTTCATAATAATACTTTTCTTCTAAATATCTTTCCTTTTCACCTCTTCTTTCTCTCTCTCTTTTCTCTGCTAAATCATATCTTCTATCCCTCTCAGAATATCTTGAAGGACTTCTATGCCTACTAGCATAGCTGGGACTGCGGCTTCTTGTTTCTCTGTATCTTCTATCTCTATCTCTTTCCCTATCAGATGTGTGCTCTCTACTTCTGCTATACCCTTTCTCTGGGGAGCGTTCCCTCCCTTTGTCATGATCTCTGTAATTAGACCTAGACCTATCCCGTTCTCTACTTCTTTCAACACTTTCTTGTTTACTAGAAGAACTGACACTTGAGTCTCTTGATGGATATCTATCATCTCTTGAACCTGGATCAGATAGGGCAGGAGTTGACAGTCTCTCTGTTCTATTTAACTGTGCTGAAGGTTTTGGTGTGCTCCATTTTGCCAAATGGTATTTGACTTCATCTTCTGTAAATGTGCTAGTATATTGGCTGTTGTAATGAACATTAGCATCTGGTACTATTGCTGGTCTAGGTGGAATAACACCACACAGTGGTATTGCAGGAGCTTGATAGCCACTAATTGTTGGCGGCGGCACACTCGGTTGATACTGCAAATAGTATGAGAACCCCGATGGACAGCTAGATTGATTGTAGGAAGTATGTGAGTACAAAGGTGGTCTAAAAGCAGGTGGCCCCATTTGATTCAATGAGGGTGGCAGGACGCTCGTATGCGGTGGTACTTCCGGAGGTGGCGGCACGCTTGGAGATGGCGATAAGCTCGGAAGTGGCGGTAAGCCCGAAGGTAGCGGTAGGCCCGAAGGTGGTACGCTTGTAGGTGGTGGTACACCCGGTGGCAGAATTCCCACCGGTGGCATGTTTATGTGGTTCATAATATTCATTTGCACGCCACAATTTACTGATGGAGTTTTTAACACATTTCTAACAAGGAACGTTCGGACTTATCTGAAACGCACTAAAAGAACCACTTGTTTGAAATCAAGAATGCCTATTAGTATTACTAACCAAGAGTGCATTTAGATCACTTGTATACATATTTATTTTTTGCTTAATTTCACAAATGTAAGATGTAAATAAAATCTGTGAGGTGAGACACTCTTCTTTTGATTCGTTCGTGTCTTTCAGTGTGACCAGATTTAAATTGGACATTATGCTAGCTGCTCCCCTAAATTCTGCTAAAGTCTGCTAAGTTTATTTTTGATTCTGCTAAAGTCTGCTAAGTTTATTTTTGATTGATGCCAAAACATTGCTACTGAATGAAGTCCCAATTAAATGAATGATATGTACAAAAAAAAACAAATATTTTCTAAAATATTTATGATTGAGTAACACGAATTAACAATAACTCTATAATTATGGTACTTAATTAGAATTGCCGCGAATAGTTGTTATAGCGAATAGTCGAATACCGATTAATCGCCATTCGCTTTGGCGAATAGTCGAATAACTCGACATTACTATTCGACATGAATAAGGCACATTAAAAATATTTCTAACTTCTTCTAAGGTTGTGAGAAAAGGAAATCTGTTTCATGTCATACATACCTACATTATATGTAACGTAGTAATTTAATTTTTCATTCAATTATTATTAACTAATTTAATTTGATTAATATGATAGACACAGGCACATATTACAGATAATAATTAATACTGTGTATTGTTTTAATTAGGAAAATAATAAAACAAAAATAACAAAACAAATTTAATTAAAAAAGCATCCACCCTGTTATTTTCTTGCATCTACATGTAGAATTACAGCAACATGTTGATTTTTTAAATTTGTGCCTCAGGTAGGTTATAATTTAGTGTTCATTAGTGTGAGGTCAGCAGAACTTCTCCCGATTCTACAAGATCTGCTACTACTTTATCGAATTTAAGGTCAATATTTTCGGAGTAAATTGCTTGTATGTTAGATTTGTATACCAGATTTAGAAAATGAGAACCAGTTATGAACAAACTTATAAAATCTTTGTACACAACGTTTTGTGGGTCAAGAATTTAGTTCAAGTGGTAGACAAGATTTTAGTTCAATGCAAAGTGCGACCAAAATTCTGAGAATTCGCCTAAACTGTATTTAAAGCAATACTGCCAGAACAGTAAGAAGAAATCTTTCGTACAATATTTATGAATTGTAAAATTTTTAAATATTTCTAGCACCACTACCTAAATTGCTAATTCTTCTCCATCTTGCTAAATTTCTGCGTATATTATATGAAATAAACCAAAATCTGCTATATTTTGAGATCTGCGACACAATCTGCTAGATCCTAAATTGGAGATCAAATTATGCTAAATCTGGTCACACTGGTGTCTTTATGTCATCTACTGGGTCTGTAATCTGTGGTTCGTGTTGATTGCACAGGCCACAGATTGATCATATTATTGGTGCGTTCGTTTTGGCTCGGTTGCGTTTGTAGCAGTTTCAAAAGTGGCATTTGTATCTTAGCGTTCGGAAAGAAGCTTCTGCTATTTTTGACCACCAATGACTGTATGCTATCCGAACGTCTTATACTTATTTTGACAACCGCTGAAACCCAAAATAACGTTTTCTGGAACTGCAGCTAAAGATATAGGTGCAACAACTGAAGCCAAAGATATAGGTCTGTAATTAAATCTGCCGGAGGCATCGCCAGTTCTATTTATTATGATAGGAACAACAATATTTCTCATAAAATGTTAGCTGTCAAAAAACGATCACAACGATCCCACGGTAAGACGTGGGTCAAAAATAGCACTTTTCTCTGTCATTTGTAGTGTTTTCAAAGCTATCCGAACGGTGAGCGAAAACGATATTTATGCTCACGAAGTCCCTATCCGAACGCCCTGTGTGATCATTTGTAGCGTTTGTGAGTGTTATTTTCGGAACTGATAGGATATCCGAACGCCCTATATGTAGCATGCCCGGGACCTAGGAGGAAGAATATCTATCCGGGACGCTTTCCTGAAAAGTCAGATTTTCCGTGATGTTTGGTAAATAGCTCCCTCTAAAATTCCATCGGAAATGATTTATCTAGTCACATACATAACCATTAGATGACAGAACAATCAACTTCATCAAAATCGTGCGACACCAAATCCCGACTTCGAGAGAACAAAAAAACAAAACTTCATCATCATCGCCTTCGTAATTCGATTAAATTTATGTCAAAGTCAAATTGTCAATGGTAACACATGAGAAACACTAAAGGCAAAATCAGCGTTACCGAAAAGTTACATATTGCGTAACTATTGAAGCTCTCGTATACATATAATATTGTGTGGTTTGCAGGCTGTTGTTGTAAATTTTCAGAATAATTTGTGACAGCGTGATACTTTTTAATTTATACAATTCTGTGGTTTCTAAAATGGAATAAATATGACATAGAATCTAGCCTCATTAATGGCTTTGTCCAAAGAAGCACGATTGGTACAACGTAGAGCAATACTATTGCTGACTTTAGTTTGAGTACAGGTTTTTTGTCGTCGAATTCGCTATTTTATCGCTAACACTAGCATGTCTTTTTTGTGCCACAGTCGCAGTAAAGAACTACTGTAAAAGGAGGATGAAAGTAGAATAATTTTAAATGCAGTTGATCTGAGCGCTTTAAGAAGTTTGTAACTCTGTAAGACAGAGTGTTAAGAAAGTAATGTGGTGTGAATAAGTACATAGTTACTTAAGTCGAGAAAGGGTCCTGAGATCTTTGAACATGTGAATAGGATAGAAGGGAGGGAATGATAGACACAAAATAAATTTACAATGCGTGAAGGAAAATTTTTTATGCGATTCGTTGGTGAACTCAACATTGGAGCGGTTCTGGACAATGGATAGGTCAAGAGTAACCTTAACAGATAAGTGTGTATGAAGAATATTAATACTACTACCGATATACTTAAATAAATAAATAAAAAACTTTTCTTGAAAATAATATCTTTTTGTCAAAAGAAATGTAACTTTTGGCCAATTGGCCCTGTTAATAATACTGCGAGAAACATAACGAATGGTTTTTTTAAACATATGTTGCGGAACTTGCGGAGATTTCGTTTTTTTACCTGCCCTGCTTGGAATTTTGATCTTGTGCCAAGTCTCCTCGAGAGCGATACTAAGGCTTAAAGTTTTCCTACGAAACGATGCATTCGAATTATAAAATTACCTCAGGATATCCACCTAATCCTAGTAAGAAATTAATAATATTGGTGCTAAATTACTAAGCAGTTCGACATTGCGACAAAGTTTTGCACTCCATGTCAAAATTTTTCGCAAAAAGGTATATTGTCCTATTGTATGCATTCTTGATCCTTGTGAGCTTCAATACTTGCACATAGTCGCATCTCCTGGTACTAACCAAGAGCTCCGTTTCAACTAACATAAATTATGATTGTAATGAAATTGATATATACGCAATATGAGATATCGACATTAAATGAAATTCAGCAAGTCAAGTGTAGTTTAGATAGTTTTATATATACAAAAATCTTCGTTTTTTTTCAGGGATTACCTACAATCATTTCAAGGACTTGCATGTGCGGTTTTTTTATGCTTGATAGGTTAGCCGTTGACCACTATCTCACCTGATGATAAGTGATGATGTGGTCGAAGATGTTGTTCAGACTAACCTAGAATTGTTGATGTGGTAGCAAAGTGGAGACTAACACTTATTAAGAAAATAACCATAAGAAGTCTTTTGTGCTGTGCATTTTATTGTGCAATCTAAGAAACATATTAAATGCATTAGCGGTTCTGATTTATACCTCAAGAGTAAGAACTAAATGAACCAAATTAAAGTACATTACGTATATTTTTATTTTATGACATGACAAGGTCCATAAGCCACATAGCCACATAGGTATATACTAATAAGATGTATGATGTACATAGATACTAATAAGGCACTATGATCTATCAAGCTATTATATAGGACTCCCCTGATTTCTCCTATTTTATCTAATTGTGGTTATTGTTCCCCATGTTACACCTAATTCCTGAATACCATTTATCCACCTGTAAGTGTCACTCCACCACCTTAATTGAAGTGCCACCATTCTGATTGACAATTCACTGTGCTCGAGACATTGGTTATTATGTCTCCTGCCGACAGTTATTTTACTTGCCACATCGAGTTTCAAGCTATACTGCAGTACAATTTGCACACTATATTGTGGTGGACCTCAGAGAAATTAATAAGAAAGAGGGAGTCTAATGAAATCAAAAATGAAGCATCAAATTCGGCCAATTTTATGTAAAGACACAACTCACTCACACAAACGTATCCAAATTCGGCCAATTTTGTCCTCATTCACGATAGACTATCACACGCTATGCACGTCACACATAACAGAATAAAATAAAAACCATCTTGAGTATTAAAACACACGTAAGTATTGAATATAATGTACTTTTTTTTAATATTAAACAGCGCAATTTAGGTTATAATTTCGAATAAAAATGTAAACAAAAGTGTTGCCAGACATACATTTTAGATTTGTTTCCAAAAATGTGCAGTTTTCAAAAGTCAGTGTACGTATCACTACTTACTAAGGTTATATACTTTATATAAACAAGCTAATGTTTATTAGTGAAATCTTAGCGGCTATTGTGACTTTTGATGTTCTTTAGACTCCCTCTTTCTTACTTATTGCTCTGAGTTAGGGATGTTCTAACAAAAAAGTATCGATATTTTTTTCGATATACTATATCGTAGTGTTGTATACTTTGCGGTATATCGCAGAAACATTTCGACATTTTCGATATATCGTAGAAAATGTTTTTCTTGTTTAATTAATTTAGCTAGTCTATAATATAAAATATTTGACAGATTGATTTAAGTAAAAACAGCTAGGGTAAAGAAACAAATCAACTTTATTTTATTGATTCGCAATATTTTTTTCTCTACACCTTGGATTAAAAATATAGGCTTGCATAAAATAATGTCGTTAAAAAGGTTTTGTTTACAACAAAACCTTTTTAACGACATTTTTTTATGTTAAAAAAAAGGTTTTGTTGTAAACAAAACCTTTTGTTGTAAACAAAACCTTTTGTTGTAAACAAAACCTTTTGTTGTAAACAAAACCTTGGTAATCAAAATAGATTGCTTACAACTGCATTGGACTACATACGCGAGGAGCTGCATTGCCGCGTATTATAATTTTAAAGCTTCGGAGGTTTTTGTCGTCCTAGCACTCTTTTGTCGTCGCAGCACTGATAATTGGTATATTTTTCAAATATCATCTGAATATTACTTGTTGTTAGTTTCTTATTCATAATTTAAAACTTAAAACCATGCACTTAAATTTGTATTGATATATTTCGAAATCGCTTTATAGTTAATTATAAAAGATAGTAAATATAAGGTACGTATCTACTACTTCCAAAATATTGTTGTTATCTCTTAAGTGATTTTTAAATAATGCCATTCCAATGCTCTACTGATCGGTTATCCATGTGGCAGTGTGTATGCCGCAGCTATGTTTATATTATTTCTAACATTGAACACGATTTGCTAACAAATACCTTCTTAACCTGCAGAACTGTTTTGTTAACAAAACATGTTACATTTTAGAAATAACAAACCAAATATATCTGCGGCTTGCATAGCTTATAGCAGGTAAAAACCTATGTATGTTTGCGTAGGTAACACCATATTACAGACATGCATGCTATATAGTGCATGTGTGAGTAAAAGTTAGTTCTGGATGGCGATATCAGAGCAGTCTTATGATATAACGGGTTGTCAGGAAAAAAAAATTACCAAAAAATTGAACCGACTTCAACACCCAAAAGTGTGAAATAGCTTGTTGAAGTCGGTACCATGATACCCTAAAAGTACCTATTATCACAAAATTGTGCACATGGTACCGACTTCGACAAGTTATTTCACACTTTTGGGTGTTAAAGTCGGTTCCATTTTTTGGTAATTTTTTTTTTCACTCATTTTAGTGACCCTTGCTACTTACGGGATCGATTCTCATTCATTGTCTACGACTATATCATCAAGATAGGTGAATATTTTTCTGTTATTGGAGCGTAACTCAAAAACGGCTTGACCAATTTTGATGAAATTTGAATTGGGACCAAATGACAAGCATCAGCTTTCAAACAAAAAACCTCCTCCTTTTTTGGAAGTCGGTTAAAAACGTAAAGCGGCTCTCTATACTTCATTACGAATTATGATAGTTTTATGATAAAAACTGTTCCCGTTGATGTAATTATCAAACAAATGATAAAAGTGTAAATAGAATTGGCGATTTTTCTGCATAAAGTATTTCATATTTATCTCTTTTGCCGATGGTTGCTTATCTATTTTTTTTTTTGTTGATGAATGCTAATTAGCAAAAGAAGGTTTTTATCACAGCTAGGTACTTAACTAGTTTTCAGAGCCCCATTTATTTTTTTATTTATTAAACAATATAATAATATTTTATAGCAATGTATTGAGTACGGAACCCTAAACCGAAGTTATTCATTTAGATTACTTTAAATATTTACTGTTGCGATTTCATAAAAAAATAATATATTTTTGATACCTACACATTTATTTAAATATAACTAGTATAGTTTTTTTGAGTTATCAGCTAAGTACCTATAATGTAATTACATTAAAAATAGATGAAAAATCTATCTACCCTACCTACAGCAATATTCAATGATATTGTATTTAATTTACGCACACAGAGTTCGTGAGTTGTGTTCAAATTACGTTATTGTATAGATTACACACACATATATCAAGGGTCTGCTAATACTGGACGGAAAGTTAATTTGTACTAAATCGTCGATCGCCCCCATTATACTTAGACGCGCGAGAAACACTCGATTTATCTCGTCCTCAAAACTGAGGTAGAGAAAATACTCGCAGATAAGTATCAAAAATCGATTAAACGGAGGGCGCGCATGTTAGTGTTGGTCGACAAGTTGCCACAGGTAGAACAAAATGTATGTACACACGGACGAGTTCTTTGCTCTGCTATGCTAGCATTCGTAGTCATATGTCAATATGTGCTCCCTTCCTAAATCCGTGGAATAGACTCATATGCGGTAGGGGTGTTTTATAAAGTTTTATAGGTATGTGTGTGTATGTGTGTGTTTATATCTTCTCTCCGGACCTCGACAAAGAGTGGACGTACCTAAAAGTATTGCCTGTTTATTTTTCAACGATTTATTTCAATTTTAACAAATTAAATCAATATAAAAAAATTGGAGTGCATAAACTCGAAGTAGTGAAAAGTGACAACAACCTGCGTAACGGCCATCTTACGGATCGTGAGAAACAATGACTTCCGCACACTCGGCGCCTGCGCGCACAAGGAAATATAGTGTAATATTTTAAGCAATTTATAAAAATATGTAACCTATTGTTAGCAGCTACTGGCAACACTGTAGGGGCCAGCAGCGAACCGGCTATATAAGCAAGGCAGAAGAGTGCGCTCACAGAAAAGAGAAAGCAATTTTATATCTCTATGAGTGCGCTGGCCCTTTGAGGTCCGAACCACAGTGGTGCCCTTGAGCTCGCTGTCAACCCCTCCTAAAGTAGCGGCACGTTTTCGGCGTCCGCAGGAGACGGAGGTATAAGCTGGAATGCCTTCGGCACTTCTCCCTCCCGGGCTATTGTAGGGCCAGGCCCTCGCCCAAAATCCGGTGGAGCTGGACGATCGCACAGGCGGTAGCCAGCATCTTGTCCTCCCTAAATACAATACTGCGCTGGCCCTTTTTGCTTCATAACTTTCATAAGACACCGTGCTATGCGGGCGTATTTTGATAGGCTGTGTGCATTTCTGAATAATTTTCCTTCCCAAAACTATTATATTTGCCTAGTTCTATAAACTTTATTACGGTTAGATCATACATGATCATACATGGGTTTTCTCCGAAACTCTTAGCTTTCATGTCAAATTATTTAAGAGATCGAAAGCAGTACGTTCAGCTTGGCAATTACTGGTCAGATGAATATTATACTAGATCGGGCGTAAGTCAGGGGTCTACATTAGGACCGACGCTGTTTCTGTTTATGATTAGTATTGTTCAAATCCGCTATACAGCACCAACACGCTAGAGACTATAAACTATATTCGAATAGCGCGCTTTATTATACGCTATCGTTATAACGAAACAAGGCGCTCGCGCTAGATGCATATGCTAGGTGTCGTCACAATAGCGTCAGGCGCAACAGTATAACGCGGATATGCGCAAAGCGTCTTAACGCGACCGAAAGCGCGCGATGACTGAAGCTTGGCGCTATGCCGCTACACAGGCTACACAGCATAGCGTGATAGCGCCAAGCTTCAGTCATCGCGCGCTTTCGGTCGCGTTAACACGCTTTGCGCATATCTGCGTTATAGGCCTACCTAGCCACGTTAGTGGACGCTTGATGCTAAACGTTATATTTATAGCGCGAAGAGAATATATACATAACGCGCTGTATGCGCTACAAGGCAATAACCCGCTATGCTATGGCACTAGATGCTATATTATCCACCACTATTTATGATAAACGATCTTCCGAAGGCGCTTAAAACTGACAAATGTTTGTTGTTTGCAGACGATGTGAAGCTATATCATAGAATCACAAATACATCTGATTGTGTAGACCTCCAATGTGACATAGATGCAATTGTTAACTGGGCTAATACTAACAACCTATACTTTTTATGTCTCTAAGTGCAAAGTAATCACATATTCCAGATCTTTAAAGCCTGTTGGCTATCCACATAGGTTAGAACATAGTTTGCTCGAGAGGGTTTCCTCTGTGCGCGACTTGGGCATTATCATGGATAGTAAACTTCAGTTTAGTGACCACGTAACAAACATATGTAAGAAAGCAAATAGAACTTTACGTTTTGGAATTATAGCTGCTAGTCAGTTCCGTGACATAAACATACCCGTTGTATTGTATAACGGATATGTTCGCAGTACATTAGAATTTGGCGCCGTGGTATGGGACCCAAGAACCATAAAATACTCTGTAATGGTAGAAAGAGTACAGCGTAAGTTTCTTAGGTATCTCTACAAGAGAATGTACGGATATTAGGTTAGGTTTAAAGAACTTTATTTCTCATAAGAACTAATGTTCACTTAAAATGAGATACAAAATATATATTATGTTAATTAATAGTCCTCTGGCTGGAAGCTATACAATGTTAGGGTAAATCTGTTAGGTATTTTTTCAGTTTATTCCTATAAGTAGTGATGCTACTACAGTTTTTTATTTCATTTGGCAAACTGTTAAACATCTGTACTCCTTCAAACAAAATTGTTTTTTTTCCATAGTTGGTACGCGTCTTAATCAGTTCAAGTTTGATTTTATTTCTTAAGTTGCAGATATTTTTTCTTTGTATGAATGTTAGGTTAGAGTGAATGGATTGTGTCATAGTATTTTTTATAAAAATGCATGAGTAGTACGTATAGAGTTTCTTCAGGTTAAATAGTTTAGTATCCTCGTATATTTGCTTTGTTGGAGTAAAATAGTGATAGTGAAACAGAACTTTGACTAATTTATTTTGTGTCCTCTGCAAAGGGCTTAAGTTTGTTGGCGCAGCTGATCCCCATATTTGAATTAAATATTCAAGATGTGATTTTACTAATGAGTTGTAGATTGTTGTGCGTACTTTTGGCGGGATACAGTTTGATACCTTGCGTAGGGCTCCCAATACTGACGTTAGCTTTGATCGAACATGCTCAATATGGACTTTCCATGTTAGTTTATCATCAATCCATAGTCCTAGATACTTTTCTTGGTTTGTTTGTTGTATTATAACATTATTAATAGTGAGCGGACTATAGCTGGGAATATCTTTATTTTTCGCTTTGAAAATCATGATATTATCCTTTTCTTTACCCATCTTTATTTGTTTTGGGTATGGTTGGCTTCGTGTCTCTAGAACACAGACGAAAGCTTTCACTCATCATACACTACTGTCTATTGATGCGAAACCAAGTTGACAACCCATCTGCTCTCTCAGAAATAGGTTACTTTGTGCCTGAGAATTATATCCGCATGGGTCAGAGACGCCAGCTCCGACTACTAGCGCCCCGTTCAGGGATACACACATTGCACGCGCGCAATGCACCGACCGCGAGGGCTATTACACTTATCAACGACTTTTTAAATGTGGTCCAAGATGCTGACTTACACACTGATCCTATTAGCCGTATTTTTATGTATACTTTATTTTATTTAAATCGTATATAGTTATTTAAGTTTGTAGTGTTTTGTGAATAAAGGCATACCGCCTTTAAGTTATTATGTTACCTATGCTATGACATTGTGAATGTGTTGGCTTAGCTGTAAGTTCACAATTGTAAGTCTTAATAAATAAAAATAAAATAAATAAATGATAAAGTCACTATAAAAATTTGCTAGTTTTTTTGCTTTAGACCTTCAAGCTGCTGTTCATTGATGGCCATTATTGGGGGTAGGCCTTCAGTTTTCCGAAGGAAGATCCTTCCATTTGCCGTCCAACAAAAGTCGTAGACGCAGGTCTTTGCAAGATCTCGAGCTAAAAAATATAGCCTCTTGGCTTTCGGTGTGAGAAATTCAGATATGTATACAGGAGTCTTTTTACCTTCGGTACCTAAAGTGCTTGTATTGAGTCTGTTAGTGGTGTTAGATGAATTATATTTTCTAACTGCCTGAAGAGTCATCACTTTTTCCAGATTGGTGGCAAAGTCTACCACTATTGGTCGTTCACCGTTCTGTTTTCCTTTAGTGTAGTATATGTCTCTAATAGCATATGGTGTTATCTCAATTTTCGTCCTAGCATGCAATATCTTAATTAAATTTGTCAAATCCTGCTTTGTCTCATTAGGTTTTGCTGGGATTCCTCTTATTTCCAGGCACGTGCTTCTGGTGTGTCTTTCTAGCTCGTCAATTCTGCTCTCTTCTAACTTTAAAATGCACCCATCTTGTGATACTTTTTCACTTTCGAGGGCAACAACTCTTGCGTTAATTTCCTCGTAATTTTTAATATGAAACTCACAAGATTTTTGCATTTCTGTGTTCACCTTCTGAATTTCAGAATTGCTTTTACGAACTTCTGTTACTTCCTTAAGTACTCTTGTAAACATCGCCATCATTTCTTCTTGCTTATTTTCATATGTGACAAGTGGTGATGTGGGCGAGTTATTAGGCCGCTGCCTCTTAGTGCGTGGTGTGGGTGTAACGTTAGAAGCACCTTGTACTCGTGATTGTGAAGGTGGTGTTCGTTGCATGATTATGATGATCCAAAGTACCGGGAGAATAGGACCGAAGAGAGGTGATCAGTGGCAAGTTAGTTAAATCGACAAAGTTGGCAGTTTAGTAAAGTTTGCAAAGGGCATTCTCAGCAGCGGGCATTAGATGCCGTTTAGCAGTACTATTAATACCCTTTGTTTTTTAAGGAGTCATTTTCAAAATCACTCGTAGGTAACTACTTCCTAGTTCCCTTGAAATATGCTTATTGTTTAGATTACCTAATTTACCTATGTCAATTTCTTTAAAACCTGATAATTATTTAGTTGGTAAGATTAAAGAATAAAGGTTTTTATTTTCTTTCGAGTAATATGTTATTTTAGTTAACCCCACTATCACAAACAAGCAGTTATTAGCTTTTTCAGTCATCCGAATTTAACTTTTTTTTTAAACTAGACTGGATCCCGAAAATTGGGATTGATATTTCTAATACCGCGGGATCTCGAATTTGCTTGGGATTGCATTCCCTACTTGTGACGTACAGTTCAACCAAGTTATCTGTGAAGTGGCAGAAAAAGGAACTACGAAATTGCTTACGAAATTAGAAAAAGAATTTGGTGTTTCTCAACCGACAGTGCCCTCTTAGAGTTCACACATAAGTTGGTCGAACTGTAACTCGTGTTTCTTTCGGAGTAGAAAACCTTGTTTTCTTGGATCATGCAGACCTTCATGCACCTAAACGTTAGTCGCCGACCGTTTTTTTCTTTTATACCTGAGATGATTTATTTTATAGATCATTCCAATCCATAGATATATTATGTCCAAGGATTAGTTTACATTGCGATTAAAATTATAATAGGACGGGCTCTCGGCTAACTTCACTCGTAAAATTACAGTCAGCATAACCAACTTAAAATAGAGCAGCGCCATTTATTTATACGTTATTTTAAATGAGTGACCCGAAATTGTAATTTTTAATAATTTCATATTTTTGAGGTTGGCAGCACGGGCGCCATCTTGGTTTGATGACAACGCGGGCGTCAGTGCCGTGAGCCGTCAGTCAGGGTACTACGCCACGCGACACGTTTCCGAGTGCTTACTGCTTGTTGATCTTATTGTTTTATTTGTTTTTGTTGAGTGTTTAGTTTGTTTTGGTTGACTATTCAATTTGTTCTTGTTGAGTGTTTAATTTGTTTTTGTTAACTGTTTAATTTGTTATTGTTGAGTGTTTCATTTGTTTTTGTTGATTGTTATATTTGTTTTAGTTACCCGTAAATTAGTCTATAGCCTTTTTCGTTCTACAATGAGCAAAAGAGGTAGTGTTTTAGATAGGCGAGCTCGGGAGATTATCAGCAATGTTGATATGTATTTCGAGGCAGAAAAACAACGTGCCCTTGAGTTGATGAACCAGTTAAAACAAGTCAGAATTGTATCAGGACCAGATGGCAATATTCAGATACCATGTGATACATTCGGAAGCTTCATGAAGCATTTGGAAACTGCTACAAAGGTAACCGAGCGAGTGACTTTGGCCACTGGTATTAATAAAAATACAGTGAGTCGCATTCGCAGTGAACAGAGACAAGCAACAGAAGCAAACACAAGCAAAATAGTGACACATAAGATTAAGAAGAAATCACGTCAAAAGAAAATTGTGGCATCAGGAATGAGCGGCATCGAAGAGCTTAGCGATTCAAATTAATATACCTACTTACCTACAAAATATTGGTAACAAATAAAATTTGTTTAAAGTGTTTCTGTGTTTTCTGTAGGTACCTACAACTTAGTCACGGTAATTATCTATACAGTATTTCAACTTCATAAAAACGGACGAAACGCGAGTTCTACGCGCCTCGGTCTCGGCACAGCAATGTTATCTATACAGTATCTTAACTCGGCTCTGTCGTTGAAATAACTACCTACTGCCGCGCTGTACGTAAACATGCGATAGGTCTGCCCGCCTCCTGTATTTTAATTACATTTGCCTACTTTGTGTTTGCATTTGGTTTAGTGATTGTAAGTATACTTTTTAAATATAAACAAATAAAATTCTTTGTGAAATGAACAGGACGTGTTCATTATAAATGCGTGTTGTTTTTGGACTAGTAGGTAGATTAAATTAAAAAACCAAGTTTATAATTGAATAAAAATCAGTCTTAAAAATTTGCGACCGCAAAATATTTTTGAGGCGTACGAAATGCTTTATTATTAAATTTTAATGTATAAAAAATCCGCATTCTAATATATAGCTTATAACTACCTATTTCACTAGTGTCAATCACTTTCCTTTACTCAATTCACTTTTTTTATTAATCGAGACATTTATTTTTCGGTGGCTTAAAGGAAATACTTATCCATTAAAAAGACACACATTATGTATCGTCAACTATGTAGACTATAAAATAATTTTACGTACTAATAAGTAAAATTATTATAAAGTATTACCATTCAGTTCTCAAAAAAGTTATCTCCGGATGCGTTTTTGACGAATTCATGTAACCAAAAAGAGCACAATATATCTTATTCGTCATATTAAATAGGTAATATGTACCTAAACTTATTTTTAGCAAAATATCGCGCGTTCATTGTTAAAAAAATAACGCACCGTCCATTCGTCACTGCGGCAAAGACGCGACTGTCTGCGTGCTGAGCGCAGGCCGAGATCGAGGCGCGTAGGTATAACTCGCGTTTCGTCCGTTTCTATAAAGTTGAAATACTGTATAGATAACATTACCGTGGTCTCGGCCTGTGCCCGGCACCGCAAACAGTCTCGAGTTATACAAACATACATGGTTCTTTGATTAAATCTACCTACTAGTCAAAAAAACAACACGCATTTTTAGTGAATACTTCTTGTTCAATTCACAAAGTATTTTATTTGTTTATATAAAAAAAGTATATTTACAATCACAAAACTAAATAGAAATACAAACTAGTCAAATGTAATTAAAATGCTGGAGGCGGGCAATCCTATCGCGTGTTTACGTACAGCGCGGCTGTAGGCTATTTCAAAGACAGAGCCACTGTAATGTTATCTATACAGTATCTTAACCCGGCTCTGTCCTCGAATAACTACCTACCACAGCGCGGTACGTAAACATGCGATAGGGCTGCCCGCCTCCAGCATTTTAATTACATTTGCCTACTTTGTGTTTCCATTTAGTTTTGTGATTATAAATATAAACAAATAAAAGACTGAATTAAATAGGTAGTGTACAGTAAAAATGCGTGTTGTTTTTTGATTGGTAGATTTAATTAAAAAAAACATGTTTATTTTTGAATAATTAATCAGTCTTATAAATTTGCAACCGAAAAATATTTGCGCCTCGACTGAGACGTACGAAATGCTTTTATTAAATTAAAACGGTTTTTAGTGGTTGTTATAGCAGCAGCAGAAATACTTAATCTGAGAAAATTTCAACTATCTAGTGACAGACAGACAGTCAAGTTTATTTTTTCCAGTATTATTCATAAACTTAACTATTATTAATAACTAGCTTTACGGCCGTTATCACGCAAAAACATTAACCTCTTTTTGCGCAATTGGATAAAAACTATCCTATGTTTTGCCCGGGTCTCAAACTATTTCCATACCAAATTTCATTCAAATCGGTCCAGGGGCGCCTTCTAGCAAATATTGGTCGAGCTATATTTGCTCCAAGGCACCTGGAACGTCCTATAAAGCTCCTTTCAAAATATGGAATTGACACCGATGTTTTTAGGTGATAAAATACAGTCTACATTTTTATTCAATGGGGCATAATACGTAATTAAGCAATGTTAACACAGTATATCACTAATCCTTGGCATAGTTTGTACAAAATCTATTATTTATTGTAGAATCTGTCACATTTGACAGTTCACCAAGATTTGGCCGATTCAAAAGGTAGTAAAAATTTGACCTGTCAGAGCAAAATTTGCTCTGACAGGTCACCTGGGGGCGCGTTCCAGTAAATATTGGTCGACCAATATTTGCTCCAAGGCACCTGGAACGACCTATACAGCTCCTTTCAAAATATGGTATTGACAGCGATGTTTTAAGGTGATAAAATACAGTCTACATTTTTAATAAATGGGACATAATACGTCATTAAGCAATATTAACACAGTATGTCACTAATCCTTGGCTTAGCTTGTATAAAATCTATTATTTATTATAGAATCTGTCACATTTGACAGCTGGCCAAGATTTGGCCGATTCAAAAGGTAGTAAAAATTTGGCCAGGCAGAGCAAAATTTGCTCTGACAGGTCGCCCGGAACGGGTATGATCAAATCTTGACAGGATCAAATTAAGTTCGATTAGAGTGCTGGAACGGCGTATATCTGCGTTTAGACCAAAATATATCTTGGCCGACGGGTAGGAGGAACGTACCCCGGAACGGGTATGATCAAATCTTGTCAGGATCAAATTAATTTCGATTAGAGTGCTGGAACGGCGTGTATCTGCGTTTAGACCTAGGAGGAAGAATAATTCTTCCTCCTAGGTTTAGACCAAAATATGTCTTGGCCCACGGCTAGGAGGAACGCACCCCTATAGTTTTGGCGTGAGAGCGTAACAGACAGACAGACATATTTACTTCCGCGTTTATAATATTAGTATTGATATATTATATATTAGTACTGATATAATACCACGTCTTTATTTTGAATTATACAAAGTAACAAAACACACATGCCCCGAGGTTTTAACACAAGCGTACCTACCGTATCGATCGTGGTTCATGAACCGCCTATAACTACCTATTTCACTCGTGTCATTCCTTTACTCTATTCACTTATTTTGTTTTTCGAAGAGATTCGGGAGATAAAAGGAAATACACTTATCCATTAAAAAGACACGCATTATGTAGGTAACCTACCTACTATATAGTAAGTAAATTTATTTTATAGTCTTACCTTTCAGAGTTTCCAGGTAATCTAAAAAAGTTATCTCTGGATGCGTTATTGACGAATTCATGCAACCAAAAACAGCACAATATATCCTATTTGTCATATTACATATGTACATGTACTTATTTTTTGTTGAAGAAAATTACACACCGTCCTTTCGTCACTGCGACACAGTCGCGACTGTCTGCGTACTGAGCGCGGGCTGAGATCGAGGCGCGTAGGTATAACTCGCGTTTCGTCCGTTTCTATGAAGTTGAAATACTGTATAGATAACATTACCGTGACAGAGCCGAGTCAAAATACCTACTGTATAGATAACATTACCGTGACTTAGTTTCATTGACCTATATTATAAATTCAATGCTTAGGTTACCTTCCTATGATCTCTTGTTTTTCAGCATGAGTTTTTTTGCACACTGTACCAAAATCTAGTTTTGACGTCACAACATGGCGCTAGGCCGGTTGTATTCTTATTTTAATCGCATGTGTACATTTTGAGTGTTGAAATATCTCCTTAGAGAAAAGTAATACCTACACCGGAAAAATATCTCGGGTTTAAGAGCATGTATTTATGTCAACATTCTGAGAGAAAATACACACAATAATATTGGCAAAAAATGGTTATCAAACTACATAATACCTACCTATTCTTAGTCCATGCACGTACCTACTTATTTTTGTTCAAGACAGATCGTAGCTAGTGAATGGGACGGCAGCCCGAACGCCGCGCTCGCTCAGAAATGTTATTGACCAAATATTTATAATATTTTGGCGGGAAGAAATGTTTTTGCTTTCCTACCGGATCCGTATCAGCAGGATAGTCCACTGCTGAACACAGCCTCCCCCAATATAGGGGGTTTTTACTTAAAACGCAAAAAGTATGCGGCACATTGTTTTGAAGCCAATGGCACAAATTATACCCGACATTTAGCGATATTAAAAGTATTTAAAATATCTATCTAGCTTTTCCCGTTTGCACTGCACAGCATGTGCTAGCTTGACATTGGGCGCCAGCTTACACGTTGATTTGAGCTTGTAGCTCCAAAATTTTCAGTTTTAGTGCCTATGGTACCAATTATGCTCTAAATTTTGACATATTAATCAAACTCTTAGACCCTTTAGTTCAAGAGATACAGATGAGTAGCTGTAGACGCGTGGTCTCGGGCTATACCTACCTACTTAAATTATGAGTCGGTATTCATAATTGCACTATATATGCTCTAAAAATTGAAATATTCAGAATTAAGTAATTTCAATTGAGGAAGCTTGAGACATACACACGCTCGCCACTTGTTCTTCACTACTGCATCTTCTATATACCAGGTGCTCTATCACAATAGCATAAAAAAGTAACAATGTTCGTCTTCGCATTTCTCCGAAACTTGTGGCATTTTTTATTCGATTACATTTTACTTCAACTTAGGGATTCAATATATGGACTAATGCAAATAAAGATACCATGATTAGCTTAACACTAATAAAACCAGCCAAGTTGCCAGTTGGACTCACACACCGAAGGTTCCGTATCAACACAGTGTACCATAAAATCGTTATTTTTTAAATACAGTTTGACACTCTTAACGATAGTCCGATCCGAACTTGGCCTCTTTTAATTACTTGTTTATCTATGTGTACCATTGGTTTATAAATTATAATCAATCATACTAAGTTTGACGTTTGTATTTACCTACTATAGAGCAAAAACAAAAACGTTGCTTGTATGAGGAGTGAGGACCCCTTTTTATTAAACTATTAATTTATTCTCATTACTATTTATCGGGCAATCCGCTATAACACAATTCTGAGAAAATTTCAACCGGCTACATAACAGCGTCCCAAATATACATATAGCCCTTTAATATCGGGTGGGCGGACGGGGCCGTAACGTTGACAGACGTCAGGTTAGTAATAGGGTCCCGTTTTCTAGCGCGGAACACTAAAATTACGTACTTCACTTTTATAACCTTCACCTACACCATAGAACATTTAATAATACTACGTACCTACACCACAGATAACCTACACTTTAATTATTAGTATTTATGTGCGCGAATGTACACATGTGCAGATTACGCCAGTCAAAGTACAACTTGAACCAGTAAATTGAAAACGCGCCTTCGAGCTGCATATAACTGCATTTTTGGGGCCCAGGCCCGTAAATTTATGAGCGTCAACAAGATGTTATAGTATTATCTAGGTGACTTAACTGTTCATTATAAAACTTAGTGCACCTTTTCACTTATCGTAGCATTTCAAGTCGTGAATAGATAATCATGACTATGAATGACGCTCGTTACACAAAAGTCTCATCTCAGTCCTCCAGGTGCACAAATTACTTTAACAATAATGTCCATTCAATTTACGTTAGGCCACAGTAAGGCACAGGACAAAAATATTTTAATATTGAATTGATTTAATTATTTACATACAAACAAAACAAATGGTACCTTACATTCACACTAACTCGACACGTTTTTTTTTCTATATATGATTACAAGCACTATCTCGCGCTAAGAGAAAATAATATTTAACAAATTATTGCAGCACAAAATGTTATGTGGGTTTGCTCCCGTCCGGGGCACAAAATTTCGTGCTCCAATAATTAGTAAAATAACAAATAAGTTATTTTTTAATGGGCCTTTATTAACAAAATACTACGAACTATATACAACACAACAGCTACTACAATAAATGCATTTAGACTTCAATAAGTTAAATTATGACAAACATTTGTTATTTTGGCACTACCCAGACATTCTCCGTCTTTATACAGCACGCCAAATTGACCTTCAGTGATTGCTCTTAATTTATTATCTAGGATAATTGTAAGTCCTTCAAAGTTTTTTACAATTCGGCACGAAGTTAGTGGCTTTGTGTGTTGAAATCGAAAGAAACAACTGAAAACATTATTGGAAGTCAGCTGAGGTGGTTCACCGTGAATCCAGTGAGGCTGGCCAGTGAAGCAGATACTGTTCCACAAAGCTGGATGTTTGGTGCCCGCAACCTAAAAAAGAATTATAAGGTTATCAATTATAAAACAAAAATTATAATACTTTGTTTTTATTTTCAAGATTTAAGGTTTCAGAAACCCCCCGTGGGATGCCGGGATTTGATTACATTCCCCCAAATCTGGAACCAGCAACCAGCAACGAAAGGAAAGGTTGCTACGCCTTCTGAAGAACTGGGATCTACAAGACGCCTGCCAAGCTTAGGGATTACATTAATAATAAATAGATATTTATTTCATGTTACTTTGAAATAACAATATTTAGTATATAAGGTAATCTTATGACCGATTTTTATATATACCTTATAGACTAACATACATAGAAATATAAACCACATAAAAAACAACTACCTATTTAACCCGTTTTTTTATGCCTGATAGAGCACTATTTCACCTGAGGTGAGTGATGTGGTCGAAAATGTTGTAGAATTACTGGTTCTCAAAGACAGCTGCCGGAACACACCGTTAGATGCTTGGTGGCAGATTTTCAACTTGACGGTGGTAGCTAGCCAGGCGGACACTCGTAATCGCCCTACCACCATGCAACAACGTAATGATTACGACATTTAGCGCGTAGTCGACCTCGAAATTTACGTAATACGATTCCTTTCGGCCAAAACAACTCCTACCTTCTTGGAGTTAACGTGAGCTGTACGCAACTACTTTATCGCAGAAGCGATATCAGTAATAGTGGCCCAGAGTGACTGTTTTCACGATGGTCCAAGTCTACAGCCCCGTGGGGTACCGGATTAGAATTGCACCTCCCCATATCATCCCTTGGGTGTCCTAAGTCACTAAGGGAAAAATAGTGGACGGTGAGCAGCAATGCCTTCTAAATAAATGTCAACTTACACTGCTATCCCCAAGACGCCTGCCAAGCGTGGGGATTTTGGCAAATACCCCCTTAATAGGGAAGGCTGTGTTCAGCAGTGGACGATCTCACTGTAAGCCACACTTGAATATGAGGGTCGCCCTCCAAGGCGTACGATATTGTTAGGAATAAATGGCGATAACTTTCGAAAACGGTTGGACAAGGCTGGTTCTTGTCAATATTTAGTATATTAACGATAATCAAAATATGCTGAACAGCCTGAATAATTTTATTCTCAAGTAATTACAAAGTGTTTTTTTAGAACACTTTTAAGTATTTATAATTATTATCCGAATATTTTCTTGCTTTGCTTCAGTGATATGCATGAGAAACAGTTTTCTATTTAGGGAAATTAGTGGGTGAAAAAATCTTAACTGGCGATATGGCCAGCGATGCGCACATCCATATGGATCCATGGAACCATTATTAACAATCTGCGAGAGCAATAGCCCGTGAGAAACTGTCAGCAGGATTGTCAACTCCAACGACGTGATACACGTTTTGCGATGGGGAAGTAGACTGAAACTCGCGAGATGCGATTTGCGACGCACGTGTGGAACTTATGTGGATATTAGGCAACCCAGCATAAGGCAACTGTAGTCAGAAAATATTAAAACGTTATCAATGTGATTACGTGCGGATATCAGTACTTTTATTATAAATACGAAAGTAACTCTGTCTGTCTGTTACGCTTTCACGCCAAAACTACTGGACCGATTTGAATGAAATTTGGTATGGAAATAGTTTGAGACCCGGGAAAAAACATAGGATAGTTTTTATCCAACTGCGCAAAAAGAGGTTAATGTTTTAGCGCAATAACCGACATACGCGCGGGCGGAGCCGCACCCGAAAAGCTAGTTCAATCATAAATGGTGCGTAATAAAATAACTAAGCAAGAAGCACTTTTCGTAATTTTTGGTTTCACTGATGCGACTCGAGACTTGGAATGGAACACAAACATTTTTAACCAAAAAAGTAAAGTAATCTACATTTTTACTTCACAGAAAGTATAAATCTATGTTACATTGCTTAAGACGATGTATACCAAATATAATTATTATGTAGCACATACTTTATATTATCAGTGGGCCCCAAACTCGGCTAGGCCTGTATTTTGGGGACCCAAATGACCACCTGAGAAACACACTTCGGGTATGCAAATACATCAAGACATAATAGTGCCAGCTATAACATACAGATTGTCTACTTGATTTATCGCGCGGTAAAATGGAACAAACTTCAACACTCAAAAGTGTGAAAGACTAGTTGAAATCGGTACCATGATAGTTCAAAAGTACCTATTATCACAAAATTGTGCACATTCAAGTGTCGAAGTCGGTTCCATTTTTTGGTAAAAAAATTTTTCACTCTTTTTAAGTTTTAGTGACCCTTGCTACTTACGGGATAGATTCTCATTCATTGTCAACGACTATAACATCAAGATAGGTGAATATTTTTCAGTTATAGGAGCATAACTCAAAAACGGCTTGACCGATTTTGATGAAATTTAAAATGGGACCAAACGACAAGCATCAGCTTTCAAACAAAAAAAGAATTTTCTAAATCGGTTCACCCAGTCAAGAGTTCTGAAGTAACAAACATAAAAAAACAGAAAAATTGAGAATCTCCTCCTTTTTTGTAAGTCGGTTAAATAGGAAAATATTTTTTAGTTATTGGAGTGTAACTCAAAAACGTGTAAACCGATTTTGATGAAATTTAAATGGGACCAAAAAACAAGCATCAGCTTTCAAATAAAAAAAGAATTATCAAAATCGGTTCACCCACTCAAAAGTTTCGGAGGTAACAAACATATAAAATACAGACGAGTTGAGAACCTACTCCTTTTTTGAAGTCGGTTAAAAAGCAAAATTCGAGATGGCTCGGCACCATTAGACACATGAAGTTTATGTTAATGATGAAGTTTCAAGAATGAGTTTGTGATTACTTTAACAACATAAATGATTGGACAATTCCGCCTCTGCCAAGCTATCGCCTGTCACCTACGTAATTTAAACAAATATTGTAATGTATGTGACATATTGTTAAAAAAATATTTAAATAATGGCCCCGAGTTTCTTGCCCGTTTTTCTCGCAGGAGCTCTATATTTTTTTTTTTGCTGATTTTAGCAGTTCATTGTAGAAAGTTTCAATATATAGTTTAAAATAGTGAGTGAGCCTCTCCATTTACAGGTCACAATCCCTGACTGCCAGGTTCTACTAAAATATGATTTGTCCATAAAACCCAATAACTATCCAATTCATGCATTCAGGACTTTAAGGTTTCCAAGCAATGAGTAGTTTATACTTTATATACTATATACTAACTTTACTTTATATACTATATACTAACTTTACTTTATATACTATATATTAACTTTATATACTAACTTTAAAAACAAACAACAAAAACTTCCACACCTGGAGGTATAAAACTCAATTTGGTTTTATTTAAATGAATGATATAGGATTTATTTAATTTTTATTACTAAACCATACTACTGAATCGATTGTGATGAAATATCTATAAGACCAATCAGAAAGTATATCCAAAAATAATTTTCAAATGATTTCATAAATGCCTAAGTTATGACTTATGTTATGAGAACCTACTCCATTTTTTAATACTAAACTAACATAAGACTTTTTATAAATGAACATTGCATACTAACCACAAATATATTATTTGTATCTAAATTTTTCTTGTAAATGAAGTAGGCATCTTTCCAGTTTGCTAGGCAACATCTCTGACCCACGGTCCATTTGTGAAGACCGCTATGTTCTCCAACAACTTTTCCAGTGTCTATATCAATGAAGAGCCCCGGCTTTGCTTGAATATACTGTAAATAAAACAAAGAAGAAAAGAATTTGAATACTTGTATGCTTTATGGTGACATACAACCCAAAATTCATCGAAGTCCTTGGTTTTTTTTAAAATCCGTAATGCAAATAAAACTGTCACCTCCACAATTTGTCGCCTTCATTTGGGTCATTCATGTACTCCTGTTCATTTAGCCAAATTACGGCTCAGGGATCACTCAAGGTGTGAGTGTGGTCTGGACGAGGGAAATGTGGACCACATATTTTTTAAATTGCCCTAAACTGCATTGTTCCCTATATGATATCCTCCCGCCCTATATCCCCCGTCCAACTTCCCTTCAATGTATTTGCATTCAAAGAGCACAGGCACGTGCACGAGCGAGTGAAAAGACTTGTTTGCCATGCTGTTTGGTGAACGCATTGAATAGTTCTTAGCCCGCAGATGCGCACCGGGCTGCTTCCCGAGACGCGCGGCTCGCGTTTGATCGCAGCATAAACTTCATAGGATGAGTTTTTCATGTGTACTTATTTGATATTCTTCAAAACAAATAAATTACTGTTAGTCTATAAATGTTTGTTAAATGAAAGCGACGTTTTAAAATAATGTGTGAATTATCTAAACAACTTAATATAATAAAAAAGAGATTTGATTGTTTGTTTGTTTGTTTGCATTGAATAGGCTCTGAAACTACTGAACCGATTAGCAAAATTCAAAATTCTTTCACCACTAGAATCCTACACTATCCCTGATGAACACTCTGACAAAATAGATTTATGTACTACAATTTTATAGTAGACATCAATATCGTTAAAAAAGTCCACAATACCATATATCTAACTATTACAGTTATATCACAATAACTACTTTTTTATGTGTTTAACTTTATAACTTTTGTTAAATACCCGTACTGTACAAAGTCGGGGCGGACCGCTAGTTATAATAAAAAAAACTAGCTATTGCCCGCAGCTTCGTCCGTCTTTACTTTGGAGTTCTTTAAATTTAAACTTTCACAATTAATATTACATCCATATTAAAATTTTAATTTCATTATCCTTGACTGTAATCAAATCAATATATATGTCTTCCTCGAATTTAAGTTACCATAATTATTGTCCACACCCTTACTTTCACCCTAATTACTTAAATACCATCACCTATATTTCCACCCTTACTCCTTTCCATACCCTCTTAATCCTGCCCTTAAAAAAATATTTCTTAAGTGATATCCACACATTATAAGTATTTATTTTGATAGGCTAGCTTTTGTCGACTATCCTAGTAAGTGATAATGTGGTCGACGATGTTGTTCAGGTTAACCTAGAAATACTGGCTCTCTAGGATAGCTGCCGGAACACACCGTTAGTCCTGTCCGGGAGTCCTGTCACCGCTCCTATTAACCGTGGTGGTTGGTGGATTTAATCACCAACGCACTTCCACGGTAGGCTATGCGCTCAATCTCGATTGCGATTCTCGTACTTATCAGGCCACTTTCGCAAATTTTCGACAGCGACATTATGAATAATCTACTAAAGATTGTTGAAAAAGGGTGCACAACAAACTCGTCGTGAATCCCAACAATACGGATGTAATTTTTTATGTAGCTGATAAGCTTGCCTATGCCTGCTTTGGAGCAAGAGTTATTCCAGCGAAATCCCTTTGTCTTACTAAAAGACTTTTGCCCGTCAAAAACAACGTGTCTATCCTTAAATGTGTATCAAAGGCGGCATTAGGCAGGGGAGCTCGAGCTATGGAGGAGAGCATTGGTGACATCAAAAAAGGGCTCTTAACTAACTCCCTGGATTGCAAGTCCCAGGCTACTGTGACTTGGTCTCTTCCTCTGCAACTCTATGGACCCTGCACCTGCACAGTGAATCCAGAGAATGATAAGTAATTCATCTCAATATTTAACCCCTATTTGTGTCCATGAATTTGTCCACATTACATACTTTACTTATATTTTTTAATTTTTCATTAAAATTAATACTGAGTTTCATGGTTCTTACTTCAAAAATATACCTAGGGCTCATACAAAGCTTGAAGTTTAACCCCCATTATTAGGCCATGTTGCAAAATCTGTTTTAGGTTACCTACCTACCTATAAAATGTCATGCCCCTAACTTCAAAAACATAGAATTTACATGCAAACTGAGCCCCAATTTAACCCCGTATATTTGGCCTTTTGCAAAATCCTTTCTTAACTGACAACTCCTAAGAAAACTAAATCAAATAGCTTTTGCAATTTCATGTTTAGTCAGTCAGTGACCTTTATATAAAAGTAGATCATGAAATAAAATGCGTACTTCTCCAATAAAATCTTGAAATCGCCTTTTTCCAATGAAGCAAATGCCTGTGCTATCCCGTTTCTTTGCCACATTCAGTAAACCTTCAGTTTTAGCTATCTCTCTCACTTGGCTTTTTAAAAGATTAGCTATTGGGAACATACACTTTCTAAGAGAAAATTGCTTGACTTGAGACAAGAAAAAGGTTTGATCTTTATATTTGTCAGCAGGTTGCAGTAATCGTACACCTGAAAGTGAACAAAAAATATGTTAATAGTATTATATACTTTAAATACTAAAACTCAAACTTAACTTATGTAGAGCGAATAATAAAAAAATAATGATATTAATATATTTTTTTATTGCTGTCTATCATATACTATACTGCTATAACAGCCGGATCGTCCACTGCTTAACACAGCCTCCCCCATCAAGGGGGTATCTGCCATAATCCCCACGCTTGGCAAGCGTCTTGGGATCGCAGTGTATGTTGGCAGTTCTTTAGAAGGCGCTGCCCGCCTTCCAATATTTTTCCCTTAGTCGCCTCTTACAACACCTACGGAATGATATGGGGAGGTGCAATTCTTACCTGGCACCCCATGGGGCAATCATATATTACACACATATTTGTTTTTTTGTATTGTGACATATCCCAGTTTTATGCAGTAACCTCTGCCCATTACTCTGAGACATAAAGTTGGTCTCGTTTATAAATACTACAACCTAACCTAATACACAATAGTGCAAACATTACTGTTTGGTAGCAAAAATAGGAATGGTAACAATATTTCCCAAGAAGAATTTGCTACAAATCCAGTTTTCCCTATATATTTAACCACTTAAGATTGGCTGTGCAAATGCGTACACCTGTTGTAATACTGCATAAACTTCGCAAGCTCATTAGTTTAGAGGTTGAAACAAGAGAAGCTTTGCTGCCATAATCTTGAAATTATTGGAATATATGAGACTTATTTTTCAATCTTGGCAAAACTCTTCTGTCCTTCACACTCATCATATTATATGAACAATATTCTGACAAATAAATGAATTCCATTCTAGTTTGCATAATCAGAATAAACATGTCTAACAGTAACAGGTACCTTCAGTTTCATTGTATTTCTCTAAGAATCGTCCAAAAGATGTATTAGCATAATGGCCTGTGGCAATAGCATCTGTCCCTAAATTGTTCCTGCAATATTCAAAAAAGCTATCAAACTTAATATATCTATTGCATAAAATATCTGGATTTGGGGTAAGTCCAGTCTCATATTCTTTTAGCAAGACAGTAAATACTTCATTCCAATATTCCTTTATGAAGTAAACTCTACGCAGGGGAATGTCCAGTTTACGACAAACAAACATTGCATCTTCGAAATCTTTCTCATCTGAACAGAAACCTGCCTCATAATTGCTGTCCCAATTTCTCATGAATAAACCTTCCACATGGTATCCTGTAACATAAAAATATAATGCATGTTTAACAAATTATGAGAACTTATTTCTTGGCAATATTAGAATTAGGTTACAAGGTCCTCCTTTCATCCAGTCCTTAAAGATTCATCACATCTACATATTTATTACTTACTGTACATTTTGAGAAAATTAGTGGTATAAGACTGATAAAAGCCTACCTAAAAATAAAGTTTAATTACTTCCACAAGATTTTTCACATACTATACAGTTATCTCTTTCACCAACAAATTGGTGCTATTGAATATGTTTCAGTGCCTTGAACACTTTTGAAGCAATAGATAGTTGCTAAACTCACTGAAAGTATCAGATTTCTTCTGAAACATTTGCATTACCATAACTATTTTTACAGTTCTTAAATGCAAACAGAGGCATTTAAGCATTTCTTAATGTTCACTGCATTTCAACCAATTAATTGTGATTTTTTTATTCAGGCCGCATCAAGAGCCTTGACACTGAACTTAATAGCAGTATGTTTATCAAAGTTGCTAACAGCATTGGAACACATGATTACTTAAGTTCCAGTTGTCTGTTTTAGCATAATGAACCATTACGCCTTTAGCAATAATATATATGAAATAAAATTAGGTAATTCATGCTTTAGGAAGGAAATATTAGATGGGATAGGATGTTTCATATTAGTTTTGTGTAGTTCAGAGCGACAGTGGGTGAATCAAGAACACTAGGTACCAAGACTAATTTATAATATTATATCATTAAATTGTTATTGTTTTTAAGTGCTATGTTTGTTATTCGTTATTTGATAGATCATTGAATTAGAAACAATCCCGAAATATGAATTTTACCCACCAGCGCGTTTCAAAATGAGCGCTGCAACAGCGCTATCAACACCACCAGATATACCAAGGGCTACTTTTCTAAACATTGTATTATGCATAATTCAGGTATGAACGGTAATAAAATGTACAATATTATATTATAAATGGTTTTTTTTATCTATTTCGATTTACGACCCTTAATTTAAAAAATATATAACGGAGTGATGGGCAACGATGTATTAATTAGCCGACCAGGATTACTGTCAACCTGAGATTTACCGGCCCAATAACTGGCAAACATGTACATATTTCACATCTAAGTACATGAGTTTATTTTTTAACATTATCAGGCCGGGTACTATGGGGATGTCAGTCAAATCCTTGGTCGAATTAATAATACCAGCAGTGATAACACCCAGACAATAGTCACCGATCTGTGATTTACCACCCCAATAATTGGCGACCCAAGAACTGGCGTCCAGTATTGTACATGGATTATTAGGCTGCGGAATAATATTCCGTATCTTATTTATTCATGCGTACCGACAAGATATTATCTTGCCGTTACGCATGGAAGTGATAAAAAATTGAAGCCGAAAGAGAGCTTAGTAACTGTACCTCTTATCCCTCTCTAGCAATGGTGACTATATTGAAATTATTTTTAAACTATTACCTGTGAAAAGATGAACTACAATCAGGATAATGCTCGCTTCCGCAAGCCTCCACAACACTTCTTCTACAAATTCTCTCCATTTTAACTAAAATTCTTCAAAATATCACGAAATCAACAAACACTCTGCTATTAACATCCGAGTCAGCGATTTCACGTGGGGTCAGTGCAGGTGTCCGTGTTTCATACGAATAAAAGAAAACCTATACGCCAATTGCATTAATAAGGCTTTACACGTGGCAACAAATAATATTGCTGTAACTTGTCACTAATAAATTATTATTTATATTTAGAAACATTTTAGAAGTAAATGTTTTTACTTCATTACATTACATCAATCGAATATTTTTCTACAAACAACGAAAGGATTGAAATGAATGAATGTGGCAACTCTAAGTCCCTGCTAGAACGAGACAAAGCGTTCAGTGGTTGCCCTCTCACTCGGCTTCATTTTTATTTTGCGCGCAACTAGACTCTTACGACGTTAGCATAAGGTTTTATTTTCTTTATTTTAGCTGCAAGATACCCAGATAGAGCTCATTCCTGTTGTACGTAGTACTTATTACATCCATGCCGGTACGATATTAACCGACCAAGGATTTACTATCCTGATAATTGAAAGCCACTTTTAAGGTCTTGTCCACCATAATTCAAACAATACTTTGGTCATAAACGTTTACCAAACCAACGAACAAATAAATGATGCGTTCAAGTTAAACTACTGTATTAATACTGTCAACATGATAAATGCATGTTTTCGTTCAGATATGTAAATTATTTTTTTGTCCAATATTACGTGAACTAAATATCATATCATCATTATATATAATATCATGTTTCATAAAAACAATATTAGACTGTAATTGTCAGTTTTGTGTAATCTTAAAGTATGTAATGTAATATAATATTTTTTTTTATTTTTCATTATCATACAGTATATTTTTTACTGTTTATTATGTAGTTAATATGTTCGTCTAAGATATTTTTTTCCATTTATATGTACATAATACACCAAATTCAAAATTACGTCCAAGATTTTTCCGTATGACGTGACTCAGGCAAAAAAGTTGTAAGCAATAGCCGAACAAGTGCGAGTCGGACTTGCGCACGAAGGGTTCCGTACCAGTAGCTATACAACATAATACTTCATATTTTAACCTTTTTTTGTTTTAAGGAGTCCAACTCGCACTTTGCCAATTTTTTGTATTTGTTGTTATAGGTGCAACAGAAATACATCATCTGTGAAAATTTCAACTTTCTAGCTATCACCGTTCTTGAAATACAGCCTGGTGACAGACGGACGGACAGCGAAGTCGCGGTAATAGGATCCCGTTTTTACCCTTTGGGTACGGAACCCTAAAAAACGTTACTATATAGAGTTGCGTTTATACGTAATGTATTGCTTTGTCTTTGTGTACAAAGTCAAGTCTATAAAAGTCGTCTTGTTATTGTAATACGTTACTTAGGGTCAAGTGGGGCAAATGCGAGGGCCATAACTAAAATAATGTTTTTAATTTTGTATCATTTATTACCGTTTAGTAGTTCAGAATTCAAATTTAGAATACATAATAAGCATAAATGAGGCGATCATATTATGTTCTGAGACAACAATGAAAATAATTTACCAGAAAGTTTAGACGATTTTTTAAAATCCTATTTCAATATTGTATTTGCCCGGTGTAAAGGGGCAAATGTGATAATAAAAATAGCATAAATAGCATTCCCTAACAGTTACCACTACTCTTGAAAGTTCACTATCTTTGTCCCACTTGTGAACTTAAGCCTTGTTGTTTACTTCATGCGTTTTTCATGTTTCTTGTCATACAATATTGTTCTTTATCCACACACTCCCAAGAATCAATTTACTCTGTAATTTAGAAGAGTATATCTGAAAAGCTAACCAGGCTGGACCACCCTGTACCTACAAGTCTATTTTTCTAGAAAATTATAGTTTTAAATAGATTTGTTCACATTTTCGATGAATTTTAAATGAAATTTCATACGGTATTCGAGACAAAATAAGCATAATTAATTATTTGTGTTCATATTTATGAATACAATGTTCATTACTAAAATTCTTTTTGATTTTGAAGTCAGGCAGGGCCAGCTTCTAAAAATATCTCCACAGTGAGAGCTTCCACAGGCGAGGCTCTTTTGTACATAATACTCTTTTATCCCTCAAAATAGATTGCTTACAACTGCATCGGACTACATACGCGACGAGCTGCATTGCCACGTATTATAATTGTAACTCTTATCAACTTCTTTTAGTATATTTACTGTATGATGATTGGTATATTTTTCAAGTATAATCTGAATATAACTGCGGGGCGATCACGTATCTTCTGTAGCAATGAAATTCTGATTGCAACAATCAAAAATGACAGTTTTGACAGATTTTGTATCAATGAAAAAGACAGATAGGTAATAGGCCTTCTTGTGCCCAAACGTTAGTCATCGACCGTTTTCTTCTTTTATACCTGAGACGATAACTGACATATAGATCTACATTGATCGAATTAAAATTTCGTTATATCCATTCTAAGAGTTTGTAATAACATAGTACAGATACAGGTTGTACTCCCATGGTCAATATTTCCTTTGATTTCATATTATTATTATTTTAAAATCTAATTTTATTTTTTAAATCTAATTGAATCTAAATTTAAGTTTATATTGGCATTCATTTTAAAATAAGAGTAGTAATTTCTTCTTCCTCCCCTAACACAAATTAGCCCAAAATATATCTTCCTCCACTCCGCTTCAATTTTAGGGTGTAATGGCCAATTGGTATCTACACTTTGGATACTGCACGTTTCATACGCTTGATATATCCTGTAAAATAAAACCAAATGTAATAAAGCGACTATGATATTTTTTGTTTTTTTTATGTTTTGCAATAACGCATGCTCTGTGGATAATATTAAAAAAATAAGAGAGCCAAAATTTAAGTCATGAGCGGGAATAAAATAAGTTTCTCTTCTCTCCGAATACGAAAAATAATAATAATAAGAAATTACTACTTGTATTTTAAAATATATACCAATATAATCTTAAATTTTATTTATTTCTTCGGAAGACCAACAGTATAACAAATATCTTATATAACTAATAACAACAGATAACCAATTATAGGTCCTCACGGATAGCTATCTTATAAATGACATTCAAATAATGAACACCTTGATACAACTTAGTCTAAACATTATGCTTATAATTAAATTCAAACAGTTAGTCGAGGAACTCTCTGCTCAACAACCGCCTAGCCGATGCAATGCTTGTACGAAATAAGTCAAGGCCAACTCTCTTGTCTATCTCATTAAAATTTCTGCTCACACGTAACACGTAAGAATTTTGCCTTTGTTTTATTTAGATTTAGGTATAATAAAAATATAAAATAAAAGGAAATACTGACCATGGGAGTACAACCTGTATATATACTATATTATTACAAACTCTTTAGTATAGAATGGATAGTACGAAATTTTTAATTCGATTAAAGTATATGCCAGTTATCGTCTCAGGTATAAAAGAAACAAAACGGTCGGCGACTAACGTTTGGGCGTATGAAGGTCTGTTACCTATCTGTCTTACAAAATCTGTCAAAACTGACAGTTATATTGTTGCAATCAACAGTTCATTGCTACAGAAGATACGTGATAGCCCTGCTGGTTGTTTGTTTCTTGTTCATAATTTAAAACTTACAACCATGCACTTAAATTCGTATTGATATATTTCGAAATCGCTTTATAGTTAATTATAACAGATAGAAAATATATAAGGTACGTATCTACTAGTACTAAAATTATGTTGTTATCTCTTAAGTTATTTTGAAATTATGCAAATCCAATGCTCTACTAATCGGCTATCCATGTGGCATTGTGTATGCCGCAGCTATGTTTATATTATTTATAACATTGAACACGTTTTGCTAACAAAATCTTCTTACCCTGCAGAACAGTTTTGTTAACAAAACCTGTTACATTTTAGAAATAACAAACCAAATATATCTGCGGCTTGCATAGCTTATAGTAGGTAAAAACCTATGTATGTGTGCGTAGGTAATACCATATTATACACATGCATGGTCGTGCATGTGTGAGTAAACGTTAGTTCCGGATGGCGATATCAGAGCAGTCTTTTCACATAACGGGTTGGCACAAAAAAACGTAAAACGGCTCTCTATATCTCTATATGTTATAATATTACTTTTATCTATGGTTTATAATATTTTGCCTCATGTGGCCACGCTACCCGTATCTCTATAACTTTCTTTACTCTATGTTCCATCTGGTTGTTCTGGTAACACTGCAACACTGATGCCAAGTCAGGGTAATTTACCCTAGACTAAGGGTAAATTGGAGATGTCAGGGTAATTTTTAGGGTGAAGAATTGTTTAGGGTAATCATGAGGGTAATTTGCGTTATGCATAAATCAGAACCAACGCGTTTTTTCTTCCTGTAATAAGCATTCATTCTTTCCATTTCTCACGTCAATTGCTTGGCACGTCATTGCCTATGTTATTCGGTGAATGGAATTGCCTTCACAATAAGAATTGGCAATATAACGTTTTATTAATTATTACCACTGAGAGTTACTGGGCCGATGTAAGGAAGGATGTTGACGCAAGTGGTAACCCTAGTTTGGAAGTATTTATTAGCTTGTGTTGTTAGTGTTATCAGCACCCATTTCTAATGCAGCGATAGAACGAGCTTTTTCCATGTACTCCGTTGTTATAACAGAGCATAGAAATAGGTACTCCTTATAAATAATACAGAGTATTAGGATAGTTAGATACAGTTTAACATTTTTTAACAGAATTGTGTCAATTTTACAACATCACAAAATAAGCAGAATTTGTTTAATGTTTATCTGTATGACAAACAAGACGACGACGATGGACTATTGATGTCATGTTACAACATTAAATAATGAAGTTTTAGGGTAAGATAATTTTTTAAGCATAGATTTGGTTTTGTTAATATGGGCTATATATGGGACAGGCAGAAATTCAAGGTTAGCCTGAACAACACTTTCAACCACAAAATCATCAATTACCATCAGATGAGATAGTGGCCAAAGCTTAATATATTAAGTGTAAAAAAATGGACTTTTTGGTTAGTATTGTAAGTGAAATAAAAGCATTGATTATGAATGAACTTGTTATATTATATATCTACAAAACTTTAGGGTATTTTAACATTAATAGTTATGAATCTAGGGTAAAATTAAGCAGGGTTTGGGGTAAAATAATAATCTGGGTTGGCAACACTGCACTGCAATGATTTGACAACATTTTAGTTTGACAAGAAATATAAATTTTCTCTGTAGCTTGAATCAGACAGATTGTTCAAAGGAGTTTTATATTGTTGTTGCATATTATTTCATATCATAGAGAAAAGTAATTTTCATATATTACGCCGTGAAAATGTCGAATATTAATCTACAATGCTTATTAGGAATACAGTGTAAAGATTTCGTTATGATAGCGGCGGACCAGAGCACCAGTCACAGTATTATGGTCATGAAAGATGGTGAGTTAGCGATTTCGATGGTGCGGCGTGCCGTGTATTAAGATTGCTGTCTTCAGAAAAAACAAACCGATTGGTTCATAATTTTTTTTCAGATGAGGAAAAGATCTACAAGATTTCTGATAAGTTAGTGATGGGAGTCATTGGAGATCTTGGCGACACTACCCAGTTTGCTGAATATATTGCTAAGAATATCCAATTATACAAAATGCGCAATGGTTACGAGTTGGGCCCTTCTGCGGCGGCGAACTTTACTCGCCGAAACCTCGCTGAATATTTAAGAAGCAGTGTAAGTTAATTAAAAGCAATGCAATTTTATGATGCAGGTTAGGTTAGTAAGCTAGGTGTAACAATCAAATGTATTTTTAGTATGAACTAATTCTGTGAGATCTTCAGGATCGCAGGTAAGTAGCGCTTTTGTCATCACTCCACCTTGTATTGCAGTATACACACTATGACTCTGCCACTCTGGCTTGCCTTTGGTGTTCATCCTCTTGCTTTGAGCGCTGTTCCTTGCTGCTTTACATGTATATTAATTGAATAGTAATTTATATTTATAATAGTTTTTTTAATGCAAGAGAAGATTATTAGTGTTGAATTATTTAGAGATCACAGATCACACTTTATTTACTTGAATTAGTTTATACTTTTCTATCTACTTTAAAAATCTATTATCTTCCAATAAATTAAGGCAGATCATTAATATACTCAGGAGTATATTCCTAAAATTGATCCTTCTAGTACTCATATTTACACAAAATACCTGCAAGAAGTTTTGCCCTTTATTCCAACCTTTTACCGCATGACTGGTAGATATGACTAAGATTCTGAACTTTTCAATAAATACCATGATGTGAAAGTTAACAAATCAGAATGCCATGCTCTCCCTATATATACCTGGTGCTGGTATGATTTATGATGTAACTCTTCTGGCTGTTAATAATGACAATGATTGTAAATTGCTTCAAGAAGTCTCTTATTTTCTTTAAACCATTCTTCATTAATGATCATTTAATATTTCAGACACCATACTTTGTGAATGTTTTGATGGGCGGCTATGACAAAGAAACTGGCCCTGAACTTTACTTCATGGACTATCTGGCATCCAGTGTGAAAGTACCATTTGCAGCACATGGCTATGGTGGCTACCTCAGCTTGAGTATAATGGATCGTTACCACAAAATGGGTAAATACTTTGGTAACAATTATTTCAGCAAATTTCTACAAAATTTTAATGTCGATATAGACACAAAGAAAAAAGCAGTACTATAAATATGGATATGTCTAAGGCCTATGATCATGTTCATCATGATATATTGCTGAAAAAGCTTTATAAGTATGGTGTGAGAAGCCATGGAAATGACCTAATTAAATCCTACCTTGGTAACAGGTTACAAATTACACGAATAGAAAGAATCTCCCCTCATACATTTACATCTGACGTATACAGTTCTAAAATAAGAAATGTATCATATGGGGTGCCACAGGGGAGTGTACTAAGGCCCCTCTTGTTTCTTATTTTATTTCCACAGATTACCATCACCATAGTTCTTTATTATTTTCATATGATGAACTTAGCAATGTTGAGCTTTTAATGAATGGATGAAACTCAACAATTTACATATCAATATTAAAAAAACATTACTCATGTACTTCAGACAACACCATAATTAATCTTAATAATGTTGATGGTAAAAATGTTACGGAAATTGCAATGACGGATCTGGTGATAGCAATTCTTGGCAAAATAATAGAGCTGATGCATGAATAGGTACTCTAAATGCTTTGTGCATGGTGTTCAATTATTACTTTAAATAATTATTTAAAGTATTCATAAAGTATTTGTCAGTTAATTAAACAAAAGAGTTGTAATTATAATACAAACTCATTATTGTGCTAATTGTGCAATTCATGAGACAGATTCATCAAATTATGATGGTGTTTGTCATAAATATAGGACTTGTTTCTTGCATTCTCAAACACTCGAAACCTATGTCGGCAATCTCGACTAATACGCGTGAGTACAGCTGGAAACATAGGAACACAGAAATATAGAAGGGTAGCGACATCATTCCGAGAGTTAAGTGTTTGAAAATGCACTTCTTTCGATCAGATGAAGTCTAGTAGTCTGGTTGATGGCCACGCACCATCCCCTATAACAGTTAAAGAAATACAATTGGAAAAACGAAATTTTGGTAGAAATAGCCGTGTCCAGATGGCCGAGCGGTTTAGACATCCGACGCGAAATCGGAGGAAGCTGGTTCAATTCCTGCCCGAGGCATATAATTTTGTGCTCCAATAATTTGTAAAATATTATTTTCGCTTAGCACGTGGTAGTGCTTTGTAATCATATTTAGAAATATAGAAGGGTAGCAACATCACTCAAAGAGTTAAGTGTTTGAAAAAGCACTTCTTTCGATCAGATGAAGTCTAGTAGTCTGGTTGATGGCCGTGTACCGTCCCCTATGACGGTTAAAGAAATACAATCAAAACGAAATTTTGGCAGAAATAGCCATTTCCAGATGGCCAAGCGGTTTAGGCATTCGACATGAAATAAGAGGACACGGGTTCGATTCCCGCCTGTGGCATAAAATGTTGTGCTCCATTAATTTGTAAAATATAGTATTATTATGTATTCTGAAAATTTCTCTGACCGCCTTGAATATTGCAAAGCAATGGCCTATAGAGTGTTTCTATGGGTAGGCCCTTAACCTCTAAATGTGGATGTAATTTTTTCATAACAATACTGTGAATGTGGAGTCTCACAGGCTCCTATACATACTTATGTATATATTGGGGAATTTGAAAAGAGATCACTTAGAGAGGTGAGGTGACTTAATTAAAATATCATAGAACTTATAAATCTAAAATTATTGCACTTTTCAGTTTAAATCTACTTAGGTTACATTTTTAGGTATTTAAAACAGCCACACTTATTCCTATAACAAATAAGTTTTTTTTTCTAAAATATTAAAATTTATGAAACCAAAAACACAAAAGACCTTCTTCAGGTAACAATTTAAGTTTCAATATAAAAAAAAATACAATTAAAACAAATCCTCTGAGCCGCTCAATCCCGTGGAAAGGGGGGAACTAGGCGAAACTAAGAAAACTAAAACATCGAGTAGCCTGTGAGACTCCACGTCCATATTGAAGGTTAAGAAGTCAATTATAAACTGCAACTATATTATCTTCATGTGTTATAAATTTGCTTTTGCAGATGCAACAGAAGAGGAAGCATATCAAATATTGCAGAAGTGTGTACAAGAAGTGCACCGGAGACTGTTCGTGAGCCTTCCCAACTTCCAAGTGACAGTTGTCAATAGAGATGGCATTAAAGTTCTGCCCGTTATTAACTCTGCTTCTATTAAGTGATTTTTTTATACTAATAAATAAAGTAAGTATTGCATATAGTTGGTTTCAATTGAATCGGACTTATTTTATCTAATACAAAAGTTTGTGAATGGTTGACCATTACTCAATAATGCAAAAACTACGAAATAGTTCAGGGAATGACCTACCCTAATTTCTTAAATACATTCTATATGTTCTTAAGAAACTCAAAAAATTCTTCTTCAGTCTTTTAAACAATGTGTAATACCAATAACCATTAAGTACATAATATATGCTTTCATAAATTAATCAGTGACATTCTATATGTGTGATGAGAAAATAATAATTATGTGAATAGAAGCTCGGAAAATGAAGGGATCTTATTAGTGGATTTTTGTGCACAATCTCTGGTAGATATGCAGCCTTAGTAAAGTAAAATAATAACTTTTGGAGGACTGAGAGTTCTGGTTTTCCTCCCATTCTCAAAAGTTTTGTCGTGATGCCGTCTTCATCTGGCGCCTTGTTGTTCTTAAGCTGTTTAAGTCATTCTGATTCCCTATAAGTTGATGTCGTGAATCTTCTACCATCAGAATCCATTTTGCTCCTGATGGATCGAATCTTTGATTACTTGGTGTTGATTGGTATAACCCTGTAATTAAATATATATACATACCATATTTCAAATATCAACGATAATAAGAAGCCTAGAGCATTGTTATATTCGTAACTAAATAACTAGGGCCAGAGTCTCTAGTAATTACTAGCACCGGGCCCCCTACTTTAATTCGTCGAAGTTTTACTTTTGTTTAACTTCGTTCGTAGCATAGACTTGCAAGCATTTGCCTGCGTAGATTATGAATAACATATTTTATAAATCGGATTCATATGGTTTGTACATTTTCCAGATATTAAATTATAATTTATTCGTTTACTTATAAGTAGTCAAAGTCCAGTTCTAAATATGATAATTTTTTTTATGGAGAACAAAGACATTAACGAATATTTTAAATATCAACCCTGTATTTTCTAGAACCTTTCGCTGACCCATAAACTACATAGGACTTTCAACTTGTACCATGTGAAAATGTTCGTTGAATTCTCTTTCTTAAGACTTAAAACTGATAGAGGCATAATAGCGTTCTCAGAGTAGTATGGGAGATTCCATAGCTGGATTGAGATGCTACTGGCAATGCGGTTACTTTCACGAGCGCTACAGAACCATGCATGTTACGAGAGTTCTTGATAATTTGAAATAATTGGGGCTGGAGCACACCTGTATTCAACAAGACGGTGCCACGGCACAAAGCGCGCGATACTATAGACTTATTTAGGGACGCTTTTAATGGCCGTGTTATCTCTCGTTTTGGCAATTTGCCTTCGCCTACTAGATCACCCGATCTCACCTGTCCAGACTTCTTTCTTTCGGGTTATGTTATGTATTTGAAATCTCGGGTGTATGTGAACAAGCCACAGACTCGCGCAGCTTTAAAAGAAAACATACCTACATCTCGTTCTGGAAAATGTCATAAATAGGGCTCAAATGTGCTTCAACGCTAGAGGTCGACATTTAATAGACATCATATTTAAGTCATAATGCAACTAAATTTTATGGCACAAATAGGAATACATATTAAAACAACTAATTCTAGTTTTGTAATTTAGAAAAGATGTTGTAGCTGAACAAATAGTCATTACTATTGCGCCACCCTGTATATATACATCAAATTTTAAACTTCTACACCTATTCGATATTTTATTTTGTACTTTCGCATCTCAGAGATACAGGTTTTCGCCTAGATTGGAACTCGTTGTTACCCTATTTCTGTTCAATATATTGTTAACTGTGTCCTAAATAGAAGTGTAATGATTTTGTAACTCTTTACGGAAAATAAATAATACTATTATCTATACTTATAATAAAACTGTACATGGCAGATATTTTGAAAAAAAAAATATACAGTACTCTGTAGCTGATACTGATGCCTAAACTGTATTTTTTTTTATTTTTGTCTGTCTGTCTGTCTGTCGGTCTGTCTGTATCCCGGCCGCGCATCACTCCAAAACTACTGGATGGATTTCAATGAAACTTAGCATGGTTTGAGTTCATACTACAAGGTAGGATAATTTAGCTTTTTATCCCGAAATTCAACATGGTTCCCTTGGGGGAGGGGATGAAAGTCAAAATATACACTTAGTTGTAATTTATTAACGCGTAGTCCGATTTCTTACGTTCTTTTTAGGGTTCCGTACCCAAAGGGTAAAAACGGTCGGTCTGTCCGTCCATCCGTCCGTCCGTCCGTCTGTCACCAGGCTGTATCTCAAGAACGGTGATAGCAAGACAGTTGAAATTTTCACAGATGATGTATTTCTGTTGCCGCCATAACAACAAATACAAAAAATTGGCCAAGTGCGAGTTGGACTCGCGCACGTTAAAACAAAAAAAGGTTAAAATATGAAGTCTAATGTTGTATAGCTAATGGTACGGAACCCTTCGTGCGCGAGTCCGACTCGCACTTGGCCGATTTTTTTATTAGAATAGTGATGCTTTAAAAATGATCACGTAAATATTTCAAAGTCATCGGGTTTGTAGTTCAGAAATTACAGACATCACAACCTAAATATTACGTTCCTAATAACTTGACACCCAAAATGTACAGATATCTTTGAACGTACGGCTCATCTTAAGCTGGCGGTCGCACTTTATCGTATAGGTATGACTTTGACTTTGCTGATACTGATGCAAAAACTGTTTCTTTTTTCTGGCTGTCTGTCTGTATCCCGGCCGCGCATCACTCCAAAACTACTGAATGGATTTGAATGAAACTTAGCACGATTCGAGTTCATACTACGAAGAAGGACATAGGATACTTTTATCCCGAAATTCAGTACGGTTCTCTTGGGAAAGGGGATGAAAGTTAAATTGTACACTTAGTTGTAATTTATTAACGCGTAGTCCGATTTCAATCATTCTTTTTTTGTTACAATAGTGGTAATTTAATTATTTTCCCGTAAATATTTCAAAGTCCTCAGTTTTGCAGTTAAGAAATTACAGATATCACAAACTAAATATTTCGTTTTAAATAACTTGAACCGCGGAATGTTGAGAAATCCTTGAACGTACGGCTCATCATAAGCCCATAGGAAGCCCGGAACCCCACGGGAAGCCCGACACCCCACGGACAGACCGGCATCACACACAATTATTTAGTTTTGCAAGCTTGCTACGATAAAACTCTAAAATGTGGTACATTCACCACAATCAGTTTTTATAACTACATATCTTTCTTTTGCCGGATACATTTCGGAGACTGCGCAATGGAAGTGCACAATGTTGTCTTAGGTTTTCGCGATTGTTACACTTTGTAATTAAACAACTTTAAACGGTTTAAATCGCGTATATTTATCATTATTTTTGTCCCGACGTTTCAAACACTTTGTAGTAATCTTGGTCACGGGGTGACTGTCGGGACAAAAATAACGATAAATATAAGTGATTTAATCCGTTTAAAGTTGGAAGTGAACAAGTTTAGTAGATTGTAGTACAATGGTCGAAAGGAATTGATAACTTTCACCCGCGTTCAGCTCTCTACTTTTCATTTCGAATTTTAAAAAAGTAAAATAAGTAGCTTTTCTAAAAATTATTCATTGAAAAAATAACTTACTTACTAAAAAAATATTGAGAGGATAGAACTATTTGTGAAATTTTACGTAAAATTTTGTTTGGAATATTTACGGGCGGCTATTGCCCGAAGAGGAATCTCTCTGCTTTTCACTACTAATATAAGGAATAACGATATAAAAATAGTATGTTTTTTATATTATTTATTTTGATTTTAATAACATGAGCAGAATCTATTTAAAATTAATGCGGCTATAGTCCAAGTAGGAATCATACGTGTTAAGCACGCTACTTTTCATTTAAAATATGAGGACGGTAAAAAAAATTTAGTTTTTCTAAATATTTACTAAAAATAATAAACATGAGTAGAAGATACAAAGATACACTAGGAGTTAGAACAATGAAATTTAGGGAAATTTTTAGTTAGTTTTTTTTAACCTACACTTTTTACCTTATATTTAGTTACTACCCTGCCAAACATAATTGTTATTAATTTTTTTATAACAACAGAGTATTTTACAACGAAAAATCTTAGACATATAACTTTGTTTACACCAATGGTTACAATTGTTACAAGTCATTCCGGCCCAAGAGAAGGAAGCATTTACTATGAGTTTTTCCCGGCCTTAGGTGGGAAGGAGCCTCTCCTACCCGCTACTCAGATCAAACAAACACTACTTTCCGAGAATGAGAAATAAAAAAAATATGTTTGATCTACCGTCAAACAAACCGCCGCTTTAAAATCGAAATTCTAAAGAAACGCACAATGTACTTTGCTTCAACATATATTGTGCGAACCGGGAAAGAACTCTCTGAGTTACTTAACTACTGTCTTCTGGAAAATACAACCCGGGAGTTTTGAAATCCAAAGTAAAAAGCTCCATTCTGAGCTATGGTTTACTATAAGAGTACTTCACACATTGAGCAGACCACAGTGTTGCTTAATATAGGATAAACAGTGCACAAATGTGAATAATTAGTCTGCAGGTACGGCAATCGCGAACGAAGTCGCGGGTACAGCTAGTTATTAATAAAACGGAACACAGGTGAATATAACAAGACACAGATCGCCATTTTAGGTTTTTATACAGTACGCTATATCGAAGCCGCTTAGCACATTAGCGCCACCGTCAAGTGTGTTCACAGATTACACCTATTTTCCTAATACCTAAATAAACGTTAGCCAAATCCGTATGTCGGTGTCGCGCAAAAACATTAAATTCTTTGTGCGCAGTTGGATAAAAACTATCCTATGTCCTTTCCGGTTTTCAAACTACATATTTTCGTACCAAATTTCATCCAAATCGGTCCAGTAGTTATGGCGTAAAAGCGAGACAGACAGAGTTACTTTCGCATTCATAATATTAGTATGGTAAATACCAAGTGTTTCTTAAAATCTCATATTGTACCCTTAACAAAGCCTTGGTCATTAGATGTCAGCAGCTTGTTCTTTGGAGCAAACATATTCTAGGTCCATAGAACCCTGCAAATATTTCTCTCTATCAACATGTTTGGAACGTTTGTGAAAATCTTGGCCCTTAATTAGTTTGATAGTTGGTACGTACTCTGGTTATCAATATTTAAAGTTATTTTTGATACAATAACACCAAAATCTTTCAAAATTGTTTTTAACCACATTATCATCTGTCCATCACATTATCTCTTTGCTACACATGGTTGCTACCTAATAATTTTGTATAGATATGACAGGTACTGACGTTTTATGAAACAAATCTTGATAAAGCGAAATATGTGAAATCTTAATAATAAGAAATAGTTTAAGCAAACATTTAATTAGTATTTCAATAAAACACTTAATTTTTTTTATAGGTTAGCCTTTGACCACTAAACTCACCTGATGGTAAGTGATGATGTGGTCAGAGATGTTGTTCCGGCTAACCTAGAATTACTGGCTTTCAAGGACAGCTGTCGGAACACACCGTTAGGTGCATGGTGACAGATTTTCTACTTGTGGGTGGTATCTAGCCAGGCGGGCATTCGCAAAATGCCCTACCACCATGCTATAACGACTGCCATCCTTAGACAACAACCGGGACCGACGGCTTAACTTTCCCTCCGAAGCACGGAAGCGCTCAGTAGTAATGTCACCAGCGGTCACCCATCCAGGTCAACTTATGACCGCGGCGGACGTTGCTTAACTTTGCTGATCGCTTCAGAATGGCTAAGCAAACTGCGCTACGAGATATCTAGTGAAAGTTCCGCCTAATTTTCCTGTTAAGCCGTCGTGACGTCACAAACGCCACACAGCCAAACCAGAAGAATTTTCGACGCGTTTGGCTGTTACACGAAGCATCCTCAGGAGGTCTTGCTTATATAAATATTTTCACATCAGTAGCTCAAACATTGTTTTGCTGCCGGAAATCAGAGAGCAAAATGCGAATTTGCTCACTGAGTGAGACAAAGTAACTTTTATTTTTCAGATAGCCGCGAATATTTTATTCAGCCTTGGGTTAATCATACAATTCGAAACATTCACACTCTATCTCTTTCCCGCCATCAAAAAGAGGGAGAGAAAGACCAGCCCTTTCGAAGTTCCGATTTTGAATTCGACCTCAAAGACAAAAAAATTCGGAATTTCGTACTAACTAAAAAAAATTTGCAACGATAATTATGTCTTTTAATGTATGTAATTTATTGAGTTTTACTTATTGTTGTATTTAAACGAAAATAAGTATTTACTGCGAGTAAAATTGATATTTAACCTGTAAATATTGAATTCTATAGTTTCAAAGACGTTACGTAATTATATTTTGAAAAAATATCATGGGTGCTATTTCAGAACACGCCTTAATTTAATAATAGAGCGGGAATATAATTTCGTGGCTGGCATAAAGAGTTGAATAAGTTAATAGTTATTTCAATCTATTCCTGTTTATTGTTTTATCTCCTAAAATGTTCTCGCTGCTGTCCGTGGCGTGCCGCGTTAGCCCCCGTCGGGTGCCATGTTAGAATTGCACCTCCCCATTTCATCCCATAAAAGTCGACTAAGGGAAAAATACTATTAGAAGGTGGGCAGCAGCGCCTTCTTAAGAACTATGCTATCTTGCACTGCGATCCCCAAGCCGCCTGCCAAGCGTGGGGATTATGGCAAACACCCCTTACATAGGGGAGGCTGTGTTCAGCAGTGGACGATCCGGCTGATACAGTAAAGTGTTCTCGCTGCTGAAGTGAAAAGTTATGTGTGTTACACGAGAGCAAAGTTTTTGCATCTCATGCCTTTGAATCCCTCGCCACACTCAGGATTCAAAATCAGCCCTAGCAGCAAACAATGATTTTGCTCTCTTGTCGCACAAATAACTATTGTTATTATTAAATATGGGTTTGCTCAAAGTAACGCCTGAATCTATTCATTATGTGAAATTTTTTTATCGGATTAGGCATAGTATTTGTTATATCTTTTAGAATATTATTTTCATATATGTAAGGCGTTAACTCTTTTACAAATATTTTCAAAATTTGCCTTTTTGAGACTCGTTTGAACAGCTAAGAACCAATTTGTAAAAATCAAAATATAATTTGATTAATTGGGTAGAATTGAATTCCTTGAATTTTTTGCGGTCATCTTGAATTCTGCCCTTTTTGACATGAGACATTTGGCTTATTATTATTTTAAGGCTGCCTTTCCACCAGAGATGTGAGCTTTGGATGCGTGACGAATCCACCAATGAGATCGCTTGATTTGTCAAGTTATGTCAAATTGTCAAGTTGTGTTATGAAAATGAAGCGATCTGATTGGTGAATGCCGCATGCATCCATAGCTCACATTTCTGGTGGAAAGGCAGCCTATAGAATGTTTTCGGTGGCTTCGCTGGGGTCGGGGCGGGGCATAGGCATTTGAAGCATTCACTGATCAAGTAATTCTACGTGAACCAATGAAAAGTACAGCATGTTTCTGAAACAAACTTTTGTGTACGAGTTTTTGGTCAATGTTCCGAAGAACATTGGAAGATTCGCCTAAACCCCTTCAAGTGACATGGAAACACACAATATAACCTTGGCTAAAACATGTTTCCACCAGTTGAAGACCTTGGTACCTAGACTATTTAAGTACTCGGCTAGATGTAGAAGTAACTTCGTTTTCCTATTGTGAACAGACTAAGTTATCTCTAGAGTAGCTGATGCTGATAGTCCCTAATATATGTATACATAAGTTTGATATTTTAATGATTATGCGACAAATAAAACCATTTTTAAAAACAATATCTCTGTTGTATTGTATCTAAGTCCATAAAAATATAGATTATTCACTATCACTATTAGTCATCTCGTCATATCATCCACCAGCTTTGCTTCTATCAGGACTTGATGCCATGTTGCTGTCTTGATTTTCAGTTTGAGAGTTGCTTGCATTGTCATTATCTCCACCATTGTCCCCTTCATTGTCCGATTGATCTGTAATACATATTACAAAGAGTGAACAGGTTGCCTGACGGTAGGGGTCACGCCTCCCCTTTAAAGTTGCAGCACCGAAAATTCCGAAGCTCTGAAGCACTCGGTAGTGTATAGACATCCAAGTCATGATCGCAGTGCGTTGTTGACTTTGTTGATCAGGTAAGAACGTTAAGTAAGCTACGCTACAAGCACTTCTAAAGCCTATATATGAAATCAAAACTGAAAAATACAACATCAACTATCACTTTGACATTTGTCAAATCGAACTTAAATCCTATTTCTAAATATATTTTACGTCAAACCTAGCCTAAAAATGAGATCGAAACTGATAAAAGTGACATCAGCTGTCACTTTGACAGCTGTGCATAGGAAGAGGAAAATATATATTCATAATATTAAGTGATTATTGTACCTCCTTTCTTCTCAGTTGGCATATCTTCTGTCCTGTTAGCCACTTGGAAGTGGTACTCCAGTTCATCAAAGTCAAACACTTGGTCTGTTGGTAGCAAGCATGGTAAGTATGCTGGGAATGTTGGCTTGCAGGCAATCACTGAAAACGATAATAGAGAATACATTATAGCACTGTTTCCGTCAGCTGTCACAAAAGTAGAAGACCGTAACTATATTCAGACCGGACATTGGTGTAGATTCATAAATTCTAAATTCTCAAAATTTTGGTAGTTCTTCTTCTATTCATAATAAATTATTAGAGCACAACATTTTCATATGATCTGGAACCGAATCTGCTTTTCCAGGTTTAACGCACCGGGCGCCTCAAGAGTAGAGTGCACAGAGCGCTTTTCATACAAACGTGTTTTTATCATATTTTAAATACCAAGTATTCAAACTCGGTGAAATTTTGTATACATATTGCTGAGCCTAATATCTATGCTTCTGGTTTCCCACATTTTCGATTTATTATATCTCTAAATGTCAAAATAACAATAACCATACTGTAACCGCCGGATCGTCCACTGCTGAACACAGCCTCCCCTATTAAGGGGGTATTTGCCATAATCCCCACGCTTGGCAAGCGGCCGTGCTTGAGAAGGCGCTACTGTCCACCTTCCAGTTATATCCTATTTTTCCCTTAGTCGCTTCTTACAACACCCACGGGATGATATGGGGAGGTGCAATTCTAACCTGGCACCCCACAGGGCATGCAAAATTCCCATACAAAACGATTATTCGAATTATTTTTGAATATACTTAATTTAACATATTTGATTTAATCTGCCAAACCACAAGTATATATATTAGGCTCCACAACAAACATGCAAAGTTTCACCAAGTTTGACAGTAGGTATTTAAAATATGACGAAACTACGTTTGTAGGGAAAGCGCCACTAGCACTCTAGCCTTAATTCTTTGTCTGCCAAGACAGTAGAATGAGATTATTTTTGAACCCTCATAGGGGGTCAGCGGCCTTCAGCCAGACCACAAAACTTCATCTGACCGAAAGAAGTGCTTTTGTAAACACAGCTACACACTGTAATCTCATAATGAGGAATTACCCTTCTGAATTTCTAAGTTAATAATATTTGTTTTACCACCATTGTGATGGCAAAATTATTTTTAACATTGAAACAGTTGAAACTAAAAATTAACAACTCACATGGAAACACTTGATTATCATCGGTGTTGAAGAGGTTGTGAGTCTCGCTAGTTTTAGCTAAGAATTTCGTAAGCGCCTTCTCAATATCTCTTTTCTGAGATGCAGCTTTCTCTCTGATCGCTTCATACTCAGTTACCGGTTGCTTATGGGTCTGGAAAAAATAATGAAAATGTATCGTTGGATAGTTGCTGTGCTCGTCAGTTGTTTACCTTATATATTTTAAGTTTTTTTTTATGATAAGGTATGTTTCTTTAAATTTTAATTAATTTTAATCGGATACACTAAGATTTTAAAAATTCTTGTTTCATGTAGAATGTAAATTTCACTACCTTTGTGCATAGTGGTGGTGGGCATGATGTGGGAAGTGGTCTTGGAAACATCTCAACTGAGGGCGAAGGATGGAGAGACCTCGTTTGGGATGCGAGTAAAGCGAAATGAAACTACGCAATATTTAAATAGCGTGCGATCATTTTCTGAAAGAGCTTTTAAAACGGAATTAATTAATTAAACGGAAAATAACTTTAATGTACTTTACATGGTTGCTACATAATAATTAGAAATAAAATGTGTACTGATACGATTTACTATATAGACACAAAACATGGCAAAAATTTAGTTAGAGCTATATTCACATTTTTTTCTATAAAGAGAAATATATGAAATGAACAAAAAATATCGTGATTTCCGATCGAGCAAAGTATTTTTCATATCCTCTAGAATATATATTTTATTCATATGTGTGACTCCATCTAAAAAACATGTTAAAAATTTGCCTTTTTGAGACTCTTTAACCTTAATGTTTCCCGTGGCTTTCGGAATGTTTTTAGACCAAAACATTTTCGCTTCAAGCGGGCATCGAACCCGCATGTTTTACGTAGGGGACATGCTTACCTTACGCCTATTGTTGGACATAGTCACCGCTATTTTGAAAATCAGAACAGACTGGCAGGACAATAGAAAAACATTCAAAAAAAGACCAATAAAAATCCTTCCGTGAAGTTTAAAGGAAAAAATGCATGTCTTAGAACAGGTGATTCGTGTCATGCAATAACTTTCGGTACATTTTTTGATAGAGCACTATATCTACCTCGTAAATAACCACGACAAAGAAGTCACCTACAGAATCGAACTCGGAATCGGAGTCAGTGTGTGGGAAATTACGCGATACGCTGGTATCTCTCATAGCCAGAGTCTAGTGCGATTTTTGTCACGGAATGCGCAAATTCGTATGGTAAAAGCGCAAAACTCCTGACGGCGCGTAAGTGAATCAAGCATAATCAAACATAAATCAATCATAACATTAATCAAACATAATCCTATCCGTGGCATTCACGGATAGGATTATGTTTTTTTGCTGATGGGTAAGCCTTTGACCACAATCTCACCCGATGGTAAGTGATGGTGCGGTAGAAGGTGTTAACAGGCTTAACCTAGAGTTCTGGCTCTCAAGGACAGCTGCCGCAACACTTAGGTGCTTGACGACAGATTTTCTACTTGAGAGTGCCAGGCGCCCGCCTGGCTAGCGACCACTCGCAATTTTCGCAAAATGCTCTTCCACCATCCGTTGAAGCTCAAGCCCGCGGCGGGATTCGAACCATGACCATGATGACGATATAAGATCCTTCTAGACTTGGTGTATGTTATTTGTTAACTTCCATAATATTTTAGTACCATTTGAGAATGTTAAATGGTTGCATACAATGTTGGACTTACGGGTGTTCTGATATAAGCATGAGGGTCGGGCAGAGGTGGCAGATGGAATGGTATATGAGGAGCTGGTTTAGCTTTAGACCCTGCAGATAGCATGGCTGGTGTTCGAGGCGCCGGTGCCTGTTGTGGTTGTTGTATAACATGCCTGTTTGGACGGACAGCATACTGCTCTAAGCCTTGGAGACTGATACCTAAAAAAAGTTGCTTTTAAAAAAAGACATATTATAGATCAACACTTCTTTTATTTTTCAATAACATAAAATTCAAATCTTTTAAGATAGGTAGTATAAGTAATTTAAAATAGTATCTTTTATGTTAATATTGTTAGGTAAACTGTACTGCTGCTTGATTGTTATTATGATAAAATACTTAATTTTTCATTATATTTAATACAACATAGCACCCAAATTTTGATTCACTCTGTAACATATAGGACTAGAATATTAAATTAGTCAGTTGAAGTTGGTTATTACTACATATTCAACAACATTAAATATACCAAAGGCCCTGTTGTTCTGTCAATATCACCTGATATTGAAAGATACATTAAAACTTGACTTCACATAGGACCCTCAGAGAGAAACTCAGAAGAAACTTACCCATATTAATAAGAGCCATTACAACATCTCCTAGAACTGGCTCAACTCTTCCAGCAAGTTCACAAAACCCCTTTGCTGAATTTCCAACTTCCGCAAAGACTGTGAACAACGGGAAATATAATGCTTAGATTCAGGCGCAACTTCCAAATCCATATTTAATAATAACAGATATTTTAAAAGTATTTTAAGATACCACTAATTAATGCATTTATAAGACACTTATTTTCAACGCGTTTTGCTTCAACACGAAGCATCTTCAGGAGGTCTTGACTCACTCAATCGAAAGTTGACACGATTGAGGGTCTCGATTGATCATGCACTCACAGAGTACAGATTGCAAACCGGGCCCGGCCGGGCCTGCCCTATCTGGCACCCACCGGGCTCAGCCATTCATACAGGGCCCGGTCAACAGACTAGTCTTGGTAGTTGTTAGCTAAAGTTTAAGAAGAAACATAATACTTTGCTTTTAGGAAATAAGTTTATTTTTGTTTATAACAAAGCTAGCAAAGTTTATCTATCTAATTTAAGTTGTTATGTTATGACAAATTTAGTACTTTAAGCTGCGTAATTAGTTTCTTATTTGATAATACTATGTTTTCAAATAGATACTGTAAAGAGTTAAGGGAAACCTGCTTGTAACCTAACCTAACCTGATCATTGTCTTTTTGTATTCATATCATAGTAAATTTTCATTGAATACTTTAAGAGTTTCATTGCTAATACAATTATATATATTTCTAATATCAGTACTAATATTATAAATGCGAAAGTATAACTCTGTCCGTCTGTCTGTTACGCTTTCACGCCAAAACTACTGGACCAATTTGAATGATATTTGGTATGGAAATAGTTTGAGACCCAGGAAAAATAATTTTTATCTAACTGCACAAAAAGAGGTTAATGTTTTAGCGCGATAACCGACAAACGCGCGGGGGGACCCGCGCCCGGAAAGCTAGTAATTATATATACATATAAAAAATTGGTGTTTTAGTCAAAGTTGCATGCCTATAGTCAGATTGCTAATCAGATGGTGACATTACGAATATTGCCACTTTTAGACGATACAAAAATAGTGGTGTGGTAAAATGATTTAGTTCTTTCACCTCTTCACTTCAGTGAGCTGTATAATTTTTTTGTATTCTTAAGTCTTCGTAAAAGTCGTAGTTAAGTTCGTAAGGTAGAGTGTATGTAAGAGTGATTTAACTATACAAGTGGTTTATCCTAGTGGCTCTCCGAGCTGTAGACCTCGCGAGCCTGCCCTCGCATAGGTTACAATTGTATATAGGTTCACTGTACATGCTAATGGCAGACTGAGTCAAGAAATCCAAAAATCTAAAAATGTAATGTAAATAATAAATGATTTTCTTGGACTGTCCAAGAAAACTATTTACTTCTTAATTATTTATTCATTCCAATCCAAAACTTTACTCTCTTTTAATGTTTAACTTGCCTGCAAACTATTAACCTATTATGTCTGTTTTATCTCTTCAGCAGCGCAAGTACCGAACTAACTGATCGCTAAATTTGACATTTAAAATCGTCTAAATTCGATAAAACGGGTTATATCGATGTTTGCAAGTATGAAACCCACTTAAACGATCGGTAATTAAATTCGGTAAACATCGTTAAAATTTAACAAATTTTGACGATAACCCTAGCATGCAACTTTAATGACGTCTGAGATCGTCTATTTTGTAGATTTTAAAGATTGTTTTGTCAGGTTTAAAAAGAAGCTCTATATAAACGAGACAAATTTTAAAATAAACTTTCGGGCTCCTTTTGTTATTGAAAAAAGAGCAGTGCTGTGCCAATGCTGCAGGGAAGAGGATGACAAATGCTAACAACCCTATCGGATTTTCGGAAGAGTGCTTCAAGAATCTATTTTGGATATCGAAAGATATTGTACTCGCTCTTCGTGCAAGGTTTTTAAATGTTCTCACAAAATTTTCCTTTTTGTATCTTTTAATTTTGTTATTTAGGAAAATAACATTAATAAGTTTATTTCTTTAGCAGCGGGCAGAATACTTTTGAGATGTTTTATTGGTTTACGAATACCTATTCGTACATATGCCCATAACAATAATAACAATTATTAAAAAACGCTACATAAAAATAATAACAATTATTAAAAAAACTAATTTAAAAAACTATGTGTATCTGGAAGATAGCTTCAGTCAGCTGTCATAACATAACCATACTTTTCTTTTTGATTTAACTTCAACCCGATACTGAGCAATTTTATAATTTAGATACAATGTTGTATAAATTTTTCTATTCAACAAAAACATACTGTAATTATCTGTTTTATCTAAAAAAATCCTTTAATTGTAATTATTTTCAGAAAAACTCATTTCCGTAATGAATGAACAGTTTTCATAATCTCTGCAAAACAGTCTAATTTCGAAGTTGCCATTTCAAATTAATGAACATATGGTCCACAATTTCACGATCGTAAGACGTCGATAAGAGTTATCGACAACAGTACCATACTTGCAATTAGGCGATATGATTCGTCAAATTTAGCGATCATAGCGATTCGATAATTTAACGAGCCATACTATGGTACTTGTGCTGCAGGTCACTAAAACATTAAATGATTACCTACTTGTTTGTACCGAACATATACAAATAATAATTTACTGGTCATACTTTTAGGCAGTTGTTTCACCGGAAACGATGAACAAGTAACGAGTAGTGCTAGAATTAGAAACAATTTGGCGAGCGCAGGAAGCTAATGCGTAGTTCCGATAGTTGTGTAGCTCGGCTATGACAAACTAGTGAAGCAATTGCTCGCCGGCAGTGTGAACAGTCAGCATCAACTATTTGTATATGCATCTCTCTTATTTACACGGAATGTATATCTATAGTACATTTTCTGAGCAACAAAATAGTCGATAGTTAGTCGTTTTCTTGTCGGCAGTGGGATAAGTGCCTAACATTGGCAGAATATTGTCAAACAATGATAAAAGTTAATACAAGAAGAATTATATTTATGGGTAAAAAAAAGGAGGTACATTGTAGTAAATACTGATTCTAAAGACAAGCCAATTGCAAAATTACAAGGTTTTCCAAAACACCTACCTAACATAATGTTGTATACTAATTGACCTTACCTTTCCCACAAACCATTGTAGTCTTGTTGACTCAATTATAATAATAATAAACCAGTGTTGACACACTATGATTCACTACGTATGGTATATACGATAAGGTAAATATTTGTTTGAAAACTTTATTTTGCATACTTACAGGCTTGAAGCATTTCTGTTAGTGTTTCAAGAGACATCTTGTCAGCGGTAGAGAAACCAGATTCCAGAAGTACAGTCGACACTGCTATGTTGAGGATACGTCTCCGTGCGTCATTATTACTTTCCACTTTCTCTGTGCTTTCAGCCATCGTGTCTCATTTAACAGGGTTCAGAGATACACCAATTCAGCACTAAAGGTTTTTCAGGGACCAACAGGACTACTATTTTTCTTATAGTTATTGTGTTCATGGGAATTTTAGATAGTCAGTGAAGCAAAGCTGAGCAAAGCAAAGCTAGCACAAGGCTCCGGCAGTCTCCAGGAGCAAAGTACAAAGTAAACATAATTTATTATTCTGAGAACAAATGACCAATAAATTTCGAATCGAAGCACATCAATTTGTCCACAGATTACAGACCCAGAATTTGTCACAAATCCAACCAAACCACCGATCATAAAGATTATCTGTGCCATGATCCAAGAGGTGCTGGGGTGCGTTCCTGCAAATCTTCGGCCAAGACAAATTTTGGTCTAAACGCGGATATACGCCGGTTCAGCTCCCCAACCAAGCTTAATTTAATCCAGAGAAGATTTGATGATACCCGTTCCGGGGCGCGTTCCTGCAAATATTAGTTGAGTTAGATTTGCTCCAAGTCTCCTGGAACGACCTATAGAGCTCCTTTCAAAATATGAAATTGGCAGCGATTACCGATTTTAGGTGATAAAATATTGTCTAAATTTTTATTAAATGAGGCTTATGACGTAATTAAGCGTTGTTAACACAGTATGTCATTAATCCTTAGCTTAGCTTGTACAAAATCTATTATTTATAGTAGAATCTGTCACATTTGACAGCTAGCCAAGATTTGGCCGATTCAAAAGGTTGTAAAAATTTGACCAGGCAGAGCAAAATTTGCCCTGACAGGTCGCCCGGAACGGGTATGATCAAATCATGTCAGGATCAAATTAAGTTCGATTAGAGTGCTGGAACGGCGTGTATCGGCGTTTAAACCAAAATATATCTTGGCCGAAGGCTAGCAGGAACGCACTCCCAGGCGACCTGCCAGAGCTAATGATGAACTGTCTAGCTCATGGAAGTAATTAGTACTACGTACAACTAGTACTTATTACTTCCATGGTCTAGCTTTACGTAATAAGCACCATTTCCAAGAAAAATATTTATCACCTAAAAACATCGCTGTCAATTTCATATTTTGAAAGGAGCTATAAAGGTCGTTTCAGGTGCCTTGGAACAAAGCTAGCTCGACCAATATTTGGCCCGGCCTTGCAGGAACGCGCTCTGAATGTATCATGATCTGTGCTAACCAGAGAATACTACGACTCACGAAGAATGCCAACTGGGCCACGTTCCAAAACTCAGAGTGTAGTTCTTTGGCTGCATTAACTTACTCCATGGCACGGTAATGTTATCTATACAATATCTTAACTCGGCTCTGTATTCGAAATAACTACCTACCACCGCGCGGTACGTAAACATGCGATAGGGCTGCCCGCCTCCAGCATTTTAATTACATTTGCCTACTTTGTGTTTCCATTCCGTTTTGTGATTGTAAATATACTTTTTTTACACAAGCGTACCTACCGTATCGTGATTATAACCTATTTCACTCGTGTCATTCCTTTACTCTATTCACTTATTTTATTATAAATCCAGTTAGCTTTTTTTCGGGATATAAAAGGAAATACACTCATCCATTAAAAATACACGCATTATGAAGGTACTGAAAGGTAAGACTATAAAATAAATTTACAAGTAAGTAAATTTATTTTATAGTCTTACCTTTCAGAGTTTCCAGGTAATTTAAAAAAGTTATCTCTGGATGCGTTATTGACGAATCCATGTAACCAAAAACAGCACAATATATCCTATTCGTCATATTAAATATGTACATGAACTTATTTCTTGTTAAAGAAAATTACACACCGCGTCCATTCGTCACTGCGACGCAGTCGCGACTGTCTGCGGGATGAGCGCGGGCTGAGATCGAGGCGCGTAGGTATAACTCGCGTTTCGTCCGTTTCTATGAAGTTGAAATACTGTATAGATAACATTACCGTGTCCAAGGTTTGGGACGGCTCGGTTGTTTTATAACCTCAAATATTTTTGGCGAGGAACTAGTAAAATATATCGACGTTTGATGTTTGAAAAGCAATAACTACCGTTACCTGCAAATTACAAAAGAGTGCCTTTAATTGTCTCATCAAGATATGTCAAGGTCAAGGCCGTTAAAACCTTTTAACGACCGCTTTTGATAGTTCAAAAGTTGCGCTTTACTCGAAGGTTGTACATGACGAGTGAAAAGTTGCACTCCGAGTGCACTCTTATGAAGGTTCGGAACGACCTCTTTCATATATTCAAAAAAACTAACGCCATGTATGTAGTGTCAGGCGGCTCAAGCAGTTTAAAAGTGGGGCAAACGCATGCTAAACAAAACAGACAAATGAAAATTACAATTTACGTCATTCAATTCTTCAAGACAAGTAGAAAATTTCATGTGGTGATGTAATATATTTCTAGGATATAGCCAATTTAGCTCTAGTGTGGTCAAATTATTACTCTGCTCAAAGCAATGATGTAAGCCTTGACCTTGCGCAAAAACATTACTGCTGACAGTGATTTGAAATATATAGATTAGTTATATCCGAACACCACTGCTCTAAAAGCTTGCTAGAATTTACCTATATACATACCTACGCACATGTATATGCAGTTTGTAATGACAAGGAAAGAACGTTCAAATATTATGCGTCATATCTGTTGTTAGAAAGAGATAATAAGCAATTCGTGTTACCACCGAACCGCCACGAGACGTTCCGATCACCATTATGCTGCGATCTCTTTCACTCTCTCACACCAAACGATACACATATCTCGCTCATCCATTTCATTGAAATTAGTTCCTAAGATAAAACAAAATGACGATAATTTTTATTTCATCAATAAAAATAATAATTACGCGTGAAATGAAAGATTTTTCTTATCTCTCACAAGTCACAGTGCATGTATAATTGTTGCAGAGTCTAAAGACACAAGAAAGGCAAATCGTCCACAGATTATTCCTAAAAAACATGATTAGCGGCGATGTATTCACCGGACGCTTGGAAGTGCAAGACTGGTAGTGACTCAGGTGATTACCCTGAATTCGTCTAGTAAATATGGAGGCCATACAACACATCTACAGGTAAAAAAATCTTAGACTGCTGATTTTTAACTGCTACAAACACTAATTAGGGCGTTCGGATAGCCTATCAGTTCCAAAAATAACACTCACAAACGCTAAAAATGATCACACAGGGCGTTCGTATAGGGACTTCGTGAGCATAAATATCGTTTTCGCTCACCGTTCGGACAGCTTTGAAAACGCTACAAATGACAGAGAAAAGTGCTATTTTTGACCCATGTTTTACCGTGGGATCGTTGTGATCGTTTTTTGACAACTAACATTTTATGAGAAATATTGTGGTTCCTATCATAAAGAATAGAACTGGCGATGCCTCCGACAGATTTAATTACAGACCTATATCCTTGGCTTCAGTTGTTGCACCTATATCTTTAGCTGCAGTTCCAGAAAACGTTATTTTGGGTTTCAGCGGTTGTCAAAATATGAAAATAAGTATAAGACGTTCGGATAGCATACAGTCGTTGGTGATCAAAAATAGCAGAAGCTTCTTTCCGAACGCTAAGATACAAATGCCACTTTTGAAACTGCTACAAACGCAACCGAGCCAAAGCGAACGCACCTATCGTCTCAAATCGAGCATACTTACGACGATACTGACCATAGACACCATTTGACTTGTCTATTTTCTGACGTCTGTGTGAAGTGCAGGGTTGGATTTCGTTCTATATTTATTATAGTATTTGTACCATAATTACATGCTTCATATTATGATACTATCCATATAGATACAAAAATACTATAACTTCCATTCGTCGCCAATCCACCTACCTATCACTTGAATAAAATTGTTTATGTTGTTCAAGTGCATCGTAATGTTAAATGATGTCTAATAATACAGAGTCAGCATGAAAATGCTGGGAATATGGCTCAACAAATAAACATTGCAATGTAACGGGGAAACGCTGCCAGCTTGCCGGGCACGCTGCCATCTTGTAGTTGGCTTTGGGCCATTTGGACTGCCTGTAAGTCTGCAATGGTTTGAAGATTGTGTAAATAGTTTCATTTTTTAGGGTTCCGTAGTCCTGACAAGGAACCCTTATAGTTTCGTCATGTCCGTCTGTCTGTCTGTCCGTCTGTCCGAAGTTTTGCTAAGAGACCGTTAGTACTAGGAAGCTGTAATTTCGTATGAATATGTAAATCAATTACGCCGACAAAGTGGTAAAATAAAATTTTGAAAGATATTTTTTTTTATGGACGACATTTTTTTCTTCGTCTATCTCTTTGTGTGAGGTATGGTTGAATAGGTATTTTAAAATGACTTAGAGTTTGCTAATACTGTTTTTCGATATAATGCTCCATTTACGAAATATTAAACTTTATAGTGCAAATTTTTGTTCCAGTAGGGCGTCCCCCCCCCCCCCCCTCTAAAAGCTAAACTGTTGGCTTGAAAACTCTGAAAAAATTCAAGCTAATATTGCGTTTCATGAACTTTAAAGGAAAAGTATAGCGGTTGAGATAACTTTATTAGTTTAGCAGTAATAGTCGTTGAACTTGGGTATTGGATAATTTTGTACCAAATAGAATATCTATAGAATAAATCCTTTAAAGTGACTAAGATGAAGTAATTGTTTGTTTATAAGGAGTAAAGACTGGCATTTAAAACTTAATCTAAAATAAAAATCTTAAAGCAATAACTATGCGCTATGTCATACATAATAGACTAGTTTTCCAGCCGCGGCTCCACCCGCGTGTATTGCGGTTATCGCGCAAATCCTCTTTTTGCGAATTTGGATAAAAACTATCCTATGTCCTCTACCGGGTTTCAAACCATTTCCATGCTAAATTAAATCCAATACGGTCCAGTAGATTTTAAGTTTATTCGTTTCATAAAAAATACAAATCTTTCCCCTTTATAATATTAGTATAGATTTCGCTCGTAGCGAAGTTTGCTTAACCATTCTGAATCGATCAGCAAAGTTAAGCAACGTCCGCCGTGGTCATGAGTTGGATGGGTGACCGCTGGTGACATTACTACTGAGCGCTTCCGTGCTTCGGAAGGCACGTTAAGCCGTCGGTCCCGGTTGTTGTCTTAGGATGGCAGTCGTTACAGCATGGTGGTAGGGCACTTTGCGAATGCCCGCCTGGCTAGCTACCAACCTCAAGTTGAAAATCTGTCGCCAAGCACCTAACGGTGTGTTCCGGCAGCTGTCCTTGAGAGCCAGTAATTCTAGGTTAGCCTGAACAACATCTTCGACCACATCATCACTTACCATCAGGTGAGATAGTGGTCAAAGGCTAACCTATCAAGTATAAAAAAAAAAAAAAAAGATATGACAGTACAAACATTCGACTTATATAGGTATAAAGTACTTTTTGGAACTCATCCTTGCCGTACACTAGAAGTGCTTACTGTCTGTATCTGTCGTACCAAGGTCATCGCTCACTTCATTTCACACATCATCAATTTGCTGATTTTAGTGCTTTTTAATCGTGTAATTTTATTCATCGGTAAAGAGAATATTTCTGTGACATTCACTTGTGTATCGCAACGGAAGGCACTCTATTTAATTTCAAAGATTGATTTAGGGCATGTACTGCATATAGACGATAAGCCCCGAGCTCCAGGTCTTGTTTTATAATACGTGATATTTTCCTAGCGGGAATCTTCATTTCTCGCAATAAGATGATTATTGAGTTATCATAATACTAGCTTTCCGGGCGCGGCTCCGCCCGCGCGTATATCGGTTATGGCGCAAAGACATTAACCTCTTTTTACGCAGTTGGATAAAAACTATCCTTTGTTTTTTCCCGGGTCTCAAACTATTTCCATACCAAATTTCATTCAAATCGGTTCAGTAGTTTTGGCGTGAAAGCGTATTAGACAGACAGACAGAGTTACTTTCACATTTATAATATTAGTACTGATTTTTACTTCCTAATGGGATTTCGACCAATTCTGGCTTTAACAGCATTAATTTGTAGTTCTAAGACACACGACTGCCCTGATCTTTTATGGTCTTCGACAGAGGAAGTGTTGTTGTATCTGTTGATATTACGATATACGAACATACGGCTGATGCCAAGCTTTTGAAGTGTCTGGAATATGACCGAAGCGACGTCTCAATACCTACTTTGTACAAGGTGAATACTGCTATCCTATTTTCTATAACACCTCGAAGTCATTTCATATTGTTATTTGATAATAAACACGAAATAATACATGAAATGGCGCGAAATCGAAAGAAAATTTTAAAGTAATAAAGGGTTCCAAATTCTAAATCATTCTAAAGCTGCAATGTTTTTATGTTACAGTATTTATGGCCAGACTAGTTATTATATAGTATAATATTAGTTATTATAATCAGTTATTATAAAGTGTATACTTTTCATTTTTCTTTCATATACATATCAACAATTTTATAATACAATAATTATTTATGCTACAGCAAATAAATTAAATGATATTCAAATTCTTACAATGTACCAACGGATTCTGAATCGCGCTATCATTACGTTTTCATTCGATTATCTACCAATTATTATTATTATATTATTATTTACCAATTCTCAAATGAATTTTGTTTAATTTTTGAATTACAATTGAAATAATAACTTGGAGGCAATAGTACTCTTCTTTATTAGATTTAGCAGGAAGAAATTGGAGGAGAACTAAGAACTACAGAATCGTTCTATATTATGATAACGGGCTTCTACGGAACCCTACATTGTGCGTGGCTCGACACGCATTTGACCGTTTATTTATGTTGCTAGTGGTTAATGTAATTTTCGATACTTTCGTAATTTTCGATTAATAAGTAATTTTCGGGACTTTCCCTTAATTATTTCGAAACTCTTTATTCGAATATTATAACGTTGCTGCTGAGCAGCGAATTAGTTACTGGGCTAGGAATGATTGTGGTAAATTATGTTTGTCTTGCCAATTATCCTATGAAGTTAAGCAATTGAGTAAGTGTTTACTTATATTCAATTTACATCGAATCGGAGTGCTCACCTTATATTTATATAAAACGACTGCCAAGACGTGAGGACCTTTATTTGTCTCAGTGGTGCTTATTTTAAGAAATTATACACTAAACAAATGCTGAAGATCATTTCTAAAATAAATATATAAAAATATTTTTTATTGCAATCCCACTACTACGTGGGATAGGACTTATTTATTGTATATATGGAGCGACCATATCAATGTCATCCATACAATTTCAATATATAATCAAACACTATGAGTATGTAAAAAACGCATTTAAATTTGTCAAAGTGATTTTCGTCTAGGGTGCGATGCTACACGTAATGATGTTAGCGTTATTGTGTAAAAGCAACTGTTTCGATCAGATGATGTCTAGTAGTCTGGTTGACGGCCGTACCGGCCTCTATGACAGTTGAAAATAAGGTTACAGCACAAAATTCGGCTTATCCTTGAAGCGCTCATAGCAACATTTTCTTAACCGATCAGCTTAGTTAAGCAACTTCCGCCACGGTCATGACTTGGATGGATAAATTATTTGATTTGATGACCGCTATCGACTTTACTACTGAGCACTTCCGTGCTACGGAGGGCATGTTAAGCCGTCGGCTAGCTACTAAGTAGAAAATCTGTCGCAAAGTGCTTGACGGTGTATTCCAGTAGCTGTACTTGAGAGTCAGTTATTCTAGGTTAGCCTGAACAACATCTTCAACCACATTTTCACTTACCATCAGGTGCGATGGTGGTCAACGGCTAGCCTATTAGCTATAAACGAAAGTAAAAAAATAAATAAACACGGACGAGGGGCCAATTCTCGATCGGGACAAAAATGTTGTGATCCCATAATATGTTATTGTCATTATATTCGCCTCCGAGAGTCAAAGTTATAAGAATTATATAATATATTAGGGATATTTCATTATATTTTATGGGCAGTAGTATTGTTATTTATGTTCACCGATATACGAAGAAATGAGAGTATTCACGCAAGTGACCATATTTAGGATCAGAATAAAAGTGATAAAATAGAAAAAATAAACTCAGTACCATAATTTTGTCATAAATACTATCCTTTTTATTTTTTGGTACTATCGCTTTTAACGTACCCAAATTCAACCCTGGTGACGTGTGGGTGGTGTGGTGAATTAGTCGCTTTCGTTCGATCTATCAATTTAATTTGTTCAAAATTTCTTCAATCAAGAATTTAAGTATTTTATTAAATTGAATTGATATTCTATCGTAAATGGGCAAATAACATTATCTGCACTGCACCGTTTATACACACGGAATTTGCGAATTATTGTGATGTGTAAATATCAAGTCGCTCTCAGTGAAATTTAAAGGTAAGTTAAAGCCAATTAACATAACACTCTTTTGTCTCAACTTAATTAAATCCGCGTTGCATATAATTTGCTGTTGAGTACTTACTGAGTGACTCGTTTTACTTTTTTACAACGGGACCATAATACCTACTTAGCCTCGCCTGTCTATCCGTCCGTCGGGCATTAAAAGGGTTGTATATTTTGAACCATACTTATATTTTGAACTATACTTATGGTTCAAAATAGTTAGGCCAAAAGGTAGGCCTTAGGTCAACTCGCTAACTTAAAAAATACACATGTTCACAAAATGTGATTTTACAATGGATTTGTCTGATAGATAATAATTACAATAAAAAGTAAGTAAATTTGGTAAAGTCCACATTATTACATATTTAATGTTTTAAGATTTGATGTTTTGCTTGATCTAATAAATCTTTAAACAAGTTAGATTTGATTATGTTTAACACTCTCACTGCCATGGGATTTGCTAGGTTATTGCAATCCAAGTTGCAAAAATGTGCAAGGTTGCAAAGGAAAATAATTACACAACTTTCATATTAAAATGGAAAGATAAGAGGGAATTCCTGGCATTATCAACCAAATATTCTGTTGGATTTGTGACTCTTAGAAGCAAGCGAAAAACATGAAAAATATATCTAAACCTACATTGTTTATCAATTACATTAATCCCAAAAGCTCAATAAACTATTCTGATCAGATGTGCAGTTACTGTCACTTCTCAAGAAGAAATATACTATTATGTTGGTTCCAAAAACTGGGAATTGAATTGCTGCTAAATTCTTCTATTGTAATCGACTACCTCATTTACGAGGCCAGTAAAGAAATTGCTGTAACTGTATTCTGTTTCGAGTGTTAACCTATCACAGTAGAATCAAAGGGGACCGCCGGTGGACCCCATGGCCTGCTGATCTTGAGTAATAGTCTGTATATTGCTGGCAGACAATATTAAAGTAGGTAACAAGTAATAAGTATAGTAACAAGTAATAAAAACCACCTAATAGCGAGTCAAGAGTTGCAGCTTCAATGAAAAATTAATAGTTTTCTGTTACACTAATTTTTTTTTATTATAAATTGTTTGTCAGTGTCTTGTGTAATAATAATATGTCAGAAGCGATTTATGACATTTACCAATATTGAAACGTAATTAATATTTTATGGATATACTTAGTCGGTAAAAGAGGTGTGTTTAACTGATCATACTTTGTTTCAGGGTACTTTACTGTTACAAGCAGACAAAACACGCAGAATGGTGAAAGTATATGCCGTAGTTGTCCTCTACAAAGGAGTGAACAGTGCTACAATTCTCAAAGCTGCTTATGACTTACAAAGCTTTAGTTTCTTCCAACGGTCCTCTGTACAAGAGTTCATGACATTTGTCAGTAAAACTATGGTAGAGAGAACACAGCCTGCATCTAGGCAATCTGTTAAAGAAGGAGAATATATGCTACAAGTGTATGTACGATCTGACAATCTCGCTGGAGTGCTTATTACAGATCATGAATACCCCAATAGAGTAGCGCATACACTCATCACAAAAACAATGGACGAGTTCACAGCAGCAGTCCCAGTAAGCTCTTGGGCCACTGCAAAGGAAGATACAGTAGATTTTCCAGTGTTGCATCAACATTTAGCTAAATACCAGAATCCAAAAGAAGCAGATGCAATGACAAAGATACAAAATGACCTTGACGAGACAAAGATTATTCTTCATGACACTATAAAGGCTGTGTTAGAGAGAGGTGAAAAACTTGATGATCTAGTGGCCAAATCTGATAGTTTGTCTATGCACAGTAAAGCATTCTATAAGACTGCTCGAAAAACTAACAGCTGTTGTAATTTTTGAGAAACTGTATTTTAAAAAGCTAATGCTGATTTTGCAGCCAGCGTGTGTAACATTTTATTAATGCCTTTAACTCTTGGCACTGGTATGGCACGTCATAAAAAGTGTCATTAGAGAATTTTATTTGTTATTATTTAGGTCTGCTATCCATTGTTTTAAAATCTTACCTGCAAGTCGTGATTAGTAAAAAGTAACAATTACATTTACAAGGGTGTTAAAGATTGGATGTAATTTTTTTACAAATACATCATTGCTTTTTATAGTTGCATTTGAGCTACAATGGCTTGTCTACTTTGTTATCAGGACATGACCTTGATAGCAATGTCTTTAGTCTTGCAATAATGTGAGTGTAGTAAGTGCTAAACGTCTGCAAATGGGAATGCATGCAGAATTATGATTGATTCATTTGTTACAATTAATTAACCATCTGTAGCAGTTCATTATTATTTAAATGTATTTCAATGTCAGGTAAACTTAGACATTTTTAGTTCAAACAAAAGAAACTCATAAAGTTAAGGACAGAACAGATAAGGATGTTATGGTAGGTTTATGGTAAATCATAAAAAATATATACTATGTATATATTTTTTATGATTTACATCCTCATATGTTTCAAAAAACAAATACATGATTGTTGTATCTGTATGCATGATACCTTTGAATGAAGAAATGATGAGACCCCACCATTAAAAATAAGTGGTGAAATATTATTAACACAGTCAACTTAATAGTCGCAAATGGTCAGGATCACCCTCTCAGAAGCATTATTTAGGAGATTTTTTGTTGAGAGTATAAATCTAAATTAATCTGATGATGCTGATCTGCTTCTGTAAATATTTGTAGCTATAATTTTTGTCCAACATCACAAACAATAATATATTAAAATAGTCCTATATGGTAGGTAACATGAATTCCGTTAGAATTTTATTCAACATCCTCTAAATGAATAAAAAGATTAAGTTTATATAGATAATCATCAACAGTAAAAAAAATTAAAGTATGTTAAACATTCCTTAACATTTATATGTATGGCTAAAAATTACTAAATAAATATGTTAATCACTATCAACTATGTAAAAGTGTTGTAATGCTTTGAAACTATTAAGTATAATATATGAAATTTCTAGATGTTTCAGTATTAAAATCACAAGCAATATTCTATTTAAAATGTTAATGATAGTAACAGATTAATGGAAGTAGTTGTCACCATAGGTAATAAATAACTACATCAATGGAGACATCAACATAGATACCTAATTAAATGTTACTAAACTGTATTTGTTGATGAGATTATGAAAATAATAAATGCAGAAAAATAAAATGTTACTGAAATTAAAAGAATAATTGACTATACTTAGATATTAATCCAGTTAACACCCATTTTACTTTTAAAAATAATATGACAGATCCCATCGTTTGTCAATCCAGTACAGTAAGCAAAACATTGCGGTAAAACACTCGGTTGCAGAGGCCACATAACCAAGAAATTGAATTTACCTATTATTTCAACGGGATTTTTTTGTGAGTCAAATGATAAGTTTTTAAACTTGAACTTATTTAACAAATAAGTGCAATCTGGACTGCTCCATTGTGCTGAGTTTCTGTTTGTGCCTTTAAACAAAATATACTTGATCTAATTACTTGTCAACACTAGCACATGCCACTTGACTGCAACGTGGTAAACTACCTGCTGGTTCCGCACACATAAATTCTTCTTCAATTAGTGAATAAAAAAAAAGCTGATCACATCATCAACAATGTGTTTCAGAGTTACAAGCAGATGAATTTTAAAATTAGCATTTGAATGTTATAATGGGTGTTAACTGAGTTTAATGTGTATAGCTTGTATATTTTATAAATTATTATTATTATATAACACAGTAAATGGGATTTGATCTGTGTCGTAGTTAAGTCTTTGTGTATGGAATGTTTTATAGTAAATTGTTGGAAGTCTAATATTGTGACTTGAATGTGTAGGTTTATAAAATATATACTTAATCAATATTTACTGTTCACTACACGTTTTTAATTATTGTATTATTATGATGACCTTAACCCCACCGATACCTAGCTCTGTTTCTTATTATAGCAGGCCTGACACACTCTGCACTTTAGGTACAACGCTACATGTAAATCAACGTATCCGTCCAAGCGGGATTATTCTACGGTTCGTGTCGCGTCAGAAGATATCAGAGCTATGCGTGGGTATGCGATAGAAAGAGAGACGCCTTGTAGGTGAATATAAATATTAGATACTCCGTGCATTGCGAGCTGAAGTGCACCTGGTTGAAGTCATCATCAGCTAGAAAACGTTCACTGTTGAACAAACGCCTCCCCCATAGAACTCCACAAAGATCGGCTATTAGCTGCTTGTAACCAATGGCTACTCGCGATTTTTACGATGTTATCAGTCCACCTAGTGGGTGTGGGAGACCTACCGATTCTACGTCTTCCGGTGTAATGTGGTAATCACTCGAGAACCTCTTGTTCCCCATCGGTTATCGTTCGTTGAGCAATGTGGCCCGCTCATTGCCGTGAATTTGGTTCTTAGGCCAATATCCTCGTATCGAATTTTATTTATTTAAGAATCTCCGAGAGACCCGCCGAAATAAATGATGAAACTCTCAGAAGAAACCATCAAGTTGATGCATGGCCGTAGCCAGGGGGGACATTGTGGGGCAATGCCCTACCTTGAAATCCCAATGCCCTACTTTAAAATGTGTATGTCTCCAGCTTACTCAATTGAAATTTCTTAATTCTGAATATGCCAATATTTAGCGCAGATTTAGTGCAATTATGAATACTAACTCAAAATTTAGGTGCCAAATAAACTTCGATGCTACATGTGATTATTAGTGTGTTAGCTGGCGTTATGGTCTCCAGCTGACACATGCTGTATATACGAAACGGCTGAAGATGTGATTATATACTATAGCCAGGGATTTAGCGATAAAATACCAAGAGCTAAAATAAATTATTAGAATTAAATTCATTGTTCACAGTTTGAGGTAAAAAATATTGTATCGATAGGTATCTAAACTTTCCGAAGATACCACAGTTTCTGACATTCATTTCATATCATATTATAATAATCCTTCGTTCTGTGTACAAGTAGATGGAATTTTAAGCGCCATCGCATGAAGCAATGAGTCTGTTTAATTATAATATCTGTGATGCAGAGGGAATTCCCCATAACCATAGATTTTAAAAAACATAGAGATTGATTATGATTGTTTATAGCGACCATAGGATGTAGCACGGGAGTGCGAATATACGTTTTCAACTCTGCAATCAAATGTGCCACGAGAGAATGGCTGGTATGGTATTTCTGGCCTTTGAAAAATAAAAGAACGAAATCAGTATCTGAGTGAAGTTCTTCTCATTTTTAATAACATCCGGGTCTTTAGTAAGAATAGGAGTATCGCAAGGATCAAATTTAGGACCCTTTCTGTTTCTAGCGCACATAAATGATCTACCTTGCATGGTTAAAAATTTCTGCGATGTAGTTTTATTCGCAGATGATACCTCCCTGATTTTTAAAGTAGATAGGAAAGATAGTGAACTGATTCATGTAAATAATGTGTTATCTATGATCTCTGAGTGGATCGCGGCTAATAATCTTCTCTTAAATTTAAAAAAGACCAAATGTTTAAAGTTTTCTTTACCAAATGTTACTTATGTTGAACCAAACATTAAGCTTGGCATAGATAAACTCTCTTTTGACAATGCGACAGTCTTCCTGGGAATCAAAATGGATTCAACTTTACAGTGGAATCCATATACATGATCTATCCGGAAGACTTAGTTCTGCTGCATATGCGGTTCGTAAGATAAGACAGCTAACAGACGTAGCTACTGCTAGGCTCGTTTATTTCGCGTATTTCCACAGTATTATGTCATAATAATATGGTGTATTGCTGTGGGGAGCTGCTGCTGAGATAGAGACAATCTTTATCTTACAAAAGCGTGCAATTCGAGCCATATATGAAATGGATCCTAGGGAATCCCCGAGAGATCTTTTAAAGGAAATTGAAATTGTAACTTTACTAAGTCTGTATATATTTGAAGATATTATGTATGTTCGTAAAAAAAATGTAAAACTTAAATCAAACAGAGCCATATATGAAATGGATCCTAGGGAATCCCCGAGAGATCTGTTTAAAGAAATTGAAATTGTAACTTTACTAAGTCTGTATATATTTGAAAATATTATGTATGTTCGTAAAAAAAAGTAAAATTTAAATCAAACAGTGACAATCACGATTAAAAATCGCACTAGGAATAAAGATAAAATAGCGGTGCCAGGTTTCATATTAGCAAAGACAAATAAAAGGTCCTTCTTAGGCAATTGTCTGCGGTTTTATAATAAAGTGCCCAAACATAATACAACGCTCACAGAAAGAAAATTCAAGTTGCATGTGAAGAACATTTTGATAAAGAAATCTTACTCTACACAGTTTGTGATTACTTAAACGACAAAAATGCTTGGACTGGTTCGCCTCTGCCAAGCTAGCGCCTGTCACCTACGTAATGTAAATAAATATTGTAATAATTTTACTATATAGTATGTAACCCATTGTTAAAAAACTTTGAAAAGAATGGCTCCGAGTTTCTTGCCCGTTCTTCTCGCAGTGGCTCTATAATTTTTGTTTGCTGAACGTGGCAGTACAATGTAGTATATTTCGATATTAAAATTTGTAATTGACCTTTAAAGAGCGTCGTAGACGCCTAAATTGAATAAATGATTTTGACTTCGACTTTGACATGGCGAATCGTAGTATTCGGCTATTTAAATATTTTTATTATTATGTTAATTATTGTACTCGTAATAAGTTTGCAGAAACAATATGATCTAAACGGCATTTTTGGTCGTATCTAATTAATAGTTGTCACCCAACCCAACAATTAATATTTACCTCACTCTCACTCAGATGTGGATCTCTACATCCAAATCTGGACGTTCAAACAACTTGTTCGCTTGTTCATTATCATCGAATACTTCTTAGATTCATGCTCATGTTCTGTCACATAAATTATTAATCTACAGATAGCTACTGAATTCATATCACTGGCCTGATGGTGATTGATTTAGGAGCCCGTGCTACGAGGGCAGATCGAATGAAATATTTTTTTACTTCCGCCCTACCTGTAACTAATGCTGCCCTACCTCAAATTTGACTCTAGCTACAGCCCTGAGTTGATGGAAGGTCGGAATTATCGAATATAATAATAAATATAACGTATCGAATTTTATTTATTTAAGAATCTCCGAGAGACCCGCCGAAATAAATGATGAAACTCTCAGAAGAAACCATCAAGTTGATGGAAGGTCGGAATTAGATAGTACGCATCATTTTTTTATGTTAATATGACGGAGCAAGCCACCTGATGTTAAGCGGTATCTATTGCCAATAACAGATGCATTTCGTCACAAGTGACGGAACGTCACTGCACCCGTCACCCTTAAGACATACAGTTATTTAGTCTCAGCATGTGCCTGTAGTTTTAGTGGCTCTCAAAGACTGCTGCCGGAACACACTGTTAGGTGCTTGGCAACAGATTTCTACTTGATGTTGGTAGCTAGCCAGGTGGGCATTCGCAAAATGCCCTTCCACCACGCGCAGAAGCTCAAGCCGGCGGCGGGGATCGAACCAATAGACCTGCAGCACTTCAACCTTCAGCTGATATTTCGAACTACGGCAAGCTCTATAGACGAATTTCAAAGGCACTGCGACGCGACGAATTGCGTGCTTTCAATACAAAACGAATACTCAAAGTTTGAAGAGGTTAGAAGGTCGAATTCGACCGTAAGTCCGACTTCAGGATCCAGAGTTTTTGCAAAAAATTCTTCTATAGGGCAAAGCCAAGTGACAAAGTTGACGAACGACGATGGCAGAATCAGCTCATCAAAACCGAAGATTCTGAGAGCGCTTGAGAGGTTTTATGGACAGCTATACACCTCGACACGAGAACCCGTTGCTGTGCAGCTCAGGACAAGAGAGCTAAACTGACCCAACACTATAGGTAGGGGAAAGTCCTACAGTACCGGACGGCATCCAGTACTGGCCAATTATTTATCAATTTCATTGGTTTTGGATTCGGGCAACGCTAGGACGGATCGTGGGGTTTATCAAACGCGACCTCTCAAGCACATTGATATTCTATGTGCCTCTTACGATACGGTGATCTTTACGTACCGGTTTTCACCACACATCATTGGATCACAGAGACAACATCGATTATTCGCTCCTTAGTCGTCATGATAAAATCGATCTCATGTCAACCTTCTTCCTTCTCGAATAAGGAGTTTATCGCGAAGAGTCCCACCTTTTCCTTGGAGTCGACCAGCCTCTGGCCCCTCTGGTTCCGCTGCCTATATCCAAATGGGCCTACTCTCAACTCATCGACATTCCGTGTGCCCAACATCGTTGAAGTCCACTATAACAACCATAGAGATATAAAATACTATTTTCTCCTTTCTGTGATAACAACGAAATATGTTTCAGAGTAAGTATGTTTCGGAGGAATGTACGGCTCCAGATATCTCCAGACATATACCGAGCGTGTCGAGGTCTGTGCGTATCCCTGTCTGACTTTGAGCCAAAAATGTTTGGGGCTTCTTTTTCAACGTTGTGAACAATGGACTGGAGTTCCTAACGAGAAAATGGGATCTTTTTTCTAAGTCTACGGTCTCCGTCCGTCCGTACGGACTTATCTTTAAAATTGCTTGATGTTTGCACAGAATACAAGACTATTAGGGGAGAGTCCGGCAGTACCGTCACCTTAAGGTTTATGTAGGATAAAATAAAAATCTCTTGGGTTTGACGTTAAATATAGGCTAAAATGCGTTAACAAACTCATGTGTTGTAAATAAAAACAATAAATTATTAATATATTTAGATACTATCAACTTTATTAATAAAATTGGCAGACTGAGAATTTTACATTTAAAAAAATTGGCCTCCAGTACCGGCCAGCAAAAATATGAGCCCATATACCAAGCAATAATCTATACTTATAATAAAACTGTAACAGGTCCAATTCTGTACATGGCATATATTTTGAAAAAAATAAATGTACAGTACTCTGTAGCTGATACTGATGCCGAAACTGTATTTTTTTTAATTTTTGTCTGTCTGTCTGTCTGTCTGTCTGTCTGTCGGTCTGTCTGTATCCCGGCCGCGCATCACTCCAAAACTACTGAATGGATTTCAATGAAACTTAGCATGATTTGAGTTCATACTACAAGGTAGGATAATTTAGCTTTTTATCCCGAAATTCAGTATGGTTCCCTTGGGAGAGGGGATGAAAGTCAAAATATACACTTAGTTGTAATTTATTAACGCGTGGTCTGATTTCATACGTTCTTTTTAGGGTTCCGTACCCAAAAGGTAAAATCGGGACCCTATTACTGAGATTTCGCTGTCCGTCTGTCCATCCGTCCGTCTGTCTGTCACCAGGGTGTATCTCAAAAACAGTGATAGCTTGATAGTTGAAATTTTCACAGATGATGTATTTATGTTGCCGCTATAACAACAAATACAAAAATTGGGCCAAGTGCGAGTCGGACTCACGCACGTTAAAACAAAAAACCGGCCAAATGCGAATGGGACTCACGCACGAAGTGTTCCGTACCATTATCTGAAATTTTATTGTATGGGTGACTCCTTAATTATTTATTCTAATTAAAAATATTCTGTGAATAGTTAAAGCGTCTACCAGTCATCGTTATTAGTATCGAGCAAGAAACGGTAAAAAAAAATCAAGATTGTTGTATGGGGGCCCCCCCTTAAATATTTATTTTATTTTTAGTATTTGTTGTTATAGCGGCTATAGAAATACATAATAATTATGTGAAAATTTCAACTGTCTAACTATCACCGTTTTTGAGATACAGCCTGGTGACAGGCGGATGGACGGACGAACGGACAGCGAAGTCTTAGTAATAGAGTCCCGTTATTACCCTTGGGTACGAAACCCTAAAAAGGTTAAAATATGAAGTCTAATGTTGTATAGCTAATGGTACGGAACCCTTCGTGCGCGAGTCCGACTCGCACTTGGCCGATTTTTTTAATTAGAATAGTGGTGCTTTAAAAATTATCACGTAAAAATTTCAAAGTCATCGGGTTTGCAGTTCAGAAATTACAGACATCACATCCTAAATATTACGTTCCAAATAACTTAAAACCCAAAATGTACAGAAACCTTTGAACGTACGGCTCATCTTAAGCTGGCGGTTGCACTTTATCGTATAGGTATGACTTTGACTTTGACTTTGCTGATACTGATGCAAAAACTGTTTTTTTTTTGGCTGTCTGTCTGTATCCCAGCCGCGCATCACTCCAAAACTACTGAATGGATTTCAATAAAACTTAGCACGATTCGAGTTCATACTACGAAGAAGGACATAGGATACTTTCATCCCGAAATTCAGTACGGTTATCTTGGGAAAGGGGATGAAAGTTAAAATGTATACTTCGTTGTAATTTATTAACGCGTAGTCCGATTTCAATCATTCTTTTTTTGTTACAATAGTGGTAATTTAATTATCCTCAGTTTTGCAGTTAAGAAATTACAGATATCACAAACTAAATATTTCGTTTTAAATAACTTGAACCGCGGAATGTTGAGAAACCCTTGAACGTACGGCTCATCTTAAGCCCACAGGCAGCCCGGAACCCCACGGAAGCCCGACACCCCACGGACAGACCGGCATCCCACGGGCAGCCCGGCACCCTACGGGCAGCACGGCACCCTTATTTAGTTTTGCAAGCTTGCTACGATAAAACTCTAAAATGTTGTACATTCACCACAATCAGTTTTTTTTTAACTACATATCTTTCTTTTGACGGATACATTTCGGAGATTGCGCAATGGTAGTGCACAATGTTGTCTTAGGTTTTCGCGATTGTTACACTTAGTAATTAAACAACTTTAAACGGTTTAAATCGCGTATATTTATCATTATTTTTGTCCCGACGTTTCAAACACTTTGTAGTGATCGTGATCACGGGGTGACTGTCGGGACAAAAATAATCTATACTTATAATAAAACTGTAACAGGTCCAATTCTGTACATGGCAGATATTTTGAAAAAAAAAAAATACAGTACTCTGTAGCTGATACTAATGCCGAAACTGTATTTTTTTTATTTTTGTTTGTCTGTCTGTCTGTATCCCGGCCGCGCATCACTCCAAAACTACTGAATGGATTTCAATGAAACTTAGCACGATTCGAGTTCATACTACGAAGAAGGACATAGGATACTTTTATCCTGAAATTCAGTACGGTTCTCTTGGTAAAGGGGATGAAAGTTAAAATGTACACTTAGTTGTAATTTATTAACGCGTAGTCCGATTTCAATCATTCTTTTTTTGTTATAATAGTGGTAATTTAATTATTTTCCCGTAAATATTTCAAAGTCCTCAGTTTTGCAGTTAAGAAATTACAGATATCACAAACTAAATATTTCATTTTAAATAACTTGAACCGCGAAATGTTGAGAAACCCTTGAACGTACGGCTCATCTTAAGCCCACAGGCAGCCCGGAACCCCACGGAAGCCCGACACCCCACGGACAGACCGGCATCCCACGGGCAACCCGGCACCCCACGGGCAGCACGGCACCCTTATTTAGTTTTGCAAGCTTGCTACGATAAAACTCTAAAATGTGGTACATTCACCACAATCAGTTTTTTTAACTACATATCTTTCTTTTGACGGATACATTTCGGAGACTGCGCAATGGTAGTGCACAATGTTGTCTTAGGTTTTCGCGATTGTTACACTTAGTAATTAAACAATTTTAAATGTTTTAAATCACGTATATTTATCATTATTTTTGTCCCGACGTTTCAAACACTTTGTAGTGATCTTGGTCACGGGGTGACTGTCGGGACAAAAATAACGATAAATATACGTGATTTAATTCGTTTAAAGTTGGAAGTGCACAAGTTTAGTAGATTGTTATACAAGGGTTGAAAGGAATTGATAACTTTCTCCCGCGTTCAGCTCTCTACTTTTCATTTCGAATATAAAGAAAGTAAAAAAGTAGCTTTTCTAAAAATTATTCATTGAAAAAATAACATACGTACTAAAAATTTATTGAGAGGCTAGATTTATTTCTGAAATTTTACGTTAAATTTTGTTTGGAATATTTACGGGCGGCTATAGCCCGAATAGGAATCTCTCTGCTTTTCACTACTAATATAAGCAATAACGATATAAAAATAGTATGTTTTTTTATATTATTTATTTTGATTTTAATAACATGAGCAGTACCTATTTAAAATTAATGCGGATATAGTCCAAGTATAGGAATCGATGACTAACATCCGTGTTAAACACTCTACTTTTCATTTAAAATATGAGGAGGGTATAAAAATAGTAGTTTTTCTAAATATTTACTAAAAATAATAAACATGAGTAGAAGATACTAAGATACACTAGGAGTTAGAACAATGAAATTTAGGGAAATTTTTAGTTAGTTTTTTTAACCTACACTTTTTACCTTATATTTAGTTACTACCCTGCCAAACATAGTTGTTATTAATTGTTTTATAACAACAGAGCATTTTGCAACGAAAAATCATAGACATATAACTTTGTTTACACCAATGGTTACCATGTTTACAAGTCATTCCGGCCCAAGAGAAGGAAGCATTTACTGTGAGTTTTTCCCGGCCTTAGGTGGGAAGGAGCGTCTCCTACCCGCTACTCAGATCAAACAAACACTACTTTCCGAGAGATAAAAAAAATATTTTCGACCTACCGTCAAACAAACCGCCGTTTATAATCGAAATTCTAAAGAAACGCATAAGGTACTTTGCTTCAACATTTATTATGCGAACCGGGAAAGAATTCTCTGAGTTACTTAACTACTGTCTTCTGGCAAATACAACCCGGGAGTTTTGAAATCCAAATTAAAAAGCTCCATTCTGAGCTATGGTTTACTATAAGAGTGCTTCACCGCAGACCACAGTGTTGCTTAATATGAGATAAACAGTGCACAAATGTGAATAATTAGTCTGCTGGTACGGCAATCGCGAACGAAGTCGCGGATACAGCTAGTCACAAATATATTAGTTAGGCAGCTCTGATATGTTTGCACAAGCCTCATGGACCCAAGTCTTGCAGTATCCACATTAAATCCAATCCACTTCATGAGATTCAAGACGCAAAAGACAAATTGTCTCATCCTCTTTTTTTACAGCATCTTTTTGTATGGAGAACTGAGTAGATTTCACTTTTATATTATTTTTTATTTGTCAATTTTATGATTTCACAGTTTTACGACGTCGTCGTGCAGTATTTCATCTTTTCTATGCATCAGAAACCGGTTATTATTATTCTGCGCAACTGTGGCTTTAAAGTTGTCAACTGATTTGTCGATTTTATTGGTAGTTTGAGGCGCGGATTGTTGGCGAGCTGTTCTGCAACTTTTACACGGGCTTATGCATATTAGCGAGATCCCAAGCGCCCTTCTTTTTCTTCATCTCGCCGTCATTTTCATTGCCTGGCATCAGTGAGTACCTAAAAGAAGATAAAATTACTCAAAAATAAACTTTAACAGTGGCCGGTACTGAAGGACATTTTTATGGCCGGTACTGTAGGGAATGAAAAAAATATAAGGTTTGATGCTACAAAATAATTAACCCATAAATGTTGAATTAAAACATATTTTATAATAGCTAAATAAATGAACAATACATACCAGGTTTAACTTCTATCGAACTCTTTCTATGAACTTCTGAAATCACCCACTGAACTTTACTGGTGTACCTTGCGTTCACCACGCGCAATACAAATTTGCACACTGAAAGTAAACGTGTCGACTGTCGCGACAGGTTGCTGCCGCGCGGGGCTTATACTCGTATCAGTGCTGCCAACTTAGCGCGTTCAGCGCCAGATCTAGCGCTTTTTTTGGCCAAAAGCGCGTTTTAGCGCCTAGCGCTAAATCTAGCGCTTTTTTGAAATCATATGGCATGCCTACAATAGTTATTTGTTATACAAGAGTGCAAAGTTGCTTTTTAACCGCGTGTTCAATTTTGATGACCGAGCAAGCGAAGGATTCTAAAATTGAATCACGAGCGCAGCGAGTGATTCAAAATTAGAATCCTGAGCGTTAGCGAGGGAATCAAAAGAGCACGAGGTGAAAAATCTTTGCACTCGAGTGCAACACGTAACTTTTCATTCCACCTCAGCGAGGAAATGACTAAATGCTGATTGTTGAGGGAGAAAGCTCATTTGCGCATTATTAACAGTTTCACTCAATTTTGTTGGCGTCAAACAAACTTCCTCGTCGCTAGAATCACTCATTTTAGTTTTTTCACTTGTTTTCAAGTTTCTTGTTTTTAATTATAAGGTTTAACAATGACGTGAAAAAATGCCGCGTAAAGAACCGCGTACAAAGTAAATTGAAAAAAGAACACCAAGAAGGTTCCGAGTCTGAGTTTTTAACAAATTAAAAAAAAGTTGTATGATATATTCGGCACCACAGAGGTAGCAGTAAATAGGTTTAATGTTTTTTTTAATTCACAAACTTAGTGCACACGATGTTCTAAATTCAAATTACTTTATCCTCTAGAGAATAAAAACGGCTTTTCCACTCAGATATTGAAGATTAAAAATACTCTTTCCGAGGTGGTGGGATGAAAAAGTGTTTTCATTACTAGCATTAACACAATGCCTATGTTACTGACATCGTTAAATGTTCAGTAGGTACCAAGCCTGGTATGGATTAGGTCTGGACACAATAAACGCCATCTTGCATGATCGATACTGACTTATTTAAATAAAAAAATAACTCTTCAATTTATAATCTTCCGAGCGATGTCTTGAAGAGGATACCGTGGTGAGATAGATATATAATATTATATTTTAATTTAATTATTCCTAAATGTATATTATATATTTATTGTACATTAAAAGAAAAAATTAACAGTACATATACGAATACAAAAATAAATAAATAATTTAACTATATCTACTTATGACCTAAAAATATTACACTTAAAAATTCTGAGCTCTGTTTTCTACCAGGAGGCGACAATAAGTAGAAAACAGAGCTCAGGTCACTGTCCACGGGTAGAGTACCTAAGAGCCTGGCAGCATTACCCCGTTGTATGGCAAGACTAATTCTCTGGTCGAGGTAAGCGCCCGCCCTTTGGTCGTTTGTCTTTTCTATCAGCCGCTTTGATAAATCTTTATATAAAGTCCATGCACTTGGACCCCACGGACCTAATGTTTCTACTCCAAAAGGCAGAAATATATAACTATCGCCGAGACTCTCGTATTTTCGCCCTTTGGAGCCTTCTGCTTCACTTCCATTATTCCTTATTTTATTAATAAGAAATATCAATTTAATTTTAACCTGATAAGCAATTAAGTACCTACATACGAAATATCATTAGACGAGGCACTTAGGCACTTACTTTTATTTTGCTTTTTGATTGACATCTAATTGTTCTTTCATGAATAAAAGTAGGTATCTAATATTCGTTTTTTGTGCTTATTCTGTAATATTTTAATAAAATTAACGTCGTTTATCTTATTTACCATATCAAATGACTAAAATACGCTAAAATTGATAAATCCTTTCGTTACTGATTGGCGTCACTTAGGGCGTTTTTATTTTGTAGGTGCCATTTAGCGCGATCTAGCGCGTTTTCGACGTGCTGAAAGCGCGTTTTTGTCAAATAGAGTTGGCAGCACTGTCTCGTATAAACGTATTACTTTAAGGGTATATTTTAGACGAACGCCCCCATACAAAACGCAGCTCTAGTCTCATTTTATTAATAGCGAATAAAACTCAATGATTTTTTACCCACGTAATCACTACCCTAATATCTAGGTTTGTGGTGCGTCAGATTTTCATTAAATTATACAGTTTTGAAATTACACTAGCTCAAAAACTCGTAATTTTAGATAAAAGAAAGACTCAACTTTAAGCATCTCTTTCAAGAAAAATAAGCATGTGTTTTAATATTTCTATTGCACCACAAACATGGGGCATATAATGAACTTTCTATAATGGGAAGTTATTTATACATGTGTCCTATACGTTTTAAATAAATCTGGAGCTACGAATAACTGGCTCAAACTCCTAAAAACGAGTGCTATATACTAAACGCTATGTAATAAAAATTTTAATTTTTAGTCCAAAAGAAAAAGTATTTAAGCCAGAAACGATAGGTCTAATAATACACTATATTTACATGCGAGTTTTTTTTAATAACAAGTTGAGTTTATATAAAAGTTCACGCTTTGGCTGGCGGGTATATGTCCTTAATGGCAATAACTATATCGTATCCCTCTGTTATATATTTTTGGAAACTGCATCTGGCCGGTACTGGATGCCGGCCGGTACTGTAGGACTTTCCCCTACCTAATAGGTCTGGTGGATTTCCGAAAAGTAAAGTATGACGATGATAACTATATAAAAAAACCGTATGTTTTATCAACGTTGCGTCATAATGTTTATAGTTTATGGGTACCTATGATAAAGAATTTAAAGTGAGACAACACACTATAAAAAACTGGCCAAGTGTGAGTACTCGTAAACGGAATGAGTTACAAACCTGAAATCCAGATATTTTATTTTTAGACCCATTATTAAAAATTTAACAAGAAAACCCGATTACAAAATATGCATATTATTAGGGATAACTCCAATACTTTTCTTTAAACTTTCGTGAACTAAACTCATGTTTCAAAATTACTGACGGGTCTATCCACGCACGAATTAACATCAACTTAATATTTTGACTAAACTCGACGTTTCGATGAAGTTGCCCGTGATGATGTTGACCGTGGTCACGAGTAGACTCAGTGACTCACTCTACTCGTGACCACGGTCAATGCAACTTGATCGAAACGTCGAGGTTAGTCAAAATATCATTTTGATGTTAATTCGAGCGTGGATAGACAGACCCACCAGTAATTTAGAAACATAACTCCAATACTCCGCGTCAGATCTCACTTCAAATTTAAATGGGACCACATGAAAAGCACTAGCTTTCGAATGTCAAAAATCATCAAAATCGGTATACCCTGTAAGTAAAAGAATTATGAGGTAACACATACTAAAAAGAAACAGTCGAATAGAGAACCTTCTCTTTTTCTTGAAGGCGGTTTAAAAAGGAATATTGGGATTTATTTATCAAAGTAAGCCCATGAAAATGTTGCCGTATAAAGTACTTTTTGTGTGTTATGTGTATCATACATTCATCGTCAAATATTAAAAAATAATGGGTGCCTCAAGTTTATATCTTTTAGAACATTTTTGTAACGGGACGGGGTCTATCTCTAAAACTTGTTAGGAATCTTGAATTTTGGTCCATGTATTACGTACCTACGTACCCTATCGTTTCGCAGTACGCCAGTTTTTTTTATAAATTGTGTGTTAGAGCGGAAACTTCGGCGTGATTGTGTAGAAATTTGAACAGCGCGATGTGCGTGGCGAAGAAACTAGTATTGAATATGTAAGAGCTTTTTTATGTTATTAGGTTACGGAATAAACACGAAGCCCACCTGGTGTTAAGTGATATAATATAATGAGTCACAAGTGACGAACTGCACTGTGCCCTGAGATATAAATATGCTAAGTCTCATGTGCCTGTAATGTTTCATGAATTACTGGCTCTCAAGGACTGTGGCCGGAACACACTGTTAGGTGCTTGGCGACAGATTTTTTTACTTAAGGGTGCTAGCTAGTCTAGCGAGCATTTACAAAATTCTCTTCCTCCATGTGGTCAAGCCGGTTGTGGGGATCGAACCGTGGACCTGCAGCAAGGCGGTTATTACCGCTCGGCTATCACTGCTTCAAAAGTGTTGTGTTGCTAATTCTAACATAGCTGGTCAGGTATAGAATAGGCTATGAATATCATATGTATAAAGCCCTCGTAGAAGAAGGTCTTTCAAACGATCACCTAGGGCAACGTCCGCTGCGGTAATTACTTAGATGAGTGACCGCTAGTGGCAATTTCTAATGAGCGCTTCCGTGTTTCGGAGGGCATGTTCCAGTTGTTGTCAAGTAAAATAAATACAAGGGGGCTCCCATACAACAAACTTGATTTTTTACCGTTTTTTGCTCGATACTAAAAGCGGTGACAGGTAGACGCTTTAACTATTCACAGAATATTTAGTTTTGTGTTCTCTTTACATATAATTACTTAAAATAAAATAAATAATTAAGGGGGCTCCCGTACAATAAAAGAGGTATGATGAGTAGGGCAATATGTGAATTCTCGCCTGGCTAGCTAACACTCGCAAGTAGAAAATGTGTAATGTAGCCAAGCTCATCTAACTCTGTGTTCCAGCAGCAGATGTTTTTGAGCGCCATCCAGTAATGTTAGTTTAGCCTGAACAGTATCTTCGTCCGCATCATTACTAGGTACCAGGTGAGATAGTGGTCAAAGGCTAGCCTATCTATATCTATCTATACTAATATTATAAAGCGGTTGGCTCCTGCGTAAGCGCACGTCTCCGTCTCTTGGGGCTGGTGACTCATCGCGTGCCACACATAGGTATATAATTTTGCTTCTGGAATACAAGGAGAGCCGGTGAGCGATCTTATATTTTTAACTCAGGGAATCTTAGCTCACGTGTCTACATCGCATCTGTTTATAGTTGTTACAATGGAATAAGCTATGTTGTTAGAGAATATTGCCGTTCTTTTGCATCTAAAGACCTATCCAGAACCCAGACTGTAAACCAAGAGTGCCAAAGTCAGAGACCTATGTAGGCGGTAATGGCTATTACGATATTGCATGTGACCCACGTGTACGTAATCTGTACCGCAGCCGAGTAGTTTAATAGCGCTACTACATCTTTCATTTTCGATGTAAAACCTAGAGAACTGCTCAATATACTGAGTTCAGTCAGGCATGCACCTTCTGTGCAGAGCTGCTTCTGCATGATATCGCTCATAGATAGGTAAATACTGTGACCACAATTTCATCTGAATTATTTTGAGTCCATACAGACATCAACATATTCTAGTGATGTTTTGTTTCAAACTGGTTTCATTTTACTTGATAACTTTATGTTGTTTGGACATTATTTGTTTAAGGAAGTAGGTTTTAATTAATAATGAATATGTGTTCCGCGACAGAGGTAGATACATTCAACGGAAATGTATGTTGCTGGCAAGTATGAAAAAAAAAGTTCGCATCTTTTTCTCGAAGGACGAAATGAAAAGTAGAGACAGACTTGGCAAAAAAAACCTGTTTTATTGAACGGTGGACGATGGTCCTTAAAAAACGTAACCAGTCGTCAAATATTTGATAGATATTTTATATATAGGTACACCTCGATAAGTGTGGTTGATATATATATTAAATAGTTATCTCGATACGTTATAGGTATTCAGTATTACTATACAGCTACGTATACTTAGGAACATAAATGTGCTTAGGAAGACATACTACCAAATTTAGTAATAAAACACCAACATTGAAATAAAAATACATATATTCATTACATCAATATTAAATTACAGCCAACATAATGTAGGTTACATTAATAAAAATATACCTATATAATTTCCATTGAAACAAAATAAATAATAAAAACAAGGTATTTCCCTTATTGTAAAATCTAACTTCTAAAAACCATTGACTATAAGAGGGTTGCGAATGTGAAACGAAAGGTAACATAATAAGTATTTCAAACAAACTATCTACAAGCAAGGGAGCGCTCACTTATAGTAATATAGTTATTTTATTGGAATTTTACTCATAATTCTATAACCATTCAATAATAATGAGTACTATGTTTGTGGAATCAGTGCTTGCAGAATTGACCAAAACTTTAGGCGGGCTAAGCTAGGCACTGTTCGCTTTACGACAACACAATTTACAAACGATCGATTGATATCTACAATCTACATCGTTAGCCATCAATGTCCAAAGAAACTTATTTTAAAACAGAAAATTCCTTGCTGTTATGGCAAAAATAAAGATTGCCCATAATTTTATCGACTTTAATAAAATGTTTCCGTAAAGTAAAACTAGATGGCGTTTTACAAGTTTAGTTAGCTCGATACTCTTCATGTGAAGGACGATTAAAAATCCAACTCATGCGTAAAGTCTCAGATCATACGTCTAAGTAAATTTAAATATATTTGTATCAATAGATAAACTAATCTTACAAAAAATATACCACCTACGTCTTTATAAAATCCTTAATGTTTTGCTTGCAAGACAGATTTTTCTTTTTACCTTCACAGGCCCTACAAAATAATAGCAGTTCGCTTGCGTAGGTTCCTACGTTAATCTTCTCCCTAGACATTATCTGTGCCCCTGCTTGATACTTACACAATTTTTCCACTTGTAAACACCTTTCTCTACGTGTCTATTGTGCATAAACTGATTCCACAAAAAAAACCGTAACCTAATACAATAAGATACGCATTACACCCATTTCAGAATAATAGAATTTCTGCAGCTAATTTTTTGGCATCAAGCAATGTAATAGAAAGAAGGAAACATAGCTTTGGAATAGACATTCAGTGATGATTTGATGGTAGGCAGTGGTTTTAATGTTTGCATTACAGCACAAATACTATGTTATAATGCATTCGTAAACATGAGTTCATGGACTCTTGGTTTATCTCGTTCGGAAATAGGTAACTGAATCGCGTATAATTTAATAAACTAAGTTTTGTAATACGTTTATCATTTAAGAACGGCCTTGACTCGTTTTTTACTTAGGCCATTTTTGAAGTTAAACTCCTAATATTACATTGACTTACTTTTGCAACCGTCACGAAAAAGGGGAATAGGTTATTTAAGTTGTATATTGAAATTCGTACATAGTACACACATCTTCAACTATTTCTGATTCGACACTCGAGGGGAGTAACACAAGTTTAGTGTTACTTTCATTATGTCAATTGTACATAACCTACACGTTTCTGTGATTATAATATGATACGGAGGTTTTCACCACGAATTATTTCTACACAAATTTCCGGTATATATTTTCTAATTTTAGTCTTAATTTTTTACGATCTGTATAATTTCGCATGGTCCATCGTTATTTTGGCTTTTACTTCTACCCACCATCTATATTCATCACTGAAAAGAATAACAATATTTATAGTACATCTTAAAACGAAATAAGAGTATTTACAACACAAGAATAACATTTGAACCAAATGATAGCCAACGTATTAGAGATATATTGTAGGAAATAGTAAAGATTGAGAGAAGGTATGGTACAAATTGCAAATGTATAAATGCCCTTTCCAACGTTTAATATAATGTATTTTCACACTACTAAGGTAGGTGGATATCTAATGATAAAGAGGTTTTTATCACCTACAATATATCTATTTTTGTATTTTTTATAACATTTATTTTTATTTCTATGCACTAATGTTATTTTAAAATATGTTACAATGTTCCCACATGTTTTTTATGTATTTTTTTGTTTACGATGACATGCGCTACTGTAACAATGAGTCAATAGAAATTAATTTTGAATTTTAGTCGACAAACTTGCGCATTTGCCGAAAAACAAAATAATACTCCGGCAAAAATAATCAGTCTTCCTGAAAATTATATGATTTTTTAACAATGCCCAAATGTAACGATCAATTCCTTTTACATCGGTTAACAGTAAATAAATAGGGGTTGAGAGCCAACACCTGTCTTTCTATGAGTTGGTTTAAACGTTTGCATTTTTGTGCATGGAATAAAATATTCGTAAAGGTAGGTTTGATAGTTTGTCTACTGGATTTAGTACAATACGCAGATACAACATTTTGAGGCTATCTTACCTTCACGATTACAGCTAAACAAATAGGTACCCACTTTGTACCTAAATACTAGAGTACCTAAAAGAATCATGTGATGTTAATGTCCTTAATTAAAACATCTAGATTCTAAGAATCACTGCAGCGAAAACTTAAAATATTGGTTCATTTGATACATTAGAGTACTAAACACTTTGTGCAAAATGCGTTGATTGTGATGATATTTACGATACGACACAGAGAGATCTATATTATCCAGTTAATGCGTCACTGAGAGCTCTTAAACAAAATAGAAGAATAATTTAATAGACTCTATTCTATAACAAATAACAGTATTTTAGTTACGATTATAAATGCTTTTCATATCCACGTAACCAAATAGAAACTTAATATTATAGTCACACAAAAGATATCCGGAAAAAACACCGCTCACATAAAATAGCATCTACTCAAGATAGTAACTAGGACAGCCGCTTATCCTACTCAGAAGCGGAAGGGGACATATATCTGTAGTAATTACCTACGCGTCCATCTCGACGACAGTTTTCCTTCCTTATTCTACTTACACGATAAAAGGCATCCTTTCATAAAATATTCGTCCAAAACGAATATTAACTTGCAAATCACTGTAACTCTCCTTAGAGAAATAAAAGTCTACTACACACTTCACAAGCAAATAAAAATTATGCGGCGTCTAAATATTATATATTCTTCACTTAAAATGGCCACTGTCACACTACTACTCGCACCATGGGAACTTTTGTACTAATTTGGATAGGGGATGACACTACTAATGTTCGAATAGCGTTCCATACGAAATATAGTTGCGCATGGAGTACTTAACACCGATCATGGAGTACCAGAGAAGATTAACTTTGGTGTTTCACACTTGCATTAGTCGCGTTGACTCCATGACTCGGTTGGACACAGTTTGTTTTCCAATAAGATAGCGTGTCGCGTTCATTTGTTGGGCACGTGTAACTTTTTAGACCTGAAGTCGTAGACTTTACGACAGAACAGCACGAGCTCCGGCGACACGGATGGCGGTAACTTGGAGTCGTTTGGCGCGAACATCGGGTTTATCTCGCTGGCTGGCAAAGGCGGAACGATCGTTGGTGTGATTTTGATGCCCTCTTCAGCAGCTTTTAGCCGTTTTCTATATCTGTAAGCCAGAAAAAAATAATTATTTAATGATCATAGTTTCGTAGATGATGTTCCAGGAGCTCTGAGCTTCTCTACGTCGATGATACCTACTTGTTTCGCCGGAGCTCGATTTATAGGAGATTATATTGTAATGATTATCAATGGAGTATTAATTAAGGAAAAGATTTAGCGTAATGAGGAATGGATAGTGTTAGAAGTTAAAAGATGTTGAAGATGTTAACTTGAGAGTGAATGCTGTAAATCATTGTCAATGGAATACCTACACCGCACTTTTGTGACTAGCTGGAACGTGTCTGAAACACGACAGGCAGTGCAATGATGAGAGTTATATTGATAGTCAAAGTTGGGTATGGCAGAAGACTAATCAAGCCGATCAATATCAATAAAGTAAAGAGATGAGAGCTTTTAGAAGTAACTACGCCGGGTGTGACTTTGGAAGAACGTAAATAACAGCATAATTTTATTTCTTAGGTGCGTTGCTACTCATTCAATATATGTAAAGTGAATGATGATACAGTAAAGTAAGTCGAGAAAAGTATACTGGTTTGGGCATGCGGAAATTTGACGAATGTAGATTGACAAACAAAGTAGTATAGTACAAGGTTGGGGTGAATGGTACAGTCGAAAGGGGAAGACCTCGTCGAACGTATTCCTATCTGATGGTCCGACAATAAGAAATACTACCTACTACTACTACTATAAATAATTACCTACATCTCACGATTTAATGCATAATGGGTAGGTAAGCAACTTGCAGTGAAGGAACTAGGGGTGTGATTTTTACATCACTGAAGGTGCAGCAGTGTTGGTCAAACAAACCCTTTAGGATAAAGGCGAAACTACGGGCAGGTTTGACAAACATGTTTAATGTCTTGTTTGATGAAAACGTCAAGTTTGACATATTTGTTTTTCAAACATGTTTGATAATTTACAGGGCACTTGAAAGATCAATAGAGGCAGCATGTCATAGAGTACTCACCGACAGTACTCGTTGAAAGTGAGTACGTAGCATTTGTCCTCTATGCATGCGACGGAGTTGGCGTCCCGATGGCGTGACGCAAACACTTCGTCCGGCGCGTCCTCCGGCAGCCGTCCGCTGTGTGTGTGCTCCGGTCGGTAGTACCATACGAGGGACACCATCATCTCACCTGGAACAGAAACCATACTCTGTTAAGCACTGGCAAATGCTAAAAAGCTTTATTTGAACAGATTTTCAGCAAAATATATTTAGTTTAAAGCAGCATACAGCAGACCTCGACAAACTACTGATTGACTGTTTATTGGGTAGGTAAGCAACTTCCAGTGAAGCTTACTAGGAGTGTCATTTTGATGTTAAATTGTTGATGGATGAACCTCAAAACCAAGAGAAATGCCAGACGCGCCTATCTTTACATAGTTTTAATCCGGCTCAAAGGATCATTTTGTACAAGCATCCGATCTAAAGAATCTTACCAAGCTGATGCAGCACAAAATTATAATGTTAATCTTGATCATATTTTCTAAGGCCAAGTCGATTTCGAAACAAGTTTATTTTTGATAGAATAAAATTTATCAAGTCCAAGTTGACTAAAATTACGCTTTTTGCTTAAGATTTTTATTTATGAATGTGTATAAAAATTCACCTTAGAATATCAAAACGCTCGATTTAACATACTTTTATTAGCTTTCTTTATTTTTAACTTTTCAGATAAGCCTGAAGTTGAAGCAACGTTTTGCTGTCACTTATAGAGTTATTTTAATTCTGCATTTATGCTATTATAAGATTATAAGGGCCTGTTTCAGAATGTTAGAGTGCCGGTTATTCTACCCAGAACGTATTTATTAAATCAACACTATCTTTGCATTTCACAGTCATCGATTTAACCTATCCATCGGTTAAAGCTTGAAACGCGCAGCATGTTAACTGTCATTTTTATCATAAAGTTATTTTATGTGTTGGTTACCAACCCGAAACTTTATTAAGACATTCTGAAACGGACCCTAATAGATACAAAATTATAATGCAACTCCAATTTACGCAGTTGAACCTATGCACATGCTTCGATTTTGACTAAAAGAGCATGAAAATTTATTTACTTCTCGATTAAGGGTTATACCATAATCTGGTTAAATAATAATATTTACATCTGATCTAAAATATCCTCGCTTGCCCATAGATTTCAATTCAAAACCGCATCATTGCAGGAGTAATCGCGTAAAACACATACAAAAAATCGTAGTCGTTTTTTCTATGGGATTGAGATGGAACACGCATATACCACCGCATGGTGGAAGCAGCCAGTAAATTACAGCCACATGAAGCTTAACATCAACTATATGTCTCAGAGTGATGTGCTGAAATGCATCTATTATAGGTTACCGCTTAATTTCAGGTGGGCCGTCAATGATATAAAAAATATGGGAGATGCAATTCTAAACCGGCCCCCCACGGAGTCACTATTTATGGAAGCAATAAATAGTAATTATTTCGGATGCGAAAAGATAATTTCCAGCGGGACTTGAACCCCTCCAGAATACCGTCCTGGTGCATTAGCAATTATGCTATGGAAGCGGGTGCTGGACAGTGAAATTTCTCCATCCGTTTAGATGCACATCTTTTTAGACTTTGGCGACATCTACCCAAATAGCAGAAGACTTTACTTTAGGCTAGTAGGTTGATATACATTACTTAACACCAAATCAATGAAACCATTTTTTATTTTGATTAGTATTATTTTATAAGAGCATTGACTCATGCTAAGCGAAAACATAGAAATTATTTCGGATGGAAAAGATAACTTCCAGCGGGACTTGAAGCAATATACGATCAGAATGAGAGTGTATAAGTGGTGGTGGTGACTGACCGTCCTCCGGGTTCTCCCACATGCTGGCGACCCTCGCGACGAAGGGCTGCGCGCGCGCCACCGAGGCGCGCAGCAGCACGCAGTCCCCGCGCGCCACGCGGTCCCCGCTCGCGTGCGACATGCGCGGCCAGCACCGCGCCACGTGGTCCAGCCGAGAGTCGTTCTGTAGGGACATACAACCTTCTTACTATACAATCGACTTGGGGGCTGTTTGCCGCTGCTAGAATACAACTCCACCGGCTTTTGGCCTTAGCAACTACCCTCTATAACCCTGGAGTGAACATACACAACAAACAGGTAAACTAACATTCCAAATATGTAGGTATATAATTATATGGTCTTTTATGGATATGACTATAGAAGGATCAAATAGGAGCAGTTGCTATGAGGAATGGAAAACATGTTGAAAGGTGTGTATTGTTGGAACATCCACTGTTTGACACAGCCCCCTCCATTAAGGGGGGTAAGTAACTCTCCCCAGGTTTGGCAGGAGTCATAATATATAGGGACCACTGAGTAAGATAGCAATTTCTCAGAAGGCGCTGCTGCCCATTTTCCGGTAGTTTGCCCTTAGTCGCCCCTTATGAAACCCATAGCAGGAAAGTGGGGTGACATTCTAGCCCAGCACCCAACGGGCAATTTAATAAAAATAAAAAAGTATAAGGAAATAAAATATAGATCAGATCCTTTCATAGAATCGTTGAAGTGGCGTCCGATCACCTGATAGTTGACTGATTTTTTAACAATATTTTCTCAGTATAGACGGCCTATGAATTTTCAGTATGATGGACTAATGTCTCACCCACTTTTACTAGGGACCTTAAATAATTTGACGAAATGTTGGTGCTTAGTCACTTCTATCTAATCCTTTTGGGAACATACAGGCGAAGTTATGTAAATATAAGGAACATATAGGCGAATATATATATATAATCTAAACAAACTTACATTGACATAAACTTTGGACAAGTAATGGTCCCCATCCCAGTGCCAGCCATTGCTCCACCGCGGCAACACGCGCGGGTCCAGGGAGGGTATAGCAGGCGGCGCGGGCGGACGGCGCGCACGTTTGGAACCCCGCCGTTTGGCGCGACGAGCCCCGCCCATCGGCAAAGGCGACGAACACGCCTCCTCCACCACCAGCGTCGCTTCATCTGTCTTGATCACCGGCCGCTTCGATACTAACAATTTTATAACCTTCTCCACATTCTTCGCCTTCATCTCGCTCACCAACTTACACCGCTTCGCTTTCGAATCTCCCTTCACGAGTTCTACTTTTGTTCTCCCCTGTTCGACATTTTGAGATTCTTTTGACTTTTCCACCTTAGCTACTTCATCTTTGGAATTTCTTTTGATTGTTCTCTGTAATAACGCACTTTTGATCGGGAGGTTATCGTCGCTGCTTTCCTCGGTAGATTTGTCTTTTGTACATTCTTTCTGTTCTTGCTCTTTTCTTGCATCTTTTTTGAGAGTCAAAGATTCTTTTTCTAATTTGCCTTTCGGTTGAGTGTCTTCTTTGGGAACGCTTTTCTTCAATGATTTGCGGTCCTCTTTGAGGTCAGGCTTAGCGGTGGGTGTTTTTAATACTGATTTGACGTTGTGTGTCACCTTAGAATCTACTTTGTCCAGTTTACATGCGTTTCTATAGGCTAGTTTTTTACCAATCAATTGACTGACGGCCGCGATCGTGTCCGGTCGAACTCCGCTGACGGTGGTACTCGTATTTTCAACGATATTGTTGTTGATGTTTAACATCTTTTTAGCGCTAGTTTGGGCAATGTTTTCGATAGGCGAAAGGAACAACTCGGCAGGATTCGGCTCTTTCTCCGGTGGCCTATCGATGCTATTCTTCCTAATGAGGTTATCGAGTAAAAGGGCGCTTTTAATTTTGGGTTTTTGGGCTGCGGCATCTTCTTTGTCTTTGATCGCCGGCACCCCACTGAGAATCGGGACTCCGTTGCCGAGTCGAGCATTATCGTCACTCGGCGTTTCTAGAAGAATTTTCTTTGCTCTAGGCCCTGCGGCACCATTTTCCAGTTTCCTCTTCGAAGCTTTCTTCTCGACAGACGGTGATTTCGGAGTTTTCTTCGGCTGCACAGTCTTTTTCTTAGGCTCCTTGGTCACAGTTTCCACTCGCGGCAATTCCGTCTGATCTCCCGAAACTTTTCTCCGCTTAATAAGTTTAACGTGTTCCCCGATACCATTCGTCTTGCAGCCCTCCTCGAGCTGAGTGTCTTTCATATCGATCTCGAGTTTGGTCCTCGAGTACCTTCGCTTGGTGGGTTTGTTTGCTTCGCTGACGTTCGTCAGGATAGATACGTCAGTCGCAGTTCGCGTCGAGTTATGCTCCCTCAGGGCTTGCGCTTCCGGCTTTCTCGCGGTTGCAAACGTGGGGCCCTCGTTCTCCTTTTTGATATCGACTAGCGGAGTGGAGCGTTCATCCGAGGAGGAGAGGTCGATGGGAAGGCTGAGCGGTGGTGAGATAGCGAGGACATCATCGTCGGCGTCGCTGTGGTGCGCAGGAGGCGGTGCGGGTGGTGTTACAGTGAGTAATAAGGCAGTGTCGTCGCCTGCGAGCGACCGCCGCGCCATCGCCTTGCCGAGGCGAGCGCGCCGCGGGGCGGACGAGGGCGGCTGCGGCGCGCACGCCCCGTCCGAGCCCCGCGCCGGCGACGGAGGCCCGATAGGCTCGCCCGACCGGACTTCGCTCGCGATGCGCAAGTTGTCGCGCACGTCGAACATTTCCCTCTTTGGAGACGCTCCTCCTATGGCTGGAAGGGGACACGGACGTGGAGCGTCTGCCGCGGCCGGTGGTTCTAGTTCCAACGGAGGATCCTGTAAAAATGCAAAAATGATATTTACAAATTTTAGCACCACAAAATGTTCCTCTCGAGCCGGATTCTAACCCGCTTCCCCTGGCACCGGGTGCTTTAACTCGGCTATCGAGACTGGCTGTACAGACCTGAATTTTGTTCTCTAATTTTATTGTTTTAACCGCCATAGGAGACGATGTGACATCGACCAGACTATTGTCATCATATGAGAACCGAAAGAAGTGTTTTTTCAAACATTTAACTCAAGTATTGAAACCATTCTATATTTTTATGTATAAACATGATTTCAAGCACTATTGCATGTTATTATCGAATCGAACTTCGAGCATCATATTCGCAGGCCGAGCTGTAAAGGCACTCGTGAATCCCGCTCGAGGCGAAAATTTTTTGAATGTTATATGCATCAATGAAAACAGTGAAAACAATTTCCTATATAAAAAAAAGATTTCCAACACTGAAAAGTATTAATTTGTGAAAGTCGACCCATGAAAACGTGAACTCAGATTATTTTGAATTCGCATGGTAAAGTGGTAACTTCTTTCACAAGCAATTTTCTGTATTGGAAATCAGTTGCGATTTTATTTTATCATTTGATCTCCGATTTGGGCATAACATCGGAGGATATGTGTAAACATTTTGGGTACAGGCTTGCAGTACGAGCGGATGTAAGCAAACTTACTTGTACTTTGCCTGGTTCAAAATGAAATTCATCTCCGTTAAAATATATGCCAGCAGTCTTGTGTAAATATAAGAGGAGGTATGTAGCGTGTACCTTCCCGCTGCCGTGTGTGTCGGTGGCAGCATCAGGCGCGCACGCCCGCACCTTCGGTCGGAAGGCGCCCCCGGGCGTCGCTAGTGCCGATGGTACGTCCGGGCCGCCACCGGTTGGGGCTTTACCAGTAGCGGGCCCAATAAGGACGTTTTTTGGACACGCGTTAAGTGGGCATGGGCATCCGCGGTATTCTGAAACAATGTTTTAGTTGTATTTAGGGTTTTACGGACACAAACGTCACAGTTCAGGAATGCTGATGCTTTATTCCTTTTATTTGTGCGTAATTTATTATAAGTTATAAGTACGTCCTTAGATAAGTAATATAGTTTTTGTTATGTAAGCAAGCTTAAATTATTTTTTTCATGAATTAATCAGATTACCAGACTCTTTTATTGTCTCATCAACATCGTCACTGTTAAGTGTTATGAATTGACTATCGTTATGCAGATTTTACCCGAATTAAACGACATTTCTTTTTTATGCCTGATAGGTTAGGTTAGCCTTTGACCGCCATCTCACCTGATGGTAAGTGATGATTTGTGGTCGAAGATGTTGTTCAGGCTAACCTAGAATTACTGGCTCTTAAGGACAGCTGCCGGAACACATCGTTAGGTGCTTGGCGACAGATTTTCTAATTGAGGATAGCTAGCCAAGCGAGCATTCGCAAAATGCCCTACCAACATGCGAAAGACATGCTGTTAAATATTACTTTTATAATCTAAAATTTCGATCCATTCAGTACTTTTTCTTTTTTTGATTTTTACTTCTAATGGGATAATTTGAAATATGACTGCAAACACTAGCATCGCAGTTATTAAATACTATATAACTAATGGATATTTACACTAAGTACACCATCTCAGAAAAGAAAAAAAAGACTGTAAGCTTACCTAAGTTCATCGACAGCCAGTATCTGTCTATGAATTGAATGATGATGATTTATTAAGTAGTAGGCATAAGTTTAGAAGAAGGTAGGGTGTAAGTATACTTATCATAACTGACCTACGTATGGTATCCTTTGTGACGAATGCTGGTAACATGGTGGCGGCGTGCCATAGTATTGTGGTGGAGGGTACGGCTCGCTGCCGAGGCCCCCCATCTGGAAAAAAAACCGCTGAATTTAAATACAGTATATTGGTGTCCAGGTTTTTTATACTGGCGTATTTACGATCGATAAGTACATCACGTCTATGTATCTTGTAATTTATGAGACACGTAGACGTAATGAATTTATGGATCTCAAATAAACGGTAAAGAAATCATGACTTACTAGTTGTAACTCATGATTTCTTTACCGTTATACGATTTACTAAAACTAAATATCTACTTAGTGACGATTCCGCCGTAATAATGAGGGTAAGTTGCGACGGAGAACCTGAATCAATCATGTTTCCACTCGTTATGAGCAAAACTAGAGTTCCTTTATGTAACGTTCGGATGAAAAATATAAATTTTGTACTTATGCTTTACTTTGTTTAGTAACTTTTAACTCCGGTTCGAAAAAAAGGTTTTTTTGGCAATATGCTAACAACCTTTTATGGTTGACTTCTGCTAGTGCACTAGTGTAACAATCTAACACAAACATTTTGAGATGAATATTTTGAATGAATTCTCTTTGGTTTGTTTTTATATGAAAAACGAACAAATCAAACTCACAATCTACTTGGTGAGAAGTGTGGAAACGATGTTTTATTTTCTATTTAAGACACTACTACGGTAAAGTAAACAAAAAGCACGAGGGCGTAATAGACTATATTATGACACTAAAATCGGTGCATTTAAAGGCCCGTTACGAGCGAGTGTGTTGAAAAAATATTTGGAGTTGAGTATCGTTACGATTTATATATACTACTAAATCAGCTTGAAGAATAATAGGTATAGCTAATCTTACCTTACCTACTTCAGTCAACACAGGCTTAGGCTACTTAGGCTTCAAGAAAAGTTCAAGGTTCACTCGGATTTGACCCAGTTGTGATAGAAATCTTTCAAAGTTTCAAACTAATTAGATATAACAAAATCAAAGTACCTACCTAGACCACAGATTACTGAAGCATACTACTTAATGCTTCTAATTTATTCCGAAAATATTATAAGTCGACAGGCATACAATACTATATTTTTAGCTGCATGCAATTAAACGGTCACCAATAGTGGACGAGTCTTGTGGATATCCCTATAATTCGAGTGGCAATTGGCAATGTACACCCTATAACGCTATTTTCGGGTAGGTGCAAAATATGTTATTTCTTACCGGTCCTTCACCCTGTGGTGGTGACATGTAGTACGGTCCCGGGGGCCTGTAGTAGCGTCCATAGCAGAAATCTGGATGGTAGGGTCCGTACTGTGGGAGCACCTGAGAAAGAACGCAAAAAACATATTTTATTGGTTAATTATTCGAATATACGCAAGGTAAAGTAATAGATTGGACTTGAAGCAAGACAACACACTGCTTATATCATATCTACAATTAAACTGATGACTTATGATTTCTTTACGAAGAGGACTTATAAATCTTTTATGGAGCACAAGCCGACCCATTACGCTCCTCTCATTAAGATCCTCAATCAAGATCAACATGTGGATCCGTGGATTATTTTTCCGCCTCTTAGGGATTATATAATATTTTTCAATGCCACTTCGATCCTCCCATTTAGGGATTCATAAATAGCAAGTAATGTCTATGCCACTTCTATCCACACATGTGTTAAGATGGCAAATTATTCGGTCCATTCACTAGAATTCTAATTAAGCTCCACAACTGGAATAATCAGAATAATCATCCGATGATACTAGTGCAGTACTCATTGTATAGTTACGAGATTAGATTATATAGATCATAGTTAGATCATCACTGATGATGCTGTGATAAAAAAATACCTTTCGTTGAGACAGAACTGCTCATGCTAGAGGGAAGTCATCTTTACCAGTTATGCAAGCCTGGTAATTTAAAAGCATTTTTTTATAAGTTGCATGATAGAGGCATTCTCGAAATTGGGATACAGAGTAGCAAAATAGAGATATGTACAGTTCTTAATCATTTAAATTTTTCGATTTATCGATTAAATATATAGATATTTATTATTTTGAGCAAGAGATAGATCGAAAAATAATAAAAATACTATATATAGATAAGTATAAATGTGGATCGAAATGACGTAATTTTTTCCTAAGGACCCCACATGGGAATTCAAGTGGCAGAAAATTCATTCACAGATCCACTTGTGGATCTAAGAGGCGGAAAATGTATCTCTGATTTCACACTTGGAGCCTGATTGTGGATCCTACGGAGCGCAGCGCGGAAATTCAATATTTTGAATTTGGTTTTCTATACTTTCCCTTTATGATATCGGGATAAAAAGTAAAAAGATATACTTAGCTCGTCATCACGGTACAGTTTTATGTGCCTCATCAAAACAGTTTAATGGTTTAAGCAGAGGATATGTCTAAGAAAAAGACAGACAAGCTTAATTTCGTATTAAAGTATTATTATTGTATTTGCTACACAGCCGTCTTCTCGAGAATCTAGTGAATGGCAGCGGAGTATCTACCGATCTTGCGTAGGAATCGTGCCGTGGAGACCTATCAGGCATTTCATCTCGTTAGCCTCATATCCTATTCAAATTATAGTCAGTAGAACAATTCATTCCCAAGCTTTAATGTCGTGCAGTTATACCATACCAGGGCACTTGTCTCCATTATTCGTAGCGGTTTCCGTTCAGAATCGCACCGCGCCAGATGCAAGCCTATTCAAATCTCGGAGCAACCTCATTAGCCTGAGCCATTGACAAACATTCGATTTAATTAGTGTCGCAATAGGCTGCCAATTGGCTTTGTGATAGCAGTCAATTAATGGTAGTCTCAGCTTGAGAGCTTCAAACCGAGGTACCTATTGTCGGCAGTCAAATGCAGCATGCGGTATACCAGCCTATCTCCAGGTACAAGCTATAATATGTACTTAAGTACGTACCGCTTAATGCATCTTCATCAGTGTATATTTTTTTAATGGTATTGTGACGGTACAAGCACGTTGTCCACTCATATTAAGCGGACTAACCTCTGCTTATAATAGATGCATTTCGCCACAAGTGACGAATTACACTGTGCCCGCCACCCTGAGACATACAGTTGTTAGGTCTCATGTGCCTGTAATTTTACTGGCTCTGAAGGGCTTCTGCCGGAACACACTGTTAGGGCTTGGCGACGGATTTTATACTTAAGGGTGATAGGCATGCTTGCATTCGTAAGATGCCCTTCCACTATGCGGTGACTATCATACCAGCAGTGGGGATCGAACCATAGACCCTGCGGCACCAGTCCATAGCTATTACCGATCGACCGTCATTGCCTCTCTTTGATTTTTGGGTTCTTTTCGAGTGTCATTGTCGTACGACAAAAGCTTTACCTACACCTCTGTCAAATGCAGTCTATAAATTGTCTATAAAATGCTTCTATATGCTCTGTGGGCACCATTTAATAGCAGTTTTGCCGACTGAAATGGTATTGTGTATGAATAAAGTCTACCCATGTGGTAAACTTGACTTATAACTTGGAGCTACATACTTAGTTTATTTATGCCAACTAATCTCACAATGGATTGTGAGAGTCATATCGGAATTTGACTTGTGCAGAAAATGAAAAGGGAACTATACTATAACTGTACAGTACTTCTTTTGGTGTCTGTACTGTCATGTAACTTACGTAGCTTAATTATGTACTTAGTAAATTTTTCTGCAATACAGTATAAGAAATGTCTACCTAACTTCTAGAGTACCTACTATTTACATGCGAATAAGTAAGTAATGGTTAACTAGACAATTTCCGCACAAAGGAATTATGCCACCTGACATTTTTGTCCTGAGTATAATTTCCTACTTATATATAGGCTTCGTTTTGTCAAGGGCGATTCCAGACGTTACTACGTGTTACTAGGGTAAGGTATGAATGAAACTTACAGGTGGATGCGGGGCATGATGATGTGGAAGGTGATATCTTGCCAGGGCTCGTTCATCTGCGCTCCCCTCTTTGATCAGTGGACCGGCTGGCTGGTAATATCCTGTAACAATAGAAAACCAATCTGTGAGAGACCTATATGTACTCAGGAAGATCTTAAATATCCAAACGTATCTATAGTAATATTATTAACTTAGCGGAGTGTATGATTTTTACCACTTTAAACTGTAACGGCTGAACCTATTTTTGCCTTATATAGTTATGCCCTTCCCCGTGCAGTGCCGGGTCAGTATTACACTCTGCTCATCTCTTCGCGTGGGTATTATAAGAGGCGACTAAGGCAAATATACTAAAAATTGGGCAGCAGCGCTTTCTAAAGAATTCTAATCTTACACTGCGATCCCCAAGCCTCAATATCTTAATCTGGGCGGTTGTGTCCAGCAGTGGACGACCCAGCTGATACAGTATAGCTGTGCCACAAGGTGTCACTCGCGTAGACAATGATGAAAAGTATGCCTTGTGTTAATTCAGGACCATCTTTATCCAGACTTTCATCCTAATCAGGTTAAGCCGTTTCATCGTGAAGGAGTAACAGATTTACACACTCGCATCCGAACGTAGATACTCATACTAACTTCGGCATTTATAATACTTACCAGTGTGATACCTACCAAATTCCATATAAGTAGGATATATAAATATGTTTACCGGTCTGATACCAAAGCCTGAACCCACAATTTGATTAAAAAATAAAATTGCGGTCTATCCTAACATCATTTTCCTTTCCATCGCAAAATTATATCTATTACAATGATGTAGGTTCCTAAATAATAAATTATCGTCAAGTATATAATATATTATAAGTATATATGTATTATTTATCTTTGTTTCAATGCAGGTACTATCTTCATTCAGAGTCTAAATGGTATAACGAGGATCTATTTAAGAGGTATATATCCAGTAAATTAACCATAATGTTTTGTAGACAGTTCACAGTCTCCACTCTTTAAGATACGTACAAATTTACTTAGGTAGGTGAGTACTTAGATTTATAAGATGCCTAGTACTTTTATACCGCTACGACATTGTATGTTATGTCAGTAGAAGCTTGAAAGCTTTTTATAGTCTACGAACAACATAGAAAACTTTAACGGGATCTCAAATGCGTACCATCATAAAAACAATTTTGTAACGAGTCAAAACAACTGTTGTCGTCGTGTTCGGATGTGGTCGCCACCGATACAAAGCGAGTGCTTTTATAATGACCCCCTTAGAAACTCTGCTCTTTTAAGGCAACCCTAATTCGGGGTAATAAAGTTTATATTTGTTTGATTAGGACGTTTTTATGGCAGTTTGCACACGTTGCGACTTCACACCACATTCGTAGATAAAACTTTGCGGTCGCGACCACTTCCTATTGTGTAAAGTATAACGCTTTTATTTTGTGAATTGTAGCGTAGGCGGGTTACAAAGTTATTTTAATAATATCGACGCCTATCAGTATAAAATACATATTAACATTATGTAAATAAGCAACTTATTAATTTTATTCACTCTATCTATTACTTTCTCTACGCTGCGCTGTATTTAGTACACGTTATCTCCACGCGCCAGCGCTAGATGTCGCTGATATTCAACGGAACTAGTGTATTCGTGGCAAGAGGCGGCACTAGTCCAAGTCAAGTTGGTTGGTCCAAGATTGCCGCTTTTCTCATTGGTGAGAACGGGCCTATGGCGAGATTGTACTTTTTTCATAACTTTGATAATACGAGTTTACAATGACGTTTCTAGTAGTTTGCTGAAGATTAAAATATTTCACAATGGCTTAAAACGGAATAAAAAGATTGGTACTTTTAAATGACCTAGGCAAAGCTTTGTAGTGAACAAACGAAATAATAAAGTAAATATTTTTTCCTTCATTTATTTCAATTAACCACGTGTTAAGCACATACTTATCATAAAAAATAATAGACGTTAAATAAGCAATAATCCAGCATTAAAATAAAGAAAACATTAAACATGGCGCATGCACCCATTACTCATTCAGAACTCAGATCTTAATCAAGTTATAACAATAAGTTTCACATAAAACAAAGAAACCGACCTTAATGTCATAAGAAAAGGATAACTTTACTCAATATTAAAACGCAAGAAAGAGACAGACAATGAATAATTACAGGATGAATGGCAGGTGCATCCCAGTGATGGAGAAATAAAACTTAATGCAATAAGAAAGTATTGGCGGTCGTTTTTCAAGGTACGAAGATCATAATATACAATTCTCATGGATTGCTATGGCGTAAAACCCCATGAGATATGTTACTGCATACTTATTGAGACGAGCAAGTAAAATGGTGAGAATAAATTTTAACCATGCATATTTGAATATTAGTAATTACCTACTTATAATTACCTATAGATAAATATAATTTAGAATTAGAATGATTTATTAATAAGATTTCTTACAGGTCATTTCAAATAATACTATGAAAGTAACGATAATAATTTTAACAAGTCAAATTGTATAATTTTTACGAATCAATGATCGATTCTGTGAGAAATTCTTTCACTGAATACTAAGCTCTAGCAACCAGCAGCGATTGTTGTATTTTTGCTGCAGTTTTTTGTATTTTTGGTAGGTAATTGGAATTTGAAATAGAGTAGATTTTTTTTTACATTTTTATTTTGCAATAACGCGTAGTCTTCAGATTACATTACAAAAGGATAACGAGAGGAAAATATATGGTTATGTGCAAGATTCAGACCCGCGTCATCCACCCCTATAGCCGGTGCATGCTCTGACCGCTAAGCTAACATGACAAATTACTCGTAACTTTATGGCCCCTCGTTCTTGACCATCGTATGGGGACGGAGTGACGCTTGTCTTTATATACAATACAAATTTTTGCAATTAGCTCTAAACTTGTTAACGATGATGCAATCCTAATATTTTACTCAAGAGCATATGCCAGCTATTGGGGTGGACGGCGTGGGTTCAATTTCCCACACATGACTATATTTTTTCCTCTCATTGTAATTTTGTAATAGAGTACGAACGTACGATTTGTTCCGGCAGCTGTCCCTGAGAGTCAGTAATTCTAGGGTTAAAAGCCACAGTACCTACCACATCATCACTTACCATCAGGTGAGATTGTGGTTGGTTGAAGGCTTAAGTACGTATTAGCAAATAAAAAAAAAACAAAATTACGAATCGTTACCTATATATATCATACCTTTTGTAGACATATCCGGACACATGCACAATGTATATAATATTGGGGATTTGATTATTCTTACTTACCTACCTATTTTTTCACCTTTTCACCTCTTACGAAATTAAAAAGCTACATATGAAAGTAGGCATTCTCATAAAATAAGTAAAATGAAATGAAACCCAGGAAAGGATTTCGAGTTAAATTAAAACAACAGTCTACATTTGATATTATCATAGTAGTGATTCATACGAGATGGAATTTTAAAGATAAAGCGCGAACACAACCTTGGGTAAGTGATAATAATTTCAGTTTTTGCGTCACATTATTTTCAATATTCGTAATAAAATAATAAGATTATTAGTCAAACTAGGTTAAAAATATAGATTAATTCATTCTTATCATATAAGTACTTCGTATATACTTACGATCACTAAGCTTGCACCGTAATCGGAAAGTGATACCTACCCAGACAGGTCTATTCTCGCACGAAAACTTAAGCACCCATCGTGACCCCATAAAATTTTTAATTCAAAATTGTATGAGGTTTGAGTATTTATTATTCTTTTTTTTTATGCCTGATAGGTTAGCCTTTGACCACTATCTCACCTGATGGTAAGTGATGATGTGGTCGAGGATGTTGTTCAGACTAACCTAGAGTTACTGGCTCTCAAGGACAGCTGCCGGAATACACCGTTAGGTGCTTGGCGACAGATTTTCAACTTGAGGGAGGTAGCTAGCCAGGCGGGCATTTGCAAAGTGCCCCACCACCATGCTGTAACGACTGCTACCCTAAGACAACAACCGGGACCGACGGCTTAACGTGCTCTCCGAAGCACGGAAGCGCTCAGTAGTAATGCCACCAGCGGTCACCCATCCAAGTCATGACCGCGGCGGACGTTGCTTAACTTTGCTGATCGATTCAGAATGGCTAAGCAAACTTGGCTACGAGCGCTTCAAAAACTAAGGGCCTGTTTCAGAATGTTCGAGTAAGTTCCGGTTTTACTATCCAGAACATATTTAATAAATAAAACACTATCTTTGCGTTTCACAGTCATCGATTTAGCCTATCCTTCGGTTAAAGTTTGAAACGCGCTGCATGTCAACTTTCATTTTTATCATTCAGTTATTTTATGTGTTGCATACCAACCCGAAACTTTAATAGGACATTCTGAAACAGGCCCTAAATATTAACAATTATATTGTAGGTACTTTAGATGCGGCCCAAAACTTGCGGCGCAAAAGACGTAATAAACTGAACTAGGGTTGTCCAAAATATGTCTCTACATATTTTCACGCTGCCGCTGATTCCACGGGAAAATCGGAATAACAATTCACACCGTGATTCCGCGCGAACCTGAAGCCGCTAAATAATGCTGTTTTTTAAAAAAGTACTTGTGTTTACTTAAAACAGTATTATTTGAAATGTTTGCGGCGGCTCGTGTGCCAGCTCTCGATGCACTGATAAGACATCGTATTGCCAGATTGCCTCACTCTTTAAATCGGGGAATGCGATCATACAGGCCCCGGTAAGTCATTGCCACGTAAGTATTTGAAATTTTGTTCGAGCTTATTAACCTATATCGATAAATAGTTACTACAATTGTTAAATTGTGTCTGTAGTCAAGTTTAAGGTCAATGTTCAAGGGATAATTTAATGTAATATTGTAATTTAGAAGATTATATATAGATATATTGTAGATATTATGTAGTAGATTATGTTGTAAGTGTGTATGATTCTAGTTGATTGAAATAAAGAATATTATTATTATTTTTCCGTACTGTTCGTCCAGTGCAGTATTTTTATTCGAATTTACGCCGTTTGCCACGTAATAAACCTAATTAATAGATTCAGGCTTTTCTTACCGGGAATCCTGGATATTTAATAATTACAAATATTTTATGTCAACATGCATTTTGCAAGCGTATCTCGGAAGAGTTCACCTCGTATACTCGATGCTTCATATAAAACTAAACGTTTTTCAAAATATTATGTTATAGTAAAATATTTGTCACTAACTATTTTAACTAAGTATTTAAGCACCTGCCATAAAAATTTTTCTTTACTACTAATTTTTTTATATTAAATTATTATTCTTAATTTCCAAAAGACAGAAACTTAGAACTATTTCCACAGAATAATTAATAGTAGTCAAAAATCATAACATCCACAACTGAATAATGATCCCCATATTGATTATGGCAACATGGGGATGTTGCCATAATCCCCACGCTGGGCAGGCATCTTGCAGATCGCAGTGTAAGATAGCATTTTTTCAGAAGGCACTGCTTCTGGTATTTTTTGCGTCTTATGGCTCCCACTAGAAGATAAGGAGGTTTAATTCTAGCTCGGCATCCGGCGAGGATTATATAATTATAATTAATACAACAAATGCACAAAAATGGGTGATAAACCGCTTCAAAGAGGCGTGAATTCAGTCTTTTCTCTTAATGGTATGCAACGCACCAGTCATACTGCGGATATTTCAGTTGTTCATAGGCGGCGGTGACCACTTACCAACATGTGGGCCGTCTGCTTGTTTGTCAACTATTGTATAAAAAAAATAAAAAAGAATGAGGTTTATAAGCCTCGAAATATTTTCTCCAAAAATTATTACTAGGAGTACTCTTATAGACGAATTAAAGAAATACATTTCGTAGATTAATTTCGAATAATACCTATTAGCCTACTCATTCTCAAAGGTGGCTGAATTTATCTTATTCTTACTTAATTAACATCTGTATGTTAATAGCAGTAACACCGGTCATTTATCAATAATCTTTCATTACGGGCCATAAATGTCAAGATTGGAACCGTTTTGTACCACTGGCAGTCGGGGCAGATGTCATTATTATTTATTTATTTTTAAATAAACTTTTAGATATTCACAACACTGTCATTCAAAGCGATATAGTATGATATAATATATGTACTCGTGCCGCAATCACATACCTAGGTTGGTACCAAAACTGCCAATATTAATTAACCAGGAATAAATCTTTTTTATTTCGATCAACACTAGGTACTTAAACCTTTTTGGTGCTGTTCTGGGTTTTTTGTCTGTGGTCCTACTCAACGATTCGTTATAGTATAAATAGATAGATAAGTAAGGAATAGCTAGTAAGGATTGGATTAATCGAATTGTAACTTTTTTATATATGAAGCTACTCGTATAAAAACGTTTTACTAAAGTAATTTTGCGAGTTCTTCATTTAAATCATGTAGGTAGGTAGGCAAGTTATTATGAGAAAAAAGGCACGCTGCAACGGGCCGGTTTGCCTTGAGACAGCTCCGGGCCAGCTGCTCTACAACTGGCCTATTTTTGAAACGGCTTTTTGTACACTTATTTATCTACCGGTTTCATTGTACTACGGGTACCAGATTGTCGGGTGAATCTTGTGAATTATTATTGAAACTTTTTGTGTCGGTGCTGTTAGCATAAGTTAAGATTTGCGAGTATTGTTATCTAAGTAGTACAGCCGAATTGTGCACTACTGAACACTGCCATTAAGGGGGTGGTTTGGCATAATCCCCACGCTTGGCAGGCGACTTGAGGAACGCAGTGTAAGATAGTAGCTTCTTAGACAACCGGTAGAGATGGGTTGACATTTCAGGCCAGCACCCGGCACCGGCAGCGCATTAGAATAATATAGTACATTAGAATAATCACTACGTACAGCGAGAGATGTGCCTATAATTTAGTGAATTGTTTAGAAATTAGTTTATCTTGTATTACTTAGATTATTATTATTATTACTTATGTCTACAGTATAACAAAGAGATGTGTATAGTTGTTATTGGATTTTGGGTTCACAGTGCTGTTTTCTTCCATAAAGTGTCTAAATTTAAGTTTATAGCCTAATATCTGTAACTGTACCTATGAAGAAAAAATAAAAAATAAAAATAAAATAGTGTGTTAGAAATTTTTATGCAGGCATGCTGCCATGAATTTATTATATGAATAAAATCTCATATTCACACCTTAGTATTTGTTCGAAAGGCCCCAAAAATGAACACTAGGACGATTCATACCGACGCCGCTCATGGACGAACTGCAAACGGTGAGAAACGCTCTATCTACAATCTTATGTTATGATTTAGGGAACTACGTATTTAATAAAGTATTATATATTAATTTTAGGCATACATTTTATTAATGTTGGTTTATAGACTGTCTAAGGTTATCCTGTAATAATTTATGTTGTAGATAAACGCACCTACAAACGTTATATTTTACGCGCTAATACAAATCAGATGCGTCTGCCAAGAAACGAACAACCGTCAAAAAGCAACAAAGTTCATACTTTATTTCATTTCTCTCTACAATTATCGCTATTTATCACAATTTTTCACACTATTCTAGAACAGTTAGAAATTTGTAATGAGCCACTCCATTCGTGCCAAGATGTTATGACAATAATGGAACTTTTATAGCTCTGACTCATAAACAGAAGAAATATTATGTTTCCTGCCAATGTTCTGTAACCTCGAATGCAATGTTTATGATCAGAATGAAGCGATAAGGCAACCCTTTTCCAGCAATTAGTTTTTAAAAGCTCGCAGGTATATTTAAAAAACAAAGGAAAACAGACTCTAATGACAAAACAGTATTTACATGAACTCCCCCTGTTATACGCGCACCACATACGAGATGATTTATTTTCTATTGTTAGGTTGAACATCATAATTATTTTACTACGGTTTAACACTGAATATAAAACAGATAATTAGATACTTTATTTTTGTAACAATAAAGGTTATTAGTTATTACTTTATTAGTATGCCGCCGCGTCCGTATCCTCTTTCATGGAAACTTAATTATGTGACCAGTTCTTTGCAGGTAATAAAAACCACATTTATTGTAGCTACAATTAAAACGCTGACTTCTAATAATACCTAAATGTTTTAAACCTGCTTTTCGTTTCAAAAAGTATGTTCTTATTATGGTCACAAAAAGATTTCACAGCAACAGCCAGTTACTATTTTATAAAGAACCGCAATACATCTAAGTCTCTACCAAAATCGGGTGAAGAGTAAATATCAACGCACATTAATCGTTTAACAAACACGGGTAGCTATTGCGACGAAACGGACAGGACCGGTTACCGGCAACCATAGCGACCGTTCAATTAGTGACACAGAGAGCCCAATTATACCGGCCGCGGCCGCACACCACATTGCAAAAAGTACGAAAAATTGTTTCGATGGAGGCTACGAGATAAGAGAGTAAGTGGGTAACAGATCATAGACTGGTATGTATAACAATCGCCAATTATGCTATGAATTCTATGCAAATGGGGCCTCATATTACATACATTATGTTATGTAAACTTTATTGGCATACTTTAACATTTTATTAGATAAACATAAGTGGATTCTACATTTTAAAAACAGTTTCATACCCTCCGGCCGGTCGCTCATAAAAGGCGTCGGAAAGAAGAACCAAACAGGCAGAATACCAGTACTCACGTAGACAAGTAGTGTTACTGCACATAAGGCATTTATTAATCCAAAGGTACACTACCTAACGTCAAGAGCATTCCTAAGGAGGAATGGCGTTAAGCAGAAAGGCAGCCATAAAACCAAAGCTAATTTAAAATTATGCTAATAGATTATGCCGTTAGTCGATACACCGACCCTACCTACGTAGGATGACGGTAGGAAGCTGTATATACTTATACAGACTTCCATTGTGGAGCAAGGAAATGAGCCAGTGCCTGCTTTATCATTGGTGTCACACTGAGATAATGCGTTTGACAGTTCGTTTTGTTAATAATTTTTCCCCAGATCAAAGTAACATAGACATGGTTACATAATATTTTACCAGTCGCGAATATACTCGTAAATGCCTAAAATTTTTTTTAATTAAAAATAAATAGGTTTTAATCTATTTACAAGCCACAACGACATAACTATCACGTACCTACTGTCAAACGCATTCTCTTGGCGGTCGGACTTAACATTACCTCTTCTAAAATTAAATTAAATTCTTCTACCACAGAATATAAAAGACTAACACTGGGCACATCAGAATAATGTATACGAGTGGTTCGCTTGTAGAAAACACCCGGACAAAATTAAGTTTGAATATGTTAGCTATCAATGTTTATATATAACTGTGTAAAATCTACATCAGAAGGTAGGGTTGTTTATTTTATGAAAATCCGACTAAAGTGCTGAAGTAACTTTCATACTTAACTAATTGATATACCCAGCTCGATGTTGAAATATTTGACCTTATGACATTTCTCGGAGAGCCTTGAATACCTGAAGTAGTTGCTCTATGAATCTATCCTTGGTAGAGGTAAACAAAGTTTTAACGATCGTTGGTATGGCATTGTGGAGTAGAGCATTGCATTTAAAGTAGATAGGTATTTAGGAGTTTAGTATGTTTGGAGGCCGGGTCACCAAGATCTGCTGAAGTATTGGAATAAAATCCACTCAAAATAACTATTTAGTCGCAGTCATACTGAATCATACATGATGAGTGAGACCTACTTGTTTCGGTAATATCTCTTAAAAATACATGTGCTAGGTTTCTATAGTGGCAGTAAAACTCAATACTACAAAAATATATACCAGGGAATCGAATCTAGGACCTCGAGCGTCCAAAAGCTTTTGTCACTCGACTAACGAGAAACCAAAAAAATACAAAAATGAAAATAGAGATAAAATATGTTACGTTTATCTTAGTCCTAGTAATCTTTGTATCAATGAAATAAAAACGGCCAAGTGCGAGTCGGACTCGCGCACGTAGGGTTCCGTACCGTTAGCTATACAACATTAGACTTCATATTTTAAACTTTTTTTGTTTTAAGGTGCGCGTGCGCGAGTCTGACTCGCACTTGGCTAACTTTTTGTATTTGATGTTATAGCGGCAACAGAAATACATCATCTGTGAAAATTTCAAATGTCTAGCTATCACCGTTCTTGAGATACATCCTGGTGACAGACGGACGGACGGACAGCGAAGTCTCAGTAATAGGGTCCCGTTTTACCCTTTGGGTACGGAACCCTAAAAAGAGTCTATAGAGACGAGGAAGTTCATCTTTTGTAGTATGCTAAAACGGTATCGAATATTCCAATAAGTAAAGTCATTTCATTAAACAGTTGCAGAAAAAGGAATCACATAAGATGACTGGATTCAAATTCCGAATGATAATCGATTCATCTCGATACTATCGAACGGTAGCTTAAGGTAGCTCTGGTAGCCAAACCAATAACTCCGACAAGCTAAGATCATAGACTCCAGTGGGCAACCGGCATTTTACAAAATGAGGTTTAGTAGTCACAGTATCTGTCATAGTTAGTTAGGAACTACTGCACAGCGCTTGAGGAGGCTCAAGCCGAGGCATTATTTTGATGACTTATATAAAAATGTCGTAACTAACGTAACTATCCTTGGTAAGCTACTTACGACTTTTTCGCGTTAGATTTAAAGTGTTTTTTCAAGTGTAGATAATTTACGGTCGCTCTCGTGGTGCTGCCTGCTGTAATATGGACCACCGAGGTTGATTAATGATGATGCCGTGACCAATTCGAAATTCTATTGTGAAAATGGTGTTTCGAGATTTAGTTGCGAGAGTGTAATAAGCGATTGGTGGAAAGTTTATTGTTCCTTAGAATTTATTGAACATTATCGATTCAATAATAATAGTAAGTTACCTACCTTTTAATAAGATAACTCTTTTCATAGCTTTCCATACAAATGAAACGATGTTTCGTCATATTAAGAATATCAAGTGTTCTACTCGGTGAAATATTTCATTCAAGTTTTTTTCGTAAAAATATTATATTTTAAATACTATTCTGTATGTACTTATTATAATTTTGTTTGGGAAGTCTTATTTTCATATTTTCAGTTTAAATAAATTATAAAACGAAAAACTGGCAAACCAGAAGCATAGCTATTAAGGCTCAATGTTATGAAAAAATTTGAAAAATGGTGAAATTTATAAAAAAAAAATCTCATGCAAATTTCACAGGGTTTAAAAACTTTTTAAAATATGAGGAAACTAAGTTTGTTTGTAATCTCTGTCTCTTCTAGCTTCTTCCTCCGGTATCAGCCGCATTGAATTAGTATGGCGCTTCCTTGGGGAATATTGCAGTATAAATCTGTATAACAAGTATCCTATATACTTATACATAAGTTTATTATACGATCGCAATTATAGTTTTATGAAAAACTATCAAATATACAATAACATGAAAGCGCGCACATAATTTACGTAATCAGTTACATTATTTTCCTGTCAACATAAATAAACATCATTAAAAGTTTACGGGTCATATAACATTTACGTTCTAATATAAAAAAACCTAATTAATTTTGTTCACTCGGAAAAACCCGATCGACATTTGAAAACTGAATGGTCATTCGATATGATTTGAATTTAGAACCGTACCTCGGAGTTTATTCACACCATGCAGATCGACCGTGAAATTAAAAACTATTTTACTGTCTACCTATGCCAAGAAAAAACTGGACAAGTCAGACCAGCCGTGGTTAGTAAAGTTTTCCGTTAAAAGCAATGAAGGAAAAATACCAGGGGATGGGCACTAGATTGTCTTCTGTATTTAACTGAGAGTCAACATCCTGTACTGAGGTTCCCAAGCCGCCTGTCAAGCGTGGGGATTGTGATATACAAGTCGGTATATATTTTTGAAACAGTAGTTGATCAGTGACAATTGACTACGATTTCAGCTTCATGTGTGTGTGTCGAGTAGTTTTTGTGAATAAAGTGTTTGCATACCTGCATATTGTAGTAGTAGTTGCAACTTTTGGCGATGGTGACAATGATCTTGTAAAAAGTAAGCAAAACAATAAAAATTGAAAAATAAACAAACGATTTCTAACACTAAAAAGTATGAAATAACTTGTGGAAGTTCGACCATGATAATGTAAGGTTAGTTGTTTTGAATCAGCAGGTTACCGACTTCAACTAAGTATTTCATACTTTTAAGTGTTGAACGTTAATTCTGTTTTTTTTTCAAATATTTTTTTATAATTTTCTTGTGCCAAATTCTGTCGAATCATCAAGAAATCATTTTAAAGCAGAGAACAGGTGACTAAGGTCGGTTATTTTAAATACCGACAACAGCTGTTACAATAAATGCGAACGGTTCAGGTTATTGAGTTCGGATATTTTCATAGTTTTCCACTTAGCGGGTCGGGCCGCGATGCCGACGACCTCCGATTATGGCAATCGGGGTAATTACACCGCTGAGGAATGTCGTACGTTTTTGTGTTATTAATTCGTCTTGTTTCTGTACCAGTTGTAGGTAGGTGTAAATTATATTGGCTTGCAACCAATTATGTTATATTGCCTTTTTATTTTTGTTTATCTTTATTAACAACACACTACAAAATAAATACAACCAAAGCATTTAGGCAATCTAAAGGCCATTTAGGGCCTACATGCAGTCCAAATGCTCCAGCCCACTACTATGTAGTTGCGAGCATTGCTTCGTTGGATTGCAATGTTTATTCGTTGAGCCAAATAGGTTTGGAAATAAAATGACCTTCCGGTCCGCAAAGACTCACTGTCTCAAATAAGTAACCACCACTTCAAAACTTTATATCGGTATTTGTATTTGTTCTACTTTGGTATGTTAGAACGGTGATACCAAAACAAAATAAAGTATTGCACATTCATCATTTCATAATTCGATTAGGCTTGTTGCCGCGGTTACTTTGTGTAGTCAAAAGTACTTCTATTGCATTATATTCCATATTTATTTCATAATACTTGAAGTGCAACCCGCAGTGTTTAGAGGGGATAAACCGAGGATCGCTAATCCAGACGGCAGGTAAACCCAAGGCATCTTGGTAAGTCAGACCTGCTCTAGAGTCCGAAGGTTCCTGTCCATATGTATGGCTAATCATCACAGCACGAAGTAGGCTAGTCTCTTCTGCTTACACTCTTGAAAATTGGACTTTTTTACCATAGGTATTCTGTCATATCGAATTGATCGTAGAAATCTATGTGTAGGTAATTTATGAAATTTTCAATACAGTCCACTTAACTGTCGCCCACTATTTATTGTAGGAATACGTATTTATGTAATATTAGTAAATTTTATTTGAGAGTTATTTAGTAAAAAAATATCATTACGCATTAATCCCAGGAGATTGAAGAATTAGGTCTATCACCCACTTTATCACTATTCGAATCCCAAAATGCCAATTTATGTCAAACAAAAATATAATAAAAAAATAGGTCAAGAAAACCGGTGAAGGTAAAATATTATGTTTATTGTGTTGATCGCATCTCTGTATGATTCAGCATTTTGATTATTCTAATTGAGTATTACCTAGTACTTAATATACCGAAATACCTACCAGATACCAGATATTTCTACTTTATTTTAGAGAACACACGAACGATACCATACATGCTAGATTAAAAAATTTTACTTTATTTATTTACCTTTTCTTTTTATATTGGACCCACAGTGAAAAATATTTTAATTGAATATTTGATTTTGGGTCAACATTGAACACAAAATATCGAAATTGCAGATGGTTTATAATTATAGTTTTTTTCTTTTACAAGCTAAAAACCCATACAGACGGACAGACAGGCAGCATCGTGACATCATTAATAAGGCACAATTTTCCCCTTTTGGTATAAAATCCTAAAAACTGTAACTAAGTCATAAATTTTCCTATTTTCCTAGGTGGACTCGAAACCACAGGTCAACGACCGCCGATTCTGTGGCATGAGCTTAATGACCCCACTGCCGTATTAATTTGATTGTAAAGCGAAAACAGACCGGCCAAGTAAACAGTGCCATACATCCTGTGTCTAGTTATTCAACTACTTTGAATAAATGAATAATATAGTAAAGATAATCACTGATCCAAACAAATAGAAATGCGCATAATGTTGCGTTGACAAATCCAGAAACGCTGCGCTGAAGTAATTTAAATTTGCGCGCTTGCGGTAAATATGTAGGTATGTAGTTTATGGAAAATGAATCACGGTAAGCCTTGCACGCAAAACAAAACAATTAAACCAAAAAATTTAGAAACTACTTATTTCACACTTTTGAGTGTTGAAATCGGTTCCATTTGTAAAAAAAAGGATTGAAAAAAAAGGAGGTTCTCAATTCGTCTGTATTTTTTTTGGTTAAAAATTTTTTTTTTTTTAGTGACCCTTGCTACTTACGGGATCGATTGTTATTCACTGTCAACGACTATATCATGAAAATAGGAAAATATTTTTCAGTTATTGGAGTGTAACTCAAAAACGGTTAAACCGATTTTGATGACATTTAAATGCAACCAAACGACAGGACACCTTTCAAATAAAAAAGAATTATCAAAATCGGTACACCCAGTCAAAAGTTCTGAGCTAACAAACATAAAAAAACTGTCGAAATGAGATACTCCTCCTAATTTTTAAGTCGGTTAAAAAGTAATGCACACTTTTGCTTGCAAACAAATCAGCCGGAAGTATTTACGTCATTGATATCACAGTCTACACGACAAGACGGTCCTTATATCCATCATAGAGATATAAAATACTATTACATACGTCTGTAGTACTCACGAATAAAGTAGAAAAGGTTTTACGCAACTTTAAGTTGCCGCCTTTTTAGTTCGTCGCAATGACGTAGGTTACACAGCCGCGTTGGCGGACGTAGAAAAACGCGGATTCGCGAGGTCATTGCCCTTAGATTGCTTACCTATTCGTGAGAGGAGCTTGTGTTTTTGTTGCTACTTTTTGTCGTTTTGGCGTGCGTTACCCCCAAGTTTAAATACGTAATGGAATACGTTTGAAGTTTTTAGTGATTGAGCTTTTTTCGCAGATTATGTATTATGATTATGTGCTTAGTTACTCATTGACATGCTTTAGTTTTAGTCTTAATAGCGCTCATGGGCGCTCTGTGGATTCTTGAATGACGTTACAATACACAACAGCTTATAGCATAAATATTTGACACTGGTTAGTGGTCTAAGTTGCATACTTATAGATAAAAAATCAGTAATAGATAACAAAAGTTTAAGTAACATGTTCAATTATGTACTTACCAACTTTTTGTAAATCATATTACATTTCAAAATATATGAGTTTTTTTATATGGCACATATCCATAATGAATTAGATAAATTCAATAATAGATAACAAGAGTTTATGTAACATGTGAAATTACGTACTTACCAACTTTTTATAATCATATTACATTACAAAATAAATTAGTTTTTTTTGTATGGCACATATTCATAATTAATTAGATAAGCTAAGATAGAAGTAATTTAAAATAATACAGCCAATCGGCTGAACCCTTTTCATCAAAGTAATAAAACTAAGCAAACGCTATTCTCGGAACCCTCGCTTCTTTTAACCTAATTAAATTACTTCCCTCTAGCCAATAGACCTTCATTTAATAACTATTTCTCTACCGTACATATTGTTTCTATTATTGACTTAGGTATATTACTTCGATTTTATCACTATTACAAAATTAAGGGAACACAAAATAAGATTGCCTAGTGGATCTAGTGGCGTATTGCGTCGCTATGTCCTGGATTCAATACCCGGGTAGAATAGTTATTGGATTCAGAGAATAAAGCCGTCATAATGTTAACGATATAATCGAGTAAGTTACATACTACTTTACAACATATATATAAGTAATATAAATCAATGAAAATATCTAAGTATTTATTAAATACGTAGTTCAATAAAATTATTCAAAATATTGTAATAGTTAAGCGTAAACAAAATCCGGTTGTCTTAAAAATATGTATATTTTGACACGACTGGACTGTGTTTACGACTTGCAAGGTGTTTTCTATAGATTTTTTAATCTCGAAATAAATGACGATCATCTACCTAAAGCTATTTGTTATGTTTCTACAAAAATTGACGGTTGAGTGCCACAATAAAACAGTAAAACCTATTTTGATATCCCAAATATCTGTACCTAACTGCGATAAGATACGAATAAAATACAAATCAAATTATATGACATATATCATATGTATCTACTAGGTACTTATGAGATTTTATCGTCATTAATAAGTTTCAATAAATCTTTTTTGATGTTGTAAGCTTATCATTTACAAAAATGCCCAATATACTTTATATTTGCTACTTCTTCCAACTAGGTATTTTGGAACCAGAGAGGATAGTGGACTAAGATATCTTAAGACGAAGTGGTCTTTGAAAATGTCAGACTATCCGTCATACGCCCTTATGAGGGATAGTTATCGTTTCGCATGAAAGTGAGCGCAAGAGATATTTAAAAGAATGAGCGACATCTATTTATAAATCCATATAAAAATTAAGTTTTTTAATAACGGAAAATCCTTTTAGATACTTACCTACTTTATCACATGGGAATTAGATTTTTTTATTGATACGACTTCCTATACACAAAACTTTATAGGAAACAAAACTTGATTAATCGAAATTTTACAGCTGTATTCATATTTTTTTTTTCTATAGAGAGAAATATATGGAATCTTGTTTTCGGATTAGTTTTAGTATTTGTCATATCCTCGACAATATTATATATTTTATTAATATATGTGAAGCGTACACTAAACTAAAAACATCGTCAAAATCTGCCTTTTTTAGACTCGCTTCACCTTAACCGGTTTCCCCCACGTTGTAGCGGACGTATCACCAAAAATTATCTACTTCGTCGGTAAAATATTCAAAAACTTTCTTCATTATAGCTAATACGTTAATAACGAATGATTTCAGTTATAGTTTATACGATCTTATGGCCCACATATGTGCCGGCATGGAAATAAAATAAATTGATTTGATCGCGTGACGCGTGGAAAACTAATAAAATTGTATACGAACCTGGGATATCTACTACATACATAAAATACGGAGTACATTTTTCGTACCGTTTAAAAAGACGTGTTTCACTTTAATATTACACTAAGCAAAAAATGTGAAATAAGTCTTTTTAAAGCAGTACGAACAACGTATAGAATCTAAGGAAAGTGAGTTAATGGAAAAGGGAAATGACGACCTAGGGTCTTGTAAAAAGGATACACGATTGTAAAGTTAAAATTTCTTTACAGATTTCCTTTATATGCCGACACTATCTGCAAAGTTGAATAAATTTTTTTTTTCAAGTATTTGTGGCAGATCATGCGCGAGGCCCACTTTATGTTAAGTGGACTAACCTCTGCCTATATTTTTTATTACACAAGCATTTTGTCACAAGTGACGAATTGCACTGCCTCCGTCACACTGCGACATAGTTGTTGAGTCTCAGGTGCCTGTAATTTCACTGGCTCTTATGGACTGCTGACGGAACACACTCTTAGGTGCCTTTTCGTATCTAACTTTCTTCCAATCCAACCCACGTTCCCCAGCTTTACGCACTTGGCTGAACATCCGCGATTTGGTGCTGTTATTATTTGAACTGAATAGAATATTAATTCAATAAAAAAATTTGATTTTCCCTTCGCATGCGATATTGCTTAAAATCATGTTTAAAAATAACAGTTTTAAACATTTAACCGAAAAAGGATAAAAAATAAATGACGTAATCACAGGAAGCACCGATATAAAGCGCTAATTAGGCAATTTGGTCCCAAAGTTTTATTCATTTTATCAAGTGGATGGCATACAAACCGGGGCTGGAACAGATTAAGTATCAGTGACTGTGTAACCCTCTCGGTTCACCCCTGTGACCTTGAATGGCCAGGGTTGGGGGACAACCGCATTCGACGCTGTTATTGGTGATAAGACTGTTATTTCATCTGTGGTGATATTAACACTTTAGGTAATGCAACTCACTGAATGATGACAACATAACGAAAAATGTAAGCAAGATTTCAAATATCACTTATTTATTAGACGTTATGTATTTTTTTTTATTGCTGATAGGTAAGCCTTTGACCACTATCTCACGTGATGGTAAGTGATGATGTGGTAGAAGGTTTTAACAGGCTTAACCTAGAATGACTGGCTCTCAAGGACAGCTGCCGGAACACACCGTTAGGTGCTTGGTGACAGATTTTCAACTTGAGGGTGGTCGCTAGCCTGGCGGGCATTCGCAAAAATGCCCTTCCACCATGCGACTTGAGGGTGGTCGCTAGCCAGGCGAAAAAATGTATTACTAATACACTTTGTTATTTTGTAATGCTAAGCAAATGATCCTGTTGCCTTAAAACAAACTTCGGTATTATATTCAACGACAAAATTTTTCCCTGCGTATTGTAAAATGTCTTATTTATAGACGTAGTGGAGGTACTTATATAAACAAACGTGATGGTTTGAAGAACATGCAATATAATGTAAAGTAGCCACTGCGGAGGAAAGAGCAAGGGCCAAATTATTCGAACTCAACTGAACATACCCAAAATTATCGATGCGCAACAACCGCAAAGAAAATTCTGAAGAACTTTGGCTTTACTTTGTCACAACACAATTCTTGACGAAGACACGGCACGATGTACCTATTAATATAACCGATGCAACGATTTCCGTAGTACTTTTTAAAAATTACGCTCTGTAAGATATAAATAATTTAGACACAAGTTCTTTTCTAACATTATCTCTTAACAGACATTTTGACACTTATGTTTCACTAAACTTTTTAGAGTCGGGTTTTTTTTATAAAATAGGCAATTTTAACATATTGCCATTGTAGCCATGGCATCTAAAATAAAAAAAGCAGCTTGTGAATGCTTTCATGAGTATACTATCTAATATATGAATTTGTGGAATTCAATATCATTTAATTATTTTTTCTCTATTACCAAATTGTTACAGAGATAAATGAAGCCATGATTATTTTCCGTATTATTGTATTAGCAATACAGATATATTTACCATAGTGGCCATCCCTACTACCTTGAAAAGCGAGGGTTGTCCCCCACACCGTTGAATCAACACTCTCTATAGTTAATGAACGCAGTGAGTAGGTTCTGACCACCAGTTGATCACGGGGTTAGAAATGTTGATTTAAACAGTTGTCTGTAAAAGGTAGATATATGATTATATATCTGAGGCAGTGGAGTTGAAAACTCAGAAAACCTCAAAAGATCTAGACTTATATGACTAGACAACTTCAGCTGAAAATAAGCTATTTTCTAAATTTAGCTCAATAATAATTATTATTATCGAAATATACTAATAGTTAAAGTTTTCAAAATTGTGTAATATAGGTATTCTATATCGACACGACATTGTCGAAATAGAATACTATCTAAATTAGATCATATTGCAAACAGCATCCATGAATAGGTTATCATAGAAGTATTTGTGGAAGTCAAAATCGCACTAATACCAAACTTTTAAGAAGTGTTAAAGAAATGATAATTTAATTTTGCGATATGTTTCAGTCAAAACAGGTATTTTTACAGTCATCCCTACGACCTTGAATCGCGAGGGTTGTCCCCTACACCGTTGAATCAACACAATCTGTATAGCTGTTAATGAACGTAGCGAATAGATGACACCAGTTATATGTTTAGAAAATCTGTAAATAGCTATATAAGTTTGCAATTCCTCGACCTCAAAAATTATATATAATTTTTAAGTGAAAATTATATGTAATTTTTGAGGTCGAGGAATTGCGAACTCAGGGAACCTAATAGATCTAGGCTAGATAATGTGACTCAGTTAATTTAGGCAAAAATGTGTTGCTCCACATAAGTTTCGGCTAATATAAAGTTTTAACTGTTATTTAATCGTGCTGTGCAGGTTCGATTTTCTGCTCACTTCTAGTACGTACTTTAGAATTTGAATAAGGTAGTTACTGCTAAACTCATTGAATCGACATCGGAATAAGGTGTACAACCGCGTACATATTAGGAAAGAAATCAAAGTTCATGCTGAGGCGCAATATTGCACAAGTATACGAGAAGATTGAAATTTGTAGTTCGCTCTTAAACCTCACTAAAAATTGCTATTGTACATCCAGAGTCTTTCCCCTAACTTCACAACCGCCATTGCAATTTGCATCAGACTTACTACAAAATTCACTTCGAGCTTGAATAGAGTATAGAATGGTTTATTTCGTCGTGACTGACGGATCTTATATTTTCACACATTTTTCATCTGTTTACCTATTTTTAGTTATAATTAAATTGTATAAGTTTAGTTTTAGAACAGTAAGGCAGTAACGCTTCGTTTAACTAAACGCAGATTGCAAATCAGAGTTCAGCGCGTCCGTTATGCCCTAGTGCAGATATTATATCTTTTGTCAAACTTAAGGAGATGAGATCTTAGAATACCGTTACAAATACGCCGAACGACACCGATACCGTTCTAATGAGTGCGATTCAATTGAGAGATCATTGAGACGGAGACTGTGTCGTGGCATGTTCTATTCTTGGCACCGGTGATTCACTGCTTGCCAAAATGTCTAAGTGATTACAATCGGTTATTAATATACACAGTTATTTGTTGTACTACTTCATGATTACCGCTTTAGCTTTATCGACTTTTAGAAAAGAACATTATATGCTAAAGAAAGCAGTAGGAACCTTCCTCCTTTAGTAAAAAAAATATTATAAGATACTTATATATAAATTTATATTAAAATATTATAAGTTCTACTTGAAATCATACAAGCATAAGGGTGAACAAATTTAATATTATTATAATAAAAACAGATACATTACTTTCTATATTTTTATCACATAATAATTCTCTATTTTAAAGTTCGCTTCGGCCTTTAGAAAATAAGAGATATTAGGTATCGGATTGTGATGGGTATTTTGTTAGAGATCACTGTTGGAATAGTTTAAATTATTTAAGGATCTGTCTGAAATTAATATTCCTTATTAAAAACAATCGAATTGTTATGTTTTAAATGCAACTCAATCATTGGTTGAGCCTTTTTTGCGTTGTTACTATTGTTGGTAGTCAAGAAGCCTAGTTTCACTTTACATATATTTCTAGCCTATTTTCACTCTACTCTTACCAAGTTTTACATTTCATGAAAACCAAGAAAAACTTTTGTTTATTAAAGTGAAGTATATTTAAGACGAGGCTGCGGAAAAAATACTCTCATTCGACTAGATTTTTTAAGCAACTTAAATATGCAATCGACACGATAACTCAAATATTTGATTTTTCAAACCTTTTTCTATCCGTTGTCCAGACAGGAACACATTTGAAAGAAATTTACTCGATAGTTTTAATTTTTTTAAATGAAGCCTTTTTTTTAAATTATTGGATTTTTCTGGGAAACTACATCAGTTACATATCAATAATAAATACACATAGAAAGGAAATGTAGTTTATTATCCGCTGTATAAGTAAAATTTACCTAGAGTAATTAGTATTCTCATAAAAAATTAAACTGTGTTTTAGACTTACGACCTTTAGTTCTGTGCAGGATTACGGTCAATCGGAAGATTCGATATTCAACCTTATTAGCTTACGATTACGAAATAAAATCAATGCGTAAGAGCTGTCCTTCAGTGCCGCGCTGTGCGCCGTTGGACGTGGACCTATCGCTCGCGCGCTATCACCTCTGCATTATAAATACGTATCTTGGTAGGTACGAGTATATCAATATGGGAAATAAAGATAACCAACAAAATAAAAAAGGATGCAGAAGAGTCGATACAAAGACTTTGCAAGAATTATGAGAGATGCAAAAGCGTAAGTATTTTTAGTTATTAATATTTCAGTTTTTTTTTACCTATGGTACCTATGCAAATTTAATAATCGTTTGTGTTTTGGTGTTTATTCTATTCATGAAACATAGGTACTATCTCTACCGAACTAAGAGATTCTATACCAACTAGGTTCCTTTAGTACTGTAATGGAGCTATAAAATAACTATATGTCGTACTAATCTAAGTATGATTAGTAGGGTACTATAATAATATCTGGTATATGTATAATTATGGTCTCACCTGATGGTAAGTGATGTGGTTGAAGGTGCCGAACAGGTATAAAGTAAAATTATCTGGCTTTAAAGTACAGCTGCCGTTCAACCGTAAATGGAGTTGAGCGTTGCTAAATAATAATAACACAAGCGTAGCAAATCAAAGCATTTAGTTTGGTGGGTAGGTACCTATATCGCAATAAAACATCGAACATTGTTTATGTCCCTCAAGACTAGATGTAGATTTATATCAATGAAAGAATATTCAGAATCAGGCAAGTAGGTATATATTCAAGATATTATATACAAAGTCACCTGCATAGGTACTTATAAATATAAATTTTATCGCTTAGACATGTACATATAAGTATCGATTTATACATAAATAGAGTTGAATAATTGACTGTGCTCATAAAATGCACCTTCTTTCTCATGAAAAAAATAACAAATCAGTCGAAGTCTGAGATCACTCGGACAGGGAAAACTGTCGGAGTCGCCATCTCATATAATAAGTTTAGACTGTGTTCTTCCACTACATGAAAATAAGTGAGTAATTCTTTGAATAAAGTATTGCTAAATTTGCACATTTTATTCACAGTAAATTTTGTAAAGGAAATATTTTATATACTACCTATATTAGGCTAAAAATTATTTTGACCTATCCATAGCAGAGCAACAGGTAAAATAAAATAAAAAAAACGTTATAAATACATTTAAATTTTCTTTTTACACTGAAAAATAACACTTTATATTATTATCGCCCTGCACTTGTCACACCTCTGTAGGGTCGGTATAAACAATATATTTTTTCTGAGTACCTACACAAAAGACAACGCATTGACATAATTGTGCGGAGCAAGGCTTAAATTTTATGCCCGGCCTCCTATCTGAAGCAATACCCTTTTGGGAATGCCATCGCTGATATGTATTATACTCGCCTTCGCCCCCTTTTCGGTTATTAGGGTATTAGATAGATGGTAAAGAGCGATGTTGTACTCTTGACGTGCAAAAAATCTGACGTGCAAATTATCTGAATATATGTATTTAAATTCATTTATTCATATTCCCAACACCCCCTTTCTGAAGGCCGAACTTCAGCAGGGGCGGAGCAGTTTGTATGGTCGCCGTCTTGAAATCGCCATTTTGGATTTTTGACAGGTGTCATTCGACTGCTCTCTCGACATTTATCCTTACTTGGCACTCGTATACGAACTAACAAATTCTATCTACACATTCTAACAAATTGTGCGAAATTGATTGTCGGACAAACAGATATGTACAGTTGCTTTTCTGAAGGCTTCAGGTAACTGAATGTCTGTAAAATGTATAATTATATTTTTTGCAGGTATATATCAATCAAAAATCTGATTGGTATCATCAAACTCGGCTAAATTCACATTTGTAATATAACTAATGCTTATTTGCCATGTAGTATGGAGACAACAAATCAAAAATAGAAATTCTACAAAAAGAAGAAAAATTTTGGAGGGAAAAAATTGAGACAAAACTAGTCACATTCAATATGGACTGCCTTCTGCCCAAGCTGGTCGATCCCCGCCACTCAAAGAAAAGAATGATCCGGGATCAAGAATATGTGGAAACATCTATAAAAAGAAAAATCAAGAGGAGGCTGTCGAGGGAGACTTGCAACATCAAAGTGCAAATGCTTCAGTACCTCCTCCCACCGTAAAAAGAAGACTTAACATTGTCTTAGGTTTTAGTGTTTGTTACGCATAGTAATTAAACAACATTAAACGGTTTAAATCGCGTATATTTATCATTATTTTTGTCATGACGTTTCAAACACTTTGCAGTGATCGTGGTCACGGGGTGACGATCGGGGGGACTGCAAACTTGACTTTCCGTTTCCGATACTCGTTATTTCTCACGCACACTTTTGCATTTCATTAAAATTGTATAAATGGAAAACTATATATTTTTTATTTCATAAATGATTTTTTGTTAATTCATATACATCTTAACTTAATGTGTCTATAACCTCTGTAGACTATCCACGAATATCTGTATTATGATAGTCCACTTACTAACAATCTAAGAATCCACTGTTTTTATTTTAAAGTCTAATTTAGTCACCTGTTCCAGTGCCACTCACTGTCTCACTTGTCTGCTATGTTGCATTAAAAGAAGCCTGTATAACATGTTCTCTACAATATTTCTGCAGTCGTGTGTTTTTTATTAAATATCCCAATAATTAAACCCCTTACAATTGCATATATACACTCTTCTGCAAGCTTGGTAAAAAAAATCTTATCCTGCTGTTTAGAAGTGGCTAGATCTACTTATATCTGGTTGGTCTAATTTTTACCATAGTTGGTATCTAAAAGCAGAGTGGTAGTAAAATAACACCATTCTGTTTACCACTGTAACTGAAAAATAAATGATGTATACGAACATATTTTCAACATTAGTAATTAACAGTTAAAAATTATATGATAGCAATAAAAAAAACAACCTACTTTATTTTACTATGGGAACGTGTACAGTAGCACAGTTATGAAAAACTATAATTCATATTTGTATGACGAGTCATGGTATTATGAATGGTCATATTTAATCAAATCAAATCCATTTATTTCAGGTCAATTGTACCCATATTCACCGAATATAATATAATATTATGCTCATTCAATTTGATGATATTTTACTTTATTCTAATGATGTGTAATCTGATTAATCGCATTCCAAGATACTGAGAACAATGTTGATTCATTCATAAATTATCGTCCACGCGGATGCCAAGGGGTAATGAAATTTTTATAGGTAGTTTAATCAGTAGAAATCACTTTCGTTACTACGGAGAATTTAAAAACACCCCATTTATCAATATATATCGTGCCGTTTGGGCTGTTATGTACCATCATCATATTCCGACCCACGTCTCACTTTATGTTGGTTTGGTGCAATACGTTTTCTCTATAAACACAGAAACTGCGACACAACAACATAGCAAAGAAAATTAAAAATAAACAACTTGAAAACATTTTTTTAAATTAAAAAGACTGGAATAACTCATTGATATCGGTTCAATATGATCTCAATTTTGTGCTTATGACGTCGACAGGTTATTTGATATACTGATGACTACAGACTTTTCAAGAGAGATTATTATTCACATATTATTTATAGATTTTATCACTGGTTAACAATAACTTTCATTTATATTCACAGTTGCCACTTACATTAGTTGCTAGAAGCACTGCGATTGTCAAGGCATTTTGGCAAATTACTTTTAGTAAGTTGACTGTAACTGGCAAACCGTTCGACCGATGTTGATGAAATTAAAATGAAACCAATTAAGAGTTAAACTGTACTAGCAAAAAATAATCTTCAAGATTGTAAGGTTCAGTAAAAAAGTTATGTGTGGTCAAACATAAAATAAATAATAGACAAGTCAATTTAGGAACCATCTTTCTTTTGGGAAGTCAGTTAAATATGTATAATATATATACCAATACATACATAATAATATATGCCAATAAAGTCGAGCAGACATTATCATATTGTAAAAAGTAAAACTTTTGGCTTTAGTTTTATGAGCTACTGTCGACCGTAAGGATAATTTTGAAAAGTAAATCAAATAATCAATTTCTTACTAAGAAATATTAGTAATGTTGATAAAAATAAAAACGTGACATCAATTGCAGTATATACAAAGTTACTTTATGTATCGAAATTCGTCACGTGAATAAGATTATAAAAAAGTTGAAATCGTCTCAATGGTATCTGTGTTCGCGAATCTAATATGAAGTACACAAAATGTTTTTTTAAGCGAGACGCGTGCGCCGCTGCACATCGCGTCGTTCGGTGCAGCGGGGATCGTTGCGCCGCATGGGCGGAGCTAGCGTGGGAATTATTTTTGACTGCCTCGACTTAATTGTTGAGTACGAAATTATTGCTGTTTATGTCGTTAAGAGTTATGTAGCTTCAATTTGTGCGTTCTATTAAAGAAATCTATTAGTATTTAAGGTAACTAACATATTAAAAATTAAATTGAAAATGAAATGGAGTCGCAGAGGCAATCAAAAAACAAATCCCGAAGCTTTATTGACAAAATCACAAAATAATATCGGTCCTAAAAAAGCGATCCCATATACCAAAAGGCAATGATGTTCTGACAGATTTATAGGCCAGTCTTTCGTTTTTTATAGCTCAAATCTAGACAATATAGAGACCGTAGTCCAACATCGTTAACGGATTATTTTACAAGCTTTTGTGATTGATTTAATGATGTTTTTTACAAGCGTGTGGAAAATTGTGTGGTGTTGAAGTTTATGGTATACCGTTTTAGATTAAACTTCAGGGTAGCCAGTAGTTAAATAATAGAAAAGGATTCTTATAGGGGAATATTTAGTATGTCTATTATTGGGTGGGTAATCAGAATTCGGTTTATTGATATATTTATAATTCCAGAACGTATAATATTCTATTACAATGAATTGAATCGTAAAACAGCCTATATATTAGGAATATCTGATGTAGGCACCACTGACGGAAAAAAATAGAACAGTTGAATAGACTCAAGATATTAGAGCAGTCTCATTACACGACATACCAACGCGAAAAATTCATAAAATCTATTTTCGGGTGTCTCGGCCATTCACCCCACTTACTTTTGGGCTCCGAGACAGTCTCGAAAGTAGACCGGTGGCCGGGAAATGGGAAATTTATGGCAACCCTAAGCCAGGGCGATGTGAGGAAAAGAGGCCGTGGAAATACCTACGTATGATATAGACGTGAATAACGTCTGACTGAATAGTTTGGGATGGATTGATTGTATTTGTGATAACTCTCTGTGATGGATCTACAAAAGTAGTTGATTTTAGAAAAATCAAGGTGGGTTTTATAATTGAAACTTATCTCTGCGACTCCAGTTATGTTATTTCTAAGCCATGGAGTAATATTCACATTACTGTGTTCCGGTTTGAATGGTATGGGTACCACTTCCGGTGAAATTCCAGGCACATGCGACTAAACAACTTTATTTCACAGGGTTATGGGCGCAGTGCAGTTGACCACTTTACAAACTGCATCTGTAATAGGTTACCACTAAACACTAGGTGGGCTTCGTGCTTATTCCATCACAATAACATAAAAAAAAGTTTATTTTCGATTTCTTTTTATTTTGTATATTTGGGGTTGATAGCAAAATTTCAAATATGTATCATAAATTTAAAGGTGTATTTATAAATGAAAATTCATCAGCAACGATAAGCTATTACAATACTGGATCTTATGCCTATTTCATTAAGTTTTAATTCGTTACCGTTATCAGATTTAGGTAAAAGTTTTTCTTGACATAATTTATTTATAGGCCAACTACATAGTAATCACAGATGACAGCATACATACAAATAAAAGGTAGATACAACATGTTTGGCGGTGTATGTACCTTGACATTGATCGAAATTAAAGAAACGTCAAAAATAGTTTCGGTTTATTGACCTCTTTTAATACTTGTACGGTGGACTTGCAGAATTGTAAAATTATTACTATTCCTGAAGGGTCATTTATGGTATTTTTTAATGTATAAGGAACTATCTATGCATCCGTCAGCTCGTAAGCCAAGGTGAGGTCATTTTTAGTTTCCGGATGGTTAGTCGAAAAATTTAGCTGCCGTTTTCGGCACAAATATGCAGTTCAATGTTTAAATTGCAGTTGGTTTGCTGTTCGGTCCGGTAACTGACTAGCATGGTCATGGAAACTTGTATTTAACAGTTAGGGTTCACCAGTAATAATATAATTCAATATTGTATGTCCTAAAAGGACGACACTGTTGAGACTCAATGAAACATTTTTATAACTCCATTTTCTGTACAGCTTATGCAATAAATGATTCTGATTTAAAAAAAATGCAGAATTTTATCAAGAAGGAGAAGTAATTTTTTTTTATAAATCTCCACTCATAGACACCGGGTCCGTGACTTTTTTCAATTCTGTAATTTTTTATTTAACTTACAATTTAGACCTATCTGTCCGCCATAGCTACTTTTCTTTTACCCCTACGCTGTGCGATTGTGATATTATTTCAGCATTTGTCAGTGTCTAAGGGCCTGTTTCAGAATGTTCGAGTAAGTTCCGGTTTTACTACCCAGAACATATTTAATAAATAAAACACTATCTTTGCGTTTCACAGTCATCGATTTACCCTATTCATCGGTTAAAGCTTGAAACGCGCTGCATGTCAACTGTCATTTTTATCATTCAGTTATTTTATGGTATTGCATAGCAACCCGAACTTTATTAGGACATTCTGAAACGGGCCCTTAATATAATACCTAAATATATATGTAGGTAAATGTTTGCTCGCCTATTTATACATATTATAGCTTAATTTATTCACAAGATATCTTACTGCGCATTCTTTTCAAATATATCTGTACTCACCGCTTACATTTTTTATACCGGAAGAACCGTGTATTTTAAGCGCCTTATTGTGCAGTTATTACGTGTAAATTCGCACACTCGAGGTCATTCTATATTGTTATCGTAAGTGCAAACATTTTGCGAACACTTGAACAAACATTCATGAGTTTTACCTAATAACTGCCGAATTATAGCTTGCATGAGAACTTGAGTTGAATGCAAATACGGCTTATTTAGTTGAGAATTAATATAATACAGAAGAATTATTTTAAATGACAATTATACAGGAAGTTTATTAAGATGAGTTTGAGCGCGAGAACGACGCGGCCGACGCGAGCGATTTGAATTCTAAAACAGTAAACAAAGTATATATAATATCAGTCGTAATAATTTAACTGAGTGTTAGTTTCTTATTTTTATCAATAAACCGTCTTAGATAAGGAGCATCGTATATGTTAGAACGTCAATGAAGGTTGCAGGAACGAATTTCTTGGTCATCTTGTCTTTTATTTTTAACCGACATCAAAGAAGGAGGAGTTTATCAATTCGTCTGTATTTTTTTTATAAATTTACTGATACATTTAGAAGATACGTCTAATATTCAGTAGTACTTTATATACTGTAATTAAGTCTTAGACTACTGCGTCCTTTTGGTAATTGATGTATTCGAAGATATAGGTGCAGGAATTAAAATTCAACGCAATCCCATTTCAACAGTTGAATCATCTATCCAAAGTATATATTTGAAACCTACTACCCCTGATGAAATATGTAAAATTCTTAAAAACTTAAATAACACTAAATCTACAGGTTACGACAATATCACTTCTAGTATGCTTAAGGCAGTATGTACAGCTATAAGTGAGCCACTGGCCTATATTATAAACCTTTCCTTGGAACAGGGGTGCATGCCGGATAAACTCAAGATTTCGATTGTCAAACCTCTTTTCAAAAAGGGTTCAAAATTAGATAGAGAAAACTATCGACCAATATCCTTAGTTCCCGTAATTTCAAAAATTTTTGAAAAGGTATTTTATACAAGAATGATATCTTATCTGGAGAACTACGCTATTTTAGCCAAAGAACAGTACGGTTTTAGGAAAGGTAAATCAACCACTCTAGCAATGTACAATCTTCTTGTACTTATACTTAATAATATTAATAGGGGGACACTTTCATGTGGCCTGTTCCTTGATCTAAGTAAAGCGTTTGATTTTGTCAATCATGACATATTGCTAAGAAAATTAGATAAATATGGCATCAGAGGCCCAGCCCAGGATTGGGTCAAGTCTTTCCTTACAGGCAGAAAGCAGATAACCAGAATCAATCAGCATGACAAAGCTTCAAATTGTGTAACAGATTATGATTCTAATGAACGAGTTATTTGCAATGGTGTACCACAGGGAAGCATCTTAGGTCCGCTATTATTCCTTCTGTATGTTAACGACTTTCCAAGTGCTATTGAACACAGCAGTATACTTTTTGCTGACGATACCACTATTTTATTAAAATCCAAAAGCATATCCAATTTAATGAATAATACAGAAAACTGCATCATCAAAGTTATCGACTGGTTAAACTTAAATAAACTTAAAATAAATGTAAATAAAACTAAATTAATACATTTTAAAACCTTACAAAGTAAAAATCATAATTTTATTATAAAACATGGAGACAATATTATTGAACAAGTAAATAATACAAAATTTCTAGGAATCGATATTGATGCTCACTTATCATGGAGGAACCATATAAACATGGTTGCTAGCAAGCTTCATAGTTTTGCTTTTGCGCTTAGAAGATTGCGACGTTGTGCTCCCTTGAATACGGTATTATCAGTATATCACGCTTATGTTGTTTCGGTTATTCGTTACGGGATAATTGCTTGGGGTAATGCTGAAGACATAGACAAAGTTTTTAGAGCACAAAAGAAGTGTGTTCGAGCGGTATTTTTCATGAAGTGGGCCGAGTCGTGTAAACCAGTTTTTAAATCTCGCAATCTTTTGACAGTTACTGGTATATACATATATGAAATGGTAAAGTTTGTTAGGACCAACTCTTCATTATTTCCGACCCATACTAGCATAAGTCAACGATCTGTCACGCAACTGCATCTCAAAATGCCGGGACCCAAGTTGGAACTATTTAGGAAAAATTGTACTTACATGGCACCTCTCATTTATAATTCCATTCCAAAAGATTTGCTAGAATTACGAGGTCGCAGATTTTACACGGAGTTGAAGAAGTGGTTACTGAGCGAGAGTTATTATTCAGTAAAAGATTTCCTGCAGAAAGCATCCTGTAGATACTACATTTACCATGCTAAATAGTTGCAACATAATAATGATTTTTTTTTTCTTCAATATTATATAATATATACTCAATAGCTTCAATATTAATGACATAATTTTTCACATTATATAATTTTTTAAATGACATTTTATATTTATATTAACATTTGCATACCTTACATGAGGTTGTTATGGAGAACTACAAATATTTTTAAGATCATAATGTACCCATATTCGTGCAAATAAAGAATTGAATTGAATTGGAAGGTTGTACCTTTACGGATTGCTGATAAGCTAGCCTTTGAGCACTGTGCGGTCAAAGATGTTGTTTAAGCTAACCTAGAATAACTGGCTCTTAAGAACAGCTGCTGCAGCACATTGAAAGGCGGGCATTCCCAAAATGCCCTCCCAGCATGATTATAACGATTGCCATTCGAAGGCAACAACCCGAAGAGGGCGTAACGTGCATGCCCTCCGTGTCCGTGTTGAATATTTTGTAATCGGACAATCGCATCATTGTAAAATTTTCATTTAAGTATTTTTTTATTTTTCTATTTAAGCCTGGGAGCATCTTCTAGCATTCCCGTACCACGTATTTCACGTGAATTTTGATCCGTCTAACAAAAAATCACTTACTACTAGAGTAAAGGAAAACTGCGTGAAATACAGGGCACGGGAAGAGCAATCTTTTGGCACAACTATAATCATTCCGCCTTTGCGGCGGAATACAAAAACAAATAATTTCGATTCAGCTACTATTAAAATAGTAGAAAACAAAATTACTGATGGTGATATTAAAAACGCGGCACGCATCTTGTTTTCGAGTGATACAATCGCTCCTTTTACATCTGATACGTTGAATTCCCTAATTGAAAAGCATCCGCCTGCAACTGCAGGTCTCCACCTTCCCGAATCTCCTATACAAGACATTGTTGAGGTGACCCCACAGGATGTTTCTGCAGCCGTGGCATCTTTTTTAAGTGGCTCAGCCGGTGGCCTTGATGGCCTCACGCCTCAGCACTTAAAAGATATTTTATCTTTTAGTTCTGGTGAGGTAGGCGAGACACTTTTAAGGGATGTGACGGGTTTGGTTAATTTGATGTTGTCGGGTCAGGTCAACAATGAAATTACCGAAATTCTGTACGGTGCGAATTTATGTGCCCTAAATAAAAAAGATGGTGGTATTAGGCCTATAGCAGTAGGCACCACTTATCGTCGCCTCACAGCCAAATGCGGTTGTAGGAAAAAGGTTGCTTTTTTAAGTAATCTTTTTCAACCACTGCAACTCGGTTTTGGTTCACAGGGTGGGTGTGAGGCTGCTGTACATTCACTTCGCACATTTCTTGATCAAAATTGTGGAGATGTGCTTTTGAAGGTGGATGTTAAAAATGCATTCAACTCTTTAGATAGAGGCACTCTTTTGACTGAAGTGAAAGATAAAATTCCGGAATTATACCCTTTTCTTTGGCAATGCTACGGCAAACCGTCAAAATTAACATACCAAAATAACGTTATTTTATCTTCCGTAGGATGTCAACAGGGTGATCCTCTGGGAGCAGCCATTTTCAGCCTTGCGATCCACTCAATAATTCAACGTCTCCAATCAAAACTTAACGTTTGGTATTTGGATGACGGAACCTTAGGAGGCGATGCGAACACGGTTTTGGATGACTTGCGAGTACTTATAGACGATTTTCGTGTTATTGGCCTTGAACTAAATTTTTCTAAATGTGAACTTTTTGTTTGTGATACTTGTCCGGTTAAAGTTTCGATTATTGAAAAATTCAACTTACTTGCGCCTAATATAAAATTAGTAGAAAAAAGTTCGCTTCGTCTTTTGGGTTCACCGATTCTTAACGAATCTTTATCACCATTTGTCGAAGAACAAATTCAAAAGTTTAGAAATGCTTCTAGCAGATTATCCAAAATTAACACCCATATGGCTTTTACAATTATAAGATTTTGTCTTTTCGTTCCTAAATTTACATACTATTTAAGATGTTGTCAGCTGTGGCAACACAGTGAGTTTTTGTTAAGCTTAGACAACTTAGTAAAAGATACGTTAGTGTCGGTTTTGAATGTTGAGATGGATGATAGGGCTTGGGTGCAAGCTTCCCTCCCTGTGAGGTTGGGGGGCATAGGGATACGCAAAATTTCTAGTGTGGCATTACCAGCTTTTTTGTCTTCTGTACACAGTACACACAAATTAGTAGAAAAATTCTTGCACGATCTTTAGGCTCTTTCGATGTAGCATATCTGGCTGAGGCCAAAAATACATGGAGACTGGCTTGTCCAAATACTGAATTCCCAAAAATGTTGTCATCTCAGAAACAGTGGGATCGGCCCTTATGCGAGCTAACACGGAAAGATCTTTTAAATACGTGTTCTAGCATCGCAGATCGTGCTCGTATTCTCGCTGTTTCTGTGTGGGAATCCGGTCTTTGGTTACAAGCCATTCCTTCTTACAAAACTGGTAGCCTTATAGATCCATCCGCTTTTCGTCTAGCTATTAGCTTACGCTTGGGTGCAAGGTGTTGTGTTGCACATCACTGCCAGTGTGGTACTGCAGTTGATCAACTCGGTCACCATGGCCTCTCCTGCTCTCGAAGTGCTGGTCGAATTTCCCGCCACGCCAGCCTTAACGATATCATTCGCCGGGCTTTTACCAGCGCCAATGTTCCAGCTATTCTCGAACCGAATGGTCTGATGCGTGACGATGGTAAAAGACCTGACGGCATGACTCTGGTTCCGTGGAAGTTAGGACGGCCCTTAGTGTGGGACGCTACGTGCGTGGACACTTTAGCGCCGTCACATCTTTCTGAAACCAACGTGAGGGCTGGCGCTGCGGCTACTTCGGCGGAGCAACTCAAGCGGCGCAAATATGCTAACCTCGGTATGGGTTACATATTTGAGCCGTTTGGTGTAGAGACGTTGGGTCCGTGGGGACCGGGAGCTCATCGTATTTTCCAAAACCTATCTGAGCGCTTGGTCGATGCGACGCGTGATCAAAATGCTGGCACATATTTGGCTCAACGAATAAGCATTGCAATTCAACGGGGCAATGCTGCCAGCATGCTGGGCACGCTGCCAACTGGGAGTGGGCTGGAGCATTTGGACTGCCTATGAGTCTGCTATGACTTATAGGTGTCTAAATGCTTTTATTGTAGTAGCTGTAGTGTTGTATATAGTTCATAGTATTTTGTTTAATAAAGGCATACCGCCGGTAAAAAATAGTATTTCTCTTATATTTGCGCATTGCCCACAAATAAAAGGTCGTAGTCGCCAAGTGCAGGCATGTTGAGATAGAACTTTATTTATTTTACTTTCCGTTGCAATCTCCTTATTGATCTAATAAGTCTTGCTTGTGTCAAAGATAACATTTTATAGCTTATAAACTAACCTTTGACCACTATCTCACCTAATGGTAAGTGATAATATGGTCGAAGATGTTGTTCAAGGTAACCTAGAATTACTGGCTCTCGATTACAACTGCCGGAACACACCGTTAGGTGCTTGGGGACAGATTATCTAATTGAGGGTGGTAGTTAGCCAAGCGGGTATTCGCAAAATGCCCTACTACCATACTGTAACGACTGGCATCCTAAGACAACTGGAACCGACAGTTTAACATGCCCTCCGAAGTACGGAAGCGCTCAGTAGTAATGTCACTAGTAAGCGTCCACCCATCCAACTCTTTAATCTCAGATATCAGTTCAGATAAGAACGGCAAGCAAACTACGCTACGAGCGCTTCAAGATACCACAGATTAATTTAAGTTATTTCATTACGCAGTCATCATATTCGACTCAAAGCTCATATTGCCATAAAATATTTATTAATAAGGTAGATCATAAATAAATTAGCAATATAAAATACCTGATTTCGAAACATTTACATTTTACGTGTTTTGTAATATGTTGTAGCGATGTCAAATACTTAAGTAACCGGCAATAGGTACAGTTTTGCTTTAATATATACTATTTTATCTTAATTTTTGTTCGATTATTCTTAGGGCCTGTTTCAGAATGTTCGAGTAAGTTCCGGTTTTACTACCCAGAATATATTTCATTAATAAAACACTATCTTTGCGTTTCACAGTCATCGGTTTAGCCTATCCATCGGTTAAAGCTTGAAACGCGCTGCATGTTAACTGTCATTATTATGATTCAGTTATTTTATATGTTGCATAGCAACCCGAAACTTTATTAGGACATTCTGAAACGGGCCCTTAATCTACTTACTAAAATCACTACAGATGAGTTTACTACATATACAGAAAAGAGAATGCATTAGCCAAGGCAAAATTTTGAAAAACAATGTTCTATGTTCTATGTAATAGATAATTACTGTCCATTGTGGACTAGTTGCGTCCCGCGGTTTCACCCGCGTAGTCAATGATGGGAAGTGATGATGATGATAAAAGTCTCCCATGTGTTAACCGCTGAGGATCAGCAGTGAATATAATATTCACAAGATAAATTTATATTGTAATGAACAGATTCGGGCGGAAGGTTGTAGGACCGAAACGCGCCGAAAATTGTTACGGTTTGGCTACGTGGCGTTTATGGCGTCATGTTAGCTTAACAGGAAAGTAAGGTGAAATTGTCACTAGATATATATTTATATTTTTTTAAGTGTTTTTCTAAAGTTTTTTTTTATATTTTTAAAATATTTGTTATAATTTATTTTTATTGTTATGAATTAGATACCGATGTGTATTAATCAAGTGTCTAAACTACCTATATTCCAAGTTACATCCAAATCGGTTCAGTCATGTCAAGCCATTTTAAAGCTAAAGCTCAATGAAGTCAGATCTCTATATCTCTACATCTTTAGATGTATAGATATAGAGATCTAAACAAATTGATTAACATTTTTTAAATCTTATAAATACGTAGTTATCCGGAATTACAAAATATCGTCGACTTTGTTTTATCTGTGCTAAAATACAGGTTATATTCGGACATCAAATAGGCGGTGGTTTGTAAAAATATCAAAGCATAAAACGCTTTAAATACCGTTTTTACAGACACTATTTACACAAACCGGTGAAGGATTTGCATAAACAAAACGTTGACCTTGGCTTCGAGGAACCTCAGGGGAACATAAAGTCATCATTATGTCTTCTTTAATCGATACGAAATCAGTTTAGAATTACATCGATACGTTTGTTTGAATGTGTTAATCTGACAATGATATATTTTTACTTTCAATTCTGACAAAAGTTTATATTGTAAGTTACAATATAAGTATGTTGTGTACACTGCGCTGCCTGGCTTTTAGTTTGCCTAAATGCTTTCGTTGTAGTAGCTGAAGTGTCGTATTTAGTTTGAAGTGTGTTGTTAATAAAGCTTTAAAAATACCAAATGTGTATAACGAAACCTTCATTGTACTAAAATTATGTAGATAATGTTAAGTAGTGTACCTATAATAGTCTATATAGCCCTGTTAAGTTTATCTGCTGTTATTTAAAGATTAATATACTTAATACTAGGTTTAGCTATATTATATGTATACCTATAGTTACTTATCAAAATAAAGTCAACGTTTCAAGACGCCATTCAGATGGCACAAGACAGAAGCAATACAAGAGGAGCAGTGTTAGCAGCACGCGCTGCACGCCCCCCGTCATATATAAGAAGAAGAAATTGTCAAAGTCCAAAGAGTAGTTGAAGAGATCCCATGTCCACTTTCCGGTTCCATCTTGAGAGGAGCTCAACAAAGTTCAATAATATGTAGGTAGTAAGTATGTTATTGCATAATATAATTAATATAAATTATAGATTACCGAATCTCAGGTCGACAAAGCCAATGCAAGTCATCCTAAAATCGAGTATCTATAATGAATAATTAAGTATTCGTTGTAAAGCATCAATGCTTGTAATGATTAGAAAGGTTTGGTATTACCTACTAAGAAGACTAGGTAATAATTCTTTTACTACCTGTACATTAATGAACTCGTGACAAGACAATATTGTGTATGTACGATGCACTTACAATGTTTGCGAACGTGAAGTTTAATCTGTTTGAATAATTTATGATCTATAAATTAGTTTATTACCATAGATAAGAACGGGTACTCATACATTGAATAAATACGCGTTAGGGCGAGATAATCTTCTTTTTGTTTCAAAAATAGTTCAATAACTTTGTCGATTTAAAGGGGCATATAAAGCACCAAAGCAATGGCACAGTAAATATTTCGCTGCAACCAGTCAGAGTTAAACCCTCGATGATAGCACTCTTCTAATTGAAGTAATATTAAATCTAAGTGTGCATTGCCGCAGCCAAAAGATGGACTGCTGCAAAAAAGTGAATTATAATTGCTGTCAGGTGAAGTATTTCCGAACAGATACGACTTAGGAGCCTTTCAGAAGAGAGCATTTTGCCTCCTTAAAGGCCGGCAACGCATCCTCAAGACCACTGGAGTTGCGGATGTTTTTTTTGGAGTTTTTTTTTGTGGAACTTTGTTGAGACCGAACAGCTACACACCAACGTGAGATTTTACCGATATCTTACAATTGCTACTGTCTTCTCTGTAATAACGATACTGATGAAATAGGTAGTGATGCAGAGATTAAGGGTCCGTTTCAGAATGTCCTAATAAAGTTTCGGGTTGCTAACCAATACATAAAATAACTGAATAATAAAAATGACAGTTAACATGCAGCGCGTTTAAAGCTTTAACCGATGGATAGGCTAAATCGATGACTGTGAAACGTAAAGATGTTTATTTAATAAATAAGTTCTGGGTAGTATTACCGGCACTTTGTCAAACATTCTGAAACAGGCCCTAAAACTTTGCAAGTCAACCATAGAGAAGACCATGGCCTTATCGATCACAAGTATATTGATGAAATTCTAGTGTAGCTGCAAGTATCTGCTGATGAATTGCCATCTTACACTACGATCCCCACGGCGTCGGCCATGCATGGGGATTAAGGCTAACCCCCATGTATTGTGATAACGTTTTACACCTTTAGGTAATTATTTAAATCAATTAAAATGCGCTCATAATCCAACTTCGTTTACAATGTAGACTCTACATGATAGGTACCTAATAATTTTAATTATGAACTCAGTTGACGTCAATGCTTTTCAATTACGTGTTCAACATATTTAGGTCTAAATATAATTAAACAAAAGAATTGGTCAACTTGGTGAAAATGCATATAAATATACTTATATAATACGTGCTTGCCTACCACAGAAAGAATGAATAGGTATGTATATTGTGAACATGTTGTTTTGTGGGTGTTCGATGTGGAAAGACGTCATTTTTGCGTCAATCTTTCGAATTGCGTCATAGAACTGAAGTTCTGTAATATAAGGAGGATCGATATGAAATGTCACTATCTAAGTATATAATACATTATCTCATATGATTGGTATATGAAATGTAACTCTAAGAAACTAGATGACCCGGTGTACCTCATATCACCTATCCTAATGGACGAACGTCAAATGTTTCACAGGAATGTATAGATAGAACAGTTTATATGGGAAAATGAAACTGTCGTTTTTACTATGTTCCTCGCCATTTTTCCATATATTCTTATCGTTTAAACCTTCCATGGACTATGACAAATATTTCAAAACCAAAATCACCTAAATCGGCTCAGCCGTTCACAAGTTTTAGCGAGACAAACAACCACAATAATACAATTCAATAGATTTATATATATACCTAGAGATTATTTCCATTCGAGTTAGCACTTGCAGTTATTTAAATACTTATGATTGCTTATGATTCTATAAAGCTAAATTATAGTTATGTAGTTACAGTATGTATATAAAATATGGCAAAATGTATGTTGTTTAAAATCTACACAATTTACTATCCGTTCACGGATATAGATAGAGGCGTGACTTAATTTTTTGCTAGGTATGACAAAAAGTGAATTCAGCGAGATTCGAATAATAGTATTGTATTAGGTATTCCAGGTTATACATACTGGTATCCTAGTTTGTAAAGTGCCTAAAAAGTAGTTTTGGAATCATAATATCCTTGGTTCGATTCCAGCGTCAGATAGTTCTTGATTTTTTCTGGAAAAGAAACTCTGTGCCAGCCTGGTGTCTGGAATTGAGTTCAGCAGATGACTAAAGATTCACCCCCTATTATTGTCTGGACTAAGCTTAGCTGATATCTGCCAATCTATCCTCGGTATACAGAAGACAATTATTGTTGATGTGTTATTTTATTTATACATATAGCTTGTATTGTGATGGAAATAGCAATAAATACTCATATTTTGAAAATAAACATGCTAAAAAACAGACAGATTGAGTAGCCGTAGTACTCGATATCGCCCGTTGTTGTCTTAAATTTAATATCCATGAAATTAGAACTAATAAAATTTACCAAGTATACAAGTTGACAAGACGAGATAACAAATCATCGTGTAATAAAAATGGTTAGAGCTTTAAATACAAAATAAAAGAAAGCTAAAAAGCTTCAAATGACACACATTTCTCACTCGTCGACTACCCAAGGTACCAACCGCTATACATCAAATCCGTCGAAATCAAGACGGTAGCAATAAAATGTATTATGAATTCCGCGGCCGCGCGCAAGTGCCAAATCCCTGACACGCGACGAATTTTAAACATCACTGAGTTATTGATAGTTGAATTCGACTCGTGTTTTATTTCCCATTCAGCGATGATTGTAATCCAACTGAAGTACTTAGGTATTGTTAGTATTCTGCGGGCGCAGATTTGTGAATTAAGTGTGATTTTGAGCAGATTTTAAAATTGCATCGATAGCTTGCGAAGGACATGCTTTTCATTGCTTGTTTTAACTTAAAATAGCCGGAATAGATAGTAAGCAAGAAAGCCTCAAAAGTCTATTATTTTCAAGTTTCGCTTTATGTAATTAAAGTAACTGTAAATCGAACAAGTTATGTAAATTATTGGTCAAATAGAAGAGTAAAAACATGGCCTCCCTGTAACCAAGCTAAACAGAAGTTACGTTATTTGACGTCCGGACGAAGAGCAGTAGGCGCTATTAAATTAGAGAGCGTGTCTATTAATAGACCGTTTCTGTTTATTTAACTGAACATTTCCAGACATTTCATTTTGCTTGTAAATTTGGACACAAATTAAGTTTTATGGTTTAATTTAATTTCCAGTAAAGTATCGATGAGAAATAAGTTTAATTGTATTAAAACATATTATTAAAGACATATTTTTTTAAATACTTGTGGTAAGTATTGTAAACTCTTTTATGCAATGACGATGAAATAACCAATGAAGTAAAAATATTGTGTATTATATGAAATCATACGCTAAAATATGTTAAACGGAGATATATGTTTTGCAGTAATCAGTACACTTTCTCGCTTTAATCTCAATAAAACATAGAGTTACTATTATTGTCTTGAAATGTTCAATAATTATTGTGATTATTAGGTTGCTAGGGTTGCCAACTATTTTCATCCTATAGACAGCTATTTACATCTATCTGACGGACAACAATCTATTCATTACCTTCTAATTTTCATCTTACCTCATGTATGTGAGATAGTACAGTATGTTTTCGCTAGCAACAGAAAGGACGGTACACAAAAACATTATTTTGACTATATATCATCTCTGAAAACATGAATGGCGATACAAAATGTCAAGATCACGTAGAACAAACATTATGGCTTTAGTTTCATAGCCGGCAGTATAGCCGCTACCTTACCGTTATTAATTAAGAACGTTAAGACTGTAAACATATTTAATGCCCTTAATATGCAACAACATCCTATACACATCAACATGAGTAGAAACATGCTGTTCAATTGGCGAAATTTTCATCTACTTCCCCTTAACAATCATCAAAACGGAAGATAGATAAACAGTCCATAGATTCATAAACCACAAATTTAGGGAAGTGATAGATAACAATAAATATGTAAGTAGATTAACATTTATTGACGGAGTTAAAAAGAATAGTGAACGTATTATTTTTACAAATCTTGGAACTTCCACCTTTCCTATAACTCCTCTCAATAAGCATTTCGCATACAAAAATCAAACACCTAATAAATAAAGAAACTAATAAGGTAATCAACATAATTATTATTATACAATATTTAGGTAAATTTCAGTACTATTTGACATTGAGATATTATTTTAGAGATTTTGTGATAGATAAGCATATTATCAACAGGTTGAATTTTGTTATCAAGTAGAAATTGATAAGACAATTTCTACTTGTTGATAGGAGCCCTATCTATTATGCACGGAAGCGATTATACAGATAAACATTGGCTTTCATATATTTTTGTTGCGTGGGTAAGTACCAGGGTAAGTTCAGGTAAATTATTTTTCGTTAGTATCACTCTACGTTTCTTTATTTTACAAATAAGTACTATACCTGCCCGCAAAGCGTTTATATAAAGCTAATTTTAGGCTACTTTTCATATAATGTACAAAACGTGATTAAAATAAGAAACTTATATATTATAATTGTTATTCAATATATATAATATAATTTTTATTCAATAAAAATATTTTTATTAAGTATTTCTTAAACCTTTGAAGACTCACGAGGCAACCCTAACATACACCCACCAGCAGCGGCTTAACACGTTGTTAACGCGGCGTAATATCAATGCATTATTTTATTAAATACGTTATATATTTTAACCGTGCGTTCGTATTGTACGAACGGTCCTTAGTATGTTAATTTTATGGCGTCACGAGAAGCCATAAACGTATCCGCTTTACGCAAGATTGAACGTAACTTGTTAGAGTAAAATTAAATTTATAACGCGTAAGCATGCCGTAAGCGTGAGATTAAGTACTCGGTTTTGTAAAAAGTATGTTTTAAAAATGTTCTTATAAATCTAAACAAAACAATAATAAAGAAGTAAATATATATATGAATACATATAATGATAATGCAGGATGAGCTTTTGTGATCGTAAAAATATCGCATGCAATAATGTCGGGAACAGAATACCTATTCTATGTAATGTCATGCAAATTTGAAGTACTGGTTTGTATTGTTCATGCATAAAACTATGACAACACTTTTGAATGTTCCAAAATAAAAATATAATTTCGTCACAAAAACTAACACGTAGGTACTTAGGACTGTCAAAACTGTTAAGATATCTATAGCTACAATAAAAGAGTTATAACTTTATAAGACCTATGAGTAACCAGATATAGTAACTGATATGTGTGTATGTGGTAATAATTTAGACGTTTGTATCAGATTCGTATTGTTCAATCAATAGTTGATGTCAAATTATTGTATCAACGGTGACTCAAGAGCTAAAACTATTGAATCACATTCAGTTAACCCAATACAATGTATTTTATCACAAAAACTATCATTGGACCATACAATAACTATACTGTAGTTCCAAAGTTAGATCAGCATATATTTTAAACTTCATTAGAATTAGCTGGACTTACGTGCAAAAATGGATTTCCGCATGATAATACTGCAATGACAATATTAAGCTTCACTGATGACGCTGTAATCACGAAACTATCACGGTAAAGGTATCATGTATCTAGCGCTTAAATTCTGACATTTTGCTTATAAGTTTGTCATTTCGCGCTCTCTGGGTTAACTTTGACAGATAGACAACAAGCTTCCTATACGTCCGTCCGGTCAAAATAAACGCGTGAAATTAAAAGAATATCATAAGGCATTACTGCGTATATCTAGATATCACGACAATGATAAACGTCGAGGTCGACCCTGCTTTTTGCGAGGTCTCAGCGACCTTCGCGAAATTAGCGCGATTTACATAACGCATACGGTATTATAAGCACCTCTTTTGAATTCGTTTTACAGCAAAATATCATTTAGTCATTGTTTTATTTGTACAAAATATACACTTTGAAGACTTTCAATGGGTTTCGTCAATGACCATAAGTTGACTAATCCGGCGCTGGGTAACACTAACAATGTTTCCTTCAGAATAGGAATCCTCAAAACAAATAATAAAATCTACATAGTATTAGCATATTTTATACACTAAGTAGGTTATCTATAAAATAAATTATGCGTGTTTAGGTTTTTGTTAACAGCTCATTGAAACCAATTACTATTTTCAACATACTCAACAATTAATCTAGCCAACTCTCAGCATTGAAATGCGTAGGTTAGTTTTTTTATCAGTTTTAAATCTTGTGCAAATATAATTCAAAGACTGTAAAGTCCAATATTATATTGCTGGTTCAAGTTTTTACAAATATTTTATTACTGTACGTATATTTAACAGTTCAGTAAAATTAATCTGTATTTAAAAATATTTGTTTACTGGTTCTATCAGCCCAGAGTTACGGATATTAATGTTTGCGATAAAGGCAGTGAGATCACCAACAAAATATATTCAGGAAGTGATTAATATATGATGAGTTTAAAAAACTAACAAAGGTAATACGAGGAAGAACGTAGTACAGTGTTCATAAACAGTGGACTTTGTCAAAGCAGAAACTTTACATAACAATCAACACAGCAGATTATTTTTAGATGGTTTATTAATAAGATCATAACATAACCGAGTCGAGTTGGGTATTTTTATCAACATATGGTAATACCTACTCGTATTTGTAGATACTTACAAAACAGAAATGTGGTATTTTTTTCCATAAGAAAGAATGTTTGTTGTATAATCGGCGGGATCAAAAAGTAGGTACATTGTGTACATATAATGATATATAATTTTTTTTGTATATAACATAGGCCAATAATCATAACAATATATTATAAAACTAAATGTTTTACGCAATAAAAAATTATAAGATCTGTTAAAAAACATTACATAAAGAAATACAAATCGTTATAATGGCAAATATGCCTATGCTTCAATGAATGCTCAATCATTACAAAATAACATTAAACGTGGGGTGGCTAAGTTTTCGAAGCCGACAAACACATTTTCGAGGCCTTTCAACTCATAAAAATGTTACGATACAGTACTATGATGCCAATAGCTAGGATTATTAGGATACCAATAGTATCATTTAACTGTAAATAAATACGTCATTAGGTTTTAGAGTAAAATAAACCGCATCAGTCAGATGAGACTTCAGGCGACTGGAGCTACGAGACATAGACCTGCGGGCCCACGTACTACGCCTGGAAATAAAGGGTTCCATACCCAAAGGACAAAACAGAGCCATTTTGCTGTCAGTCGCGCTGTGTGCAAGTCACGGGTAGCAAACTCAGCGGAATGGTCGATTATACAGGGTTATTGGTAAATGGCTAACAACCTCTTAGGGTTGACTTCTGCTAGTCCTAACAAATATTTTGAGATGTTTTTTTTTTGTTTTGCCATAAGCCATTTACCAATAACCCTGTATACATTATATATTAAATAATATATAAGTACAATATTATATTTTATAAATATAATATTATATATATTAAAGAATATATCCTCGGTACGTAGCGCGTAGACATGAAAATAATGACGATATATTGTTTAATATTGATCCAAAATCTCGTATTGTATTTGAAATCAAATAAAAATATATTCTTAGAGCCCGTGAAAAGTGTAGAAAGAAATATGGTTATACCGTAGCATGTGGGGTATTACCGTCCCGGGATAATTGAGTTAATGAAAATTACATCGTATACAAGATTTATAAAATATATGGCTTAACTTTTAACATAAAAGCGTTCTGAACGGGAGTTTTTTATTTTACATATAAAGAACACAAATACCATTTTTTTATTATTTTTGTAACGTTGTTAAAAAAACGACTACTTAGTTCAATCCGTGGCCCACGTTTCAAACTATTCCTATTAAACCCAATTCATTATTATCTAATTAGTGGCTCATTTCACAAACACGTAGGCAGGCAACAAAGTTAAGTTTAGTGTTTCAAAATGTTATGTTACCAGCATTGTAAATAAATATAATATTTATATCAAATGTCACTAAGCTACGATCGCTGGCCCCCCGCCGAGTTATGGTGATAAAATCGAAGAACCCATTTAATTATACGAAACAAAACACTATACTATCATTTATGTTCGAGAAATTATATATTTTGGGGCAGTAATTATCGTTAATGTCAAATTATGTTATTTTTATCATTTCATTTTTGGGTATTAATATTTCTTGGACATAGTTATTCAAATCGACGGAAGAAGAGGAAAATTGCAATATATAACATTCCATCCAACTGATGTTGCCTACAATAAATAGGAAAGTAAGTATTTATGTTTAGTGGTCAGTCAACACATAGCCGGGAAAACAGATGAGATAATCTTTTTAGCCTAAGATAATGGATCTAGATTTTGGAGAATACTGCCTGCCTAGTCTAGTGGTCGTCCCCTTGGGGTGCCGGTCAAGAATGTAACCCGCTAACTGTGTCCATTGCTAACTGTGGGTGTCGTAAGTGGCGACTGAAGGTATAATACTGGAAGGTGGGCAGCAGCGCTTTCTGAGGAACTGATATCTTAAACTACGATCCCTAAGACGCCTGCCAAGCGCGGGAACAGTTACTTACAGCCTTAATCGAGGAGGCTGTGTTCAACGGTAGACAATCCGACTGATACAGTACAGTAAAGTCCAGTGAGATGAGCGGTACATCTAGATCTCGGGCGCAATAGGTCCATTTGTTGCATCTTTGCTTAGTATGAAATAATGCTCGGTTTTTAGATGGTGTGTTATTGTGAAGATAATCCGGGTAATCTCTCAAACTAGCAGTTGTGGAAGGAAATCGAGATTAACGGCATGTGGTGAGGTAAACTGACATATACAAGTACATTTTAGGCTTTTTGAATATTAGCATTTCTAGGATAGAATAATTATGAATTTGAATTTAATAATTATGAATATCCTATCAATTTGAAAAAGAATATTCAAACGACTGTATTACAAGTAACGTCATTTTTTATTTATCATTCAATGAAAAAGTAAAACTGTTTATTTTATTTCAACGGCGGAGGGCGGCAAGCGATGCGTACTTCCTTTAGGGTTGCACGAAAATAAAAGTTCAGATTAACTCGATTATTGGCTTCTTTTTATTCGACGCTAACGGTATAAATCGATACAGAGAGTGTGCAATCAACAGACTAGAAGGTCGAGGGTTTGAATTGTGAAAGGTTGTTAATCGAATTTTAAACGTAATTGCAATTGTGATTGTTGACTTAAAATAAAATTGAGCAACAGCTTGATAACAAAGACAACGATTTTTATGAATTAAAATGTGACAGTTTTTACAGAATATTTACTAATACATATTTGAGTTTTTTTTTAAATGCATCTATTTTTATTGATAAGTAAATTAAAACCTCTAAGAGTCATGTATCGGTGCGCTTGAGCAGATAACAGGCTTGTGATAAAAACTAACATTTTAGCCCACATCACAGTATACTTAAAGAAAATAAGCATATTTTCTTTAAGTATACTTAGAAGTTTTATCAACTTCTATCTTGTTACTATAATTGAACCTTCCACACTCCACATTTAAATTCACAAAAAGGATGTAAAACCGACATTCAGGTTATGTACCGTAAAGTATGGTTATGTAACGTAAAATATAAAGATCGAAGAATAGTGATTCTGAATTCAAATTTGAACGCCATCGCGTGAGAGGTTTGACAAACAAAAGAGTTTAGTGCCGGTAAACATAGGGGTGATGCACATATTTTATTGTTAAGTCGTTTATTGCGCGGTGTATACGTGAATAATGTAACATGGGAACGTGGGATGCGGGCGGTCTGTCGGAACGACCCGATGACCCACTCCCGTTCATATGAGGGTCGCCATTCAATAGTTGAAGGTTCAACTTGTTGAGAGCAACTGTAGGAAATGGGAATGACAGCAGATAATTCTACATGGGACCAAATATTATGTGATATACTATGACCAATAAGTGTTTTTTGATTGTTGGCAGTTGTGTCCTATATTTTCTTTTTGAGACTTGTAGATGCGCTCTATATTGAACGTTAAAAATGGTATTATCAAATAAATACGAATAATAGGAGACCAATGTAGGAAGCTAAATAAAAGTTAAATTCTGTGAGTATTCATAAATAATTACTTGTCTTTTCTATATGATAGGGATTTCATTGAAAGTGTATACCTTCGTACTTTACATGCCTTGTGTTTGTTTTACCTGATGTTAGGTGACGAAGCCATCCAAGATGCAGAAAGCTCACGCAAATGATACTATGTTTGCAAATCAAATATCTATTATTTAAATTCGAAGTTATCCGAGTTGAAGAAGAAGGCAAGACAACCCTGCCCTTAGTTACTGTACAGAGATCCATATGGTTGAAAAGTTAGTCGGTTAATGTGGTTATATCTACAGCGCAGAGTCCCGACAGTCGAGTAATTTTAATTATTGTGAAAATGAACGTCTATTTATCCGGTTTTATGCAATTACAACATTATTACGAGTAAATTCTGTGGACATTAATTCAATAGAGAGCTCGTATTCCGTCATGTAGATTAAAACGAAAATACTTGGATATGACTCATTACAAAAAAGTGATTATTTTCAAAACAAAAATAGTTTAGTCGAATTAATCAGTACTAATATTATAAATGCGAAAATATCTCTGTCTGTCTGACTGTCTGTTACGCTTTCACGCCAAAACTACTGGACCGATTTGAATGAAATTTGGTATGGAAATAGTTTGAGACCCGGGAAAAAACATAGGATAGTTTTTATCTAACTGCGCAAAAAGAGGTTAATGTTTTTTGCGCGATAACCGACATAGGCTCGGGCGGAGCCGCTCCCGGAAAGCTAGTTGATCATAAAAGGAGGAGCTCCTACGTGCCTTTAGATAAATTTACAGGATCAAGTGCAATACGTCGTATTTGCTAATAAATTCAGTTTCTTTAATTTATGGGTTTGCTTAAGTAATATCAAGTAAAACATAAAGAAAATGTTATATTATATATATATTTTTCGGACTTTTATGTTAGTTGCATAAAGCGGGGCACGTTGTGGTAACGTCGTTACGCCAAACTCTACTATTTTTTTAGTATATGCATATTGTAGAGATGGCGACAAACGATGTCATTATTTTACGTTTGGTATTTGGCAGGGCAGACCTATGTTTCAGAAAGTTGCGTTGCAAGAACACTATAGTAGACTTATGAGCTTTGACATGTATGCTTTTAAAAGTTAAATTTTTTTAAAGCGCGAAAATCTAGAGTCTCAAGTTAGTGATATTATTACCTTATACTAATACCTATGTTCTCAAAGACTAACACGACCAGTTAGTTTCTAAATTCAAAGGAATGTAGGTAGACACAGTGGGAAAACATCTTCAGACTCTAGCTGTATAGCAAGTTCTTCTCAGTGATTATGTATTGTTTATGTTGAAAAGTGCGGAGTTTTGGACACTTCAATTAAATGTATGATTTTTAATATTTTGTGTCAAAACTTTAGATGATTAATCTATTATAACTCCAACGGGAAAAAATATAAGAGGTATATAGGTATAACAAAATTTTCATGAGAACATTTTTGTTCTTATCTTAGTTATAACGTATCTTTTAATGAGTTAGTTCGAACACTGTCTCACCATAGAACTCACCATATGAAGCTCGATAAATATCGTCACACAGACTGCAAGTCATCGGCTTACCTGAAACAAAAAAGAGATTCGTTAGCTGTTATTCTGATATTTTATGACAGGAAAAAAAAACATTTGCAGCTTAGCTATTTGTCGGCGGCAACGCCGGCAACTAAATAATAGAAAAGGTATTTATTCAATAAATGTTTAATTTTATATTAATATGTGTTATATTAATATGTGTCCTGTGAGTATGCATTGGCTTGTAGGATGTCTAAATGCTTTCATGGTAGTAGCATGTTGTAAACAGTTCATAGTATTTTGTGAATAAAGACACACCATCGGTAAAAAATCGGCCAAGTGCGAGTCAAACTCGCGCACGAAGGGTTCTGTACCATTAGCTATACAAAATTAGACTTCATATTTTAAAATTTTTTTGTTTTAACGTGCGCGAGTCCGAGTCGCACTTGGCCTACTTTTTGTATTTGTTGTTATAGCGGCAACAGAAAGACATCGTCAGCGAAAATTTCAACTGTCTAGCTATCACCGTTCTTGAGATTCAGTCTGGTGACAGACGGACGGACGGACTGGCAGCGAAGTCTCAGTAATAGGGTCCCGTTTTTACCCTTTGGGTACGGAACCCTAAAAAAGAAAAGTATATTTTTATATGAACAAGAACTCACTCATATTTCTTAAAATTACCTATAGATCAGATTTCTTTATACTATTGCCAAGTTAAAACACGCGAGGAAGCAAACTTAATGGATTAATGAGTTAATTCTCTAGATAGCTATTAACTGTATACCTACCATTGATAATTCAATGCCTCAAGCCAATATAACGAATAAATAATTCAACGGTACAATGCTTAGTTATTCTACCGAAGTGTCTTTGCAGAATACCGATATAGCCACCCAAATAAAAATAGCCTTTTTTCAGCCCAAATAGTTGGTTTATTCGGGACCGTTCGCTCGTGTAAAAATAAACATTAAACCTCGAAAATGTTCAATTGTTCCCTAGCTAAATGTAACATTTTTATTCGGGTTTAACAGAGTTAAATGTTTTAAAGCTTTTTTAATATTTTTTGCCCAATCCACAACGATGCTTTGAAAGATTGGTTCGGTTTTCGATAATATTTATTTATCCTTACGTAACATCACTTACTTTATAAAATAGCCAAATACTGAATCGTAAACCACTATTGTCGTTACTTTTTTGGGAATATTGTTACTCGTAGGTATATTGCGCGGCAAAACAACACAAAAACTAATTAATTAATAATTAATAGATTAACTTAAGGCGGTACTTTGCGTAAATACATAATTAGTACAAAAAAAAGTATATATGTATTAGAAACAAATAAAAATATTTTGTGACATTTCCTCCTAATTTTCCTGCTAATCGGAAAATTTTCGACGCTTTTCGCTTCCACACGAAGTATCGCAAGAATGTCTTGCGAGCATACGATCAAGGTCGTCTGTCTAAACAAGAAAATTAGTCGGAATTGTCACTAGACACATTTTAAAAATATTTGTTACTATTCCTTCCTTATCCTCCGACTAGTCTGTAATCATCACTATGTGATGATTACGGAATAGTAACAAATATTTTTAATATTATGTCACCAACTAGTTTTATTGTTATTATGAGAAAATAATAAACCATACACAAAAAGGGTTACAGAAATGTAATGACAAATACCACATGGCAGAAATTGCGTTCGAAATTTCAGTCATCTATTGATAAATAATTTATTCAAAAGGTAACAGGACGAAGACTGCCGAAGTAAAAGCAATTTAACACATGCCCGTCGACTGAAAATTTATAAAATGTAGTATAACACAGGGATATGATTTTAGGGACCTACTTTATTTTGTTTAACCGAGGGGAGGGTCTTGATTATTGTTTTAACTAACTTTTTACATCGTAATGATGCAATGTGGTTCCGTGCATTGGGCAGTAAAGGAAGGGTTAACGTCTGATGGGGTCTCATTCAGTTTAAAGGGTTGTTTTAAATTTTTGGGTTGGCAATTAAAATTAATACTCATCTACAGTTAGGTGGTGGGTTTCTTCAGTTATGATGGATAACACCGCAGCGTCAGTTTTTTTATTTATAGCTTTAAGACCAGCTTTTGACCACTATCTTACCTGATGGTAAGTGATGTGGTCAAAGATCTCAGAGGCTAACCTAGAGTTACTAGCTCTCAAGAGCTGCCGGATCACACCGTCAGGTGCTTGCCGACAGATGTTCCACTTGAGGGTGGTAAGCATGCCTGTTATGCCAGGCGGGCATTGGAAAAATGCCCTACCACCATGCTGTAACGACTGCCATCCTATATGTAATCCTTTAGACAAAAATAAAGGTAATCCTTTTAAAAAAACATAAATACTCCAACAATTTTATTTTTTTAATTTAAATCAATGAAAGTCATTAAAAATTATTAATTTATGAATTCCTATTATTAGTGATGAAAAGGAATATTGCGACAGGTCAAAGAAAAATGTCCCTAGTACTTATTCATAACGTTCGCATGTTTTATGACCTTCATTGATTTAAATAAATAAAATAAAATTGTTGGAGTATAAATGGTGTAATTACCGAAAACAACCTACAGTTTTTAATCTCCAACGAAGATGAAGATGCCCCCGAACTGTCAAAAAAATTAGGTAGTGCTTTTAAAGAAATTCAAAAATAATGAACGTATATGAATAGCTACTAGGTACACTTTTTACTTTGACCTGAAGCAATTTTTCTTTTCATCACCATTAATATAACTAAATATAAGTAATCATGTTTTATGGCGTTCGTGGTTTTAAATTAATAAAGTGTTATCAGGTGTTTCAAATCTCGGACACTATAAAATAGGTAATTATTTTAATTAAGTACCAAATTCAACATAATACGCCATCATATTACACCGAGAACTCAAAATAGGTATGGAACCCTTCGTGCGCGTGTCCGACTTGCACTTCGCCGATTATTAGTTCTTGTAGTCATAGCGGCGACAGAAATACATCAGCTGTTAAAATGTCAACTGTCTAGCTATCACGGCTCATATGACACAGCCTGGTGACAGACAGAGAGATGGACAGTGGATTCTTAGTAATCCCCGTATTTACCCTTTGGGTACGAAACCCTAAAAACTAAACGGATTGTAAGTAACATACACGGAGAAGGTATTGTCTTAGAAGTCTTGATAAACCGCAAATCAAGGAACTTGTTATTTTTCTATAAGTCTATTTTTATGCAATCCTTATTGCGTCATCGTTGCCTTTTTCTAGAACTAAGTTCTATAGCAGCCGTCGCGTCGCGTCGCACCGCACGTCAGTCACAATGGCGTCCTTAACCTGGCACCCTTTTATCAAACACATGACGTGTCACCCTCTGTACAAATTAACTGCACTATCCCATAGAAAACCACAGATCAAACAGTAGTTACTTCGTTTTCTTCTAGAATAGTCGATTTCAAAGTGCGTTGCAGAACTTGCAGAGGGCAGTCGTGTCTTGGAATTATACATGTTGCGTCGTCGGAATATTTTTTGAACGAAAAGATCTACGCTATGAATACGTTCGGAGCTATGAATAAAATTTTAGCGCATAGAAGCCAGCACTTGCTTTATTAGGATAAGCATGTTATGTTATGTATGGTAGATGAAAATGCTTGAACGGGTAACATTATTCATACCGACCATGTTTCATGCATAAACTATAGTTGACTGAGTAAGAACTGAGAATTTTAGATTTGAGAATTGAATTGTTTTGAGTTTTGAACAATATCTTTCGTCACTCTTTCCCCTTTGGTATTCAGCAGCTATGAATTTTAAGTTAAATATTATGTCTAGTTGCGATACGTACTCGTATTTAAATTTATTCAATTTTGATATTTTGATGTTTACTGTTTAGGCGCTGACAAGTGATAAATAGCTTAGGTTAAACGGTGTTTTAGAAAAATATGTTGGGTTTGTAGCAGTAATAAAATTATTCTAATTAAAGCTAAGTTAATTATAAAACAATTTTCTATAAAAAAATCGATAAAATATATTTGATACTAAATTACGATTGTAACGTAAGTAAATATCTTAATTATTCATATTTGTATGTGGATATATATTTTACAATGATATAGAAAAACCTAATCAAGAGCGACAAGTTAAGTCAAATTTTTAATTTATATTAATAGTTTTGTGTTAAAAAGCTTCATTTTGTTAGTCACCCAAACTAATCGCGATTTCATCAGCGCTGCCTCACTTGTATTGTACTCCTACACAATCCGAGAGTGACAGAATTTCTTACAGAATTTTAAAGTTACCTACATACAACATTTGTTGTTTACCCAAGTAAATACTTTTGATTAAAACAATAGTAAAGCATTACACTGTACATTTAAATTAAAAGTGTGACATAAAAATAGAATTAAAATACCAATATCTCAACGTACAGGTCATCCATACACGGAAGTTGGTTTATAATGTAATGTCCACGTCAAGTCACACAGCAAAACATAACATTTTAAAAGTCATAAAATGAAGATAAAACAACATTTCAGTGTCAACATACGCAAACTACTACTAGATACTTCACTTAGAAAACTATCGCGAGTTTTGTCCATTATAATGGTACATATTACGTGAGTCCCAGCCGGGTGCCTATTTAGTCATCTTCTTCTTCTTCTTGTGCCATATCCTAACGGATGTCGGCGACCATCTTTCTAAATATGACTCTTTCCTGAGCTGTTCTGTTTTTGTGTTTTTCTTTATTTAGTCATACTACTAGATAATATTAATTTCATTATTTACAAACATCTCTAAGCTGCAACAATGCAAATTATACTTTGTAAGTGTGAGTAAGTAACTGCACAGTTACAGCGAGAGTTTTTCCTTCCCGCAGACTCTAGCGAATTAATTCAATGAGTTGATTATATATCCGTCTGCATTTTCCGGGATGACTAACAAAAGAGAGCAAGCACGTAGAGACGTAAACCATCCAGTTTTTTCCTCATTTTAGAGATCCGCGTCGAGGGCGGGATAACGGACATTTCGCCCGCAAATGTAGTTTCCGAAGATTTTTTTATGGAGTTTTAAACGCACCGCTATGTAAAGCTGTCTTTTCGTTTCAGGTTGCGACGGATTAAACAGATAACTTACATTATTAATTAAACAGTAATAATTACTTTATTGATTTCTGCTTATTTTTTTAAGGCTTAATATACATTCAGCAAAGTTGATGTTTTTCATACTGACATTATGATAATCATTTTTGATATTTTTATTTTTGCAATAACGCATGATCTGGGGATTACAATACAAAATTACTGATTTACGACAGGAAAAATTATAGTTATGTGCGGGATAATTTTTCCCCTCGTAAATTAGTAATTTTGTAATATAATAATCTTTTCCTATTTCTGGATATATATCCAGTCTGTCAGTCATAAGTGTCTGGATATATATACCATGCATTAAAGCACATTTATTTCAGTTCTCTATGCATTCTATGTATTTATTTCTTGCTATAAATATCTCTTATTTTGTGATTAATAGTGGAATATCAACAATAAACAAAGAGTTACGACGTGAAACGGCGTCGATAAACTAACAATCATTCGTCACGGGATTTTACGGAACCCCGTCCACGTATGATTCAACACTCTTCACGAGAGTGGGGCTGGACTGGTAAGGGCTATTCAGATGTCCATGAGTCATCGCTTAGGGGAGCCTGTGACGTCATCGATGTAAACACTCCGGCGATTAGGCGCGTCAAACAGCTCTTTGTATTGGGAGGAAGGATTCGATGAGATTTAACTAGCTTGACAGAAAGCGTTGTGTTTACGTATGCATACAGCAGCTGTATCCGCTTTACCACACATTTAAGGGGCTGACAAGTGCTAAATAACTTCGAAATGTATTTAGTTTGTAGCGGTAAGAAAATTATATTATGTTAATATTGATCACATTATCTAAGGAAAAGAAAAGTCTGAAACACGTTTCCTTATAATTTTCTCGTTAGAATAATATTACAAAGTTGACTCTAAATTACGCTTGTAACGTAAATACCTTAATTATGTACGCACGTATGTTTCTGAAAATATATTAATAAAATAGCAATTCCATATCAAAGGATTCCATATCATTGCGTTAGTTTCTAAGCGACTTCGAATGTACAATTTTTTTTTTAAATATTTAAATTTTGAAAATCTTTCCTTATAGTAATTAAACAACTTTAAACGGTTTAAATCGCGGATATTTTTCATTATTTTATCCCGACGTATCAAACACTTTGCAGTGATCGTGGTCACGGGGTGACTAATTGATTTTATTTGTCACATGAGTTATTAAGAAATTATTTGGTCTACCTTCAGAATTTTTTATATTAATCATATCATAACGTTCCCTATTCACGCAGTATTCGCTCACAGTGTCCAGAGGTCTTGCAGATTTGTGTCGACCTTGGGATTTAATTAATTTGATAACAGGATCCCAAGCAGGTGGTACTTGCCAACCATCATCTCTATTGAAATTTGGGTACTTTTGATTTCAATAGCCTCGCGTAACATTCTTGGCAAAAACCGGGTCTCTCTAGCGAGGATTTGTGGCTTGTCGAACCGAATGTAGTGGTTGGGTTTGTCCTGGGCATGTTCACAAACCGCAGACTTGGTCGAGCGTCTGTTCTTCATGTCAGCAATGTGTTCTTTTACTCGGATAATCTTTTCCTTCCCTCATAATAAACAACGAATTTTGGAAGGACATGCTCCAAAATTGTATAATGTGCTTACGAAATGTTAAATCTACAATATGACGACACCTACTGGCTTCAACAGAAGACCAAGCCTTTCTCTATGTTGAGTTGGAGCCGATTTATGGCAGAGGGCTGCAAGAAACATTTTGTCTTGTATTTGTTGTTTGGATTGCTGTGTCTTGGTGTAAGAAATGTTTTTGTCATAAATAAAGCCTGTTCTCTTCTAATTTATACATCGATCATAATGTTATTACCTAATCTGTTAGTGTCTAAGAGGATTCCTGGAATAAGCCCACAACCTCCTGTTGATTGTTAGAAATGGCTGATCCTATAAAATAATTTCTTGGAAACTGTTGTATCGATTTAAGGCAGCTGATAGTTTTGCAAGCAGTACCATCTATATCATAATAATTATAATATTTACTTAATAAGAATATACCTACCTAGGTTCTAAATAAAAACTTACGCTTTGGACACGGCACCCGTACGGTGATCCATAGAATGCTAATCGTCACTGTACCCAGTGACTTTGTAAGTTTTAATGTCTGATGATGAGATTATGCTCTCTACTACATCAGTCGGATGACCCACCGCTGAACGCAGCCTCCCCCATTATGGGGGGGTTTGCCATAATCCCCTCGCTTGGCAGACGTTTTGGGATCGCAGTGTGAGATATCAGTTCCTCAGAAAGCGCTTCTGCCCACCATCTGGTGGTTATTCTTAGTCGCCTCTCACGACATCCAAGGGTAGAGATTGGGGAGGTGGTGATATGGGTGACATTCTAGTCCGGCACCCCACGGGCTTAGTATGATTAGATTATGCTCGACATACCTAATTCCATATAGGCAACCCTAGCAAATAATCATTTTAGTAAATAATACGGGATAACTCACGTGAATCAGTCAGATAGTTCCGACTATAGTTTCAACCACATTCGGTGGTCTTTTACAAGGAGAGCTCGGGACGCCCGCGTTTACGTCTCGCTTAGCACTGAGTCTGTGCTGAGAGTGAAAACCACGTTAGTTTTTATAATAAAATAATCATTTGCAAAATACTCTGCATTGTATCTAGTAAGTATCCACAGAAATTTAACTTAGATCATTACCTACACATAAACTTACAGGCGAAATACTATATATACATTGCCAAAGTTACGGACTAGATCACTAGACTACCTGTATACTGTTTAACTGGTTTGATAAAATAATGACGTAATTGCAAATAGGTAGCAATGACACGGTAGACACTTTGGTAGTGATCGTAGATTTATCAAGTAGTAACTACGATACAATCTGTGGTTTGGTTGCGAAAGTATTACTCAACCATTATCTAATGATCGAGGTTCATAACTAATAGTAATAACCAACAAGTATAATATTTAGTCCAGGAAGGAGAGTTTTTTGAAAATTATAAGCGATTTAAGGATTTTACATATTGTTAAATGTGTCTAATTTTGTGACGAAAGTACCATAATGCCAAGTTTGCATAAAATAAATGAATATAGGAATGGTTACCTCCACTTTTAATTATCATTCTGATAAATATATTTCTTTTTCTTTATTTTTTTTTCTGTACGAAATTATAATTTTTTATAACTGGCGAAACGTTTAGTAAACAAATGAATATAGGGTTAGGGATATTTATATTTCCTCTTCTTTTAATGATCATTCTGATATAGCAATATTGTTTTCCTTAGTCTAATTTATATGCAGGTTTTTTATTTTTATTATTTCTTGGCTTTTAGACCGAGTGAACGTGAAATAATCTTCACGATGGTAAATCTCCCGAAGAAGTATAAACTTAGAGATTACTAAACAAACACTTCAGTTTCGTTAGTACCGATATTTTACATCTACCGGTTACTAAATAGAAGAAGTGATATAAATCTCCTTTTGTATTAATGTCAACTATTTCCTCGTTGTTCACGGCGAACAGAGAGAAACGAAAAGGCATCGAATCACACTGAATTAAAAAACTATAATGTCTAAAATAAGGAATAAGTAAGTCAGTATAAGATATAGGGATGTACAAATAGCTTTTTAATAACATATGTGGTCTTGAAAGAGACGCCGCTTCACTCGGTCAAAAATGCAATAAAATACAGATAAAAAAAATCACAACAAATACATCAGTGTTGGTAATGTCATAAAGCACATTTCCTTTTAGGATAAGAAATATCATTGAGCGACAGAGATCCGGCTGCAAGCGGATCCTGTCGAGGCCACCAGCAACAGAACTGTCTGCTGAAATACTTATATATTGCTTATTAAGTAATCATACTTGCTAAATATCATGATACAATACAGTTAGGCGACCAAGCACCGTCGGGTACTTATGTAAATCTATTTATCCAGAGATAAAAACTAGCTATCGATTTTACGCCCCCTAAAACATCGAAGTATTAAATTTCGATATTGTTCGAACCATTTATTTCTTATTATGTATTTACATATCAAAGGTATCGTATATAGAAATAATGAGTTTACATAGGAGAGTTACAGAAAAAAACTAAGCTGCAGCAGTACCTAGTTCCAGCACAAACACAGAAATCAAATAAAAAATTAAACATTTTTTACTCAGTACAAAGTCGGCAAAGAATTTATTAATTTTAGAGATTATTTATGCAATGTCGGCGACTTGATAGCTTTTTTCCTTACTTATCTTCAACTCTTGTACACGCGTAATTTTAAAAATTTCCTAAAGCTTATTTTGTATTTATTACTTAAGTATATCTTTTGTATAAATGGCAAAGATAAACTACTAAGTGTAATTAAAAGAACGTAATTTTATTACATAGTTTATTTTATATATAACCTACCGCAAAATATATACAGATGGTAATAATATTAATATTATACCCCCTCGAAAGTACAATTTTAAAATAGCCCTACGTTTTGACCGATCTAAACGCGATTTCATATGTGACGTTGGCGTACTTATCTACCAATAGTAGAGGCTAACGCTTGTGAGAGCGACCGCCATTGGCTGCCAACCAACTTGACGTCACCGCCCGCAGCCAATAAAATCGTTTTTCTATTTTACATTTCCTTCGTATTTTTTGTAAGGACTTTTTAATAATTCAACTCATAAATAAAGAAGTTATAGTTGTACGTCGTATGCACTTCAGTTTCACGCATATTACATTTTACGTTCTAAGTTTAAACAGGTAGGCTTTGTTTATGGGCTGTTGCAGCAAGTGTAAGAACACCACTATCCGATGGTATATATTGTAGAATTGACATGCTATAAATCGTTAGTTTGACACAAATACAAAACAAAAATACCGATATTATTAATGAAATGAATTCCGCGGCGAGTGATGTTTTAGGTACTATTTATACGGACTTTTTATATAATATTTATTTAGGACGTCGTATCATAATTCAAAACTGTCGCAGTTAAAGCAAGTGTACAGCAAAGTATAGTCACGGAATTCAATGGATTTATAATGGAGTGTCCGCTCTTATATCACTACAATATAATGGTGGAGAAAATTTAACATAAGAAAATAATGTACACAGCTACACTTCCGTTTTATATGATACGTTTTAATGAATGACACAAAGAGGAAGAAAAGCATGCAATAGACGCACATTCGCATACTATTGAGATGCAATCAGGAGACGTCGCCTGATTTGACATTGCCATGCTCAATGTACAGTTGCCGTTTTTACTGTAGAATTGACATTATTTTATGGTACGTTTGACACGTATACAATAATCTGGATACTATTGAGATAACGATGTCCTAAGAATAGGAATAAATTGAGGTTTCGTTATCCCCTGTTTTCTCTTCCAAAACTAAGCCGAATCAATTTAGTTTCGGAATTAAAATTTTAGGAAAGGATCTGGTTTCCTATCATTTTCTTTTATACTAAAAACCATTCCAAATTTGTTGGTGGCATGGATACTCTTAAGGTCCTCTGATCTTAGCGATAAAACGGCGCATTTTTTGGGATTCTCAGGGTCATATTTTCTTAATAATTAGTTGCTGAAAAAAAGGATATGACAAGGGCGTGTCTACAGGCCTAGATTTTATGCAAGGAAAGGGTTGCTAAAACAAAATATTGTAATTAATTTGTATGGGAAATAGCACCTTCCCTATTAAAATGCTTCCCACAGACAGTGCTTTTGCATGGTGGTAGAGCATTTTGCGAATTTACAAAAAAATGCTATCATTAAAGGATTTATATTACTTGTATTATTTAGAAAATAATATCATGTTTATGTTGCAAATTTTTTTAGCATAGGTAGTAATAATAGTTATACGATAAACTCATGAGCTTGCTTGAAACAGATAATGTGGTACATGGTACACGGCTCCAAGCGCTCCAACGAGGCTTTCAGCTTGTCGGTTTATGGTCTTACCGTTACTTTGGATCTTCGTGTACTGATATTTTCTACTATGGTCGACAGCCACTTTTCCTGCGTTCATAAAAGTAACTGTGCACTTTATTCCATAAATAGGTAAGTACTTATTTATTTAGCAAGAAGATCTCTGTTAGCTATTTTGAATCAATGTGTGAAGGTTTGTTATTGTCCAATAGGTTATGGGGAAGACTTTGTAAAAACGTTTGATTTTTACTGCAGTTTTATTTGTAAAATTTTCATTTGGGTTTATAAGTGAAAGTTATGTCAGCATGACATGCTACTTGATAAATAAAAGAGAAACATAATTTTGTGCGGTTACTACCTCAATATAATTAGGTAATTAAATCATTTTTCCCTATGAATATTATTATCACTGAACGGAGAGAATAACAAGGAAAATGTATAAGGTGCTTATTTTAAAACAAAGGATTTATTTAGAAAAGTTGCCCATATCAAAAGGTGATTAAATATGTATTAATGTAATTATATTTAAAAAAACACTTTTGACTATTATGGAGAAATGTGTGGCGCATATACTTATTTTGGCAAATATATAACAAATTATATTAGAGCATACCTCACCTACGTATTTAATACACATTTTTTTGTATTATATATATAAGCTAGCATAAGTAAGCTGTACATTGGGCAATGCAAGCTGGCCTGGCTGGCAGTTAGCAGCAAGGTACTACTAATCTTAAATACGAGAATCTTATAAAAGTAACAAAACGCAATTCAATGGTATTTCATTATAGAATCGACATGCTATAAATGGTTACTTTGACACAAATACAACAATCCTTTCGAGCTTTACAATCCGGATATTATTTAAACGCTTCCTGGTCAATCGCCTTAAGCATAGTTAGTCAGTTGGTCAATTTGTTGTCGTTGATATAAAATTTAACATATTAATAGACAATATATAAGGAGTTAGTACGTACCTGCTTAAAGTGATCACTGATTACAATACATTTGACACAAACTTTTAACAAGCCATGGTGTTTTACTATTTTATATATTCGACAGAAACATTACGAAATTTTAGAAGCAAAAGAATTCGAATTTTGTTTGTCACTTAAAATTTATAGTTTCCATTGACGTGTATAATTCTAGGGCAATAACGAGATAAAACATCCAATTTATAAACAAACAAACTGTAAGTAACCAATGTTACAAATCGCAAATTGAATCCAGTAGTAGGTAAGCTGCTGGAGGACTGCGAACAGCAGTGCCAATATCGAAACCTTTTGATTCTTCGATAAATAGGTAAGTAGGAGTTTCTTCTATGTGTGCAAAATAGATGAGGAAGGGCAAATAATCTGCAATATTTCATAAACATACAAATTAGTATATGTTTTATTGGTAAACATGTACTACCTTGACATATTTTAAAGGTGGTACCTACATAACTATCCAGTATTTTTTTGGCATGTAGGAGCTTCCAGAAAGTTTTTATTAAATCTCTACAAAATGAGTTTGCTTTAGGTCATTTCGGTTTTATAACCCATGCAAGGTACATAAAAAGTAATTTACCGCAAGGTAGCTCAAAGGCTGACAATCTCGCATGCATGAAAAATATACTTCAAAAGACGTTCACTACACATAAAAATAGGTTGCATACCAGAAGATCTTTGAATTTTCAAAGGGATTAGAAGTCAATACCTCAATTGCGTTATTCAGTACCATTTTCCGATTTCCTTTAGAATGAAATACATCCTTTACTTTTATTTACAGAGAGTGTTCGTGCAAGCCAGTATGTCTGTCAATCCCATCTGATTCTCTCGAGAGCGAATGGAATAGCGGAAGAATATTTACTGTAACTGTCTCCGGAAAAGTGATATTGACAAGACTACAGAGGATTGAATAGATAGAGGAAATTTTGCTCCGTTACGGAAAAAACCAGATCACACATCTTCATAAAATAGAGTAATGTGACTTTGAAAGGTAAGGTTAAACTGGCCGCTCACTTCTCCATTCTCCAAGATAATTATTCAACTTAATTATCTTTTTAAAAGTTCGGCATCATACAAGCCAACATAATGACGGGATCAATCGGTATTATGCTTAATTCTGGACCTTAAATCTCAAATAAGGGAGTGATGGAGAACTGACCGGTCAGTACACCCTTAAATAGGCATTGGTAATACAAACTCCAGCATGGAGAAACACCTGAACAATATTTCCATAGTTAATCTTCATTACCTTCAGGTGCTGTTAGATTATCAGGCAACGCTAATTTAGCTCATTAGCACTATGACTTTATCCACACACTTGTTAGTTGTTAGATAATGGAGGTGCGAGGATCTAAAGCTGTGCTCTGCGATACTCACCGACGCCGACAGCGCCGCCGCCGGAACCGTAATCATGAAGCGTATACATGGATGGATAGTCACCTAGTTTGAACAGGTACGCTGAAAGCAGCACCGCATCCTGCCGCGGGTCCATGTGCTGGTGTTGATGAGCCGCCGGCCTCATCAACGACGATATAGAAAAATCTGTCGATCCGTGCGCGCCCCAACCGTTAACACTGCACAATTTACACTCCTCCTTCATGGTTCCATATAACACTAAATAAATATTCTATAGTCCGTTTTTTTTCGTACTCGGTTTGTACTGGGCACTAGTAAATCACATATAAAAATATCCGTGGTCTGGCTCGCACATCACAGAAATATCACAGCAGCGTTCGGCGGCGCCTGTAATCCGTTAGGTAATACTACTATGAAGACAAACTCGACTCGTTTCTCGCGCGATTCCGACTGTCGGATCCTATCTCGTCCCGGGTCTACTATTGTACCCTTTCAAGAATCGAGTAGAGTTCGTAAATCATCGTAAGTATCTAAGGACTAGCTTCGTTTCAGAGAAACGAAATTAATCCGTAACATAGTGTCTACCATCGTAAACAAATCACCTGTCGCATTTGATATGTCAACTGTTTTAATCTACAAATTGTTTTGATGCTTGTGTAGACCAGATACTACAACTTGATTTCCATCCTAAAGTGGTTCTTGACCAATTATCAGACTCAACCGAAACCTTATCAAAACGTCATGTGACACAGCGTGATTTATATTCGGGACAAGAAATTTTACGACATAATTATCTTCATGATGACACATTATTATTTGCACATTTACTCCAAGAACTTTTCACAAAAGCTAGCTGAATTTCACACGCCATTTCAACGTCAAAAACAATGCTTTAACTCCGACTAGATTTTAATTGCCTTTTAGTTTAGACACGAAACATTTCCAGTTTGGTATTTGCGAAGCTCATAATGTCTCATAAACTGCTAACGAGTTGTTACGGCACCTTCCGAGAGTTCAGAGTTTGTATATGGAGAGCTGAGGGCGATATGCTTAGGATGGTAAACAGTAGAAACACTAACGATGCAGTGTCATTAACTGACAGAGAATGTCGTACTTGTACTTTACTTACTTTGCTTACTTTCGACTTCCTGGATTAAGAATAGAAAGAAGAAAGTAAACAGTAAGTATGGGTAACAGTATCGATGTGGTGTCGGCGATTGACAGAAAATATCCAAAGCTCGAGGAGACAGCCGTCGTCGGGGCTGCATTGCGGTGCGGTCGGTTGGAGGAGCAATGACGTGCTATTACCTAGTTCAGCTAGTCAACACGACACATATATTCGTAGGCCTTGAACTCTGTATTGTCTACGTTTGATATTATTTGTTGATAGCAAAGTGAACAAAAAATATTATTATAATAAGTGATCTTCAGTAAATAGATGAGGATATCAAAAACTGAACTAAGAAACTGAATTTAGAACACCGAACTTGTAGGAACCAATGCGAAAACATGGCTACTAAATGTTTAGTCTGTTATTTCCGTCTGTCTTTTTATCTTGATGTTTACTCCCCTATTTTGTACACACAGTCACACACTGACGGCGTCTAATCCGAACTGCGTCGTTACATTATGTTTGCTCTATGCTCATCTTTGTTCCCCTCAGACAACCTTGACGTCATCTTGACCCCGACTGTTCTCAATACGAAATTCAAAATAGAATATTTTTCTTTAGCGTGTATGTAACCCGATTTAAAAGTGTCTCAAGACTCCTGATGTATTGAGACATAAATTTTGAGGAAAGTGGGATGGCCAGTCTTCATCGTTCGTCGATTCGATCGAATTGGATCGTCTGGCGACCAAGTGTCTGTCAAAGCAATTTGCATTGAGTTCACGTATATTACTAATGGTGATTCATTTCATATGATGTTGTTTATAATGGAAAATACTGCTATTGTTTTCGCATATGGCATATACCATATCTTTGCACAATTACCTTAGACCCTTCGTTTTAGAAGCTTAAAATTTACCCAGTCAAGTAGAAGTACCTATATACAACAATTTGTGGAGTACCTCCATTTATTCTTCACATATTTATTTATTTTAGTCTCTGTAATAAATAATAGTTATTCGGTATAACATATATGGTTTACGATAACGAAAACAAATGAGTTCAATGACAATTACTTAATGTAATATATTTTTTTAATTTTGAATCTCAATTACATTCAATACAAACGTAGTTTCGTGATATTTTAAATACCAAGTATTCAAAAATGGTGAAATTTTGCATAGATACATGTCCTTTAGTTTAATATCTTTGCCTGCATTTTGCTAGTTTTAAGATTTTCTTAAATTTATTTTATTACTAAATGTGTATAAAATATACAAAACGAGTTTTCCAAAGAAATTTAGAAATACATAAATTTACGTAGGTAATACTGAAACATCACACACACACAAAGGCTCAAGAAAAAAAAAAATCCAAAATATTTAATGCAAAATTTCACTGTTCAACACTTGGTACCTATTTAAAAAATTACGAAACTATGTTTGTATGGTTCTACAGACACTCCTCTTAACTTTATGCTAACTTTTTGAACAATCATTAGGTACCTCAATACTTTCATCTGTTACTAAAACTAATGAAACCTTCCTGATTTCCAGCAATAGTTTCGTATAGGTAGTAAATCTATCTATAAGGATTATTAATTTATAGCTAGGCACATAAGTACGTGCACGGAATAGCGTCGCAATAATGCAGAGCGGCCTTGGGACGGCAGCGGTAAACAAATGTCACGTGCACCGTCATATAGAATCATTAAAAATTGTTGTTATCTTTCTTCTACATCTATTTTTCTTTTTGCTTTTGCATCAGTATTATTTATATCTTAGTTCGAACCTTCTTGATGTATTACCTCCATGTATAAATCATTAATCAGTAATCAAAGCACCTAATACGCGGCCGATTAAATCGATTCACAAATTTCACAATTAGCAAATTAATGTATCGGAGTTTTTATCACTGAGTCAGTAATCTTCCTCCTACCCCATATAGTTCTTCCCCATATCGTTCCCAAAATAGATATCTGAGAGCAAATTTATGATACTTTTCTTTAAACTTTCGTGAACTAAACTCATATTTCTTAATCGTTCCCGGGTCTATTCAAAGAGGTTAGTCAAAATATTTTTATTTTGATATTAATTCGTGCGTGAATAGACCCGGGAAAAATTAAGAAATATAAATTTATGATACTGTTAAGTATTGTTGTATTGTTAATATCATACCTGATTTGCTCTTTTACTTTTCATTTCGTATAGTCTCCAATCATTTTTACCTTCACGATACTTTTAAAATTTTCTAAATTTACTTTACCGACTCAAAATACTATCATATTAAGATAATATACAGCATATTCGTTTGAATTTATGTGACAAAGGTTGCGCTTGCGATCTCTATCAATTATTAAATAGCCATTTGCATAATGTCGTCAGTATTCAATTTCATTCATGCCTGACGTCTTCACTTGTATAAATTCTACTAACTAGATATAACATATCACGTATTTACCTAACATCAAAATAGATTTATGTAATACATATTATCAGACAATTGTATCTCTGATTCAGCTTGTGTCAGGTCTTTTAAACGGAGTCAACTTCTAGTACAGGTTACATTACAGTCTATGTTTTCTATTTTAATATTTTCCCAAACTTGTATTGTCAGACTCGTTTTATGGTCCGTTCTTTGATCTACCACGTGACTTTTGCCCTTGGAAACAGTTTTAGTCGTTATTCGTAGGATAATCAGCTTTTCTAGATGTATACTTTAATTGTAACTACGCTTGTAAAAAGACTGTGACACTCCGTTGCAGAAAATTTATCAAATATTAACCAACGCTGTGCGGTATCCACCTTTGTGATTTTTACCACCGTATTTCTAACGAGATTACAAAGAATATATATTGGGAAGACAACTGCACTGATATGCATATGGAATCGAGGTCTTTTAGGAGACACCCGTCTTTCTTGATGAATAAAATACACCTTAATAATGTATCTTTAATTGTAAGTAGTTAATACTTCTTACCTGATTCACATCACGTGCAAATTATATTGAGGATTATGTTATCAATGTCGAGAATGATACATATAATATTGATAAAGTTAAGCAATCGGATTTAAATTTTATCTGTAAGACTTTCATTTGATGATTCCGATATGTAATGATTTTGTTTGTCCTTGGGAAACTTCCAATTAGGTACCTATAATTAAATTTATCAGTCGAATTACGCTTTGGCATTATCAAGCTAAATATAGCTTATAATATTGTAATCTTTGCATAAACAGCTGCCAAATTAAGTTGTAATTTTGAAAATGTAGCTTTATATATCATAATATTTAAGTTCAGTATCAATAACAATTTATTGCATAATAATCGTCATATGGTGCTTGAATTTTATATTAGCCTTAATTTTAGTAGATTTACGTAAACCCAATACAGATGAATCTATATTTCGTCCTCATAGATTTTGGCTAGAAAATGATTAGTTTATATTATAATTGTATTATTAAGCTCCAAGTTCAAGACATAATCCTCCATAGGAACAACATAATTTCAGGGGTAAAATTACTCTTTTTTGATTGTATCTTTCTAGCAAATAAAGGCACATACTAATCTTTTGTGGAACCTCCATCACTTACAAATTAAAAAAGGTCCTTAATAATAAGCCGCACGTGCAGTGCCGGCAGCTGTCATGACAGATGTTGTGGACGGAAGGCTCCGCACTCCGCCCCTCGCTCCGGGGGTACCTGCCTGGTATTGGCTCACCTGACTAGCGAAGAACTACATCAGGATCCGATTCTGATAAAGATATGAATGATTCTTGTCTAGATTATAATACACTCGAGAGCAATGAATCCGGGTCACTTAAAGAATGTTAAAAATCTCGGAAACTAAAAATGATAGGTTAATGCAATAAATTGTATTTAATAGACAATGTAATACTCCTTAAATGAAAGTAAAAAAAATATGAGTCACCATACATTTTATTAACACAAAATTACATAAAGAAAAAAACTGCTGATCTCTCCTTAAAACAAAAATAAGAAACATGAAATTTTTGAACTTTATTACGATTTTCTTGAATTTTAATACTTCGTATTGCCTCCTCGTGCTTCCATTACTGCGTTTACGCGGTTTGGCATGCTGTACACCAAGTTCCTTATACGATTTTGGGGAATATTCTCCCATTCCTCTGTGAGAGCAATTTTGAGCTCACGAAGCGTGATTGGGGGAGGGTTTCGTTGTTTTACGCATCTGCCTAGCTCGTCCCAAGCATGCTCGATCGGGTTGATATCCGGGCTGCGCGCTGGCCACTCCATACGAGTAATGTTCATCTCTTGAAGGTAGTCATTCACAATCCTACCTGTATGAGGTCGGGCATTGTCATGCATAAATATAGCATCCTCACCTAAATTGACCATAAATGGACCAACGTGATCATTGAGGATTTCTTCCACATATCTTACGCTAGTTAAAGAGCCGTTTTCTATGATCACCAGCTCTGTGCGACTTTCAGAAGAAATTCCGGCCCACACAAGTACAGACCCACCACCGTAGGCTACTTTTTCTTCGATGCATGCTTGCTTGAATCTTTCCCCTGGTCTTCGATACACTCTGTGTCTTCCATCGTGCTTGTAGAGCATAAATTTTGATTCGTCGGAGAACATAACTTTTGACCAATCTTCAATACTCCAATTTACGTGGCTCTGGGCATATCTTAGTCTCGAAATACGATGCCCACGCTCCAGTTTAGGGCCGTTTGCAGGTCTAAGGGGTTTTAAGTTAGATTCAGCAAGCCGACGTCTTACTGTCCATGCACTTGGGTTACTTCCTCCGAGGCGTCGAAACTGATTGGTGAGTTCAGTTCCTGTGAGAAAGCGATTTCGAAGCATGGTGTTCACCAAGTATCGGTCTTCTCGTGCTGTGGTACACCTGGTTCTGCCCGTTCCTGGTCTGCGTAGGTTAGAACCAGTTTCTTCGTAACGTCGGAGAACTCTTTGTACTGTTGACAGCGACACACCGACAGTCCTGGCTGTATCGCGCTGACTCCGGCCGGTTTCCAGCATTGTAAGTATTCTGGTGCATTCTTCAGGCGTAAGCGACATAATTTCAGCTTGAATAATGAATATAGAGCACTATCAACATGGTTTATGTACCCACATAAATGACAGATTACAAACAAAAGCAAAACCAAATGCTGTAATTTCGTAGTTCCATCTTCGAAAGTGGCCCTTTTTCAAATTTGATTTTTTTATGATATAACTTTACAATAACTAAGAAGTTTTAATACCTTTATTTAAGGAGTATTACATTGTCTATTAAATACAATTTATTGCATTAACCTAGCATTTTTAGTTTCCGAGATTTTTAGGATTCTTTAAGTGACCCGGATTCATTGCTCTCGAGTGTATTTGAGTTAATATTTATATTTTTGGAGAATAGTATGATTTTATGAAATTGTTGCTACCAGTAAAATAAATAATTACTTGGATTCTGTCGCCAAAATTGGAGTAGGCGTAATCCCTATCATGACGAAGTTGTAACTGAAATAATATTTTTAAAGGAATGATAACAAGTCAAATTCTTTAGCGTGTCAATGATTATTTCACTCAAAAGACAAATAAACGGCACCAGTACAAAAGTCACTTTGCAGTCCTCATATAGGTACCTCGATAGCCACGGAGATAAGCGGATATTACGGAATATTTACACGCGTACATTTCTGATTCCCAGAACCGAATGCTAGTTGAAATGGATCAGATTGGAATTCCTCGAACCGAGTTCAATCTAAACTGAAACTTCATACCAACCGTTACTAACTCCTAGCATTAGCGGGATGGCGACAACGCTGTAAATATTTGGCAATGTTTTCTGGCGATCACCCAATCAGACAACCATTCGATATAGTTCAAATAAATACTCCGATCGCAAGAAATGCTTTAAACTATTTATTAAAAACAAGGAGATCGAATCAGACATGTGTGAAATACAGTGCTCTTGTAAAATTTTGCCGGATCCTTGACTTTACCAGTTAAACTTCCTTTGGCAAAGCTTATTGGCGCCTTCCCAGAAACATAATCACTGATCTCTAATGTAATTTTATTGTGCCTTTAGATAGTGTAAGATACACAACCATTCAATCGATTTTTTTAATATATCTGTAATTTGCAACTAGCTAAGTTGATATGATCAATCGCTCGAAAGGGCAGCAGCCCTCCGGTTGAGTTGGCAAACGATGCTGGCGTAAGCCCAATTTGTGCCAAGTATGGCTTTGCACAACCACTGCTCGATAGGTCGATAATATTGTTATGATGGATTGTTTGTGGCTTCGGTCTATGGACCTAATGGGAACTAATAGACATCTGACAACTAGCCCGTATCACTCTTGTTTGCTTAAATCAAATAACATGTCTAATATTTTTGACATGGCATTGAAGAAAATATTAAATTTAATCTGAGAGAGTTAGCTTATCTCGAATGTTTTATCAGTAACGATTACCATTATCGTTGTGGTGATAGCTGTCTATACAATATAAATATGTAATATACATAAATAATGTAAAATTTTCTTATCTCTTTTTAGATTTTAATATTTATAAATTATTATGATTTACATTAAGTCGTTTTGTCATTAAAAAAATTAAAGTAGTAGCTGTATCTAGAACAAAATTATTCTTAATAATTATTTGTTTATTTTTGTAAAACAGCAGTGCTTATATAAGTTTTGTATTTTTGCGAATTGTTTGTAACTACAAATACACATAGCGATCTGATTTAATAAAAATGATAAATCATCAGTACTTATTTGTTAATAGGGGATTGGTAAGTAGTTTGTAGCACGATTTAATGAAAGCATACTTCGTTGTTTCACAAGAATCACCGACTACTTACATAAGGCATAAAGCAGCTTGCGTAAAGCCCACTTAGGAGAGCGCGGTCATGTAGCTTTTAAAAGTTCACGTACACGTCGCCCGGTGCGAAGAAACAATTCGATTAGATCGCTGCTCACACGATTGCCTATTGACTAGCAACTCTTGCCATTCATCCAGACTAACCTATTAAAAATAAACTACACGCAAATCACACAAACCTTTGTTTCTAATAACACAATTACCATCAATTTTGAAACCATAACAAATTATGTCCAAACAAAATGAGTAGGTAAGTAACAAAGCGATTCGTGATGACCCACATAATGTACGAGTACGTGAGGCATAGAAATAAGTAGAAATGAACTATGAAAAAACTCTCTCAATGGACGACAACGGCCAGAACCACTGGGCCAAATCTGTCCAAATGAAAAATAGCAGATAAGTATCGGTTAAATAATTAACATATCTCCTCTTAATAGAAAAACGGTAAGTTAACATAATTTATTACCCGATTTATATATTCAAATAGCATTAAAATTTATGGTAGGATCCGTGGTCGGGTCTATTTGAAATTCAACTACCCTATTAAAGGAAAGTGTAAAGAGATACAGTTTCTAAAGCCATTTATCTGTGTAATTGATAGGTATTGAAGGTAGGAGAGTGTGAAATTTTGCAATAGAGCTAGTTATATCGTATAGGAGGGCCACCGGAGGGCTGGAGAAAGCAAGCCTTTCACTCGACCTGCCTGCCACGCTCAGCGCAGCTAATTTAAACAATAATACGCAATCATGTCTATTGTTAGCCTAAATTATTTGAAGATTATGCCACTCGGAGAAGCAAAAACCGTAAAATTGTGAGCGTAAACAGAGCAATACCAATCAAATTCATTGGATTTTATTACGTTCACATTTTATGCCGGGAACTGTAAGTACAAAAAGGTTGTCTTATCGCTCTATCTAATCGATAAAGTTCCTGACGTAAATCGTTGATGGCTTTGAAAGGTTTAAATCAACAAAATCAATGTTGTCTCGTGTCACATTATTGCGTATCTGTCGTTTTCTATTATGCATTATAAATCGTTAATTCCTGTGTTAAAGGCTTGAGATATAAAGGTCGGTGGTTGAATTATATCAAGAATGCTAAATTCAACTAAGTAAGTATTCTGTGACTCAAAAGGCTTTGGGCTCGCTATTAAAACAAGGTACCTACGTACGTAGAAGATTAACTTGAGAACCGAGAACTGTTGTATGGATAGAGTTAAGTTGAAGGAAGTGGAAGTTTGGGTGCAATCTGTACAGTAGACCGCAAACTTGCAGTCTAGGTATATAGGTAACATGGGGCTATTAATGAATTGCTTTATAGATGAGAAGGTTCACGAATCGTTAAATTCAATCTTGGAACACTCGGTGACATGTTGGAACAAACGTGAATTAGGTACCTACTCGTGTCAATTTGATAAGATTCTGTCTCCAGGACCAAAAACAACTGAACGTGTTCAGTTTCGATATGGAGCGGTATTATATGAAGTTCTTTTCTTTCTGAGTTAGTAATTGATCATGTCAGGTTTATTTTATCATTCTGGTACTGGGCACAGCTTAATAAAATGTAATAAGCTTTTGTAAACTTATCCTTAAACTTAATTAGTTTTCTACTTAGAAGGTAAGTGATTGGCTAAATATATACCATGTAGGTACCTAACGTAATAGATTTTCCGTTTTATGAAGCAATTTCTTGTTACGACCAAAGTGTTTAAAGTAAGCTTTGGTGTGGGTTAATGCAACCGATACCTATTTCAATGTTTTACAGATTGTTTGATGCTAATTATTGTTAGGTATATGTGTGTTGCAAAATAGTAATTGCTTGTCTTCAACTTTAAGTAGTCTTAGAGTATACTTTAACTTTAAGTCGGCATTTATTCATTGTCAAAATTCCTGTTATTGATTTCAGTATCAGAACTTTTCCATTAGAAAATCCAAAAGCCTTGTCAGGTTCCTTAGAAATTAGAAGCTTTAGCATATTTGCTGAGCTTTCCCCATTTCGCTCATAACCAGGTCACAACCGATAGTAAATTCATGATGACATTGTTTCGGTGTTTAGTGGAAAGCCAATAACAGCGTCCCAAATCGGCCCCTGTATGCCGTAATAGCTTGTTTGCCGCCTTTTGTCTAACTGGGGCATAACCTCGATGGCATTAATTGATAGCATTGACGAGCGAGGTGCAGAATCTACTGGCACTCATATCTGAAGGGGTTTCTAGGGAATAGTTAATGAAATTTAAATATGAAAACGTCTATACGTCTACCCTACATTAATTCAAGTGACCAATGTAAGGATTGACAACATTTGAAGTATAATTTTAGCAGTACTGTTATTTATAGGATGTTAAAATTTGTTGTATTTTATAATTTGGATTTATGAAGATTTTAAGTCGATAACAATATCATGTGACATATAAGTCATAGCTATTCGAATAAAAATAAAGTTTAATACCTATTTAGACTTTCAAATCGGTTGAATTGCTTCAAGGACTACCTATATGACCCAGAATTTATAAGTTACTGCTTACCAATGGGTCTTACGGAAAATAATAGTAAACCCACTACAAAGGTGAACTTTTTTGCTATAAAGAATACCATTTATCTAGGTACCTACCTTGGTGGAATTTATTAGTTTTATAATGTGTTGTAATAATAATATGTAAAGTATTAATTTCAGGCAACTCAGCATAACGAATAACACAGGTCCATAAATTAAATGATTTTAGTCGTATTTCTACAATTCTATGGAACTAGGGCGCAACCTCGTTTTTATCATCGGTTAGCCATGACAGCTTCGGAGTGGGTCAGCCATGAACAAGGAATCTCTCAGTAAAGTTCTTATAGGTTAAGCTTTAATAAAACCTTGTCACTAAATTACTTCTTGTTTGATTAAGCTGTTTCAGACCCCATTAATATTTTTTGTTCTAATAGACATAATTAATTGAGATATTTAAAATATATTTTTGGTTTAAAGCAGATAATATCAAGAAAAACCTGTTGATCAAAAAACTTTTACTGAACAGTTTATAAACCTAGATAGTCTTGATTTTCCAAAAATAATAGTGTTTGAATATTTTTGTTTTTATGATATTTTAAAGTCAACAATAAACATTTTAATAAAAGCTATCTAATAGTAAGAAAAGTTCATTTGGACGGAATAATTACCTAAAAAAAGTGACCAAATAAATAATAAACATCAGTTGTTGATATTCCTTGAAATAAGTTCGGTTGTTGGTATTCCTAGAAATAGGAAATCTGATACCGCGGACTGCCTAGGTACCTACATCATTTTGCGTCAGAAAAGAGATTTGAGCTCAATATTGGTAGGTAATAGCAGCGCCGAAAACCTGCTTCCGACGACGATTTGACAACAACGCAAATTGGGTAAGTCCTCACCGAAAGGAACTAATTTAGTTCCTCTATTAAGTACCACAACATCACAAAGCTAACAATTTCTTCGTTTGATTTGATAACGGCACACGCCGGACACCACACCGGCACTGACATACGTGGGACACTAGTGACATTTACATGAATTGGAAGTTCAGTTGCGTTTTACGATCATCACTGTACACTGTATCATAACATCCATTTGTTTGGCACACCACGACACACACTTAATGCGAAAACGAACGCCAAATTCAGGTTATATCGCAAACGGAAGCGGCTCGGGGGTAGTGCGTCGTGTTTACAGTTCGCGCGGTGCTTTTACGGAGTGGACATGCGAACGTCCGCACGCTTCCTTGGTTGTCAGTCGACTGGCGGCGAGCGAAGCGCGACGGAAGAAAGCTGTGTCGCGCGCGGTCCGATGCGGCAGCAGCGGCGCGGCGCGGCGGCGGAGAGGTGCGGGGTGGGGCGTGTGCGGGGTGGGGCACACCTGCGGGCGGCGGGAGCGCCTCTTGCCTCCGGCGAGCGACTGCGAAGCTTCCCGCTGCTACGCAATAAACGCTCGATAAACTTTCTCATTAGGCGCGCCTAACCGTGTGACCGTAAGCTCGTTTCTGCTTGCACATTAAATGCAATGCAATACGACAACATTCACGAAGGCAATTCACACTCGAGCATGCGCCCCATGCAGCGGGCTGAGCTTTCAACTCGTGCGCAGACGGCGAGTGCTTCTAACCAACGTCGTAGCACGCTGTAAGATAAGTACTTAGATGTATTATTCAAAATTAGAATGTGTTATGATCATTTGTGTTTTTTCAGGTTACAAAGTCTTTATACATCGGAACGGAACACGCAATTCTAAATTGCTACAGGTCAGCTGAAGAACTGAAAAGGTAGCGGTGGACCATACTCATCTTTCTCATGGAGGAAGTTAATGCTATATGGGGGGGGGGGGGGGCATCAGCTCTCAGCTATTGAAGCAGTGATGGCTCAGAGGCATTGGCTATGTCTCACTGCAGGTCCATGGTTCGAATCCCGCCGCGGACTTGAGCTTCACCGCATGGTGGAAGAGCATTTTGCGAATGCTCGCCTGGTTAATAGTAAGAAAAGTTCTATTCTGCACCCTCAAGTAGAAAATCTATCACCAAGTACCTAAGGATGTGTTCCGGCAGCAGTCCTTGAGAGCCAGTGAAATTACAGGCACATGAGACTTAACAACTATTTCTCAAGGTGACGGGTGCAGTGCAATTCGTGAGTGTAGCTGTCCAACAAGTCCGCCTTACATCAGGTGGGCCTCGAGGTTGTTCCGTCACAATAACTTAAAAAAAGCTCATGTAACACTTAACGAACTGGCATGACCAATTTTGGTAAATAATACGGGATAACTCACGTGAATCAGATAGCTCCGAGACTATAGATTTGAGTTCAACCGCAGTGCTAAGCAAGACGTCAACGTGGGCGTCCCGAGGTCTCCTTGAAAAAGACCACCGAATGTGGTTGAAACTATAGTCGGAGCTATCTGACTGATTCACGTGAGTTATCCCGTATTATTTACTAAAATGAGTAAAAACCACGTTAGCTTTTATAATAAAATGGCATGACCAAGGTGGAAGAAAATAAATCAGGAAAATATTACACTGTAAATTCTAGTAAGATAGTAGCTTTCGAGGACACAGGTTCAAGGGGAATGAAAAATTTAAATGTTTACAATATCTTCGTTCACAGGTAAGTGTGCAGTAAATGAATTAAGTGTACAATATTGGATCCAGTACACTGCCCTGTGGGACTCCCAACGTAATCATGCATTGTTATTTTTTTTCCTTGCTTTACCGTATAATTGTCTATGTGTTATGAAAGATTTTAAAATAAAGAAGTAATTCAATGGTAATTATGACTTTATTTTAAAATTTGTCCGTGAAAATACTTCAGAGCATCTTTGTTTCAATTTCATTTTGCATCTTCATTATGATCTATGAACTCACTCAACTGTGGAATGATTTTGCCTAAATACAAAATTGATGAGGTGAAATAAGATTTCTTTCCAATATAACTGGTAGTAATCTTTTCTGTAGTAACTTTTCAACTACTTATGATATTGATTTGAGACATATATGACGCAACATATTTGAGATGGCTTTTCAGGTTTATTTATCATGGGTATCAACTTTCTATTGTGGTGGAAAGTAATTTAGTCTGAATATTGCATTAAATGTGTACGACAAAAATTTGACACCATCATTGGGTATCTTTATTAAACATTTAGCAGTCAAAAGGTTTAGGCGTTTTCTTAAGCTGCAATTTTGTTATGGATTTACTACTTCTTCATATATGAAACGGTGTGCATGTATAGGCAGCAGACCAACTATAGTTTTTTCTAGCTCCTCAGTCATTATTAGTTTTTCTACTATTTGGCTTAAATACCTCAGTATGGTGACTTGGGACTTTCGTTGTGTAGTATGCAACAGCTAGTAACCCAGCACAGAAATAGACATGGGAATAGTTTATATTTTTCCAGAAAACTACATAATCTTACCAATTTCCACGCGGGTACCTAATATCGCGGGTGGGTCAGCTAATTTTTATTATTTTAGACGGTTTATAGGCAAGATATGTGATTACCGGCACTGTTGTTGATTATTTGAACAATATTATGTTGCACATTCCACAATCATACAGGCCTAATACCAAAAAAACCTTTAAGCTAAACGCTGAAGTCTATAGCTGGAATTTCAAAATTATATCATTGTTTTGGTTTTGGCTTGATCGTCGAACTATTAGCACTTGATTTCGCAATACGCAAGGTTCAGAGAATATGTATCTGTTACGATACCTAATATTTGTTTTTATTCTTATTGAACATTTGTTACGATTATTTCAATATTTTACGGTTTTAGGGGTTATTTATGGAATTATGTGCATTGTCATATCCTATATAGGTCTTCAATAACTTTTGAAAATAATACTAGCAATATTATTTGAATCATGAATACCACGATCATGTAGAACCAAACCTAGTTCCAAGCGTTATCACACTTGTAACCAATTAAATTTTGAATTTTTGGTTAGAAGCGTGAGTTCTCCCCTAATTTTGAATTTCCCGCTTCATCATAAAGGGGGTACATACACCATGAGGGTATTTATAGTTCACTTTTTAACACCTACGCATATAAGTGTGTTCATACCCACATAATGTACAGAATAGGCAGTAGTAGCGGTCACGTGGGCACTCCACGTGTGACATTTGCACGTGTATATGAAACTCACCACTGCGGCGGAATATACTACGACATTACTGAAGTGTGGTTTTACGACGCTCTACAATAAATTGTTATTGTGTTTGTTAAAAAATCTCAATAATATATACGTAGCTGTGGGTAGAGGAAAATATTATAAGAGAATAAACATAAAATAATAATTAATTGTTCTACATTATAGGTATCACGAATATAAAGACCCGAACCAGCAGCGGTTATGTAATGAATTAATGAAACATTGTTTTTATAATGTTACTGAGTTTTAAAATTGTTAAAATTAGCCATAATAATGCTTAATTGCCATAATATTTTATTCTTATTACATTGAATATTTTTATTATTAGGTACTGACATGTATTACAACTACTTAATATTTTTTTGGTGTTTTTTTTAAATTAACCACAGTGGAAAGAGTGGTTTAAAATGTAATTATCACGATATTTAATATAATTATGATGTTGCAATATTGTAAGCTAAGTAAGGTAGCATAATATTATTTGTGCTACTTAATAAAAAGTTGTACGCCAGTTAATGGTGAAACATGTATAGATCTGCTAATTGTATTTATTAAGACCACCTTTTTATAACCATGTTTCTTGCAATAAATAAATTTCAATTCATTATTTCATTTCAACAGAAATGGTATGAGTTGCACTTCCAAAACAAACATTTTCGGAACCAAATCCGTACTCCTGAATATGGAACTGCGAGTTATTGATGCCAATGTCAATTTAACAACAGCGGCTTCTTCGACTCACTTGTGAAATTCGAAATTATACTGGTAAAAAATTAACTGACACGTTTAATAAAAAAGGCATAAAGCCATTTATGAATTCCTACCGCTCTAAGAATGGGGCTTAAAAATCGGTAGTGTGAAAGTTTTCATATCTAAATCTGCCTACGAAATCCAATCATACGGAAAATTATGCGGACTAAATAATGTTTAATTATGTATGAATTCACTGATGAGGAACCCTTCGTGATTGAAAATACTGAAATCCAACGATAATCATAACAAAACAGCCCTTAGCCTTTACAGGTAAAATTGGAAGGCTATATGTGACAGTAGATTATTCTCATAGGCCATAGCGCAGCGTGATGAAGGATAATTCAAAATTCAATTAAGGTTAAGCCGTCAATGTACGTAGCAAAATAATAACTTCAACCAGCTATGTCCACTAACTCCGTAAATAAATGATTTCAAATATCAATAGATTACTTTCTGATTGAAAAAAAACACGTTGTGTCGCGACGCGAGTTTGCTAATCACCAGTTTGTTTGCAATGTCTTTCTCTGTTGGAATTGAGCGAACCAATATTTCTATCAGTCAGTCTAAGGCTGAATTTTAGTCAAACGCTTATGTTTTTCATAACTTTTTATCACAGTTTGATAGCCACATCCTAAGCAATATTAATTCTTATAACTCTGTATTTTATTTATTATTAGCTGAAATGCCTTCTGCTCGTTTGTCTCCAAGTCACGTTTTTATTAAGCTGTAAGGGAAAAGTTAAGCTATATTTAAACCGAATTATGATGGAATTCTCGGTATATTTTTAGATCTCTAGGTATTGGTTTTTATTCTAACAATTTGTAAAAACAAGATTTAGCGTTGAGGTAGAAAATTTTGCTGATATTATATATTTTTTTGCTTTTGCATAATAAGACGGAAGAACCTTGATATGATCATGATCAGGGACGAATTACCTAGCATTCTATGGATTCACCGAGCATGTGCCGGGTAATCGCGTTGCAAGGGCAGAAGCTAGATGCCCGGGTCTTTTAACCCAGGGTAAAGTGCCCTTTATGATGAACGCCAATGCTTGTCTTCAGTCCTCGAGCTCCTTTCTTGCGTAGTCGAATTTAATAAGATACTACTTCTGCCGCTTTGGATAGGTATATATACGATGGAAGTTACAGTTGTTCCTGTTAGGCAATGCAGGCCCTTTTATTAGTAGACCCTTTGTAACTTACTGAACGGCGCTGGATACTTACGTATTGTTTTTGGTCAATTTATTTGTTAAGTAGTAGTATTCGTTAGTTTTTACTTTTTTAGTTTACGTTTTTCGTTAGTTTCGTTACTCTTTAGGTGTTATAGTTCTACAACTAGATACTTAAACGTTTTAGTTTCGTAGAGTATGGAATGATGTGTGATCTGAATGACAAAACAGCAACATCCTGAGTTGTTGTGTAGTGTTTTTTTCTATACAAGTCTATCATAAGAATCAAATGGGAAGCAATATTCGAATTGAGTAACTAAACATTTAAAGTGAATGTCTTGACGAATACAAATTTTATCCTACTTTATGAAAATTAATTTTTGTCCTCAAGATGAAAACCTAGGTTTCAAAAATGAAAAAGTGTATCTGCTCGGGATACACTTTTTCATTAAAAAAAGTAAGGATGATTAAGTCATCCTTACTTTGTTTTGTATGATTTGTATGCTTTCATTTTACGTTCCGTACAACGGTGTTCTTCAACATCTTGCAAACGTAATGATATCATTCATAGGGGGGCGGCACATAAGACATTGTTACTTACCTCTATCAGCAGTTATCTTGTTCTTGACGCCATATAGTTATTCACGCGTGCATCTTCTGTAACTACATATATTTAAAATTCATCCTCTTACATAAAGAACAAAATTTTACAAAATGTTATCGTAGTTTCATTATACAAACGAATACAAATTTTAAATTCATCGCCGAGAGAAGCGAGCATGAAGATCTAGGTCAATATACTACGGTCTGAGATCGTTCGGACCACAAAGTACATTAGTAAGAATAATAACTTTAATTTTTGAATAAGCACGGAATTCAAAAAAATCTATAATAACATAGAAAATGTTATTCTAATGACAGATATACCTACGTATATGGTTAATTCATTTCTAGTAAGGAATTCATCTGGATTGGAACCACTGCCTTGTCAGCTGCCAATCGGATCAAATAAGGTGGGCAGTGAAATTACATTAAGGCAATTGAGATAAAAGATCACATTATCTCGGGCGGCAAACGCTTTCTTCTGTACTATCAAAATATTATACTTAGTAGGGAAGTAATTTGTTAACGAAGTTAATAAAGTAATTTCTTTAACAGGTTCATTATACTATGGGCATTTTATTAAAACTCTCGTGTCCTGTTACGTAATAAGAAGTGTTATACCTACCTACATTGAAACAGCGAATCACACACAGAATTGATCTTGTAGAACTGCGTTTCTTTCTTAAGTCATGAAGACATTTTCCTGTAACTAGGTACAAACTTGTACAACCTGGACACAACTTAATATAACTCGCTACCAACCATAGATATATAAAAATACCCCTTGGGCTCGAGTACATCTACTTATTTCATAATTGTTTTAAAATGTTTTTTGTTACAACGTAGGTTTGGCAATTCTTCGATAGTCAAAAACAACGTAGGAACGAGTATGCATTATGTTATTTAATACCACTAAAGTAACTCCATTATACCACGAAATTAATACGTATGTAAATATAAACTATAACTCAATCCGTGCTTATGTTAACTACATCTAGAATGGCTTGTAATTAACCATAAATATTTAGTACTATACATGTTCTGTAGGCGTTATTGCAGTAGATTCACTTGATTAACTAAATAAGTAAGATGCACATACCTAATAAAGTAACTCAAGACTGACTAACCGTCGCTGGACTTCATAACGCGGAAACAATAAAAGGTTTTTTGAAAATTCAATCCCTAACGATTCAGATTAAGAGTTTAATCTGAAATGTGTGTACTCTTCGAGTAATTAAAAAATCTATGGAATAATAAAGGTAGGTAGGTGGTAAAAGTTTATTGACACAGTTATGAAGCCAATGTATGTAACAAAAGGACATGTAATTTTATAAAATCGACCCTTAAAAGTTTGAAAGGGGTTTTATTTTACATTGAAAAAGTTATTTGCTACGTAACGATGAAACATTAGACATGTTTAGACAAACTAAAACCCCTAAATATGAAATTCAAACTCGGCACGGGTTGGTCTAACAAACATTTTAGTTCAAATCAGAAGGTTTATTCCACTAATCTCTATTGACATTCCCTATTAATGGGGATTAGTGAACTTTTCTTGCACAAATCCCTATTGACGTCTTTATAGAGCTGGTTATGATATATAACGAGATCCGGCGCTACACTAGTTGCGGTGCCTTTAAAACCTGCTTTTGAATAAACAAATAACATATAAATCGGTTTAGCCGTTCGGCAGCTACAAATTCACGAGTCTACAACACAGAATGACACATATACAAACCCCAAGGCTTTAAACTTACAAACCCCACTTTTAACGAAAACTATCTTAAAATGTATTTCATATATATGACATTCCATGTAGGTATATTGCATGTTACCCGTTTTGGATAATCAAATGTACTCGTCCTCGTCCGGGTAAAGTAAAAAAATCTCCATAGAATTCAATTCAACCTCTTAGCTATTTATATTATGTTTAGAAAAGAATCATTCTTAACAAAGTTAATAACAGGTGCTAAATATGAAAAGATTTTTCAAATGCTTCTACGATTAAACATCAAGAATATCTTATACATGTAAAAGTATACTGGGAAAGGAGTATATTTTCCCAATTTTAGCTTCTAATCCTTTGAGGGGGGTTGGTGTCAAAAATTGTATGGCAAAATATTGTTGTGTATCGCTAACGTTTTTTTTTATTGAAACCAGCTTTTAGTGAATCATTACAATCATTGATTTATACATGAACAACGGATGTGACCACATAACAAATCAAACATAAGATATTATAATATTTGTCAGTAGGTACAGTTTTTATTACGTAGCCGCGAGCGGAAAGTTAGCGTAAGTATATAAACAAAATATGTGTTTGGGTGTATTTATTTACAGACTCAATCAATGTGTCCAGGCAATTATGTTAAATTTATTACGATCGGTAAATACATGAATCTTGTATTTGGTGATACAGGAAGTAATATCAAATTCAAATTATCTTATCTACTATAAACATCTTAAAATCAGGTTAGATTTATTTACAGTGGTAACATAGATACATTGACATTTGTACGTTTGGTCAGCAATAATGAATCACATCAACCCCATGGGGATCCGGAGAAGGATTGCACCCTGATATCTTCCTGAAGGGGTCGTTATATGCGATGAAAGGAAAAGTACGAGAAAGAGGGCAGGAGCGCCTTCTGACGAACTGCCATCTTCACTGCGATCACCAAAATGCCTGCCAAGCCAAGCATGGTGCGTTATGGTGCAAATTCAAATGGGGGAGGATATTTTCCGCATTAGATGTTATGAATGTTTGAACGAATAGTGATCCTATTTGTATTAAATTGGGCTAAACTACAGTGTTGGTATCGGAAAATGTATACATTGCCATTCGCCATCGTCATATTCGCTTATGACGTAGTAAGGTATGAGTACTTATTATGTACCTAGATCTCATTTTTGTATGACAAAGAAGTGAGATGAGACGGAAGACTGATTCAACTATTCTGTCATCATACGGCTATTTGTGTTGGGTACCTTACAATTGGCGGAACCTATGTAAAATAAACGTAGGTATGTGTACTCAACCCGACTTTGATTGGAAGCTGTTTTCTTTTATTTTTGATTCCAATCAACATTTAACAAAAATATACAGTCATTATTAAGTTTAAGTATCCTTAATTCCTCATTTACTATCCGACCCATAATATTGCCACTCATATAACAACGTGCTTAATTCATTTAACATGTTAAACCGCCTTAAGATTCCAGTTGTTGTCTATTTATTTACCTTACATATCTATTAGAGCTTATTTAATTATAATTACAACCTCATTAAAGCTACCGCAGTCGGCGCGTTCTGAAGTAGTTGACAAGTTTGTCATTTTTTTATTCTATTACCAAGTACTTAGATATGAAATGCGACGTTTCCATCCGTTAACGTATTCATTATCTAGCATCTGTCAACGAAGCGAGAAAACCCGAGGGATGGCACGCTTGATTGATTTTAATTGGTTTTATGACTAAGCTTGTAAAACCGTTTAAACGTGAGGGTGAACGCTCAAGGGCAATTCCTGTTAGTAATTACGAGATTAATGATAACTTAATAATTCGGCGGCTCATACTCTGCAATAAATTGATATTTAAGCTAATTAATTATTGACGCTCGAACCCATTATTTACACAAATTACGGACCGTCAGAGGAACACATAATTTTAAGGTGCATTCTATGGTGTGGGCTTCATTAACATTTTCCGTTCTCGTTACGGAAACAGGCTGGTTGAGGGTAAGCCGCGCGAAACTAACCTCTTTTTGTGTGGAAAAAAGAAAAGGAATAAAAACACAAAAGTTCCAGCCAGCTGCGCCGGGGCATCCTGTCGACGTCACTACACGTTTTTGCCTCCATTGATCAGATACACCATACAGCTATCCCTTTCGTAATGACTACGTGAACGTATAAACGAATGAGATAACACGAGATGTATTTTAGTTTAGGTAGCTAACGGCAATCTTCCGCAAAGCAAAGTGTTCTTCACTTAGTACTCGTTGTAGATGTAGAATATGGTAGAGCCGTGGTTTTTGATTTTTGTTTGTAAACGGAGTCGGGTCTCCAAAGCCGCCGCTGGGGCCTGACAAAACCCATTCGCTCGTCGATAAATTGTCATTGTTGTGACACAATAACCTGACACCCGGGCGTGCGGGACACCGGGTCCCGGCAGACTTGTCACGTAATTTGCAACCGTGGATAATTGTAGGACATTCAACGCTAAGTGTTAAACTTTACCGGTTGTTACGAGGGTTACGTTACGACTTACTGCTTGACTTTTGTGAATAAATATAATCATACTAGATTAACAACTGCGATGACTGCGGCTTGGGTTGCGTAGGCTGTGTGTAGCTTTTTATATAAAGAGGTTGCCCCCTTCAAACCTTCAAAGTGACCTAAAATTTGGGTTTACTTCTCTTAAAAGAAGATCATTTCCTTTTTAACCGACTTCCAAAAAAGGAGGCGGTTCTCAATTCGTCTGTATATATATTTTTTATCTTTGTTACCTCAGAACTCTAGACTGGGTGAACCGATTTTGAAAATTCTTGTTTTGTTTAAAAGGTAATGCTTGAGGTTTGGTCCTATTTTAAATTTCATCAAAATCGGTCAAGCCGTTTTTGAGTTACACAAAAATACCTGAAAAATATTTACCTATCTTGATGATATAGTTGTTAAAAATGAATGATGACCGACCCCGTAAGTAGCAAGGGTCACTAAATAGTGTGAAAAAAAAAATGTTTTGCAAAAAAATGGAACCAAACTTCAACACCCAAAAGTGATAATAGGTACTTTTGTACCGACATGGTACCGACTTCAACAAGTTATCTCAAATGCTGAAGTTTGATGTAAAATTATTTCTTGTAACCTCAAAGATAACAAATTTTCAAATATAGCTTTTGCTAAAACGTGATCAATTATATTCTTAACCAATCAGTGATCAAAATTTTACTTTTTTAACAGACGCATTGATGTGAAAAGTATTATTTTTTCTTGCGATGAAATATTTGATTGAAGATTTTTTCTCTTTTTTCAGCATATCAGATAAACAACAGGTCTCAGCTGCATTTGAGTTTGAACTTTCTACTGATTCAATTCAAGTTTTGTTTTATTTTTCACAAGCTCCTGATTGATCTGAATTGCCGCTTTAAATTGAATTTATATGATAATTGATAACATAGCTGCGTCTCGCGGATCATAGACAATGTAGAGTCTACATTGTATACAATGATGAATAGTTCAGCCGTTTCAGGGTGAAAGAGTTACCTACAAACATACACTCATCCTCGACATCTATCCTCTATCTATTCCGAAATACAAAAAGTGTAGCGTATGTACTTGTATAAACACGTAACATTTTTTTTTCTGTTTATAAACCTTAATGCGCCTTGACGTATTGACTTCACTTTCCTATTTCTTTAATTCTTTCACGAAGTTTTATCATCGTTACAGTAAAATAAAACTTTTCCGTTACAAACATAAGCACCAATTTTCAATCTCTTGTGATCAAGAATTTAAAATTAAAATTTTCTAATTAAAACGTGAAATAGAGTTAAGTATATTAATTGTTCATTATATAATAGTACTATCTTTCCGGGCGCAGCTCCGGCGCCCGCGCGTATGTCGGTTATCGCGGAAAAACATTAACCTCTTTTTGCGTAGTTGGATAAAAACTATCCTATGTTTTTCCCGGGTCTCAAACTATTTCCATACCAAATTTCATTCAAGTCGGCCCAGTAGTTTTGGCGTGAAAGCGTAACAGACAGAGAGACAGACAGACAGAGTTACTTTCGCATTTATAATATTAGTACTGATTATTATCGCAGATTCATCAAGGTTTTGAATTTAAAATCTTTCTCATATACTATATGTACGCGCCTTACTTTCACCCCCTCAAAAGTTTTGTTTCCCAAAGCTTTTTAAACATATTATATTTTTTTTAATTACTATCTATGTTATATTACTATGATCCAAATTTAACCATTAGCATAAAGTAACATCAATTAATCTTTTGTGATTTTTATTATGTGTGAGATATATCTATTCAACCATATTTATTATTTACGATTATAGGATATGTTTTAAACACAACTTTAACCCTTTCTGATGTCCAAAATTACTTTAGAAGTCGGAATTCTTATTATAAATATGGGTATATAAAGAAGTGATGCTAACTTTTTTAAACAACCTAATAACAATTACGCAACAAATTAAAATAGTTACAACATCAGTATAATCTAGAGTCCAATATTGTATAGTAGATAATCAACAGAAATGTATCCCTGATTCTTAAATCTACTCAAATCTTCATGAATTTTGATCGTAGACTTGAAAGACTGTTTCAATTAAGGCACCAGTCCACCTCTATTATCAGTGTAGGGTTGTCCATTGAATTGGAAATGCTCGAAAATACGTGGGAAACCTGTTAGTGAAAACTAATCTTCACCTGTGAACATCCAAGCGTTCGTTTCTACGAATTGAGTAAAATATAGTTCTCAAGTAAATTCCAGCATCAGATATCAAGGTTTTGCATATGCATTATATTCGCTTATTTCAAGTAACGTAAATAAGGATCAACGTTAACAAAATGTCTGATGAAATTTTAATGTTTTTGCCTTGCAATCGAGGCTAAGGTCACCCATAATTATAATTAAATACCATAACTTTTGAGTTTTCAGAAAAAATCGTGTACATAACCATCTCATCATAATATTATAATAAAAAATCTTTAAACTATTCATATTTTCTAAAGCCGATTGAATCTACTGCCCACAAAATAATGTTCATACTGCAATATAATACTTATCATAACATTCCTAACGATCAAACAAACACTTCATCTGTTCGTAATGTTTAAGGAAAACAGGAGCAACAATTTCATTAAAGATGTTTACGAAGCGGCGGCTGCCGTCTTCCCTCGGGGCAAAACAACTGAAGAGGCAACCCTACCTACACAATCACATCATGTTTATTGTTGACTGATAACTATGTGAGGCAGGTTAAGGCCGTTCCTTATCTATAAGATATTATACGTATTGTATACACTAGAGTGGTTGTGATGTGAAGAATTTGAATCTTGCAGATAATAATCTACAAGTATAAGTGTATAAGTAACTTTGCAAGGTGGGAAGAGGAAGCAATGCTCAAGGCTCGTAATGATCGCAGACTATTAAATTATGCGAGTACCTACTTGACTTCCGGTGCTGCGAGTTTTATCTATTGCATCAGTGTTTCGACTTCCTTTTATGTGTTGACTGTCTGTTATTCCGACGGATTTATTACATTTTTGCTTGTTTGAGTTTCAATCTGTTGCGTAAATATTTATTCACTTATGGCTCAGACCAAATAATATTCGGTCTGAGACTTATGGTAAGTTTAATATAATTGTTTATAATTGGACGTCTACATTTTAAACAATGTACCTATTTCTATAATATTTGTTAGGTTATCGTGATTATAAATTAACAATTTTAAACGGTTTTTAATCGTGTATGTTTAATATATTAAGTATAAGGCTCAGGGTGACGGGCGCAGTACAGTACGTCACTTGTGCATCTTATATCATCAGGTGGGCAACGAGATAATAATCCCATACATCATAATCCCATATATCATATCCCATAAAAAAGTATAGGATATAATATAGATATTCGGTGGTCTGATATTACAGTCGATTCTCGTTAATTCGAAACTCGAGAGACTTAAAATGTTTCGAATTATCGAGTGTTTTAAATACCAAATGGTTCGACATTTTTGAGATAAAAGAAATAAAACTTCGAATTGTTGAGTGTTGATAATTAATTACATATTATTTATTAACTACTATTATTCAACTATGACAAAAGTTAAGAGGTACATTGTACCTACATTCGTATACATGTATATTGATTAATATTTAAAAAGAAATCTGTTATATATGGTTTGCTTCAAAGCACAGTGCTACTCAGACTGCTCAATAATTTTTTTAGAGAAAAAGTGCCTGGAGTGCCTTTTTCATCACTCTCTTTGTGTTGACAAAATCGTCGTAAGATGTCTAATGAGGCTCTTGCTTCCTTAACTGACAATTCTGCCAAAGGTTCTGATGTATCGTCCTCATCTTCATCGTTGCTTATTTCATTTATATCTGTCGTAGATAAAATTTCGCCATCGGTTAGTGAACCTGAGAGAGCAACATTTTACTAAACAAACCAATTCGTGTGCAAGTGTATGTCAAACTAATCATTACCATGGCAAAGGTTCGTGTACGATGATACAAGCTTGAACTTGTTCTGCAATGTACTTAGAAGTCTCCGCAGCGCGGCGGGATGGATTACTCGGACTTGTTTACTAAGAGCATCATGTGACTTATTCTTTACGAATTGTCGAGTTTTTGACGCGGATAAGTTCGAATTAACGCCTCATTTTGTTGCGTAGCGTTGATTTTTTCGTTCGAATTACCAAGTGCATAAAAATGTATTGATTTAGTTCGAAATATAAAGAGATTTTCGAGGGTACTCGTGATAACTTTGAATTATAGAGAGGTTCGAATTATCGCAGGTTTGAATTAACGAGAGTTGACTGTTTGTAGTTTTGATACCATAATTTCAAGTGAGCTTATTATATTGTACCTAGCTTGTAGCTCATTTAAAAAGTATAGAAGTTCTGTCGAGTGGAAAAAAAATGAGAAATTCAAACGCTATGAGTTAGTACAATGCATTTATTATGTATAACTTTGTGTGACTCAGTTGTCATTCAGGCCTATTCATTTCTATATTATTCCATATTTAATTTTATGAACATTTATTGCAATACTTAGTTTACTGTCATTTCATAATATTAAGTTATCTTGTCGTCATGTTACACTTTGAGTACGAAATTCCTAGACAACAAACATTCTGTTATTAACTTGTATAGGTACCTGTACCATAAGTATATAGGGACCTATTCTTACAACGCTATAATAGACTGTTTATTTCTAAGTCAGTACCTTCTTCTTCTTCCTCACATTGTCCCGCGCTAACTGGGGTCGAAACACATTTATTCTTCTTGTATACTATTATTACTATTACTTGTTATTTCTGTTCAGATACTTTTTAAACTATTAACACGAAGTTCATTTCTGTCTTCTTCGGCCTCCTTCTGCCTGCCCCTATGTCTGTCCACTTTCATATTCTATTTTTTGTATAAAGTACCTATATGCTTTGGATCCACGCTTATCTTTTACTTTTCAACTTTTCTATCACAAGCTGCAGGTACTTTCCAGGCGCTCTTTTGCCACATTGATGTATCTATGTAATCTTACGCCTTCTATAGGTCAGCGAACACTACATGCTTTTTATGAGCATGTCATTATTAATTTGCCATTGTAAGATCATAGCGTCTGTTGTTCTATATCGAAGCATAAAATTGAAGTAATCCAGGATCAGCGTAATCTCTTATCTCATTCGTGTCTTCCATAACTTTCTCCCATTACTTTATAGTAATTTTTAAAAATGTGAACGGCGTAATGATGCGCTACTCATGGATCGTCTCTTCCTGCTACAATTTATAGAAGACTAGGGTGACTAATTTTCATCCAATTGCATGCTCTAATGTCACGTCAATATAAAGTGCTTTTTATAAGGTCAATGGGAACAGGTATATGTATAAAGAACTTTTCTCATTTATTCACGCCTTACACAGCTACTTTCACTTCATCCACACACACCTTTTGCACCACACCAATATTTTTTACTATTACAACTATAGTTCCAATAATTTTGTTTTATAATTGATTTTTCACAATCCTCTTTTTTTAGAGATGCTTTATTTCCTCACCATTCGCAAAGATCTTTACTCTGTCATAGTTTATGCATTCTATATTAATACTATCTCTTGCACTCTTCTCTGTCACTTTTGGCTATTAGTATCGTTTTTATCCTTTTCAGTTTTCTAGCATTCGTCTTATAATCCTTTACTGTACCTTTTATTCTCTGTACTCACTATCATCTCATGACTTACACTTCTAAGCATTCTTCTTTTCTGTTATAGTCTTTAGCACTTATTTATTCCACCATCACTAGTACTACTTTAATTTTGGAATTGAGTTTAGGAATTTCAAGAATCACTGTCTAATAAAAGTCTACTAATCGAGTCGAGTCATTCTTAATCTGAATTTTTATTTCCAAAAGCAGGATGTAATCAGAGCTGAGTCTATCTGTTACCAGGGCTATGCAGTTATGGAGTGATATGATTTTCTGTTTTTGGATGAAGTTATAGTCAGTTTGCGTTGCAGCTTTAATAGGTAACTGAAGTTTCTTAAAAAAAAAGACGAGGAACCGCCTATAGAGAAATATAGTACACATTAGGCAAAAACTCTTAGAAGGAAATTGAGCATACCAAAGGGATATATAGTAAATAGATAATGAACCACTTTTACGAGAATAGTTTAAAAGGCGTGGGCGGCCCGTGTGTACTGTTAACTGATGTAAAATTCTGCTTCCTCTAGATTAATTATCAGATTATTAATAATCTTTACACGAACGCATTCACTCAATTCTATTATAAACAATACTAAAGTTACTACTTGCATGTTTACAGTGTTTACAGGGCGGTAAATATACTAAACATATTATTTTTATAATATATGATACTAACCGTTGCCCTCGTGAAATTTGGATAAATTGCGGACTAGGTACTCTACAAAAATAAACGACACGATAAAACTATCTAAGGTAATATTTACAATTATGCACCAATTTTTATAAAACCCGATCAACCCATCTGTATAAATGATATCCTCGCTTTAGTATATGTATACAATATTAGGAAACAGTATTTTTTCAAGTGGGCCTGGTGTTATCAATTACGAAGAATAGCGAAACGTGCTTTATGAAGCTGATTTTGATGATATTGCAACCGTATTATTAGATCAAATTGTAATGTAATGTAAACGGTTTATTTTCATAACAAAATTTCGCTTTACAGGCACATGGTCCGTACTCTTTTTAGATTGTTATCTTTATTTTAATATACATTTTCATTCTTTAGTAATCATACTCCAATACATAATTTCCTTATTAACAACTACGGTGTTATTTGCTGTAAACTTAAGTTCTACCTTAAATACTGAGTCCATAACTACATTATTTTTATTTTTTTTATCCTCTTATGTAAACGGAAAACATAATTGACTTTGCATAAAATTGCACAACTTGTACTGCAGTCAGTTGTGTATCTTATAGGAATTGTGTATACTTTAAGAGGGTTCTGTACTAGAAAATGGGACCCTATTATCAAGTCGCTGCTATCCGCCTTTCTTTTACGCTTGAACTGAGTAGCCAGAGTGATCCCTCTTCGACGTAAAATAGAGTCAAACTTCAAAGGGTGATCACTCCCTTATTTGAGGTTTTAAGTCCAAAACTAATAATAATATGATGATATCAATTTATCTCTACATTGTCTAGGCTTATATCGTCACAAGCCGAGTGCAATATTACCTAAATAATTACATTTACTTTAAACGTGTTAAGCTTATATTCTGTATTTGTCATAAAATCATTACCAAGACTGTTATTCAACCATTTTACCTCTATATGTGGAGACTTGTAAATGACTTTTTCATTTTATATATTTCTTTACCAAATTTCAACTATGTAGTTGATAGTCTTCCTAAGATATAATGATAATTTTGAAAAAGTCTTACTAACTTCAAAGTTATGAGTCTTGAAACATTTTCATAAAAAAATTTCGACTTTCGTGTTCGGTAAGTAACTTTTAATTTGTAACGATAGGAGCCCAGATAATGAAGAGATAAATCGATATCATGCTTAGTGCTGGAACTTAAACCTCAAATAAGGGAATAATCGCTCTTTTTTTGCCATTAAGATTTTTATGTCTTTTCTACGTTCCAAACGTAGAAGAGACATAAAAATCTTTGATGGAGAAGTGAAGGCCAGTTCTACCTTAAAGGCTGCATATACCTATGGTGGATATTTAAAATATTTTTTTTATTTTACAAATAATAATAAAACGTTAAATATCAATGGGAATCCCTATGCAAGAAACGTTGGCGACATATTTTCTACTTGAGGGCGGTAGCTAGCCAGGTGACCATTCGCAAAATACCCTACCACCTTGCTATAACAACTGCCATCATAAGACAACAAGCGGGACCGCCGGCTTAACTTGCCTCTGAAGCACGGAAGCGTCACTCATCCAAGTCATGACCGCAGTGGACGTTAGTTCATCGGTTTAGAATGACTAAGCAAACTACGCTACGAGCGCTTCAAAATGGTTTATCAAAGTAAGCTGTTCTCAAGTAAAAGCTACCTAGAAACCATGTTAAATTATTTGGTACTTAAATAAATAAGAACATTAGGCATAGTACGAGTAATTGTAACTACTGGCTGGACGGCATTAAAAACTTTATGAACCGTAATATTTTGACTTGAACACTTTACGATGTACTCAATTAAGTAAACCTGACCTTAATAACCTGACATATTCCTTGTCACTCCTCGGGACATTAAAGGAAATTATAGGTTTGTGTGAATCAACTCGTAATAACATGAATTACTATTCAATATGCCACATAGTGGCAATTAATGTCGTGACGCGCTCGCCCCTCTTTACCCTGTATATTAAAGTAATTATAATTCGTCGATTTATGTTTATTTTGTTGGAAAATGAGTTAATTTAGAGTGGTTGTAGTTTTATAAATAGAAGCTGGGCGACCGAGCACCACTCCTGTTAAGAGTTTCAGATCACAACATTTTTGTTTTTCACTAATATGATAATAATATGGTGTGTGTGTATAAGTGCCAGGGAAATAATGATTTTACATAAATCACTGCAGGGAAATAATAAAACCGGTCGTATGCATAAATTTCTGTAAATGATAAAAATACAACTCGATTTTACTTATCCCTAATCTATATAATATAATAATCACGTGAAATAAATTTCTAGTATTGTGAATAAAGTGAGGGTATTGAAATAGTTATTTTAATTACACTGCATATTTATATTTATTTAATCTGTAGGTTACTAAGTGCCGGTGAAGTCTTTGGGGATCAGATTGTTTATAGTTAGTATATAATATACAATCATATACAGAAGAAATAAGAAGAGTTAAGCAACTAAACAGTGTATTCCGGCAGCTGTTCTTGAAAGCCAGTTGCCAGTTTACAATTTTCTACCACATTATCATTTACCATCATTATCAGCTTTGAAAAAACCTGCAAAATGTGAGTAAAGCCTTGCTCTAGTAGGAACAAAAAAAAAGGTCGTAGCTTAAAAACTAAATTGTAACTCACTATTTTCAGTAAGTATTTGTTGGTTAAATGAGGTATATGGTACATAATATATCAACATTTTAAATTACTATAAACGACAAAATTCTCCGCTAATTTTAGGGTGCCAAAAAATTTAGTTTTACCTACCTTCTCATGTAGTTAACACCCTCCATAAATAAGAGTTTTTAAACTGTCACGGTCATTAAAATTATAATTATTATTTCCCACGGTATATTTACCGTATTTTTGGTTAGTTTTGAGCTCCCGATATTTCGGCACTGTTGCAAGAATATGAAATATCGGGAGCTCAAAACTAACCAAAAACACGGTAAATATCCCGTTGGTAAATGATTTTATTGAATTTCTATAATCTTTTCTTGGTTCCTGGGTCAATATTTTACTCGAAAATTCAAAATTTCTAGTTTTAAGTAGTATGTCGAACATGCGATATAGACGTACAGACAGACAGAGAAGTATCAATAATAAGGATACGTGTTGCCCTTTGTTATATTCCTTTTTTTACCTAGGATTAGGGCAAAAGGTTATCTTAATCCCGATTTACTGATTAGTTCCCGGGGGAGCACAACATGATCGATGTCCACGTGGGCGAAGCTGAAGGCGGATGCTTGCTTACAAAAAAAAAATAGATAGGTAGTACTTCTCGCATTTGAATGGGTAGTTAAAGGTAATTTTATTAGGCAATAGATATTCCATTAAGTATCCATATATATCTACGATAATTATGTTTCAATTGCTTTTATATTAGACAGTCATATGGAATCTCCAACAAAATTTTATGAAGCGCTCGTAGCGAAGTTTGCTTAGCCATTCTAAGCCGATCAGCAAAGTTAAGCAACGTCCGCCTCGGTCATGGCTTGGATGGGTGACCGATGGTGACATTACAACTGAGCGCTTCCGTGCTTTGGAGGGCACGTTAAGCCGTCTGTCCCGGTTGTTGTCTTAGGATGGCAGTCGTTATAGCATGGTGGTAGAGCATTTTGCGAATGCCCGCCTGGCTAGCTACCACCCTCAAGTGGAAAATCTGTCGCCAAGCCCCTAACGGTGTGTTCCGGCAGCTGTCCTTTAGAGCCAGTAATTCTAAGTTAGCCTGAACAACATCTTCGACCACATCATCACTTACAATCAGGTGAGATAGTGGTCAAAGGCTAACCTATCAAGCATTAAAAAAAAATGCGTGAACCTGAGATGCTGTCCGCTCCGGCAAGCAAATTTTATTTAATTATAACTTTCCTCAAGAAAAGTTATCTTACGCAATGCAATTTCCTCGAAGTAATTGCACCGTGGATGTACAAAACGAAGCCCTCCATTCACGAACTGCAGACTCATCCAGCGCAAAGGAAAACTTCTATTTTCTTCATAACACAAATGACCATAATTAACTCTTACTACTCACTTTCGTAACTTGAAATGAACTCCTAAAATAGACGACTGCCTTACCTGAAACAAAAAGACACTTGGTAAATTAACTGGAACTATAAAAAAAACTGATGGAGCAGAAATAGAGTCGATAAAGTACTGATACGACGCGCGTGAGAAACTTCTTAACATCGTTGTTGAGATAGCTTTTGTGACGAAGTTTTCTCAGTACATTATAATGCACATAATCATAGATACTACGTTGGGTGTCGGTCTGAATTGAATGTTACGCCATAATATTTCGTTGTTGCGACTTTAAGATCTCTTTTGTGTCAGTTTTGCCAAAATTGATGTTTTCCCCAGTCCGTTCTATATTTTTTAGCTTTATCGCGCAAAACCCCTCAATGTATATTTCGTTCATACCTTTGAGGCGACTAAATGTAAAATACCGGAAGGGGGAAAGTAGGGCCTTCTGAAGAACTGACAACTTCTACTGCGATCCAAAAGACGCCTGCCAAGCGTGGGGATTTTGGCAAATGTTGACAAAGACCTTTATTAACGCTGGACTGGCCGGTTGATATTGAATAATATAAATATGTAATATGTTTTTTTTTTTTTTTTTTTTTTTTTTTTAATTAATATATACGTATATTTAACTTTTGAAAAAGAATAATAGTACAAAGAAAAAATATATCAAGAAGTTGTTATTTTTATTTTTTATTGTTTTTAAGTTAGTATTTAAAAAGATTCCTGAAATAATCCGATTAGGTAAATGTAAAACTACCTTTGTGTGTTCGTTACTAGTGTGGAGGTGAGTACTTCTGAAATGGCTCAATTGATTTGTATAAAATTTGAGAGATATTGTATATTTTGCTTAAAAAATTAGATAGAAATTAAAAATTATACCAAATTTTTTGGATTCCGTTCAATATTTCATTTCGCTCTGATTTTATAAACTTGATAAATTTACTTGCTTCTTAAATCCTTCATTACATCATCATCGGCCGGAAGACGTCAACTGTTGAACAAGTTGGCCGCTAGTAACCACTGTCTACCCGCGACTTTAACGACGTCGTCAGTCCACCTAATCCTTCATTATTTACTCGTAGAATACATTTTATCCCAATTTTCTGAGTAGATTCTAAAAGTACGCATCAGGCGATGCCGCGAATAGAAGCTTTTAAAACTATATTATTATATTCTTAGTCTAAAATAAGCAGTACATAGGGCACAAGAAAATTAGAACGCCTAAACCTTACTGAGGATAAAGCCTAGCTCTCTGTTTTCCTTTTTTCAAACTCTTTCACGCGTACTGAAGATTACTCGTACAATGGAAAACAAAGAGCTATAACGCTCCCCATTACATAACATGTTTTTTATAGAAATCCGAACACAAAATGGCCATACGCAAGATGTTTTTCTTAGCAAAATGTTTATGCGTGTTGTTATATACCTATGAACAAAACTCAACGAATGTGAATCACAGTTCTATTTTAATCGGTTTTCAATTGTAAGGACTGCGAGTAGCTTCGGCTCTTGTCTTTGTTTTCTGAATTCGGTTTTATCGCACAGCAGGGACTAGATACTTATTTATTTTATTGCCTTTAATGTAATTTGTGATAATGTGGTCGAAGACGTTCGGGCTAAGCCTAGAACGGGAACTTGACCCCAAGGACAGCTGCTGCAGAACACATTCTTTTTATTTTAATTATTGCTGATAGGTTAGCCTTTCACCACTATGTATTTGTAAGAGATGATGTGGTCGAAGATGTTGTTCAGGCTAATCTAGAATCATTGGACAGCTGCCGGAACACACCGTTAGGTGCGTGGCGACTGATTTTCTAGTTGAGAGTGGTCGCTAGCCAGGCAGGAATTTGCAAAATGCCCTATATACTACCATGCTGTAGCGACTACCATCCTAAGACAATAACCGGGACCGACGGCTTAATGAACTTGCCCTCCGAAGCATAGAGCGTTCAGTAGTATGCCACTAGCGGCCACCCATCCAAGTCATGGCCGCGGCGGACGTTGCTTAACTTAGCTGATCGGTTAAGAATGGCTAAGCATACTTCGCTACGAACTTTTCAAAAGTTAGTTGTTCTACTTGAGGATGGTACACAGACAGACACTGCTGAGCAGCAAGTACGTTGTAATTAATTTAGCAAGGCTGTCGCACGTTAGTTGTCAAAATTGTACGAATTATATTGACATTGACTTGACTTTCCTTTCGACGAATCGTTCATACAATTTAGGTTCCACAAATATATTTTTCCTCCTCTAGCTGTAATACTTCACTTGAGAATTTAGTGTTTAATATTGGACCTGGTATAAGTCTCAATCTGAGCATGACTGTCCTTATGCTTGTAATTGGGGTTTTCTACAATTATTTATTATCTTTCTACACTTTACCCAATACGTTCTACACTGTCCAACGCACTGTTTCTAGGCCATGAGTTCGTTTTATGGCTGGCCGCTTTCCTTAAGTCAACCGTCCTTGGGATTGATTTTGTTGGTATTAGTTGAATCATGCTACAATATTTACGACAATAGTTGAAGCTACGATAGCCGAGCGATAACAGGTATTGTCTGCCGTGCTGCAGGTCCATGGTTCGATACCCACCGCTGCTGTTGGCTTGAGCTTTACCGCGTTGTGGAAAGGCATTTTGCCTAGCCTGGCTACCTCCAGAGAGTTGAAATAGTAGAGTAGTTATATCCGAACACCACTGCTCTAAAAGCTTACTAGAATTTACCTATTTACATACCTACGCACGTGTATATGCAGTTTGTGATGACAAGGAAAAAACCTTCCAATATTAAGCGTCATATCTGTTGTAAGAAAGAGATAAATAAGCAATTCGTGTAACCACCGAACCTCCACAATACGTTCCGATAACCATTACACTGCGATCTCTTTCACTCTCTCACATCAAACGATACACATATCTCGCTCATCCATTTCATTGAGATTAGTTCCTAAGATAAAACAAAATGACGATATTTCATCAATAAGCGCAATAATTACGCGTGAAATTAAACAGTTTCTTATCTCTCACAGTGCTTGTATAATTGGTGCAGCGTCCACAGACACAAGGAAGGCATATTGTCCACATATTATTCCTAAAAAACACGATTAGCGGCGATGTATTCACCGGACGCTCGGAAGTGCAAGACTGGTAGTGACTCTGGTAATTACCCTGAATTCATCTAGTAAATATGGAGGGCACACAACTCATCTACAGGTAAAAAAATCTTAGGCTACCTCCCACACTAAGTAGAAAATCTGGCACCAAGAACCCAAGTGTGTGTTCCGGCAGCAGTCCTTGAGAGCCAGTTAAATAACAGGCACATGAAACTTAAGGGCGACCCAATGCCAAAAGAAGTATTTTCAAATACACTTTTTGATGGTAAATAACGTAAATATTACAATTACAAAATATAGGAGGCAGAGGATAATCTTGTAGAAGTACAGTAATCGTATAGAAGTTTAAAAAAAACCTCATAGCATAGTTAAAAAAAAATAACAGAAACTGCACTAAAAAAAAAACTGTTTTAATTCGAATGCTCAGAATTATCAGCGACAACCCCACTTTATTTTTTATGAAAATAATAGCTAGACTAATGTTTTACTCGAATAATCGGTTAATTAATTTATTACATGTTTATATTTGGAACAATTACATAAAACATCACTAAAAACTGTACCTTAAACTTCAATCATCAACTAAGACCGCTGGTGACATTACTACTGAGCGCTTCCGTGCTTCGGAGGGCACGTTAAGCCGTCAGTCCCGGTTGTTGCCTTAGAATGGCAGTCGTTACAGCATGGTGGTAGGGCACTTTGCGAATGCCCGCCTGGCTAGCTACCACCCTCAAGTAGAAAATCTGTCGCCAAGCACCTAACGGTGTGTTCTGGCAGCTGTCCTTGAGAGCCAGTGAATCTAGGTAAGCCTGAACAACATCTTCGACCACATCATCACTTACCATCAGGTGAAACAGTGGTCAAAGGCTAATCTATCAGGTATAAAAAAAAACACTGCATCAAAACCTGTACAGTAATTTGCTGTTGCAACGCACATAATAATATTTTCATCAAAGTTGCACGTAAGTAAACAGTATCTGCACAACTTACCTTTCGTTAACTTGGCCGTAATGCCCCATATAAAACCCTCGAGCTTTCTTTTTGTCATGAAACCCAAGGTCGGTAAGTTATTTTTCATTTATTTATAGCACAGCATATAGATCTTGCAAGATCAAGCAAGAAGTTTTTCACGCAAGAAAAATTGTCTTAAAATGTTATCTAAACAGGAATTTCATTGCAATCTCGCTACATGTTACTTAAATACTCAGCTTATGTTCTTTAATAGTTTTTTGTATCAGAATGTCGAAATTATTTTATTTTTTACACTCCGTCATGGCTGTATATCTATACTTAAGTAATTGCCCTTAACGTTTCTGAACGAAACATTTGTATAATATGTGGTGTGTGCAAAAAGCCAGATATCCGCCAAAAAAAAGTTCACAAGTATTTCGTAATAACACTTGTGCTTACTTGTGTAATTCATAATTATTTACTTGCAATTGTGATGAAAAACATTGTACCTATGTTTCACGGGCGTTACGGGAATTCCGAACGTTGACTCAGAAAGCCTCAGTCTTCGACTTCGGGCTTTTACTGTAATAAAAGCCCGCTCTTCGATCTTACCTCGATCGTAATTCCTTACTTAGCGCCCTTAATACACAACTTCTATTACCGTTGTCAAGGGATGCAAAGTGCGTTTTCAGATTACCGCCGATGCCGACAATAGACTTGACGTGGATGCGATTTCAAAAATGTTCCTACCGCGTTATATTGTTGATCCGAGTTTTGGTATAGTATAATATGAGACATCGGGAATACGACAATGTCTTTTGGGACGTCACATCAACGTCGGGATGTGAGACATTCATAATGTCTTATGATCATTTTATTTCCGTAATAAGTAGAGATGGGCCGGTCATGACTTTTAACGACTAGCAAGCAGATTGGCCGACTAGCTAAAAACCTTAGGCCAAACCTAGGGCTGCCATCCTTCCGGATTTCCCCGGATTTGTCCTAATTTAGAGGGCGTCCGGGGGGCGTCCGGTAGGGGTCTTCAAATAGTGTCGTGGACACTTTTGTTTCAGGAGAATCTGGATTGATTGAAATATTAGCAATTGATTGAAACAAATCTGAGTTGATAATTCATTCGTAAGCTGCATACAGCGGCGCTGCAAAATCTACAACAACAGAACGCGCCGCGCCGCGCCGGCCCCCACCATAATATACAAACAATAAAATAACTGCCGCCGACCCCGATCATTCACTGTGTTGCCGTTTTGGTGCATTTGGTGCTAGGTCGGGATTTCTAGAATATTTCTAGGGTCTTTAGCGCTATTTCTCATTACCATACGCCAAAAACGTCTTGTGAAATCTGGCGGAAAACAATCCACACATTACAAATAAGATTATCTTGATATTAGTTGGCAACTGAAGTTACATTGTGAATTTATTCGCTTGTCTCGCGGCAATGGACAAAGGAGAAAAACACACTAAAAAGCACATGCTTTCATCTTCGATCGAAATAAAGTATAAATTTAAGGACCTGAGTGGCTTTGACTTGTCAAATTCCTGTTATAATACTTATAATTGTGTGAAGACTAAAATTTGAACATCTGAAATATTCCCAAAAAAAAAAAAAAAGATTTTAATATTTTTTTGTTTGCAATAACGCAGGCTTTGCAGATTAGGATTCCAACATTACAAATATACGAGAGGAAAAATTATAATCATGTGCGGGAATCGAACCCGCGTCATCCACCCCTTTAGCCGGGGTATGCTCTGACCGACTGAGCTAACATTATATATAACATATAAGCTAAATCAGAGCATACCCTGGCTAACGGGGTGAATGACGCGGGATCGCACATAAAGTGAAAAGATCTTGAGCTCGTCAAAATTTAAACTTGTTACTTACTTTTAATTTACGCAAAAAAAAAGTTTAACGGCTTTGGGTACTTAATCTACGTAACACAACAAGACGGCAAAAAAAAAATTTATACCAATTAGTTTATAGTTTCTTACTAGGTAGGTACTAATTTATTGATTATTTATTAACTTATTAGGAAGAGGCTAAAAAAACAGTTAATATGGATAAAACTCGCGATAGGCATCAAAGTGATGATTATTTATTAAACCAAAAATTATAATTTATTTCTAATTAGATGCCAAATAACAATGCTCCTCATTATTTTTATCTCCAGATTGCCTCAGAAAGAGAGGAGTGAATAATTATGTTTGTAGCACTGTAGTTACTGCGCAAAAAAGTTTAAATGAAAAAGTATATTATGATCTTTGTTTTCATGGGCGTCCGGGAAAAAACTCAATTTCACCCAAATGTCCGGGTTTTTTAAGATTTTGTCCGGCATCGGTGGTTTAGGTGATGGCAGCCCTAGCCTAACCGATCATTGTTTCGGTAAAGGTCAGATGGCATCGGCAATTTCCGTGACACTGTTTACAGCTGACTCGCTCTCTCGCACCCTCCGCCTCATCATGTGATTATGACGAAGCAGGTTTTTGTTTTATTGCATTTTTTGCGTTGTTTATGGACATGCCGGCGCGGCGCGTGACTGAGTGGTTTTTATAAAGTCAGGATAACACCTCCCCATATATTCCTCCTTGTGAAAAACTGCACTGCGATCCCCAAGATACCTCCCAAGATGGGAGAGGCTTTTGTTCAACGGTTGACGTTATGAATGTTTTTGATGATATCTCAGTTACATAGGTAGCTTAAAGTTAAAGTTAGGTAGGTTATTATCTCATTCATTGTAATGGTAGGTACATCTCTAGATTTTTGAAATATTTGCCAACAATGCTAGGTACTTATTTCGAACAACACTGGAAATATACACGGGTTGGTAAGGGTATGCAAGAAAACAGTGCGCCGAAGATGCAAATGTGATTCACAACTACTCACAAGATACAAGTAGCTTGTGAATGGAATATTCCAAGTTCTACGACGACGCTAAATGTGTGCGTTGCTATTAATAGAAGTTTATTTATAGAAAAACATATCGTCGCGCCTGTTTCCCTGTAGAGATAGACAGAGGTACCTACGTCCATCATAATAGCTAGGTTTCGCCAGAAATGTTATGTTCCCACGTAAAAGGAGGCGAGCCTATTGCCATCTACTAGGACATCTTTCAGATTTCGAACGGAAACTAAGTAGGTACTTCCCTGTCAGAAAAAAACGGAATACCTTTCCCGCCGAGTATTGAACCCACGACAGAACGAAACAAGTTTAAATTATAATACCTACAGAATAAATAAATAATAACAAGTTAATTATCTACTAAGATTAAAGTTAAAATAATTAGTCATCAAACTGTATGTAAATTGTATGAGTAAAATAAAATATATATTATCTGACATTAATATAATCTAAACAAAATTATACAATTATGTAAATAATCATTAAAAATAAAATAAATTAATATATATATGCCATAATAATATTTACATATCCCATATAATGTGCCCATAATATTTTCTTTATAAACACAATATTAGATAATCCAAGTATCTAGGTACAAAGAAGCTTTCTTAAATTATAAAATAAATCTTACATTAGCTAAGTAATTATTTTATTACAATACAAATCACGCTTTAACTTTAATACGATGTTATGACAAAATAATATAATCCAATGATAGGTCCATAGAGAATAAGTATAAGTAAATAAGTATAAGTCCATAGAAGAATAATTTAAAATAATAACCTGCATACAAATAATGGGAACAATATGTACCTTCTTCCGTTTTTCGTGATTGCATAGGCTCTTTTGCGATGGCCTTTGGCGCCAAAACAATAGTAGCAGTAGAAGTAGTTACTGTAGTAGTGCGAGTAGTGTAGTTGTTAGAAAAACACATCAGTCCGCTTTATTGAATCACTGGATGAATTACAACAAACTAAATTTAAGTAATGAAATTGGTAAAATGTATCAAAGGACAAAGACGTCGATCCACTCGTAAAAACTGCACCGTACTGAGTAATCTGAATTCCCGTATCGATGATACACAGCCAACGTGACTCACTCTCTGTATTAGATTAAATTCCCTATTTTGTACGTACTTAACTGTTTTTATTTTGTTTTCATATGGACAAATTAACAATCATTATTGTCTTGTTATTATGTTACCATTATCGTATCATGTCTTCCTATATACCCTTCTCTCACGTGGGGTTATAGGGTTTCGTGCTACGAATAAATATGTAAATAATAGGTTTTGTGCAATGTTTTTTACACGACTAATTTAATGAAGTGCATTATTTTAGGGTTTATGTGCCAGGTAACAAGAAAAAAGTTTTTTTCTATAGAACACTGGCCGGTTATACTTTTATTTTAAAAATAAGAACTCTTACGAAAATATACTTTACAAAAATAAAAATACTTCTAAATTAAAATTATCCTAAATAAATGTATGCGAATTTAACAGGTTTGGATGGATGGCGTATCGTTAGCATGCTTATATCATCCCGAGTGACACTGGCTATGTTCTGGGCAGTCTAGTTATTTTAAGTAAAAAAACACAAATAACAAAGCGACATTTGACCAAATTAAAAATTAATAAACATAAATATATTTTTGCTAACAACGCAAAGAACCGCACAGGAACATAATATGCTTAGTAGAAAGTCTTGGCTACGGATTTATGGTCGGCAGCCTACCTGACGCCAGATCTTCTTAGGAATACTCATATTGATGTAGTGGGTACTATTATTAGAGCGCTATTATGCACCTTGTGTGCAGTTGCACAGTGCACCGTACTCACGGTGTTTATTTCCACTGGTCGCCTCAACAGGAGGTCAGGATATAGGTACTCGTAGAACAGTCTTCATTATATTGAGCCGTTAAATTTATATTTATGTAGGTTAACTACTAATAGATATTACTTTTCTTTTTAAGGTTCTGTACTAGAAGTAATAGTGTGTACTATAGAAGTGTTACTAAACCTCGGCTGTTTGTCTGTCCGTCCATTTGAACTTTAGAAGGTACGATATGAATGACATAATTGTACCTTTTGAACTTCGATAAACTTTGGAACTATAATATGGTTGCAATAATTTAATAAAAAAAAATAGATATAAAATCATTTTTCCCAAGAAAAAAACGTGTTTATTAAAACTTTGTTGTTTTTTCCTCCATCATAAAAAAGGTAATACAAACTATGCGCACAATATTGTGATAATAGGTACTTTTGAACTATCATGGTACCGACTTCAACAAGTTATTTCAAACTTTTGAGTGTTGAAGTCGGTTCCATTTGTTGGTTAAACATTTTTTACTCACTACATACTCATAGTGAGTCTTTAGTCACAAAAACTTTACAAAAAGTTTAACCATTCACATCACGACTATAAAGTTCAAACAGCGCCGAATCATTCACAACTCCTTTGAAAGACTTTAACTGGACTCAACACCGATTTACTCAAACAATAAACGATCCTCGAGGTGCACAAAAGGTGCGCAAAAACTTCCCATTATTCTATGGACACGGCGCCGGTAGTCGGCGGTGCCTTCAGGATTTACCAACAAAAATATTTGCGATCCAAACTTCCCAGCTTGCCGGGAATTCCTGGAACGCTGTCTGCGATTACCCGACCGACTTCGATTTAAACATCGTTTTGCCATTGCTGCTTGTACCACAGAACAAATCATAGTATACTAAAAGTTACAGACTAACTCTTAACACAGCACTGCAGACCTTTGCCGCGGCACTGTACGACGGCGCCTCCTCATATCATTCTCTAACTTATACTCGCGAGCTTATCCCGTCTTCGAGGCGATGCCCATACACAGTTAATTAGTGAGCGTTGTACCTACTTAGTATGGAGTTCTAAACAAAGAATGCTGAACGGCTTGTATTGAGGCGAAATGGATACGGACAGTGTGTGCAAGCTATGCTGAAAATCGTTACGAAGGGCTATTATTTATTTTGTGGCTTTGGTACGAGTGCGGAACAATATCATCTATCTACTTGTCAACGTGACCAAGTAGGTGTTCGTTCTTTAGGCTCTCTATCTGAGGTTGGATGGGATGGAATTAGCAAAACGGTATGTTCCGGCAGCTGTCTTTGAGAGCCAGTAATTCTAGCTTAGCCTGAACAACGTCTTCGACTACATCACCACTTACCACCAGGTGAGATTAATGTCAAAGTTTTTACCTAAATTCAATAAAAAAAATATTTAAATCCGTGAAAGCAACATCAATAAAATACAAAAATACGGAACCGTCTTCTAACACTGAAAGTATGCAAAGTAATAATAAAGGTTATTGCCAAAAACATACCAGAAACCTATTTTGAATATACATAATACAATGTTTAGATTTTGTTCTCTGAGGTAAATTACAAGTTTAGTATACACTAATCAGTCCGCAGATCCTACACTAAGAAATAACCTGTGTTGTAGGTTTCTACTTGCTCTTCAAATACAGTTTTAACAAGTAATTTAGGGGGCCAGAAAAAAGAACAACATGAGATAAGAAAAATGAGTTGTTGAAGTCAGTAAGTACCATGCAGATTAAAAACACTGATGAAATACTAGTTCGTTATTGTGTTGTGCATTTTTTCATTTTGAATGATCCGATTATACAAAAAAGCCACGTAGGTGGGTAATATGAGTTGAGGAGTTTTTCGAAGAACTCAAGTTATTATTGTAAATATTTAGTTTATTTTTAATATTTTTACGCATGCTCTACGGATTACAATACAAAATTACGAGAAGAAAATTTTAAGTAATTTGCGGGATTATTTTTATTATTTAGATTATTTCAAAAACGTCACATTATCATGGTTCGATTTTTGTAAATTATTTCACACATTTCATTACGGGAAGTCGGTTCCGTTTTTTTTAAATATTTTTTTCCTTTTTAGTGTTGCATATATAGGTATACGAGATCATTGTCACTCATCTACAATACTGTTTTGCATAACTAGAAGTGCAATGACAATTAAATCATCCCAATAAAATTTTTAGCAAGTCAAAATCTGTACAGAGAACGAAGGTATCGTTTTCTTACAGTGCATTACTTGGAGATAAGATTACGATTTGATAATATTATTGAATGTTTCTGCTTTTAAAACACCGGAGACGCGACGCTGCGACTCTTTCACGTTTTGGAGACAACTGCCAGCCATATTGAATTAAGCTAAACGCTGATTGGTTCAAATGGGTTTGCATTGTTGGATAAAGGGCTTGAATAAAAAATAAACTAAATAAGAACGGCTTGACTTGTTTGATAAAATTAATAGATTTCAAACGATTTTTCCTTCCGAAATATGAATGGATTCATCCTTGTTAGTCAATATAGGTATAGGTACCAATTCGTCAAATAATTCACTATGATGAATTTACCTTTATTTTAAGTTAAGTGACACGTATTGACTAAATGGTTTAATAGAATCATTGAACTTAAAATTAAAATATGCATTGGTAGTAATTATTTTATTCTTATTAAATTATACAAAATTGCTTTCTAAGGATTCTTCTTTAAACATCAAAGGCATAAGGCATGTTTTTTTTGTATTTTTATTTTTGGAATGACACATGAACCGGGGATTACATTAATTACAAAGAAAGGAAAAATGATGCCGAAGCCCGCACATGCCTATAATTTTTCCACTCGTAATTTTGTAATGCATGTATGTTTTACTTACTCTGTACTTACTTTGAGTGTTAATTCATAACTGTCAGATAAAAATGTCATTTTCAAGGGTGGTTTCAACACACTTGTCTACTTACAAACTTCGCAGTCTTCTACAAAATTTTATTAGTTTCAAAACATACCTGCACAATTTTAAATTATCTTAATATTTATATAAATAAGTTCAGTAAACCGATTCCGAAAACTTTGACTCATATTACCTACTTTTTATATAATCTGAAAATACAAAACGGAAAAAATACACAACACAATAAAATAACTAGTATTTCATTGCATTCACTTCAATGACTTCATTGGAACGGATATAGTTAAATAGGGGCAATGAGATATCAATGTGAAATCTTAAGAAAATACGAGATTTTGGTGTTCATTTAAATGTATTATATTTTCTTTTGTAGAAAAGAAGGCTATATTATAACTATCTACCAAATTAACGGCGAAGTTTAGTACTACATAATATTTGAAACAAGATGTACCTAACCCAATCCTACGCAAACTTGTCATATATCAGCGCACGGGTGGGTTACGAGCTTATTAAGTTTTTTTATGATCAAATGATATATATCTAATAAAGTAAAAAATAGTAATAATCATTATCAGCACCCGGAAAATATCCATTGTTGAATATTATCTCGAGATTCCGAGAATAATACAAATAAGTAATAAATAAATATACTTCATCCAGATGTCAACAGAACATGTGTCACGGGTTGGTTAGGATTTACCAGAAATTGTATCCTATCCAAAATCCAAACAAATCTAAAATATTTTAAAATATATTTGAGTGAAACGGAAAACCCAAACTGATAAACTTGGGTCATACGAGTATTTATGCCGAAGATGACTCAGGAACAGATATCAAGAAACTGCAAGGTTAAATTTATTTCAGTAGGTACATATAAAGTATTCAAACTTAATAATTCTACATAATGTATATACCTACGAGTAGATGATACAATTTGATTCACGTAAATAAACTAATTAGTGGAATGCATAGACAAGCAGCAGTTAGATTAAAGGAATGCTTACGTTTCATAGAAAGAGAGATGAATCTAAGACATTTATAGATGCCGAAGCAATGCCAGTTTGGGTAATTTACATATGTGAACCCAATATTGTATTGAAACTTAATTGAAGGTTAGTAATTTCAATACTCTAAGTGACTATTTAACCATTCACCTACGTGGTTCCAAATAAGTCTATACTACTTTTGAAATAGTCGCAATACGTCGTATACAAGCCGACGCAAGTAATAAAGAACCTTAGTGATTAGATGCACTTGGATGTAGGTAAAGATCATTTGAAACATGATATTGTTTCATTTTGTTATTTCATTTTGAGTACCTACTGTGCAATACAGTGTACCTACTATTATTTATATTGCTGTATCATTTACACTTATATATAATCTCATTCGGTAATATTCTAATTGTGAAATTAAATACAGACTTTTATTGGCATATTTTATGTACATACTTCTTTAAAAAAATTAAAAAGTTAAATTAAAGCATTGTTCTCCTAACAAAACAATGCTTTAAAACAATTTTTTAATTATTAAAGTACAATGTGTCCCGACCAAGGAGGTTTCAATTCATTTTAAGTACACATTATCTATGGTGAGCGAAATGCGCGCGCAACGCGCTGCGCTGGTTCCGAGCCAATAGACCAATAACAGACTTTTCCTTTTTGGCGCTATTTCGTACATACGAATTTGAGTAATATTTTGTTGGATAAAACTTTAGAAGCATAAATGTCAAGCAACACTCACGATACTGATGATTTAACTCCACCTGACATTCTAGAAACAGCTACGAATAGTCTTTTGCCAGAAAAATCAAGAAAGTGTATAGCCACAGAGAGTTGAAATACAGGTAAAAAAATTAATATAGCCATGAGATTAAATAAAGTAGTGTATGCAACTGCATATAATTAGGTATTAAAACACTCGTGTAATCTTATTTTGAAACTCGCCTGCGGCTCGTTTCAAAAAACTACACTCATGTTTTAATACCCTTTATTAATATGACAGTTGCATAAACTACTATTCAGTCGTACTCATAAATTGAAGGCAGCTTCTTGATCCGATAATTTCGTCTATGTAACATTATTTTTTGTTTTAAGTTAAACACTTAGCTTTACAAAACACCGAGTCGAATCAGATCATGTTATGGCCTCCTAAAATTCTCACATTTATTTATACGTTATTTTAATCAATCAAGGGAACGCAGTGAAATTATTCACTCACTTGAATAAATATGATATAGCGGAAAAAACTATTCTTTCGTCGTGGTTTACTCGTGACATATGAGTTGTACGAGACAGTTTCGCGGAGTCCACGGTAATTATATTAAAGCATTACCTACCTTTCTATCATGATATAGTGTTGTGACTATAGTCGGTATTTGTCAGTCGACACGTGTGTCATTGCAGTACGGTTGGAGGTACAGTCAATGATTCATGGGAATTGCGACCGACGACGCGACAATGTTTATTTAAAAGTATTTAAAGCTAAATGAACAAAAGCTCTTCTACATTGTATGCCGCGACGTACCGCCGTGCCGGTGCGACTGCACTTATTCATTGTTTTCTCCGATTAAGGTAGTTGACACGGTCAGACATAATATAAATTGTAAAATTACCTTTGCTCTTTGGAGTAAATAAGTCTGTTATTGAATTTACAAATTATTGGAGCACAATCATTTGTGAAAGTCCAATGTTGTTCTAATATGTGTAATGGCATTTTTTTGCATTACCTTTGCTAAGCGAATAAGCGTATCTACTAATTACAACAAAAGGATAATTTGAGCCAAAAGCGGTATTTAAAATCGCAGCCATTCGTTAGACCCAGACCCATCTGGGTCATGCTCTGCCAATTTTATATTTACAAGTTTTTATCGTTGAATTCTAATTTAAGGTCAATAATTATAAGGGATGTAATTAAATGACACAGACTAGGATATACTTAGTATGGAAATGTATTTGACATTGACAATGACAATAACGCTATTACATACTGAGAATGGTAAGAGCGATCGAAAGCATTAAGTATCGAAACTTCAATAGGGTAGATGGGTTTCAACTGTCGAGAACTTGGAATCGAGAGTTTAATCTATGCAGGCGCCGAAGAAATGTCACAAATAGTTTACGTTTACGATCTGTTATCGTAAGTTATTTTTATCGAAATTTAAACAGTGTCGTGAGTGATAGTTGTGACAGTAATAGCATCGCCTTGCCGAAAAAACGCGAAAGAAAGAGGGTAGATCGATTTGTCTGCTCTAAGTGCGGACCATCCACTCGCATAAACTTCAGTTTACTCGTGATTATTAACTCAAAAAGAATCAAAACCATCGAGATAAATGTCAAATACACGGTAAATATCCTGTTTTTTAACAATAACTAAAAAGTGTAAGTAAACGTAACAGGTTAAAAACTTATATTGCCTTTCTATTATATAAAAAAACATCTTGTTATTGGTTCGTTGCCGTAGTGACGTCACAACGATTACGATGGTCTTTACCGATAAGCGTTTTAGCACTAAAATGTAAACTATTAAAAGATACAAGAGCCTACTGTTTATATATCAATGGTATCAATAATAATTAAAACTGTCCTAGTGCAAGTTAGGACGCGCTCTTTTAGATTCCGCTTTGTAGCAAACTGTAAATGAAAAAAAGTGTGTGTTCGTTTTGATCACTAACAGTTTCAATGGTACTCCGACAAACGCTTTGCAAGGCGTTGTCGGATAATCAAATTTGTCATACTATAGAGTACTGCTGCAAACCTTTTGTAGTCCGGAACTTCAATGAAAGCTTGAAATCCGACACATTCGTGTAACATACTTTTAAAAATGGATTAAATCTAAATGTATTGCATAATTCTACGAATTAGATTGGCTGAACGTATAATCACTGCAATTCAACGGGGCAATGCTGCCAGCATGCTGGGCACGCTGCCAGTACTGGGCTGCAGCATTTGGACTGCCTGTGAGTCTTCAATGACTTATGGGTGGTCTAAATGCTTTTATTGTAGCTGTAGTCTTGTATATATAAAAGTTCTTAGTATTTTGTTCATAAAAAACATCTACGAAGAAGTACATATTTCGATACCAATACTTCTATGAACCTTCCGAATTAACTGATTTGAGATGGAGTGCCGGGAATATTGACAATTTAAATACTCATACTAGATACTGCTTCCAATATAATATGTTTTCTTTGTAGTTCACAAAATTTACAATGTAGGTAGTACTTACTCGTCGTACTACGTCACAGATGATTGTGATTTCCTTTCAAACTTGATTTCTGTAAAAATACGTAACTAAACTAGGCATTTAGATTCCAAAACACAACAACCAGCCAGTCAATATTACTAAGATGGTACTTAACTATTTTAACATTTTTAATGTAAACTATGCCTATTCTGGAGTTTAATGTCAAGATTAAGTTCAATTTCGTAACTATTCCAGCTGAAGTAGGTATTACTTATTTGTTATTTTGACTTTAGAGCGATTCAAAGTAAAGTAGAATCTTTAGCGTCTTAGCGTAGCGAATAACTAAATATTTTGGCCCCGTAGATCATTATCTATCATCTATTTTTCATCACTACCTGTGAGGAAAATAAAAAGTATTCGAAACTCGTACTTTCATAAATTCATATAAACATAATTAAATATTCATTTATAAAATATATATTTAAATATTTTTCCCTAACTAACATGAAGACTTAAGACCAAAGAAGCACGAGCGAGGACTAATCAGAAATACCCGTTGCAACAAATTTGAGATTTGTTCCCGCTAAATCTAAAAATTGTGATGAATATAAAGGCCCCAGCTTTCAACATCGACGAATTCAGTAATTGCGTCACAACAACATAAATTTTATATAAAAATATAACATTCATTAAAATCTTTTGTCTTGAAATAATAACGACAAGAAGCAAATTGAAACACATTATACTATCTCAATATATTCTACTTGATCCAATTCGCCTGAACTCATTTTTATTCTGAATGTAAATCGATTTCTAGGGAAAATGTTGCCGTTACTTTTTGTTCCTATAGGATTACAAATCACTGTGTAACAGTCCTTTACATTTTACTTTTTCTTTTCAGCCTACGTGTTTGAAGATATTTATAATCATATCCCAGGAGCATTTTGAAGTAATGCTTTCACCAGATTTGGAGCCGAATTCAGAAGGGTAAATTTTCGCTTTGATGTCTTCTTCTTTTACTGGTTGGCACATTGTATTATGTAAATGTAATGTATAACTTATGCTATGTAATTCGGAGAAAAATAATGATGATAATTGATAAAAAAAACCTTACCTGTTCACTGATATGCTAAAAACAATTTAGCAATATTATATGTTTTGTACTGTATCAGCCGTATTGTCCACTGCTGAACACAGCCATAAAGGGGGTATTTGCCATAATCGCCACGCATAGCAGTTGGCTTGGGGACCGCAGTGTAAGATGGCAGTTCTTTAGAAGGCGCAGCTGTTCCAGTTTTCCCTTAGTCGCCTTATACGAAACCCACGGGAAGATATCGGGAGGTGCAATTCTAACCCAGCACCCATATATATATTTAACAATACTACTAAACTTTAGTTGCACGATTTCTGGTTAACGTCATGTGACATAACGACATGACTCATGTCGTTTGATAGAGTATATTATATAGGTAATTTGCAATAAACTTTATATTTTTTTTTTTTTTATGTTATTGTGACGGAACAAGCTCGAGGTCCACCTGATGTTAAGCGGTTACCTCTGCCTATAACAGATGCAGTTCATCGTTCAAGTGACGAATTGCACTGCGCCCATCACCTTTAGACATAGTTGTTAAGTCTCATGTGCCTGTAATTTCACTGGCTCTCAAGGACTGCTGCCGGAACACACCGTTAGGTGCTTGGCGACAGATTTTCAACTTGAGGGTGGTCGCTAGCCAGGCGGGCATTCGCAAAAAGCCCTTCCACCATGCAAACCACTATATATTATAAACCATTATAACTAAAAACCTTAATAACTATAACTATAACGGGTGTAAAAACACCCGGTTGCACATGTCTCTCAGAACCTGCGCTCACGCACGCCCAGTAGACACTGAACACGCGCGAGGACAGACCTCGCGCGTGACAGAAGGGGTTAAAGTAAATGAAGCAATTATCAATTTCACAACGTCTATTCAAGTTACTGGCTTAGTGCGGACTGCTTACAGAACATATTCATTTTAACTTCTAAGGGTACGCTAACTTTATGTAACTATTTTGTATTCTGTGACACAGAGCGCTGTCACGCATGTTCAGTGTCTACTCACACCTTGGAGTGCTAACTGGACAATACACCGAATCTCAAAATGCTGCCTCGCAGAGGCGGTTCTCTGATTTTGGTCACTTTGAAGAGGATCTCCTTCCGCAGAGGATAATTTTTTGGATTATCATGAAGATATTTACTGTGTACTGACTTTTGGCAAAAATCCGTACTGAAAGTTTTTTCATAACTGCTTCGTTAATAGGCAAGAAATATTTTGAAATGCAGCTGTTTTCAAATTATTTTTTTGTACCTGCTCAACGATAGTGAATTTTCACATCCATCTCAATGTGAGAGATATATTGTGACCAATAAGAAATGAATAATAATTAACAATAATACTCCAAAGAAATCTGTGCAGAATCCATGATTTTAATTCAGACAACCGCTTCTATTTGAAAAATATTATTTTATCTTAATTTTCGCGGTTTTAGGACGAACAAAAGGTCCTAGCCGCCTCGCGCCACGTGCCTTAAATTGGACTATATTCATTCAAGTTTTGGTTTATTCTCTGTTAAAATCCAAATTGATCTACATCGCCCCTTACCAACAAAAAAAACTAAAGGCAAAAAATAAGTACAGTAAATAAATTCCCATTCCCATCCAGGACATACCTGGATTTTGGCAATAAACATCCGTCTAGCTGTTAAGTACGACAATGTTACAAACTAACACATACAAAGTATACACATCAACTTGAATATTGCACATATATCACAATATGTTTGCCTATAGGACTTAATTTCTTGTTAAACTAGTTTACAAATACAGTCCACTCTCGTTAATTCAAACCTACGATAGTTTGAACCTCTCTATAATTCAAAGTAAGAACGAGTTCCCTAGAAAATCTCTTTATATTTCGATCTAAATCAGTTCGAAATATATTTTTATGCACTTGGTAATTCGAACAAAAAAATCAACGCTACGCAACAAAATCACGCGTTAATTCGAACTTATCGGCGTCAAACACTCGACAATTCGTAAAGAATAAGTCGGAGACATTTGAGGACATTGCAGAACAAGTTCAAGCTAGAATGATCGTACACGAGCCTTTGTTTTGGTAATGATCATTTTGACATACCTACACTTCCGCACGAATTGGTTTGTTTAGTTATGTTTTATAGTTAAGTACTGTTTTTCATTTTTTCATTGTATACAGTTTAAATAAAAGTGTGTTAGTTATGAGTCCTTAAAAGTTCGAACCATTTGATATTTCAAACACTCTATAATTCGTAATATTTTAAGAGTCCCTCGAGTTTCGAATTAACGAGAGTCTACTGTAGTAGGGTGTCCATCAATGAACCAGGTAGATACAGTGAGCCATCACTAATATATCGCTGAAACGAAATGACTGTTCCGTGCTCGGTGCTACTCACACATTTGTACTTGGGTTTTGTACTCTTTTATCCTCTACTTTATATCACGTCTAGAGAATACGATTCATTGTATAGGGTGTCTACTATGAACCAATTTCCCAACTTTTGATAAAATACTAATTATTTGAAAATTTCAAACCATATTTATTGATAAGTACTAATGTTTCATCCCTCCAGCATGAAAAGGGCGGTCTTGATGATCAAGAACTCGTAACAAAGTAGTTTTTCGCTGCGAGGAAATGTGATTCACGGCAAAAATGTTACGTGCAGGATTGTAGTAAATGTACTCTTAATCTACAAGATAAAAATATTTATAAATTATTGTTTATACTTATGTAATGTTTGTAAATTAGTTTCTTATTAATGTTGCCTTTTGTGTGTTTGTGTTCCTAAAACCTAATATTTTCCTTGCTGTTAGAGGTAAAAGGTTGTATGTTACACAGGAGCGCAATATTCTTAATTATTCATCTCTCACTGTGCTCAGTAATTACAGAATTACTCCCTTTGCTCATGGTTCAATTCTAGGCTACTCCGCAAGCTCGGGATTTCAAGTAGGCACTCGCACCAAAATCCGCTCACTTATTGAACAAATAATTATAAAAATGTCATCAACTACGGCCAAATATTGTTAACTGTTTCATAATTAAATTACCTACACATACTTTCGTAGTAGTACTACAAAAAACTCAGTCTTATTGGTTCCAAGTTGGACACCTACTTTTTCTCGTATCTACTCTTTTCGTAGGTAAAATGATGCTTGTTTATACTAAAGATTCCGACAATTACTGTTCCGAGTTGGTACTAAAATCTTCGCGATGACGTAAGATTTCTGTATATATTTACGATCGATTCCTAGAAATACTTTCAAAGCGTTTTATGACAGATATTTATGACTTCAAAGTCCTTCTGAGTGAACTACAGAACGGTGTAGCTAACAACAGCTTATATTGTTGAATGTTTGTTTATAACAAGCGATGTTTTGGTCTTGTTGGTAATATAGTAAACAAAGACCATTAAAATAAATTAGTAAGTATTCTACTGGATTTAATCATCTACATCTACACTAATATTATGAAGATGAAAGATTTGTATCTTTGTATGCAACGAATAACCTTAAGAACTACTGGACCGATTTTGGTGAAATTTGGTATGAAAATAGTTAAAGACCCGGGGAAGGACATAGGATAGTTTTATACAACTATCCTATGTCCTTCCCGCAAAAAGAGGTTAATGTTTTTGCTCGATAACTGACATACGCGCGAGCGTAGCCGCAGCCGGAAGCCGGCAGTATTACATACATATCTTTTTTTTATGTAATTAGGGAATGCTAGTAACTTCATGTGCAAAATTTAGTGGCATACAGGGCTATAAGTACACTCGGTTATCGGCGATATGCATGTCTTAAATGTAGCAACTACAACAAAAGCATTTAGGTAACCTAAAGCATAGAACATATAATAATACTACGTACAGGCCCATAGGTAGTCCAAATGCTTCAGCCAAGTACCAGTTACGAGCGTGCTCAGCATGCATATATTGTATAATGGGGCAGTGTTGCCCCGAGAACATAATATTCGAAATATACTGGTTTGTATCAGTCAACATTTCCCTTGCTGATAGTCCTCCTCAACTGAGTTTGGCATATTATACCAGTAGTGGCAGTACAATGTAGAATATTTCAATATTAAAATTTGTAATTGACCTTCACAAAAGCGTCGTAGATGCCTAAATTTAATAAATGATATTGACTTTGACTTTGATACCTACCCACACTCGGTAGGAACTACGCTATATTTTTTGTTGTGGAATTTTGTGATTAAAAATAATATGTTAAACAAAAGAGCCTTTATGAAATGTTGCGTACTAACCGTTAGGCTCCGATCTGGCAAAAACTGGAGATCTACTCGCTTAATTGGTCCCAAAGCCCATAGGAAGGAAGATTCGAAAGCAGTACTTTAAGCTATACCCTATCAAAAACCTTCGCTATGTTCGGAAAAGCTGCTAGCGCCTCATCTTCAGGCTCTTCCGCCTATTTATGTGTAAGGTATAGGTACTAGAAGATCACCAGCTGAGCAACCGCGACCCATAGACCAGTTCGTTGTCCGCCTATCAAGGAAGATGTTCGACGCGGCAGAGAACGGACATCACCAGCATCTTCACGGCATAGCGCCGCTTCATGCGAGACCGCCGGAAACGAACGCCAGATGGCGCTCCCTCCCCAGGGAACTATTAGCCCCGAGCGAAGAGGAGCCCATCTACATACAATCACAGAAGGCTAAGATACCAAATTAGAAAGAGCACTATATAGTGCATACAGACACTGCGCAGAGCGGTCATCATCCTGGGTAGCCTGCGCATGATGAGTTACCATAAGGTAGTGGCCTTATGAGATGCCGCAGAGGCCATGAGCCCTGGCTCGAAGCCTCCACCAACCCCAAAAGCGTTGACGATACACGTAACGTAACAAAAACCGACCGGCTAATCACTAATCATCTGGTGCTCCTCTAGAAGCACAAGCAAGCAAGAGCTGGTTGTTGATAATGATAATGGATTCCATTATCTTGTAGAATTATATCAGGCAAACAAGAAATTTATTTCATTATAAAATTGCTGTGAACAGGGCTTTCTCGAATCTAAGTAAAAAAATAACTTACATCAATCGAATCTATATATCATGAATGAAAAACGTAGGTAAAATTCTTAGTGGAATGCACATGTATTTTTAATTAAATGCGCATCACTAAAATACGTCTAAATCGCAGAAACGCTAAAAAAGGCAGCTGCTTGTGGGCGAACGTGCCTTATCTCTGCAGACAACACCGGCTGACTCTTTGCATTTATTAGGTACTCATTTCGTAAACCTGCAATATTTACACAGGCTTCAAATATGCAATCCGATGCACTGCTTTACTAAAGTGAATATTAAAAAGTTTATTCCTGAATTCAATACCAAAATCCGAAAAGAAAATATATCATTGAACAAATTTTAATAAAGATTTTAATGTTAGGTTACATTGAAATCCTAAAATCACTGCAGCAGAAATAGCAGTTCCAATATCTTATTCAATAACAGTCTTTTATGAATACCCGATTCAACTATTGAAAGGCCACGGTGTTCCCAACAAAGAGCCTTCGATTGAAAAATGAATAGATATTTTTAAAGTTCGAAAGCTGTAGTTCGACATTAGGCAAGGCAGAGAGGCAGCGCGGGAAAATACTGATAAAAATTTCAAGGGCTTTAAATCAAAACTGTGTTTTGTGAGAGCTCACTAGCTCGTTACATTTTGCGAGAACATTTCGCTGCTTTTCGGTTCAACTTGATTTTTTTTTGTTTTTAATCCTATTATTCGAGTGTTGATGAACGCGAAGACTAGAGCGAAATTCAGTTTCAAAAGCGTGCAAGTCAAATGTACTCGTATATCATGTTTAAAATCCAGAGGATTTTCGTCGAAAAATGAGGGATGTATTTAACTTGGCTGAGAGATAAAAAGTGATTACGATGCCTGTGGTATAAGCAATTAATTTATGACTTTGCATTTTGTGAAACAAAATATTGTGTCATACGCATTTAATTGTATAGTTAAGCTTGGGTTTGTACTTCACCGCATAGTCATAGGGATTTGGGGATTGCTTGCCTAGATGCGTACCACCCTCAAGTAGAAAATCTGCCACCTAACGGTGTTTTCTGGCAGCTGTCCTTGAGAACTAGTTCCCATTTTAGTTTAGTCCTGTTTACGATCAAAACTACCAAACAGGTGAGATTGTTGTCAAAAGCTAACATATAAGTTGTATATATATACAATAAAGGCTTCCTTGCTGAGCAAATTAATAAATAATTTCAAAAAATATGATGATTTAATCACGTTTTAGAGAACACTGTAATTTCGTCGGTTTATGATTTACTTCTTCTCGTCTAAACCATTAACGGTTGTTTTTTATTAATGCTATCAAATTATTATACATAGTTAGAAAAATCTGTGGTATATAAATCACTAAACGAAGACTAATTAAACAACTCTAAATAGTTTAAATCGTGAATATTTAAAATTATTTTATCCCGAGACATTTCAAACACTTTTTAGCCGACGCGGGTATTAAATAAAGTTAATTTAACGTTATTTAAACCGTTTAATAACTATTACTGTTAACAATCGCGAAATGTTAAGAAAATATTAAAAGAAAACTTTTATTTACTTTAATACTCTGACCGAGCAGAAGTTTTGATACAGTCTTTATTTCTAGAATAGAATCTAAAAGAGTCCTAGAGTGTTTTTGTTTCTATGTTGCTTAAACTTGTTATCATTTTGCAGGGCTACAGATTCTACTTTAAACTCGATGCGACGTGTACTTGGTTGGTTATTGGACCTATAACTCAAAATCTTTAAAGTCATAAAAGTTGTTCCACAAGTCGGTCTAGTTTTCTAATTTGTCAGCTTATCACTATGAAGAAGTTTCGCGCAGGTGGTAAAACTAAAGACATTAGCAGGAACATTGTAACTCCACTTCGGGGAATTGGAAATTCATGCATAATTATGTTGATGTGTGCTTCACGGATTATTCATGGTGTGAGTTTTCATAAAATGATAGACGAGATTTAGCTTCTATATAAGGAATTAGAATAAGTTTAGGAGCCCATTTTAGATCGAAAAATGCGCATTTTGATGCTTTGTTTCATTTTGATTGTTCTTAGTAATGTTGGGCTGAAATGTCATAGGTACAGAGCCAGTGCTGCTGTATCGTTTTTTAAAAAGTTTATTTCCAGCGGATTCATCTCTTTCTTCACTAGTTGTTTAAAATAATAATAAAATGAACTATGATAATAATTAATCTATACTACTCTCTATCGATAGGATAGTCTATCAGCATTACATATCTCATACTCGGAGAGTAGTGTTTGTTTGAACAAAGTAGCTGGTGGAAGACGCTGCTCCCCACCTGAGTGCGGGAATAGCTCATATTTGTTTAAAAGATGTCACACTAGTCATTTGTTAGGTACACACTTTATAGAAAATAATAAAAGTGTAAAGAGGTATTCAAACTAAATAATATATATTGATAGCTGTTATTCGGATTATATACAGCTAAGGGTACAGTGGTTAAAATTATTCTTTCTTAAAGACAGAGGCACAGTACACCACCACACCACCAATGGTACACAAGGTATATTTAATTATCTAATTGATTCCTAGTCTAGGGCGGGAATGGTTTTAGAGTTGTTTTGTAAACACAAAATATCTATGATACTAGTAACCATCAGTAAAGCCATCAATTTCTACCCGGACTTTATTCTCAATGCCACGTATGGGAATTGATTCCTTTCGACCCTTGTATACCTCTTCTATTCCCAATCTACATTTTTGTACCCAGTGATAATAATGTTTAAATTTCTATTTTTATTCTCTTTTTAGTGACATAAAAGGAGCACCAAATAATGTATGAGAGTATAAATCAAATCAAGAGCTGTAACGACCACCATTGAACAAAGGTCTCCTCTATTAGAGGAATTTGCCATAATCCCCACGCTCGGTAGGCGGCTTATGTAAAATGGCAGTTCTTCAGAAGGCACTGCTGCCCCTCCTAAAGAATCTTCTGTTAGTTTTCCTTTTATCGGCTCTTACGACTCCCACAGGAAGATGGGGGACGGGGAGGGATTATATTCTAGCCTGGCACCCGACGGATAAATAAATGGATTGGGTAAAAATGAATACCTAATTTACTAAAACACCCATAAGAAAAGTGTGATTGAACGATGGACATACGTTATTGTCTTGTATAAGAGAGAAAAGTACAGAAAAATATTTTGTCTTCATGAAACATTTGTAACACTATCTTTAATAAAACTTAACAATTGAGCATTCTCAGCTTAGTTTAGTAGTCACGTTTACTGTTTACCCAAGGCAGAAAACTATTTTGTGGCCCTTGGGAGTTGCTAAACACTTTGGTGGCTTCGTACGAACGTTTGTAGTTGTTAACACGTGCCTATACAGAACAGATTGTTTTGTTCTGGATAAAACGCTTTATTTAATAATTATATTGTAAGATTTATAAGTCATGTAAATAAACATAATAAGCGATTAAATAGGAAATGTACTTATAGAAAATATCGCACAAATTTTTAATGTTGTTTTGAAGACAGATAGGTTTCTTCAGGCAGATATTTTAAACAATCAACTCGAACTCCAAGTACGAATTTCTTTAATACTAGCGGTCCGCCCCAGTTTCGCACGGGCATTTACAAAATTATATATTTAATCACATATAAATTTGTGACATAGGTAACTGTAATTAGTTATACTTATAATAGTGCGGATTTTTTTATAGATATTGTCTTCTATAAAATTGTAGTACATCACTTTGCTCTATCAGTACTAATATTATAAATGCGAAAGTAACTCTGTCTGTCTGTTACGCTTTCACGCCAAAACTACTGGACCGATTTGAATGAAATTTGGTATGGAGATAGTTTGAGACCCGGGATAAAACATAGGATAGTTTTTATCCGACTGCGCAAAAAGAGGTTAATGTTTTCGCGCGATAACCGACATACGCGCGGGCGGAGCCGCGCCCGGCAAGCTAGTTTTCAATAATTTCCGCAGCGTACGCGATGTAACGATTTTTTTGGTATTATTTTCGTACTTTGGGTTACATTATCGAAGTTATTATAGAGATGCCTAATTTTTTTAACATCTTCTATAGCCTATGTTTATCAGGGATAATGTTGCATACTCATAGTGAAAGATATTTTGAAATCGGTCCAGTAGTTTCAGAGCCTATTCAACGCAAACAACCAACAATCAAATCTTTACTCTTCATTATATTAGCTTCGTTAATATAATGAATTCATTACATTTAAGAGTTATTTAAAATTACGACCGTTGCGTTAGTATAGCTTGATACAAAACAACTGTCCTTAAAACTGGTCATCACTTTCAGTCCCAGTTACAGATGCGGTAACATACTGCTGACCATACGTTTGGGATGGTGGTGTTATTATCTACTGCGAAGAAAGGAGGCTGTTATTTATATGGGAACAGACCCTAACCTATTTGCTTCACAGAGCAGAAACATAACAGCAAATAATAATGCTAAGTTAAAAAGTTTGATTGAGAAAGTATTTTTTATTCCTGAAAAGTAATCGTTTGACCGCAATCGACGAAGTGGTACAGGATGTTCACACTCTTTTTATCACCATTTTATAAGCTATTCTTGAGAACACGCATTGTGTAATTAAATGCGGGCACAACTTCGGGCTAAGGCTAGTTACCGAGGTTTAGTGCCTTCCCAGATCTTTCCATACAATCGTGTTTTTGCATGCATGTCCTTGCGTCTAAAATATATGCTTCTGGTATTTTTTTTAATTGCTGATAGGTAAGCCTTTGACCACAATCTCACGTGATGGTAAGTGATGATGTGGTCGAAGGTGTTAACAGGCTTAACCTAGAATGACTGGCTCTCCAGGACAGCTGCCGGAACACACCGTTAGGTGCTTGGCGACAGATTTTCTACTTGAGGGTGGTCGCTAGCCAGGCGGGCATTCGCAAAAATGCCCTTCCACCATGCGGTGAAGCTAAAGCCCGCGGCGGGATTCGAACCATGGACCTGCTGCGCGGCAGTCCATAGCCAAAGCCACTGAGCTATCACTGCTTCACCGCAGCGAACTTCTGGTTGGTCGTTAAAAGGTTAAAATCGTTTTTATGGGAACTCTTTTTTCACATTTAGAGAAATAGATACATACAATTTAAAATAATAAGTATTATGACGAGGATTTATTTAATTGTTTGTTTCTAAGAGTAACTATTTTAGTAATAGTTACTCTGAGGTTTGCATTGGCTCTGAAAGGCTTAAAGGACACTCATGCATAATTTTAACGAGTTAGAACACTTGTATCCTGAAGTGTAGAATGATGACCTAAAGATGACCTTTGGACTAGATATTGACTGATAAATTTTTTATGAGAAAGAAGCTGAAAAAAAACAGTTTTTGTATCCAAGCTTGTTTTTGTCCATCGTCAAGAACTCATTGAACAGGTTAAAAAAAATATCTTATTAAATAAAGAAACGGCGGTGAGGGCTCCGGTTTATTATTTATACGTTGTGACCTTTTTAGCTACCGGTTTGATAGAAGCGATATATAATAGTATATATTCTAAATGTAACGGGTATTTCACAAAAACTACGAGTTAAGTATTTCTCTGTACTGAATCAGCTAGATCGTCCACTTCTGAACACAGCTTCCCCAATTAAGGGGGTTCAGTCCCCACGCTTGGGGATCACAGTTGTTTAGAAGGCGCTGCTGCCAAACGTGAGGTAATAGTCTTTTATCCCCGGCACCTTACGGGACAAATACACGGGTTCCTCTATTTAACCAAGGTGGTTTGAAGGTATGACCAAAACAACCTGCAATATTTTTCTTGTACGGGCTGTAGCGGAGCAGAAACCTACAATGAGTGAGGCTCGACTCGCACTTGACCAGTTTTTACCCAGCCAATACAAAGTCATTGTTTATTACAAACTTTATGCCACATGAACAATAACTTCGTAATAGTTGGGAGCGTGTTGGAAAACTTCGAAACAGATATCCGCTTTTGGCTCAGTTTCATCGCCTAATGAAAGCCTCGGAGGCCGCGCTGCGGCGTAAATGCAAAGCTACAAAGTGGTTACAGTACTGTGAGAGCAGTGTCAAACCACAGATTATCTACATTAAGTCAAACGGTGGTTTTGAACGCGTCATAAGAATACCATTCTAAACAGGTAGAAAATATGATGACGTATAAGAACTAAAGTATATTATATTATATGATATTTTGACCAAGTGCGGTAGGTCTATTTAGCAAGAGTCTGTCTGGTTTATTTTATTATTCCGGTATTATATTATTCTTCCTCCACGCAGTACTGTCCAGACACTACTGCGCTTAGTCGTGATGGGCACTGTAGCAAGAGAAATCACTGGGGGAACAAGTTATAAGAACTACATCTTGGAATGACAAGCGCAGTACACAGTCAAGCAGAACGAGAACGGTGACACTGCAACTGTAAAGGACAGGCGTGAAGCTTACCATCAAACGGGCGACTGGTTCATTTTGTCACTTCATGACATATGGATAAATTATGTTGGTATTAAAACATTTATAGGGCAATTAGAGTCGAAACAAAATTCAAACATAAACCGTAGAAAATGAATAGATTCAGGCGTTACTATGCGGGAATCCATATTTAACAATAACAGATATTTTCAAAATATTTTAAGAAAACATCAAATTAATATTTTAATAAAACACTTTTGCCTTTTGCTTCTACACGAAGCATCCTCAGGAGATCTTGACTCTGCGAGAGCACGATCGAGAATACGTATTTAATCCATTCTCGATTTAATTTGATGTTTTCTTAAAATATTTGTTATTGATAAACCGTAGATACTTTTGGAAAACTTACAAAGTCAAAGTCAAAATCATTTATTCAATTTAGGCGTGTACGATGCACTTATGAAAGTCAATTACAAATTAGAAATATTCTATATTGTACTGCCACGTTCAGCAAACAAAAATTGTATAGAGCCACTGCGAGAAGAACGAGCAAGAAACTCGAGGATATTCCTATAAACGTCTTTTAACAATGTGTTACATACTATATAATAAATTTATTGCAATTTATTATATAGTAAGTTTGGTTAAATTAAGTAGGTGACAGGCGATATCAGAGCAGAGGCGGAGTTGTATAAGAAATTTTATCGTTTAAGTACCTTTAGACATACTGTGTAGTAGGATTTTGTGATAGGATGAAATTCAGGTTCATGTTTTTCACAATAACCTGAATTTACCTTCTGTGAGCGTTTTTTGGGAACTTTATTATAAAACCGCACACAATTACTTAAGAAGGACCTTTAATTATAAACAAATTACAAGCGTAAATCACAACATAAGTTACAATTTAAGAGCTTTTATAAAAGCGTCGTAGATGTCACAGTTGTGTAGATAATATTGCATGAAATATTGTGTTATTTCTATCGGATACTAACTGCATTACTATTATTGTTACTGAAATATAATCCGAGGCTGAGCCCATGTTCCAAAGACAGTTTATCTGGCGGCTCTCAGGGTAGATTTATAGGAGAAGCGAACATTTCAAAGTACCGAGCATTCGACTACGAACATGCTCAATGTAAAACGAAACTTATAGGCTATGGTGATTGTCTAACAAACGCTGCTCCGTTCCCAAACGCGTAACTTTGTACAAATTTTACAAACACGTCATTTTAGACTTCCCGTACACTAGTATATGCAGCTTTCTCACAAAACACTCACATTCATAGTGCGTTTATTACACGCAATCGTCACGTAGCTAACTTGGATGAGTGCGGAGGGTCTTGCAAAATACTTGTCATTATTTGCTGCTTCATGGACAGTTGACAGAATTCTCGAATGTTCGCTACCAAATGCTCGCAAACGAGTGTTCGCGGTGAGGAAGTTCCTCAGAAAGCTATCGTAGAGCTGGCAATTGAAATGCCCGGCAGAAACGAAAGCTATTTCAAACCAGTTCAAAATTAAGACTAGTGATGGTACCATTTGATACCGTTTGAAAATATCGAAACACTACTTTTAGTTATTATACCGAAATTAGTGGTTAGATGATATAATTTTTAATATAACTATTGAAGTCTGGAGCTGAACTTTTTAATCTTTTAATTTAACATGGCATAAAAGCATATCTGGCGAACTTTGGAGAACACCTACAGGCGTGACGATATATTTTTTATACAGTTTTTTAGTATGTATATATTTCAATGAATTATAATTCAATTACATATTTTAAATAGTGCCTCCAATTGGTTAATATTAAACAAATTTTGCATTCGGAATCTTGAGGTCTCTTAAACTTTGTTCTTATTACTAGATTAAACATCGATGAAAATCTATTCCGTAGCATAACATCACTGGTCGAGACAACCTTAACGGTCGAGGAAGTTTCACGGTCAGTTAATTAATACGTTTAACGTATTTATAAAGAATTAACACAAATTTGTACAAAAAGGAAATATTTTAAAGCAATAATAAAGCACCTAGACATTTACTTATATACACCATTTGTATTAGAAAGTTAATTTATCATTAGGAGAGGATTAAAATATGATTGATGGAATGAGTTATAAACCTGAAAAATTAGATTGTTGAATGTTGACCCAAAAATTAATACTGATTAGAAATTCAAGACTGGTTAGAAAAAAAGAGAAGATATGGAAAATAACCAAAAACGCACTTTTTTATTACTAAGAGCTCAATGGGTATTTATTATACAAAAATACGTTTAATTTTTTAATGCCATAAAATGTGGAAATTTAGCTCGTCATTTGTTATGTATTCGATCTCAAAACAAAACTAGCAAGAAATTTTAAATTTCGCTGTGCCATAGACCAATTACATTGCAGACAGTTTTCAAATGTCTGTGATGAATACTTGTTTGTAATAGTACAGGCAATAACAGTTACTGTAGTCTGTGTTATAGTGCGTAGATTTCTATGACACTATATAGTCATTTATCCTCTAAGTATTTAACACACACTTACTTAAAATGTCCGTTTATTGTTAAGCTGTATAATCTCTTTTCAACTCAACTCTCGTCAACTCTTTGACAGGTTGTTGAGATGCGGAACCTATTAGAGCGAGGCCCAAATGACATTTGACCAGTCTTTGTTGTTCCTTAAAAAAAATTACTTAATATATGAATGTTATTGGTATAAACTAATTGTTTTACTTGTTGTAGATTACTTTTTATCAGCGACTTATGTCATCTTTGTAATGATTAAATATACCTTCGCAGATAGTTTGACAGCTTCATCGTCATCGTCATCAGCCGAAAGACGTCCAGTGTTGAACAGAGGCCTCCTCTTTGGAACGCGACAAAGAACGGTTAGAAGCCGCTTGTAACCATTGGCTACCCGCAACTTTTACAGTGTCATCAGTCCACCTAGTGCGGGGCATACCAACTCTACGTCTTCCAGCGTACTTCTGATAAACCGATACAAAAATCAATTCAAAATCCCTCGACGACCACATCATTCCGACCTGTGCCGCCACGCCGTGCACACCTGTCTACAGCTCCACCAGTATCTCCCAGTGAGACCGCAATAGTCCCCGCACTATTGCCGTCTCACTCGGGTCATCGTTCCGACGCTAGTTGCAGACCAGTGCCTTGGAATACGCAGTCCTGACGAAGTTTTGTTTTCTGTGCAGAAGCTGAGCAGCCACCGACCGCCGTGCAACGTGAGCTACGAGCTCGCCGTGCCGGCGCGCAGAGGCGCTCTAAGACGTCAGGCATTACCACCTACCCAAGTCCCTTGTTTCGGACGAACAACATCATATCGGGCTGGTGGTCTTGTTTTGACCGCACTTTTCGGTGCGCATTTCACCACTTTACTACCCGACACAACATAGTAACAGTCGCGTAACAACACACTTTGTGCTGTTAAGCGACGTCGTTCAGGCGTGGGGTAGCGTCAGCCAAACCCGTCTGAACGATCAAATCCGCCATTTGCTGCGGTCGCAGTGTGACACCCTACGGTGACAACGGCCACTGTTGTTGTTTTGGTTTAACCTTGCACCGTGGCCTTTCCCGCTTCACGGGTCAGCCGAAGCAAGCTGGGCTCCGGGATTACTGGCCTTGGGGTCGCCCCTAGTCAACCCCGGAGTAGCGCTTAGGAGCACCCCTCTCCGCCGAGAAAAAAGCTCGGAGAGGGTACACAACTAGGGCACACCCTAGGTACACACTCCCTCTCACACAGTGAGCTCACAAGGTGTGTGAGGGAATTCAAACCCTTGATAGGGCGTCCTGAGTATTCCCCTCAGGATGCAGTCCCGTCCCTCTAACGGTGAGGTGCAGGTCCTTCAGACCTTCGCCCTCCGCCACCCCGATCTATACGTTGCACATATGCAACTGCTTGAAGAGGAAGAGAATGCCCGCCTCACGGACACTCTCATCGCTCCCTCCGGGACTTCAAACCCGGAGGCCAGCGTTCCTCCCTTGACCCGATCCTATTCAGAGGATAGCCCTACTTCGCCCGCTCCCGGGCCCGACAATAGACGCACGGTGGCAGCCCCTCCCCGTGAACGGTCTCGCTCTCGCTCACCGATCGGGAGGTCAGCGAGTACCCGTCCCTCCTTCGCCATTGTCGAGACCGTTTCGGAATCCGAAACGGACATGGAGGTAGATCAGGCCGGCGCCTCACGCACGGACTCTGATTCCGATAACGACGGTTACACCGTCGTAGATCGCAAACGCAAGCGCGCGCCCAAAGCCGCTAGTTGCGCCACTTCCGCCCCTCCCGCCAAGGCACCCGCAAAGGCCCCCGCCTCCGGCAAAAAACCGACCCCCGCCCCGCGCCCCGCGTCTCCTCCCTCCGCTCCGGTTTCAACCGCCGCGTCCCCTCAGGACGCGAGCGCACGTCGCGAAAAACCGCCTCCGCCTTTGTTCATTCAGGACAAAAGCAAATGGGACATGCTGTCCCGCTTAGTTTCGGATCGTGGGATCCATTATACTAATGCCCGCTCCACGCAGCAGGGCATTAAAGTCCAAGTGCCCACTAGTAGCGACCACAGAGCGCTAACAAAGCTCCTCCGTAAAGAGAGCATAAGTTTTCACACTTATGCGCTCGAAGAGGAGAAAGTCCTTCGCGTTGTGATTCGCGGTGTGCCTAAGGAGATACATACCGAGGCGGTATGTGACGACCTTAAAGCACAAGACTTCCCAGTGCATGCGGTTCACCGCATGTACAGCGGGAAGGACCGCAGTCCATATGACCTAGTACTCGTAGTACTAGACCGTACACCAGAGGGCAAGGCCATTTTTAATTTAAAAAAGGTCTGCGGCCTCTCTGGGTTAGACGTACAAGCCCCATTTAAAAATGGAAGTCCCTCGCAGTGTCTCAACTGCCAATTGTACGGTCACGCCTCCCGCTTCTGTTTCGCTCGCGCTAGGTGCGTCAAGTGCCTGGGCGATCACGCGACAGCGGCGTGCACTCGCACTCGGGACTCGCCGGACCCACCCAGCTGCGTTCTATGCGGTGCTCAAGGACATACCGCGAATTACCGCGGCTGCCCAAAAGCACCACGCATAAACCACAGGGTGGCAAGGCATAGGCCGACCCGTCCCTCACATGACCGTTACCAACGGGTCAGCCCTAAGCTGTCGGTAATACCTGCTTCACAGGTAATACCCGCGCCGCTCCCCGCCCGTAACGCATGGTCTAAACCACCCAGTATGGTAAAGACCATCACTCCCGCCCGCGCCCCGGCCCGCGCGCCCGCACCCGCTCCCGCCCGCGCCCCGGCCCCTGCCCGCGCACCGGCCCCGGCTCGCCCCGCGCTCCCGGCACCCGTTGCCAACTCCGTTCGCGCCCCTCCTCCCCGCGCCATTCCTCGGCCACAAGCCCCACCCATGCCGCTGATGGATGCCTCTCTTCAAGAGGACATCAAACTAGTCAGCGACCTGGCGATGTCTATTGACATCAACGAAGTCCGCGAGCTAGCGCACAAGATGCACTTCGCTCAATCCCCAGCGGACGTGATCCAATATACATTGGAACACGCGAATTTACTTAGCGCCCTTAAGCGCTTCGTTCCCCAGGCCCCTCCCCAGTACAACCACTATGGGTAGTACAACCGCACGCACGAAACCGCGCTCAGTTTCGTTAGCGTCATTCAACGCTAACGGTTTCTTTAGACAACGTGACCTTGTCCACGACTTTTGCTGCACCCACCTTATCGACATTATATGCGTGCAGGAGACCCTTCTAAAACCGGGGAAGGCGAACCCTAGGTTTGCCAATTACAGAACGGTACGTGATGATAGAGTGAACTCCCGTGGGGGAGGCACTCTTATCTATTACAAAAGGTCCCTGCACTGCATCCCCCTACCTACCCCGACTCTTGTTAATATGGAAGCATCTTGTTGCCTACTAGCTATGACTGGTCATCAACCTATAGTCATAGCGTCCTGTTACCAAGCTTGTCAAAAGCCGATCGTCCGAGCTGACTTAGAAGCATTGTTCTCATTAGGAAGCGCCGTCCTTCTGATTGGCGACTTCAATAGTAAGCACATCCTATGGAATTGTAACGTCAACAATCCCAGAGGCATTGCACTTGAAAAACTAGTCGCAGAACTTAATTTTGACATAATTGCGCCCACTGAGCCCACTCACTACCCTCATACGGAAGACTTTCGACCTGACTTGCTTGACATGGCACTACTCAGAGGCGTAACACTCCAGTTACGCTCCATAGAAGTGGTTCACGAGCTTCACTCTGACCACCGACCAATTATACTGCGACTAGGTCCCGACCCAACAACAGACCTCCCCCGCCCCACTAAGACGATAGTGAACTGGAAGCAATTAGGCGTTGCCCTAAAAGCTATCAGTTCACCGGACCTTGACAAGATCCCTGACGACATCCTGACTAAAGATGACGTAACCCTTGCGATCGATTCGTTCACTAATCACCTCTCCACCGTAGTAGGTGCATCCGCAAAGGAGGTCATGGTGCCGGACGACCGGCGCCTTGTCATTCCAGCGGATGTGAGACGATTAGTGACGGAAAGTAAAGCAGTGACCCGACATTACGACTCTTACCCCAGTAAAGAGAACAAAACTAAGAAACGCCACTTTGAACGCATGGTTCAAAGTCGCATGTCTGAGTTGCGTGATCAACAATGGGGTGACAAACTTTCAAACCTCGTGCCAAGCCACCAGGCTTATTGGGACTTGGCGCGAGGTATGAAAGGAAGTAACTACAACGACATGCCTCCCTTATACAGACCAGTCCCACTAGTCCCAGCGTTCTTTGACGAAGACAAAGCTGAGTGCCTAGCTGATAGCCTAGAGGCTCAGTGTTCCCCTAACGTAGATCACGTTGACCAAGCTCACCTCGATTCGGTGGATGCTGAAGTCGAACGTAAAAGCTCTGTGGTCACCTCTGAACTCCCACCAATCACCTTAGCGACTTACGCTGAGGTGGCGAGACTGATCAAGGCCCTCCGACCGCGCAAATCCCCCGGTGCCGATGGCATCTCCAACAGGGTTCTTAAAACCCTCTCTCCTCCTCTCATCCATCTCCTAGTCAGCATCTTCAATGCTGCTATGAGCCACTGCTTATTCCCAGACACCTGGAAATGTGCAAATGTCATTGGCATTCACAAACCAGGCAAAAGCTCATCTGACCCCACCAGTTACCGCCCCATCAGCCTCCTCAGTGCCTTAGGCAAACTTTACGAGCGGTTACTTGCAAACCGTCTCCAGTCCCATGCCAAGGAACACCACCTTATCCCAGATGAGCAGTTTGGCTTCAGACCCGGACACTCATGCGTCCAACAGGTGCACCGCCTCACGGAGCACATCATTGAGGGCTTTAACAAGTACCCCAAACCCCAGACAACGCTAGCAGTCTTCCTCGACGTAGCGAAAGCTTTTGACAAAGTCTGGCACAATGGCTTGATTTACAAGCTATACCAATTTGGCGTGCCAGAACGTCTTGTGCTCATCCTACAAGACTTCCTTAAAGCCAGAAGCTTTCGCTATCGCGTGGAAGGCACCCTCTCCTCCCCCCACCCAGTCAGAGCCGGAGTCCCTCAGGGCTCCGTGCTATCACCCATTCTTTTCGCGCTGTATACCAGCGACATCCCACGCTCTCAGCCTAACGTCCTACTAGCCCAATACGCGGATGATACCGCTATTTATACCACTGGGTGGCATATCAGTAGAAAGTCCATTCCCGCCCTCCAACGGGCCATCACCGAGATCGGTGACTGGTTCCGTAAATGGCGCATCGCGGTCAACCCAGTTAAAAGTGCAGCTATGTACTTTACTGAGAAGGGCCGCCCCCGTTACCCGCAACCTATAACTTTGTTCGACCAACCCATCCCCTGGGTTAGTAAAACAAAATATCTCGGAGTCACCCTTGATCGGAATCTCACCTTTAGCGATCATATAACAACCGTCCGTAACAGAGCGGCCTTTGTAATGGGTCGCCTTGGTCCCCTGATTCGCAAAGAGAGTAAAATGTCTCTTAGAAATAAGAAGACACTTTACACTGCCTGCATCCGCCCCATCATGACTTACGCATCAGTAGTGTTTAGTCATGCTAGTGAGGCCCATCTCCATAAGCTTCAAGTCATTCAAAACCGTTTTCTTCGTAGTGCAACCGGCGCTCCGTGGTATATCCGGAACACCGAGTTGCATTGCGACTTAAACCTTCCCTCTCTAGCGCAGTTCAATAAGGACTGCGCCCGCCGATACTTTGATCGAGCGCCCCACCACCCGAACCCATTGGTTGTCCAGGCATCGAACTACTCGACTGCCTCTTCTATCCCATTTTTCAAACCCCCCCGTCGCCGACCACGGCAGGTATTAGACGACCCGGATGACCCCATCGCAGCCATTACGTTGGCAGCTTTAGCGTTATCCGCAAGTCGTCGAGGTAAAATCCCCAGGTGTGAGGTAATCAGAGGTCACACAATCAAACACCGAGCTCGCCGGCGAACTCGAGGCAAAAACAAGGTCACGATAAATTGCTCTCCAAATAGTCAAAGAGTATTATTCAGTAGGGCCCAATTGTGCAACACTGCAGTTGCACAGAGGCATTTTGCTCCGATCCCCCCCATGTCTCTCGACAGCGAGACAAGCCGAGGTCCGAACCACAGTGGTGCCCTTGAGCTCGCTGTCAACCCCTCCTATAATAGCGGTACGTTTTCGGCGTCCGCAGGAGACGGAGGTAGAAAGCGCTTTTCGCCTTCTACGCCCGTCTCGGGAGAAGTGCCTTCGGCACTTCTCCCTCCCGGGCTATTGTAGGGCCAGGCCCTCGCCCAAAACCCGGTGGAGCTGGACGACCGCACAGGCGGTAGCCAGCATCTATGTCCTCCCTAAAAAAAAAAAAAAAAAGATAAACCGATACAGATCTCGCAGCCACGACTGCATTACTACACTAGAACTCTATTTAGATGCGTCAGATTCTCTATTTAGTTTATGGACACGGGCAACATTTGCTAAAAGGGGCGATAGTGGTCACCGCCTATCAGTAATAAAAAATAAATATGAATGAACTAGCGTTCCTTGAGTAACAGCGTAAAGTTTTTGTAGTTATGATGACCTATTTATTTCATTTTATGGTTTAAATTTTTTTTCCCAGTTCAAATATTAAATTTCTAATGTTAGTCCTAGGTTTCTGCTAGGATAATCTTTGCAATATACTAATAGTGAATATACTCATATATTATGTTTTTCATAGCACATTTTTTGTTTAGTTTTTACTGGCGGTATGCTTTTATTAACGAAAAACTACGAACTATATACAACACTGCAGCTACTACAATGAAATCATTTAGACAACTGACAACCTAACCGAGCACCAATTATATATTCGTGCTGGATAATGGCTTTTAATTAATAAATACATATACCTACTTTACTTTGCAAAGTCTAATATAAATAGGTGTGAGGCCTTTCGGTTTTGCAGCAAATACAAAAAATTAGTTTTTACATATAAACCCTCAATAATATATTTAATGAATCAGAACTAAAAATACATGTCAAGAACTAATACAGATCTATATAACGATATATATACTTACTTACCTAAAGCTATTAGTCAAATAACATGGCACCCCTTCGCTTTGTTTTGTGTCGCGCACGCTTTGAAGACTATTATAACTTCATCGCTTTATGTACATAAAGTACCTTCCCTCTCGCACAGTTAGGTGAGTCCTAACCAGTTCGTCCAAGGGAAAGTGCAGAATCAAACAAGACGTGTCGTGATCCATTGTGTCGAACAATAGAGGCAGCCAGTCTGTCTGTGATGATACGTGACACGCCCAAAGGTGAAAGTGAACATACACGAACGAATAGGAACGAAGTTCCGATTGACTATTATCTCTATTTTTAATCGATGCTATTACGATATAATTAAGAAATGTCAAAAAATCTTTTACCTTTTACCACTTTTTATTCTTTAATTTTTACTAATGACTTATTTACGAAGCGATTTTAAGCAATATAGCATTAATCTTTATCCAATTAAGTACCTTAAATACATTGTGCATTTAATGTAGATCAATATTGATAATGTTACATCATGTAATTTAAATGATAATTTCCCGTGCGAAGCCGGGGCGGGTCGCTAGTATATTTATATTTAAATATTAATTTTAATCTAGCTAGATTTGGTAACCATTCTACATGAACATTGTATTTAGCTCGTATTATATTCAAAAGTTATTGAACACATATGCACATAATTCCCTTAAGGATTACCTGCAAATATATTAAATTTACCCTTAAAAAAATTTAATAAATTCGATAAGTATTAAGAGAATATAGTACCTAGATGTCCTAAAATATCTTCTCTGAATCTCCCATATTAGATGATGATATCCATTAAGTGGACGATACGGCAACAAAGCCAAATAAATATTCTTTTATTTTATTTACCGCCATTTAACGGGTAACCATGACCTTATCCGTAATACAGAAAATAGTGTAAGAAAAGCATATATAATATGCCAAGGGTTGTGAAGTGTAAAAGTTACAAAATGCTACTCTTTAGTAAAATTTTGCGAAATTGTATAGTTTGAATACTATTTAACAGAAATGATTATGTAAAATGTTCAATTTTTAAATTATTAAAGATTTAAACAAAAACTGAGCATTTTAATCTTATCGCCACGTTGACACGGAAAGTACCTACGAAAAGAAAATATAAAATGTAAATCCCAAAAACATTCGACATCAGTTCACTGTTGTTGTTTTGATTTCGTATTCCAAGAATCATTTCGGAATAACAACTCTATAACTAATAAAATAAACATTTATTCTTGGAATATCAATTCTACTGCACACTAAAATCTATTCTAGGAATAACAATTCCACTACTAATGAATTAAAAATAATGGTAAATATGTAGGTATACTTTCTGAGGAAGTATTTTCGTATCAAAGTAAACTTATTAGAAGTATAATCACGGCAAAGTATAACTAATTGTAACATTTCCGTATTTTCTTTAAAAAAATGATGATTTTCAAAACCCGCAAAAGAGGCCATTCGCAGCTCTTAATAATTATACCGAGGAAGGTAAATTAAAAAGCACCCGTCCGTACAGATTGCGGTTGTAAAGGAAGGTTGCCGTCGCACTCATCTGTTCTAATGTTTGTTTGTTGCTCTCCTTTGTTCTTACAGGCCTCCGAGCTAACAATTGAACACGAACGATGAGTAAATAGAAATGCAGCCAATTTGATGCGCTCCCAGCCTCCCACCGGTCCCAATTTTTTCTTCAAAGCCTGTACTTTGTCTTGTAGAGTTCTTTTGTCTATTTATCTGTTCGAGTTGATGCGTTATTTTGAATATCTGAAGAACGATTTTTGGATGTAACCGATGATTTGTCAATCATTGTATTAATAAGAATCTCACATAATCGCACATAATCACATACTAACACAAAAGTTTAAAAAACTATGTTTCAGAAATGTCAGAGTTAAAGTACTAACCGGTGATTTTATTTACGAATGGGTAAACACCACTCTTGATTATTATCATAGATATAAGAATTTTAGTCACAAATGAGTTTGAAAGATCTCGTTAACTGGAAATCGGTGTGTATCTGCCATTTTGCTGATATTTCACTCACACATTCACTAGATGGACATTCAAAATCGCACGCCTGATCGTGAAAATATCTTAACAACATATGCACTCGTTCAGCCAATAAACAATATATCATGTCATCAATAAAATTTCAATGAAAAAGTGCACTTTAATTGACTACCCCCGTGCGATTACGGCGTCGAAAGTGGATAAAAACATCTGTCGAATAACCGAGCTTTCAAACGCAGCCTGGCGCGGCATAGGAAGCGAATTGGGTATAATTTATGGCCCAATTAGTATCCCCTCGGTGTGGAGAAAAAATACCAAAATCGGACCTTTACTTGGACGGTAATTGCTTATTTACGGGACCCGCGAACCACTGGCGAACGTGACAGTCTATTGGTATTTATTGGTGATTTTAATTAAAATGACTTGCCTGCGAATGAAAAGCTACCTATGTATAATACAATATAAACATGGTACCTATTCAAATGGTGTATTAAAGATTTTAAATAGATAAAGTTCCTTACATTAACACTCTAATAAGTTTTTCACGCTCCTATCGAAGTTTGCTTAGCCGTTCTTAACCGATCAGCCAAGTTAAGCAACGTCCGCCCCGGTCATGAGTTGGATGGGTGACCGCTAGTGACATTACTACTGAGCACTTCCATGCTTCGGAGGGCACGTTACGCCGTCGGTCCCGGTTGTCTGACGATGGCACTCGGTACAGCATGGTGGTAGGGCATTTTGTGGATGCACGCCTGACTAGCTACCATCCTCAACTAGAAAATCTTCACCAAACACCTAACGGTGTATTCCGGCAGCTGTCCTTGAAAGTCAGTAATTCTAGGTTAGCCTGAACAACATCTTCGACCACATCATCAATTAACATTAGTGGTCAAAGACTAGCCTACCAGTTATAGATATATAATATATATATATAATAATAATGATGAATATATTTTCCATATTATGTTTTATTGGTAAAGTGTAATAATCTCGATTCCATTTGTTTTGATTAGTGCAAGATAATATTACTCATTAGATATATTATCTAGTATAAGACATTCTACACTTAAGAAAACAAAAGAAATAATAAACGGACAGTAAATGAGAAAAAAGATCATATTAACACAATATTATTGATGCCAATACATTCTATCTACACGTAGCGTTCGGAGAAAATAAATAACATCGAAGAGTTTGAAACAGATAACAGAAAAATTGTTTATCTCAACGCCAGCTTATCGGAGCTTTACGTGGTTTTAAAATGTTGTACTTCTTAGAACTTGTTTGTGTTTTCGCTGTTTTTATCTTAACATGGTTTTTAACTATTTAAGGTGAAGTAATACTTGCTTGTTCACGCTCCTAAATTTATAACACGAATTATGATGTTTGTGTTCATACTATTGTCAATATTGTATTAGAGATAATTTATTGAATTTCAGAGAGGAATAATTTTGATGAATTTTTATTTGCATTTAATAGTAGGTATATTGTATTTCAAGCTAAATTACAGACATGTAATTTACCTGGAATTCATTATTACCGAACAACAATGGACCTCCTCATTTTCAAACGAAAGTGCAAGTATTAAGTTGTATAACAATGACAAAATTCCCAAACAAATTAACGTCATGCGATACGCCAGAGTCTCTACTCTCGTATCGCATGACGTTAGTACTCTAGAGTCAGAACTGAACGATATGTAAGCAACTCTTCATAGTAACATTTTAGATTGCCCCAGGAACGTCAACAATCATTCTTTAAATTCCCACTCACAGATTGCAGGACAGTAAAAAAAATAAAATAAATATATATGCCAAAATTTCGTAAAAATTGTAAAAAGATATTTAGAAAAAAATGTTTTTAATAGAATAATAATATACGATTAAAAATATAAGAAGTATTTTTAAATCAAGTGTTCAAACTCAGTTAGTTTTTATATATTGTAGGTGTTGTAGTTCCTGGTTTGCCGGTTTTACGGAAAAATACTATTTATTCCTAAGTTATCCTTTAAAACGTTTTATATTATTGTTCTAATTTTAAAATTTATATACTTATAATATAAATACTTTAACGTAATACTAGTAAACAAGGAGGAAAGAAGACAGCGCAACATAACTATGCATAGAAAATTTGACAGACATATATATACAGGGTTATTGGTAATATGCTAACAACCTCTAAGGGTTGACATCTGCTAGTCCTAACAATAATTTTGAGATATATATTTTATTGTTTTGAATTTTTTTAACCTTTTTTTGTGTTTTAATGCTTACTCCGAGAGGAAAGAGCGTTCACCGCGGCAACACTGCAGCGATCGGTAAGTTCGGTACTTGCGCTGCTGGACCGCGCCGTGCTCCCTTTGAATAGAGTTTTGAATATTTACGTCGAGCAAAGTAATAAAAAATATGAAATAATACATTACAGGCACAAGAGACTTTTAACATTAGATGGGCCTCGTACTTATTCCGTCAAAAACACATAAAAAACACGAAAAAATATATCTCAAAATGTTTGCCAGGACTAGCAGATGTCGACCTTAAGAGGTTGTTAGCATATTAACCATAACCCTGTATACGTCCAATACTTTACAGACTTCAAACATTAGGTAAGGTTAGAGTTTGCATGCATGCCCTTAAGCCTCATCTATTCTGGTAGTACAGAAAACTGGCAAACCAGAAGCATAAACATCAAGGCTCAAGGCGCAAACACGCGCGCAAAATTTCGATAAGTTTGAACTGAAAAAAAATTACAAAACTGCGATTGCATGGAAAGCGTTACGCAAACATTAGCCTGTAGCCGTGGTTCGAATGGCACTTTAACAGTTCTTCATGTTTTATGGTAAGCGCTTGTACACTTGTGGTCAACTTCAAAAAGCTTATCGAAATCATTATTTGAGCGGTTAGGAATAAAGATAAGATACCGTTGTTATCTTGCAGCCGTCGGCGGCCGTCGTGCGTCCTCAATGGGTCCATCAATCACCCACTATCGATCTGTTCACAAAACACCCGGCTATTTGGTAATTAATGATAATGGCCAGTTTGTTACCACTTCTTGTATAGGAGAGGCGGGAATATTAGTTTCTTTTACCTCGATGCGTTGCTAATATATAGCGATTTATGATACGATGTGTCAGATATAAATCACTGAACAGATGAAATTTTCCACAAGAATAGCCAATTACCTCATTAAAATTACAGAATATATTGGTATCTTAAACCATAGGTACCTTAGTTCCCGAGCAGCATGATGTAACCATGTTCCTGCAGTGGCGATAAATGAAAACGTATGAATAAATGATGATATTAAAATTTGCCAGCCGATACATTATTCACTTGATTGTTGAGGACGTCGGAAAAATCCTACGACCTATTGCTTGACCGATCTGACCTCAACAGTCAATGCCGATAGTGATACATTTGAATAATTTGCAATAACTACGTACCTTACACTCGACTATTTTTAAACTCTAAGTATTAAGTCACAACAGGATTGTAATATTATCAGGGAAAAATTCTTACTAAGCCATAACTAGGGCTGTGCCGTCGATAGAAAGAGGTACCTATCAAGTAATAATAATCTTATACGAACATATATAAATAAGGAAAAATGATTTTATTTTAATATTTAAGCTATGTACCTAATATTTGACAGTAACGTCATGCATCAGGCATGGAGCATTTGAGAGAATTAGGGCCCGATTGTGCAACACTGCAGTTGCACAGAGGCATTTTGTTCCGATGTCCCCCCCATGTCTCTCGACAGCGAGACAAGCCGAGGTCCGAACCACAGTGGTGCCCTTGAGCTCGATGTCAACCCCTCCTATAGTAGCGGCACGTTTTCGGCGTCCGCATGCAGGAGACGGAGGTATAAGGCGCTTTTCGCCTTCTACGCCCGTCTCGGGAGAAGTGCCTTCGGCACTTCCCCCTCCCGGGCTATTGTAGGGCCAGGCCCTCGCCCAAAACCCGGTGGAGCTGGACGACCGCACAGGCGGTAGCCAGCATCTCTGTCCTCCCTAAAAAATATAAATTTAAGAGAAAAGGAATAAATGTTAGTATATATTATAATAAGCAAATCGAATATACATTTATTTAAAAAGGATTTGAGTAGATATGATTGCATATTATTGTCATTGATGCAGTAAAAGTTGACGTTTTAACATCTGGGAACTTTATTAATGAGGAAAGGAAAGCAGGGTGATGTTTAAGAAGCAGAGTGATTTCTGGAAGTCCAGGTAATTTTGAACTCCACATTTTAATAAGCAGCCGAAAAAGATGACCAGTGTTAGTGCCGGCAGTGAAATTTGGGAATGGCAGAAAGTGAATCAAACACGAATATATGCAGATGAAATAAGAGCTTCGAAAAGTATATGCTGTATGACTTTGAAAGGCAGATTGAGGAATAGCGCGATAAGAAAGCAATTTGAAGTCAATAAGGATATAAGCAACGTTGAATATAAGTCGAGAATATACTCGAGAAAATACGTAGAAGCTGAGATGGTTTTGGACATGCAAAGGGATTGATGAAAGGAGATATTTTTTCTGACCTTACTCCATCTCAAATATACAAACAGAATAGAATAAATAAGCAAGATGGATCGGGAATTGGTTTTAGTAAAAAAAAATACGATCATTTTTGACAATTATAGACCGTGTGATGGTGTTAAAAAGGTAGCCCAGTAATAAAAAAAGGTAACTACAACAAGAAGTCCTGAATTCAGCTAGCATTTTTTTAATAAGATTTTTGTCATATAAACTTGCACTGTTAATAAATGCAAATATTGTAACCTAAATTATACAATAACATTAAATTTAGACATACATACCTAAGTTAAATAAGTTGGACTTTGAGAACATCGTTTAAAGTTACATTAAGTAGTAGGGTCGTACTCAGGACTAATTTATCTGTGTTTTAAAAGATTTTTTACATTATTATTATAAACTTAAATATGAAAAATTATCAAATCAATATCTCCTTCAAATGACACAAGATGTATAAACTAAGATATTAGGTATTAATATTAATAAAATAATGAGTATCATTACACAAAAACTAAAATATTTCGTTTGTTTGTTGTATTGTTTTTATGGCTAATATTTAAAAATTAGCTTTGATCGCGATCACATTTCATAAATGTTTAAATGCTCACATACACCTTGTTAGAACTGTGGCTCTCAAGGAAATCTGCAGGAAAGTTAGCCTGTTCACCATCATCGACAACATCATCATCACCAACAGGTGACATAGTGTTCAAATGTTAACCTATGAGCAGTAAAAACTCTATTGGGTCCTTGGCGAAAGATTTATCTACATGAGGTTTGTAGCTACGATACGCACATGGCCAAAGCTCTTTTATTGCCTTCAAAGATAACAACAGTGTGGACATGTTTATTTATATTTAAAAAATACTATACATATTTATTTTTTAGTCCATTTCATTCTGCTTTACATTGCCATATGACCTGTCATATTTTCTTCAGTAATCAGTACGTCTAAAAAAATTATAACATTATGGTATCCACGTGATGGCAAAAGAAAAAGAGGCAGACAAGCTAAAAAATGGACCGATGATATCAAGATTATTGGAGGGACAATATTGTCTAGAAAAGCTATCAATAGATCAGAATGGAAACACCTGGAAGAGGCCTATGTGTCACTGGACACGCTGACCACTGAACCGGGAAACTCGATGTACATATTAGATTTAAGTTAAAACAATTTGCTACTGTATGTCAAATCATTGTTTAGTATATCAGCAATAAAGGCTAATAATAATAATAATACGTATTTATTACTTCTTTGAAGAGAGAGGAGATTTAATCGTTTTGAAAGAACCCTCTAGGTTCTGACTACGCCCATGAATGTGAGCTTTCGAAATTTCGGCAGAGCTCCAAGAAACTTGAATGCGATTCGAGCTTTAAACTTATCGAAGTGATTTGGCCAAGTTGACTCGTTCAACTCTCGAGCAGCAGAATGTGTTGTGATATGTTTGTCTTTACTGAGTGTGTTTGAACAATTTATACATATATTATTTCATCCATAAGTCATACAAGAGCTTTTGATTCTTTAATAGGCTTAAGTTGAGGTGCTATTACTGCTTATCATTCACTTTGCTTAAACTTAGCTATATCTTTCCATCTGACAAAAATTGCTCGTAGATGGATTAAATGACGGTACGTTTATTTTACACATTTTTACATTGTTTTTTTCTTTTATCTAGCTGATGGGCTTATTTTGAGCACTATCTCTCTTTATGGTAAATGATGTGGTTGAAGACGTTCATCAGGCTAGAATTACTGGCTTTCAAGGACAGCTTCCAGAACACCGTTAAGTGCTGGGCGACAGATTATCTACTTGAGGTATTTAACCAGGCGGCTATTCGCAGTCTTCTACCACGCAATGGATTATGTGAATTTTTTGTGTTCATTTAGGCTTATACTGTTATTTAAAAAATATAATAGCACGGAAACCAAAAAATGTGTGATGTAAACTTTTTTATCATATTTATTCAATTAAAAGAAATAATTTAAAAATTAAAAAACACGCCTGCCGTGCCAAAAAGTGAACTAAAAAATTACAAACAAGTTACATGATTTTAATGTTGAATGGCCACAATGTAGGTACTAAATATATTATATTTACTGTGTAATTAAAACACCATTGAACCCAAAAATGGAAAACAGATAACCATTCTTTTCATCGAAGTCGGGGGACCTGTAAAGAACTATTCCAAGGAACTGTCCCCCGACTGCAATGAAAAGAATGGTTATCTGTTTTCCATTTTTGGGTTCAATGGTGTTTTAATTACACAGTAAATATAATCTATTTAGTACCTACATTGTAGCCATTCAACATTAAAATCATGTAACTTGTTTGTAATTTTTTAGTTCACTTTTTGGCACGGCAGGCGTGTTTTTTAATTTTTAAATTATTTCTTTTTATTTCGTACCTTTTAGTGATAAAACAATATTTTTGCAAACGCACAATGTGCCACGAAACATAACTTATTTTTTTTGGAAATTAATATCATGCAAAATATAAGCGAAATATATTTTTTATGATTTATTAATTGTAAATGATAACTTTGAGGTTTTTCAGTTCTTCCAGATACTTTTTGTCATGGGGCTCGTTGATAAGCTTTCGTGGATCTAAAACACCAATTCTTCTAGCTGTCGGACGCGACTAAGAGCGACATAAACTTTCATCATCATCATCAGCCGCAAGACTTCCACTGTTGAACAAAGGCTTCCCCCATAGAACGGCACAAAGAATGGCTATTAGTCGCTTGTAACCATTGGCTACCCGCGACTTTAATGATATCGTCAGTCCATCTTGTGGGGGGGCTACCAACTCTTCGTTTTCCGGTATACCATGGTACCCCCTCGAGAACCTTTCTTCCCCATCGGTTATCAGTTCGTCGAGCAATGTGGCCCGCCCATTGCCACTTCAACTTGCAAATTCTGAAAGCTATGTCGGTGACTTTGGTTCTTTGGCGAATATCCACGTTCCGGATTTTATCGCGCAAAGAAACTCCGAGCATAGCTCTCTCCATGGCTCGTTCAGTGACTCTGAGCTTGTCCATAAGGACCACAGTTAAGGACCACGTCGTCCACGTCTCGGTGCCATATGTCATCACTAGGCATACACACTGGTTGACGACTTCTGTCTTCAGGCTCTGCGGGATCTTTGACGAGAAAATGTCGCGTAACTTCCCGAACGCTGCCCATCCGAGTTAGGTTCTTCGGGCGTCCTCTTTTTCGAAGTTGGACCTACCTAACTGGACAGTCTGTCCCAAGTAAAATAACATAAACTTTGCCCCTTGGCAAAAATTTTAGCGCCTAGATCCACGACGGCTCTGTTCAGTGTCGTTCCTTGCAGTTTGTGCACTGTCACAACCCAACATAATATCAGTGGTAGCATGTACCGCTCGACTTTACCTTGACCCCGTAACGCGTCAAATTCGACAGTGCTAGGCTCAATTTTGACATCCAAACTGACTGTGTTGCCACGTATCGTTTTGCCATAGAACTCAACGAAAACGGCTTGCGGTAACTCTCCCGGTTACGACGTAGCGCTGGCCATACGAATTTTCGGATGACCCCCAGAGCGCCATTTACCAAGTCGTGTCCAAATTTAATATTTTTCCACAACATTACCCTAGAACCAATAGTAACTTTTAAGAATGGAACAATACCTCCTCTTTTATTGGGATCAGAAAGTATAAATTCGGGTTTTGGCCGCTGCTGACCTTTGATTTTAGCTTCTACGGATGTATCTGATGCTACCTCGTCAAACATCCGGCAAATTTTGGCAAAGTTCGATGGTCATCGTTTTATTTTGATTTGGTGGTTCGAGTCATCCACCTGTCTTGTTGTGGGAAATTAGCGCACACACTCGCCATCTGGTCCAGTAAGTGATACTCTACGATGATTCAGGATTCCAACCCGTTAACTATTCAAAATATCGACAAATGTGGTGTCGTCTGCTTGCCTCACATTCTGTGGCAGTTCGCAGAAGCTATATAACACCCATAAATCTATTTCAGCAATTAAATGTGGCGGTTGTTTAAAGCAGTAGTATGCAATAAATGATTCTGAGTCTGATTCAGTATGTCCCGCTGACGGATTTAGCTACTAGTGAAAGCTGCATCAAGTCACTTAACAGTAAAATGTTAACACTGCCAAAATAATCATTTCTTTTAGTTGTGTATGAAATGCCTTTCTCTCTGAAGGTGTTCTCCGGTCAAAAAACGCATGGTCTCTGTCCTGCCGCATGCCGGTGATTAATTTATTTGTATTACTTGTGTCTACAAGAAGCAAGTGTAGAAACGGATAAGACAATATTTATTACTTTTGATATTAGTGAACCAATGTATATTGAATACTACTATTATATATTTTTGTTATGTACTAAGCAAGCTCTAGACGGTGATAGTAAAATTTGTAAAATTTTCACGAATTTTTTTTTAAATTTATTTTAATTTCATAAACTATGGCCCCCTCTTTAATTTTTTTTTTGATTTTCACTAGCCTATGTTACCCGGAATAACTCAATGCTTCTAATGATACCACAAACATCAAAATCGGTTAAGCCGTTACGAAGTTATGGTGGAATAAAGAAACTCACAAACATACATACATACATGAACCCTAAAAACATAACTCTCCTTTGGGCAGTCGTGTAAAAAGAGTTGGCTGGTTCTGGGTAAAGAGGGACCAAAGACTATATTTTCAAATAGAACATCAATGGCCCTAGAATAAATGCAATTTTTTAATGCTACAAACTAAATATTTTTGGCACAAACATGTGTTCAAGTAAAGCTATTAAGCACTTGTCAGCGGCTTAACGGTGTGTTCCTACAGCTGTCCTTAAGAGTTAATTAACATATTAGGTTGAGCCTATTGACCTTCAACTTCAAACTTATAACCATCAGGTTTTAATATTTTTATGTATGCAATAACGCATTACTTTGCTGTGTACAACCGTACTTTGTGGCGTTCCATGGGGGAGGCCTTTGTTCAACAGTGGACGTCTTCCGGCTGATGATGATAATAACGCATACTCTGCGGATTACATTACAAATTTAAGAGAGGTAACATTTTTTTTAAGTCATGTGTGGGATTCGAACCCGCTTCCATCCACTCTTCCGGGTATGCTCTAATCCAATTGAGCTAACGTGACAATGAGTCATAACTCAATTTTTTCCTATCGTTCTTCCATTGTATTGGGATGGAGCGACATCTATAGTTCAGCTTACGTTGTACTAGAAACAATAACAATATTGCAATTAGCTTTAAACTTGTGATAGAATTTTTTTTAACAAAAAATGGAACCGACTTCAACACCCAAAAGTGTGAAATAACTTGTTGAAGTCGGTACCATGATGGTTCAAAAGTAGCTATTATCACAATATTGCGCATGGTACCGACTTCGACAAGTTATTTCACACTTTTGGGTGTTGAAGTCGGTTCCATTTTTTGTTAAAAATTTTTTTTCAATCTTTTTAGTGTAACTCAAAAACGGCTTGACCGATTTTGATGAAATTTAAAATGGGACCAAACGACAAGCATCAGCTTTCAAACAAAAAAAGAATTTTCAAAATCAGTTCACCCAGTCAAGAGATCTCAGGTCAACAAACATAAAAAAAAAAAAAAAAATACAGACGAATTGAGAACCTCCTCCTTTTTTGGAAGTCGGTTAATAAAAGACGATGCCATTCAAAACAAATGGGAAGTACCAATACCTACTTACTTACAATAGCTTATACACTATTCTGTAAATAATAAAAAGCCAAAGTAGTTATTATACTAATTCGTGACCTGTGAAAACACATAACATAGTAATAATTAAAATGAAATAAAAGGAAGTGCCCACTTACAAAATTACTTTTGTTACTTTGTTGCGTGAAATCAAACATTGTACGTAGATAACCATCACATTACCTGAAACAAGAAAATACCAATAAGTCAGGTCATATATACACAAAAGATTATAGGTCTTTGTATTAATCAATATTTACTATAGCTGGGTTTTGTTATTTATGTAATTTTATTGATTTAGATACGCGTTATCAAGTATAGCTGTATTTATATGAGCTATGATTATCTGTTCCATTGGCTTTTAATAATTTAATATTACAGATACGTACATTCATATATGTGTTGGTATAGGAGTCGCTAAAGATGATAACATATACATCCCAAGTTCAGCGTGAAATCTGCTACTAACGCAGAATGCACCTACGTTTAAGTACCTTAATTTTAGTTGTTGTTAAACTAAGGAATAATCCATGTTTCTTGTAGTGTCCCCTTTTATCTTTTACAATTTGTATTTTTATTATTATTTTAGGTTATACGCAGTATATATTCCGGAACATACGCAGTATATGTGGGTTCGTGGCGTATGCCCACAGTGGTCGACGCACCTGTGGCCCCCGATTGTAATAAATTTAGTATATTTTTTGGTGCTATTTTCACTAAGTACAGTAAACGACAAAAGTCTTTCTTTACCAAATTATCATACGTACAAAGAAGATCATACGTACCATGCATACGTGACGCAGTTATTAAAAGGGAAAAATTTAAATGGAAAACGGGAAAATAATACAGTTCAAAAGTTACAACCATTTAAATGTATAGTACGTACGGTGTTATAGTTCAGTAGTTATTAGGGTCCCATTATCTAGTGCGGAACCCAGAAGAGCCAGTTATAATGTACCAAATTTTCGATGGGAAGTTGAAGTTTCGATTTAGCCTGCGGAACGTCTGTCGCTCCATTTGAGTGTCAGTATATTTTAGAATGTATGTGAATTTTTTACAAAACCCGATAAGCTAGCAAATCATGATAAAACATGTTTTTCTCTACGTTGTTTTTTCAAAGTTTTTTTCTAGTTGCTCCATCATAATAACGACAATACGTACAAGTGTCAAACATAGTGCGATTATAGTACAGACTATCAAAATATGATAAAACCCGGCCGCGATCGAGACGGACGCTCACTAAGGAGCCTTAATTATAAATGAAAAATATTTTAGAAAATACTTAACAAATACAATAAAAAAATTAGTGAAAATTTCGCCTAGTTTTCTGTTAAGCCGACGTGACGTAGTCAAACCGGACATGGTTCCAGACCTAATAATGATGATGACTCTTTATATTCAGGTTTGCAAATTATAAAATTGACTTGCAAATCATAAAGCGATTCCATAAATATATATAACTTCCAGTTTTAATTTAAATAGAACGATAAAATGTTTAACAAAAATAAATAATTTGCAGTAGAGTTCTTTACTTTTTAAATTAATTAATTCAAATTAATTTATTACGAGCAACCAAGGCTCATCTTCAAAACATTAACATATAAAGACTAAAAAAAAAAATTTCAATAGAAATAAAAATTCTTAAATAACTCATGATCAAAATGTCGTGATGACGAAAATAAGCGACAATATTAATTAATACGAGTGAGAATCTTTAAAATTATTACACGATTGATACTTGTTGTAAAAGCTCTGCAATGTGGGTTAAAAGATTTTCCCTATTTTCCAAAATAACATATTACTGTAGTAGTAACCTCAGTCGTCTATTTTCAAAACAACATTATATAGTAACAATAGGCGTATTACTAACACTATAATTATACGTCCATAAGGTGTTTGACATTTTGTATAAATACGAATAAGTAATTCAAAAGCTTTAGGTTCAGATGTTCCCTAAACTGTAAGAATCTGTGGGCGGGTCGAATAATGGAGCTTTTCCTGGAAGGTTCATAGCCCTCTTTTTACTTATTAGGAGTTTCTCACTTAATGTAAACAGCTTTATTATTCGAATACGAAAATGTTTTCAAAGGACGATGTATCTAGGTTAGACTTTGTTCCGAGGTTTGAGGTGGCGTTGACCTTCCAGCTTAGGCAAAGGGATTATGAATAACTTCGAACAGAGGTTGACATAATTGCAAAGTTTAAACTTATTATTCTTATTCTTAAAATTACTATTAACTATCAAAAATATAAAAAGTGGCGATTATAATGATTTTAGAGTAAATTAAGAGGATTATATAGCGCGTACTTCTCCATATAAAAAGTAAAAGCTCTTTTCAACCTCATAATATTGCCCAATTTCGGTATTTTTTGTGTTCATGTATTGAACATATCATTGACTAGGCTTGTACGTTTATTTTATTCCAGTTTTCTAAATAACTTCAAAATTAGAAGCATATTCTGCTTTCTTTAAAACTTTACATTTTCTTCTAACTTTAAAGTTATTTAGAAAACTAGAATAAATAAAAAGTACAAGCCTAGTCAATGATATGTTCAATACATGAACACAAAAATTACCGAAATCGGACAATATTATAAGGTAGAAAAGAGCTTTTTCTTTTTGTATGGAGAAGAACGCGCTATATAATCCTCTTAAGACTGTAATTAAGAATGTAGCGGGAATGCCGTGCCGTACCATCTACGACCACATTATCACTTACTATAGGTGGTCATGGGCTTAGCCAATCAGCTAATATATATAAAATAAAAATAAACCTTTCCAAAGTGCCTTTTGAATGTCGGCGCATAATAATCTTGAATTACGTAAAACATATTATCAGTGTATAAATATTTTTTTTATTTCTTTTATAATTATTGCGGTCCACTAACTTATCTACAAAATAAATCTGGCCGAACCAAAATTTAATTTACACGCCTACATTATTACAGCGAGCGAGCACGTGCGTACATCACAGGCATCGCCGCAATAACTTCGTATTCATTCGCTATTAATTGAGACGTGACGAGACACCAGTCGCCACTAGCCCTGACCTCCCCTCCATAAACAACTCTATAATTATCAACAACAAGGTCGATTTTTATACACACCTCCCACATACAAGAACATCCCCGCCTTAATCAAAATAAAAAAGACATAAGTTCCACAGCAGAAGGTTGTGTTTTGTGTGCTCATCAAATAGGGTTGTACGTGCTATCGGTCAGAACAACTGTTAGTTTGTTCTCACGCTCTATTTGTGGCTTTCGAAGCTCTGTTGTCGACAAATATAGATCCAATGAATGTTTTGAATACTCGCCTTTGACGGAGGTTGACAGTGACTTCTGGCACAGAATAAAAAGGACCTTCTGGCCGTAAACATTTTAAACAGCTATTCATGCTGATTCAGTTATTTACTCATTTGGACGAAAGTTTGCGTAAGCATGTGAGTAAGTATATGAAGTAATGAATTATTTTGATGCGCATAACTCAATATCGTAATTTTAAATTTAATTATGACAGTGGTCAATTTAAAAGGTGTGTTAAATATAGTTTTTGACAGTGTGAAATATAATTTACCACAGATATGACTGATGGCATTATAGAAATGAAGGGCACAGGGGAAAAACATGCAATGTCACTAAAACAATGAACTGAGATATTGTTAAATTAGCATTTTGATCCATGAAAAATGTTACATAAAAGCCTGAAATACAACGAAAATATATAATTAATGAAGAAAGATACGAAGAGATAAGGTTTTGGGTGTGTAGTACAAAAAACCATCTTGCTTGTATTTTATTAAGATTACAGAAAAAAGTAAACAAAATCAAAAAATACAGGAAAAAATATGCAATGTCCATGAAATTGTTATTGTATATGCATCGTTATATTTAGAGAAGCATTGCGTAGCTCTTGGTCCGCAAAACTTTGAGAAAGCCTGGATATCCCTAAATTTTGCCTTTGAAACAGGAAGGCTCTCATTGTACGATTGTTCTGGTAGTAAAATCTCCGAAACACCAATGGAATGTGGGTAATTACGAGACTTTAACTTTTTTCCTTCTCGTGACGACTTTTTCAAATAATTGATACAAATATAATTATATATTGATATAATCTTCAATCAACACGCAGCACAACAAAACACACAAAACAGACGAATTAAATAACCTAACCTGTCTCAAAGCAATTAAAGGTGTTTTCCGGCAGCTGTCCTTGAGAGCCTATAAATTCTTGGTTAGCCTGAACAATATCATCGACCACATCGTCACTTACCATCGGGTGAGATAGTGGTCAAAAGCTAAACTATAAGGAATAAAAAAAAACTGTAAACGTCAAACCGGCATCCTTGGACAATGCTTATTTTTTCTCCTTATTGTACTGTATCACAATTTTTGTATTAAGATTACTCTGTGACTGTGTACATTATTTCAAAATATGTTTTGGTGTTGCGTTCTACCACATTTGTACTATAGAATGGTATTACCAGTACAAAAAACATATAAATGTGCCTGCATGTTTTTTTAAAAATATCCCCTGTGCCCTTCAAATGTAATTATAAAAATTGGTTTTTCTTTTTTATCAATCCTTGTTCACAAGAATATATATACTAAACTTTTGAGGTAAGGTCCGTCAAACAACCTAAGCGTGAGTAGTTTTTTGTTCAGACAACGGTAAAAATTGCCAATTGAAGGAATATGTAACTACAGCACATTTTATATAATATGTAAGACTTGTACAATCACGAAATCATATTTGATTAAAGCTTTAAATAACATATAATTTTGTCCTACACAAATAAACTTGATACGGTTTTGTTAACTTATTTAATAATAATATTGTAACGTCTGACAGCCCTATCACCAAACAAACTGTAATTAAGGCACAAAGATTCAAGACCCCGTCCAACACCTTGTTCATAGGCAATAATTAGGTAAGCTCTACTAACATTATCTTAATGTCAGCGCAATTACAATTTACACGTAAAATAATGATTACAATGAATCTTGATAAGTGAAGTTAGTTCCTACTTTACGCTCTACATAAAGTAAAGTAGGTAAGCACCTAGTAGAAGAGTCTGTAGATTTATGTTGGAGACCTTAACCGAAGCCCTTGGGTGGTATGATGCTGAATGAGTGTCATTACCTTGGTGGTAGGCTCATCACTAGCCACAGGACAAAGAAGTGCTGCCAAACGGTCCATCATGCCTAGTGAACCTATACTATCAGGAGACAGATCATAACCAGAGACTATACTAGGCGGATAAGGAGACAAGTGTCGGAGGTCAGCGGAATATAAGGCACTCTTTTGCTGACCGACCGTAATTATTTGACCTAGACTCTTCCAAAGCGGAGAGAAGCAAAGCAGAGAAGAGTAGTTAGGGTTTATCCACTGAAACTGTGAGGAGATGCTTACTGGCATATAATAAAGATGCATAGTCTTTGGTATTGAATAGACAGGAACTGCGTGCGGCGGCGGCATCGAGAAACTAACCTCGCCGGCGAGCGTTGGAACACATAAATAAAAAGAAATTATTCAGTCGTATCGTATGAAGGAGCCCAAACTTGGTATGTGTTTACTTAAAATTTAATAATGTGGTATATTTTCAGAATCGGATCAGAAAGTGCTTTCATTTGATACCACACACGAGTTTTAAAAGTATTTTAATCTATTTTTAAACAAATAATAGAATTCTTAACTTAAGAAAACCTTTAAGACGAGTTTTTTTTTAAAACTGCAGGTCAAAATGATCGTTTTGATCTCAAGTACTACACGTGTACCAAACGGCTATTACGAACATATATTTGGAGTTCTTCAATATTGTATGGGATCAACTCAATCAGCAGGCAACTGTATAAAATAAATAAGTTATTCTATAGGTTAGCCTGAAAAACATCTTCGATCTCATCATCACTTACCATTAGAAAATGGTTACATCATCACTCACCATTAGATAATGGTAAGTGATGATATAAAGGTCATTAAAACATATCACTATTAAAATTCGCTGAATTTATCGAACCGCAAACATTTCTGACAAACTGTAGTATTCAAGCATGTTCATGTTATCTAATTAGGTATAATAACCCAAAATAAAACACACTTAACCCTATAACCATGTTATATACTCGTATCAAAATACTTACCTGAATTCCACTCCATTCCGAGATCATTGTGCCGTGCTACGGCAGCTTTCTAGGTCAATCTGAGCAGTAATTTATTTGGAGAGAGCGAGCGTGAATTAGGCGTGAATTTAACGTGCTCGATATAGAACAGTGGATATTATGTGCGACAGATTTAGAGATGGGGGATCTTAATTGTTTTGAACGCGTTAAGTGGACGTTCGGAAACGTACAATGGGTAAAATGATGTTTCGTCATCCTAAATATATATCTGTACTATAGTTATTATTAGAACCGGGATAGTTTTTGATTGTTTCTGAGCTCATAATTCTATACTCAAAAAATGTAAAACGCGGTCCGTGTATGATACAATCACTTTCGTCAGAATAAAATCACAATAATATTTCCTATCTTGCCCTCGTATTCTGGAATATATATGGGTATTTAAATACCTTATGTAGGTACGTAACGAATAAAGTAAACTTTTAGAAGTATTTAATTGTAATTTTTATGAAAATTATTAATGAGAGGACATTAAAATTTACTTTATGACTTTCGCCTATTTTGTGCTTCATGATTATGATTTATTTTAAAAAAGCTTAAAAATATGTATATAATTTCTTTTTCATACCCCTAACTGACGTTGCATTGTATTGCGTGAAGAGATGCAAACATGAATTTTTGTAGGCCTCCAATGAAAAAAAAATACATTTTAATAAAGAATTCAACGGAAAACACATTTTTACTACTAATATATGGTTTAGCAGAGCTATCAAATACAAATTATCAAATTTACTAAATATGAATGAAATAGGCTACGTATTTGGTTAGCTGCCTTTTTTGCTACAGAGTTTATTTAAATTAGGTTGCACCAGATTGCTTTCGGGTGGGAAGTACCTATTTAAAAAGCTTACCATTTCCAGCTCTACTTGATACGAGTTTCTGTGACAGTTTCCCGGCCCATTACATACCGACTGATCCTGTTTATGGAGGAAATCGATTTTCACTCGATCGGCAAGTAGACGTGCTGAAGTTAAAATGTGTTGTGCACTGTAAGCTTCAGAACACACTGATAACAGTGTGTTCACTAATTGGATACCTTGTAACTTATTACAAGGTATCCAATTATTGTAGTTTAAAATAATAATTATTTTGACGTAATGGAACATACGAGTATATTACTTACTCTTGAATAGGCAAGAGCCTATTTTTAAAACCCAATTCTTGTCATAATACATTTCACATATAGGATAAAAACTAGTTTTACCAAAGTACAACGACGCTCAATTCAATCCAGAATAGAGCTTACATAGCTATTTTTGATATGAAGAAAAACTATTTCATTTGAAGCACGTGTTATTCTCTTTTACTTACTCCTCTACCATGCATGTACATAAAACACATTTGTGTCTTCACTAAACAACACCCTGTTTTTAAAGAAGCTTGGTGATGTTTTAACACGTCAAAAAAGGGCAAAGTACACCAATTGTATGAACTTCGTGCTAAGAAGGACTGATATAAAAAATATTTACAATATGTGTTTATCCATTTATAACTATATAGGTATACACACGACATCAAAATATTGGATGGTACCAAATTTAAAAGATCTTTAACTCACTAGCTTCTTATAAACTGTTTTATAGTGTTAAAGAATTGAAAGGCTTTTGTAAAATTTAATATTCACTGAATTCATAAGTAGATAAAAATTTGTACGTCTGCTTGTAGACTAAATACATTGTATCTTAACCATTAATATAAGATGTTCTGTGACATGTATTATTACAAATAAATTATTTGATTTGATTGATTTGGAAGCCTAAGGTGAGGGCTAAATAATTTAAAGACGGTTTATAAATTCCGTACCGATATAAAACCAAGTGCCTAATAATTCCATTACAACCTGTAGGTATGCTGGGTCTGTGTGTCACTCAGCGGCCCGTTACGCCTCCATCCCGACTACAAGGAAAATCGCCTTATGCACGGAAACGATCCTGGTAACGTGCTGTATCCTGTTTACGCCGTGTTACCATCGTTTTGAGTAGTTTTATGCGAAGCCGGGAAGAAACTTTTTATGTAGAGATTTTTTAACTTTATTGACAGTTTACTAAGGTAGTATATAAAATTAGCTTATCTAGTTAAATGTAAACCTGTAAGGCATTATGTACCATTACTGTGATTGGTTATACTTATTTTAATGAAGTAGTAATAGCCACGTGGCATTTGGCAATAGTGTTTATATTTGAACAGGGCCATGGTTAGAATCGCAACGTTGCAATTCTAACCATGACTATATAGGAGTGAAATAAAAACAGCGAGATGGTAAAATCACGGTCAGTGTATATATTATAAGTGATATTTAGAGTCAACTTTGCATTTTTATTATAATATCAAGAAAATTTTACGGTAACGTGTTTCCAAATTAACTAGAAAATATGATCAAGATTAACGAGATTTTTTTTCAGTTACGAACTAAATATTTTTGCTGTTCAAAAGATAAAGCTATTTAGCACTTGTCAGTGCATTAAGCGGCCACCGTAAACGTAAAAAAAATTGCGAAAGCTCGCTTGTTAGCTAATCAACTTTGACATCTGTTACCAAGCACGTATCGTGTACTCTAGCAATCTTTCATAGAGAACTAATAACCTAACCATTCTAGGTCGTTATTCCATTCTATGCTTATTTACCCTTCTCCATCACACCATCATTTACCATCAGGGTAGGTAGGGGCCAAAGGTTAAGTAGCCTAACAGATGAAAAATTATGTAAAGTAAAAATTGTGGAATGTTTTAATGAATTCAAATTTTAATTTAATGTCCACGAACACGAAACAGTTTTGATCTTTTAAATGTACCTATGTATTTCTATTCATAAAGTAAAATAAACGTACTTTACTGATACTTTTTCAATTCATTTTATTAAAAGTATGTACTCACACAAAAAGCAATCCTCTCTTCAAACCGCATGTCAGTAGTTAAATAAACAGAATTTTATATTATTCTGCTCTTGTCGTAACCGACGGGCATGTTAACTCAAACAACCACTCGTGAGTAAGTATTAATAAAGCATCGCGTCTTTTAAAATAGTTGAATGAAACCAGAATATTTTGGTTTATTTTGGGGAAAGATAGAGATACATTCTGGCAACAGTTCAAGTTGGGGTAGTAAATCATTTCGTGTAGGTTTTCTAGTAATAGTCATAAAAAGAAAAGAGTGTAGACAGATTTGAAATATGTTACATGTTTTAGAAATCATTATGGACGGTTCTAACTAACATTTACGAATTTACAAATTATTAAAGCAGGAAATTAAATTGGAGCGCAAGATTTGGTTCAATCGAGCATGTTCAGATAGCCTAGAGGCACACGGCGCGAATCCGGGGGACGTAGGTTCGATTCACTCTCAGGACAAATATTTTGTGCTCTAATAATTCGTAAGTGTGATTTGAACTTAGTACGCAATAGTGATTGTAATCAAATATTGAAATAATTTTTACGATATTTTCTTTCCAATTTGGCAGCAGATCTTTATTTTTTCCTATGAGCACATAATTTAAATCACGTTATGTGTGACCGCTTGATCAGGTAGCTCTAGCTCTGTGTATACGTACTATATCTATAGTCTTTCATTGTAAATAAGCTCCAAACAAAATGTATTTTATGCCCTTGGGATAGATAAGGCAAACGTTAATACGGGACTTTCCATGCTGGACGCTCTATTCGTACCGCCATAGATATAAGTAGGATAAGTTAATTAATTTATAATTTTTGTGTATCCAATCACTTTAAATTGAAGAACAGACGAGAAGGTAATTTGAATATCGTTTCGAGCTACAACTCAAATATAAACCTTCATCGCCTTTCTCTGTCTTCACATAAATAAAACATAAAATAAAAATAACTCTCTGAAAATCGAACGTACTGTTTAAAGGTGTATAAAAGTGTCTGTTATCGAATCATAACTCAGGTTTTGGCGGCGGATGAGATATTTATGAATAATGTATGGATGATCGGCACGGATATATCGAGCTAATGTTATGTATGACGGTATAATATGTCGTATTGCCTTGTATTTAAAGGCGATAACTGATATTTGTATATATACGGTGGAATTTATTGAACGAATACGAGTATTTGCATTATAAAAATGTATTCGTATTTCTTAAAACAATTAGCTATTTTTTTATTTTGTGTGAAAAGGTCACAGATGAGCTAAGAGTTTATACTGGATCATGGAGCGCGTTTTTAATTGTTTACCCGAATGATTACGATTCCAAAAGTTTTCGTAATGATTATTGAAATAACTTGAGATAAATAAACATACGTCATAGCAATATTTTGAGTACTTAGATCGTCACCCTCCCCGCTAACTGTTCTAAGTGAAAATTGACACTGCCAGGACAACCGATTTTCGGTTCAGCGCTACAATAATGTTATTGTGGTTGCGTTAGTTTTAGCTTTATTATCAATTGAGTAACGTTTTATTGAAGCTTTTATTTTACACTTTATATGAGTAGAAAGTTCATATTCCTAATGTATATATTTATTTATTTGTATTCATTAGAAGCAGATAGTTCACTCTGTGAGAATTTTGTTTTACAACTTGTATTAGTTGCGACAGTCAGTATTTGGTTGAAAATTATTAATTTATCATTAATAATATTATTTTCATTTATTGATAGTACTTATAAGATCGTTTATATGTTAGCTAAATAATAGGGTACAAGTTACAATAATAATGTTTTAACATTTTAGGTAATTTAGCAAAGAAACTCATTTTTATAATGAGTTTTTTTCATTACAGTGAGGTTTTCTGTAGGTACTTTATTACCACAATCACTGTATTAAAACTATAACTAATGAGTTTCTTTCATTAGAGATACGTTTCAGTACTTTAATAGCATAGTCCCAGTCATTAAACTATAAGTAATGATGTTCTTTCATGACAATTAGGTTTTCAGTACTATCACTGTCTTTACACTATAAGTAATGTTTTTCTTTCATTACATTAAGGTTTTTAGTAGTTTAATATCACAATCACTGTCTTTAAACTATAACTAATTTGTTTCTTACATTACATTTAGGTTTTCTGTACATTCATATTACAATCACTGTCTTTACATTATACGTAATGATGTTTTTTTCATTACATTTAGGTTTTCAGTAGTTTAATATCACAATCACTGTCTTTAAACTATAGCCATTGTGTTTCTTTCATTACAATTAGGTTTTCAGTACTTTAATATCACAATCATTGTCTTTACACTATAAGTAATGATGTTCTTTCATGACAATTAGGTTTTCAGTACTTTGATATCACAATCCCTGTCTTTACACTATAAGTAATGTTGTTCTTTCATTACATTAAGGTTTTCAGTAGTTTAATATCACAATCACTGTCTTTAAACTATAACTAATTTGTTTCTTCCATTACATTTAGGTTTTCTGTACATTCATATCACAATCACTGTCTTTACATTATAAGTAATGATTTTCTTTCATTACATTTAGGTTTTCAGTAGTTTAATATCACAATCACTATTTTTAAACTATTAGCTAATGTGTTACTTTCATTACAATGAGGTTTTCAGTACTTTAATATCACAATCACTGTCTTTAAACTATAGCCATTGTGTTTCTTTCATTACAATTAGGTTTTCAGTATTGTAATATCACAATCACTGTCTTTACACTATAAGTAATGTTGTTATTTCATTACATTAAAGTTTTCAGTAGCTTAATATCACAATCACTGTCTTTAAACTATAACAAATTGTTTCTTTCATTACAATTAGGTTTTCTGTACTTTCATATCACAATCACTGTCTTTACATTATAAGTAATGATGTTCTTTCATTACATTAAGGTTTTCAGTAGTTTAGTATCACAATCACTGTCTTTAAACTATTAGCTAATGTGTTACTTTCATTACAATGAGGTTTTCAGTGGTTTAATATCACATTCGCTGTCTTTAAACTATTAGCTAATGTGTTACTTTCATTACAATGAGGTTTTCAGTACTTTAATATCACAATCACTGCCTTTGAACTATATCCAATGTGTTTCTTTCATTACAATTAGGTTTTCAGTACTTTAATATCACAATTAGTCTTTAATCTATAACTAATGAGTTTTTTCATTACAATAATATCGTATCACTGTCTTTGCACAATAACTAATGTGTTTCTTTCATTGCAATCAGGTTATCAGTTAGTACTTTAATATCACAATCAATATCTTAACACTATAAGTAATGATGTTCTTTCATTACATTTAGGTTTTCAATAGTTTTTTATCACAATCACTATCTTTAAACTATAGCTAATGTGTTATTTTCATTACTTTCATAACAATGAGGTTTTCAGTACTATAATATCACAATCACTGTCTTTAAACTATAGCCAAAGTGTTTCTTTAATTACAATAAGGTTTTCAGTACTTTAATATCACAATTAACTCTGCCATTGCCGGTCCCAAGCCCGGATGCAAAAAGAGGAGGGTTGGTTTGTTAGGTGACGTTTTCAACCGTAAAATCAACGCCGAGCAGTGGGCGGCGGTAAATAACCCACTCCCGGGTCCACCCAGCGATCTCGGAGCGGCTTTTCAGTGGCCGTGAGTGATTAAATATCCTCTAAAAAACTAACATGGAAGGACGTGGGAACCCACCATGATCATTTCCCAAGAAAACCACCCCATGATGCAAGAAAAGAGTAAATGTGTTCTGTCGGACGATCCGACTAACACTCGGCGCCACTCGGTAACCGGGCCGGGTGGTGTGAAATCTGCTACCGATGTTCCTGAAGAGATAGGCAACCAGGTCTCTGAGGGAAAAAATGCTACTGGAGACCCGAAAAATGCAAGCAGCAAAATCTCAATACGGGCAGATCATCGTATTGGCACCTGGAATACGAACGGGATACTTCACCCAGGGAAATTGAGCATTATCGACCGCGAAAGAGCCCTCCACAAAATTTCAGTACTTGGCATCAGCGAAACTCATCTACGCGGGCAGGGCCATTTCAACACTACAACTGGAAGTACTTTGTATTTCTCAGGAAGGGAAGACTCGAGCAGAAACGGCGTTGCTATACTCTTGCCACAAAATATGAACAAGTTTGTCCTCGGATACAATCCGGTGTCAGATAGAATCATCACTTTGAAGTTGAACACAAAACCATGCCTTATGAATATTGTGCAAATATACGCCCCGACGGCACAAGCTTCTGATGAGGATATCAACGAATTCTATGGGAACCTCGAGGAAACACTTGATTCCATACCGAACCGACAGATTACTATCATACTCGGCGACTGGAATGCAAAGGTTGGCAACTTAGTACCAGACTACACCATCAAGGACACCATCGGGAAATTTGGCCTGGGCACCAAAAACGAGCGCGGTCAAAAACTTATCGAGTTCTGCATTGGTAGAAAGCTTAGTATTATGAATACTTACTTTCAACACCATCCTAGACGCCTCTATACATGGAGATCTCCAGGCGATCGTTACAGAAATCAAATTGATTATATAATGATAAACACTCGCTGGAGATCATCCATATCAAACGTGAAGACTTTTCCCGGTGCCGATTGTGGCTCCAACCATGTTCTGCTGGTGGCTTCTCTCTCCCTGCGCCTGAAAGCGATGAACAAACAATCACGGCCAACACCGAGGACCCTGAACCCTATCGAGCGGTTACACTTCCAAAACACTATCGAGAGCAGACTCACTGAGAGCCCTACATCAATGCCTGACAACGCCCATGAGCTCTGGGAAAATCTAGAATCCAAAATTAATGAGTCTTTAAATGAGATCATTTCAAAATGAGGGAAGGACCGTAAGAGGACAGCTTGGATAACTGACCACACTTGGGAACTCACCCAACGTAGGAAGGAAGTCAAAGTAAGAGGGCTACAGAACCCCGTCGTAATGAAGGAATATTCTAACATCTGTCGAGTCATCAAAAACAAATGTCGCCTCGATAAGAATAACTTCATTATGAACATTTGTCGCGAAGTAGAAACCCATGCGCTGAAACAACAGACATCCAACCTCTTTAAAAAAGTCCGTATACTGAGTAGGCAATTCAAACCCAAATCGTGGGTTATTGAAGATACTGACGGGAAGCCGCTACACGAACTCGACACTATTGCAGAGAGATGGCGTGGCTACTGTGAACAACTCTATAAAAGGTCGAACGGATCGGACTCTACGCCCATAAGTTGGTCCAACCTGGAACTGGAACCATATATCTTGCGGTCAGAAGTGTCAGCAGCCATTGATTCGCTAAAAGCAAAGAAAGCACCAGGTCCTGACCAAATCTCAGCCGAAGTTCTGAAAGCCCTGGGTATAAAAGGTGTTGATGCAATACACAAGATCTGCAATCACACATGGTAGTATGGCGAGTGGCCCAGGGCTTGGACTCAGTCGATAATCCTTCCACTACACAAAAAGGGCTCAACTAAAAAATGCGAAAATTATCGCACACTCGCTTTAATCTCTCACGCAAGCAAAGTCCTACTACACATCATCAACAGCCGAATCCGTTACTACCTTGACTGGCAGATCACACAAGAATAGGCGGGCTTTGTGAAGGGAAAAGGTACCCGTGAGCAAATACTCAATGTCAAGCAGATCGTTGAGAAATGCTACGAATTCGACACGCCAGTTATATTATGTTTTATCGATTACAGTAAGGCTTTCGATTGTGTCAACTGTAGCTGTCTGTGGGGAGTCTTATCGGAACTAGGTGTACCTCGCCACTTAACTGCACTTTTACAGTCACTATATCATAACAGCCAAGGTATAGTGAGGATTGACGGGACAACATCGAAATCTTTCAGTTTCGAGAAGGGAGTTAGACAAGGTTGCATCCTTTCACCCATCTTATTCAACATATATGGTGAACACATAATCAGACGCACTTGCGATGGCTGGGATGGAGGCATCGCTGTCGGTGGACGCAAAATTTGTAACCTGCGGTATGCCGACGATACCACCTTACTAGCGACAACTGAGGCGGAGATGATCACGTTTTTGGATAGGATGGAACGCATCAGCGGGGAACTAGGGCTCTCGATAAACAGGTTGAAGACCAAGATCATGGTCATTGATCGCACAGGCAAGCTTGAACTCACTGGGAAACTTGATTTGGAAGTCGTTGATAACTTTATATACCTGGGTACAAGCATTAGTTGTAATGGTTCCTGCGAAAATGAAATACGCAGAAGATCCGGGATGGCAAAAGGGGCCATGGCGCAACTCCAAAAGATATGGAAGGACAAAAACATCTCCCTAAAAACCAAGTGCAATCTTGTACGCACTCTGGTGTTCTCCATATTCTTGAACAGTGCGGAGACTTGGACCCTAAGGAAAGCCGACCGCGACCGTATCGACGCGTCCGAGATGTGGTGCTGGCGGAAGATGCTAGGGATTCCCTGGACGGCACATCGCACCAACGTGTCCATTCTAAAAGAACTTAGAATTGAGACAAGGCTGTCCACCATCTGCCTGCGCAGGAAACTAGAATACTTTGGCCATATTGCCAGGAAAGATGGCGACAACCTGGAGAAGTTGTTGGTCACCGGCAAAATAGAGGGGAAGAGACCGCGCGGCAGAAGCCCGACACGTTGGACAGACCAGATCCGCACTACTCTCGACAGTACCATCCATGCTGCCCTACATTCGGCAGCAGATAGGAACAGATGGCGACGAGTGGTCCGTAACAAACTCTTACCACGAGGAGGTGGTCACGACCCTCAGCATTGAGGATACCGAAGCGAGGAGGAGGAATATCACAATTAGTCTTTAATCTATAACTAATGAGTTTTTTCATTACAATAATATCGTGTCACTGTCTTTGCACAATAACTAATGTATTTCTTTCATTACAATGAGGTTTTCAGTACTTTAATATCACAATCACTGCCTTTAAACTATAGCCAATGTGTTTCTTTCATTACAATTAGGTTTTCAGTACTTTAATATCACAATCATTGTCTTTACACTGTAAGTAATGATGTTCTTTCATTACATTTAGGTTTTCAGTAGTTTTTTTATCACAATCACTTTTTTTAAAATATAGCTAATGTGTTACTTTCATTACAATGAGGTTTTCAGTACTTTAATATCACAATTACTGTCTTTAAACTATAGCCAATGTGTTTCTTTAATTACAATTAGGTTTTCAGTACTTTAATGACACAATTAGTCTTTAATCTTTATTTCATTAGAATTACGTTTCAGTACTTTAATATCACAGTCCCAGTCAATAAACTATAAGTAATGCTGTTATTTCATTACAATTAGGTTTTCAGAAGTTTAATATCACAATTAGTCTAGTATTAGCTAAATGCACTAAGAACACACTACAGAAATTTTGAGAGGTGAAGAAAAGAAAAAAAATCTTACTAACTGTCGTATTTACATACGACAGGTAGTGAGAACATTTACTGCCTCCTTTAGCAGATAGACCAAACTTAAAACTCGAATATCTTTTAAACGGTAAACGATACACAAACGACGGTTAGCGAGAACTTGTTCAAAATGAAGAGACGGACACGTAGGTAATGGTCAGGTAGATAGGACAGTTTGCGAGATAGTGCGGTTAGCGGGGAGGGTGACGAGATATGCCTACATGTTAAAAAGAGTTGAGCTTGTGCCTACATGTTGGATGCAAAGGGGATTGATAAGTCGTATCATTTGTCTAGTAATATATAATTACCAGCAGGCATGATAATGGTTCAAGACTTTAATAATACTATAAATAAACAAAACAAAATACACGAGAAAAAATGCACGTTTGTCATTATTCATGTTACGATGATGAGATAAATGTATTTGTTGTACGGTTCTCACAATATTTTAATCCCTATAACCACGCTGTGGACGAAAGGTACACACACATATAAACAAAACTGTAAGAGCGAACACAATCTTTTTTAACGGCGGAATCCACTGTGAAGTATTCTCCACAGCAATCTATTAAAATCGGACATCTACACGTATTATGTCACAAGGAAAATAACGGGTAACAGGCCCATAAGAGACAATACAATGTACCTGGTATAGCTCGAAGATATCTGAAAATAAACAAAGCGTCACGAACCTCTCTGTTTCTTTGTTGTTGGTAGACAGTAGTATTCCTAGACCTTTGTCTAATCATTCACATTTCGTCCGACGTATTTTGATCCCACGTAATAGTAGGCAAGCCTGTAGCCCATCTAAGGTTTTACTATATTTCTAATTCAGTTAGAGATATTATATTTTTTCGGATGACTAGCTACTTTCAACTAACAACGCAAAAAAAGATGAATTTTAAAAATGCACCAAGTTGTTGATGCAAGATTAAAATCAATTTTCGTTAATAAATAATGAAAGATGCGAAACCAATTTGTGGAGTCCGTTGGTACGATGAGCGAAGCGGTGCTTTTTAAGCATACCTGTGCTCATTTAGCATATCAAGTTATTGCTCGTCGAATGCTAAGTTGCTTGCCGAAATTATTATTTATTAAATCTTTTGGTGAAAAATTGTAGTTATTTATGTATTAACAATAATGTTTTACTGTATCAGCCGGATTGTCCACTATTGAACACAGACTCCCCCCATTAAGGGGAGGGGTGCCAAAGCATAACCATAGAAAATATAATAATACATTGGTATAACTGATACCTTAAACTGCAGAATCTGCATTGGTGGGGGGTACATTCTAGCCCGGCACCCCACTGGGCAATAAGGTTTTACATTATATTTATCGTATATCGAGAGCCAGTAATTCTAGGTTAGCCTGAACAACATCTTCGACCACATCATCACTTACCATCAGGTGAGATAGTGGTCAAAGGCTAACCGATCAGGCATAAAAAAAAGCTAACAAAATCACAATGAAAGCATACATTTGAGGTATGACCCACTCACAACGATATCTCAATATGCAGAACATGTCCCGGCTATAGGGATGGATGGTCGCGGATTCGAAACCCGCTTGTGATGCAAATGTTTCCTTTCTTTGTGATTTTGTTATTCCCTTTAGGCGTTAACAAAACAATTACAATGTCAAAATTGGAGATATTCTATGGTTAGGTTTTTTTTACTAAAGATAACTGAAACTAAATATATACTAGGTTCCTTATTGTTACGTTTCGCATAAACTCCATAAAGGAACTAAGCTCATAGAGTATACAAGCGCATCTTCCAAGCTTCGCCGATCATCAACTACGAAAGGATTTAGCAAATCTGCTTAGAGTGCGGTTGAAAGCTTTTAATATAAAAGTTCAGAATATCGTAACTGCTCGCGTAGTTTGTACCGCGTACTCAAGAGCTTGGGGTGTACTATGATAGTAGGTATTATCAAGTTGTTGTAGCTAGGTACTCTATGGATAACCAGGATTGAGAGAACTTCGGTTTTTGATAAAGCAGTGATGACTTAGCTGCAATAATTATGGACCATATCTACCGTTCGAATCATGCCTGCGGTCTCGCCTCATTGGTCCCTACCAAGCTAGCTAGTCTGTACCACGTAAAATACCCTTATTTTACGAGGCGACAGACTAGCTATCGCTCTCAAGTAGAAAATCTGTCGCGAAGCACTTAGCAGTGTGCTCTAGACGCTGTCCTTGAGAGCCAACATCTCGTAGTTTCAGTCTATTTACCATTCTCGAGAACACCATTACTATACATATGAGATAGTGGTCAAAGGCTGAAATATCATATATACCAGACGTAATTTTTTTAAAATAATTAATAAAAATGAAAATTTTAACCACTTTCTTAAAAACAGATTGACTTGCATAATACTTGTTTTATGAAAGATTCAGTTTGCGACTTCTATTCGCGTGGAATTTTGTTATACCCGTCGAAGCGGTGGGCGGGCTTATAGACCGTGGGCGCCGCTACCCCTAGCCGCCTACACATAATGCAGAAAGCTAGATCAATTTACCTTATTTTCAGCTTACAATTTTGTTTTATTTATGGAAACATCTCGAGTATCAATTACTCTTTGTATAGTTGTACATGACTGACTCATACAAAACACGTATAAAGGCACTTGTGGGAGTTACACCGCAGGAAGCGGTGGGAGGGCGCTAGCAGACGTGGGCGCCGTGAAGTCCGCCCACCCACTAGAAGTGCACAAAGCTACTACTTAAATTGTTTTCTATGTATACCTAGGTGCTTCATTAGTAACAAAAAAATCGGCTCCGTTGACCTTTGATCGCGAAATGTAGGTGGAAGCGACCAGTCCGTGGGTGATATGACGGTCTTTAGGCCACAAGTAGATGCAGTAGGCTTTATATAAGTATTTTATATTACTGTTTCACTTTTATTAAACTACGCTCTATACGGTCCAATTTAATTCTTTGTTTGGTATTGCTAGATACAAAACTATGAGCATCACGAACATCAACAAGTAGAAGAGATCCACAGTGGAACAAAGGTCTCACTTGATCTCCCTAACAAAAATAAATGCGCATGGTCAGCGCGACGTCAGATTTGGTATTACAAACTTCCTCAGAGACTACACTTGTTTTATCAATTCTATAATTTCTATATAGTATCAAGAAGTATTTTATTCTAATTTGGATAATTTTATCGATCTCTATTTCAACAAAAGATATTTCTGATAGAAAACTTCCATACGGCTGAAAAAATAGATAGGTAGATGGGGTCTGAAAAGTTTGTATCAAAAACTAAAATAAGAATCTAAAATTTTGGAATATTATGTTAGGGAAAAAAATACTGAAGACGCCGATTTAAGGTTTAGTTTTGTAGCTTAGACTAAGCCAGAGTTTTTCTTTCACGCGCAGGGGTAATAAAATTCTGACCCTTCTTGCACTTGGCCAGTATGATTTATATCCACGTGATAAAATAATAATTTTAACAAAACTTCATACCTTATATATTTTTATTTTTCATTACGGTACAACATCAAAGCGCAGATCAAAAGCTGCCGACATACGCAGATATAACGTCAGCCAAATATTAGATCCAGCGTGGACAAAATTCATTTCAATTAAATTAATTGGTATATATCAGAACGTGGTTGATCGAATCACTTAGTCTCACGTCAGTTTGATAAACTTATGTGAAAGTTTTTAGTTATTTGGACCTTTTTTCCGTAAAGTTTCCGCTTTCCCACCGATGTTACACAGAGCTTATATTTTTAACATATATATAGTTAATTACGACGCGTAATTTTGTTTTAATATCGATGAGACACTCCACTTTTAAGTCCCTATTCAACTTTTACAACCTTATAAATGTAAACGACATGTTGGCACGGCTTAATAGCTTGTAGATCGCTTTCACTTACAAGAGATAAGGTATTCTCTTACTTACAACATTTTAGGTCTAGCTGTCCTCATTTTTGTTTGGAGTTATTTGAACCATATTGTTTAAAAAAGACTTGAATAAGTTCTTCATAAATTTTGTTTATCCACTTGAGATATCAGTTTTAGCAAATAGTTTGAGGCGAATTAAATAATAGAAATGTTGATAACTTGTTTAATCATGTATGAGGACGATTGTCATGTAACATTTTCTTTATGCGCTTTAATTGTTATTAACGAAAAAATATGAGCATTTGTGAGCCTAACTAAGAACAATGGAAACAATCGCATTTAATCAACATAATTAAGAAAAAGTAGTTTCTATTCCCACAACTTACATCATTATCAGTACTAATATTATAAATGCGAAAGTAACTCTGTCTGTCTGTCTGTTACGCTTTCACGCCAAAACTGCTGGACCGATTTGAATGAAATTTGGTATGGTAACAGTTTGAGACCTGGGAAAAAACAAAGGATAGTTTTTATCCAACTGCACAAAAAGAGGTTAATTTGTTTGCGCGATAATCGACGTACGCGCGGGCGGAGCCGCGCCCGGAAAGCTAGTCAAATATAAAATTCAAATTTCTCTACCTGTATAAATCACGGATTGATATCTCAATTAGCGTCAATATTTTTTCGATGTGGCTCAGAGCACATATTAACGTAGGCGTATCATAAAATATTAATAATTGTCTTAAAACAAAAGCTCATTCAGATATAGGTACACATTATATCGATATTTATAATAATCGATGACATTTTTAAATGAACACCGTGGGTTAGATATACGTGTATGTCTACGCAGCTACTAATACCAAAGCACTTAGGCAACCTATAGACCATTACAAGCCCACAGGCAGTTCAAATGCTAAAGCCTACACCAATTGGAAGAGTTATCAGCAGGATGGCAGCATCAAGAAGTATTTTATTCATTTTGCCAATGCCTGCAGCACTCGATCATGCGTCGCATCGGTCAAGGGTGGGGCGGGAAATTCGACTAGCACTTCGAGAGCAAGAGAGGCGTCGTAAGATAATACCGAAACTAAAAGGGGATGGACCTATAAGGTTGTTGGTATTGAAAGGAAGGGATGTTCTGAAACCAAAGTCCAGAATTTAGCGGGAATATAAGCATGATCTGTGAAGTTATAGGACACGTATCGAACATATTTGTCGATACTAGTTCTACTGGGATAACATAAAAAACCCTGAGGAATTCAGTCTTGGACAAGTAGTCCCAGTACAAGGAGGTAGGCTTGTTACCAAGCCCTCTCATCCATCTATAAATCTAAAACCTAAACTAACGTCTATACTAAATTATATCTATTACTAAATTGTCTAAGCCCCATGGAGTGCCGGGTTAGAATTGCACCTCCTCATATCATCCCGTGGGTGTCGTAAGAGGTGACTAAGGGAAAAATACTGGATGGAGGGCAGCAGTGCCTTCTAAAGAACTGCCAACTTACACTGCGATCCCCAAGACGCCTTCCAAGCGTGGGGATTATAGGCAAATACCCCCTTAATAGGGGAGGCTGTGTTCAGCAGTGGACGATCCGGCTGTTACAGTACGGTACTTAAAGCCGGTTTCCACGTACCACACGTTTTTTCAAAAAATGATACCTGGTCCTGATTAGTATCGCTAACGAAAATCCGACAATAAGTACTCTTAACTCGCAAGTGATATTGTAATACTGGGTTTGCACAGGAAGGGTCAGGATGGCAAGGCTGAAAATAGCTGGCCCCAAAGGATCACCTTATTGACATCCCACGACAAATAATGTCACGTTATTTTGGTACTTTAACTTTTACGGGTTGGCCGTAGCATTTTCAAAGAATAGGGTATAAATCCGGATATTTATATTTCATCTCAGTCATACTATTTATGGAATGCCCGTGGTGTGCCGGGCTAGAATGTCAACCCCTCATCTCTTCTCATGGCTGTCGTAAGAGGCGACTTAAGGTAAAATACCTCAAGGGTAAAATACCTCCTCCTGAGGAATCGTTATCTTATATCTATTGCGATCCCCAAGGCGCTCTGCCAAACATGGGGATTATGGCAAAGCCCACCTTGATGGCTGCATTCAGCAGTGTACAATCCGGCTGATACAGTAATTATGGAAAACATTATGACGAAGGCAATAGGTACTAATATTATTAATATTATTGGAGGTCCTATTCATAAATCGATAATAATTACTAACCATCTTCGACCTATAGATGCTCGAAGCTTACTTATAATATAAAGGTTCAGTCCTCCGTCCGCATAACAATAACCTACACTCTACAGGTTTCTTTTAATGAACAGAATAATATGCTTTACCTATTAACGAAACGTGGCTCAAAAAGTTTTATGTACCTACATTAAATCCACCTAAATACATTGACCTATATATACAGGTCAATGCCTAAATAATATAATTGACGTTTTTCTTTATTAAATAAATAAAAATCCAATAATCTTTTAGATTTGAACATATTACAAGTATTATTTTGTTTAATCAATCAATCAATTTATTTCAGATAATTCACTTAATAAAATCTAAAATTGTTTTAGGTATAACATAATGAGGAACATGTTCTGGTTTTCTGATATTTTAGGATAATCAAGGTGATAATTGTATTTTTTTTCATTTCAGTGTTACCTAGTGAAAATTCATATTTAATAACGTTAAAGATACAATATATGAAAGTTAATTTCACCAACATTTCTATATGGATACATTTAGCTTAGTAATTTTGCCTTACATTTACAAATGGGTATTTTACAGCTAGCTTCTTGATGTACTTAAGCCTAGTGCGAGATTTTTATTCGTACTATATTTCCAGTATTTTATTACACCATATACATTCCATTCAATGTTTCCGAAATATTTTCTACTTTAAAAAGCTACTGCTTTTATTTGATATTCAATCTTGGCTCTGGACCAGTCCTTCTAGTTGCATCTAATTTATTCAAGAATCACCGTGACAGCGTAGCCTAGATAAACTACCTAGTCAGGTAATGATAATGAAGTATTTACTCTGCACTCCGAGGATATCGCTAAAGAAGCAAATAATACAGAACCTTTTCATGCTAAAGCTGATTGATTAAACAGATGGGTGTATTCTGACATACCTGCCGATTGGTAGCTGTAGTGCAAGATTTGTTGTATAGAACCTAGAAGCGTGGGTGCTTCGTCGCATTCCTCCCACGCAATTAAATCGCTTTCCGATTAACACCCACGAGCTCTCGGCTCAGCGGTTCATTTCACAAAGTGATTTCAATTTCTGTCTGCTAATAGTTGTAAACTAATATTTACATTGACGTTAATCTCTTGTTTAACGTTATTTATGCATAGGCGATGACAAATTGTTATTTATTTCTATTTCAGAGGCTTTGGTCGTGCTTTCCCATAATGATCATTATGTTATGTTTAGGGATAAGCTATTCTTCGGAACTTCTTTCTTGTCACGATCTATTTATTTATTTATTTCAATTGCTTGCAGCACTTACAGATAGCACCAAAACATATTTCACGGATATGACTAATACTTCTAGATAGATGCTAGTTTCTATATGAGCCATCACCATCCATTTGGTAATATCTATATTTGGTATACAAATAGCACTATATCACACTGTATGAGGAGTTTCAGCATGTGAAATAAGTACTGCATAATAACAATTACAAAAATGCGTCACAAAAGCCGCCCTAAGCCTTCTACCATTAAAGAACTACCTGCTATCACTCCCATGATATGTGTTTGAGTATGAGAGAATATGAGAAGTATATTGGTGATGATGTGAGTGACTTACAAAGCAAGTCACTAACAAAACTGGTGTGATAAAACTTACTTCAAGTCACTTACTTAAGATTAGTTAATCATATAAGACCGGTCAAGAGCAATATCATCGTATATAAGATTAAGTTTTTTTTATTGAATCTTGACTGAATAAACAAGGGGCCCACCTGGTGTTAGGTGTTAACCTCTGTCATAACAGAATCATATATTAAGCGAACGAAATTTGAAGCGCTCGTAGCCAAGTTTGCTTAGCCATTCTGAATCGATCAGCAAAGTTAAGCAACGTCCGCCGCGGTCATGACTTGGATGGGTGACCGCTGGTTGGGCATTACTACTGAGCGCTTCCGTGCTTCGGAGGGCAAGTTAAGCCGTCGGTCCCGGTTGTTGTCTTAGGATAGCAGTCGTTACAGCATGGTGGTAGGGCACTTTGCAAATGCCCGCCTGGCTAGCTACCACCCTCAAGTTGAAAATCTGTCGCCAAGCACCTAACGGTGTGTTCCGGCAGCTGTCCTTGAGAGCCAGTAAATCTAGGTTAGTCTGAACAACATCCTCGACCACATCATCACTTACCATCAGGTGAGATAGTGGTCAAAGGCTAACCTATCAGGCATAAAAAAAAAAAAAAAAAAAAAGTAACAAAGAGTAGAATCGCTATCCGGAAACAACTCACATCGCTTCAATAAAGGACGGACGGTCAACTAAGTGTGCACTTATAAGCATGATCTGGACAAACCCAACATCTACATTCATTTCCTCGTTCCTAAAATCGGATCTAAAGATAATAAGACTCAGTTTGTTTCCACTCCACGGTTTCACGGTTCCCTTGGAAATATAAACAAATTTGAAGGTCTTTGGCGTCAACATCAGGCCCAAAAATCAGGTCCAGAGGCTAAAGCGAAACTCGCTCCTATAAGCTCAGGACTGTCAACACATCAAAGCGATACTTCACGCCGGGTAAGCGCCTTGTGCTAAACAAATCACATTTGCGTGCCCACGCGGAGTATTGCTACCACCTCTGGAAGAGAGCGACAGTATACCAGCCTCAGCGCCTTGACTTCCTACACGAGCGTCGAGCCTTTAGAATCGATGACGATGCAGGAGTTACTAATGAGTTAGATCCACTTAGCTTTCGGAGAGACGTAGGCACGCTATGCGTCTTCTACACCGCTTGTTCTTCGGGAAATGCTCTAAAGAGCTTTTTGATCGTATCCGGAATACGATCAAAAAGCTCTTTAGAGCATAGCACGCAGGAATTTTGCTATTGCACATCTCGATATCTCATACCTTGCAAAGCTGGAAAAGCCACAAAATTCTATTATCTCGACCTTTTCTTCCGAGGACTAAAATGTGGAAATAACCTTCCTCCGGAGGTGTTACCGCAGTTTTACAACGGAAGCATTTTGAAAAAGATGTCTACTCTCGAAGAGGAAATCCTCTTTAGCCGCCAAAGCACCAACAATACCACTGAAGTTATAGTTGCTGTAGCGGCGGCTTACCCTTATACCAAACTGGAGTACTGATTTTTTGCCGCCATTTCTAACAACATAATTGTGTGTGAAATCATTGCGAAATTTGAGGAATTTTTTGTTTGTTACGTATAATAATGATTTAATTATCATAAATGTATGCTAAAGTACCTAACGAATGCTAAATTGTAAGAGATGAGGAAAGTAATGCCACGAAAATTACTTTTTAGTAATAATTGCGTATTATAAATAAAGCAAGGTCTGTACGACAAAGAAACCAGGAAAAAAACTTTCTTTTACCATAAATTCCGCGTCGTCGTCAGTTAACTTATACCTTTTTTTAAGTGATTGTGACAAAACAAGCACATTGCCCACGTGATGTTAAGCGGACTAACCTCTGCCTATAACAGATGCACTTTGAGACATACAATTTTTAATTTTCATATGTCTGTAATACTACTGGCTCTCAAGGATTGCTGTTAGGTTTTTCTACTTGAGGGTGGTAGTTAGCCAGGCGAGCATTCGCTAAATGCCCTTCCACGATGCAAGATACCTCCATAATATAATTACCTCACCAATTATAATTACCTAATTGGAATGCATTGGATACTAATTAATACTAATTGGTAATTATTATCTCAATTACAATGTTATTTGTCACTCGTTTACGTTATTCGGTTTGATCTTAATTAAGGATTCTAATCCAGATGGCAATCTCGTTCATTTAGCCATTTATTAGCCCTTTGTTGAGCTGAATGCTTAATTATTTAAGGTAGAATATTTAATTACTTTTCGGCTTAGAGTATACATTATTAATGTTATAAGCTGGAGAAGATTTCTAAATGTTGTATCTCTTTCAGAGTAGAAAGACTTACGTAAATAATACATAACACAGACTGCACTTTTATACAAAACATAATCATAACACCCTCATATCCCCGAATGGGCAGGCACGGGGTGTCGAAAAATTTACTTTTTGACAAATATATTTTAGTTCCATAAACCTAATAGGTCGCAAAAATTTCTTTGTCAGAAACGTCAATAACTTTATGATCAGAGCGTCAAACCCAGGTACCTACTTTGCGCTACTCAATCAAGGAGGCAGTTTTATATATGCACCTAATCATATCGACCATTTTTTTGAAGCGCTCGTAGCGAAGTTTGCTTAGCCATTCTGAACCGAACAGCAAAGTTAAGCAACGTCCGCCGCGGTTATTAGTTGGATGGGTGACCGCAGTTGACATTACTACTGAGCGCTTCCGTGCTTCGGAGGGCACGTTAAGCCGTCGGTCCCAGTTGTTGTCTTAGGATGGCAGTCGTTATATCATGGTGGTAGGGCATTTTGCGCATGCCCGCCTGGCTAGCTACCACCCTCAAGTAGAAAATCTGTCGCTAAGCACCTAACGGTGTGTTCCGGCAGCTGTCCTTGAGAGCCAGTAATTCTAGGTTAACCTGAACAACATCTTCGACCACATCATCACTTACCATCAGGTGAGATAGTGGTCAAAGGCTAAACTATCACACATAAAAAAAAATTATAACAGACACCTGCTTTAAATAAAAATACTTATTAACATTTCCAGCTAAATTATGTAGGTAAATTTATCTTTACCTTGAATAAGTAAATCTTTGTAGCCATACTATTTCCCAAATGATATTTTAGATAATTAAAACCGGATATGCGCGAGTCAATATTTCAGCGAGATATCGACCTAAAACAAGTTTTACCAAAAATACACTTTTCATTGTGGAGTTGAGATGTTCAAATGTAGTTCAGACTCTTAATACAACTCTAAATAAAATTTATTGTTTTCACTAACTTATACACCTGTGTGTTACAGTTTTTAGGATAATGAAGAAAAAAATGTTTAATTCTTTCATTGTAGATTTAATTGTCTCTGGCTGTATATTTCACTGTAGTTCTTTCCGTATTCTTTGCTTCTATTATTATTCTTTGCTGTATCTAAGCTGTAGTCCGACTTGCACTCCGCCTTTTATTTTTGTTGTTATAATTTAGTTTGTTCTGAGTACAATCCCACTATCTTTGACACCTGTGTGTATTATAGTTTTAGGATAAAGCAAAAACGTTTGAAAACATCACATTCCTACACCCGTACACTACTGCAAAAATATAGGGGGTTCCCTATATTTTTCCTTTTATGTGTTTACTAATATTTATTGGACAATCGGCTTTATTAACACATATTTTGTGGCCTTTAAAAATTGCTCCCTATAAAACTAAAACTTATTGATTGAAAAATTTTATTTATAACACTACATATGTGACAAATCCGTAAAAAAAAACAAATCAGGCCGCCCCACACAAAGTTGCCATACCCAAACCTGGGTCGTTATGTTAGGTCATTACGATACGTAAATAGTTATTAAGATACCTGCAGAGTGTCCAATAAATGATTTGATTTAACGGTAGGAAAGACAGACCATCCGCTTAGGTTGAGGTAATATCCTATATAAGGTATAATTAAAAACGTATATATTGGCTCAAACGGAATCCTAAAAATATTGATACTATCAAACGACACAGAATTAAGAAATGCACACGTGTAATCACGACATATTATTTGCCAATGTAGATAATTTGATACACAAGTACATCATACACGTGTGCAAAGCCACTATTTTTGTGCATCGTCGTACATCGCATGCTCGCTAACACAGTTAACTGGATGCTGACCTTTAGCCCGTCAATCTGAAGCAAGCAATTCAATTGCGTCACCTTTAACCTTTCAGCTGTGTTAGGGCGTGGGTGTTTTGCACTGGATAGGTAAATTACTTGTGTTTGGTTACTCGTGCAAACGTTTACAGATTCAGTGGACATTTCTGTTTTGTAGAATTCTACTTTGCAACGATGCTTTATTGAAATTTTGTTGAATTGGCCTGATTTCTTATTATTCAGGACCATGGCTTAGACAAAAAATCTACGTAGTGGTGGTACACGTATGGTACTTCTTATATTGTTCACGCAAATGTGGATTTTGTGTGACTCGGAAAATCTTTCGACGAGTTTGGTTCTACAAGAAGTCTTATCAGGAGATCTTAAGTTTTGAACGCACGATCGAGAATGACAGTCGTTAAGTGTGCGCTATCAAACAATTAGCTTAATGTTTCCTTAAAACATTTAAAACTTAAAAATGTACAAGCGACTGTTAAAAATTTCTTAAAACTTCTGGCTCAATTTTAGGTAGCATAACTTGGAGACTTAAATACTTAAATAATAAATACTGTGCTAAAAACTAGTACTTGGGGGTAAATTTATGAATAAGACAGTGTAAGATATGCCATCATCATCCTTACCTCATCCCACGATTATGAAGTCGGTATATTTTCCTAATAGTTTTCTCTAATACAAATGACAACACAAGAAGAATAAAAACATATTTCTACATATGATTACAAGCATTGTCGCTTACTAGGCAAAAATCATATTTTACTAATTATTGGAGAACAAAACTTTATGCCCTAGGAGGGAATCGAACCCGCGTCCGATTCCCCGCTAGATGCCTAATCTAATCGGCCACATGGATACGCTCTTTTTAGCCGAAACCTCGTACTCCAATCGTATTATTTTAACCAATTATACTCCAATAATTTGTAAAATAGAACAAGACCTATAATTTGTAATATAGAACAAGAACATTGTATAAAGTTTGGTCCTGTTTTATGCACAGCCTGACTATCAACTTGAGTCAACCCTCTTCGAGAATTTGCATAAAAACTTGAAATACATAAAGTTAATAATTTGTAAAGGGCATTAATTAGTATATACAAGTGTAAGTGCTTCCGAATTTATCCTCTCTCCTCTTTCATAAAGCAATATTCACTCTATTTCGTACCTACTGATACAGGATGTAGGTCAGACCTTTTTGGGGCAATTTTTGTTGATAAAACATTGAGTTCATAAACATGTTTACGTTAAAAGTTTATGTTGCTATATTTTCACTGAGATGACGGGCTGGAACAACGTTATGGGAAATAATACAGTTAAAGGGTATTACAAATACCAATACAAATACAATTTACCAATTTCTTTATTACTTATTTAAAATGGATTTTAGTGTGTAGTTAACTATTTTGGTACAGAATTTGAGTTTGGTAACAGTGTCATAAGACTTTTTGAATTTAATTTAAAGTGGGTATTATCGCAACTTAGGTAATAAAGGTATTAACAATGTTTTAGAGCACTTAATTTTCACCTCTAGTTCTACTCACCTGGTACCTTTGCCTTTTGGGCATGGAATTGAGACTGACTTAGATGTTTTTGTGCCTCATTTCATTGCTGACCGTAGTAAAACGCGCACATTCGGAATATATATTAACAGTAAATATGAGCTCAAAATGTGCGAAAAAAATTCTTGAGTGAATTTATTGATTAGTTTTTACTAAAACTTATTTGTATTAGTTCTTCTGTAATAAATTGTAATCGGCGACCCTTTTTAGACTGTTTTTATCAGTTTATATACTACCACTACTATGCCTATAGTTAAAGTAATGTATATATTAAGGGGACCATAACCGACCATAGACCACCGTCATAGGGGACGGTGCGACATTCAATCAAAGAATACTGGACTTCGTCTGACCTAAAGAAAATATTTTTCCAACACTAAACTATTGTTGTCAGTAACCTTCTGAATTTTGACATATTCGTAAAAATACGACGAAATTTAATTAACTTTTCTCACAATGCGGCATTTATAGCAAAATTACGAATTGCCAGCCATTTTCACCTACAAAACACGAACCAGCTCGTAAAACTTGAAACTGAACACCTTGATGGACATTTCTAGGTCGAATTCAGTGCGCTGTTCCGTTTTATGATTGTAAAAACTGTTCGTATAGTGGGTGAGAGAAGTACGCTACTAAAATCTTGCTTTACGATTTGCCAGTGTAATTAACTAAGCTATAATATGGTAAAAGCGACGTGTTTGAAAATTGCTGATGGTCTGAGACCTCACAAAGTAAAGATTTTTACAATCCTTTTTTGCCTATCATAATAAAAGATTGATTTGATAGTAAAAATATACACATTAAATAATATGGTACACCGTTATTATTTCTCACCTTAATCTTCCTTTTTGGGCCTTGTACCTACTTATATATTTACTAATATCAAAAACATCTTTTTGAATAAAACCCGCATAAATTTAAAAATACATCGGTTGCTCTTTTCTTTCCTAAGTTACTGGATGAAACAAGAGAAACAAAGAAGTAAGAATTTAAATTATGCAATGACGCATGCGCCGCGGATTACATTACAAAATGACAACAAGAGGAAAAAATATAGTTATGTGCGGGATTCGAACCTGCGCCATCCACCCTTATAGCTGGGGTATGATCTGCCGCTAAACCTACATGACATAATATGAAGTAACTCTAATTAGTCCCCTCGTTCTTAACCATCGTTTAGGGGTGGAGCGACATCTATACTTAGTTCAACCTAAGTTATACTACAAACAAAACAAATTTTTGCAAACAGCTTTATGGCTCGTTGTAATTTTGAAAAGAAGTATGAAATTGAATATATGGCGTTAGTAACGCCATATACAAGTACGATAGAAATTCTCAGTATACCAACATAGAAGCTAAGCTAGGCATTACAAGATTATCTCACATTGACCCGAATGACATTTATAAAACTTATTTTCTTTAGTAAACACTGAGTATAAAGAAGTTTGTCCAAAAATAAAGAAACAAATAAATGAAAATTCTTTATATATTAAGTTCTGTAACCAGACAACAGGCATTTGGAAGAGAAGAGATTATTGTTTAACCGTTGCAGCAATTTAACCACACATGTGTGGTTGAGTTGACAGGTGCGTAAAGACGCAAAGACCACACATGTGTGGTTTCATGTACACCAATTTAATTTATATGTTTAGTTCAATTGTACAACCAAATTGTCTGTTATTGTCTATGGACAAATTGTAGCGTGTGAAACGCGCTTTATTTTGACGGGTCAATGAGAACAAAATATATTATTGGCAAAAAGAACGAACTAAAAGAATATGATACATTATAAGCTTTCATTCGGTTTGCGCGCGAAAAATAAAATCCAATAAAAAGTGTTTTTAGTGACAGTTTTACATAAAGGTGAGTAAAATAATGTTTTACGTAGTTCTATGGACATTCATACAGATAAAAAGTGTAAAAAACTATATGCATAGTGATAACTAAGTTACAATTTTCGGTAAAAACAATAATGATTAGTCTAGTCACGTACTACTTGCATTGGTGATTCGTGTTTCAATGGAGTGTCTGACATAATGTCATTTATTATTATAATTAGATACCTAATTTCTCCTTTCATGCGTTTCTATACCTACATTTGTCGTAAAGTTTGAGTTTTCATACTAAAATGCAAATCAGAAACGAGCCCATTTGCTATTGAGCTAGTCTCCATATTTTGGTGCAATTTTTGAAGAGCGCTGTGAGACTATCGATATTTTTTATCGATATTTACAGTAATCAGTGAGTTTTATTGGCAGTGTCATAACTCTCTGTGGTTTTGTGCTCTAACTAGGACACCATTCGATTAAGCTTGTAAAAACATATACATATGTAAATAATTAGCGTAGGTATTTTTACAGCGAAATTTAATCGCTCTAAAAATTTGACAATGGGATGTTCTTGCAAAAGCATGTGGTATTACTAAAAATCGTAAAAATAATGCATCTTATTATACAAATTTAAATTTATATGTTATTACTAAAAATCGTAAAAATAATGCATCTTATTATACAAATTTATATTTATATGTGTTAGTGTTGCGCTATTTTCATAATAATTAACTTCTGTTTCAGAAGTTCCAATAAATCTTCAGCATGTATCTTTCACTCTATCCACGTGACAATTTGATATGAATTCCGTCCAGATATTTTTTCTGCGTTAATAGAAGACGAGAAGATGAAGACCAAAATGATAAGTCTATTGATGCAGGTAGTATTGATTAGTAGTAGTTTGCGGTAAGATTTATACTAGTATATTAAATTCGTTATTACTATTACTAAATATAGTCATCATGTGGCCACGATCACTGCAAAGTGTTTGAAACGTCGAGACAATATTCAATTCGTGGTTATTTGTGATACTTACTGGTTCATACATCCATGACTGCGACATTTTTTTATATGATGTAAGGGGTTTTATTAGTTGAAGATTTTTCTGGGTGCTAATTATGCAAAATAAAGTTGTACTGACATCCAAGATGGTGAACATTATTTCTTAAATAAATAAATTTTCATACGTGTATATATTTTTTTTTAGTGGTGATGATTACGAATGTGAGTCACTAATATATCACCCGGTCGCCGCGACCCGAAATGTAATAACTCCGTTTGTTTCGAATAAACGTACGTCCGCGCACGAGATGACCTGGGAGCGCACTGCCCTTGACATTGAAATCAGAGGTGAACGGCCTGCGCCCACACGCGCCGGACCGCACATATTCAAAGACTCGCGACCGTGCGTTCAAAAACTGATTGCATTGTTTACCATTGTTTACCGAACTAACAGTGCTAAAAGTACTGACGTCTTGACCGATATGCATATGCTGCTATCACGGCTGTTTGCATAAGTCTTCATTCGGACCAAGCAAAAGCATGCGTGTGACATTATCCATCTATTTTAACGAATACATAACCTCCTTACTGTAATGTATCAGCCGGATTGTCCACTGCTGAACACAGCCTCCCCCATTAAGGGGGGGTGTTCCATAATCCCCACCCTTGGCAGGCGTCTTGGGGATTGCAGTTTAAGATATTAGTTCCACAGAGGGCGCTGCTGCCCACCTTTTGGTATTTTTACCTAAAGTCGCCTTTTACAACACCCACAGGTAGCCATGGGGGGATGACACTCTACCCCGGCACCACACGAGGCCTTACTTCAACCTCCAAACTTTCTAGAAAATTACACATTTTAATTGTTATAGGGTAATTGAGCGAGATAATTAAGAGCTGTAAAAGAACTGCTGTCAAAGAACTCAGATTTTTAACTTTTCTCTTTTCATTGGTTGTGACAGTTGAGCCACAGATTCGTAAGCATGCCAATGCTTGCGGTCCAAAGTGTACTCAGAGCGTTATTGGCATGGAGTGCTCACGGTGCCCATTCGTGGGGCTGTGATTACTGTCAGCTCTGAGTGGCGACGTCATCGATAACATTACACTTAACAGTCATGCAAACGTTTGGTGCCCTTCGTATAAAACGGCTCTGAGCGTGTTATTGGCATGAATTGCACTAACCATCAGCACTCCGAGTGCTCTCCTATATCATAAATGTAGAGTTTATCTGATTTTGTACCGAGCTAGCCTTTAGTAAGAAAACAATGTACAAGGGAAACTTTTATCGTTCTATACGAGAATGAATTTCTGTAACCTGTTTTCACTAAATATCACCTTGTTTTTTTTCAGGGTCTCAAGCTATGCAAGCCTACTTGCTGGCTTCTATATAAAAATATATGTTTTATTTTGTTACAGAGAACTTAGCGACGAAGATGAGGAGATTGCGGCAGCTTGGGCCCGAATCCTACGGGAAAAGAGCCCTATGCAAGTTAATGAAATAATAATAAAGCATGACCTCACATTTCAGACATTTTTTTTGTTTTCTAGTAAAAGGAGGCGAACTTATTACCATCCTTCTGGCACAGGTTCAAACTTTGGAGTGACATTGAGAATGCCATGGTGGAAATATCTAATTGTCGGTTGAAACCAAATAACTATACACATGGTAGTCGAATCCAGGCCTTGTGATTCCAATGTGATACTTCCACTCACTCACCATCGAGTCTGTCTTTTTCGAGGCGGAATAAATAAATAAGAAAAGTATGTTTGTGAGTTATGTGTTTGTTACTCAACTACACTTTGCAGGGATTTCGAATTTAGGAAATTTGGTAGACTTATAGAAATCAATAAAGAGGGATATTTTAGATACGGTTCCATAGTCCAGATTAAAATGTAAAGTGATATAAACAGAAAAATAGGGTATACATATAAATTTTATTGCTTTCAATATAACACTTATTTAAGTAGTATGTAAAACTAGTAAAAGCTAGCCTTTGATTACCATGTCAGCTGTTTGGTTGATTATGAGGTCGAATATGTTAGTCAGGCTAAACCTGGAATAGGTAAATTCATCTTCAGGCCAAGAACCTGCCGGAACATTGTAATAGAATAGACTTCAGGTCTAGAGTGCTTAGCTACAATTTTAACTTGAGGGTTGTAGTTAGCCTTTCATAAAATGCCCTATCGCAATGCAGTGAAGTTCAAAGCAACTCGCAGGTATTTGAGCCATAGTACTCCGTGCGGCAGTCCATAGGCATTACCTACCGCTTAGCAATCATGGCTTTATAAGCCGTATTAACATGGTGTACTAATAATCTATAAAAACATCTCTATATCCTTCAGAAAACAAACTTTTTGTGGTAAAAAACGTTTAAATGGTCGATAAATGAATTTTTGATTATCGACAATGTTATCGATAACCGTAACATCACTATAATTAATGTTATTTTTCATACAAATATTTGCATGATCTAAACACTGATTTATTTCCATTTTTTACAATATTGTAAATGGTAAATGGATCTAGAAATCAAAAAATATAAGTTTCACATGATTCTACTTGTTTTAATTTGTCAATAAACCCTATTTTACTTCATAGTAGTGCTTCTAATGTATGTATACAGGGGTAAATACAAGCAGTCGTGATTAGTGAATTTCTATAATATTTGTTGAAATTTATGAGATCTACTGAAAGGTTCCATGAAATAAATATATTTTTCATGTATCATACAGGCTTTTATTTCCAATTTCCTCAGGAGCATGTTCTTATCAGATTATAAATTTGTACGATCAGGTGAGGTTGTACATTATATACGTGTGCGGTTGCAATGACTTCAATACTATTTTTTTAGGAAATGTTGAGTAAATAAAAAAAATTAAAGATGCAGTTTTGCAAAACATATAATGTTATTTATATAGATTTAGGTAGATTTATAAAATAATCGTACATAAGTCGACTTATTACACATTTTCTATGGTGAGTGCATCATTTTTCATAGTATCTTGGTTATGGAGAGGTATTACCTGTCATAGATAGAAAAACTAGATCATATTATAAATCATCGTAATAAAGTAATCATCAATTGATATTTTCCTTTTTATTTTATTTGAATCGGTTTAGTGAATCAATAAATATGGCATAGAATTATAACACTAGGTTATTTTATTTATTGGTCCGCCATGACACCTGGTGGCCAAGTGTCACTTTGCGTAATGACTGAGCGCGAGCGAGAGGGTTAAATATGTTGCATGGTGGTAGGGCACTTTGCAAATGCCCGCCTGGCTAGCTACCACCCTCAAGTTGAAAATCTGTCGCCAAGCACCTAACGGTGTGTTCCGGCAGCTGTCCTTGAGAGCCAGTAACTCTAGGTTAGTCTGAACAACATCCTCGACCACATCATCACTTACCATCAGGTAAGATAGTGGTCAAAGGATAACCTAACAGCCATAAAAAAAAAAAAAAAAAAAAACATTTTAAGCCCCTTGGTTTATGTGTAGAGACAAAATTCGCAAGTCTAAAATAATATATTTTTTGGGGAAAACTTCCTTTGATAATTGTATCTTGCAACTTAAGAATGATAGATAAAGAATCATAAAAATAGACAACACTGCCAGCAAAGTTGACGAACATGAAAACGGTATTAAGCAAATACGTGCGGTACAAGCTATAAAACCCTATTTGCAGGCTCGGCAAATTCTAGAACGAGATGCTGCTTTACGACGTTTGCTAAATTAGGACACACCGAGCTACGGCGGCCAAATACGAATAGGTACTATACCCAATGTACTTAATTTAGAATTCTTTATTGTCCTCGTAAAAACTTTAGACAAAATTCTTGATTAAAATAATATAGTAGAGGTTTTTAATTGCAAGGTTTTACAAAACTTATTAGAGAATACACGAGTCCGTTGCGAGTGCTTACAAGTGGTAATAGTACTGTTTTCTTTTTGCTTGGTGCCTATGCTAGATGCATTTCGTCACAAATGACGAACTGTGATTCTGAGACATTCAGATGTTAAGCGGTAGGGCTCCAATCAAACCATGGATCTGCTGCACGACAGCCCATAGATAGCTATTACTTCTTGAATATCACTGCTTCAAAATTTACATACATAACTAAGTGCGGTGACAATTTGATCACGAATTGACTCTCGTTATTTCGTGATCGACTTGTCACGGTAGAGAGCATTCCACCCATGTCTCTCAATATTAGAGTTAGCGAAGCAATAAAGATTTCATAGTCATTTTCTACGCTTATCGAAGCGCTCGTAGCAGAGCTTGACTAGTCATTCTAGGCGATCAACCAGGGGCCCAACTCCCACCTTTTTTAAACTATTATGGAATGCAAACGTCATTGTTTCAAGTTTAAATTATTGATACTAAGGTTAGTACCGTGGCCTTCACGAAACAATAATGTTCATCTAGTGCTACCTCTGTCGCACAAATGACTTGATTCGATGCATGCATCCCGCTCTCACGTTGAAGTTTTTATGTAAGTATACTATAGTGATATGTGGCGATGCGAATTAAAATTGTAAATGTAATGTTAAAATAAGACTGAATTAAGAGATGGGAGTTGGCCCCCTGGTTAAGCAACGTCTGCTGCGGTCATGATGGATGAGCACTTCCGTTATTTGAAAGGCACGTCACGAGTAATGTTCACATTACTGTGATCCAGATTACAGGTACAATTTTATGTCTCAGGGTGACGGGTGCAGTGCAGTGCGCCACTGGTCACGAACTGCATGTTATAGGTTACCGCTTAACACCTCGTGCTTGTTCAATCACGACAGCCTAAAAATGTTTAGGAACCTAGCTAAACTATCCTATCTAAAGAAGCATAAGTATAGCATAAGAATATGCTCGAGCTACAAATTGTTTTGGTCCAACTTTTGTATGGGAAATCAGGCCTTTACTTTTATACGTTTTTTTCAAGGTATTAAAACACATTTTTTTATTCTTTTTTTGTTGTAATTACCTAGTTGGTCTTATCTTATCAGAAAGCAAAAAACATTGTCGCGTAAGTTATGAGACTGCAAAAAATATTAAAGGTACCTTATTATAAAAAGGTTCAAGACTCAATGCTAATAATCGTAAATCGATACTTAATTTTCCTTAATAACTAGGCTTTGATCGCAAAAAATCACAGCTTTTCTCAATTTCCAGCACACAAAGATGAAGCCTTAAATCTGTAACTGATACGTTTCAGGCAGGTACTTAACTCACTACGCAGTTTTCGAGACAGACATGAAGGACGCCCCGTCCCGTCTGACCCGAGTCGCTTTTTTCAATAGCTCGCTATGTATATATATCTTCACCGACTTTAGAACATATTTCGTACTTTCTTAGTTACCTATTTAAATACTAACAGAACCGTTCGCAGATTGGCGTCCGCATGATATTCGTATACAATGTGTAACCATCGGCAATTGTGTTTATATAAAGCAACAAGCAATTTAAACAACTGAGGTCAAACTTAAAATATGTATTATAAGGCATAACTCAAATACTACTTGTCCGATCTCGACTAAAAATCAACAAAATTGGTACACCCTGTAAGAAGTGATGAGGTCACCACAAAAAAAATACAGTCGAATTGAAAACCTCCTCATTTCTTGACTTCGGTGAAAAAGGTGCCCTTCACTTTCTCAATACATTGTATTCGATCCTCGGGTCGGACGGTTATTGTTTTCAGAAATTTCAGTGGCAGTCCGAATTATGCCACGCCCGGTAAATGGCAATAGGCTCGTCCTTGATAAAGAGAAACCGAAATGACTAAATGTTATACATACATATTATAAGTTTTCTTTTTCCTAATAATAATTTCATTTCTCATAATAGTCTACTAGAAATATATGAGTTTTTCTAGCTATTACCGCTAAGCTATCAATATATTAGTTGTAACTATTACCTCTAGAAGTCTGGCCAAAAGTTGTTTTATTTTTAATTTATCGTTATTAATTTTGTATTTGCTTCAAACACTGTAGGTATTTTCTAAACTGCTATAACTATAAACGTACTAGGTTCGCCTATTGGTTCAACAGTTCCGAACTGCTGTAAACAGCCGCGTCGATGCCAGTTTCAATTAAATAGTTTACCTCTAGATGGGACGTTAAATCTAATAAGATGTGCAGATTGCCAGAGAAGACGTGTTACGCGAAAGTTTGATATATATTTAATTTGTAATTTTAGTCCGATAGAATCTAGGAATAAACCATTTAAGGATAGCGATTTTTTGAAATAGGTACAACATACAAGGCGACAAACTATACCATACTAGATGCGTTATTTCGATAGAATTTAAATTTACAATCCCTTATAAAGTGATTTTAATTTATAGGCCTAAATTGCACAAGCAAGCTCCTCAAATTACTTTGCATAAGGTTCCATTATGAACGGTTTTCGTAGATATACCTATATTCTAATTTGGTATAAAAGTCATCAACTATATAAAAAAATTTAATATTTTAATATTCTATATTTTTCTGTCACGTCAGCAAGTGTAAAAGAGCCACTGCAGTGATGGCTCAGTGGCATTGGCTATGGACTGCCGTGCAGCAGGTCCATGGTTCGAATCCCGCCGCGGGCTTGAGCTTCACCGCATGGTGGAAGGGCTTTTTGCGAATGCCCGCCTGGCTAGCGACAACCCTCAAGAACTATGTCTCAAGGTGACGGGCGCAGTGCAATTAGTCACTTGTGACGAAATGCATCTGTTATATGCAGAAGTAACCGCTTAACATCAGGTGGGTCTCGAGCTTGTTCCGTCACAATAACATAAAATAAAAAATAAAAAAAATACTGCGAGAAAAACGGACATTTGGCCATACTTTTTAAACGATTAAACAAACTGTTACATATTGTTTATATTACACAAGTGACATGTGGTTGGCAGAGGCAAAATTGTCCAAGCATTTTTGGCGTTTAAACAATCACTAACTTTTTTCACATGCAACTTGAAGTTTCCTTTTATGAGCGAGCACAATCTACAGGAATTAAATTATTAAATCGCACACCAATCCCTAGAAAGTATTTTTTTCCTAATCTAAAATCTGGCACTGCTATTTTGCTCTATTCCTAGGGTCTAAACAGTGACAATCAATTAAAATACTAGGTATTTAAATTATCTGAAGTATTTAAGAGCGTACATACTTAATATTTTTACATACCTATATATAGTTTCTACGGTAAAGTTGAATCCAGTTTTATTGCAAGGAGTTGCATTATTACTCCAGACCGTATAAGCTTAATGTTTGGTTTCACAAAACTAACATTTAGAACTTCAAACATATCGTCTCATTCAAATAAGAGAAGATTATTAACGGTGAATACATTATTGAGTACATTAAAATTCAAAGAAATATAATCTGCGAATTAAACCATTAGCAAAAAATTGGTAGAAATAAAAAATGTCCTAAAAAGGATCCTTGCAAAACTCCTAGTTTTACCAAAGATCTGGAAGACGATGTACCGTCATTTCTTCCAAGCTTCAGTAGGCTGTCTGAAAGATATAGGTAACTAACAAGTTTCAGTGCTTTTCCATATATACCATAGTAGTCGAATGGCTTGGAGCGATCATAAAATACGCTAATAGCATCATGTGAACCCATCCAGGCTTCAATTATAGTGACATCGATTGAACACCTGCATCTGTTGTGAATCTGCTCGTCGTGAAATCGAACTGATCCTCGTGCAATATATTACGCTCATGGAAGTGGGACAAAAGTTGCATAAGCATATTTTTAAAGTACGAATATCACACTAAGATTATAAATGCGAAAGTTATTAGTGAATAAGGATGTGAGTGTGTATATAGTTTAAGGTTAGGACCTTAAACTATATATTTCGGATTAACACAAAGGATACTTTCATTCTCATCATCGTCATCGGGGAGTCGAGCGACTAAGCCGTGGGGTTATCGCATTCTGGCGAGGTCTACAGATATTTTGAGGACTGTTTGACTGTTTTGTTTTGAGGACAAAGGATACTTTCATTCTCATCATCGTCATCTCTTTTCATCATTGTCTACGTGGTTGAAAACGCGCGGAGAGTAACATGTCCCTAACTTAAAAATTTAAGGGGCTTACTATGTTTTATTAAATCAACTTAATTCAAAGGGGTCCAGTTACACAAGTATTAAAATTCATAGTGCCCCCAGAACTGCGTCGAATTTACAACACGGACAACTGTTGTTCGGATTACCATAATACGGAGTATCTAATTTTAGATCGTATTGTGTGCGTTTGTGGTGCATAATATGACCTTTCCTCTACATATAGTTACATAACAAACATGATTTGTTGCAACGCTTGAATTGAACATTCAATAATTACTAACGACAATTTCAAATACTTGTTACGTTACTAACAAAGCATTTTTAAGTACATAAATGAAAAAATATTGATCAGGTCCGTAATAGAACATCATAGCTTGTTTCACAAAGTGCACATTAATGACACTATTGTCCTCGAAAGAAACAGCAATTATTTCAAAGCGTGCTCTCAGATTATAGCTGGTACCGAAACTGCAATCCGGTCAAAATATCTGTAGACCTCGCCAGAATGCGATAACCCCACGGCTTAGTCGCTCGACTCCCCGCATGCATCGTTCTGTTGTATTTGGATTTGTTTTTGGTAATTCTTTATTTATTGTCCAGAGCGGCGTTCAATCAAATCAACGTCCGGTCCACATATATTTTGATCGGGTTGTATTATGACCTCGCAAGGTGCATTTCATCAAATGCCGATTACTCGCAATTGTGGCAATACGAATATTATTCGGAAGCCCGTTTGGTGCTGGTCGCATCCTGTATTTGTTATTCGCATAACTCTGGAGTTATTCCATTTGTATCGTTTTCAGATTTAAAGTACATAAATATTATCATTTCAACTGAATTTCTGAAGACAAGGTTTTATATCTATTACAAAGTTTAATTTATTAACGGTGGCAGGACTATTCAGCAAGCGTCCATTTTGGTGGTATCACCGCAGTGTCAGATATTCTGCCTCAGAATCTCGGAGCGATGTGTGCAGTGCAGTGTTAAACAGAACGAGGATAACTACATCTGTAATGGACAGGGGTGACCGCTTACTATCAGTTGAGCGTCAACTCCGTCTCATCATATTATGACATAAAAAAAAAATTACAGATTTTTCCTTCTTTTTCTCATACTGAAACCTTTTTAGTTAAGTATTTGTTCTGGTGTCTGCAAACCAAACGGCTAATTATGGCAAGCCAAAGGTAAGTGTTCAAAGGTTTAATTTATCTCTGAGGATTATAAGGGTCTATTATATTATCATTGTTCTTATTTATACGAAATTCTTTAAGGTTTATACGTTCAAACCATATATAAAAAAGAACCCTGGTGAAACGACATTATAGAAGTCAAGTACGTACAAGATGTTTTTGAAATTTCGAGATGCGATTTAAGCCGATTAAGGGGGCATTTCCCTGATTATGGTTACACTGAAGGTGAACTCCTCTTCAGAGGATCATTGTTGGGCTTCAGAGTAAATATATACTATGACCTTACGGCAACCAATCTGAGATGAAGTACTGCTTGATTAATGGGTGAAAAGTTTGAAATGCACCTGTTTTCAAATAATTTTGGAAATTCTTAAACGATACCAAATTTTCACGTCTAACTCACGTCCGTGACGTGTGGAAAATACTATTTTCTCTAATTTTTGAGAGTTCTGTTGAAATAAAATGTCTTAGCTATCACGCGCAGCGCGTATTTATTGTGAATTTTGTTTATTACACCCTTAATTTATTGTTTTATTTTTCGTCACAGCTCCTAATTTGATTGAAAACTCTTAAAGTTATTTAATTACTATTTCTATATATTCAAGAGGATTCAAATGTCATAAAACTTTGAAGTGATCCTAATATGAGACATATCACAGATTAGCACCAAGTATCAGGTACCAATACATATTCGGTGTGAATTTATAATTGTGCAGTGCATGAGCAAATGTCATGGGCACCGGACTAAAACGGCCTTCGCGCTTAATCGCTCGCAGTCCGCTAGGATATCGTCACAAATGATTTGCATACGGAAATCTGACAAGGTGACTGCACTATAACGTAAATAAATATTTTCATTGTGTAAATTTTTGCAAAATAATTGATGTGAGCTGGTGGAACTTGGCTGACTTATCGTTCTTTAGTGTTCACAGTGAGAATATTAAGGTTTCACGAGTTTCACTGGACCGTGTCTATATTATGTAAGATGTACTTGAATTTGACAGTGACTAGGACTTGCTATCGAATTGTTTTAATATAATTACTTGAACATCTCTACAATTAAGCCTTAACGCAAATGGCATGCTTAACAAACATAACTAAAAGTGCTGTTTTATAGCTAGCCATATACAAACTGAAGAAGTACTATTCCCGTTTGTAAATATGTTACAAAGTTAAGTCAGGTACTAACGGGAAATATGTACATTCCTGATTCATAACTGTCATAGTCTGGCATATTTATTTCTAATGACAAATATTAAGAACACAAAATTTTCATAGAGAATGGGAATCGTTAAAATTTTAAATTATGTTTAATATGGTTACCAATCTAACTAGGGTACATTTTTAGTTCGCTAATTTACATACTACTAGAACTTCTAAGTTCCCCATACAATCAGGTAACATAATATGTGAAATGCAGCGATTAATACTCACACTCTGAGCAATTCAGCCTTGAGGCTATATATAGCTCAAAGTTGATCAAAGTTGGCATTCCAAAGATTACATAAGTTACTACATGTAATACTACAGAAATCGTTTCAAGGGTGTCATTATATTGCGATTGTCAGCACCCTAAGAACACGACTCCTTCATTATACCAATCAATTACATAGCAAATACAAAATTACTTTGATAAATTCGAATGTAAATGCGTATTGCAGAACGGACTTATTCCTTATGCACAACTGATAATCAGTCAAGTCGAAGTCAAAATTAATTTATTAAATTTTTACATCCTTAACGCTATTAAGAAGGTCAATTATAAACTTTTAAAATAGTATAAAACTTCTGCGACAAATACGGGCAAGAAACTCTGGGCCATCCTTATGATGTCCTTACTCTTTTACAATTTGTAACATAAGTTTAATATAAAATTACATATTACGAGTGTACCAGTTGACTATCTTTTCTATCTACTTTAAAATCCGAGAAGTTTCTTCTGCAATCAGCATATAAACAATATCGCATATTTCTGGTCATGCGTCTAATAAGGCAAATCCTTGATATACGCCAGAAATAAAAAAGATCCCAATATTGACCCCTGCGGAACTCTCATTTTTACTTGCACCATTCCAATATTTTCAGCCGGTCTGACAAAATTACTTAATATGAATGTTTACGAATCAGTGCTTCAATACGCTCTACACATTCAAATGCCGTGGAAAAATCACAAAATACGCAGATGGTGTCTTGTGAGCTCTAACAAAAAACTATTTAGACTTACTATACCAATCAAAAACTAACTATGTTTTATGTAGAGTAAGTATTTGTCGCCTACAATAATACTCGTAACTATAATCACTTTATATTTCGCAACTTGATAAGTAGATAAATAAAGTTCAGAAAACATAACATTGATATGAATGCTGTCGTGTATACCTAGTTTCATTTCTTGTTGATCCATAATAACCATAAAACTTACAAGTATGCAATTTGAAAGCGCCTGTGTGAATGCATTAACAATATTGTATTTAGAATTTTGACAAGTTCTGAAGAGCGTTGTAGCCTTAATTGAGTATAATGATTTTGACTTTGACTTTTAACATCGCTCTGGATAAATCTTCAAGGCTGAAGAAGGAGCTCGTGCGTCATATTCTATGGCAAATACTTGTTACTGGCATTGCTTACAAAACGAAGGTAATCTATTTCAAAAGACTTCAATGAAAATAACAGGATATTACGTGGTGATATCCGGATATTACGCTCTGGAAAATATCAACTTTATCCTCCCTTTTTTCCGTAAGGAGTCGCAGTGCAAAAAGGTTGTCTAATTGCTGGAAACTAGTGCCTATAAGTCTAGTCCTTCACGACGCCACAAATTTAGTAATAATTATTATTAGTGCTAGTTCTTCTGGAAAGTACTGCCATATTATAATGAATAGATTCAGGCGTTACTTTGCGGAAATCCATATTTAATAATAACAAATATTTTTAAAATATTTGTTATTAGTTGAAGCGAAACGCGACGAAAAATTCTTCCGATTTGGCTGCGTGGCGTTTGTGACGTCACGTCAGCTTAGCAGGAAAATTAGGCGGAATTGTCACATTTTTTATTTTTAAGTGTTTTAATAAAATATTAATTTGATATTTTCTTAAAATATTTTAATAATATTTGTTATTACTGCTATATTAATTTATACCGCAACGCAATGCTTGTGTTACTGTATATCGGTTTAAGTGATAATATGTGTGCCGGTGAAATTACAGGGACATTAGACTCGCAGTGCAGTTTGTCATGCATGTGTGATGACTGATGATATGCATCTGATAAAGGCAGAGGTTACCGATGAACTCCACATAGGCCTCGTGCTTGTTCCGTAACCGAATCACATTTGCCACATGGTGAAAAATTGTTTATAAAAAGGTAATATAAAGTGAACACAGATTATATATTATATCTTAATTAATACTCTGTAAATAAATGTGTGACCTTGGATAGGATGCAAACCTACAACACAAGATAATCTTAGTGCAGGCATTGCTATTTATTGGTTCCTACAGCACTACAAGTAAAAATATACAATAAAATATGTGCCTAGAATTAATGTTAGTACTAAACTTGTAAATCTGTATAATTTAAATAAATACATTTCTTTATTTATATAATTGCATATAAAATCCAAGATGGCGCATTTAAGATGGCGCCCTTACAAAGTGCTTCGTCCGCACAAATGCGCGGTCATAGATAATTTATAAGGATAGAAGGTTATGAAACTAGACTTCCTATTTATCTATGCGAATAATTTATCCTGATTATATAGTCCAGTAAAAAGTTAAAAACGTATGTTTAATAATATTATGCTAATTCTGAGTTTCATGCCTTGGTTATAATGATAAAGTTATTGTTAGCATAATTAAACTTTTTACATGTTGAATGTTACGGTCATCTAATTGCAGTCTACTTTATGGTAGACAATCAAATGGGATATGTATATTTAAGAATATACAAGATTGCAGTGCTCCGTACACAGATCATTTACATGTTCTGAATGGTATACGTACTTATAAGCTTCTTCTTAACGTCATACCTTGTTAAATAGCCTATCATGTCACTCAACAAAACAATTTAAAAACCATCTGTGGCTTGCATTGCAGCTGCGTTAGTTTCTATCTTGTTGGAACAGATGTATGGCAATAGGAGGAATTTAGACAGACTGCGTCTGCTCTTAACTGCCCAATTGAAAATGTTGTGGAATTAAATACAATACTGTAAAGCTAAGCGCGAATGTCTGGATTCAAACTCATTACGAGTTCGTTGTACCGAGATGCAAAAAAAAATAGCTTAAGCATTGACTCTTCAACGCTAAAGTGTTCTTCAACGAAGTGCCTAGGTATATAAAAGTAGTTTAGTACTTATATACCGTACTTTAAATAAGCATCATAACGATTATACTAGGAACACATAAATATTCAGGAGACGAAATTAAAAATCTCAGATTTTCTTAACATAAAATTTCCCAAAGGTCCACAAAAGTGGTTGCATAACACGGTGTAAATAAACCTCAATAAATGAAAACGCGTCTTTATCCCAATTAAACGATTTACTCTTGAACAAACAAATACAACGTCTATGTAGTTAGCGCAAACATCCAAGAAGCTCTTCAGTCTTTATAAGATTTACAGCTGCGAGATGACGTCGTTTGCACAATCTGATGCCACTCATCCATCCGTAAGTACGTGTTCGCTTCGCTTAATACCATGGGAAGATAGAGAATTCGCTGTAAACAGTAAGTAAGCAACAAGTTCGCCGCGCGCCGCACCGGCTCCCTTTCCACGATTAGACAGTGCGTCGCAACCCCGAGTTCGACCTTTCGGCCTTTTACAAGGTTTATGATTCAGTCTTCGCTTTCACTACCCACGCATCCGACAAAATGCCTTCAATCATACGTAAAAACCTCCAACTAGTATTCAGATACGACAAACTTAAGATATCAATAGTTTCATCGCATAATATTTTATATTTAAATATCAGTTTATTATTATATAAACAAGCGCTTAAGTGAACAGCGGCTGCGTACGCTTTTGATTCACTCACTGCGCCGTTAGATCGCATATAAACAAAAATATTGTACCATAAGCCGGTTGCAGTGCAAGGCCACTGAGGCTGCCGCGTGCTATCGTTGTGGTGGTTGCCGCAAGATGCTGGAGGCTTTGCAGCGCTTCCGTATCCGGCGGTAAGTCGGCAATCATCTTGGGAGGCACAAATAGCGCGGTCTCGCGCCACGTCTCGCCGTAGTGCGCAACTGACTGGAGTGGATGAAGGAAAGCGAGCCCTTGGGCGCGGAATGGCGCGCAATTCGCCAGTAAGGGGACACGCATGCGCAGACACGGGCGCGGGAAGTGTTTTCTAGAAGCTAGGTACTTCCATAAACAAGCTTCGAGAGAATGCATTGCGTTGATGCTTTTTTTGTTATATTTGGAGGACTCTTGAAAGGATATGTGTATTAACATAATATGTATAATCTATTGATATTTACGTATAGATACGGGGTTGTAGCTGTCCAATTCGAGGCTTACTATTAGGCTAGGCCCACGTGGGCAACGTTTAACTCCACGTACATTCTAATGCATGTGAGTAGGTACCTACTCCCACGTTTTGTGTCACGAGTTCACGACTATGTTCCTTTAGGTTGCAAGTGAACGAAATATTCTTAACTACCTTGTAAGTTCTTTAATCTTATTCGCATGAAGTATCACAAGTTTATAAAACACCGTTATGAGATGATTACTACTTTAACTACATAATAACTAAAAACAGTAACCTACATATTATGTAGGTTACTGTTTTTAGTTATTATAATATATACCATACCCATAGCTCTATCAAAGCAGTAAATAGTACAACAATGAGAATCGATGAATTTAAAACTTCATCTTAAGGAAGTCAATTGTTTTTTACTCATTTCCACATCTTAATTTCGGCATACTTTTTCTTCTGAACTACCTATATCCGATATTTCTCCGTTCCATCTTAGCTAGTTCAAGAACAATTAGTGAATTCTCGGGACGCGAATAATTTATTAAAATTAACTGGTGCTGAGATTCCGTGAGGCGAGCTAAGTGGGACATCAGGTCAAGGATGGCCGCGATTCCTTGAGCCTCAATTATTCAGTAGTACCTTACCAACTTCGGATATTTGTTACACGTATCTACTTTTGCAGGTTAGGAAGTATCAAAGAAATGAGTTAATTTTGGATGCGTACCAGTAATTTTAAATTATATAAGCTCATATCATTACATAACATTCGTGATTTTCGTCTACGGCCAGTTAAATTAGATTTTCATCCCACCATCTCGGAAAGAGTATTTTTAATCTTCAATATCTGAGTGGAAAAGCCGTTTTTATTCTCTAGAGGATAAAGTAAATTGAATTTAGAACATCGTGTGCACTAAGTTTGTGAATTAAAAAAAAACATTAAACCTATTTACTGCTACCTCTATGGTGCCGAATATATCATACAACTTTTTTTAATTTGTTAAAAACTCAGACTCGGAACCTTCTTGGTGTTCTTTTTTCAATTTGCTTTGTCATTTGCATTTAGTCATTTCCTCGCTGAGGTGGAATGAAAAGTTACGTGTTGCACTCGAGTGCAAAGATTTTTCACCTCGTGCTCTTTTGATTCCCTCGCTAACGCTCAGGATTCTAATTTTGAATCACTCGCTGCGCTCGTGATTCAATTTTAGAATTCTTCGCTTGCTCGGTCATCAAAATTGAACACGCGGTTAAAAAGCAACTTTGCACTCTTGTATAACAAATAACTATTATTCCATTTATATGGAATACAAAAACAGACACGACTTACGAACCTTCAAAGAGAAAGCAAAGCACCTCCTGAAAGGCTGGCAATGCTTATCCCATTTTTATCCAATAAAAAAAAACACACACAGGTACAGGGAGCACTTTATTATGCCTAACTCCAATATAGCGTTTTTGGATGCACTGTTTTTTTTCCGTAAGAGAAATTGAGAAAATGGTCACAGTTGTCAAGCAAGTACCTACATACCCAGGTCGCAATTGCGTGTACCTAAGAATAAAATTACTTGAGCGCTGTCAAATTGTGATTTGGGTTCCAAATCACAATTTGACAACATATAATAAATTGATGTTGTTGGTTTGGTACAGCGTTAAAATAATTAGAGCAGAGCCAAAGCTGTTAATAAAGGTGATCACCGCTGGTTCTTTAAGGTCGTCTCGACAGCGTTCCTCAAGATTGAAATAAAGGGAACCATTGTATGGTTTTTAGGGTTCCGTACCCAAAGGGTAAAAACGGGACCCTACTATTGAGACTTCGCTATCCGTCCGTCCGTCTGTCACCAGGCTGTATCTCAGGAACGGTGATAGCTAGACAGTTGAAATTTTCACAGGTGATGTATTTCTGTTGCCGCTATAACAATAAATACAAAAAGTTGGCCAAGTGCGAGTCGGACTCGCCTTGGCCTGACTTGGCCGTTTTTTGGAATAATTATCAGATAACCTTTGACTTTGCTGCGAATACCACGGGAACGCTATGCGGAAGTGTGTTTCTAAGAAATCACTCTCTATGGCGGAGGCTCCGTTATGTTTTGGGCAGCAATTTATTCGACGGAGCGTACGGAGATAGTTTTCATGAAAAATGGAACATTAAAGCTGTGGATATAATGCTGTTATGAGGTTTTAACATTTACAAATATTTAAACCTTTTAATTAGAATAAGTCAAAAATCTTCTTGTCTTTATTATACAGCAATTCGCGCCACTATAAAAAAAATAGTAAAGCAATTTTACAATAATCATTATTTTTCTTTTGTTAATTTCAAAATGTATATTTGGAACTTAAATAATCATGCCAGGATGCTTCAAATAACAATGCAATACGTCGGCTTACTTGTCATATTAATTGAAGTAAAGAAACTAATCCTAATTCACCCTTTAGTGCAAAAGAATGTATTCAATCTTTATAAAAAGGCCACGAATACGATCCTTTAAAACATACTTCGCTCTTGACATCTTCCACCTCGAAGATCGTCGTCCCAAGATCTTTGATAAGCATAACACAAGCGAGGTCCTAAAGTGGGTAGATAGCGCCCCTAATATAAGTGTAGTAGGGGTCTTTACGACATCCTCGACGTCCAGAGATAAGTCACCTTTGCGTAGTAAAAGTTATTTAAGCTGTCGTGAGATGATACTATCGCTGAAGTCGATGTTCATTAACATTTAAACAACGGTTAAATATGATTATTAACATGAATATTGGGTACTAACAATCATTACAATATTTTCTCTCTATATATCTCTTAGTTTCAGGAAAAAACAATATACCTAGCCGCTGGTCAGAAATCTGAATAAGTCATGGATAGTCTTAGCCGCTGTAAGCATGCACAAAATATATTTCGAACTTTGGGCGTAGATGCAGCTTGGCAATTATTTGGTCGACCCTCAGTTTTGAAGAACATAAAAAAGTTTCAGTGTTTTGAAGATAATTAAAATATAATGCTACTTATAGTTTTAGAAACTACGTCATAATTACTTTGTTAACTCATTAAATACTTTGCTTGCAACATTTTGTTTGTTGTTGTTTCGTCTTCGTAAACTGTGACGTTCAGTAATATTCTAGTTTTGTGTATTTATTAATAACATTGAATAATTAAATCATCTTCTGTCACTTAACCCATAAAATGAGGGTTTAGTTACTTACTTATGTTTTCTCTTACTACATAACAAACGACCTAATATATTCCAAGATTTTTTTACTTAGCTTTATCGATTTTTACCGACACTCTTCTGACGCCTACCGTCTTTGATTGCATTTTAAACAAAAAAATGTTATGATTCTTAGATCATTATCAAAATCTAAAAAAATAGCGTAAGAAAATAAGAATGAAACTGTTTTAAAATTATATAATAAAAAAACTGTATCCGTTTTTAATTGGTGTCAAGAGGCTTTGAGTGTTTTTCGAATAGCATATTTTTTTTATTTATCTCGTTAAACTTATTATTTTAATTATATTTCTTTTATGTACCTAGGTAACGAGCATCCAAATATAGCAGATTATCTTCACATATTTTAATATCTGTCATACATTTCGTGTTGTGAAGCTCGTACATAGTAAAACATCGATTAAGTTTGTAAACTCGGGCCGGGTTCTGAATATCTCGGTTGCAAAAGGTGGAACTTGACTTAAAGATAATTAAGTTATGTTTAAGTGGTGATTAAGGTAGATGAGATCATTTTGCGTACACAGACGCTTATGGAGTCAATTAACATTAAGATCAACTTACTCTATATATGTTTTACTACTCTACAATAATAGCTGTTTTATAGCTTTTGTCTTTTCTGTGCTTATAGTTTTGAATAATAACCAAATTGATAGTCAAAATTAAATTGAACATTAAAAATATCATTCCTTAAACGAACTAAAAACCCTCCCCTAACCGCACCGAGTGCAAAGGTACCTTTGACGCCGGGGCATTGCCGAGTTTAATGATTATGTATATGTGTGACTTACAACTAGTTAAAATCAATGTTATAACAAAATTATGTTTGATAACTATAATTTATCGTATATAGTATTCAGATTTTCCATAATATCAAAAATTTAACTTCTTGCGACACTAGTAACTGTAAAAAATTACCTGCCATTCTACTCATATGCCCGACACTTTTAACTCAGTATCCAGTCCAAGATCCCGCCTTCGACAAATTATTTCAGGTATTTTTTTTTATCTTCGAGTGGTCCGTGCTGCTACCTAATACTTGTATATGCGTACATCAGTTTAATTAATACGCTTAACTCTTCTAAATGTATTAACACACACTAAATTCAGTTGATTCAATACAACAGTCAAATTAAACGTCTTGCCCGAACTTGATGTAATTTAAAATAACCATTCAGACTGCGGTGCATATTTTTACAATACTTGATTATGGTCAAGACGACGCTCACGCTAATAGACTATGGCAATAAATACTCTTTATTTAATTAAGTAAATGGGATTGTATTTACGGCCTAGAAGATATCGTTAACAAACAATGTTAAAGAAGGTTCCTGAACTTAAATGTTCGTTTTAACAATAAGAAAGAACCACATTCCTCACACCACCCGCTAAGATAAAAACGGTGAGATCGTTTATGGTGGCATACTCACGCGCCTCCTAAATGGCTGACAGACGGCTTACCTGTAATGAAAAACGAGATATTTTAATAAATTGACACTTCACCACATCTGGCGTAACGAACTGTGAACGTTGAATTTCCATAATATAAATGGTTGTGTATTTTGATGGACGTTTTTGCAGAGATACGTTACTGCGTGAATCGTGATATTCGTATAAAGGTTTTACTTCCGTTGGTACAGTGAGATTATATTGTAAAGATACAAGAACAGGATAAATGCTGTGTGGGTGGAATGGCGGCACATATCTAGGGCAATGTGAAAGTCAATATGAAACTATGAAAAATATAAAAACATCAAAAGACCTATCGCAATGAAGGGTTCTAAATGTTGGGCAACGAAAGAAACAGATTAGAGTGCATTTTGTTGAGATGCAAGTAGATTGCGGTGTAACTGAATAAATATAAAATAAAAAATGAGTATTTTAATATTTTTATTTTTGCAATGCATGCTTTTCGGATTAAAATTATAGGGTTGCGTCATCATTTACAAGTTTAAAGGTAATTGCAAAATTAGTCTTGTTTGTAGTACAACGTAAGTTGAACTATAGGTGTCGCTCCATCCCCATACGATGGAAAAATTAGAGTTATGAACCAGTGTTATGTAAGCTCAGTCGGTCAGAGCATATCCCGGTGGATGACGCGGGTTCGAATCCCACTTATGACTATAATTTTTCCTGTCGTAAATTTGTAATTTTTTAAAGAATGAGTATATCAAAGGTATCTTGAACTTAGCCCCAGTGACAGAAAACTAGAAGAGCTACAGAATAGCGTAGTATAGGCATGTCATGAAGAGGGACGAAAAGCATGTAACAAAGAGGAAGGGCAAAGAAGGTATGGATAGACTGCGCGAAGAAGAATGTGTGGCAAAGGTGTAAGTCCTCAGTGAGATGACAATAAACAGAACGAAATGGAGAAAAATATAATATGTTGTGCCGACCATATTTAGAAAGTGGGATAAGGGATGAATAGTTCAGTGAAATTGTATAACCAATCAATGATTCACTAAGTAAGTCTTACTTATAAGATAAGATAACAAATATTTATTTTCATAAACTACATGTGTCCATATAACATTGTGCAGATGCTTTCTTTTAAGTAAATGTGTACCTGTATCAGAAGACCTCGGTCTTCCATATTCATAGAAAATCTAAAGTATGTGCTTACTCGAGGGTGAGTGAGAGTGTGAGGTTGTGCGTGTGTGTGTGTGTGTGTGTTTATTTGCGGAAGAAATTGGCAATTTTCCCATGGAGTTCCACATAACCAAGCGGCTTCTCCCCCCCTTTAAGAAGGAGGTAGGACCTTTCCCACCATCTATTTCTTTAAGTTTTCATCAATACAACCTATCGATGTGTCAGTAATCAAATATTATAGTCCGTCCATAACGGATCCTGCTTGTAGAGCGGCAGCTACAACACTGAAGTGTTTGATTTTACTCCAGTTTAAGCTACGGGTTAACATATGTTTTTTGTGCAAAATGGTGATTGCTCTGAAAGCTAACATTTTGTTTGATGTTTTGTATAGTATTTAACTTAATATTTGCGGTTTTGATATTTTTGCGTATTTTAGGAAGAGTAATTAGATTTTATAGCAATAAAGATTACTAAATTACTTTAAGAAAATAACGATACTTATAACATCAAATAATATTTCAATGTCGTTTAAGTATAGCACCGATTCTCAAAACAATATTATTTACATCTCACAAGCTTGGAAAGTTGTTGTGTATCAAAGTTGTTATTTATCAATCGAAATCTGCGTGGGAAATTGCTTTTATTCGAGCGCGGTAAAGGTATTTAAAACTCGAACCTTTGTAGCAGTCCCAGAAAATTACTTTCATTACTTACATTTACTTTCAATATATACAATTGTAGTTATTTTACTTTTCTTTTTTAAATGTAAATCTAGACTTATACTAAAATTATTAATATATTATTATTAATTATAATTATTATTATTTAAACTGTACCTAAAACTTTCCTCGCTTTGTGAGGTGAAAAATTGGGTGATTCGCTCGCAGCAAAATTATTTTTGTCTCGTACCTTTTTTCCTCAACCAGGTATATTGAAGCTCTCGTTGCGTTTAGGAATCTACACTAGATTCCTTCGCTCTACTCTGGATTCAAAATAGCCCCCTCCTCGCCGTAAAACATTATTTTGCTCCCTTGTGGTACAATTTACTATTTAACACTCAACAAACTCGGAAAGAGTTTGGTTTTAATTCGAAATCTGCCTGCAAAAGAGATGTTTATCGGCTAGCATAGAAAGTTTCAGAAAAAGTTTCAATGCAAGTATTACATCGAAATCAAATCACAATCAAAGTTGCGAATTGTTGGCAGGTATGTAGGTTTGCCATTATGTTAAGTTATTAAGAATGACAATTATTATTATGAGAGCAGATATGTTTTTACAACAATTCAGTAAAAACTAAATTAGTCCAAAAGTTCAGGGACGGTAAAGTTATAAGACTTAGCAAAGACAATCGCATAAACAATGAAGGACAGTTTGAACTTGAACGTCTCTTTACTTCAAAATAAAGGTTCGTAACCAGTATCAATAGTATTTTGTTGATGTTAATGCTTTTGCATGCTTGATATTCTTATCCTTATTCCAAACAGTGTTATGTTAGATACTATACTAATGTATTTCGATGTCTATTTACGAGTGTGAATTTTCGAGTTAAGTATATAATCTACTGTATTATTTCCATTGTAGCAACTAAGAGTACTAACTCAGCAATAACCGCAGACCGAAAAGCAAACGGCAATTTGGCTACATCGCAGTATCGAAACGCAACCGTAATGGCGCGTAAATAAAACTGCCAGTGACAGCCCGACAATTACAAAATCATTAATAAACACCAAAAATATGAAGTGGCGAAGTAATAAAGTCGAAATGTTGGCGAAAATTGTCGGTTTGCTGCGGTCGGCCCGCGATTTATTCATAAGAGTAAATTGCCCACGTGGTTACTGTTGGTTTATTGGATAGCATGGAGTCAGGGTGGCAGTGAGGATTGCTAAAATTTGGGGGAAAATCTCCGGAGTTAACAAATTTAAAAGCTTTACAAATGTATTCTGTTATAACTCCAACAATGCCTTTGGACTTATAGATTTGGATCATATCTACATACTAAATATACAATTACTGGATCTGCACCTCATTTATTACGTTCTTTCACATATATGCACAAAAGCGTACCATAATATGTTTCTGTTTGCCATGACTACTAGGAAGGGTAATTAAAAACATTGAATTTTACTTCTACGAGTATAATCCAGACCATGGGTTAATTTATGATAACCTAGTTTGTATAACCTCAGTGTCCTTTTCTGGTATTGCAGTACACCCCCGCCCCATTATTCCTGTATGTTATCTTCTTGTAACTTTTACCTTGATTGTATTAGTGATGTAACGATAATAATTGAGAGCTTTCTATTTACTAAATCTATTCAATAGATAAAAACGAATGCTTTTGTTCGTTCGTAGTGGTCTACTGCCTCATTTAAATACCCGATATATTAGATTTAGATAGAAACTCGTCAGTTTAAATGTCTTATCCTAAATTATGAAGCTTTTTTTAACCCAAAACTTTTACTCCTAATTCCGCCCTCGGCAATGTGGTACCGTAGAGTGGATAGTGGGTTATAAGCATAATGAAAATAAGGATTATATTGTGATTATGTGTTTTGGAGCAGAATACTTTAATTGACTGCGCTCAGCGATATGCATTTAATTTTGCAACGATCGGAGTATTGGAACTTTCTCTTGGAAAAGTTATATACTTAAATGGAGTTTTGATTGATCATTTGAAATGGCAAGTATCATATGTTTACTAGCTTTTTCTATATTTAAAAACTGAGTGCATATAAGTGTGATTTATGTTTAAATAGGAGATAAAATACATATAATAGATTTTCTACTTCGGAGTGGTAGCTAGCCAGGCGAGCATTCGCAAAATGCCCTTCTACCATTCTGTGTGGGTCGAACCATGGACTAACAGCGCGGCAGTCGATAGCTATTACCGGTCGGTTGTCATTGCTTCTAAATGATTAACGGCCATAAGTGAATTAGAATGGTAATAAGAAGTTCAAGTTGAAGTCAAGAAGTTGGGCGACTAATAAAGTTTAATTTAATGTCCCAGCAGCGTTAAGTTCGTATCTGCTGACTGACATTTAAAGTTATGCAGGTAGTTTGCTAAGTACGTAACTTTGAACGAACTTGCACATACTTACGAGTCAGTACCTACTTAGATATTGAACTATGTGTTGTCAAACTCAATCTATTTTCGAGTAGGGTATGTATGATTGTTTCTGAAGGGAGTTTTCTCATTTTAAGTTCCAAATAGTAGTTAGACCGAAATATTTTCGCTTCCGGCATTGGATTACAAATATGTAGGTTTAATCGCTGGATGCGCGTTTACATCTTCTTTACTGAAACCGATAACAGAGGCACGAATTTTTGTACGTACCTACTTAGATATTGAACTAAGTATGTGTTGTCAAACTCAATCTATTTTCGAGTAGGGTAGGTATGATAGTTGTAAAAGAAGTTTTCCCATGTTTAATCAGGACACAGAAACTGTAAAGTAAAATAACAAAAATCTTAGTAAGTTTACTTTTACCGCAAATGCAAATATAGGTATTATATTACAAATCAACAACGAAAGGAAAAATATAAAACCCGATTGGGGTTTGCACTCGCTTCCGATGGGTTACTTGTGACATATATACTTGTCCAATCTGATCCATTGTGACATGACATTAATCGTAGTATAAAACAGTTCGTTATTTACATAGTACTTCGTAAGAATATACGTTATATTTCTAAGAAATAAGTATAACATGTGCACCTACATTATATTTACATAATATTAACGTCTTTCTCCACCCTTTGGTTCAGGAGATGGAACTATGCTAAGGAATCCGCACTACAAAGTCAATTTGCCTCCCCGACAGGTCGGAATTTATGATAACAAGATTTTAGCTTTACGACGCAAATTCCGAAAAGTAACTGTAAAATGTAATGTTTCACGCGACGTTGCCGACGTAGGATGGGGGGTGCCGAAATCTTTACAAACAGATATGTTATTTTTTTGACTTCACGAGCAAACTTCGACTTTCCTCATTTTGACTATCTTGTAGTGTCCACGGGCACAAGCTTCTACCACGGATTACCTTCTATTTCCACACTACATTATTTGTTATTATTACGCAACAGATCACTCCGGGAATCACAGAACACAGCCCGTTGAAATATTTTTTTAATGTTATTAAGACACGAGACATACCAGTCGCACGCCTGTTGGTAAGAGTCACGCTTATCCATTATATTTGCAGTGTCCCTATCCTCGTTCTGCTTGACGCTGCACTGTGTTCGTCACTCCGAGACGGCAGTTCTTACGTCTACTTTGTCCAGTATTTCACTTGCTAATGCGTACGTGCGGAGCTTGTGCTTTCGCAACACTGCTTGAGAGCAGAATATCAGACACAGCGCAAGTCACTCTTTCTGAAGAATTCTACCCAATAGCCTGATTTCTGAACAGGCAGTCCAAATTATTAGGTAAGAAATAGAAATTAATCCAAAAATAAGTTGCATAAAACCTTTAATTAAACTAAAATAACCTAAAATAGGTAGGTAAATAGTATGCATCACCTTTTTTCCTTTATCCTATCTCACAGGCAGGTTTGGTATTCATAAAATGCACGTATCGTAAAGCTTTTTGTAATTCAATAGTATATGTTGATAAGACTGCAAAGTGGAGTGAAAGAGGATACAAGCCTTAGTTTAAAAATCTAATCTTTTAGAGAAATAAACGTTTGGTAGCTACGTATTAATATTTTTAGTACAATGCAAAATATGGATCCTATGAGCTACATTTTAAATGAAACCTTCAAAATGTTAATGAAGTAAAAATTAATTATTCTGTGATGAAACGTCGCAAAACTGAGGCTGTTCGCGAAAGCACTGAAATTCAAAGGTATTATTTTACCACGGTGATGTTGATTTGCATTGAAGCTCTTTCGTTTCCCTTTGAATAAGCAGATAACCTGTTAAATTTGAATAAAAGTTTGCCAGAAAAGTTCTACGAGCATTTTTCAAGGGCTATTCTTTATTGACTTCAAAGTCAATGTCAAAATCATTTACTAAATGTAAACTTCCGTGAGGCTCCTGAGAAGGCCACGTGAGTAAAAAAAAATAATTAACACACATTATTGCAAGAAACACAATACGTGTACTATTGGATAGAGCAACTGCAAAAAACTGATAAAAAATTGTTACTTAGTGTTTTGGAAAACTTTCTGTTTGATAATAAGCTATTGGTTGGGAAAATTCGAACAATAGAAAGGTTACCTGGTTCGAAACTCGCCCCTCGTGCTGGATGTATTGCGACGCGTCTGCAATGTTTTTTATTCCTTCTCCAATTGATAATTTTCTTAAGTTGATGATTTCGTATGATTACCGTGCACGAGGATCGCGGCTGATTTGTTGATACGTCGGGTTTATATAAGGTGGATATTAATTCATCAACAATACTGCGAGAGATGGTGTAGAATCGATAACGGAATGTGTTACACTCATGTTTAATTTTCACGTACAAAAAATCAGTATAACTATTTCCTAAGCGCGGCGCGTTGCCTTTTAGTATGATAGCGAGAACCGCGCTTTACTCCATTCTCACACGTACGAACGCTACCCGATGTCAATAAGACGCTATCAATAGGGCAAAACAGCTGTATTGCCATGATAGATAAAGATGTTTCACGTACCTATTCTGACGAACTCAAAGGCCTTACCGGCCAATCTAGCTAGACTGCCGAATGCTTTGCATAATCGCCAATCGCTTAAATGATAAAAATGTTACTTACCTACATTCTTTTTAATTTCAAGTTTACGTAGGTACGTACTGTATTGTGTTGCAGCTACTTAGGTATGCCCCGTTACCGCGTCGCGCGTTCTTTTGTTGCAAGGCGCCAAAGACCGACTAGGCAGAATAGGTACACAAAACAGCTGTCTATTGTGGCTAGTATAGCAGTTCATTGACTTTGCGTAGCAATCGTGCGTGTGTGTGAATAGAGTATATGCACCGTGTTCGTACACCGCGGTTGTCCTTGCTATTATTCTCAAAGCCAACGTGCCCCAGCTTAAGCAATAGTACAGACTTCTTGTGTATGTGAAAATTAAACATGAATGGAACACATTCCGATATCGATTCTACATCATCCCCCGCAGTATTGTTGACGAATTAATATCCAATATATATATATTTTACGAGGAGTTATCTCGTAGTTCGACTCGTTCTTATGCACACCAGACATCAACGGGCGATTTGGTCTACCCCCAAGGTAGCTAAGGAAATATAAGGTATGTGTTGAGGGTAGGTTGAGTTAGAAAGGTTGCGTTCATAAAAAATCTTTGAAATAGCGAATATTACTGAATAGATCTTCTTATTTGTTTAAAATAATAATGCTTTTGCTATGGCTGGTTTATATTCGTGTCATTTATAGAACACCTCAAACATTTTGTCGAGCTTAAATAACGGTTATGTTGGTATAAACATCGTAACTAAATATATAGGTATTCAGTGCGAAATTAAACTTTTTTCGAATCGGGTTAGGCTTTAAAATCTTTCTACTTGTAGAAAAGCGGGAAAAGGAAAAAGAAAATGAAGAATCGTCAAATCCTTCACTAGATTTTCATTATCTAGAGGCGTGTGAGAAGGCAGAAAAATAAGGAAATACTGCCTCACAAACATCTCAGTATTGAACGTATGTTTTACTTATTTTTAAGTCTATTCCCATATACTGGAAACAATAATTTACACTAAAATGTGGTATGCATCAAGTACCAACAAACAAACAAATTTCAGTGTCTAAGGGATCGTTTTATGTAGTATTTAGTTTTCTTCGAGCGAAGGGCATTTCAAGGACACCTAAACACACATTGATATTTTCTGCGTATAGGGTTAATAGTATCAGGATATTTTGCGAATATTTGTGAGGATAGTTGTTTAGGCAAACATTCGTAATGGTCTTAGCGTCCCAGTGGCAATGACTATTATAAAGTCTGATGCAGCAGTCAACAGAAGTTGCCTCTGGGCCAGTTTTGCTTAATATCTACTTTAAGCCGATCGAAGAAGTCAGTTTCAGGGCCCCAAAAGCAGAGAAAGGTGAATTTGTATCATGCCAAGTTTCATTTTTTGTATATAATTTTTTTGTTTTTATTATTGCTGATAGGCACTTGACCACTATCTCACCTGATGGTAAGTGATGATGTGTTTTAACTAACGTAGAATTACTGGCTTTGAAGGACAGCTGCCGGAACACTAACACTTTTCTAATTGAGGGTGGTAACTAGCCAGACGGGCATTCGCAAAATGCCCTACCACCATGCTATATCGACTGCCATCCTAGGAAAACAACCGGGACCGACCAGCTTAACGTGCCCCCCTAAGCACGGACGCGCTTAGTAGTCTGTAGCGGTCACCCATCCAAGCCATGACGACGGCCGACGTTACCTAGCTTAGCTGATCGGCTAAGCAAACTTCGCTACGAGCGCTTCAAAACTTAGATAAAATAAACTCAGTAAGTTATCTTCACTCCAAGGTTCACGATTAAATCCCTGAATGCAAACTCTGTTTTACCCGAGCATGTCGTGCCGATTAAGTACGTAATTCCATTTCGCTGTTGCAAAATTTTCCACGTTAGACTAAAATAATTAATGAAGTGTACCTGCCTTTTGCCACAACACACATTTTTAGTGGAAGTATTTTGCCGCTTTTACTCTATTTGTTGGTCGGGCAAAGTGTTAATTAACGTTTTATTGAAGTTAAAATTTTATACTTATTCGATACTTCCCACTTCTTTTCTTTTTAGAAGATTTCCGCCATGAATATTTTATTTATTGGAAGGTTGTTTTCGGTCTCGGCGTTTGATAGGACTTATCGCGTACAATATAAGTTTGGCAGCATATTTTTTTCTTATGAGAGGGTGTAAATTATGTACCAACAAATAAATTATGTACAGTGATATTAATGAATGAGTCAGGGTCCATTGCGTGATGGATTTAAAAGACAGAATTAGAACGATGATAGTTTATTGAGATATATTGGGCCTTTTCTGACACAAACACTATCTACTTGAAATTAATGAAAGAGGTATAATAGTATTTTATGGTACAAGTGAGCTAAGTTGCTCATTATACACGAGGCTGCGGGTTGTAGCCCGAGCCGTAGGCGAGGACGTAAATTAGCCTAGTGTATAATGAGCAAGTTGCTCACGAGTTTCATACGCACTTTTTCAACACCCTTGCGAGGAAAAAATATATATTGCACAAATGCAATACAAACAACATACGAAAATTATGGAAAATAGCGCGCAAGTTTTTTTTTGCGCGCGGCAATGTGTTGTTATTGATCACATCCATATACTTAGCCTTAAACCTCTTTGGTGTTACAAATCTATATTACCCGGTTAAATTGAAAATGCTCTGTTTACTCGCATATAATTTGCAGTAAGTACTAACTTAACTTTTTTTTTTTTTTTATGCCTGATAGGTTAGCCTTTGACCACTATCTCACCTAATGGTAAGTGATGATGTGGTCGAGGATGTTGTACAGACTAACCTAGAGTTACTGGCTCTCAAGGACAGCTGCCGGAACACACCGTTAGGTGCTTGGCGACAGATTTTAACTTGAGGGTGGTAGCTAGCCAGGCGGGCATTTGCAAAGTGCCCTACCACCATGCTGTAACGACTGCTATCCTAAGACAACAACCGGGACCGACGGCTTAACGTGCCCTCCGAAGCACGGAAGCGCTCAGTAGTAATGTCACCAACGGTCACCCATCCAAGTCATGACCGCGGTGGACGTTGCTTAACTTTGCTGATCGATTCAGGATGGCTAAGCAAACTTGGCTACGAGCGCTTCATAATGCACTATGTAGGGATAATTCTATTACGCACTAGTGTATAATATTACCGTGATATTATTATGCACGAGGGTATTATAGTTCAGTTTATGGCCCTAAGAACGGTGTAATATAGCTCACTTTAAGATCAAGGGTGTTGAAAAGTATATTATATATATATTGATACGCAGTTACGTGAGGTTTTGTATATAACAAATACTCTCTGGTAATCAGTCCATTTAGCCATGGGTAGCGCAGAACTGAACTCAGTCATGGACCCCGATGTATAGGTACATACTTTGAAAGCATTGTGGAAAGAGAGGAAACAACAATTCTTCCTAGAATATCACTTCCGTGATGAAAGTGATACTAAAATAGAAGAAAAAGTGAAAATTTTCAAAGTTCAGAGAAGGCTGCGCGTTTACACGACTTCGGTGGATACTGAAGCTTAAACAAGACTCTTAGCGAATTGGTTCAATACAAACTTAGTGTGCTGGAACACTGCTCAGGCACCAACGGATTGGTACAAGGATATGATCGTTATTATATAGGGAAATGCTCAGAGCAAGATTACAAAGCTATTTGCATAATCAACATCATCGGAAAATTTAATGTTAAAGTATTTTATCATGATATAAGGAAACATTTATTGAAATAAACGCTTACGAAGATCAATATTTATACTTTTACCAATCTTTAATATCGAGATAGTAAAAACTATAATATACGAAATAATAACAAAGTATAAGCGCGTTCAGTGGCTAAAACAATTTATCTCTAGAGGAATAGAAATAACATGTTGAAAATACTATACTAATACTTCTTGCTAATTGAAAAGTCACTTGAGAAGTGATATCTAAAGCCTACGATTTATTCTACATTACTTTCTATAGGTTCTCACTGCTGAGGTGTAAAGTCGTATAATCAAATGCACGAGACCAAAGTTTTTTACATATCGTACTTTAAAATACACTCATGATTCGAATCTAGAATTATGCTAATCACCCCGGGTTACAAATTCAGACGTACGCAAATAAAAAACGAACCTTGCTCTCTTATTGACAAATAACTACTAGCTTCCTTGTACCACTTATAAAACTGAAAAGCATTAAATCTAACAATAATCTAGCCAGTCGAATAAACAAAAAGGTTTTAATAACATTAATTACGATTAGGTTGAACAAATAAACCGAAAATACTCTAAAAAGAAACGACCCCGGCAACAATGAAATAGACCCGAAAACGTTTCATTTTCTCGTTTCCGTGAAGAGACGTAAACAACTCGAGGAAAATAAATAATGATGCCCAATTAGTTAGAAGTGGTTGTCTATGAAATAGAGAAAACAAAAGGCACATTCGTCATGTATTACTTCCAGAGCTCTGAGCGCTTCTCGTTGGCTCGGGGTGGTATTGTACCTACTTTGAAAGATGTTGGATGTCTGTGCCCCCTAGATACTTCAACCACTCCCAGTAATCTTACGAAGTATTAACTTTTCTATTAAATTTTCTACGCAGATATTACTGGGAATTTCCCTCTCTGATAATAAGTGCCTAACATTAGGCGGGTATTCTTTGTTATTGAGTGCCTTATATCTTACAGTACTTACCTACGTACTAATTACAATTGAATTTTAGTGCAATAATTGGCGATCTTATAGCTCATAACCATCTATTCCAGACAACTTTTGTATTGATTGACAGACGGGATGACAGTGAACAAGATGACGGCCGAGCATCACCGGTGTAAATTGAGTTTTCTCTAATATTTATTAGCTAAGTCAATTTTTCTCCCCCAAAAATCTTTTTCGAAATCTGTAAAGACGCAATAAAACATCTTCACACTTTTATATCCTCGAGGGATACGCAAAAGGAATGTATCCCATATTTTGCCAGAAATTAAGTTTGATCTCCTAGTGTAGGTAGAAGTCCCAATCTGTGGATTAAGAATAAATTAAACTTAAAACAATGTCTTTTCAATTAATATCCATTGTTCGCCTGCACTATGGACGACTGATAATACTGATAATAGATAACATATCTTATTTTTTTTAATTTTACCCCCAGACATCCACCCTAATTCTCACTTTGCAGTACCAATCTCGCACTGTCTTTATTACTTCCGAGTAAAAAAAATTATCTTCATAAACATTGTTGATTTTTTAAAGAAGAGTTAGTAAGTTGAGTGAGTTTTAGTAAGTTGATTTTTTCAAAATTGGAGAACGATGTCCACGTATAAAGTGTATTTCTCAAACGTGCTGGCATTTTGGACGGATCGATATAACCGTAACTGTCTTGTTGCACCTTTGGCTGCTTTGAGCAATCACGTGAGATAATAAAACAGCTCCGAGACGTCTTCATTGTTTGATAGTTGAACTGAAAGGTGAAAGTGATTTCGATCGCCTCGCACGAGGTACTAAGACGTTTATTGGCGAATGTGGATAAAATTTGAAATATTAGCTTCATTGTCTATTGAAATATTAAGATGCCGTCAAGGGTATAAAATAATTATCATAGAATATTTAAGGAAAACTCTTTGAGAAAAACTAATGAAATCAAGGTAATTAATTAATGTTTATAATAAAATACTGAACAAAGCTATACTTTCATGTTTTCTAAATTTCTAATAACAATATATAATGTCGCTGATAAATCAATTATTGAATTAAAAATGTTAACCAAGAAGATATAAAATGATGACTTATTCAGGTCATAAACCATCCTCGTCAACCCTAAACAACCACCTAACTTTGTTTACGTAACACCAATAGCAGTCTCCGTGCGACCTATAACTTCGTCAACTTCGTCTGAACTACACCTACATAATTCGAGTGCTTTTCTTACTGTAGATAGGCTAGCCCCTGGCCACACTTTACGTGCTAGTAAGACATGATGTGGTCGAAGATGGCAAACAGACACCCAGAAAAGAAACTGGTCCTCAAGGACTGCTGCCGGAGGTTCTAGAAGCCAAATCAAAGGTAGGGAGATACAATTTAGGTTATTCATACCTAAACAATTAAATTCATAAACATTATTACAAAGGAAATGACTGAGGATGGTAAGTAGGCGTAGCCTAAAATGGAAACAGGGGCTCTCAAGGGCAGCTGCCGGAACACACTGTTAGGCGCTTGATTGGAATAGCAACTTCATTATGTGATTAATATAAGTGTAAATCCGTTGTTTCTATTTTCCCTTCGGGGAAACAGCCGTTCGGGGAAAGTCTTACTTGAATAAGTGTAAATATCTTATTTTTTTGCAACAAGCTTTGTTTACATAATGAAGTACGAGTATACTGAATGTTATCCTAACCGTTCATTAATGTTTGAATTTAAAACGACTACAAGTTACGAAATTTTTTCAGTGTACACCACGTAAAGTATAACCGTTACTTATGATGATATAGTCCGAACATGGAAGCTACTAAACACAAAACCTTTTCTATTACCAAAAAGATTATCACGGAAGATTGACAAGGATCCATAATCCCTTACGACGAATAACGGAATGTGTTAAAGCATATTCCTGAACGCCATTTCCGTGGAAATTTGTCTTTGAGTTAAAGCTCCATCCATTTTTCTTCTTCGGTATTTGGGCTTTTGGAAGAATTTCTTAGTACAAAATAATACGAGTCTTAACAGTATAACGCGAAAAATCTATAAAACTACCTTTCAAATTACCTACTACTCTTGACATCTTTATCCGCATGGTTATTTCATGGCACGGAATAATGGCTTGCTTTTATTTTACACAAGGTGTGACGTAAGAAGTCTTTATACCTACCTGCTCGGAAAGTACCTTGATACTTTATCAAATTTTACGGTAGAAAGTACGTCATTGCATATCGAACAAATATGCGGCGAGAAAACGCATCTGAGCGGGAGAGAAAAGTGTATGAAAATCCATTTCTTACGTGGTTTTTCTTTTTTAATTTTGGGTAAGACTATGCGCTGGTAACCTAAATATCAAAAGCCAAAAAGTTTTTACATTGAGTTTTTATCTCCAAGTTCGCAAAATGACACTGGCCACTAGCTGTGTGTTGGATGGTGTCTAACAATTTGAAAAAAGAACATGTGAAAATTGCAGACGCCATTGGCGCCATTTTCAATTTGTGTGTTGTTTGAGGATTCAGTTTTCGTAGAAAAGTAAAATAAAACTATCAAAATGATAAGTAGTGATAGTGATGATGAAGATTTTTTAACTCCGCCGCAGTTGAAGGAAACAGCAAAAATACTGATTGATAACCTTTTACCACAGAAATCAAGTAAAGATTTAGTTTTTATTTTCCTCGTAGGTGTAGTATAAAGCACTATGTATCACTCAAGAGAAAGTGCGATTCCCGATCTCGGGTGTTTTAAAGCCTCAGTAATCGGTCACTTTCTCCTCTCGGTGAATAATGTACTATTTCATTATAAATATATCTAGATCGTGAGCTCAAAGGGTCAAAACCTCCTGATGACGTTTTGTGTCACGAAAATAAAACGTAAAGCATTGAAAATTCTTTCAGTTAGAGCTACGAAGCGTTTATGATGTTACTTCGGCTTATCAAGGTTTAAATTAGGTCAGAACTAGGCAGAATTGTCAGTAGATATTTAATTATATTTTTTTTACTAAAATATTATTTTAATATTTTCTTATAATTACTGTTATTATAAGTCTTCTATCAAAAGAATCATGCAGAATCCTTGTGCTCAGACGACAAGATATGAAAGCTCCAAAGGAAAAATCTAAAAATACAATTTAGAGTGCTCTGTCTGTAATTGCATATTGAGACTCAATCAACTTCGGACGGTGATAGAAGAAAATTGGAACAACATCCCGAACACGTCGATGTCTGCGAAATCGTATGGAAGCGGAAATTACAACATGGGTAGGCAATACTGGCAAGATATTGAATATACATCTGTTGACCTTTAATAGCCGCGTGTTTTTTTTTACCGAATGTGTTATGACGAACTATTTCTATCAAAAATAGATTGGCCTTAAGAAAATAAAATTCAAAATCAATCTATTTTTGATTCACCCATAAACAATTAAATATTAATTATTTTGGTCGGATAAAAATATTGCAGTTCCATACTTGCCTGAATTTTTGGTTCAAAATACGATCATTACAACTTCACTAGATATAAAAAATCACGAAACGAGAGAAATTTAGATCGTGTCTGAGGTGGTACGTAAATTATATTATTCTTGTATAAAAAAATATGTCAAAAAATAGTCAACGATGTTTAGAAGAATATTTTATGTTTAAAAATATACCAACTGTCTTTCTCAAAACAGTTGGTATAATAGTTTGTGCGGTTTTTGTACTAGCCGGCAACGAGCGGCTAATCTTGGAGGGGAAGGCTCGTAAATCAAAATATGCAATTCATTTTAAGTATTGGTTAGTTACCTAATTTGTGTACCTAAATGTGAAGGTAGATAGTACCATACAACCTTGTCAGTATCGCGAGCAAAATAAGTTACTACAAAGCCTGCCGCGTATCCAGTGTTGCCATATTTCGTTAATGAAGTGCGATACAATCTGTTCGCTAATTTGCATCAGCTGTACGTTACGAGTTATTGCAGCAGCAACTAGGTCATTGGCAATGCGAATGTCGAACAATGTCGTTATTGGGGATGCCATTCCCACGGCTGATGTACGACGGTGTGGACGAAGCTTTAATTAGTCTACATTGATTAATCACTATTACTGTATGTGTTGACGTTATTATGCTGTAACTGTACGAAATAATCGTATAGGTAAGTCTGAAAGAAACTACTGTGCAATAAAGTAAAATTTCTACTTGAAATTAAAGTCAATATTACAAAATGACAAAGTTGCGAGAATTATAGTCATGCGCACGATATCTTCTCATAAATTTGTTATTTTTATTTCTGTAATAACGCATGCTCTGCGGATTACATTATAAAATTACAAATTTACGAGAAGAAAAAAAAAATTCCCATAAATTATATAAAAATATTAAATTAAGTCAATATTTGAGCTCCTGGATGCTCCTATATTTGTTATAAGTACACAGTGATATATTGAATATGTTTGGATAGTTGTAGTTTTATAGGGTTTCATATTAAACGGCTTGAGCTTCACTGTGGTAGGACATTTTGCGAATGATCTCCTGGCTAGCTTCCACCTTCAAGTAGAAAATTAGTCGCTAATCACCTAATAGTGTGTTCGGGCAGCAGTCCTATAAAACCAGTATGGTTAGCCTTAACATCTTCGACTATATCATCACTTATCATCAAGTGAGATAGTGGTTAATGGCTAGGCCATCAAATATAAAAAAAGTAATTAAAAAGAATGTCTCCAAATTGTAATTCGCATTGATCGAATTTTCCAAGCAACTTTGTCGTCTATATAATCGCAACATGAGTAAACACCATAGCAATGTTCGCATCCAACTTTGAATGTTCCCTTGACTGCACACTACTGAGACTCAATCAGGAGACGTCGCGTGATTTGACATTGCCATGTTCGATGTCCGGGTGCCGTTTCTGGTTTATTATAAGTTGATGTATACATTACTTACATTGATCGTGTTCGCCCCCATACTCTACACTACACACTACCTGATAGAATCTATCATTCATACTTAGGTACCTAGGTATCCATTTTCCTTACTAAACCGATGCTATCGCCGCGCTCATGTACTCTTGAAGACAATGCACTGATCTTCCAGATCTGGATCTCTTTCTTTCTTCTATCAGATTTGCTGTCAAAATTTTGCTTCGGTATTGTAGCATTCCGGTCTATATAAAACATTTAGAAACATATCACTCAGATATAGGCTTTATAATTCAAATATTGATATAGCATTATGGCCGCATTGAGGCGAATAATGAACATTGAAATTAATCCACTTACATCATACGTCCGGATTAATTAACCGAGAATTTATGCGAAAATCAGCTGCTGCCTGCTGATATTATCGACTTGTACGAAAGCTCATTTAAATGCGATGAAATTATAACTATATTTTCACTTTTGATAACGTTTGTAACTTATATATAGCGACAATTCGTTGTAATAATTGAATCTATTGCTATTTTGTACGAATTAGCATCAGACGATGTTTAGCGTGTATGTAGTATGAAAAATGTGTTAAATTTATTACATATGATTACAAGCACAATTTTGTGCCCATTGCAGTTCTAGTGACACCCTCCTCGTTCTGCCTGACTCTACAAGGCTACACCGTCACTCCGAAACGTAAGTTCTTATTTCGCGTTCACCTACAACACACTAGTGTTTGCAACTTTGCACACAACTGTTTCGAGGTAGAATATCTGACACTGGTGGCTGGTGGTACCCGTTATGACGAATTCTTGCTAAAGAGACATACCATACCTGCTATTGCAAATTCTCTAGTTCTCTTTAAGGCGTGATGGCTATTGAAATTAAATCCATGTTAATGCATTACACGACCGCTTTAATTAACTGATAATTTATGCGAACATCTGCAGCTGCGTATCGTGGACTTGTTCAAAGTCAGATTGAAGCGCTGCTGTAATAACTTATTTTTTTATTTAAACTGAGTTCAGTTTCATGTTAATCTTCGTTATATTTATTTCATTGTTTCTTGTTCTCGAAGTATTTTATAGGTAGGTACTTAATCTGATTAGCGAAATGGAGAGGCAACTGTATGAAGTAATCACATTTATCCGTAATTCTAATCATCTTATCATTATACCTAATATAATAAATAATCAAACACTATTTAATGGAAATTTTCAAGACTCTTGGAATTTGGTCTTTTGTACATTAATGTGGTTATAAAAAACCGACCTAGTGTTGGACTCACAGACAGTGGGTACTATGCAACCACCTGCACCAATGCAGACATGATGTACAAAAAAATGCACTTCATAATAATTATTTTCCAAATTCAGTTTGCGATTCAAGGGAGTCCTACCCACACTGGGCCACTTTAAATATTTATAATCAGACATTGGATAATAATCATACCAAGTTTTTTGCTTGTAAGTATAACGATAGAGTAAAATGAAAATAAAGTTAAACAGATGACATAATATCTTGTATGGGAGAGCCATTTTTCTTCTTATTATTTTTATTAGTCAGGCAATCCACGCACCGTATCAAAACAGATGTATGGACAGCGTTTTCAGGAACCATAAAAATAAATTTCACAATTTTCTTAATGTAAAGATTTAGAGACAATGCAGACCATACATAAACCCTGAGTCCTTATGTATAGAGTAAATATAGAAAATCGCGATTTTCTTCAACAACATCTTCGACCACATCATCACTTACCATCAGGTGAAACAGTGGACAAAAGCTAACCTATCAACAATAAACAAAACTCCGGCCATGTATGTTTTTACTACTTTAAACTCCGACTCATCTTAAGATTTTTTTTCAGCAGATTAGATAAAATAATATTTTCTTGGATATAAAACATTATTTTCAAAATTATGTCCGTTTGTTACATAAAATTCAACAAGGTATCAAAAGCTACTAAGTAAACTGGATAGTCTACTGCTGAACACAGCTTCTTAGAATGGAGGAGTTTGCCATAATCCCCACTCTTGGCAGGCGTCTCGGAGATCGCAGTGTGAGATATCAGTTACTCAGGAAGCGCTGTTGCCCACCTTCTGGTGTGTTAAGCTTAGTCGCCTCTTACAGCAACCACGGGTAGATATGGAGGCGTGACATTCTAGCCAGGCACCCCATGGGCAAGCAAGGCCCAAGTAAACCAACTGAGAGTAAAATCTGCTTGTTGTGTTTTACATAAAATTTGTTGTAGAGTCGACGGTATCATGTTCATGGGTCAAAATAGCATAGTTTTTATTTCTTCAAACTAGGCTAGCATCCGTGGGACTCGATTATATATTTTGAACGTGCTGATTGCAATCAAATAAATTTCAAACATAATTTCGGTTCACTGACCTCTATTAATAATCATACACTGGACTTGCAGTTGCAAAATTATTATTATACCTGAAGGCTTGCTGACAACATTAAATGTATAAGGTAAAATCCATCTGTTCGTAAGCCAAGATGAGATCATTTTAATGTTTAATTTATGGTCAGTTGAAAAATGTTGCCTTCGTTTTCGGGCTCAAACCATGTCCAGTGCACAGTATGGAGGTCAATGATCAGTTGCTAACAAAGTTTGTAAGAGTAACGCTTTTGATCAATGATGGAACTGAAGCAGTTGATTGAAGAAGTGATGGCTTAGTGACATTGGCTATGGACTGTCGCACAGCAGGTCCATGGTCCGGATCTCGCCGCGGGCTTGAACTTCACCGCATGGTGGAAGGGCATTTAGCAAATGCCCACCTGGCTAGCGACCACCCTCAAGTAGAAAGATCGCCAAGCACTTGTTGTGTTCCGGCAGCAGTCCTAGAGAGGCAGTAAAATTACAGGCACATGAGACTTAATAACAACTATGTCTCAATGTGACGGGCACAGTGCAATTCGTGACTTAAGACAAAATGCATCTGTTATAGGCAGAGGTTAGTCTACTTAACATCATGTGGAAAACAATTTGCAAGTATTTCTAACAAAATATCATGATCGCTATACAGGAATAATAAATGAAAGTTGCTTTCTGTGTGGAGATTTTTACCAAAGCATGGGGAGCAAATGCGGACGGGGGACGCTACCCTTAGAGGCCGGGTCAAGGGTCATTGGATCTTCTGTCGCCGCGGGGGGACGCACGATTGTATATAGGATAACGATAACGGCCCATTGTGGTCTCATTACTTCCCCGTGTTGGAGCACTTATCACTAGGGCCAATGTTTAGGCATGATCTTCTAATTACAGTAAGGGGATGTTGAGTTAATACGCTTATGATACCGTCATGAATTTTATTACTTTTTTTTATTGGTGATAGGTTAGCCTTTGACCACTATCTAACCTGATGGTAAGTGATGATGTGGTTGAAGATGTTGTTCAAGCTAGCCTACAATTACTGGCTCTCAAGGACAGCTGCCGGAACACACCGTTAGGTGCTTGGCGACAGATATTCTACTTGAGGGTGGTAGCTAGCCAGGCGGGCATTCACAAAATGCCCTACCACCATGCTGCCATCGAAAGAAAACATCCGAGACCGACGGCTTAACGTGCCTTCCGAAGCACGAAAGTGCTCAGTTGTATTGTAATGTCACTTAGTGGTCACTCATCCAACTCCTGACCGCGACGGACGTTGCTTAACTTAGCTGATCGACTAAAGAACATCATGCATACATATCGATATACAATCACTTTTTATTCTGATACTACCTTCACTGAAGTTCAATGCCGTATGTATTAGAGAACTACTCAAGCGTGTTATTAATTATGATAAACTTACAATGCCTTACATGCTCAAAGAGCTTTGCGATATTGTTTTGTTCGTAGACATCTCCTTGACTTTTAAAGTACAAGGAATAAATACTTTCTAGTTTATTTATGTCCCTATATTTTTGTTACTAATGGTTATTAGAGTTACAATTTTGTTATAAATATGAAAAAGATAAATTTTCTTTATAGTATTTTAGCTATTGCACTTTTAACGCACTCGCCATTTTGAATAAAATTAAACCTGCATGGTGTCCGATTTCAGTGTGAAACACTTTTTTCTCTTTTCACAGGAAAACTAGAACATTCTGGATAAAAATAGACATTGCAATTGACGTTCGACTTTCAATTGTTTTCACATTTAGGTTTTATTGTGAATGTGAATACAGTGAAATCCGAGTAATATTCGAATACGAATTCCGACGTAGGACTAACATAGCAGAAACTGATCGTAATGTCAAAACACTGTATTGGAGCGGATACAGCTAACCAACGCACCGTTATGAGCGCTTTCGTAATTTCGAAAAAAAATCCTGAAATATTTGATGTTTCAAGACTTGGGTCGTTTGTTGACTTTCGTGACTATTACATTTGAGGTGTTAAATATTTTTAAATATCGCAAATGTATTACTTCCGCGTGTTTCTGTTACGAAACTGTTTCATTCATCCGAAGCAAGTTGACCTTACCATCTAGGGACCACAAACTTTATTTTCTATTATGCTAGTTCTTTTTACACTCTGGTCTAGAACATACAATCGAACCTAAACTCCATCAAAACAGAGTGTATCGTCAACAACACAGCAAAGAACTACATAGCGAGCGTGCGCTCGGTGAGTCAAGAATGAAGATGCTTCGTTTAGAAGCGAAACTAGTCGAATTTTCATCCGGTTAAGCTGCGTGGCGTTTTTGACGTCACGTAGGCTTCACAGGAAAATTAGGCGGAATTGTCACTAGATATCTTTATACATTTTTAAGTGTTTTATTAAAATATTATTTAATGTTTTCTTAAGATACTTTTAAAAATATTTGTTATTATTAAATATGGAGTTCCGCAAAGTAAGGTCTGAATCTATTCATTAACTACATAGCTATCAAATAAATAGACACGTACTGCTTCTACCCTAACCAACTTTGTTCTCATTCACCATTCACATACGTCAATTGCATTTGTCACCGCTCGTAATGTATCATTCATGAAAAGGGCACACAACCGAGTTTGTAAACAAGTAATCATCAGCGGGGAATAAAGCAGCAAACACAGCGGCCCGCGATAAAGTAAAATTGTGGCTTGCGCCGGCTTGATATCAAATATTTATGTACGCACGGAAAGCCGCGGGCACAGAGCCTCTACCTCGTAATGTACGCGAAACGGTATAAAACGTGTTACCCGCCAACAAATAACATTTAACTTGGAAAATAACACTTAAGAAAAACAACGTTGAAGCGTTCGTAGCGAAGTTTGCTTAGCTGTTCTTAACCGATCAGCAAAGTTAAGCAACGTCCGCCGAGGTCATGACTTGGATGGGTGACCGCATGTGACATTATTACTGAGTGCTTCCGTGCTTCGGAGGGCACGTTAAGCCGTCGGTCCCGGTTGTTGTCTTAGGATGGCAGTCGTTATAGCATGGTGGTAGGGCATTTGCGAATGCCTGCCTGGCTAGCTACCACCCTCAAGTTGAAAATCTGTCGCCAAGCACTTAACGGTGTGTTCCGGCAGCTGTCCTTGAGAGCCAGTAATTCTACTTTAGCCTGAACAACATCTTCGACCACATCATCACTTACCATCAGGTGAGATAGTGCATGGTCAAAGGCTAAGCTATCAGGCATAAAAAAAAACTTAGGTACATCTTATTTCAATTACCTTCAATTTTACGCTGAGCCGTGTCGCATCGCATCATATTCTCATTTTGTTTGTAGTACCAAGTACCAAGTATTTTAATTAAATATTTTAATACAATCTCAACGATTCGCACATTTGAAAATATTGCCGAAAGGAATGGAAGACAAAACCAACATCAGCGGTAAATGTGATACAAATACTTTTTGTAACTTCAGATCTTCTTTTACGATAAATTGTGATAGATATTGTGTCTCTCTCCGAGAAAATGGTTATTGTCAATAGAATTATACATAAACAAACCTATTCTTTTGGAAAAATTGGTTCGGATTTGCTTTCTATGGACTTTATTAAAGCCTATAAAATTCATCAAAGACATAACTTTGAGGTTTGTATTGAACAGTATTTTGGCTGAACCTTTGGCCAATATTTATAAAATTACTATTTTATATTAGAACGCAAGATATGCCCTATCTGATCAAAGTGTATTTGTAATGGCTCCAAGAATATACAATCACTTACGGCTCCAAGAATATACAATCACTAACCTACATCTTTATTAGAATCCGAATACCAAGCATTATTTAAGCGGAAATTATTTTATTTTCTTCTTAATAAATGCTATTATTCTGTAACTGAGTATTTAAATGACCAATATACATAAATTTGTTTCGTATTAGTATATATTATTGTTATTTTATTACAGATTAGAAGTTGGCAACACCAAAGTTTCTTGATGGTTGACGCACAAAAATTGACATTAGATTAATATGACATTTAAATGAACGGAATAAATGGTTAATATTTAATTGTATATGACATTAATTAATGTGGGTAGATATCTTTGTGACTTTAGTATTTGATATATTATATACTCAGACCAAATAAAAAGTCAAGACAGAATGTTGTGAACAGAGAAGTGAGGCCGGTTTTCCAAACATGTGTGCGTGTGTCGGTGTTGCCATGATAATTAAATTACCTTATGAAAGTAACGTTACCAATTTAATAACGTAATTAGTATTAATACAACATTAAAAATTAATAGGGTTCCGATGTAATGTGTCGGCAAAAGTAGTGTCGTTAAGTAGGGGAAGGGAATGGAAAAAGTGTTTCAGAAATAACATTACTGGGTTTATTTAATTTACATGCATTTATTTCTTGTAACTAATTAGTGACGGGTTTTTTATGCAATCGGGGAAAAAAGCACAAAGCCCACCTGGTGTTAAGCTGTAACCTCTGCCGATACAGTTCGTCACAAGTGGCAAACTGCACTGCGCCCATCACCTTGAGACATAAAGATGTTAAGTCTCATGTGCCTGTAATTTTACCGGAACATAGGAATGTGAACATTACTGCTTGGCGGTAGAAATAGGTAAAATAATTATAAGTCGCTGATTTTAAAATATTCCCATGATAGTTCCTTCTTACTTTTCCGAATGATTTCGATCCAATTTTGTTTAATTTTTGGACTCAATTCGGAAAATGAAAAAATAATTAAAGAGTAACACTGGTAAGTGACCAGTAAAGCGTGAACAGTGCAGAGGGAACTTAAATTTGCCTTTTAAATACAGTCCAATTGAGAACCTTCTCTTTTTTTAAGTCGGTTAAAACACATTGATCAACTATAAAAAAAAGACTTATAGCAATACGTTGTGTATTATCACCCAATAATAGGGTAAACCTTATAGGCTTAATAACGGCAACACCAATGCCACCACGCCGCAATAGTTCGACTGACGAGTCAAGGCGTAGTTTCGTTGTACATATGTGTGTGTAATCGTGTTTGTACACGGCGAGGCGTAGTTTTACCGGCCTCACTGCTCTTTACACAACATTCTGTCTTGACTTTTTATTCGGTCTGAGATTATATATTATTATAATCTAGTTTATAAGCACCTACACTTTTGCATGCCAAATATGGTGAAATGTGCAGGTCTGTTTACAGTTAATTAATAACTTTACTGTATTGTTTAAATAATTACTCACATTCTTGCAAATAATTTGAATTTGAAAATAAAAAAGATATTCCTTAAATAATCCTGAGTGTTAATTTAGAATTATAAAAAAATGCATGTACTGTACTGTATCAGCCGGATTTTCCACTGCTGAACACGGCTTCCCCCATTTAGGGGAGGGGGGAGGTGGTCATAGTCCTCATGCATGGCAAGCGTCTTGTGGATCACCGGTAAATTTTAGCCTGGCACCTTTCGGGCCCAAAAGTACCTGAATGATGATAATTAATGGAATAATTAGTTCAAGTCCATACAAAAAATGGGACCCTATAATTAAGCCAACGGCCAGCGTAGGCTTAGTTATAGGGTCCTATTTTTTCTTCTATGCATTCCTCCTTCCTATGATGGGCTGCTTTAGAAATGTATATTTTATAGGCAGCTGGTTGAAGTTTTCAGCGAGTAGGTAATATATGTTATTATGGCGGATATAGTAACTAATACTAATTAAAACAAAAATTAAGGTGGTCCATATATATTATTAGTTAAAATGTACTCCTACAGTTATAAGTTGCCTGGATGAGATCTCTCTAAGCGATAAGACGCCTATATTGTTACATTAAGTTATAATTTTTATAAGTTCAAAAAGTGTTATCTACACGAGGAACAAGTTATTTTTTTTTTTTTATTATTGTTCAGTCGTAAAAATGGTAAACTGTTCAGTGTCATAAAAGAGTTCGGCTCGGGCTAAGGATCGCGAAAAAAACTAAATGAAACGAATACCATTTCTTGAGGTTAGTAAATAACTACAAAAAATATACGGTAAGTACTGTAAGGAAGCCTCGCTCGGTGTGAGAATTGCTAGGTTTTCTATTATTTTAATGTAAAGCCTATTACTATGAACCATAACTTCGTAATCGTTTATAGTTATGTCAACATAAATGTCACTTAATATTGATTGTGTTATTTAATATACAGTAGTATATAAAAGTTGAGTCCTCAACTTTTATAACAAAACTAATGTCTTGTATCACGTTTATAAATAATTATTGGAACACAAAATTTTGTCCCGGGTGGGATTCGAACCCGCGTCCTCCGATTTCGCGCCGGATGTATAATCCACTCGGCCACCTGGACACACTCTTTGGAGCCGAAACCTTGTGCTCCAGTAATTTATAAATGTGATTTTCACTCAGCACGGGATAGTGCTTTGTAATCATATTAAGAAATAATGTATCATATATTTTTCAAACACTGCTTAAACTCCCATCTATCAAAGCAAGATCAGTAAAGATTTGTAAGAACATACCTACTTAACATAAAGACATTTTCATGGGATAATTAGACGATTAGTCTCGCTGTGGTTTATAGCCACTTCAATTTATGTGACATGAAATTAAAGGGCTTTGCCGCTTACTGGATAAATATAAATTCCGGTCGCGTACTACAATATTGCCTTCATAATAAGCCTCCTGCACGGCCCAGATATTTTTATGCGATCCTCGTTGGCACTCCTTTTTATATTTTTATTTTAAGGCAGAGGTTGCTATGCATATATTTGATGTTTCGTGAGTTTACTAATAAAATTATGACACAACTACTCTATTTATTTCATTGAAAGAATTAAATCTAAAATATTAGTTTTTTCGTAAAAGCATTTTACGCCAGTATTTTTGATTAAGGTTATGTAAAATTTCAACGACACTTGGTATTCTTTTGAATATCAAATGTTCAAACTCGTTAAAATTTTATTATAATTAATGACGAAACTGCTTTTGTTTGGATAGAGCTACGAAGAGGCCAACCTCGAATACGGGACCTAGTACATTGAATTTACAAAAAACGGGAGAAACGGCACCTGTATCTCGAACATGGAAATATCAAACCAGGCGACGTCTCCTGATTGAGGCTCAGAAGTGTACGTACGTGTGTCTACCTCATGCATACATGTCTTTGTCATTCATAACGTATCGTGAAGTGTAGCTGTGTGCAATATATGCTTGTGTTAGATTTTCAACACATTATATTGTCGTAATATTAGAGCGTATATTAATTTTTTCTTCAATTCTTTGTCATTCATAAATAACGTATCAAATACAATGAATGTGTAGCTGTGTGCATTATATGCTTCTGTTAAATTTCCACCACATTTCATAGTCTTAATATTAGAGTGTATCTTCCTTTTTTAATTAAATCGATATCCTAGTACACATTTATTTCACCCGTTTGCGTGTTAGAAACACTCGCTTATGTTTAAAATGATAACCTTCGACTTCATAACTAGGAACAAATAGTAAATTTACTTGTTAAACTTTTATGTTCATTCAAAAGATTCCGTCTTCAGTTTCCACGTGAAACTAACTCCAACTTCTAAAGATCTTCAGCTAATTCAGAGTTCGCAAGAGACCAAAGAAATTCAGTCCCGTTTACGGAGTGAAGTCCCAGTTTTAACATTTCCAAAGTGCAAACAAGTCTGCGGAACTTGAACTGCGTTGTGGGACCACACGGGACGTGTTTATTGCAAATAGGAGCTCAGAGAGGCAGCTACAGTATAGGGTTGCACTGATAGAATACAACCAGTCGAACAGAGCGCTCGATAGCCGCTCTAGAAATATTCAGAAAATATTAAGATCTATATCTTCGTGTTCACTATTTATTACGGGGTATAGTGTTGCCCTTTTGTTGATTTTTGTATAAAAGTATCTTATATACCTAGGCTCATAATTATACTACGACCATAGAACATATAATAATACTACTACGTCAATAATGAATTTAAAACACAATACATGTAAAATCTTATTAAGTTTCTTATTCGAAGCAATTATGGCTTAATGACATTGACTATGGACAGCCCCGCAGCAGGTCCATGGTTCAAATCCCGCCGCGGGCTTCACCGCACGGTGGAAAGGCATTTCGCGAATGCCTGCCTGGCTAGCAACCACTCTCAAGTAGAAAATCTGTCGCCAAGTACCTAGCAGTGTGTTCCGGCAGCTGTCCTTGAGATGCAGTAATTCTAGGTTGAGCCTGTTAACCAAAGAGACCAAACACCTTCGAACACATCATCACTTACCATCATGTGAGATTGTGGTCAAAGGCAAAAATAAAAATAAGTAGGAATACTGACAAACCTGTAATTTATAAAAATAAGTCTTAGACTAATCTTGTATCAAAAGATCATTCAGTATAATAGTTTTTAAATATGACGAAACTGCGTTGCATATGCATACAATACGACCGTTTATGGATATGCAATAATCTTATATAATAAAGTTAGAGTATACATTCTTAAAAGTTTTGTACCTATACATTTACTTTAAAACTAATCGTCTGACAACCCTACGTAAAACTAAACTAAGACAGGATTTCGAGTAGTGTGCGCTCGAATCGGGGCGCCAGTGTTATTATTTTATTTGCCTGATGGATATAGCTTGTAAAAGAGAAACGTAAACAAAATGTAAAAGAGTCGAGTCGAGTTTGATGGTCGCGTCTGTTTCTCCCTATTTCAAAGATTGCTTGAGTTTAATACTGGTACATATTGCAAAAGGAATGTTTACAGTTTTTCAAGTAAAACGTTTACCCATATCCTTTCATACTTGTATTACGTTGGGGTAAGAGTGAACACAAAATATAATAAGTATTTATTTATGAATTTCGTTTACCGATATTACTTAAGGTGTGTTTGATTTTTTGTGAAGGTAAAGTGTTTGTTTTTGAATATATATATTCTTTTGGAGATAATAAGGTAGTAAATAAATAGGTATATTTTATGTTTCTGTGGGAGTCGTAAGAGGCGAAGATGATAAATGGCGGCGAAAAATGCCAGAAGGATGGAAGCAGCGCCTTCTGAAGAACTGACAACTTACACTGCAATTGTTAAGATGCCTGCCAGGCGTGGTGCACACCTTGCACCTTCTGTACAATCGTACATACGAAATTACAATCATCTTATTACTCTTATTTCGCGTAAATGGGGTCAGAACAATATTTTTTTTTATGTAATAGAGTGGCAAACAAGCAGACGGCCCACCTGGTGGTAAGCGGTTACCGTCGCCTATGGACATTTGCAACACTTGGGGCGTTACCAATGCGTTGCCGACCCTGTAAGACTCTTTTAACACCCTTTTTGAAGGAATCCATACTGTAGCTCTGCGGAAAAACACTAGATGGAAGATCATTCCACATTTTGCAGGTATGCGGTAAGAAGGAACGCATAAATCGAGCTGTGTGAGACTTCCAGGACTCAATTATATGTGGATGAGCATTTAACCGGTGACGCGAGGAACGATGATAGAATCGCGATGCCGGTATATACGATGTTACAACACACAGAACAACACAAGAAGTTCGATGAAAATATATTTTCTCCATAAGAGTTTTTTTCTTAGTCGCCTTATTCTACATAATTATAACAGGAGGGTATGGTGAGCAGAGAACTGAACGTACTTAATTTTATTACAGTGCGTACATTTTCGCATTATATACTTTTTTTTATTATATTGTGTCGGAACAAGCTCGATCCTATGCTTATACTTATGTGCTACTGCGTTATGCTGGCCACTTCACTATCATATTTATGTTTTCATAAATCAAATCATAGTGCCAAATAGATAATTGTTACAGTTATATGTTTGTGTGTACTTATGATATGAATTATCATATGAGTCATCGATGATCGGTTTCGACCACACGGTTTTTTATTGCCTTACTACCGTCTCACGTGTTCGTTGAGTGATGTTGTGGTCGTAGATGTTGTTCAGGGTAATCCTAGAATGAGATTGGACTGCTGCCGGACCAGGAAATCGTAATTGTTATCGTACAATATTAGTACTAATAAGAGCTGCGCCGAAGAAGCCTGTACCTTGGTGAAGTGAGTTTAAAAGGCAAATTTTGAACATGTTTTTCAGAAAGAGGAACAGAGGCTTTACAGATATGAATAAAATAGATCATATTCTAGAGGACTATGCAGGATATAGTATATGACATATACTATGTCCTCTTTCTGAATATTATGTAGCATAACCATATGACATAGAACAATCATGAGTTTTGCGTTTGTCTCAAAAAAATCTCACACTTATATAAATTTATTTTAAAAAATCGCTCACGCTATTTAAATATTGCGTAGTTTTGTTTTGCTCACTCGCATGCGAAACGAGGTATGTCAATCCTTCTCCCTCAGTCTGAAATTTTTCAATGACCACTTCGCCTTAATCAATAAATCCAAATAAGTGACCCGATTGAAAAATATATTAACGTAAAAGAGGATAATATGAGCTGAGGATAATTTATATGATACGACGTGAAGTTATTTAAGAATTTCTGTGTAGCCTGCCGATTATACCTAGCGAGCGATGTGCATATCGAATAACATATAATATACTTACATAACAACCTAGACAAGTAATAAGGCTTCACAATAGTCATCATCAGTCGGAAGTACGCCACAAAGAACAGCTACAAGCCGCTTGTCACCATTGGCTATACCTGCGACTATTACGATGTCGTCAGTCCACCTAGTAGGGGGCCTACCAATTCTATGTCTTCCAGTGTAATGTGGTTACCACTCGAGACCCTTTAATACCCATCGGTTATCAGTTCGTCGAGCAATGTGGCCCGCCCATTGCCTCTTCAACTTGCAACCTGTGTTGAAGTAAAGTTCAAGCTGAAGTCACAAAAGTAATGATTCTTAATATCAAAGTCGCTAATGTACCAGTTTTCGCAGAATAGAGTTTCGAAGATACAGGTCTCGAATCCTTAAACTTTCCTTTACTTTGCGACTTGCGAAAATCATTCTGTTTTACAGATTGTTTAAACCTGGAATGTCTTGGAAAGGTTGATTAGATTTTTTCAAACATGGCCAAGAATTCTTTGGAATCACACTCACACCCTTGACAATGGCTTCAAACTTATATCCATCTTTTGCCTTCGAAGGTTAAAATTGCTGAACCAGTTCCTTAACGTACTTATAATTCTTCTTTTGGCACAGCGAAAGAGCATGCCGCTTTAATGAATTATAGCGACGGGCGTAATACAGTGACTGCTGTTTTATGCACCCTCCCATCGCCGGCTGTATACGAGCTAAGCTGTAACTGTATTTTAATTAGCTGCTTGGCTGCCGGTATAGCTCAATGTGTGGTTGAAACGCTAGTTATATTACGGGAAAGCAAACTGCTTTATTAACTGCCCGCCTTTATAGCAACGAAATAATTATACAGCTACGTGTCGAGCTTTGGTTTTCTGATAGCATACGAGTATTTTGATTTACTCTACAATCGAAAAAAGACATTGAATATATGTCCATAATTTTCCTTCTTTCAAAAGAGGCGAGATAGTGAGTATGGTGGGATACATATTTTGACTAGTAACTTGCATAAAAAATTATAATACATGTTATACGTTTTGGATACTATAAATTATTCATATTCTATAAATATTCTTATACATTACAGTCTAATATGACCCGTGGTGAAAAGTAAAGTTAGTTAAAGTTAGGTAGTATTGAGTGTATTATTATATAGTATACGGCATATAAAAACTATTTATAACACATTTCCTCGTAAAGGGACTCTTATTCCGCCTAATATCGTAATGTAATGTATCTCATTACGTACTAGTAAAACGCACGGTTTATCAAGATGCTCCGTCTAAAAGTACCTACATAACGGTATTTTATTAAATCTTAGTATATAGTTTTTTATGTCAGAAAAGTGGTCATTATTTTATGAATAAAATCAACTTTGGGAGATAAAATATAATAAATAAACATTTAATTTTATTAATTTTGACCATAAATTACAACCATTTATCTTTAACAAAACACAAAAATATTAATTTGATTTATTCGTTTAAGAAAGTCCTAGTTTTATTTATTTCCTCGCAAATATGTAATAAAACGTCGTAAGACATACGTGTGCTTTGATAATTACAGTACAGCTTCTGCTTTCTTATAGGCCCCGTCTACGGCTCGGGCTAGCAATATCGCCTCGGCTGTAATTTTTAACATAGGTTCCGCACTTATACCATAATGTACTATTGTACCTCACATAATCATTATCACATTTGATAATTTTATTTAAGAAGTCGAGCTTGTTCGGAAAATAAAAGATTTCAAGTAATAAACGAAGATTTATTATTTTTCTCTAAGCTGTCAACTATATTTTGACAACCCTGACATTTACAAGTTGATAAATTTGCCCACCGGCTTATTAGACAGACTAACGTATGTATTATTATTAATTGTTGATACTAATATAATGACAATATTGCTCTTAAAGTGTAGTATAATTAGATCATAATATACACGTCTTAACAGACTCATTTAACAAATTTCCATTTTTGGTTATGTTCCGTCAATTGTCATTTGGATGCCATACACCATTTATTTATTATTTAGTCAATTAGCAAGGCTTATGCCAATACTAATGATAGTGACAAAATTATTAATAACAATCATATAATATCCCTTAGCCTTTGTAAAGTTAAGTGTTTAAAATAACTATAGCTGACGTATAATATTTTTTGTCTCACATAAGTTGTTCAAACTTATACAAAAAATATTATAATATATATAGTTAGTTTGAATTGCAAAAGTTATAGCTCAACTTATAATGGGATTGAGTAAACTTGGACGCAAATTAATCGTTAATATGAGCATCACAAAAAAAATAAAAATTCTCAAGATCCTCTATATATGAGGTTTACAATTATATCGCAACTCTGTGATAAAATAAATTGTAATCATATAAGTATATACTGCAAAAATATGGCACTGGTCATACAAGATATACATCAGTATACAGGGTTATTGGTAAAATGCTAACAACCTCTTAGGGCTGACTTCTGCTAGTCCTAACAAACATTTTGAGATGAAATTTTTTTTTCTGTTGCCTATTTGTATTTGACGTAATAAGCACGAAAACCACTTTATCTTAAGTCTCTTGTGCCCCAACATTTTTGTTAGGACTAGCAGAAGTCAACCCGAAGAGGTTGTTAGCATTTTACCAATAACCCTGTATAAACAGAATAAAATATATCTTATTATACATGAAAAAAAAAACGGAAAATGTTTTACGACAAGGACATCTATTAGTGAAATATTCATGGAGCGTTTATAATATTTTAAGTGAGCGTAGTTGGCGTATGTCCAACGGAGGACTTGTATTTGGGTAGATTTTCCCAAACGTATTTTTTATATCGTCGTTGAAAATAATGATACTGGGGCTTTAAGGCGATAATTTCGGTGTAATAAATTAAATACTATTCCCATTAATATCATATAATAAATTAGTTCCGTAGTCTTTATTCTGTCCTAAAAGTAACAAAACATAAGTAAGTTAGCTAATGAAGATGGTAACTAACAATAACGTATCTAGGGATCCGGCGCGAAATCGGAAGGACGCGGGTTCAATTCCCGCTCGGGGCAAAACATTTTGTACTCCAATAATTTGTAAATTTATAATGACCTATCTATTAAAAACAAATTATCGTAAATTTATTTTTTGTTAGCCCATGACCTACGCCTTAAATTACGACATCGATAACCTACTTCCTAATTAATGAATTAAAAAAGGTGTGCAATGTAATTAATTTTATCATTTATAGATTACCATTTAGTAACTGTACATAAATAGTATCTATTTGTTCTACAAGTAAATATATTTTGGTGGTATATACTTTATTATATATGGTTATACCTATTCAGTTACATACCAAATACCGAACATTCAGTTGCCCTCTTCCGCATTTCGTCGCGTCGACAGACTTGTGAAATTTGAAGCGTTTATCTCATTATGACTAAATAGGCACCCGGCTGGGACTCGCGTTATATTTACCGGATAGATTCCGACCAGTTTCGGGCTATATTGTAGCCCTTCGTCTGGGAGTCACGGTTGCGACCAGACGAAGGGCTACAATATAGTCCGAAACTGGTCGGAATCTATCCGGTAAATATAACGCGAGTCCCAGCCGGGTGCCTATTTAGTCATAATGGACAAAACTCGCGATAGTTTTCTAAGTGACGTTTATCTCATTTTCGTGATGGATATACAATATATTTTCATTTTAGTGTAAGTAATTTTTATGAGTTCTCCAATATATTTTTCATTGTATTTTCTTCATACTAATTAAGATTTTTGCTAGTACACTTTAATATGGTTAGGTTAGTTTTTTTTAACTCTCTCTTATATTATCACAAAGAAATCCCATTTTGTTGCATATGAAAATTTTTTTTTAAAAGGTTTTTTATTTATAAACTACATTTAGTGATAGCAAATAACTAAAAACCGTACGTAACGCTAAAAGAAATATTAGGTATGTCACTCACACATATTTAGCAGGAAGGTAGTTTACTCGTTCCCACACACAATTTATAGGGCAATTTCGCATGCTACTAGGTCCTCATGGGTTTATTATAATACCTATGTTGTACTAACCTGGGTCATGATGTGCTGACGGTGAAGGTGCAGAGAAGGCACTGGAACATCCCGCACGCCGCGACAATCCTCCCAGCTCGGGAACTGCACGACAGAAATAAACTATTTAATCAATTAGACACAAAACAGTTCAAACAGTTTCTTAAAATTTTATTTGTTGTATTGCTTTACAGTTTGTACAAGAATGAGAGCAGGTGGTGGTTGATTGACGACTAAGCCGGAAAAATATTCGGGGTATTATGGGTCAACTCTTCCACCGGCAACGGATTCTATATCGCGTTCAATGAAATACATGCTTTAGGGTAATTCCGATCGGCATTTGCGTCGGATAGCAAAATATCTTAGGTGACCATAGCTTGCTATTATATGTGGTTCTGCGACGTGAAGGGCAGGAGGTTTTGTTTAATATTAGGCGGATTTTCTGGACCGTTTGCTTCGTATCTAACATTTTAAACAGTAGGTATAACATAACATATCTGTAATTCAATTATAATCTATAAGGATTACGTCAGTAATATGATACTCTGATACCTACTTGACTTCGTTAAGTCCGGAATAATAATACCATAGAGATATAAAATACTATTTATAATACAATAATAAATATTGTATCAAACAAAAACAAAATATGCCCCTCGCCTCGTTTTGCTGACCGGCTTTGCTGTTGTCTGACATTGACAGAACTATCCAATGATCGACATAGTAAGTGCTAAACTACAGTTGCATGTGTAGACAACATGTTGAAAAGTGTTTTTAAAATGTGTTTTAAGATTTATCTTTGGTTCCACTACATTCATGGCTTAACTTTGGGGCCCGATTGTAACCGAACCGATACCCAATTTTTGTTAACTGTATTGTTCTTTTTTTTACATTGTAATCAACAATGTTATGTATCTATAACATTTTTGTAAAATATTGTATCAGATATGTATAAATAAATCCATATAAAATCGAACAAATGTTATTGAATTAAATAGTAGGAAAGTCCATTAAAAGGGGACAAAGGAGAGTGTAAAAAGATTTTTTATTATTCTAACCTTCTACTATTAAATTTGATATTTGCTTAGAATGTGGTTCTGCTATAAATCATTAGGTACTTATTGAAAAATTGTATAAGTATTGTTAATTTGTTCAAGATTTTTCAATGTTACAACACCAGATTTGCAAGTTTGCATTTGTTTTTGTTTCTGAATAATTAACGGGCCTATTCAAGCACGAATTAACAACAAAATCATTTAATATTGACTAATCTCGACGTTTCGATGCTAGTGAATAAGAAGCATGAGTTAAATTAACGAATGTTTAAAGAAAAGTATAGTAAGATATTGACAAAATTGATCACATTAACCAGCAAAGCGATTTGTGTAGCATTAATTGCAGTCCCCGAAGCTTTCCACCTCGATCCCGACGGCAAACAATACCAAAAGAGAAGGCAGAAAGTCGAACACGAAGCGATTAGCGTTCGACTTCCATGATTAACTCGCAGAAACTCTCTTTTTCCTATTTGTTTCGTCCTCATTTTGTTGTTCCTTTCCGTCGGGAACGCTTTCTCTCAAGATAACAAATAGGCCACGGGCGCTTACACACTAATCGGGTTTTACCGTTTTACCGAAATGGGATTCCGCTAAGCTATAAAAATTAAATGCTCTCCGCGCAAATTGAAATTATTCCGAGATGAAAATTAAAATAAATTCAACGGGGCTGGTAATTTAAACCTCAATCTGGGCAAACTTTTCTCCATTCGGCTAAACTTCGCAGATGGGCTCGGAGAATTGTGTTTAGAAAAATTTGCTTATGATTATCAACGGGGAACAAGGTTTTGTAAAGTTTTAGTTAATAAATCTACAGCGTTGTTTTGAATGCAATTTCTTGCATTGGTTTTTTTTTTATGTGTGACCGCTCGAAGGCAGTATGCAGTGTCACCATCGTAGTTCTGCTTGCTCTAAGTTCATGACATTAGACATATTTACGTGGGCAAACGTTATATATATGCTTTTTTATGCCTGATAGGTTAGCCTTTGACCACTATCTCACCTTAAGGTAAGTGATGATGTGGTCAAAGGTGTTGTTCAGGCTAACCTAGAATTATTGTCTCTCAAGGACAGCTGCCAGAACACACCGTTTGGTGCTTGGTGACAGATTTCCTACTTGGCTGTGGTAGCTAGCCAGGCGGGCATTCGCAAAATGCCCTGCCACCATGCTATAACGACTGCCATCCCTTAGGATGTTTCTTGATGATTCTTAACAACAACCGGGGCCGAGCGGCGGCGACGACGTGCCCTTCAAAGTACGAAAGCGCTCTGTAGTAATGTCACTAGAGGTCACCCATCCAACTCATGATCGCGGCGGACGTTGCTAAACTTTGCTCATCGGTAAAGAACAACTAAGCAAATTTCGATACGAGCGGTTCAATACGCTTGTTTTATTTATCAACCATACGAGTATGTATTTAACAGGAGTACCCAGTCAGGAAGAACGCAAGATTTAAATAATGAAAGCTATTTATTAAAACGATAGGTAGCTTTAAAGTTTGAAATTTACGTAGCCATGTTTTTAATCAACACATTCATAAGCTAGATCATGACAATTGCAATAACGATAGGTATAACATATTGTATTGTCACCATGAATCGCAAAATGTTGCGCAGTTTCCAATCAATACGGTGAAGAGTAAATTACTTTCATAGGAAGTCACAAGCAAAGCTAAATTAATAAGCACGATACGACAGATGTTTTCCGACTCAGTTAGCAATAATAACAATAAATTGTGGAGCATTTGGGGAGAAAATACCGATCCCATCGAATCGTTTTATAAATCGTTCTACGCTGAAATCCTTCTATTTAATCAAGATCGAAAGAAAATTAAATTGAATATCAAACAGGCGCGATACCGCTGAGTTCGGTCCGGCTTGCTTAGATAAGTGGTCGATATAATATCTGGGAGGACGGCGGTGTTGGCGCATTGCCATATCGACGACGAACGGATCGCAAACACACAACTTGTAACATAGGGAATCGAATTTAAAACATGAAACGATTGTAATTGGCATGATTTATGCTCTACTTAATGCGATATTTTAATCATTGACTGAATGAGAACCTTTTTCGAGCGAAGCGTCTCTGCTTCAACTAATGTAAAATTATTGTATATTTACTACTTACCTACCTAATTCTGATACAACTAGCTTTCGATGGGACCCGCGTGTCCCAGCATGCGCAGTGAACCTTTATTCAATTGTAAGCTATGTAAGGGCAGACTCGTGAGGTCTACAGCTCGGAGAGCCACTAGTCTAGTAATTATTCTATTATATATATTATTGTTAGTTTAATTTAATGAAACCATTAACAAGTATATATTAAGTTAGCTTGGATTAATCTCGTTCTTATCTGTAATCCTCGCCTATATTACACGGCTGCCCAAAAAAAGGAGAGGGTTCATGTATGTTTGTGAGTTTCTTTATTCCATGAACCATAACTTCTAAGCGGCTATAATGTAAGAGATATCGTGAGGCAGTACAATGTAGAATATTTCAATATTAAAAATTGTAATTGACATTCACAAGAGCTTCGTAGACGCTTAAATTGAATAAATTATTTTGATGTTGACTATGACTTTGAGATGCATCTTGATAGCGGAAGTGACATTAAGTACATAAAAAATAAAATTCTGGCGCAGTTTAGACGCCATATAGTGAGATAATTTTTTTTCTTCTAAACCCATCGATCTTGGTTTCAAAATGTAGGACTTTAAAAAATGATTTCATAAATGTATATAACTTGCAGTTTTAATTTCAATGGAGCGATAAAACGTTTAATGAAAATAAATAAGCGCTCGTAGCCAAGTTTGCTTAGCCATTCTGAATCGATCAGCAAAGTTAAGCAACGTCCGCCGCGGTCATGAGTTGGATGGGTGACCGCTGGTGACATTACTACTGAGCGCTTCCGTGCTTCGGAGGGCACGTGGAGCCGTCGGTCCCGGTTGCTGTCTTAGGATAGCAGTCGTTACAGCGTGGTGGTAGAGCACTTTGCAAATGCCCGCCTGGCTAGCTACCACCCTCAAGTTGAAAATCTGTCGCCAAGCACCTAACGGTGTGTTCCGGCAGCTGTCCTTGAGAGCCAGTATTTCTAGGTTAGTCTGAACAACATCCTCGACCACATCATCACTTACCATCAGAGATAGTGGTCAAAGGATAAACTATCAAGCATAAAAAAAAAAAAAGTAGTCGGGTTTTGTAATTTTATAATCAATTTATACTTGTATATATATTATTATAAGTTTAATATTATGAAACCATTAACTAGCTATAGTTATAATAATTTAAATAGATTATTCTATACCCTACTTGCAATCCTCATCTTTACAATCTTCTTTAAGTAGCCTCTGACATTCAAAAAAGAGCTGACTTTTCAGGAAGACAGAAACATACCAAGGTTTTCTCCTACCGTAAAAGTTAGTAAGATATACCAAGATTTCACTTGTGCATCAGAATTTAATGACTTCGCGTCGAAAGAGAACTCGTGCGCTGTATATATCATGTTAAGATCCTAAACTGTAATAACATACATTTTCACCTAACATGGAAGATTACACAATTAGCATTTATGCAACGTGCAAGCTTAGCTGTAGCGATGACAAAATTGAAATAGCAAAATTTGCAATTCAGTTATATAAAGACTGAACAAGTTGAACAATAAAACTCTTTACCGCTATTTAACTGCTTTAAGCTGCAAGAAAAAACTTTATATTAATAAAGAAGACGTTTAAAAAGATTTACACGAACAAGTTAAGTTTCTTCTTGATTACTTTTGCAAAACGGGTTTTTTCCTGGAGCTGCAAAAAGTTTCAATGAATTAGTAAACCTACTTGGATAAGACCGATACCAGCGTACTAAAGCTTACGTTTTGAAAGTAAGGAAGTTAAATTTTATATTATTACTTTTCGTGATCATTTGTCACTTTTGTGAATTGTATTATAATAATGTATATGAATTTTATTTATGATATTTTTTTATAGGTTTACCCACATTTTTCGATAAATTGCAATCTATTGTATTTTTTCATATGATAACTATTAGACTAAGGGCCCGTTTCAGAATGTCCTAATAAAGTTTCGGGTTGCTATGTAGCACATAAAATAACTGAATGATAAAAATGACAGTTGACATACAGCGCGTTTCAAGCTTTAACCGATGAATAGGGTAAATCGATGACTGTGAAACGCAAGGATAGTGTTTTATTTATTAAATATGTTCTGGGTAGTAAGACCGGAACTTACTCGAACATTCTGAAACAGGCCCTAAGATATAATTACCTACTCGTACTAATTGAAAAACACAAGTATTTTTACACTACTGCTCAAAAAAAGAAGTGTTACGTTTTCAGGGTTCAAGTATGTATGTTTGTGAATTTCTTTATTCCACCATAACTTCTAATATCCGGTCATTCGTCTCGAAAGCGCAATTGACACTCAATACACATAAAATATAAAAAATGGTAGAAGAAGAGTTGAGGCGGTTTCACCAATAAATATACCTTGGGTGACATCTCGTATGTTTAGATGGAATTGAAAAAAAAAATTGATTACATAATATATACCTATTATTAATAAGTTTACAATTTACATGTTATCATAAAATTAAGTTATCAACATCACAATGACTACATAACGTCTCAGTGTACCCGTTTTTAGGGTTCCGTACCCAAAGGGTAAAAACGGGACCCTATTGGGACTGAGACTTCGCTGTCCGTCCGTCCGTCTGTCACCAGGCTGTATCTCAAGAACGGTGATAGCTAGACACTTGAAATTTTCACAGATGCTGTATTTCTCTTGCCGCTATAACAACAGATACAAAAAGTTGGCCAAGTGCGAGTCGAACTATTGCACGTTAAAACAAAAAAAGGTTAAAGTATGAAGTCTAATGTTGTATAGCTAATGGTATGGAACACTTCGTGCGCGTGTCCGACTCCCACTTGGCCGATTTTCTGTTTCTCTTCCTGAGGAAGACAAGCTTGTTGACCTCTTCACTGTGGAAGTAAATTTTAGTTCACAAATAATAACTTTAAGGGCCTCCCATACGTTGTGGTTACAGTGTTTGACTCTAGTTTAAGGGATTATATACACATAGTCGCAAATATACGTCGCAGTTTGTCGAACAAGTCCCGTTTACGTTTCTCTTAAATGTATTATATTTTAGCCAAATCCTTGTTTAGAAAGTCTTGGAATAGAAACTCTTAATTAAATTTTCTAATTTTGTATTTTAAGTGTTAGTTATTTTAAGTTCACGTGATTTTTCTGTTTCTCAATAGTGTGTACGAGTACTTTACAGGGTTATAAAAGGCGTGATGATGTTATTATGTATGAGGGAGGTGTAACAAGAAATGCATTACTAATTAAAGTTTTTCGTATTACGTAAATGAATGACCGAAATTAACAGCCAGTTGCCGGCCAGTGCGAAAACTATACAAACAAGAGTTTTTTCGTTATAACTCTCTTCTTACTGAATATAAGATCTCTGCCAAAGGAGCTTTGAACTTCTCCTGACGATCATTCGTGATGAACTAAAACCATTGAAAAATATTCCGACTAGCTATGGTGAAATTTTGACAAAATTATATCTATTTGTTTTCTTTCCAATACGTAATTTAGGTTTAGGTGTGGCTATTGCGCCAGAAGAAATGTTAGAGCCCAGTGTCCCGCATCCTCCTTAAAAATCATAACAAAATAGATTTGCTTTACTCCATCTCATCCAAATTACTATTAATATTCGCGAGTGCCATTCTCTTGTGCCTAATATAAATAAAAATATTTTTTTTTGCAATTTACCGAATAAGCTTCTAAAATCACAAAGAGATTAAAATTTTTAACACTAAAGTTTAAAATTTTAAAAAAAACCTTCGTGGTGCGTTAAATAAAAATCTCGTTACCTACATTACCTACGTCCTATTGCGAAATCTAAATTGGTATAAGTAAATGCATTTGTCGTTCAAGATACGAGAATAATTCAAACTAAATTAACAAGTTGACTTACATGAAATCTCGCGTGTTTAGGAGTTTGTCCTAATTTCCATACCATCATAACTTATGTGCTATCATGGAGTCTGATACAAATCATGTAACCCGCATAGCTTCGTTAAAGTATTTCAACACCTAAATAAACTAACCTAACATTTAGTTTTCATTAGTTACACTGTTTTTATTTTACCAGTAATCAAGATAATTTTACTGTCTGTGCTTCGTAATTGGTCGGCTTAACCGGTCTAAAACATTTCTGATACTGCAAGTGATATTGTAAAAAAGTATGATATCCCATAAAGAAGTACAAGACTACATACAGTTTCAAAAAGCGATCACAAGAAAACTGAAATCTGAATTGGGAAATCGTACATTACTGTTGTGGTCTATAATGACTGCGTTGTTGGCGACAAAGGTCGAAAGCGCAGTCTAGGTCCAGGTCAGGAAAGCAAGGACTGCAACGATTACCAAGCTTGAAGATCGAGAGCTTTTCTAAACTAAGCTCGAGGCTATCATATCGTAGGAGCTCGAGGCCAGCAGTGCAGTCATTGGGACCCACGGTTTGTATAGTGCTGTACCCAAATAATGCGAGTAATTAAAAATAAACAGCTTAGTATAGTAAGAAAATATTTTGTAATAGAATACCATACAACTTTACTGACGCCTGTTAGTGTAGCGCGGAAAGACCGACTAAGCTCAAAGGTTAACAAAATAACGACCACATTACAATCATTTTTGAGTAGATTTAAAATAAATCGCCAGGAAGGTGTAATTTCTGGGCTGAAGACACTAAGCGTCAAGAGAACAGCATTCAAAGTTGACATCTGCACGCTTATGGCACTGCGCCAAACTAAGCTTATAGGAATACAAAGTTTTACTATTTGTGTAACGTGACTATAACATTAAAAAATACTTAGAAACTTTGGTGGCTTAGCATACTTGCTAAAAATCCGTACTGTTTATTTTATTTGTGTCGATAATGTAGTGTTGAATATAAGGTCAATATGACCTACATCAGATCAGAATAAAATAAAACCATTATTATGGGATTGCCATATACAAGAAATGTATTTGAAACCAAGAAATCAAGACCTCTGATGACTGATTGATTTATATTGTCCAAATTTTAATTATATTTTACCAATGTATTGTGTATTGTGATGACTGGCAGTGGAGAAGGGGGCAGGATAGTCGCTCTACAGAAGCTGCGTAACTAAAACCAATTAGCTAATAACATAATTTACAGACATCGAGAAAAGGGGGTTTAAATCTCGTTGTTTACAGATATCTACCAAACAATATAAAAGAAATGTCCAAAATGCTGTTGGTGCTTGTGATTATCTGTAATTGTTGCATGATTGTTATTACAAGACTATATACGAGAATATAATTCTCGCATAATCTATTAGGCATAAGATTGATTCTTTAGCCTAGAGATGGTGAAAATATCGACAAGAAGAACACATACGTTTCACGAGATCCAATCCAAGATCAGGTTTGTATTTCACGTAATTTTCTGATATACTTGTCAATTTCAGCATGAACCTAGGATTTTAGTATATTCCTTGAGAATTTTGCAATTCAAACCTGAACAAAAATGGCGATGTTGTCAAATTAATTAATATTACTATTAAGTTCAGATTCCCTAACTAAAAATCAAAGATATATTTTTTAAAGCCGTTTTTGGCTTGGCTAGAATTGAGTTATTATTCCTAGGAGCCCATATTAAAAAAGGGTATAATGATACAAGTATCAACAATATGGAGAATTGGGAGAAGGTGATACTGAGAACAAAGTGAGATGAGAGAAGAGAGCGAGGCAAATCAGAACCAGTTTAGTTTATGTCATGACGTGGGTGAACTATATGCAAACAATACTGACTTCGCCACGCACAAAATTCTGCGACTGGTGTACGTAACTTAGAAAAGGCGTACTATCGTGTACTCCGAGAGATTCAGTGGTGGTCACTGAATTAAAAGAGATCACCTGGAAAGTACATTTGTATACACGTGCAGCTTATTCGGCCCATGTACTGTCGAGAAAATACAAAGGTACGACACCGGTGATACTGATTAGATGTAGCTGTATACACCAGGGATTGTATTTAGGCCCTTATTTGTTCCTCTTATAGCAATTTTATATCGTAACGAGTCCAATGTTTTGGAGGATAGACATTGGTATAACGTGTGGGGTAAACGCGACGTCGTCGTACAACTTTTTTTCTGTGGTAGTTGGTGAAAATACCTGCTCTTCAAGACAATGAGCGCTTGTGACCACAATAATTTCTAAATTCAGCTAAATCAAAACACAGAGGTGAAGCACGCCTAAGTCCCGTCAAGTAGGTGCTTGAGATTATAAATACTGATTCAGGCTGTAAGTACTTCAGGATTCCTAGATTTAAAGCGTCGTGCTAGCGTCAGAAGAGTATAGACGCGTGTTGTTAAGTTTTAGCCACGACAGTGCCATTCATTGTCTTTATTGGCTTGCTATATATAATGCTTGCTTGTATCGGTGTACATAGTATTTACCAAAATGATTATTTGTAATGCAGTCTAATGGTTGTATAAGAAATTATATTGAACCGAGTTCAATAAGTGGAATAAGATTAGGAATATAATGAGCTGCAAAATTACAATTTGAAGTGCATTTGCGATAGAGATATAATGACGCGACGAAACGTTAAAAATAAATATAAACACCATCACGTATAATTATCATGTAGTTGCTCTGAATTTGTGATTAATCAAATCAAACAAAACCTATAAAGAATTCAAGAATGGCTAAACATCATAGCATCGGTGAGGAATTAATGATCGCACTGCGCCCGCGCCGAGGTCGCAACGAGCCGTCACCGCCGCGGCCGCGCCGCGCCGCTCGAAACATTGACCCATAAACACGATATGAGGCAACCGGTCACGTAGACAGACACGCTGGAATTCACATGACTACGAAGAGTTTGTGTTTATTGGTAATATACCTATCAATCTGGCATATAAAGTTGACTTTCGAAGATCGGAGCAGTTGTACTGTACTGTAACAGCCGGATCGTCCACTGCTGAACACAGCCTCCCCTATTAAGGGCCATAATCCATAATCCCCACGCTTGGCAGACGTCTTGGGGATCGCAGTGTAAGTTTGCAGTTATTTAGAAGGCGCTGCTGCCCACCTTCCAGTATTTTCCGTTAGTCGTTCCGTTAGTCACGACACCCACGGGATGATATAGGGAGGTGCAATTCATACCCGGCACCCCACGGGGGCAATCGGAGCCGTTGCTTGATATTAATATCTTTAGAGTTCATATTTTTGTAAAAACTACGGTTTTCATAATCAATATGGCAGGCGTTTTGGGATTCACAGTGTAAGATAGCAGTTCTTAGGAAGGCCATCTGGTGTTTTTTCCTTCGTTGCCTCTTGCGAGTTCCACAACATTGTGTATATTATAATAGGGGTGTTCAATTCTAGCCCAACACAGCACCGGCTAGAATTACATTATGGTAAATGTTGATGTCCGTTTTCGCGAATCTAATTTATTTAGCAACATTTTGTAAAGTTAGCAACATTGTGATAAAATCTTACCTGGATGAGGGTGTCCATGCGCATGGTCTGCCGGGGGCTGCATGGAAGACAAGGCAGACAATGGAGTGTAACGGGCTCCATCTTCCCTTGGGCAACCGTCCTGATAATTACAAAAGCAGGTTAGATGTGAATTTGTTATATCTTATCAACGAGGCTGATAGAGTCTTAAGACTTATATTCTTTGTCATCCTCGACTAAGTAGCTACAATATTAGTACTTAAGTACAATTTAAATCACCAAGCAACTATATCGGTGTGTTCCGGTAGCTATCCTTGCGAGCTAGTTTCCATTCTAGGTTTGGCCTGATAACAAACTTTGACCACATCATCACTTGCTAACAGGTAGTTCTCAAATGATAGACTATCAATAACAATCTTCTCGGAGCATTTAGTAAAATAAAAGATTAAATAAAAAAAAATGTTGATCTGGTTATATTTTTTGAATATAGTTCAACACTATTTATTATTTAATACTATTCTAACGATATTTAGCATTGAATAGCTGACAACAACATTATGAAATCTGTTTATATTACCCACCTTTACCACCACACCTTTCTAATAAATAAAGATTATAGAATTTATTCTATAGAGCGTAATAATTTGAAATCAAATGCATTTTATTAATGAACTATAAAATTGAAAGTAAATTTCTCTCCGAGATGAAAGTGAAAGTTACTAAATGTATTGTAAAAGCAATAAACTTAGCAGAAAACTGTTTGTGGTTACCAAGATTCAAACAAAATTCTTCATAAACAATAAAGAAAACAACAGTATTGTTAGCTCAGGTGGACCTAACTTACAGCCCGTATAAAACTTTAAAAGATGTAGGGATTATCTAATAAAAATACCTCGATAACATTCAGAGTGAGGGCACAAAAGTTTTCTGGCACAGAAGGAAATAAATTTAATAAAATGCTCTGCTAAAATTGTAAGCTTACCTTCGGCTCTTTGTAGTCAAGAAAACTTTATTTCATAACTTCCTTGTTTTTAATCATAATTATCTACGACAAGAAGGCTTGAATTATTTTTTTTTCTTAACATTTATAGGTCTTTGTTACTGAGAATGAATGAACAAGCATAATTAACAATAGTAATTAGAAACTTGAAGCGCTTATTAATCGCATATACAAAATTACAACGAGAGGAAGCATTACAGTCATGAGCCGGTTTGAATCCAGCACTTGACAATATTATCAATATATCATGTAATCCCCACAGCATAAAATAAATATATTAAAAAATTACTTATACCCAAGATGTTTTTAACACTCCGCAGTAATAATGGCCATATTATTGATTATATTTAATTATCAAAATAAAACATCATTCATGTACTTAAATCCAGATGGAATTGTTAGAGCAGATAATCCAGTATTAATAAGTTGTAAAGATCAATCAGCTATCTGCGCCAAAGTTAATACGATATTACAACTTACGTGAGTAAATTGTTCACGTCCTAATGGATAATTATCCCCGTTTAAAATTCATCGTTTTATCTTCATAGAAAAGGCTTACTTTTCTGTGAAGGATTTTACAAGTTAAGGCGATGAAGGATAAAGTGAGAATAGGGTCCCGAGGCTTGTTTACATGGAACTTACTTCATTACCGGGTATTAATGAGAGCTGAAGCGCCAGCGGGCATGCCAAGCCGCGCTGCCTGCGTTTATTACACAGACTGGTTAAACATGGTTCATTTCACTGATTTTTCACTGATCTTCATACGAGCAATTAATATGTCGATAAGGTAGGATCGGTAAGGGACTTTTTTTTATTGCTGTGTAAAAGCTAGCGTTTAACCCACTTTCTTATCTGTTAGTAAGTAGTGATGTGGTCGAGCTGTTGATGAGGCTACGCCTAGAATGAGAATAATTAAGAACTGCTTCTCATTCAGAACACGCAAAGACAACTAAGGTGCTTGACTAACTAGTCATGTAGAAATTGAGTAACGTTATGTGTATATGTTAATGTTTAAACTTTTAATAGTTAGAACATTAACAAAAAAGTATTGATGTATTACCTTTTCACAATTATTGGCCGTTGCTGTGGTTTGGGTGTGACTAGTTGAAGAGATGCGATACTGCATACCAGACACAGTGCAAAAGCCTTCATGATGGTGCGTTGAATATACCCCAGTTATTGTTACATCAGTGTCTTGATTAACAATAACTTCAACCTTTTGTTTTCTGTCAGTCAGACCAGAATCGTCAATATCTTTTTCTTTTTTAGGCTCCTCAATTTTTGCTTCCGACTTTACGCCGGAATTTACCCCGTTTTTTGGCTTCTGCGAAAAAGACTCGTCACTACAAGAATCTGAAGTAGTTTCATCTTTACTTGATTTAGGAGAGCGTTTTTCATAACTGGCTGCCAAAATTGCTGTAGCGTTAAGGCTAGCCATGCGTTTTTGGACAACCATATCTTTCAAATCCATCACTACTTCATTTCTGTTCCTTTTCTTCTTAATGGGAACTCCTGCAGTTTTCTTCATTTTAGCAGGTGGTTTGTCTGAGTCAGATTTTGCTGATGATGCTGTAGATTTTAGTTGTTTCTTTTTCTCTGGAGTGATCTTTTTCTTTGATTCAAGTTCACTTTCTTCGCTGGATGAAGTACATGATTTTGGATCCCAATACTTTCCTGCACTGCGTATACCTGGAACTCCTCGTAGAGTTCTCTGCGGTGGGCTATCATCAGAGCTTTCAGAACTATCATCTTTCTTGTCTTTTTTGTTTTCATATTCAGACTCAGAAGTAGTCTCATGTTTTTCAACTTCTTTTGGTTTAATTTCCTTCTTTTTAGATACGGTAGGCTGTTTGGAAGTACTAGGTACCGGTGCCCTATCAACAGTTCTCATCAAACCTAGCTCCATATGGGTTCGACTTTCATTCTCATATAAACAATGTACTTTAGCTAAGGCATTCAGTGATGCCATCCTATGTTTCTTAGGCCCATTCCACAGAGAAAGCAATTTCCTTCTTCTTTTACTAGGTTTCTCACTTCCTAATAATAGCATGTCTTCTTCTTTGAGGTCAACGAGTGAATCTTTAGAAAGTTCCTTTAACTCTTTTGACGTAGTTTTCTTCGCACTATCCATAATTTTTGTATATCTCTTAGTTTTAGATTTCTTATTTTTGGAAGCATCAGTACCGGAAGACTCTTTACTTTCATCATTAGAATCAGTAACACTTTCATCTGATGATGAATAATGGAAAGTTTTAGTGTTAAGAGAAAATTTAGAAGTATCAAATTCGTCATCAGAATAACTGCCTTTAGCGTCTTTTTTCGGTTTTATCGATGGTTTTTTAGCAGACGTAATGGCCGTAGTAACAGATTTTTCTTCACCACCTGGTGATGGTTCCCGATCAGAAAACTTAATTGGACTAAACGGTTGTCCCGTAACGCTTGATTTTCGAGCTACCATTTTGTAAGATTTACTAACAATGGCTTTTGGTGCATCGTCTGAATCTTTAGTATCGTTTATTTTGCCACTCAATTCAATTCTGCTTTGATTTGGATTTACTTCTTCGGTACGTTTGTTGGCTATCAATTGTTGGACCACTTCTTCAATAGGTCGGTAAGGAGAATACTTCTTCTTTTCTGCTTCAGCTGTTTTATCTACTATAGTGCCTTTGACACGGGCTATGGGACGTACTCGTCCCACATTTTTATTTACAGAGCTACGGAAGTCAGATAAGATACTCTTTGGGGAATCAATTTTCTCTGTGAAAGTATAAACGTCTATATCTGGGCCTTGAGAGATTAAATTATTTTGAAAAGATTTGTCTTTTCTATTGTCATCCGTTTTTGTTTCACATTTCATGGATAAAAATCGTTCAGAAACACTTAAATTTCCCTTGGAGTTTTTGAAGCATTTTACATCAATGTCAACCATTCTAGGCGTTCTACTGGATGTGAAGAATTTCGGAGGCCTTTCCGTTTCTGACTTACGGGTTTCCGTTTTTTTAATGGGTGAAACATTGCCACATGTACTGTCAACACTTGAATTAGGGGAACCAGAAGCAGAAGTTGAGGAGCTAGCTGACTGAACTTCAATCTTATTATCTTCTTTTATTGTTTGCTGTTGTTCTTCAGAATTCTCAGATTTTTCATTTGTTATAGAGTCGATTGAATCGTCATTTTTAGAATCATTGGAATCTTCTTCATTGTCGGTAGAGTCAGGGTTTGATTGAAATTTACCTTTTTTCTTTTGATTGCTCGTAGTAATTTTACCTTTTTTAATGACTGTTTTAACTTTACAAAATTTGGGCTTCGCTTTTTTACTAACGGTTTTATTGGCTTTGCATTTAGTTTCAATGTTTCTTACTAGAATTTTGGCAGGGAGACTTTTGTTTTTTGCTTTATTAGGTAATTTCTTGGGTACCACTTTTTTATTATTACTCTCTGATGATTGTCTAGTTTGGCCTTTCTTCTCATTCACCTCTTTCTTGGCTTTTTTGCCTGTTATTTCACTGGGTGTACTGGCTTTAGACGTTCCAGCATTTTCGTTTTCCAAAAGATTCTCTTTTTTTTCCTTTGCTGCATCTCCCTCATTTTTGGAGCTAGTATCATCTTTAAGGGTATTTTTCTTAGCTCCTTTAATCAATGACTTACTAATCAATTTTTTCTTTTTCGTAGATGTCGGTTTTTTTGCTGGTGGTTTAGTTTTTAATGATGCCTTCACGACCCCCTTTTTAGGTAAAGATTTAGATGCCTGTGACCGCATTTTTTTAATTTATTTGGATGTATATTACCGTCATTGATGACTCGGCCCGGTGGTTGAGATCACATTCTGAAACAAAGAAACATAAATCAGTTAATGCATTCAAATCTACAAGGGTATAAAGAAAAGAAAAAAACAGAAAAGCGGTTGCTTTCGGTTTCCAAAAGCTATCAAATCTTGCAGCCGTCAGTTACACAGCAAAAACCTTTTGTTGCATAATCGGACCCACGACAGCTGGTAGTTGGTATTGTTGGTAACGGTTGGGTTGAGAATGTGACTTAACGCCGTTCTTTCTAAAACTCTTTCATTAATATGCGTCAAGTTGTAACAACTTTTTGTTTTAATTTATTGAATCACTATTAAAAAAAAATACTACATCTACAAGATGTGTTATTTACTTACTTTATTTTTCATAATTTGATTGTTATAACATAAACAAAAGCAACATCATAAAAGCACCTCTGATTTACGCAGTTGGTACCATGCGAATGCTTTGAGTTTTACTAAATGTGCTCAAAAATGTATTTACTTATCGAAAAAGCATAAAACCAAAATATAGTTACTTAATAGTTTTTTGAAAAAATGATGAAAAATGCGTCTGATTCTTAGTTTCTGATCTAAAACATCCTGCGCTCGCTCATATAAATAGTGCGTCAAGGTTATTGGCGTGGTCCAAGCCCTTGAATAAAGTGAATCAAATTATTGCGCCCAACAAATTTCTACCAACCAATTGAACCAAAAAATACTTAGAAAATATGTATACAATTGTTGTTTAAAATTATTGATTATAAATTAACATATGACATCTATTCCCACTTGATGGTAAGCGATGATGCGGGCAAAGATGATGTCCAGGCTAACCTGGTATAACCTTTCAAACTCGGTGCTGGGTGACAGATTGTCTACTATAGAGGGTGGAATTAGCCACGCTGGCATACGCAGTATGCCCTACCACAATACAAACCTGAGTATTTATATACATATCAAATAGTATAACAACATTGAATAAATCCTAACATTAAATTGATAAACGTTATATTATGTACAAACTGGTATCTCATCCATCCGACGAGCATTACCTATTATAGGTATCAAATTAATAGCAACAAATAAATAAATCAATAGCTTTCATGCTGTTTACATTTATATTAACGGAACGAGAGTAAAACACATCAAATACGAATAAAAAATATCACAATATACATCGATAAACACGTGCTGGAGGCGAAAATAAATTGTTGCCAAAGCAAACATCTGCTTTGATAACCATGTGCACACGTATAATAAAAACAAACTCGTGGCTACACAGTTTGAGACTATTGTATAAGAGTGCTGTTAGGGTTCAGTACATCATGACTGCATAATAAAATGCGCTTGAATTGTGAAGAACTATAGTTATTACTTTAGAAATATTAACCGCAAAGTAAAATATATAGAATTTCTTTTCAGAAAATATCCTTCTCTTGTCATCATAACGATGTAGCTGCGCATTCAATAAGTGCTACGTACTACTTTTTTCAATTTGAAGATGGTTGTTTTGTGTTTTATTTCATCCGAAAATTAGAATGACTTAACCCTAATGTTGTTTTAGATTTTCGCGATTGTTACACATAGTAATTAAACATTTTTAAACGTCTAAACCCTACTTAAAATATGACAAATTTACTTGAGGTCATAGAATATTATAGTCATGTGCGGGATTTTAACCTGTGTCATCCACCCCTTTATCTGGGTATGCTCTGACCGACTGAGCTAACATGACAATGACTCAATACTCTAATTTTCCTCTTGTTCTTTGACCATCGTATGGGGGTGAACAGGATTATAATTTTTCCTTTCGTAAATTTGTAATTTTGTAATGTAATGCGCAGAGCATGTGTTATCGCAAAAATGAAAATATTAAAAAACTACTTAAAATAACCGTAGGCTCATGGGGTGCCGGGCTAGAATGTCATGCCCCATTGCTACCTGTGGGTGTCGTAAGAAGCTAAAGGTAACATGCCGGAATGTGGGCAGCAGCGCCTTCTTAGGAACTGATATCTTAAACTGCGATCCCAACACACCTGCCAAGTGTGGGGGTTATGGAAAACCCCCCTTTAATGGGGAGGCTGTGTTCAGCAGTGGACAATCCGGCTGATATGAATACTTAAAAAACATAGACCAATTAGTTTGTGGTGTTCGAGTAACGCATTGGTGCAATATGAGATTTTGGTTACTTTTGTACCATAAAAAAACTTCTAATAAAACACACATTAATGATATTTGATTATCAATTTTATACATTTTCGTTTTAGTGACTATTACGTGCTTCTATAAATACTTAAAAAAATACTAATATTACGATTAACAGAAAACGGTTGGCAGGCGTCTTGGGGATCGCAGTGTAAGGTAGAGTCCCTCAGAAGACGCTAAATTCCAGTATTTTTCTCTAAGTCTCCTCTTACGGCTCCTACGGGAATGGAGATGGGGGTGATATTCTAGCCAGAACCTTACACATCGTGTGATTATAGATGTGGTGTATTTTCCAGCGAAATTCCTCTATATCGTACTTAAAAGACCTTGCCAACCACATTATTGAATTCTTAAGCGCAGAAAAAAAGCTAAGGAATCAATTAATGTAAGAACGTAACACTAATTGAGTGCCAAATAAATATTTATTAATTTCTCAACAAATCGTCCGTAGATTCATGCGGAACCCATAAACACCTCCTAATCACACCTTGATCTTTTTGTATTTCCAAAAAAACGTAGCATAGCCAACCGATCGTGTTACCTGGGACACGTGTTAGTCGTCATTACGGACACGATACAAAAAAGATAAGATAGCCGGCATGTGCCGGCGGAAACAAAAGTCGTTTGACTATACAATACAATATTAAGTCAAACCAGTTTTGACGTATATTTCAAATATATGTTGAATGGCGATGATAACCATCATAAGTAAATTTGGGTTTTAGAATATAAGGGCCGGACCCAAATTTTCAACTTGTTGCCAGGCAATACGAACATCGAACCAACCAAGGTTGAAATAAGACTCATATCAGCGCACACTGAAACGTGACTGTTACGTTAAACGCTCCGTTCGAAACGCAACAAAATTTGAGGAGATAATACTTTACACATGGACGCCGTTCTTTGATTATATAGTTATATACGACAAAATCGTATGTACAGATTCAAGATATTAAATTTATCAATTGACATGATTTTGAAGAAAATCGTCAATGCCGGTAAGGAGTCGTGATACCAATTTTGTTCGGGAACTTTACAGAACTTCCTTTCACAATAAAATGTTTAACTCGAGAAGTTATGTCGACAAAGTAAGTATTAGTACACATTACGTGCATTGTATATACGCTAAAAATGTTGTTTAGGATCGGACAACACAAAGGAGATATATTTTTTTTAAATATTCTGGGAAAGTAGGTATTATATCGCTTATAATTTATATAAAGTCATATCTGATTCGTATTTTGGTCTTATATACCCACGCCTGACTCGAAAGATGGCTAGAATTACTCGTAGGTTTCATTATTGTACACAAGCTAAATGCGGCTACGACTTCTTGCCTTGGGAATCAAATACAAACCTATATTTATTAGATATATTATATGTTTTTTATAGCCTTGTCTAATCTCACAGGTGTCATATATAGGTATAATGTTAATTTATTGTAATATCCATTTCTTCTATATTTTACAAATTCTATCCGATTTTTCAGTCCATAATGATTTGATCTAGTTTGGAAATCAATCGGCTACATTTCTATTTCTTCCATTTCGAAGCTATCGAGATAAGACCAGTTCAGTTTATCAAGAGAAGCTACACTAGGGCTTACTATATACAATAATAAGTTTGTAAGGTACTTATGTAGTTTACTCATTGAATGATAAAACGTCGACGTAAATTATTAGATAGAATCAATGATTTAGATTGTTGTGTAAATTAGCTAGCTGATTCTATTATAATATATAGCTATTCTATTAGATAGCTATTCAATAATTAGGTTTTGGTATGTGTAGGCAGATAATTGTGTTTTTGTAGTTTGTCTTTGTTAAGAATTCATCTTACAAAATTCGCATTAAATTAAACATGCATGCACTTAGAGATCAGAATCAGATAATAAAATCTGTGTTTTATGATATCACATGATCGCAAACAAAAATGTATTATATTTCCTTAGAATAGGGATAAACGACACTTGTGACTCAGCTCTAATGATGGACAACTGTAGTCTATAAACGATGCGTCGAAAACAGATGTACCGGTTGGACTACGCCGAGATTATAAGGGCCCGGATACATCTCTACGGCGCGGCGAGGCGGGGCCGCACCGTTATACACGGCACGAAAAAATATACGGCGTGAATCTCGCACGAATCCACGGCACGTCCATGATGACATTGATGACTCTCAACTCCACAATGAACATCGTTTTCAAAGGAAAATTTAAAATGAATCCATTCTAATTAGACTATTAAGCAGGGGCTAAATAGTCTGATTAGAATATATAATCTAATAGTAGACCAGGGGGTCCGAATACGTTTGCCAAAGTCTTTCTCTTTGAACTGTTCTAATCATACCCCCTTATTTTATTAAACTCATTTTAACTAATCATTCTACATTGGACCGCAAAATTCCACGGCCGTGCCGCGAAAAAGTACGGAGCACGGCACCGTTTTACGGTGCGGGGCCCCGCGCCGTTGAAATGTTTCCGAGCCCTTACGTCACGTTGGCTTAGCAGGAAATTTTGGCGGAGTTATGTTAAGAGAATAATCAAGACCTTATTATTATTCATTGAGTACATTTAGCCCTAGATACTTTTTTTGTGGTAGAGGAGGGCAAACGAGCAGGCGGCTCACCTGGTGGTAAGTGATCACCGTCGCCCACAAACATCCGCAACACCAGAGGTCTCGAGGATGCGTTGCCTGCCTTTTTTCCTTTTTTAACTTATTCTTATATTATTATTAAGACCTATATTTTTAAAATATTTAAAAGATATGTGTTACTATTCTTGCAAGACTATTGATATAGGATTTGTTATTTTATGTCTTATGCTACCAAGGAATGGGAAATCCTCCATGTTGTGAGAAACGTCTCAAAGCACAACATACAACATCAAGGATGTTAAAATATCATAAAATTAAATCTAGTTTCAATCATTTCAATTATATATCTCGAACATCGTTTGAAATACACCAGTTATGGAACTACGAAACAGGAAAAATAACTGTAACAAACTTTCACTAGAACTAAAGCGTAACTAAAGAGAAAATCGTAAAAAGAGTTATTTTGATCGAGTACTCGCACCCTCGGAAGCGGATAGGTTGAAATGGGTAGTCAAACTATTTCAATAAAACTTTCTGAATGGCTTTTGTTAGCATTTAGGTGAATATTAAACAAAGTAGCAAGCATAGAGTTTTATTTATATGGATATATAATCCATAGAAATAAAAACCCTATGCTGTGTTTTATAAACAATATACACACAATAACTAAGATTATATAAGTTAAGTATATACTTACATCACGTTTACGTAAGGTTTACGTAATACGCATAAAATAAAGCGTATCTTACGCGACCGCGTCGGAACTCCGACTAAATTGTATGAATGAACGCCATCTGTTCCGCGAGAACGAATAAGGAAAATGAAGGGCACAAAATCACCGACAAATAAGTGCCTCAAAACTCACTAAAGATTTTTCTTACACAAATATTATCTCGCTAATTGTAAGAAACACTCATAATACAATTAAAGCGTTGCGATGAGTCGCCTTTGTCTTGTTAATCTAATAGAAGAGTTAGGTACCAGACTCTGGAGAGCTTCAAGCTCTTTGTTATCGTTTGACGAGAGCTTTATTTTTATCGTTGGAAGGAGCCACGAGCTGAGCTCCGCGGTTGACATTGTTTAAGCTTGAAAAGGTTAGTTTTTGAGTCAAAAGTTAATTAGAGAGATTTTTCTGCTTTGTTATACTAAAATTAGCTGAGTATGATACTTCATACTTTTGTGTTATGATGAAAGTAAGCATGAGACGATAAAAATCTCGTGAAAAATTTAATTACATTGAAACTATTAATAATTGAAGGGATTAGAGTTCCGTTTCGGCTTGGCTTACTACGCACTACACGTAGCAATATAAAATATATAAAAAAAAATATAAAATATACAAAGCTATATAAAAATAATAATAAAAAAGATAAAGCAACGTGGCTAAAGCAACATGGGATGCCGGGTTACAATTGCACCTCCCTAGATCATCCCGTGGTTGTCGTAAGAGGCGACTAAGGGAAAAATACTGGAAGGTGCCCGCTTCACTTTACCCAGCTTACACTGCGATCCCCAAGATGCCTGCCAAGCGTGGGGATTATGGCAAATACCCCCTTAATAGGGAAGGCTTTGTTCAGCAGTGGACGATTACAGAATATAAAGCTTAATTGAAAGCTAAATAATATAAATTATCACGGTTGATCTACGCTGTCTTATTACAAAATCTAACGTGGTTTTCACTCATTTTTAGTAAATAATACGGGATAACTCACGTGAATCAGTCAGATAGCGACTATAGTTTCAACCACATTCGGTGGTCTTTTTCAAGGAGAGCTCGGGACAACCGCGTTGACGTCTAAATATGTAGATAGATCTACGCTGTTTATTAGCTGTATTTGGTATGTTTGTTTATTTTTTTTTTCGGTATCATTACATTTACAGCAACGCCATTACATTTTTTAGTTTTTAATCTAAAATATTTTATCCAAATGAGTCAAATTTAGACTAATAACGTACTTATTACGAGTACAAAAGTAATAAACTTTACTTAATTTTGGTGCTACAAAAGCGCCTCAATTCATTCTAATTCTATTTAACAGATTTCTTTAGAATGAAAATAGACCCTTTTGTAACAGTAACTGTTGTCAAAAACACAGAGCCACCGCCATCCGACCGCTCGTCGGGTACTTGATAACGAAGGGCGTTGAGTGATAATGACAGGATGGCCCAGTTTCGGTCCCACCATCACTTTGAGTTTTAGAGCTTTTTGATTTTAGAAGGTAAATGAGGGTCGAATTATACTCGACTTATCGGCACGTTAAATTTTCTGTGGAGATGACCCGATAAAGTTTATTATATTAGGTTATCCTTGGCAGGTTTTCCAAAAGAAAACGGCGTGAATTACACCTAAAATAAAATAGGGCGAGTTCACAATTTCTATTAACGAGAAGATGTATTAAGATTAATGTAATAAAGTAGTCACCATAAAATTGACGTTCATGGATAAAGAAGGATGGAAAGGAGCCTGTACGGTTGAACTTGGCCTGTTTTTTACACGACGACGGCCCATTATGTTTAAACGAGTATGTTTTCAGGATTCATGTATGTATGTACATACGTAGATACTCGTGTGTTCGTGAGTTTCTTTATTTCACCATAAATTCTAAACGGCTCAACCGATTTTAATATATGAAATATCGTTAGATTTGTCTTGATAACGCAAGTGATACTAATTAAATTAAAAATTTTAAATTAAACTGGCGGATTTTAGGCGCCGTATTGGAGATAAAAATTTTTTTTTTCTTCCTAATCCATCGAGTGGGTTATCAAAATGAAGGGCCTTAAAAACGATTCCATAAATAAATTTTACTTGCAGTTTTAATTGCAATGGAACGATAAAACGTATAACGAAAATAAATAATTTACAGTCGGGTTTTTACTTTTTTTAAATTATTTTGAACTTGTTTGTTTCTGCACTTTCATAATTTTCTTGGACTAAACCTTCTATGATAACTTCGGAAACGTTTGTCTGTAGGTCTACGTAAATGAATAATATAAATTTAAAAAAATTGGTAAAATTTATTTTATTTTATTGTTAAATTTGTTTTGTGATAAACCCCAGTTTAATAAAGAAACGAATCTAAAATGGTGCCGTAAACCATTACCTCTCACAAGCAATAGAACCATATTTACTCGTTTATGTAGATAAAGCTAAAGTAACTATTCATGATTTATTATTCCTGAAGTTAAGGCCTATACAAACACATCCAGTACAGTTTGTTTGTTTAGGGAGGACATAGATGCTGGCTACCGCCTGTGCGGTCGTCCAGCTCCACCGGGTTTTGGGCGAGGGCCTGGCCCTACAATAGCCCGGGAGGGAGAAGTGCCGAAGGCACTTCTTCCGAGACGGGCGTAGAAGGCGAAAAGCGCTTTCTACCTCCGTCTCCTGCGGACGCCGAAAACGTACCGCTACTATAGGAGGGGTTGACAGCGAGCTCAAGGGCACCACTGTGGTTCGGACCTCGGCTTGTCTCGCTGTCGAGAGACATGGGGGGGATCGGAGCAAAATGCCTCTGTGCAACTGCAGTGTTGCACAATTGGGCCCTACTGAATAATACTCTTTGACTATTTGGAGAGCAATTTATCGTGACCTTGTTTTTGCCTCGAGCTCGCCGGCGAGCTCGGTGTTTGATTGTGTGACCTCTGATTACCTCACACCTGGGGATTTTACCTCGACGACTTGCGGATAACGCTAAAGCTGCCAACGTAATGGCTGCGATGGGGTCATCCGGGTCGTCTAATACCTGCCGTGGTCGGCGACGGGGGGGTTTGAAAAATGGGATAGAAGAGGCAGTCGAGTAGTTCGATGCCTGGACAACCAATGGGTTCGGGTGGTGGGGCGCTCGATCAAAGTATCGGCGGGCGCAGTCCTTATTGAACTGCGCTAGAGAGGGAAGGTTTAAGTCGCAATGCAACTCGGTGTTCCGGATATACCACGGGGCGCCGGTTGCATTACGAAGAAAACGGTTTTGGATGACTTGAAGTTTATGAAGGTGGGCCTCACTAGCATGACTAAACACTACTGATGCGTAAGTCATGATGGGGCGGATGCAGGCAGTGTAAAGTGTCTTCTTATTACTAAGAGACATTTTACTCTCTTTGCGAAGTAGGGGACCAAGGCGACCCATTATGAAGGCCGCTCTGTTACGGACGGTTGTTATGTGATCGTTAAAGGTGAGATGACGATCAAGGGTGACTCCGAGGTATTTTGTTCTAGGAACCCAGGGAATGGGTTCGTCGAACAAAATAAGCGGTTTCGGGTAAGGGGAGCGTGTCTTCTCAGTAAAGCACATAGCTGTGCTTTTAGCTGGGTTGACCGCGATGCGCCATTTTCGGAACCAGTCACCGATCTCGGTGATGGCCCGTTGCATGACGAAATAGGACTGTCTGTTGATATGCCACCCAGTGGTGTAAATGGCGGTATCATCCGCATATTGGGCTAGGAATACTTTGGGCTGAGAGCGTGGGATGTCACTGGTATACAGTGCAAAGAGAATAGGTGATAGCACGGAGCCCTGAGGGACTCCGGCTCTGACTGGGTGGGGGGAGGAGAGGGTGCCTTCCACGCGATAGCGAAAGCTTCTGGCTTTAAGGAAGTCTTGTAGGATGAGCACAAGACGTTCTGGCACGCCAAATTGGTATAGCTTGTAGATCAAGCCGTTGTGCCAGACTTTGTCAAAAGCTTTCGCTACGTCGAGGAAGACTGCTAGCGTAGTCTGGGGTTGGGGGTACTTATTGAAGCCCTCAATGATGTGCTCCGTGAGGCGGTGCACCTGTTGGACGCATGAGTGTCCGGGTCTGAAGCCAAACTGCTCATCTGGGATAAGGTGGTGTTCCTTAGCATGGGACTGGAGATGGTTTGCAAGTAACCGCTCGTAAAGTTTGCCTAAGGCACTGAGGAGGCTGATGGGGCGGTAACTGGTGGGGTCAGATGAGCTTTTGCCTGGTTTGTGAATGCCAATGACATTTGCACATTTCCAGGTGTCTGGGAATAAGCAGTGGCTCATAGCAGCATTGAAGATGCTGACTAAGAGATGGATGAGAGGAGGAGAGAGGGTTTTAAGAACCCTGTTGGAGATGCCATCGGCACCGGGGGATTTGCGCTGTCGGAGGGCCTTGATCAGTCTCTCCACCTCAGCGTAAGTCGCTAAGGTGATTGGTACATCCAGTACAGCAGCTATCCCTTTAGTCAGTGGTTTCTAGACCATTTTATTTAGTGGTCGAGAAACGTTGATCCTTACTCCTTTCCACCAATCATTGAGTCAAAGGCCAATTTTGGGTGAATCTATTGAAGATTATTCAACTGTTTTCCTACTCCGTTCTGTACTAACGCAACTTTGTAAATGGACCCTTTTGTTGGCGAAACGTTGGGAAGTTGTGAAATTCGTTGAATAGCACATTTTTATTGATAGAGAAAACAAAAAGGTTGACAGTGTTTCCCGGACTTTGTGCGATATGAAAGCAAGAAAGCAAAGGATTTATTATTATTTCGAGAGCCAATAACCCCGTGAAATACTGGTGTCCGGTTTCAGTAAAGAACCTGTTGTTCTACGGGTACTAAATATTTTAAACAAATCTAAAATTGGTCTAATAATGGCATGAGCTGTATGTATAAACAGCGAGACCCTTATCACGGTAATATTATCTATATTATCGTGCCTTTATTTCGGTATGGAAGAGAGACGCCTTGTAGGTGAATATAAATATTAGGTCACGGACTAACCACTAGTCCGTGTATTAGGTACTCGTGCTTTGCGAGCTGAAGTGCAGTTTATTGCTTTTTAGCTAGTCGCTTATTTAGTGGAATGGCTTTGCTTAGTGACCCTTCTGGTTTTGGTCTGTGAAATGGATAGAAAACTTACTATCTATCAGAGAGTTGAAATACTAGAGTAGTTATATCCGAACACCACTGCTCTAAAAGCTTACTGGAATTCACCTATCCACATACCTACGCACATGTATACGCAGTTTGTAATGACAAGGAAAGAACGTTCAAATATTATGCGTCATATCTGTTGTAAGAAAGAGATAAATAAGCAATTCGTGTAACCACCGAACCGCCACGAGACGTTCCGATCACCATTACACTGCGATCTCTTTCACTCTCTCACACCAAACGATACACATATCTCGCTCATCCATTTCATTGAGATTAGTTCCTAAGATAAAACAAAATGACTATATTTTCTATTTCATCAATAAAAGCAATAAGTACGCGTGAAATGAAACAGTTTTCTTATCTCTCACAGTGCTTGTATAATTGGTGCAGAGTCTAAAGACACAAGGAAGGCATATTATTCACAGATTATTCCTAAAAAACACGATTAGCGGCGATGTATTCACCGGACGCTCGGAAGTGCAAGACTGGTAGTGACTCTGGTAATTACCTTGAATTCGTCCAGTAAATATAGGGGCATACATCTCATCTACAGGTAAAAAAATCTTAGCTATCTACCTATTATCATACCAAGTGAGAGTCCAGTGCAAGTGAGCAATGATTATGGGTGCCATTTTAGATTAGTCTCTTTTTATTATACCGGGTTATATTAATGTATATGGAGGAGTAATATACTTTGTAGTAAGTGTAAGTAATTTTCCTAAAACGAGCTCTACAGTATGGAACTTTCATGAAGTTCTGCTCTCCTGGTATTGTGATTTTAATTAATAAAAAAATCACAGAACAATCATAAGATTGGCCCATACTATTCACAATTTGTAAATGTAGTTGTCCGAAAGTCCCTGAAGAAACGCGTTTTAACACGCTTTTCTAAGGTCTATCGGAATCGAAAGTAGTATAGTAAATAGAAACACACTGAAAAATACGAAATAACTGAACTGAAGCCAGACGATGAAAAAAACATACAGTTGAATTGAGAAACTCCTCCTTTTTTGAAGTCGGTTAAAAAGGAAGTCATTGATTGCCAAATCTTTCATACTTTCAATCTAAAAGCTAAAATAAAAATATAACCCGGTAATAAAGAAACGAATCGAAAGTGTTGCCGTTAAACCTCTCACTCACACACCATAGACAGCAATCAGGTGCGAGTGAGAGTCTTAGAGTCACCTCTTGCGTTTCTTTTTATTTTAAGCCGGTTTATACAAACAAAATCAAATTTGAAGCATTTTCTGCATATCTTTTTATTTCCTCTCACTAAAGAGTTAAAAGAGTAAAGTTTTCACCTCGACAAAAAACGAGCAATCAATCATCGAATTAGTATAATAGAATTTCTCAAAAATGTATCAAATAGTGTATTTGATAAATAACATGTAACATACGATAATTAATGTAGCTATTTTAGAAGAATAACCCTTTTTGGTAGCTCTAATATTTCCAGTCAAACCAATCAATCTACCTACGTTCATTGAAAACTTGTTACTTCAAACGAAGTCAGTGAAGCGTAGAACCCAATACGAGTAAGTACTGAGTCTTTATGGACGCGCAATGTTGCGTGCTACTAAATAATAAAGCTCTTCTTTATGTTCTTTTTAAACCAGTTACAAGCCTTTTTACGCATTGAATTAACCGTCTAAAGATGCCTTATCAGGCATGTTTAACATAATTGTATTTGAATTAAAGACATAAAAAGGTTCGTTGAAAATTTTGTTCCACTTCATTTTCAAGACTCATAAAAAGATTAATAGAGAAAACACTGTATGGTGTTCAATGACTAGAAATACGTTTACGCACAATTGTTTCATTATTATTATGAAAACATACTGGTGTGGCTTTACAACTTGACCTTTATTCAGTTACCCCAACTCCCCAAGTAAATTACTCTGGTAATTTCCCGCTTAATTACAATTATTATCCGCGTCTGCTTTTGTATAAATATTCAGCTTTAATTAAAACATAACAGTTATTACTTTGTATCCTACTTTTTTTGTGTATTAAGACTTAAGAGCTAAGATTCAAATATAAAGAAGTATAACTCATACAGTTACCTTTGCTATCGGACTCATCAAGTTCATAAAACACGTACAATCTTCCAAATCCAATTGTGTCGGTTAATTGATTTGGCGCTTATAAATGATCTTATCCGATTAGTCGCGTCAAAGTAATGTTGTTACGCCGAAGGATTTTAAACCACGCTTCCCAATGTAAGGTTTGCGTTCTGCTGTTTTTGAGCTAGACTAACATTTCTTTTAATATTTATTCGTAGATTTAGTGAGAAACTGTTTTTGTTCGTTGGAATAAAAATAGTAAGTCCAATAGACTGTTTATAAAAAGGCAATGAAAAGGAGTTAAGAAAGTATGTTTCTTTTGGGAATTAGGATGGGGTAATAAATTTGAATTGTCATGGTACCTATGTACCTATTTCGTCAAAAAAGCAATGACTTTAGAACTAGACAACCGAGACTAGTACACTAAATACACCTTATTTGCGGTGTTGTTTCCCACGATATCAAATCGAACATAGTTTTTCGTTTGCGTGTTTATGTTTGATATTTTTCTAGCACCACTTAAATTGTAATTGCAAATACAAACAACAGCGCCAACGGATTGTAGAGTGGAGCAATACAAATTTTCGTATTTTAACATATTTTTTTGTACTTCTATTAATAATTTATGTGTCTTCTCGCTTCAATAAACGCGGGCCGTGATCTTTGATCTTTTCCCGTTTGATTGACCGCGGACGGAGCAATAGTGTCACGGAGTAAAATATAAGCTAATTATTAGAATTTTCATAAACAAAAATCCACCTTAGGTATACTTAGGAACACCTTACGAAAATAACAAAGTTAAATTCACTTCGCGTACCTCTCGTGTAGTATGCCAAAAGTTGCGTCTCCAGTAACGCACTACGACTATAATATATATAAAACACAAAATACACTCGCTCCATACAAGATTGTAACACCTGAGAGCTTCCTTTTTGCTTCAAATTTACAGTCGATATAGACATAGATAACAAAATTTATAGAAAAGTAATGAGAAGTTTACATTCATTATACCTTATTAAGCTTCTGGATTTTGTAAGACCTCGCATTTCATACCAACCTAATTGCCTTCCTGAGAATTCAACCTTCATACCACAAACAATGTAAGCATCATTATTTTTAGCTCATGCGTTAAAGTAACAAAGGTATTACAAGCGCGTATGCATATTACCAAATTAGGACACCAACTCTTTGATTTGTTAATCAAGAAGTGTCCGTCGAAAATGATTTACGATGGTTATGTTCGGTGAATAAAGAAATCAAGTGTCAAATTAAAGACGCAAGCGCAAGCGTGGGTCTTTTATCAAGACTCTATTATGAGCACCCATTCATTTTCACTTTGTACGCGACGCTCGTCTCTGCACAATTTTTCTCGCCTTTGTTAGGGTAAGGAGGCGTGGAGGGCCCACTGGGTATGAATACAAGTCCTCTGGGAAGGACCCTCTCAATTCACATTCATGTTATGAACTTGATTTGAATGGTATTCTCATGCGACGCAATAATAAAAAACCTATTAGATATTGTACGTAATCTCTCTGAGTTTGCGTTTGATGTTAGTTACCTCATACTATCTATTCTATGACACTCTTTTATCGCCAAAGGTATAATGAACATAACCAGTAAGATATCGTACATAATGATTGTTATAATTGTTTAGAGATTTTATGACAAATCGAGCAGAATATCATTTTGCGCGGGTGTTAAGAGTTCAATATTTCTCGATCGCGCACTCGAAGTGTATAGGCCTCCTAAACATGCTTCGTGTAGAAACGAAACATGTCGAAAATTCTTCCGGTTGGTCTATGTGGCACTTATAATTTTTGTAATTTTCTCTCTCTATTATAAGGCTATTGGATGAAGTTTGAATTTAACTTATTTTAGATTGAAACTATCCAAATACTTAGTAAGGAAGATCCCAGACTTACGAAAACCATTGTTCTTGGAAATAAAGTGTCTTACTTTAGTTCTCCCGACAACCATGACAATCTGAATTCAAATATAAAACAACATAAAATCATTAGTACAAAAACTTATTGCTATATTTTCACTTATACGTCGTAAACCAAATATTTATTAACTCAAAATGACTAACAGTGCAATACGTTTACATAATATTTAGATACCGGTTTATTTGTTTTGGTTAGCATCGAATAACTGCGTGTAAATAAAAAGTAACTTTTGTGTTGGTTCAGTTCATTCGTAGCGTGAATTGGCATATTGTTATCGCCAAAGGCCTCACAACTAATTGAACAGAGCAGTTGGACTATCCCCATGTAGGTGCTTTGTTCAGAACTGCAACTTTTGAAGCAGTGATATCTGAGAGGCTATCGACTGCCGTGCCGCAGGTCCATGGTTCGATCTCCAAAGCCGGCTTGAGCTTCAATGCGTGGTGGAAGAGCATTTTGCGAATACCTACTGTTATAAATTTACTCCCAAATTACATTTTTTTTTATGCTTGATAGGTTAACCTTTGACCACTATCTCACCTGATGGTAAGTGATGATGTGGTCGAAGATGTTGTTCAGGCTAACCTAGAATTACTGGCTCTCAAGGACAGCTGCCGGAACACACCGTTAGGTGCTTGGCGACAGATTTTCCACTTGAGCGTGGTAGCTAGCCAGGCGGGCATTCGCAAAATGCCCTACCACCATGCCAAACTTGTACAATTTCAAGCTAGTAATTTTCGCCTCGAAGTCTCTTGCCAGAATTACCATTCGACGGACTGACTGGTTTCTTCCTCCTGTATTTTTCCCTCAAAAATGCGATAGTGGTAAATCTTTTCTGATTTGTCGATCGAGCTCAACAGTGATTGGTCGATTTTGAATAACCGACCACGAGATCGTGTGTGTGTTGCCACTATTTAAAATACCGAAATATTGAATAAAATATTGGTTCAGATATAATAATCTGTAAATCCATTGAAAATCATGACACTACTCACCTGGATAGCTATCGCTCTAGTAGAAAATCTGTCATCAATCAACTAACCGTGTGTTCCGGCTGCTGCTGGACGACTAGTACTGCTGTCCTCGAGAGCCAGTAATTCTAGGCCACATCATCACTCACCAACAGGTGAGATTGAGGTAAAGGGCTAGTCTATCAGCTGTAAAAATTAACAGAGATATCAAGGATGCGTTGGCGACTTTAAGGAGGGAATATGCTTGGCCGACACAAATCTGCAAGACCTCTGGACTCGGTATTAAAACATATAATAATACACTGTGAGCGAATACTTCTTTAATAGGGAACGTTATGGTTATGATTAATATATAAATTTCTGACGGTAGACCAAATAATTTCTTAATACATCATATGACAAATAAAACCAATTAGTCGTCACTCCGTGACAACGATCACTGCAAAGAGTTTGAAACGTCGCGTCGGGACAAAAATAATGATAAATATACGCGTATTTAAACCGCTTAAAGTTCTTTAATTACTAAGGGAATATGCTCTTTGCTCGAAGTTTTCTTTGTCGTTTCATTTTGGAATACTTCAGATAGCAGCTGGTTCCACAAAAAAGCAGGAAGGAGGAAGAAAACGCCTTAACCATCGCATAGTTGTGCAGTTTCAAACGATGACATGAAATTGGTGGAACATCATGTTATGTCGTGTCGTGCAGTCCGAGAGGGAAATTCAGTTGCAGGTATTGAACCCAACAGCTCCTATGAACACTCCTCGTGATAAATGCGGTAACAGATGCAGAGATCGATCTCTGCCTAGTGATCCTACACCTCACGGATGAATTCTATTATTTGTTGTTGTACTTTAGTGTTTGTTCTGTAAACTAATCACACCAAGTTTGCTGCTTGTTGCCGCAATACTTATATTATTGTTGCTTTTAAAACGGATTAAAAACAAGTAAAATTTATATAAATAAACACGCTTCTTGTACCCTTAAAGGTAGAACGTACTAAGAATGGTGAGCGCAGCTTTAGTAATAGGGTTCAGTTTTCTGGTACGGAAGTATAAAAAGCGCGAATGTTTTTAGCTCCATTATGAACCTAAAATTCATGCAATAGACGTCACTTTGTAAGTAAATGTGTTAAAAAAAATATTTTATTTTAGACAATTCACAACTTAAATACCTCATACTTAACTATCTTATTAAGGTTATGTTCGTTCGCGCGCTTATTTTTATGTCCGGGAGATTTTTGCCTATCCAAGCGCTACCTAAAACACCGAAAGCAAAGCGGTCAACTAAATGCTCTTATGGGAACAAAACCTTAATTCAAGTATATAAAATATAGTAATGTTTAATTATGTTTGATTCATACTTAAAAATAAATAATGAAACGTAAGAAGTGCAAAGAATTAAAGACTTAGCATTAAGAACAAGGAAAATTAAGTTAATAAGAAAGGGCCATCAGAGAGAGAGAGGGAATGTTGAATTTAAAGCCAGACTCAACTATAACTGTTTACAATTCAGCTATACTGTACCTACCCTAAAACTAACCACAATCATATTTGTGTACTTTAAGTTTAAGCCTTAGTCACGGGGTATCTACTTACAGATTTGCGTGAATTCCGACCCGAAACTTTACGTAGTTTAACTCCTTTGATGTTATACGCTTTATTTGGGTGAGAGATAATATTCCGGGTGCTATGTAACTAGTGGTTATTATTTGTTAAGTTGATTATTCTCAGCGTTGAGGAGCTTATTGCTAACACATTTTTTTACGCAGTTAAGTCCAGATTAATAATTTTATCACATCTATTCAAAAGAGTTTGGTTCTTTGTGAACAGAGACCAAAGTAGCTCTTTAGTCCCTAGAGGCTCAAAGTGATTTCAATTTGGAATGTGGATATTATAAGCTAATGTTCAAATCATAGAGATATAAAATACTATTTCTCTTTTCTGTGGTTCAAATCAACAAATACATCGAGCACAAATGATACAATATGAACAAGTGACTGGCGGTTTGATAAATAAATAGAACGCGCGCAGACCAAGTTTAAACGAAGTTTGTGAAAAAGAAAAAATGCATTCCACCTTCGTAATTACTTTGTAAATTTGAATTTATACTAATAAGTTTTTTTTTAATTAGTGCGTCTACCTCAAGTAGCGATAATTAAAGTAAATGTTAAGAAATTACATTAAACTTCAGATAGTATTACGTCGGACACTGAAAAAGTGATACATATAGTCTGTCGCCTACAAAATGCCGTGAGTTTATATTTCAAAACACATTCATTTGACAACAATTTCGTCTTCTAGAAAAAATGCAAAAAAATATATATTGTAAATGTGTTTTAAGCATATTTTCAAGATTAAGAATAATATTAAATATCTTGAACTTTTTGGTGTATGTGTTGTTTTAGCCAGTATTTTCCTTTTTACGTTTCTGTTAGTATTTCTGTAAGATTACTTTCAATATTGATACATATTTTCACGCGTATCTTTTGCGTTTTTTGCTATTTATACGCGTTTTTTATCTGTATTCACAACAACTATCAATTCACATTTTTGTCTCGATTAGATACTAATTGGGGATTAAAATGCTAATGTCGATGTTTGTAAAGTAGAATGCGTGTTGTCAATTTGTTCCGATTGGGTTACAAGGAATTCTTACGAGTATATACTTAGATGTGCGGGTTTTCAGCAATTTTGTGGCGTCTATCACAAAATAGTTTCAGCTGTCATAGTTGAGTTTATTTTAAAATTATAGCGAGACGATATAGCTTATGCATAACGTAGCAAAACCTGGCAACTACGTAATGTAAACATTACATTACATGCTTGTAGTATGTAAATTTTAAGTATTGCTTAACAACGACAACTCTTTAGGTACCTTTGGTTATGGTGATCATGGCACCAGCACAAAATGTATTAAAATAATCTAACAATTGAGAAGCACTTTATTTACCAATTAACATACCTGATTTACCTTCTTTCTTTAAACTTAACAACAACTTTTACAAATATTTTTATCTGTTATCGCATCATTTACATTAAAATAATATAAGTCAGTGAAAAAAAGTAAATTTACTCTTACGTAAAATATTATACTATATAAATATATGTAGTATATTTAATGTAGTAACTATATAAGTATACCTATATAATATCAAATGAACATAAATTTTCCTCCGTACACGCTTCCCTTATCCGTGTAAACATTCTTGACACAAAGATGTCTCGAGACTCTCGAGTGAGATTTTCTCTATCACTTTATATTAGGCACATAATACGCGTGACATAAAGGTGGCGTTGACTCGTGAAGTGACGTAATTCACTGGCGATGACGTCACATCTGGTGTCGGCGAATATACAGCTGTTATATCAGCGCAGTGTCAATATGCTGCTTCCTAGAAGTACAGACGCTGTGTACTATATATACTATATATATAATATATACTAGGGCTCTGTAGCCATTTACTGGATGAATGGATGAACGAGACACAAGAACTTATTTCGTACAAAATTAAAAATTTACGAGAAAAAACCATAGTCTCGGTGTTTCGTCTTCCAGACCAGACGTATTTCTATACTAAAAAAATCTAAAACGCATACATAGTTCTTATAGAAATTACTGTGCCGTGGGACACAAACATACCTAAGGGCCACACAATAAAAACAAACAAATATTATGACCTAGTAAATGAATTAACCAAAAACGGTTATGAAATCCCTATATGACCTACTTATAGACCTTGGCCGGCCAAGAACAACCGTAACTTCCATCCTAGAACGTGCATCTAAGGCGGCATTCGTAGGATCTTACCAAATTTGGTTAGGTAGGGGAGGAGGCTCGAGCGGTGAAGGGAACATTGATGCATTGTAAAGGGGCCCCTACTCCTGGGTCGCAAGTCCCATGCCTCTCTAGCCTCTTCCTCTGCAACGCTATGGACCTGGCACCCGCAAGGTGAATCCATGGAATGCTAAGTTATTCATCTCCTTCCTCTCGTTCTTCAACTACCGTATGGGGATGGAGCGACACCTATAGTTCAACTTATGTTGTTTGCAAAATTGATCTTGTTTGTAGTACAATGTAAGTTGAACTATAGACGTGGATGGACGCGGGTTTGAATCCCGCACATGACTACAGTTTTTTAATGTAATCCGTAGAGCAGGCGTTATTGCAAAAATAACAATATTAGAATAAGAACTTTATGTCTAGGATTAAAGAGCGTATTACAGTCATACATAACTGTGACACTGCACTGTATAACATGCAAGAGGAATAATAATAATAACTTAATAGGAAAATGGACAAGGTATATATTGTGCCATTGGTATTATCTAGTACAGGAGTAATCCCAAAACACTTATTGTATTATTTTACCGTGTGTGTGTGTGTGTGTGTGTATGCGTAGGAGGAACACTCCTCCTACGCATACACATCTAGGACACGCTAGGTGTATGCGAAAAGGCATGTTTGTGTGTATGTTATTACAAGCTTAAAAGGTATCTTATTATTAATTAAAATAATATTCAACTATGATATTTAATTTTAATAGATGTTAATTGTAACTATACAACAGGAATGAGCAGTTTCATGATAATCAAAATTAGATAGCCAATCTAGAATGGCTTTCCTCATTAAATAATTATTTGCTAATTTTTATTTTAGCTTTTCTCAGAGTGACGCTTAGATTGGTACCTAATTAATAAACATGTCTCTTCACTTCATCTAAAAAAAATATGCCATTTTCCAATTTTCTACTTTTATTTGAATAGAGGCTATACAAATAAAAGTAGTAAATTGGAAAATTGCATAATTGGAAAGTAATGTAATTTATACGACGAGTGATTAAATAATTCTTAATTTATCTCATAAGTATAAAATGATATGATGCTAGCACGACTACGGATTAAGATGTTTTTTAACATATTATTCTTATTTTTCGTATAACTCAATTTTCCATTATAATCCTTTTTATAGGTCAGACTGAGAACTTTTCAATCAACCCTCGTATACTTACAATATTCATGTGTAATGAAATGACGCCTGCGCAAAGGCAAGAAGTGTATCACATCACCAACGGGGCGAGGATGACATATCCTGTATGCTCAAAACAGGTGCTAGGCATCTTTAGCAAGTCTCTTCGTGTCTATCTGTCAGATATTATGCTTCATAGCAATAGTGTCAAAAGTGGTTGTTAAGTTAAATAAAGTAAACAAGGTGATGGCCGGGAATGAAACATCGTAACTATCATCTCAGAGCGACGGCTTTGTAGTAGAACTTTGTAGAACGAGACAATGTCTCATTGCTGCAACTGTAATAGACACATGTCATAACAAAATAACATTAAAAAAACGGCCAAGTGCAAGTCAGACTCGCGAACGAAGGGTTCCGTACTTCATATTTTTGTTTTAACGTGCGCGAGTCCGACTCGCACTTGGCCACCTTTTTGTATTTGTTGTTATAGCGGCAACTGAAATACATCATCTGCGAAAATTTCAACTGTCTAGCTATCACCGTTCTTGAGATACAGCCTGGTGACAGACGGACGGATGGATGGACAGACGGACAGCGAAGTCTCAGTAATAGCGTCCCGTTTTTACCCTTTGGGTACGGAACCCTAAAAACATAACGAATATGCTATGTAACTAATTGTGACATAAGTAGCCCTTGCCATTATGGACCACTTCATGCAGAATATAAATGTGATGTCATAAATATTGTTTTATAGCACAATATCCCATAGTATTAACATAATATCCACTTGACACAAAAGGTATCGTGAGTGAGATGTCCTCTACCACAGGCACTTATTACGTGAGGCGTTACGGCAACGTTGACTTGCGGAATGACGCGTCTCGCCGGCAGCGATGACGTCACTTCCGGTGTCACGCGAATGACAATAAAGGCGACAGGGCATTGAAATGAAATAACACTTTAGATTTAAGCCTGTGTTTTCTTTGTTGAAGCTTTTGTGAGTAAGATTTAGCTTTATTTTTAGTGACGACAGTACCTATATAATTAAGGACTGAGTAAGACCAAAGATGGGGAAATGATGACAGTTGTAGGTCAGTGACAGAATGTATGTAGGTGTTAGTAATATATATATTTTTAATTCTTTAGATTTTGAGTACAAAATAATGGCTTTCTTTCCTTATTGCATATCGGCTATCATATGAACATTATCTCACGTCATGTAAGTGATGATTACGTGCATGCTCAGTCTAAAAGGAATTTCAAAAGAAGACTGAAGTAAGAGATGACGTAGTAGGTACTCAGTGATAACACCACTTTTAAATTTTATTACAAAGCATAGAACGGCGACAAGAAGAAACATAAAGTAAAAACGCAAAATCACCAAAGCGGTGCGTAAGGTTCAAACATTAACAGCAATCTGTAATGTGACTGTCTTTATCGAACACATTTATTACACGCACGGACAGTATTTACTGAGACGGGGCGGCCGGCGCGGTGCACAGACATTCACTTCCGAACCGGTAGGTAGAGTGCCCCACGCCACGCATCCGTTGAGTGAAAACATGTTGACGTAATTAATTATATATACTCGAATGCCCTATACCAATTGACAGAAGCCAACGTCACATAAATACCAACCTATCAAAGTATTCATGTATTTTTATATGCGAAGTAAAAGTGTTGGTAGTCAGTCTTCCATTTTCTTTTATACTATACAGCTCACTCAAGGTTACCCGGCTCCTGACTGGTCCGACGTTTATTACAGAAAATCTGTAATAAATGCTTGACAAACTTATGGAAGAACATTACAACAATCTTGGAATGTATGCTTGGAATGAGCCTCATCATCATGGAAAATGATAGTGGCCAGGAATTGTCACCATTCCCGCCCGGCACCGCTCCAAAAATCAGTATTGCTTCGGAAGTCATACAGCAATTAATTTGATATCGAATTTGTAGTACAGGCTGATACAATCTGATCAATTTTTGAAGCATGGGTTACGTTCTCACAATATCTACGATTACACACTCCTTTCGAAAAAATACCAGATTACAAGTGGTCTGTGGTTGTACTCTTTAGTCCGACATCACGGACTAATTAGTCCGTATCCGACATATTCGATGCAACACCCCCTTTGAAAACGATTCTCGCATTGCCGCGGGTCATCTGTATTGAACTTCGCATACTACGACGTAACTTCACGTACTAAAACTTATTCGTACGTAATAATCGTTGCATACATAATTATTGCCAACTAAAAAAAATGCAGCATTAATTATGCATTTAGATATTAAACACATTGTAATATTACAATACAGTTTTATTGTATAACGTTAAATGTGCGCCGTAATAACAATAACACAAGCCAATAATATGCAAGCATATGACAACGCCTTACCCTATAATTGATTCGCATTCTATTGAAGACAATGTTAGTAACGAGCTTTCCAGTAGACAAACGTATGTTCCGGCCTTCGTCACGGCATTATTACGTCATCATTCCAGCCACTTGTCCCGAGTTCTCAACTGAAGCCCTACGTGACCAATTACTATTGTGTCCGAGCTATAAATAAGCTGGAGAAAGTTTCCACGAGAAGAATGTAGTTGCTTATACATCACCGACCCTTTCTGCCATTATGTCGTATAATAAGGTTCCTTAAATGAGACCGTGAGGGTATCGCGATGACGTGACGTCCGTCCTCTTATGGATCTACTTGCGTTTGGTATGCTCTTAGCGCCACTTGTTGGGGTTATCAAGAATTAGAGGTCTATTTAAGGTTGACAATATACATTTATGATACCTACATTCTTCACATTCATAAACGTTGGGCCTTTTTAGTCTTAGAGATTACATCATAAAACCGAAGCGAGTTGATAGATACACATTATTCCTAAATCACGTGGGATATGGGTAGGAAAAAAATACTCGTTGGTAATATGTAAGTAAAATAGTCCGAGGAAAGAGCAAAAAGCTCACTTTAATAAGAAAATATTACTAAATTCTAGGTTAGCCTGAACAACATCTTCGACCACATCATCACTTACCATCAGGTGAGATAGTGGTCAAAGGCTAACCTATCAGCATAAAAAAATGTTATACCTTCAATAACAAAGTCTGAATTTATATCCACGTAATTTTATAAATCGTTAATGTTTTCGCGCGATAACCGCGCGTATGTCGGTTATCGCGCGAAAACATTAACCTCTTTTTGCGCAGTCGGATAAAAACTATCCTATGTTTTTTCCCGGGTCTCAAACTATCTCCATACCAAATTTCATTCAAATCGGTCCAGTAGTTTTGGCGTGAAAGCGTAACAGACAGACAGACAGACAGACAGAGTTACTTTCGCATTTATAATATTAGTACTGATATGATATCTACTTAAAGTGATTTCAGAAAGTTGGTGCTTAAAAAATTTAAACATCATTAACATCACATCACATAATATAACATCATTTTGGGTGGGTTAGATAATAGCCAAGTTACTGGGAGAAATGAAAAGAATAAAGAATCAAATACATACTAAAGATGATAAAGATCATCCTCAATGCGGAAGTGAAGGAGTACTTAGAATAAAATAATTTAAAACCACACCTACCCCGAATTGTACAGCCAATATAAAAAATAGAATAACTTATAGCAATGGCATTAGATTTACGCACTGTTTTTTTATTTGTTATTATTAACTACTTAAATATATTTTTATGTTATTTTTATTTCCGCACGGTATAAAGTCTTTATCTTTTAATTAGGATATTGGTTTAAATTTAATCTGAATTAACTTTAATAAAATGTCGTTGAAAATATGTAGATTTTCAATACCATGAGCATAAGCTTCGTTATCTTATATGTTGTTATCGTTGTGGAGAATGGGTGTCAGTGTTAACAACTCTGACTGGCTCAGGCTCTTCATGAGCTGAGCTTCAGAGTGCTTATCACTTAGTTTGAGAATGATCCCAAACTAGGGAACGGTCATTGACACCGTTTTACGGCAACAGAACATATAATGCTCCCGAATCGAGCAATTTATTCTGCCTGCTGAGTAGATACCTAATACTATAATAAAATAAATAAATACTATTTTTCTATCTAAAAATATATTTCAGTTCCGATTCGTAACAACTCGTTAAAAATGTTTCAACTGTAAAATACATTACAGATGTGATATAACATACGTTATGAATCGGCGTTTTCAATATGACACAGTGACATCGATACGGCTCTGTTTTGTAATTTGGGTACGGAACTCTAAGAATATGATTCCGACTTTGGTTTTTCTATGCTTCACTGCAAAGGGACGGTCCGTTTGATCTAACAATGATCCGAAAGAGCGTACATACATAATAAATCATGGCAACCCGTTCGGTTCCAACAGAATCACTTTTACGCCACTTTCGGTTCCGTTCGCCTAATATATTACATCCGAGTTCGGATTACGGATCGGGTGACCGGAAAGGTTAGCTTGTAAAGCTTATCTATTGGTTTAGTTTGTGGTTTGTTATGTTTTTGATATTTCACCGAAAATTAGACAACAGGGACTACTAACAGGTACACACTAAGCATAGGTACATAGTGTAATAATCATCAGCATCATCAGCCGGAAGACGTCCACTGTTGAATAAAAGCCTCCCCTATAGAATGCCACAAAGAACGGCTATTAGCCGCTTGTATCCATTGGCTACCCGTGACATTAACGATGTCGTCAGCCCACCTGGTGGGGGGCTACCAACTCTACGTCTTCCGGTGTACGGTGGTTACCACACACCACTCGAGAATATTCTTCCCCATCGGTTATCAGTTCGTCGAGCAATGTGGCCCGCCCATTGCCACTTCAACATACAAGTTATGAGAGCTATGTCGGTGACTTTAGTTCTTTGGCGAATATCCACGTTCCGGATTTTATCGTGCAAATAAACTCCGAGCACAGCTCTCTCCATAGCTCGTTGAGCGACTCTGAGATTGTCCATAAGGGTAATAATATTCTTCAATCATTTAAATAAAGGACATAACATTAATTAATTAATGTGCAGCCAACCACATTATCCACAGATTACTTTAAAATTGTAAAATAAGTTTTGCTACAAGTAAGACAAACATTTACGAGTAAATAGTTAATTTCGTTACAAAATGTATTGTAATAGTGGGTAGATTCATCAGATGCAACATACATCACCTTTTAGACAAAGTGGTGCATTTAATAAGGGAATCTTTCCACTTCCACTCACAAAGGTGCACCGTTTATTTTGTGTAGTTGCAACTACTGCCTACGCATAAAATTTTAAATATAACAGTTTATTATTTCATTATTATGTAGCGTTTACACCCCCAATAAGACGTAGTGTACAATTGAAGGCTTCCCTTACAAATGCCCATCAATAATGTACTGTGGAGAGGCGCGCCTTAGTCATTTAACAGAACTGTACCTACGTAAATAACACAACGCCATATTTATGTAGTACTTAACTACTTCTTCGTTCCGTTAACGGCACGGAACCCTAAAGAAAAGACCGAATAGATAAATTCTAAGTAGATGTCTCAGGTTTTTAACTCATTCCGTTTACGAATTAAAGAGCTGAAAAGGGTTCCGTTTACCCTTTGGGCACGGAACCTTAAAGAATAATCCGACGGGAATTCATGTTTTACTACCCGAGGTGTTAAATATTGATTTACCGACGTAAATTCAAATAAAGTATTTCTGCGTATCTATACTTCTTATCACTCATGAGCCACTGACCACTGACCCAATTAATTCGTAAGCCAACGTCAGCTATTCAGTTTTATGCAAAACGTCTTAATCAGAATAATAAATCTATAAAAACGTGATCATTCAACAACCTGACCTAAATGTAAGTAGGCCGCGTAATAAATTGACGCGGAGAATGAGAGCTTTTGATAATATCATTCTTGAAAACATTTTCATTGCTATGGTGTTCAAGTATTCCCAAAAAATAACTTGTTGACATATTTGTCAACGATAAAATTATGTTAGCACTTCTGCCGTATCGCTTTATTTTAACCCGATTACGTATCTTTTACTGCTCATAAACGTGTATAATATTCGATATATTCGATTAAACAGAAACGACTGAAATGTTTTGAAGTTTATGAGATTTGTTTATGCGAGATTTTATGATTTCGTGGCGGTTTTAAAACTTATTTGGTAGCCGTTATCATTGAACATGACGACTGATGCGCAAAATAATACGAAAAATGCTTTATGTGAAGCCAAACATTATTAACAACCATTATTTAATGAGGAAATTGATTTATTGTCTTTTCAAGTAATTATTTTTGAAAATATACCAATCACAAATTTACTCTTTAGTGCTTTGAGGTTTAGAACTATCTTTATACGAAAATACTCCGTTTACAAAAATTACAAACAAGGAAAAGCTTCTGGACTAGCAAGAAGTTTATTACGAAAGTTAATGTTTTCGCGTCAAGATCTCTGAAAGTTTCTTAGTAAACTTTTTTAAATAAACTTTAATCGCGTAAGAATTTTGTTAAGTTCCATTCATAAATGTTTATTAATATTTGTTATGCGACTAATAACCTCCGGACGCGTTATGATTTTGTAACCCAGGCCAAGCAGAGGCGCAATTTTCAGTCATTCGCTTTTAACCTTTATATTGGAAAGTGCACCCATTCATCACCTTATTACACTCGTCATAAAATCGGAACTTCTGTGATATTGTCGTTATACGCTTCAGTACTTTAGATGGTATATGTCCCGCTTCTTTGAAAAAATCACTGTGATACAGTTCACTTCCCATTCTCAAAGTATGAAATGACTCATTGTAATCGCGGTACCGTCCTGATAAAAAACACCCTGAGCTCATATTTTCATGACCCGATTTCTACAAGTTATTTCATACTTTTCAGTATTAGACGTTGGTCCCGATTTATATTCTTTTAAATGTTCCCCCTTTTCCTTGATGCATACTGCTTACATGATGGATTTTTACTCGCTCACAATACAATACTATCGGCAAGAGTTTCAATGGTAATTGCACCAGCCACCGATTGTCACCCAGATGTTAGAAGCTTATTGGCAAATATTTTTTCAATTAATTGAGTGTAACTTAAGAACTACTTGACCAATATTGATGAAATTTGAATGGGTCCAACTTGGAGGTATATTCTACCTAATAAAAGAAAAATAATCAAGATGGATAGGTAATCCAATAAAAAGTAATGCGTTGTTAATTGTTATCCATAAAAAAATATACGCGTCGACTTCAAAAATTATCTCCTTTTTATTAGAAGGCATTCGTTTAAAAATTATATAGTTTATTAATTACAGAACATAGACATCGTCAGTTCAAATAATGTACTGTAAATGCACGAACAATATTTAAACAAAAAAAACCGACATAAAATATTCAAAAACAGAAATACGTTTAAAATCGCTTTAAAATAAATAAACCAAACATACAGTTTTTTTTTAATAATTTTACATAGCTTAGTGAAAATGCGAATATCATCAACGTAGTTAAAGCCAATTAATAAGCAGTATTCGGGATACTTTAAATACCTATTACTCGTCATTTCTCACTGAAATATAAATGGCAAGCAACAGTTTTCGAATATAAAACAATCACCATAATCCTGTAAAAATATGAGTAAATACAAAAACAGACGAATTGAAAACATCCTCCTTTTTGTGAAGTCGCTTAAAAACACTGGCCAAGTGTTATTCAGACCTCGCTCTTTTAGGATTCCCCATTGCAGCACGTAGAAGGAAGAGAAAAATAAATGTTGTTAATAAAAAGATATACGTTGCATAATACACCGAAATTTCAAAGTCCTAACTAGTTGTGCACATCGATAAACACGCACATCAAGGTACTTGGCATTTACAATCTACGAGTATTACAAGTACTTTCCTACTTTACTCCGCACAACTTTCCAACATCACGAAATTGTCGCCCGTCAAACTTATGTAGGCAAATGGGTAAAATCTACCATTAAGGATCCCACATCTCGTTGGCAGGTTGTCAAAACGTCGGGCAATTACGACGTCAATAGGGATTACTCCGTGTCATCATGTGGGTTTGTACTTTTCGTTGCTATAGTCGACGCTGTCGAGGGCTGCGTGGGCGATCGATTGTGGCACAGCTCAAAAGATACAGAATGGCGAAGACACGGCTTTGTATTGGATTATTGGTCGCCTTTCATCGAAGGTCTTAGGTAAATCGTAAAATAGCAAATCCTCAGAATGCGCTGCTGCCCACTTTCCAGTATTTTCTTTCATTCTTAGTCGTCTCTTACGGCACCCACGCGCAGATATAGGGGTGAAATTCTAGCCCGGCGAGTGTTCCTAACAGATGTATATATTCTCGATGGTAATAAAAACACGGACGATGCGATTTCATTACAACTTAACAATGTGTATGGCTCAAGTAAAAACCCTATCAACGCCGTCTTATTTACCGATAAAAATTAATCTATGAACCTTCATCTACAAAGTGAATATGTGTCTGCTAAACAAGCATTTTAAAAATAAAAAAGATTACTCGTTTCATAAAATGAAATTCATAAAGGAAACCTTTATGAATTTCATTTAAAAATATCGAAAGTAAAACTATAGCAAACAAATTTAGTCAAAGAGATTTGATAAAGTCGCGCACTTCATTATTTCCACCGCTTGGCATGTTGTTCGTAGTACATACACCTCCCACCCCTACTTCAATACCTACCTATTGCTAAGTTCAGCGTTACGCTCACAGCGGGCCCTTTTCCAGTTTTATACATTGTTTTACGGAAAAGATCGTGAAAGTTACGCGCAAAAACAATGGGGAGCACGCTCGAACAGGCACCGAATAAAATCCGTGTAAAAACCGAGCTGTAAAACGATGAGTATGATGTTTTTTCGGATAAAATGTCAACTCGTCGCTCACTTGTTACGTGCTCCGTTTTCTGCGGATTGGCTTTGTGAACTTATGAAAGTCGCAGTTTCAAATTACCTAGTTATGCACTCGAGCACCGTCCTTATCAGCGCATAGCGTCTGGCCGCCCACACAGTCTGGCTCCCATGCATAGTAACTATGTTCATGTCTAGATGTCGACTCGACATTAAGGTAGCTCTAAGATGGCACTAAGGTGTTTAGAATTAAGTCAGTCTGTACTGATCACTCTTTGAAGTAATACATTTTTAAACTTAATTAAAATTTGTGTTTTTTAAAAACGTCCTTTGGGTCCGTCGCAATTTAAGTGGCGCAGCCGGTAGGATATCCGTTGTCTTGCTGTCGGGTTGTCGCTATAAGACCTAAAAATCGGTTATTTGCAACAAGTACTGTGCAGTGAAAGTCGGGTATCCTCGAATCAAATAAATTACTCTCCCGCGACGTGAGTGTACTAAAACTAGTTCAATCGGTGAGCGTTTTGGTGCATCGAACCCTGAAACGAGGCGAAGCGATCCAGGACAGACTCGCGCTGGGTGGATATGGGATTGAGCACCTTGTGAGTAAACCTCTTCACACCTGTGTTCATTATACCCTATCACTCCTACATATTTCCGACCCAAAATTGTCGGTCTAAGTAATTACGTTTATCTGATTTTGTTTGATTCAAGTATCGTACATTCGTAGTTGCTTAGTGTATACAAGTAAGTCTTATAGTAAGTTAAGCTGATTATCGCAATCAATTTAATTAGTGTTGTGTAATTGTTTTAAATAAATTTAAAAGTTTAGTTATCACCGAAATCAATTCAAATTAAGTAAAAATGGAGAAAAAAGAAATTAAAGTAATTCCACGAGAACTTTTATGTATCATTCCTATGTACGATGGTGATGAGAAGCTCTTGAATTTATTCATCACCAAATGTGATTACGTAGTAAGAGGCTTTGAAACCGAAGATAATGCAACACAGAATTTATACGTGTTTCATTCTGTGACAAGTAGGCTTACGGGTAGAGCTGCCACCTTACTGAGTGAACATAATAATTTAACAACTTGGAATGAATTAAAAGAAATTTTGACTCAACATTTCGGTGATCCAAGATCAGAAGAGTGCATTGCAATCGAGTTGGAGAGCTTGAAAATTAAACCAAGCGAATCCTACATACAGTTTTGCCATACGATACAAAACGTTAGAAGTTCTTTGTTTGCAAAAGTAAATAGAATCAATGACGAAGGAATTAAGGCAGCAAAAATGATTATTTATAACAACACAGCTTTGAACGTATTCTTGTATAATCTCCCCGAGGACATGATTCGTATTGTGCGATTGAAGGGTTGCGCTAGCCTTGAAAGTGCATTAAGCATAGTCACCGAGGAAGTTAACTTCCTTCAGCAGTACAATGCTAGACATTCGAAATTGAAGCCAACACCAGTACCCCAACAGAACTCACAAAATAGTCTGCGACCTCTAAATGATTTTAAGCCCGTGTTTAGCCAAGCCCCCAATCAAAATAATTTTAAATTTGGCATACCACAAAATCAAAATTCATTCGGGTTCAAGCCAAATTTTGTCCAGCCAAATAGGTTTGCACCTCCTCAAGGTTACCGGTTTGGGATATCACCAAATGTGCAACAACGAAACTTTGGTCAGGGTCCGGTACCGCAGCCACGCCCGCCATTCCAGAACGGTGGTTTTAGGTTCGGCATACCGCAAAATCAGGGTTTCAGATTTGGTGCCCCTCAACAACCACAACCAAATGCCAATCAATTTAAATTCGGTATGCAACATCAACAAGCACCTAAATTTAAATACGAAAACGATGTTTCTATGCGCACAGCGCCTGTGAGGCAAAATATGCTCACTAACGACCTGTTTTATTCCGAGGAGCCGACTCCGTACGAGAATTATCCCAACAACTATGACGAGAATTTTTATGAGCCAGAGCCTTGTGGCTACGCAGAGAACTATTATACTGATTGCAATATTCCAGAAGACCCGGAATATGTTGCAAACGACCAAAACGGTTCCATGGAAAATTTTCAGACACAGGCCTCGGACAGTGTGGGGAAATGATAAGCCTTAATTATTGTGATAGCATTTTAAAACTTCCCCATATAGAAATCCCAGAAATTAATTCGAAATTCCTTATTGACACCGGAAGTAGTAGATCATTTATAAGCCCAACCAAAGTGAATGAATTTTTCAATGACTATAAACAACACGAACCTTTCACGGTTATTAGTACCCACGCACAAAGTATTCATGACGAGGTGATATGTATTCCACTATTGAAGACTTTTAAAAGTACACTTGCTCACAAGTTCTTTGTGTATGACGTCGATAGTAGATACGATGGGCTTATAGGCTCCGATCTGCTTAAGAAACTAGCAGCTAACGTGGATATGGGAAATCAAGTTTTACTTACACCTAATGCTATGATACCCATACTCTACAATCCCCCTTACGAGGTTTCGATAGAACCAAGATCTGAGACAAGGGTAAAGATACCTACCAATTATCAAAACGGGGAGGCCATCGTGGATTATATGGAGTTTAGTGAGGGAGTACGTATGCCAACCGCCCTCGTTAAATGTAATAATTTCTTTGCCACAACAGTCATACAGAACATTTCAGATAACAAGGCGACAATTAATTTTACGAAACCGTTTGATGTGACAGTGTTTGATAATGTAAAGTGCGAGGTGAATGCTGTGAATGATAACTGTGAGGTTGATGCTATGTTGAAAGAGAACTTGTCAAAATTGAGGCTGGAACACACGAATAAAGAAGAGTATGAAAGTATTTCCAAATTATGTTATGAGTATCGTGATATATTTTACTGCGACAAAATTCCCCTTTCCTTTACCAATCAAGTGAAGCATAACATTCGTACGGTGAATGAAAACCCTATATACATTCGGCCATATCGACATCCACATTCACAAAACGAGGAGATATTAAACCAAGTGGACAAACTCCTTAAAGACAACGTCATACAGGAGTCACACTCACCATGGAGCGCGCCGGTTCATCTGGTACCCAAAAAGGCTGACGCATCAGGTGAAAGAAAGTTTAGAATGGTCATTGACTACCGGCGTTTAAACGAAATTACCACGGATGATAAATATCCATTGCCAAATATTACAGACCTTTTTGATAAATTAGGTAAGTCCACATATTTTAGCACAATCGATCTCGCTTCTGGCTACCACCAAATAGAAATTAACCCCGCGGACAGGGCTAAATCGGCATTTACCACGCAAACGGGACATTTTGAATTTCTCCGCATGCCCTTTGGATTAAAAACGGCGCCAGCTACGTTCCAAAGGGCCATGGATAACATACTGCGAGGTCTCCAAGGCCTGCACTGCATGGTCTATCTGGATGATATAATTGTTTATTCGGCAAGTCTTCAAGACCATATATCAAAATTGCGCAAAATTTTCGATCGATTAAGAGAAACCAATTTGAAAGTCACATTGGATAAATGTGAATTTTTAAGAAAGGAAGTTTTGTACCTAGGGCACACTATCACGAAAGATGGCCTTATGCCTAACAATGATAAAGTTCAAGCCGTTCTCGATTTCCCGATCCCACGAACATCCACAGAAATAAAAAGCTTCCTCGGACTGGTAGGGTACTATAGGAAGTTCATCAAAGATTTCGCTAAAATCACCCAACCATTAACTTCCTGCCTGAAAAAGCGAAATAAAATTGAAATCACTAAAGAATACATAAACGCGTTTGAAAGGTGTAAGGAATTATTAACCAGTGCCCCACTGTTACAATTCCCAGATTTCGATAAGCCGTTTGTTTTAACCACAGATGCATCGAATTTTGCAATCGGTGCAGTACTTTCACAGGGCCCAATTGGGAGTGATAAACCAGTTGCTTATGCTAGCCGGACTCTAAATGAGGCCGAGACACGTTATAGCACAATAGAGAAGGAAATGTTGGCAATTATTTGGGCTGTAAAGCATTTCCGTCCCTATTTATACGGAAAAAAATTCACCATATACACAGACCACCGACCGTTAGCCTGGTTAAAGACGATGAATGAGCCGAATAGTAAAATAACGAGATGGAAGCTACGTTTGTCAGAATTTGATTATGACGTTGTGTTTAAGAACGGTAAACAAAATAGTAACGCAGACGCGTTATCCCGCATAAAAATAAATGCATTAAGCGGTGATGACGAATCAATGAAAGTGAATGTTGATGAGAAAGAAGAAAGACTACAGCGAGAATTAGAGAAAGTCATCGAAGAAATAGCTGCCATAGGTAGGCACCAACAACCAACCAATGAACCTGAACGGCTACCACCCGCGGAAGCAGAAATTATTGATTCCGAAGAAACTATGAGCATTGAAACTGGAGGTAGACGATCTCCTTATTCCATTCCGTCTGTAGGTAGCACTACAGATTCGGCTCCTGAAAAAGGTAATAGTAGTACTGATACCGTTCATTCAGCCCGTGATTTAGATTCAGAATGTATGCCTATTTTACAAGAAGCTATAGACACTAAGCCGAACCAAATACTCATTTACACATGGAATAAAAATGATCTTACTGTTAAGAACTTATCTAGACCTAAGCAAAACATTTTAGAAGTACACTTACCAGAAAACAATCCGGAACTAATAAAAAAATTTCTTCTGGAATACATAAGACCTAAGATAAAATATTTCTTTTATTTTGAAAGTGAAGTTCATCGAAACCAATTTTCAAAGATCATAGCGTCACTTTTTAGGAAGGATTCCGTTAAATTCTATGAGTGTACTGAACGAATTGTTTACGTGGAGGAAGAAGATGAACAACGTGAGATTGTTGTTAAGTACCATACAGGTAAGAACTCTCATAGAGGAATAAAAGAAACCCTAACACGTCTTAGGCGCACCTTCTTTTGGAACAACATGGATCAGACTGTGGCTAGTATAATAAACGCGTGTGAAGTATGTAAGAGGATGAAATATGCTCGTAAACCATTGAAGCCTGAATTACAATTAACGCAGACGCAAACGAAACCTTTTCAGGAAATATTCATCGACACATTTACAATAGAAGGTACAATATTCCTTACCCTTATTGACGCCTTCAGTAAATTAGGCCAGGCAATAGAAATTAACAATAGATCTACCCCAGAAGTTGTTAGAGCATTAATAAAATACTTCTCTTTATACGGTATTCCAGCCAGGATAAGTTCTGATCCTGGGATGGAATTTAATAACATTCTAATGAAGGAAATGCTTTCATTTTATAAGGTCGACCTTCATATTGGTACACCACATAATCCGAATTCAATGGGATTAATCGAAAGGTTTCATTCCACGATCACAGAAATATACAGAATAGCTAAGTACGAACAGAAAATAACTGACGCTGCCTCTGTTATGACATACGCAGTGATGTCTTATAATCACTCGATTCACACTACTACAGATTTGACCCCGTTTGAAGTTGTTTTTGGACACACTGAATCAAATAGTACATTTGCCGTAGATTTTAATAAACAGTTCACCCAGCAGCTTGTTAAAGAACACGTTAGACGGACTAAACACTTATACGACTACTTGACCGATAAAATGATTCAGAAAAAACAATCTTTAGTAGTAAAACGGGGAGGCGAAACCAAATTCGATATTAAAGAAGGGGATACAGTTTTTTATAAAGGCGTAAATATTAGGCGTAGCAAAGACAAACCGCGTTATCAAAAAGCGCGAGTCACTGGAGAGACTCATAGAAATATTGTACCAATAATTTCAGGCGAACGTAATACCAAAGTTCCTATTAAAGACATTAAGCGTCCTCCACAGGTTAACTCTTCTGGTGATCCATGTGATCCGAAGCCAGGGCCTTCAACTGCACCTGATTGACAAGAATCCGGGACTATTACCAGTCCGGGAAGGTCAGGCTTCCGTCAGCTACGATAAATGGACTGTAATCAAGATATTAGATTTAAAACTAGTTTACGAGGAATTAGATTTAAATATAAACAGGTACGTTCATATAAAGAATGACGTTCACAGCTGTTTAAACGATAAAATTTTAGGATCCGATTTCAATGATGCGGAACTTCAAACTGATTATCTAATGAATATAACTTTAGATAAATATAAGCAATTAATTCCTTCTGTAAAAGTTAAACGTGGTTTAATAAACCCTCTGGGCTCATTAGTAAAAATGATTACAGGCAATTTAGATAATAACGACGCCTTAATGTACGAGAGTTTGATTAATAAATTTAAGTCGAAACAAGATGCTATTTCTAAGAAAGTTACAATTATCACCGAAATGGTTGGTTCCTTTGCTAACATCACTGATTCTGCTATGAGCAACTTCATTCAGATCAAAGAAAGTATCCAAGAAATTGATCATTATATAAACGAATCAAGGATACACGAAAACATAAATAAAATCATTCATTTGTACAGTAATTTCCTTCATAACTTTCAAATACTGTACCTTAGATTAGATGAAATTGAAACTGCAGTTGCTTTAAGTAAAATCAAAGTGTTACACCAGTCTATTATTGATACTGACGAATTTCTAGTATTGTTAAGAGAAATTGAGAAAAATGGTAAATTGCTATACCCTGTTAATTTAGAAAATATTGTTAAAATTGAGCAATGTATAGAAATGAAAGCTTATATCAAACAAAATCAGATAAAATTCATAATGCGCATTCCACTTATTACAGACGAAATTTACAATTATTATAAACTGATTCCGTTACCAATCCATGACGATCTTAAACGACAAACATTCCTTATCCTACCCAAATATCCATACATCCTTACGAAGGGGTCGAAAACAATACCGCTCTCTCAGCCATGCCCAGAAGCAGACGAAGACCATTTCCTGTGCTACGAAAACGATATTTCGCCTTTAGCTCGAGATGATTGCGTTGCTGAACTCTTACAATTTACTACCAATATTTCGAGTTGCCATCAAATTCCAGTCACCATCGATGACCTTAAGATATATCCTGTCCAGACAAATCGCTGGATAATTTTTACAACACATGAAATAACGCTAACTGAGTACTGCGACAATGAAATTAATCAGGAAACACTTCGTGGAACGTACTTGATAACTATGGATAATGATTGTACTACCAAAATTAAGGAAATAGCTCTACGAAGACATGAAACTAACGGAAGAGATTTGATTTACGAAAAGTTGCCGTTAGTACAATTACCGAAAATTGCTAATATATCAAGCATATTACATAGAAAATCTATAAACCTTAATTCAGCCAATCTCGCCGATGATGTCAAGTTCCTCAATTACTTATTGAAAGGTGGAAGCGATATTATAAGTGATAATGAATTTAGTGATAGTGAGGGATACGAAAGTGTTTATAAAAGTGTTAGCATAAGTAACATTGTAATCTGGTTAATTTTAGCATTAGTTCTTATAATTTTGGCTTTTAGATATATTATACGGAAAGCATACTGTGTGAGAAAGACTCGAGATCATCCATCAGATAATCTCGAACTTAGGGAGGAAGGAGTTATGCACTCGAGCACCGTCCTTATCAGCGCATAGCGTCTGGCCGCCCACACAGTCTGGCTCCCATGCATAGTAACTATGTTCATGTCTAGATGTCGACTCGACATTAAGGTAGCTCTAAGATGGCACTAAGGTGTTTAGAATTAAGTCAGTCTGTACTGATCACTCTTTGAAGTAATACATTTTTAAACTTAATTAAAATTTGTGTTTTTTAAAAACGTCCTTTGGGTCCGTCGCAATTTAAGTACCTATTTAATACACGTAAACTTGCCAAAGTAACATATTAAAGTAAACTAATAGGTACATTGTGTAAATTTCACTCGATAATGAAAAAGTATTTTTAACGCAAAATGCGGGAATACACACGTAGTAGCTAAGCCAGATAAATCTGACTATAGTGTCTTTTTTATTCTGTGCTATAGTCTCGAGTCTCGACCACATCCGGTGGTCATTTTCAAGGTGTGTTCGGAACGCTAGCGGGTTATCGCTAACTGCTTGACATTAGTCTCGATTAGCAGTTTTTTAACAAAAATGTACTTGCGCTGCCACCGATTTAACCCATAGTCTATCTCCGTGGGCACAAGTAAGGGACTATGGATAATCATATGCTAAATATTAACAAACCACAATAGCAAAGTCCCGTAGGCATTGAGCCAATTTCCCCAAATTTAGCCCTAGGTTTAGGGTAAAATTATGTAACGAGGGTAAAATAATGTATCGTGTTACAAAATTATCTCAAAATAAACAAATACGAATTTTCGAGATTGAAGCTACTATTGGATATATTTAATCATCGTAGTTACAATAACATCATTAATTTATGCGTAAATTATTACAATAGCATTGCAACTGATAAGTTTTGTTTACAACTTTAAATAATTCGTGACGCAAGAGTTGCTAAAAATAAGAACAAATCAGACTTAATTAATCACTCAAAGGGCACGAGTAGAATCTCAGTTTAAAGGTAAATGTACTTTCACCCATTTTTTTATGCATACTTAAAGAATAAAATACTTCCACATGACATTAAAATAATTTCACATTATAGTCAAAATAATATTCATAAATATATAATTCTTTACCATTCCTTCCATTAAACAAATATTCACAGACGAAGACACGAATCCCTAAAAATACATCATGTATTAGAATGTTAGAAACGTGTCGTTTCTGATTTTGTTTCATTTCAAAAAGACATATGATGCGTTAAAGCTAAGTATATTTCCTTTTTAACTACTGCTATATCGATGTGACTTTGATGAGGCACATAATCACTCCAAAGTTATATTAAAACTCACCCTAAAATATAAGACGATTCCCTCCACAAAATTTCTGTTTCGCTTTAAATGCTTTAACGCTGTTTAAAATACACATTTCATGGTTTCCCTAGTATAAGATTTATACAAAGTGAAGTCTACGGAGTGTACTCTGTGGCACGATATAGATATCGATCAGTCGAGTATGTATAGAGTTTCTTAGTATTAAATTAAATAAGTGTTTATATCAAGAAATAAAAGAGAACGAAGTAAACTAGTGTTCTTCGGAAGAACTACTTTTCGGTATACTACACAGATTAAAGGGTCGCAGATACCATTATATATTATAATAGTAATCTTCAAATCGAGTTATTTTTATATTTGATAGGCTAGTCTTAAATGTTTGATCTTATACCGGCTTCGCGATTCTATCATCGTACCTCGCGTCACCGGTTGAAAGCTCATCCACACATAATCGAGTCCTGGAAGTCTCACACAGCTCGATTTATGCGTTCCTTCTTACCGCATACTTGCAAAATGTGGAATGATCTTCCAGCTAGCGTTTTCCCGCGGAGCTACAATATGGATTCCTTCAAAAAGGGTGTTAAAAGAGTCTTACAGGGTCGGCAACGCATTGGTAACGCCCCTGGTGTTGCAAATGTCCATAGGCGACGGTAACCGCTTACCATCAGGTGGGCCGTCTGCTTGTTTGCCACTCCATCACATAAAAAAAAAAAAAAAAAAATCTCATCTATGTCAAGATAATGTGCTTGAACAGATGGTGTCAGTCTTGACCTAGAATAGGCATTGAAGTCTGAGGTAAGTTTTTGGAAAGTTTCGCAGATTTTTTTTCTATGCTTTTTATGAGTCACCGTGCTCAACCTTAACGACCTTTCACAAATTAGCTTAGCTTTCTGTCACTGTCAAAATAAAGGGCTTGAATTATAAGAAAGCACATGCATCATACATGGGCTACCATGTCCAAATGCCATTGATTAGAGAAAATATTTTACACAAAGGTGAAAAAGTGAAATTTTCTCTAATGTTTTTGCTTTACCATGTGGATATTACCCATTCTAGTATAATTTTTAAATAGTTTCAGAATTGTATAATAAGAAGGAGTTTTGACTATGTTCCTTACTTAAAGAAACTTCCAACTGAACTAATGATATTAAATAATATAGAACATAATGTGAATGAACGTGTCTCGTTCTCCGTTGAGTTAAACGTACACTCTAAAAGGTCTAACTCGACTGCGTATGAAGAACTGACTTGAGACTGAGTCGAGAATAAAAGCCACTGACATCATGGACTTGAAATTGTCTCTGAATAGCAGCTGTATTTCATTCCATTTAAACGAAACTGGAACCCAATATTATTCCTTCCTTCTTTAGAAAACTGGATGTAATTTAAGAAGTGACTAAACTACAAGTACACGGGGTAGGCTCCCTTGTTTGAGTATCAGAGATCAAATTTCACAAAGCACCGTAGCCAAGCTTCACTGCAAGGATATGTTTATGAACGAACTAATAATCAGATAATAATATAATAGTAAAACCTTGATAAACTGTATTAGGTAGATATAAATAGGTGACTGAAACTTGTATGAAGTCAAATGAGTTATGGTAGAAGTTTCATGTCCAATCAATCTGTGTTTATGATATAAATTATACACTTTTTAATATTTGTAACATACCCTGTATTTATTAACAATTTGTCTATTAGATCTCTATTTCACTATACATTTCCTGATACGAAACGGGTCGCCTTGAACCTGTTTTCAACCATACTTATACTTTAAGACAATGGAAGTAGGTAAGAAAAAAAGAAAGGACTCAAGACAAATACAAATAGTTTTATTGACTTAAGTTACATAGGTACAGAGTAAATTTGAATCCATAGGTTCCCGAACTAGCGTCAGCTGTATTTCATGAACCATAATAGTTATGACACTGACACTTACGTCTAATATTAACTATCCGGTCTTACAATATTACTTAGCGCTTAAGGAACATATAGTGTGTGCGTAAGTGTGTGTGTAAGTGTGTGTGAAGAGTATGAGTGTAAGTGAGTTTGTTGTGTATATTGTGTGTTTACAATTGTTAATAGATGTGATTGTAAGTAAGAATGTGTATAAGGAAAAGTATGAATTAATTGAATTACACTGAGTATTGGGATATATTATTATTCTCTCGTATCGGTATGAATAAAAAAGAGTGTTAATGCAAAACAATATTGTGTAATGGTCATAATAGTTAGTTAACTGTAGTTATTCCAACTGATAGTTATGTATAAAACTCAATTAATAAATTTTCAAGGGCTTCATAGTCATATTTTTTAACCAGATATGAAATATTTTTTTAATTTCATTATTACTAGACTTTTTAACCTTTAATTCCTTATTTATCTTGTTGTAAAGATGAGCAGCCATGACACAGTATTTATTCTGGCCAAATCTTGTAGAAGCGATTGGTATAGGGCATTTATAAATACGTTTTGTTAGTTGAGGTAGATGAGAAGACGTTTTCCTACTCTCTGATACAAACAATTTCCTCACAGTTAATACATCGGCTTCTTCATATAAAGTTGTTGTAGGGTGTCGATATGGTAAATAAAGTATTACTTTAAGGACTGCCCTTTGTGCTCGTTCAGCCGTTATTAGGTGTGTTTTTGCTGCAAACACAACCAGCTTAATTCCAAAATAAATAATTTCACCAGGAACAACAAACGATATAGGCAGGTATGCATCACTCCGAACTAAGAATGTATGACTTATGAGAATCTCACTATCCCTAAGTCGAGAACCCTACCATCATAATTTGTGTCACATAGATACTTAGTTCTAAATGACCAAATGCATGTATTCACAGTGTAGGATAAGTTAGGCCAGTTAAGTAATTATGTATCGCAAATCTTTAACTTCTTTAGTAACATATATTAATACAATTAAGTAGGTGCATAAATTATTATTATTAATCAATAATATTGAAATACGCCATAATAAATTATAACACAAACAACATGTCAGTCGCCGTCGAGCGCTAATTACATTTGTGAAATTAATCTATTTGACAAGCACTTTGTGTTCAATTGGTATTTCGTATTAATGAAATCTATTATTCAAAATGTTATAACTTATCAGATTTATCGTAGCCAATCGGTCAAACCTACAATTCAATCAATTATATACGTTATTATTTCGATTCAAAGCAGCTCACGATTTTTCATCTACTGTACTTAAGTCTGAACCGATTATCTCTAACTTTTATGGGTCTATATTTTTGCGTCTACGGGGTATACATTTTATTCAAAAACAGATCCATAAGGACGACTAAATCATATTTGTTCTCGGACAATTACTACGTCACCTATTTGATGAACGGAAACAAGTAAACACATATTAGGCATAACCTATCAATAGGCATTTAAGTACAGCTAGCTAGGCAGTGAGAAAATATAAAATAATGATTACTCTGGCTTTTAACTCCTCAATGCTGATGCTATAGGAAGAGAAAGCCTAACAACTGCCCTCCTAAGTCAATTCGAAACGGAAGCGTTCAGTATGTATAGTAAACGCCATGCACCGGTTACTCATTCACGTAATGACCGCAGCAAAAAGTGCGATCGGTGAGGACCGACCTGGAAAGTTTTGGAACGAATACTTCGTTCTGCTACGAGCGCTACAATTCAATCTAATGATCATTCATCATCTCTATCAAAGGTTATAATGATCAATAAAATATTTATTTATTATGTTTCATATATGTATGTATACTGTCATCAACCGAACAATCTGACATGGCAATGTTTTGTCTATGGTATTGGGGTTTAGCTGGTCTGTCTCTTTGTAATAGAAAAACTTATACTTATCTGTAGACGTTCTTGTATTGTGCATTGCAATGTAAAATGTAATTTTGGTTTTCAATAAAAAGTGTTCAAGTGCCATTTATAGTTTATATTACTACATCCGCCCAAACCCAAGCACAAAAGGTTCGCTGAATCATATATACAAAGCTAGCTAACTAGTTAACCCTGATCCTGAAGGATCACTGCTTATAGTGCAGGATCTATAATGTACTGACATGTCTGGCAAAGGAAGAGATATTTGAAATTTATATTGTGGGCCCAAAACTGCTTCTAATAAAGTTTGCACTGCAACTCGTCAATCTTGAATTTCAAAATACTGCAGATGTACTTTTCAACAATCAGAAATTAGCGACCCGATTTCTCTCTTAAAGCTTGAATAGTAAACATTTGTGATTTGCCCCCAGAGATTTTCTTTATGAGACAACAAAATGTTATGAAAAAAGTAGAAGCTCCTTATAATATAAAAACATTGAAAGAATGTAACGTAGGAAGTACATAATCCCTGCATAAAAGAAGATACGATGTGAAATCGATGAAACTATACTTACAATACGAAAAATATCTACAAATGCTGAGAGGGAATTCCAACGCTTCGGTAGTGAGCTCTCCCCTAAACCACAATTGTTTTGCTAATGGAAAGCTAATCTCACGCTCGATCCCCTTATTATGTGGTTCTGTATTTACAATGCAATTTATTGCATTCAATTCAAAATAAGCAAACAGAGAGGTAAATTGGCCATTGTTGATGCTTCAAGTAGTAGGCAGCAAGCTTCAACAGTTAATATTGTTTGTTTGAGGTTGCTTTTGTAAATATAATTTGAATCCGATATCGATCCGAGCTTGTTGATTTTAAAAGGAATATAAATTTCGTAGTCTATTCTATACTGAGAATTATTAATACTTTCAGCCGAAAAGCTGCTCGATGGAAATCATATCGAAACTCGCTCACATTTTCAAGAACTTGAATGTAGGATGAGAAACAGTAAAGACAAAATGAAATGAAAGGCGCAATAAAATGATTGGAATTAAGAACAGTTTTGAATTAAAATACTTTGATATCTACGACTATACGTGTAAAGAAGTGTAGCTTTCATACAGCCACGGCTTTGATTTCGGACTCATCCAGTTCGCAATTAACAAAACATGCACAATCTTCCAAATTCAATTTGATTGGTTATTTGATTTGGCGCTTAGAAATAGTGCTTCCGATTGGTCGCGTCAAAGTAATATTGTTGCGCCACACGGTACAGTTTTTAAACCACGCCCTACGCGGTAAGGTTTGCGTTCGGTTTGTGCTTGACTTACATTTCTTTACATAGGTACTTATTCTTAGTTTGATATAAAATTAGCATCATTTAATATAAGAGTTAATTCGAAATTGCCCCGCATTAGATGACAGTTATGTGTGACTTTTTATATAATTTGATAAAATTTGCTCAATTCGTAAAGGTAAAATATTACATCATATCGTGTCTTGCAATACAATAACGTTATCATATTCACCACATATTCAGGTAGTTTACATAAATCGGCACAAAGGGACGAGATTCACTAACCGATTCAATGTTTCCACCTACCTATCACGTGTTCGACACTTTGACGTGTTCATAGAGCTGCTACTTAGCTGTTCTATGAACATTGAACAGCGCCTACTGAGAATGCATATTAATATTATATGTATAAAATTAAAATTGTTTTTTTTTTGTTTTCTATTTGTTAGTAATTACACCCAATCATACTCTTGTACTTTTTTATGCTTAGATTAGAGCTTTTTACACAGCCTCCCAAAAAAGGAGTGTTTTGTTCTGAGTGTCCATGTGTGTATGTATGTTTGTGAGTTTCTTTATTCCACCATAACTTCTAAATGGCTTAACCGATTTTAATGTATGATATATCATTTCGTCATCAGATTCGTCTTGATAGCGCTAGTGACACTAGATAAAAAATACATACTGCCGGATCTTGGACGCCATATTGTGAGAAAAAAGTTTTGTTTTTTCAAAAACTCACCGAGTCGGGTATCAAAATCAGGGGCTTTCAGAAACGATTCCATAAATATTATATATAACTTACAGTTTTAATTTGGATAACGATGATATCCTCGTTTAGTTCGGACTTTACTATTTATCCATCTTTCGGTTCCATACGGCAACGGGGCTAAGATAACTCAGTTTTAATGAGGAAAGCAAAACTACAGGCTCCTTCAACAGAACCTGGACACCACTTAAATCTATCGTTGTTGTCAAAACAAATTGCATTTCAAACTTTTTTTTTGTAAGCGTTTATACGAATCTCAATCATTACAATAGGTAATTCGAGAGACGTGTCGAATTGTCGACACATCTCTATTCGATGTTAGCCTGTAATCCAGCTTTCGGGAAATCGGATTTATCGTTCTACTGGTGGAGGAAAACATCGGGTTACCGACATGTTCCAACTGCAATTCAATGCTTGTTCGAACTCTATTTGAAACAGGATAACTATACATTTCAAATATAACTTTATTACTTTAAATTCACCATGGTCTATCTGTTTTTCGCGTTTTGCTGACGTAACCAGTGACACAGATTTTAACTTATAGTAATAGGAACTGAAGATTTATATCAATTTTACTCTCTTTTTGTTTATAAATCAGTATAGATTGACGTGGGAATCAAAATGCAAAATACAAGTAAGACCAACATAGATAAAAAATAATATAGAAAAAATTTATCTTTATTCTATTCTCTCTGCCTCCACACCAGATTCAAACGAGACATTTATATGGTACGTTAGGTTTTTAATATTTCTTTAAAATCTTCACATTGTAATTTTTAAATTAACGACTGCACAGCCAATAAGCTGACACAATGACAACACAATGTTTTTGTTTTAATTTGTATATATCTCTCGTAGTTCCTTTTACTATATTTTATTGAAAGCTTCATGTTAATAGCCCCTTCTTACCCATATCCCACGTATGTGGCGTCGGAACCATTATTTTTCTCTAAGAAAACAACGGACAGCTTTGGCTTCGGTTTATTGCTGACCTACGAGTATATAACTGGATACCACCTTGGGAAAGCTTTTGTCAATATACCTGCCACTGTTCACTCAATAGTATAGTATAGTCCTACTGTAAACCCCCATCACCTCGACGACTTTAGTAGTGAAATGCTGCTCATTAGGCGCATATGGAAAACTCATTTTATTCCTAAGAAGACGGCACTACAACTGTACTAAGATAAACGTGAAGACGTAAGTCAACGATATAGGTACTCATAGTTTCGTCGAGCCGTTTCTAAATTTAAATTAAACAAAACAACATCGGCCACTATTAAGCTGATATAGCATTCAAATATGCCAAAAAGTTTTATATGCACCATAAAATATATGGTACTAAATAAAATAAAGATAAACAAACAACTAGATGATCCAAACCACTAACCCATTTCAGAGTAAATACAGCGATCCGACAACCGACAATTGACTAGCTCTTCCTGTCGACGAGCCGTATATACGGAATCCTGCAACCATTTACCTCCACAATATGTATTGCGAAACAAACAATATTTCCCAGGTCTTACGTGATATTGTTACCAATACGATTTTGACTACAATTTCATAAAATATGAAAACAGGAACTGAAATATTACTGTGGAGTTATTTTACCGGAGTCCCTTATTAGGGCAGAAAAGTAAGTTACCTCTCTGCCAAATTTAATGAAGATCGGTTTAACGTTTTAGTAAATCAAATCAAATAGTTTATTTGCAAGAATACAAGTAAAAAAGATATTAAAAATATTATTGCATACAGTTGTACTCTGTCTGCAAGCAGATGTGGAATTATTTCATGCAGTTACATTGCAATTTAAATTAGTCTTATATTTAACGTAATATTATTTATATTCTTTGAATTCCATAACACTATAAAAACATTTTTTAGCAGCAGTGCAGTCTATTCTTTTTTTTTTAAACCAGATTGTATTTTTATGCTATTGCCTAAGCAGTTATATATTGATAGCGACATTAATGTGTTCTGGTTTGAAGAGTCTTTATGTCTTAGAGTGCTGGGCGGAGTGCAGTTCGACACTTGAGACGAACTACGCCTGTGCTAGGCCGAGGTATTAAGCGGTACATTAAGCGGTAACGCTTAATGCCAATTGGGCTTTGCGCTTGTATTGTACCATCACGCTAGCATAAAAAAAGCTATGTGTTTAAGTAATTATAGATCACTTTACTCTATCTTACTCATACACTTTACTCGTCTTCTCAAAATGGGCGGTTATTATATTTTATATCATTTGACTAACAAGTTTTTTTTTAACAGCAGAAATAAACGGTATTTCGCATAAATTTCAACTTGATACCTTTACGTGTCCTGAGAAAAAAGGTCTTAACAGACAGCCCGACAGTCAGCACAACAAAGTGATCCTATAACGATCTCTTTATATCTATAAGGTTCCTTTTGGGGTACGGAATACTGAAAATATAGATCTAACACTGTGTCCATCATACTTAATTCAATGTAGGTTACTAATCCAGCCTACAATGCTCAGTAATGTGCTCAGTTCGGGGAAAAACAAACGGCAGTTTTAAAGTTTTCGGTCTTCAAATACCGTCGTTAATTGTTCTCAAGATATAAAAACAATGGCATGGGCCATCCGTTACGTTATTTCATAGTAGGTTAATGTTAATTAACCGTACCATTCTGAATCTTGAATCCTATTTCTCAATCAGTTCCAATTTCATTGGGTGGTTTAGTCAAAGGCGTGTGTAGATCACGTTATTTTAATCGTATTATAAACCCCCGTTACCGATTATACACTTAGTTAATTCCACATCGCCGCCGACAACATCGGCTCATGTTATCCCAGTATACATTAATAAGTAGGTAAGCATAGCGTGCCACTATGCCACACTGAACTAAATTATTATTAGTTATTACCTCGTTGGTTTGGTATTGCTTTGACTGTGGCCTAATGAAAGGTCGTGTCGGAAGTTTATTGAAATGAATTGTTTTGGGCTCGTAATTATAAGAGGTATGTTTTGTTCAAACGTAACACAATAGAGGAATAGTGTAACGACATTTTTGGAAATTCGGGTTGATTCTTTGAAAGTAGCAGTGGACCACTGTGAATGAAATCCCACATGCGTGCCAATCAAGGGTGCCAATAAGTTTTTTTTTTGGCTGCCTTCTCATGTATGAAATACAAAAATAATTTAATGTAATTTCTAATTAAGAGCAACATTTTACGTATAATATCTAAATTTCAAGTCTCTAACTTATTCTGTTTCCGAGCTTTAGACCAGTGACGTACGGAGAGACAATACATATAGACAACGGAGTATAATCAAAAGGGCCGTGTTCTCCTTTTGTGCACGGAATCCTAAAAATACAGGTTTACAGATGAAATGAAAATTTATTGTATTCAAAACGTCGTCACAAGTCAAAAGTAAACGCAAATTCCACTACCACATTAGGAGTTAGTTTGATAATTTACGGCCTCTAAAACATTACTAGTTATATTCTAATAGGTGAAGAAATAATGTAGAACAAGTTTATTAGGTCACACAACTCCCATTGTTCAAAGAACAAAGCACAAACATGGTTAATGAATGAGCAAGGGACACATTTCTAAAATTTCTGGGCCGAACGAACGCAACCAAAATTGTAGCTTTATTACAATCATTTCGAACCAAAGCAGGTCGAGGAAGAATTTGTAGGAAAGTAGGCATGAAAATTTAATTGGAAATTCTTTTAGAATTGTGGGATCAAAAATGTATCTTGAGAACTGTTGTAAAAGATAAGCTTTTGGAGTTCTTATTAAACGTAATACAACGCAAGTTAAAAAGTTTGATTCGATATCAAACTTTATCTGACAGCTTAAGCAAGATCTAAACTTTAAATTATTCGTACCTGTGTGTCTCAAGTACCTACCTATAGATACATTTTATTCTATGCCATTACATTTATCGTAGAACAAAAATGTAAGTACTAATTAATTCTTATTTAGAACACAAATCGAGATAAAGAAACTTCTAATTAACACATCAATCTTATAGATATTTCACACTGTCCAATTATCACGTCAATGACTTTGTCGTCTTTATTAATAGGAAAGAATGACATTATTACTCAACGATGCTTCATATTCTTTTAACTGTGACAAGGCACTAAAAGTGATATAGACATGTACATAAATAATGCATGCCATTGACAGTTCCATAGATGGAGGCACAGGTGTCGCAACTCCGGATACATTAGTCAAGTCGCGAGTAAACTCAGACCACCTAGGCAGTCGTTATACTAATTTATTGAATAAACAAAGGCGCTGAAAAACTGCGGCTGAAAGGTTGCGATAAATAACTTACTAAACGTGAGGTTTGTATATAGGTACGACAAATTGCCAGTTGGGAACAGAAATGTGATTGAGCGAGTCACGTTTTTCACGTTTTTCCTAAATGACGTCAAATGAAATCCTTGTACTGCAGGAGTCCCGCGGAGACTCTGTAAGCAAGTGGTGGCTTTGATAAGAATAAAAGGTTATTTGAAATTTATTTCAAATCTTTGTATGACTTTCTGTTCATTTCATTTTTGATGAAGTAACCTTGGAGAGGTTGCCACCTCCATAGTATTCAGTCTTAAATAATTTTACAGGACTACAACATAAACAACCCTGAAAATACATACAGCTACATTTTAGGTGTGTTCTAGGGCGATGATGATAAGGTTTGGTATATTTTTTCTGATCCTGAAGCTCTTTGTTAAGATAGACAATAAAAAAATCGTTTAATCAACCGTAAGACTCCGACCGGTTCTAAGTGTAATCCATACATATTTATGATAGAATTTGGTTTAAAACATAGGGTGAACTCACGGATTTAGGAAGGGAGACTCCCTTCCTAAATCCGTGGGTGAACTGCAGCCTTGTCACACTAATCTCTGAAGACAAAATTCATTTCGACATTCTAATACCACAATGAGTTTTGGTTCGGAGACATTGAGTAAGAAGTTGGTGGTAATTAATGGGTCAGGATTACGGACGCACCCCAAGCAAAATATATATAGCTATATAGGTATATTATAGGGATGGTTTTAAATAACTTTAGGAATATATTTGAAGTTAATTCCTAATTAGCCTACTATAGTTACCTAGGAAAGATAGCCATTTAGGTAGGTCCAACTATAAGGAAGTGGTCGTTTGAAGAATCTTACTTGGACGGACAATGTTCAGTAAATTCCGCGATATCTTCTTATCAAACATTCCGCAGCCTGAAGACTAACAAAAGTCTTCAACCAGGGTGTATTGCCAGTGATAGCTTATGGCATTGAAACATGGTCTTTAGCTGTGGCTCGTATGGACAAGCTCAGAGTTGCTCAACAAGCTATGGAGAGAGCAATGCTCGGAGTTTTTTGCGCTATAAAATCCGGAACGAGGTAATTCGCCGAATAACTAAAGTCACCGACATTACTCTCAATATTTACAAGTTGAAGTGGCAATGGGTAGGTCACATTGCTCGACGAAACAATAACCGATGGGGAAGAAAGGGAAGGTCCCTTGGAGTCGATAGACAGAAACGGCTTATAACTACTCATTGAGGCGTTCCATAGAGAAGGCCTTAGTTGAACATTAGAGGTCTTTTGGCTGATGATGAATGACTGTTCATTCATCATCAGCCAAAAGACCTCTAAGCGGGAAGGTCCCTTGGAGTCGATAGACAGAAACGGCTTATAACTACTCATTGAGGCGTTCCATAGAGAAGGCCTTAGTTGAACATTAGAGGTCTTTTGGCTGATGATGAATGAACAGGCATGGTTTACGGAGATTCCATTGAAAAAGTTCAAATACCAAAATGAATTTCATCTCTATTATTAATCTAGTTAGATCTCAAATCAATTTGGCTCTTGTAACATCTTGGCTTCTGTCTCCCGTACGACAACCTAAACACAGAATAACCAATAGTTCCTGTCCCAAGCAAAACACTTAGTAACTTCTATTTAATCTGTGCTGAAACTACCCAACTCTTTAACAAAGACTGTAACTTATTCTGTGCTTTACCAGAAACCACAAACTTAGTTGCAAATTAAAGGTCCTCACATATTTTCGACTTTGTATAAGAGCCGTAAAGCTTTTAAACAATATTTATGAGCCGTAACGAAGCCCCAACTTATGCTTTCATGGAATATTATGTTAAAATGTTGTACAAAAAAGGTTCTTTGTTTGATGTCATTACGTAATTTTTACTAGCTACCAACTTCCTTAAGTGGCTAATAAAATTTTATCAGTATATTTTTACTTTGAGTACTGATGGATTTTAGAATAACTTACATATCGTGACTCGTGTTTAAATCTTTTTTGAAAGCTAAATTTTATATTATAAGCCTAAACGAATCCAAAAAGTCACAACTGAGAGAGCATATGGCCGTGTTAATGCAATTATGGGTAGGTATATATAACTGTGAAATTTAGGTAGGTATGACACAGTAAAGATCCAAATTGAAGAAATGTAGTTGATATGGGAACTTGCGATACTGGTAAAAAAAACGCAATCTGGAGAAATTATGTTTGAAATATTGTTATTTTGGTCTATAAATGTATCTGATCATGAAACTCTTATCATTTATGTAAGAAGGATAGACGAAAGATTTGACTGAAATTGACAGATTATATGTATACACAGGGCATGCGTTAGTTGTAAGGGCTAGACCAAGGTTATCATAATATGGGTAAATTGGTGGCGGTCTAAACTAAACAATGCCAAATTATAAGTACTCCTTTTTATGATCAAAGAATTACTCTTAACGTGCGTATGTGAAGAATGCGATTGAATTAAAGAGAGCAAGAAATGAAGCAAATAGAAAACCATGACTTACTGAGAAGAAAAAGGTCACAGAAGCTTAATATTTTAACATAATAATATGCTAAAATTTTTGCCCGAAAACTTTCAAATTCGAGACCATACTAGGGGACCGCGCCTGTTTTGCACGGGTATTCAACAAAAATTCTAAAAAAGTAACAAATTGTTTAAAAATATTTTATAGCCATGTTCATCAGGGATATTGTAGGATTCTAATGGAGAAATAATTTTATGAATCGGTCCAGTAGTTTTTAGGTTCCGTACCTAAAGGGTAAAAACGGGACCCTATTACTGAGACTTCGCTGCCCGTCCGTCTGTCCGTACATTGTCCGTCTGACACCAGGCTGTACCTCAAGAACGGTGATAGCTAGACAGTTGAAATTTTCATATATTATGTATTTCTATTGCCGCTATAATAACAAATACCAAAAATAAAATAAAAAAATATTTAAGGGGGGCTCCCTACAACAAACTTGTTTTTTTTTACCGTTTCTTGCTCGATACTAATAACGGTGACAGGTAGACGCTTTAACTATTGACAGAATATATTAGTTTTATGTTCTCTTTAAATACAATTAATTAAAATAAAATATAATAAAGGGGGCTCCCATACTATAAAAAGTGTCTGTAACCTGCAAGATTAGGTTACAGATGGTACGGATAACAATTTGATTAGGTTACAATGGTACGGAACCTTTCGTGCGCGAGTCCCACTCGCACATGGCCGGTTTTAAGTTTCTTCGTTACATACAAAATACAAATCTTTCCTCTATATAATATAAGTGTTGATAAAATAGACTTCCAGGATACTTAATTTTATTCACTATAAATGGCCATATACGAGAACCTAATGATCCTGCTCAATAAGCTTTAGAACTTTCGCAGCGGAACTTACGTAGTTGTTTAACTTACCTAGTTAAGCGATGTCTCTACTTGGGACTTCTAGTAGCATTAACTACTGAGCGCTTTCATGATTGGGAGGGCAAGATAAGTCATCGGTATTCGGCAGTAGCTTGGGTTTATCTGAGGAGTTTGAATAGTCTGAAAACTCCGACACTTTGCATATGGTAGGTGGGTGGACGAAAATGCCTACCTATCTATCTATCCAAAATCTGGTGCCAAGCATCTGAAGGTTGTCTTTGAAAGACAGTTTCCATTCTAACTTGTCACTTTTAACCATCTCAACTACATTCATCACTTACCATGAGGTGGTATGATTGTAGTCAAAAGCTAGCTTATCAGCAATAAAAAAAAACTGCTTATGTGGTGTTTATGAAAATGAAAATGAAAATGTTCTTTATTTCTGTATCCAAGATTTAACTAAAATTAAGGTAGGTTGAGACCTTCTAGTAAGTATACAAATACTTGTGTCAGAAGATCTCGCTCTTCCATATCCATTCCATTACTTTAAATGGTTACAGATATATTCTGTTAAAAATTACAAAGTTTTCAAAGTTATATACTTAATTACATAATATATTTTTTTTTATAGGTAGGTGTATATTATCTCTAATACAATAAAATTTATATAGATCTAGATGCGTAGGTATGAGGAATGTGTGTGTGTGTACGTACGAGGGTGTGTTAATGGGCGTGTGTTTGTGTATCTGAGCCTGTGTGTTGTGTGTGTGTGTGTGTGTGTGTGTGTGTGTGTGTGTGTGTGTGTGTGTGTGAGAGAGAGAGTGTATGTGTAACTATGTGGGTTTCGTATAATGTGCATGAGGAAATAGTGCGATTTCCAGTAACTTTAGAGAATAGGAAAATATTTGGTGTACTATTAATTTAAAGTATTTTTATTTATACATCCGATGTTAGACGCAGCATACCTTGAATATGTCTATTTAATGTTTCTGTTTAATTTCGCGTATATTATGCCTTAATGCCTTATTAATTTCAATCCCAGACGGTAAGCAAACGATAGTAAAAAGTGATTTTAATTCCTAATTAGTCTAATTACACTTGGGGCAAATATTAAAAATCCGCTCGGTGATCAAGAGATTGAAGTTTTGCACTTAATTGTTACTAATACATGTTAACTGTGCAATCATATTTTTTTATGTTATTGTGACGGAATAAGCTCAAGGCCATCCTGATGATAAGCAAACTAATCTCTGCCTATAACAGTTGCATTTCGTCACAAGTCACGAATTGCACTGCACCCGTCACCTTGAGACATAGTTGATAAGTCTCATGTGCCTGTAATTTCACTGGCTCTCAAGGACTGCTGCCGGAACACACTGTCAGGTGCTTGGCATTCGCAAAATGCCCCTCCACCATGCTGTGAATCTCAAGCCCGCGGCGGGATTCGAACCATGGACCTGCTGCGCGGCAGTCCACAGCCAATGCCACTGAGCCATCATTGCTTCAAAAAACAAATGATTTTAAGCGGTAACCCCAGCCTATAACAGATGCATTTCGTTACAAGTGATGAACTGCACTGCGCCCCTCACCTTGAGACATACAGTTGTTATGTCTCATATACCTAAAGTTATACTGGCTCTCAAAGACTGCTAGCCAGGCGTGATTTAGAGTCCTTTTCTCATAATACGGGCCTCGACCCTAGTGTGGGAAACAGGTGCTCAACCATGCCATTGAAACTGTACAATGCCTTATATGAATAAACTTTTCAGTTTTTCATTTTCATTTGCAAAATGCCCTTCCACCATGCGGTGAAGCTCAAGCCGATGGTCGGAATCGAACGATGGACCTGCGCTAAGGCAGTCCATAATAAGTACGTTTCGGCTATCATTACTTCAAAATACTACTTCTGTCTTTATCTTAATAAAATAAAATAACTACTACCCTATTTTTATAACAAAATATTAGGAAAACACAACTATGGTTGCGCAGATAGTATGTAACTTACGATAGGTAGGTACTTACATAGTTCGTGATCAAACCGTTTCCCAGGCGGAAGTGAAATGTAACGCAAGTGTTAAAGTGTGCTCGTTAACCGTTAACTCGGTTTCAATTTGATACTCCACTTAAGTCGAATTAGGTACACGTTACATTTAATTTGTTAATAGGTTTTAAATTGTAAATTGTACAAAAATCTTCTCTTTCGGAATATACAAGGACTTAGTTGCTGTCAACCTCTTTAGTTTCACCATACTTGGGACGATATTCTTTATTTTTCATCATTGAACTAAAGCTCCCTAATAAGGAGGGTTTAACCATAATCCCCACGCTTGGCAGGCGTCTTGGGGATCGCAGTTTAATATGGTTTACAGAACACTGCTACGCAACTTCTAGTATTTTTCCTTTCATCGCTTTCCACAGGAAGTGCTATTCTAGCCCGTTATTTTACGGGTGAAAGTATACCGACTCTCAAGAACCCTGGAATTTAAGTGCAGAAGGCACTATACCCGTGACAGGCGTTGAAGGCGTGAAGCGGCACCCTCCACTCCCGTCATCTACGAGCATGGAAAAGCACCGCTACTAATAAGAGTTGACGACGGACTCAAAGGCACCACTGACATACGGACCTCAACTTGAACCGTCGCATCGCTAGGAATGTTTGGGAAGATCGAAACTAATTGCCCCGGTACATCTGTTGTAGTAATTTGAGTGGGCCCTACGTATATTTGTACTATGACTATTTGGAGAGACACTAATCGGGACTTTATGTTTGGCTCGAGCTTGGCGGTGCTCGGTGTTTGATAGGGTACCATTTAATCACCTCTAAACCAGAACTGGGGATACTTAAACTGACTAATGCCGGATGAAGATATATCTGCCCCTTAGGAGTTATCTGTGCCATATGAGATAAATGCTCAGCAATAATTGTTCTTTCCTCGGTAAGTTTTCAAGGACTTCGGGAATAAGAGGACGAATGCACAGTAGCGCTACACCAACAGCAATATGCTTTCAAATCCATAATACTATACAGATGCGCCAATACTATAACATAGAGCCAGGAATCCTAGATTAGCCAAAACAACATTTTTAACCGAATCATGAACGATGAACCATCACATGTCATTAGGTGAGATTGAGGTCAAGAATAGAATTGAAAAAAAAGTGGGAATTTTAAATGAATGATTGCATGATCTAATCGTATGGAATTGGTTAATATGGTTCTATTGATACTCTAAATTTAAGGACTCAATGCCACGCTTATGAAAGATGTGCAAGGAGTAATAAAATCTATAATTATTAATTAAACACTAAATATCGACCTTATGATAATGCCATGATTACGAACGTTTGTTGAATTATGGTTGAATTATAATAAGGATTTTGTTTATGTTAATAAGTATCTTATTTTTAACGTCGCGTGGCGTTTTATGAGACACACCTTCATACCAATATTGAGAAATTTAAAAAAAGATTTTTTTTAATTATTCATGATGAAGCTAGGCATTTAAATTTATTTTACATTCTTTGAATGAAACTAATTAACTATATAGGAATACAACTGTACTGAATGGCAGACTTGAGACAAAACAAAATAAATGTCTTGAAATCGTTATCTTCGAGTCCGAATATTAGTATATTTATTCGGACTCGAAGACTTCGATAAAATATACCCTAGATTCTGCGCGAACGCTCCAAAGTTAACCAAACAAAACTGTGCTTAAAATGATCTGAAGCACAGTTTTGCTGTCAGTGACGCTCTGATCGTCGAGTGAAACAATGCCGAAGTGCTCTGTGAATAGTTGCGAAAATAATACACTTACAAAGCGAAAAATACACGGGATTTCGTATTTTCGGTAAGTTTTATACATATTTATAGTATTTTAAGTGATAAACATTCATAATTATTTAATTATCACCTCCAAATTAATACATCACCAAATTAAATTCCGTTACTCCTGTCACGCAGTTGTCTCTTTTGCACGCATAATAACATCCCATGCAAGACAAGAATAAGTGAGCCCTAATTCAGAACAAGTCTATTGGAGTCGCCATAATAATCTTTTATGTACTTAAAATGAATAAATACAATTTTGAATTTTTTTTGAATTTTCTCAGACTGTACACAGGCATTTATTTAAATTTTCCAACTTCAAAAAAGGAGGTTATCCATTTGACATGTATGAATGAAATATTATTAGAACTGCAATATATTCACATATAATATGGATTAGTGCTTACAAACATATATACAATATTTTTATGTATGTGTGTCATATGTATGTATGTTTTATGTACTAATACGTGTAAGAGTGACTTGGCTTACTGATTGGAAAAACACCACAAAACCTTTTTCAAGTTCTAGTGTTCCGGTTTTTAATCGATGTTGTATGTTAATAATTTAATATCAAAATGTCCGAGCCACCTGCACAATCCTGAATGCACGAGGTTTAGCGTGCACTCTTATTATTACAGATGATTTTCAGAATGTATGATATGAATATAGTATGTAAAGGTAGTTTATAAATATGAAATATTGTATTACATATATAATGTATAACATTAACATTGTATTAACATTCATAATTAGTCAAACACGTTTACTTTATACATTTTGCTGTAACACGCAGGTATCTGAACTGCAATTCAGGTCTGATACATTATATTGTTATATTATTTGTTTTTAATTGCTTTTTGTTCTGTGTGGAATAAATAAATAAATATTCATGAAAATTAAAGCCGAATAATTAATATTCTGATTTCATTATAACAGATCCCTTTTCTATCTCCCAACATCCGCATATAATCTACTACACACCTTTTCAACCCGGGCAAAACCAGGGTATATAAGCTAGTTGACCAATACGGATAGTTTAAATTCTTCTAATTACTAAATAATATTTTTAGTACGAGATTAGGAGTAAGCGACTTCATTGTATTTTATGTTCTATCACAGCAAAGGGTAATAAAATTTTACGAGCTCTCTTCAATGGCGCAGAGTAAAAGTGCTGTAAGTTTATTACGAAGTAATTGAAAATTAAACCTTATGCAACTGAAACAAGGTTGAATATTGTTAAATAACTTAAATAGATTTACTACTTTTTGTGTAATTTTAAGGTTTTTATGTGTATCTCAATAGACAGAAAGGTATAGGATAACTCGAGCCGTTTATATGCGTTCTGTCAATACGAAAAGTTGCATCTAGGGTATATTTTATCGAAGCTCGAAGATAACGATTTCAAGACATTTATTTTGTTTTGTCTCAAGTCTGCCATTCAGTACAGTTGTATTCCTATATAGTTAATTAGTTTCATTCAAAGAATGTAAAATAAATTTAAATGCCTAGCTTCATCATGAATAATTAAAAAAAAAGCAAGTCAATTAAAAATAATATCGTTGGCAATTCACGGTCAAAATATTGTCCTTATTTATAAATCCAAAAAATGGCTTTACAATATAGATTTCCTCACTCTTTAATATATACATGTAACATAAACAACATCTGCATCCAAATTTAACTTAAAAGAAGGTATACAAAAAATAAAACGTCACTTTAAAATTCGCTAACAATAAATGTATTGTTTCTATATAGAGGGTAATAAAAAGTAATAATTTTGAAGCGCTCGTAGCGAAGTTTGCTTGGCCGTTCTTAATCGATCAGCTAAGTTAAGCAACGTACGCCGCGGTCAGCAGTTGGATGGGTGACCGCTAGTGACATTACTACTGAGCGCTTCCGTGCTTCGGAGGGCACGTTAAGCCGTCGGTCCCGGTTGTTGTCTTACGATGGCAATCGTTACAGCATGGTGGTAGGGCATTTTGCGAATCCCCGCCTGGCTAGCTACCACCCTCAAGTAGAAAATCTGTCGCCAAACACCATCGGTGTGTTCCGGCAGTTGTCCTTGAGAGCCAGTAATTCTAGGCTAGCCTGAACAACATCTTCGACCACATCATCACTTACCATCAAGTGAGATAGTGGTCAAAGGCTAGCCCACTAGCAATAAAAAAAAAATTATAGACATTTTTGACCCAAACTTTAATAAGATTAGGTTAAATTACAAATTATAAACAAATTTTCGAAATATATTTACATAATCAGATTACAGTCTAGCTCAAAATTATAAAATAAGCACTAATATTTAACTTAATTAAACAATTGATTGAATTAAACAAACAATTTAAAACTGGTAGATATTTCGTAGATATAAAATACTTAACATCAGTCTGTCGATTTATTTATAAATAAAATTTAATCTTCTAATGTATTTACCTTAATAAATTATAAATATAACGATAAAAACACAAATAGGAAACCACAAAATCATAAACAGCTACCTACTAAAACTAAAACTAAAGGTTATAAATTTAACTGATACAATCTAAAATAATACGTAAGTATACATAATATTAGTTCGTATATGAACACGTGTTCGGAACCACGCGAGGACTTGGCTATAAATATCACTTACCGAAGACGACGCCCTTGGTCTAGGAGTATCCACTACTAATAGGTACCTAACTGGATTATAAATGGATCTATTAGAATTTTAAACATTCAGTTTTGATTGGGGCTTTAGGTTTTTATATTGGATTGGACTTTGTTTAGTTGATGATTTGTCATAGTAATAAGTGTTTCAATACTTTGTTTTTCTGACAAAGAAACTTCTTTAGCCACCTGAAGTATAGAACGGTGCTCGGTAGACGGCAATAGGCTTGCTCTCTGACATGGGATCAAAACATAAGACGCAATTTGGTTGTTATGTCGTGAAAACGGAAGATACGGTCAGATAATATTATTCATATGTAGGTACTTAATCGTTTTATGTCAACTCTAAAAGGGCTCTTAATGGGAGTATCCGTGGACTGAACCGACGAAGAACCGACAACGTTCAATCCACATACCAAGGATATAAGTAAGGATATAAGTTTTTCAAATAGGATATAAGTAGATGCATGTAAGTTTAAATTTTTATAGGAATCACACAATTTATACTGGCTTGGTTTAAACAAGCCATGTATGCTACATCTTTTGCAAGCCGATTGGCAAATTATAGAGATTGACAATGTTCATGCACTAAGATCTGCATAAAAAGTACTCCTTAATTACGCAAATAAATATTTTGATTTTGATTTCAAGTACCTATTAAATTTTAAATACAGAAGTATTCAAAGAAAAAAAAATTATATACACTGTACTTAATAAAAAAGTGAAGCTTACCTACTATTGAATAAAGGTTTCCTTCGTATAAGGAATTTGAAAAGCTTTCAATTTTGTGGACAATTAACCACAAATTGTAATACGCCCTTTCACGTCTAATCGGGCGGCTTCGGCGCGAAAACATCATTTTGTCATCTGCATGTTTTCCCACGACGAGGCTTGAGGGTCGGGAGCATTCAGGAGTCCAACTTTAAACGTGACAGTTAATTAATAATAAGTTAAAATCTCCGTAGCACTCTGAATTCGCATCCGTTAAGTACTGTTGCAGACTTTTGATTGGGACTCCGACTCGAAGTCGGAAATGACTCGTTTGTTTGTTTAACGAACGAAGTAATCTACTTATGCCTTAATGATCGTCAGAGCGATCTGTCAACGGTCGTTGTGAGTTATTGAGACATTTATTACGCTCGGTTGACTGTCGACGTGCCGAGGTGAATGATATTGTATGTTGTTGGACGTTTGTCGGAAGTTTTCTAAACAATAAAACTGGCCGTGGAGTAATCGATCTCTGTGGGATGGCGAACGGGGTATAAAGTGGCGATAAATTTGTTCGGGAATAAAGAGTGCGAGTTCCTAGGCGATAAACTGAGGATTTGACGGTGGTTTAGAGCGAAAATTGGAAAGTGCAGCTTTAACAGATTTAAGGCAAAGCGTTCGGGTAAGGTGAGGTTTTGGTGGTCTCATTTTGACATTTTTGTTTTTATACTCCTTATCCTCGCAAAAATGTATGTAATTTTATCGGTATTTATACAAGGTTTCTTTAGTATTTTGTCATGAAACCATAAAATACGACCAATCATTATAAAAGCTACCTAATACCACGGTGGAAATCGGTTATATCAGGCTAATTAAATGAGGGTAAAAGTAACCTGTCCAAAGCCCAAGAAGAAAAAAATAATATACAAAGAGAATACTTTACTAAAAAAAAATTTTCCAAAAAATATTAAAAAAATTTCATCCGCTTTGGAGGTGAATAGCAAACAACACACACATACGCACGCACATATTTAGTGATATAAATTATCGTACCCTTGTTAATAAATTTATTATAAACTTTTCAAAATTAATACACGATCATACAAAGATAATTCGTTTAAACGAATTAAATAGAATGTTTGACTGTTTTGTACACACATTTATAAATGAATCAATCAATCGACATCGTAATGGAAGATTCAATCGTATCAAAGCAAAATAAATAACATGCGAAAACACAGAACCTGGAAATGGAAAACTGAAAACTAATAAATTGTAAAAGTTCATAGGAATTGAAAAATTTAACGTGTAAAACACGCCACATCCGCAAAACTGCTCTGCTTGCGGAAGCTCAACGAAATTGGATATTACAGATATTTTTAAATAGACTAACATTTTAGCTTTTTCTGCAAAAGACAGAAAAGTAATTGCATGAGTGCAAGTACTTATATACTTACATTAAAAAAATTATAGATGAACTTAAAAGCGTCAATATACAAGTAGAAGTTTCTTGGCTTAGATTATGTAGAACCGTGAAATTTGTACATACACTTACGCCAGTCGTTAAAAAATCTAGATTATTGTAAAGAAATATTTTTTGTTGCTTTTCAACGAGTTTCAAGTTCAAGTTTTTGGCAAATGCTAAAAACTAAACTACTTAATAAAACTGTTTAATTACAACTAAAACTGTTACCTTGATATATTATGGAAGTAGGTTATTCTCTCTGGAAACCGACATGTGAAGAAGTAAAGATGACAGGCCTATTGAGCTTCGATAGTAGGTACAAGGCAGATTTTTTTTATGGCATAGGAGGGCAAACGAGCATGCGTCTCACTTGATGGTAAGTGATCACCGTCGCCCACAACATCCGCAACACTAGAGGTCTCGAGGATACGTTGCCGGCCTTTAAGGAGGGAATATGCTCTCTTCTTAGAATGGTAAAATATAGCAGTATGATAATGGCATATGTAGTAAGTTTGATGCTAAAGTTACGCCCTAAAATCTGTAGCCTACGTGTGAGAGGCACTTTCTGTGTGATTTTATTATGAGGACTTAAAGAAGTATTTCTGTCACCGAACTTAAGTCAAAGTAATTAGCAAAATAATCTCAATCAGCTGTTACCAAAGTGATGATTATCTTTCCGTGTAATCACGTCTGAAATAAAATAAAATTACTCCTTTAATTGCTTGTTTATACCTTTCTAAATGTCTAAGGAGGGGCAACAATACAATGGTATTTACCGCGCAAATGAACCGACGTTTGATTAATATCAGCTGAGATAATCTCAGAGAGGTCGGCGCGGGCGAGTTTGATCAACGACTTAACTTGCTACGACACCCTATAAATTACCGAGAGCACCGCGAATTTAACTTTAAATACTTTATAGAAGGGAATAAAACGTGTCTTGGGTGTATTAACTTTGGAGTTAAGTTCTCATTAAGCGAAGAGTCTTGAGTTCAGTGCGCTTCACTTCATATTTTAATTACGCTTAACGCAATGGTTTTCGTGTGATTGTGAATAATTATGGAAGCGGATTTAACAAAAATGAATTTAAATTTTATTGGTTGTGAGCGTGATTTTTTATAACTAATTTATTCACATAAATTATAAGCATGCCAGAGCGTAGTTGGTTAACTCATGAACACGTTTTGACTTATGAGAGCTTTTAAATGAAGGTCTTAATATTAAGTGAATATTAAACAAATAAACAGGAAATTTTCTTCTTAAATATTTTTATACGACTGCCCAAAAGATTCTTTATTCCAACATATATGTAGGAGCTATCGTTAGATTCGTCGTGATAGCGTAAGTGGCATTAGTTAGATACATAAAAAAATAATTAACTAACTGGCAGATTTAAGACGCCATATTGTGAGTAAAATTTATTTTTCTTCCCAACCTATCGAGTGGTGTATCAAAATGAAGAGCTTTAAAAATTATTCCCTAGATATATTTAATTTTAATGGAAAGAAAAAACGTTTATGGAAAATAAATAGTTCCCAGTTGGGTTTTCTACTTTTTAAATTAATTTATACGAGTAAGTACTTGTTCTTTCTGAGAAATACTATGTTTTGTTAACTGTTTGAATAATAAAGATGTCAAATTGTGAAATGAAAACATTTTGGATATTGTGTGAATTTGTATGATCTACAATATTATTTATATTAAGAAAAGTAGACGTAGGTATCTGCTTCCAGAATTAGAGGAAATTTCTACTCAGCTAAAATGTTATTATCAGAAATATTGTAAAAAATATGAACGTTGACCTATATTTACTGTATTAGTAGGATTGTCCAGTGCTGAACAGACTCTGCCATTATGGTTGGGGGGTTGCCATAATCCCCACGGTTGGCAGGCGTCTTGGGGATCGCAGTGTGAGATATCAGCTCCTAAGAAAGCGCTGCTGCCCACTTTCAGGTGTGTTACACTTAGTCGCCTCTTACGACACCCACGGGTAGAGATGGGGGATGACATTCTAGCCCGGCACCCCACGGGGACACAAATACCTATACAAAACAAAAAAAAAAATATTTGTTTAAATCGGAAAATAATAGTCTAACCAATTCGCCAATAACCCAGATAAAATGTCTGAATATCGCCCATTTTACTTTATCTCGTTTTATTTGTTGAAATTCGAAACCCTTTGAGTAGTATTTGCAAGCTTCGAGTGAGTTTCACGATGTACAACTTATTGGCCGTTTAGGTCTGGTTTTGTAACCATCGTTATTTCTTTTTTATATTTAAATGGTTTTGTAAGCAAATAAAAGGTTTGGTTTAAGTGTTGGAAATTTAGAGCTCTTATTCAATGTAGGTGTGCAAAGAAATTATTTAAAAGAATTGTAAAAGATGTAACATAAGTAGATGTACAATTAGCGAAAAGTTGATACTGATTTATATAATACTGGTTAATTGTTTTATAATAATATGCCGAATGCTGAGGTATATAGCGGGAAATATACGAGTATTTTTCAAATATATAAATGTTTTTGTGTTTATTTTTTGCTATTTTTTTATTATAGAGTATCGCGTTATATGCAAAGTTCTGAGAAGATTATTTATGACATCTTTTTTTTATTATAATACTTACTGAATTGGTTATACATTTGTTACGGGTAAAGCCAATGGCAAAGCCAATGGTACCAGGTTTTAGACTTACAAATACAAATAAAAGGTTCTCCTTAGGTAAGTAATTGTGTGCGGGTTTATAATAAAGTTCCTAGGTTACAACGATCACAGAAAGAAAATTCAAATTGTACGTGAATTTTGTAAAACATTTAGTTTGTAAAACATTGTTGAAAGACGTTTAAAAAGAATGGCCCGTGTTTCTTGCCCGTTCTTCTCGCAGTGACTCTATAATATACATTTATTTTTGCTGAAAGTCGCAATACTATCAGTACTATATAATATTATAAATGCGAAAGTAACTCTGTTTGTCTGTCTGTTACGCTTTCACGCCAAAACTACTGGACCGATTTGAATGAAATTTGGTATGGAAATAGTTTGAGACGCGGGAAAAAACATAAGATAGTTTTTATCCAACTGCGCAAAAAGAGGTTAGTGTTTTTGCGCGATAACCGACATACGCGCGGGCGGAGCCGCGCCCGGAAAATTAGTGTAGAATATTTTAATATTAAAATTTGTAATTGACCTTCATAAGAGCGTCGCAGTCTAAATTGATGCAATGGCTTTTAATTTTGAATTTGAAGTGGAATTTTTAATTATTTACAGATTAAGAGGTAAATTATGGAACTATGCATTGGTGTTCAATATATTTTAATATAATACGTGCAATATTATATTAAATAGTTACTAAACTTAGCTACAAGCACGATAAAACTGATAAAATTTTGTATTTCCCGTCATTGACATCAGTTATATAACTACCGTAATAGACTGATCTAGTTTACAAGTTATTATTTATTATATAAGCTTATTATATATGCTAACAACCATTTACACAACCATTTAAAATGTTAACAACATTTTAAGATGAATGTTTTTTTTTGTGTTAACACTTTTTATCAGAAAGTTAGATGTGTCTAACAACACATAATAAGTCGTGAAACTATTTGTAATTACTATTCTGGAAATATTCTCGAATACTGTTAATTGTCAATTCATATAAGATCACATTCTATACAACAAAGACAAATTTATGTTCAACAGACAACAATTTACAAAACAGCGAGGTTATTCGCAAAAATTAAATGAAACTGAGAATTCCTACAAATTTCGTATACAAAATCGTACTCATAGATGTCAATAATATCACAACAATTGTCATGACCAACAGAAGCCCTTCAGCTTGTAAACTCGCTCCTAGGATTGATCGACATCCCAACAATCTGACCCTACAATTTGTCGTCAGGCAATTAATTTACTGATCTCTCGCTGAAAGTATTTAAACGGTGATTAGTGGGATTCCAGCAATGGTTGGGAGTGTTGGGTTGGGGATTGGGTACACGTTAGTGTCCGCCTCGGGGATGGTATGTTTATATTTTATGTTAAGCTATCGAATACTAGCTTCGATCGCGTGATGTTTCATCCACCCTACACGCGCACTTTATACAACTAGTGTCCAATTTCACCAAACTACAGAATAATAAAACCGGCCAAGTGCGAGTGGGACTCGCGCACGAAGGGTTCCGTACCATTATCTGTAACCTAATCTTGCAAGTTACAGACACTTTTCGTAGTGTCCGATTGAGCTGGGTAGGTACGTTCCTATTCTAGGTAGGTACGAACCCTAAATAGTGATCTCACAAATTGTTTATTTTTAAAGAAAACATACAACTAAATATTTGGTGAATATTTCAAGTTTCTACCTGTTTTCATTATTATTATTTTTAGCAAATAAACGGCGACAGTTTCTTTTATTGTATGGGAGCCCCCTTAATTATGCATTTTATTTGAATTTATTATATTTAAAGAGAACATAAAACTAAATATTCTGTGAATAGTTAAAGCGTCTACCTGTCACCGTTTTATTATCGAGCAAGAAACGGTAAAAAATCAAGTTTGTTGTATGGGCGCCCCTATTAAAAATGTATTATATTTTATTTTTAGTATTTGTTGTTATAGCTGCAATAGAAATACATCATCTGTGAAAATTTCAACAGTCTAGCTATCACCATTCTTGAGATACAGCCTGGTGACAGACGGACGGAAGGACGGCGAAGTCTCAGTAATGGGGTCCCGTTTTTACCCAAAGGGTTAGAGAAACTAGGATAAAACTATACGAGGACAACTTTAACCTCTGTTACCAACATAGCATTGTAGTTCTTTGTCATCATAGATATCCGATTATGTTTCAGTATTTTGTCATTGTATTGGCTTTTATGAAATTTGACATAAGGCAAATGAATATGGCAAAGGACAGAATTTTATCCAAGATTTAAAAATTATATTGTCGAATTGGGCGTTTCAGCTCCATAAAATGAAAACAAATATGAATATTATTTAATATTAATAGTACTTTTTCCATGTTCAAGCATTGGGAGTTTTTTTTACCAAAAGAAAGCTAGAAAATTCAAATACTACAACTAACATTTACGTTCTATCGTAGATAAAGTTATCCGCGTATTAATAAAACGAATTTATTGGGCCTAAGTTGAACAATGAATAAGAATTTTTAAAATTTAGTTCTTAGGATTCTGTGCCCAACGAGCAAAACAGTGCCGCTTTTCCGTCTGTCTGTCTGTCCAGCAAATTGTCCGTCTTCCGCAGCAGCTGCTGGCGCGTGGAGAGTGCGACCCAGGTGGCAGACAGTAAAAGCGCTGACGCAATTTGTCCCAATGTGTTGAATCCAACGTTGTACGTCCCACTTCCCTTTTCCTAGCCCCAGCAATTACATATTAGACATTCGTCTCAGTAATAGGGTCCCGTTTTGACCCTTTGGGTACGGAACCCTAAAAAGACGATTTTTGTAATTAGAACAACAAATTTAAAACATTTACTTTACTTTTTCCATCATATAAAGATGGCATTTCATGTGCGGAAATTCATCATTCTTATCAAATTCTGTTAAAAACATGCCACAGAACCCTGAAGAGTGTACCAGAATTCTACGAATGCTTTAAGACGGGCGCAGTTAGCGTTAAACAGTGAGAACTATTGGTGTGTCGCTATAAACCTTAAATAGTACTCCGGCTCTCTTTGATGTAGGATGGGATCCAATATCCGCAGGCCAGGAACAGGCCGAACAAGGAGCACGATCGATATGCTAACAACAATATTGAGAAATCTCTTTCAAACGGCTGTTTAAGTCAATAACAAATTTCTACGTGCTGGAAAGCACAATTTAAGCACAATTGAGTGGCATCTTGCTAACGCAAACTTGAAACCATTAAGACCCGCAAGTGATCCAAAACTTAAGGCAGCATCGAAATTCAAGACTAAGAGGATCTAGATATCATATGAATTGGACTCTCGATGACCAGTTAAGTGTAGCACACGCTTTGAGAATTTAAAGAAGTACTGATAATAGAATGGGAGAATATTCCTCAGCATCGCCTTAGAAATCTGGTGACAGACCGTCGTGGTGGCTTAAATTATTTGTTAAATGATACCGTAAGACATATTTCAAAATCTAGTGAAAATTTACATTTTTGCTTAACCTACTTTCACGATAAACTTGTCTTTTATACAGTCTTTATTTAACTAAGCTAGTTTCATCACTTTGAAAGTTATTGAGGTTTTTGTTAACGACCTGATTTCTTTGCGGCCCTGATTTGAGATTGCAGGGGTAACAAAACTGTCAATTTTCACGGCCCCTTTTGTTTTTGGAGGCTAAGTAACAATGAGATCGAGCCAATGACTCCTCTCCCCCACGACAGTGATAAGTATTACGTCCCCTGTTTCATACATATCTCCTTGAAAAATGGTTTAATTACATTTCTAAATCAATATTCGGATTTGGGTTAACTGTCTAAATAGAGCATCAAAATTGCAGGCATTTTAAAGTTCATTTTACTATCTACAGACCCGTGAAGTACAGAAAAATGTATGGACGAGTAAAGTACCCTTCATGGGGTCAATTTTGCTTTTTGGGCACGCTGACCTGAAAAAACCTTATCATCACGAATGTAATCAATCAAATACTGAAATAACAGACATCCAATGAACGACACTCAGAAGTAAGCAATCGTAATCAATGAATAAACACAAAGCTTATTATTATACGCGACGTTCCGACTCACCACCAACACGAGGACTTGAATAAAATATGCTTCGTTCTATTGAGGAAATAACAGACCCATTATAGTAATGATATTGACACTAAATAACAGGGTAGAGACGGCGACGCGCGCGGTAGTCCTGTGGAATGTACGGGGAATAAGCACATATTGAATGCAGTAGTGTGAGCAGGTGCCTACTTTGTAATGATAGGAAGATAACAACACATTGCAAAAGGTGATGGTATTTTTTTTAATACAGTATTCAAAGTATGACGTCACCAAAAATCCAATTTTTTTTAATGGTTTTGTGACGGAATGAGCACGGAGCCCACCTGATGTTAAGCGGCATATTCTGCCTGTAACAGATGCATTTCGTCACAAGTAACGCACTGCACTACGCCCGTCACTGTGTATATCTCAAGATACAGTTGGTAAGTCTCATTATGAGCGTGTAATTTTACTGGTTCTGAAGGACTGCAGCCGGAACACACTGTTAGGTGGTTGGTGACAGATTTTCTACTTGAAGGTGGCAGCTAGCCATGTGGGCATTCGCAAAATGCTCTTCCACCATGCATTGAAGTTCAAGCCGGCGGCGGGGTCGAACCATGGAACTGCGGCACCGCAGTCTACCCTTATATAACTGCTCGCCTATCATTGCTTTATAAATTGTGAACTATAGGTATAGAAACTACTCAATCAAACTTTTCAAAAACTAACAAGACTTATACAGTACCTACTGATAGCTATATTATTTGAACTTCGGACTGTGCATCGGATGACGACAACGGTGACTTGCCAATTTAGATAGACAAAGATGAACCAGGGGCGGAGGGCACTGCCCCTGGAACCCTTTTCCTCAGCCAATCACACGTTTTTTTATGCTCGATGGATTAGCCTTTGATTATTATCTCACCTCATGGTAAGTGATGATGTGGTGGAAGATGTAGTTCAGTCTAACCTAGAAATTAGGCTGAGAAAAAGACACTACGATGATAAAACTGTCATGGATATCCGTGACTCCTTCGACATAGGAGAGTAGTATCATGAGAGAGTAGTATCATGGGAGAGTAGTATCATAAAATCTCATGTCCCATCTCATCAAATAAAAACAATTTTATACCCATTTAGGTTGTAAATGAAATATATTTACAGCCTAAATGGGTATAAAATTGTTCTATAAGCATGGACAAAATTCAAATCTTAGATTTGGTGGATTTTATTTGATGAGAAAATAATGAGTTGTCACAATTATAATAATTAAGTATTATTGTAGTAGTCCTACTCCATATAAAAGCTTTTTAACCGACTTCCAAAAAAGGAAGAGGTTCTCAATTCGTCTGTTTTTTTTATGTTTGTTACCTCAGAACTCTTGACTGGGTGCACCGATTTTGAAAATTCTTTTTTTGATTGAAAGCTGATGCTTGTCGTTTGGTCTCATTTTACATTTCATCAAAATAGGTCAAGCAGTTTTTGAGTTACGCTCCAATAACTGAAAAATATTCACCTATCTTGATGATATAGTGGTTGACATTGAATGAGAATCGATCCCGGAAGTAGCAAGGGTCACTAAAAAGAGTGAAAAAAATTTTTTTACCAAAAAATGGAACCAACTTCAACACCCAAAAGTGTTACATAACTTGTCGAAGTCGGTACCATATGCACAATTTTGTGATAATAGGTACTTTTGAACTATCATGGTACCGACTTCAACAAGTTATTTCACACTTTTGGGTGTTGAAGTCGGTTCCATTTTTTGGTAAAAAAATTTTTGTTTCTCTCTTTCACTATTAAATGCAGCTTTCAGCACAGCTGACAAAACGACTATTCTCGCAAAAGTTGCTACTTGGTGCAAAATTGGCAACTTGTGCGAAGACGAATCACCCTTGGCTTTGACCAAATTCCCATAAACTAATATACTGAAAATTAACGTAACGTGTACGTGTGTGGTACATTGATAATTACTATGTATAACGCAAGGAATGTGCAGGATACCGTACGGTATTATGAATGACGGCTTGCGACGGTCGGCCCATTGTTTACGCACGCGCTACGCTGCATCATGCATTTGAATCATACCTACTTATTATGATTTTACAGTCAATGACATGAATTTGAAATGCTGGTATTGAGGTCTAATTATGATACTTTAAGGCTCGTATTAATAAATGCATCTCATCGTTGAGATCGAACTGAAGTATCGATCTTATGCAGTTTTGTTGTTTAAAAACTGCATCTTTGAGATACATTTGTTAAACGAGCATGTTTGGGTTTGTAGTGCAGAGTGCCATAAAGCCCCGTTACATGTAAGACCGGGTAAATGCGACATTAGGAAAGTTGCGACTAAAAAAAAATTTTTTGACTGACTTATAACTAAGAAATATAATGAGGACATTTTTAAAGTCGAAGATCATAATATTTTATTTCACTTTTTGTTTTATGATGTATAACCGCGTGGTATCGTTCGTTCTTAACGATTATATTTTTTTGGCTAGAGTATTTATTTAAATTTAATCAACTTACGTCAAGTAATTCTTACATTTAAACCAAATTAAGAGATATTAAAATTGCCAATATGACAATACCTACCTCAATGAGATGATAATTGCAACTATTATTGTGTCCTGTGCGCAGCATACATCACTGATAAGTGATAAGAGCGGTAAATAGTAAGTATATATATAACGTAAAAGTCGGACCATGAAAATGAGAGCTTCACCTTATGCTGGTTCAAATACTCGGAGCTCTCATTCTAAGTAAGATTAATTGATATTTTCAGTGTCAAAGTGGGTTAGTTTTTTTTTTTAGTAATTATGGGTTTATTGCGATAAGCGATGCGCAAAAGAGATTCCTTTGATTGATTTGATGAATTGTTGACGTTTGATGAAACTATCAAAGCTATGAAGTGATTATGCATATAAGGCTCAGCTAGATGGATTTTAAGGAAGAAGAGAAAGAGAAAATACCTTTATTCACACATACATTACATGTATGGACGATTATTTTGGACTACATTTTCTATTCTTAATTTGCCAACTGATCGAATAGGCACTATTAACAATTTCTTAAATATTAATTTATGAAAAGCTAGATAGAAATTAATCTTTCAAGATGATTTTACAATCGAAAAATACTTTGCAGTTTTCCCTTTGTATATATTTTCCAAAATCTGTTACAAAAAGCTCCCTGCTCCCTTATCCAACCAAGTGAAACTCTTCCTAAAGAGAACTAACAACTGCTATCCATAATTATTTCAAATACAATAACTATTTATCTTTGTGTGCCTTACTTATATCAAAGAGGTGTAGAATCGATAACATATCGGATTATAATCGAGTTGCAGTGAATGCCTGTCAACATGTAATGGATCCACAGAACGTATAGCATGAATAGCTACAGATAAGATACGAAGCGGCTTCTGTTGTATGTAGATAATAAAAAGTGTATTTTATTATAAACGTATTGAAATTATATTTTTTTTTGTAGAAATTTTCATTTTATTTTGTAAGTAATACCAGTTTTTTTAGGTGTGTTTGAAATTTTTGCTACAAAAACCAATATAAAAGACAAAAAGACAACATATAAACAATCATCAAACAAACAACATATAACCTGAGAAACACAAATTTGTTTTTGGAATCACTACAACACTGAACAAAATGGAGGCCATCAAGGAATCAATTTCTCATTTGACTGAAACTTTTCACTTGAAGCTGGCAGAGTTCGAAGAGAGGCTTAAATTATCTTCCCCTTCATCTACAGATGCATCAAGCCTAGCTGCAGAGTTCTCAATTTTCAAAACTTTTGTAGTAAGTTCTCTCCGGACATTGCAGACACAAGTACAGGTAAATGCACGAAGTATTGACAACTTGGAGATGCACAACCGTAAAAATGTGCTTCTTTTACATGGGATCCCCGAAGACAAGAAAGCAGATATTTCTACAGTAATTGTGGATACTGTTGTGCAAAAGTTAAAAGTGCCCGAGTTCAACTTGGAGGCTATCACTCGCTTCCATAGATTGGGTCGCTCTTCAGATGAAAGCAAGCCTAGGCCCATATTAGTCCAAGTTCGTGATTACTCAATGCGTAGTAAAATATGGGCTGCAAAGAAGAATCTCAAGAATTCCGGTATTACGCTATCTGAATTTCTAACGAAGCCACGGCACGATGCTTTTATGCTGGCAAGGCAGCGGTTTGGTGTGTCCAAGTGCTGGTCGCATGAGGGCTTCGTTTTCGTGCTGAGTGACGACGGTGTAAGACATCGGGTCACTTGTGTTGCCGAACTTGAGAGGGTCAAAGTGCAGGGCGTTAGTGGTGTCACCATCGCTGCTCCAAGGGAGCCGATTATGAAAGAAAGCTCGGCCTCTGTGCCAACCAAAACAAGGCGTGCTGCTACCAGAAAGTAATCAGGTCTAGTAATAATTTTGTCTTTCTCAATACTGCAATACTCGTCTTTGATTTGCAACTGCTTGTGTATATATGGATAAAGTCCTACCCTTTATATTGTTTTATATAGCATGGCGTATATAGTCAAAACTTTGCGGTAGTTTCAATAAAAATATTTTTATGTATTAATTCGTAGGTAGGTGTAAACTGTGTAAACAAACATTACAATTATCATGAATTTATAAATAATTTATCCATGGATGGTTTGTTCAAAGTTGTCACTGTCTTGTCTTTGACAGTTTTTTTTTTTGTACTAAGTTTTTGGAATCGTACGTTTTGTATACTGTTCTTTTTTCATTCTTATTTATTTTGTTTCTGATTTGATTATTTTTAATATTAATGTTATGCATATTTACCTACCTCTTGCCCTTTCGGGTGTTCATATTATATATGTTGTTTATAAAATTCGAATGGTTTATGTAACCGGCAGGTAGAATGTAGATAGTGCCGAGAAGGTACTAACCTCTATTTTGGTAATTTATCTATAATTTATATATATTATATATATTTAGTATATTAATTATGTTAGAAATATCTAATAATAGTGATGACAATTATTTATCCATAACATCTAATAGCAATGATGACAGTTTTTTGAGCATTCCTTCTCTGTCGGAAACCTTGAACTCTCATTTCTCTGATGTACCGAAAATTTTTAATATTATTCATATTAACGCGCAAAGCATTCCGGCTCATTTCACTGATATGTTGGCGTCACTCGATAACAAGAACATTCACGCTGTACTAGTCTCAGAAACATGGCTTAAGCCTTCTCTTCCCTCCATTTTATACTCTTTACCCGACTTCAATCTTATACGCAATGATCGCACAAGTGGTCGTGGTGGTGGTGTAGCCATTTATCTGCGTGCCCATATTCCCTTTTCAGTTATTAGCACATCAACTCAACCACCTCCCCTCGACGCTGGCGAGCATCTTTTTATTGAAGTTCATCTCTCACATACCAAAATTCTCCTCGGAGCCTACTACAGCAATTCTGATACCAACAACTACTTCTCTTCTTTTGAAAAGGTCTTGACAGATTTTATGCCATCCTATAGTCATACCATAATTATGGGTGACTTCAATACTTGCCTTTTAAAACGCAATCATCGCACTTCCTTATTAGAAACACTTATCCAGGCTAGCAACATGCACATTCTCCCTCTTAGTGCTACTCACCATTTCCCAAACTCAGTTCCCTCTTTTCTGGACCTTATTATGGTGTCATCGTTAGGGCTTGTTGCTAAGCATGGTCAGTGTTCAGCTGATAACTTTTCGTATCACGATTTAATCTTTGTATCTTGTAAGATTCGTCCTCCTAAATCAAGACCTACAGTTATTCTGCAACGTGGTTTTAGTGGTATGAATCGTGACGCTTTTACAGATGACGCTAAAAAAATTGATTGGGCTCCAATAATGGAGGCTGACTCAATTGATGAGAAAGTAGCAATTTTTAACTCGCTCATAATCCAACTTTATGATGTTCATGCCCCTTTACGAGCAGTTAAAATAAAACACACACCTGCGCCTTGGCTCACTGACGATATAAAAATACTCAAACATAAAAAAGCAGTTGCTAAAACTAAGTACAAGTGTTATCCAACTGATACGAACAAAGCGCGATATACCAAAGTACGGAATCACTGCAATGTGGTGTGTAGAGATGCCCAGAGACGCCATATTCATGAATCTGTTCAGGAAAGGGATCCTACGAAAGTTTGGAAGTTTCTGAGGTCGTTAGGGGTTGGTAAATCTATACAAGATTCTATTCCTAATAACTTAGATATCAATTCTTTGAACCAACACTTTGTCAAGTCGTCTAATATGGACGTGTCATCAAAAGCAGCTACTTTAGTATCTCTCACCAACTTGACAACCCCTGACCTACCTTCATTTGTCTTTAGTCAATTCACCGCTTGTGATGTTGAGAAAAGCATACTCTCCGTAACTTCAACCGCTGTTGGAATTGATGGAATAAGTCGAAATATGCTGATCCCCATGTTAGATTTCATTCTTCCCATACTTTGTTACCTTTTAAATTTTTCTGTTTCCTATGGTGTGTTTCCTTCTTTGTGGAAGGAAGCTCATGTAATCCCTTTGCCAAAAAAAGTAAACCCTAAATCTTACTCGGAATACCGTCCCATATCTATACTTCCTTTTTTGTCCAAAGTACTTGAACGATTAGTCCATAACCAAATTAACAGTTTCTTCTCTCGTAATGATCTCTTGAATCCCCTTCAGTCAGGCTTTCGTCCAGGACACAGCACAGTTACTGCACTTGTCAAAATTACTGACGATATACGTCTTGGAATGTATAATGGGCAGTTAACTGTGCTGACACTCTTAGATTTCAGCAGTGCTTTTAACACTGTTGACTTTGATATTCTTCTTGCCATTCTTCGCTCAAAAAACATATCTCCAACGGTGATTGACTGGTTTCGTTCTTACCTGTATGGTCGCCGGCAGCGGGTTCGCCTTGAAGATCGATTTTCTTCCTGGTGTAACACCACCACTGGTGTACCTCAGGGTGGCGTCTTATCTCCTCTTCTTTTTTCAATTTTCATAAATTCAATATCTCATAACATTTCTTCATCCTACCACCTCTACGCAGATGATTTTCAATTATATTCACAAGCATCACTGCTTAACTTGCCGGAAGCAGTAGAAGCAACAAACAGAGATCTTGCTCATATATTGAAATGGAGCAAAGCTTATGGGTTGACAGTCAACCCTCTTAAAACTCAAGTTATCGTAGTCGGAAGTTCCCGCTTGATCACCAGGGTTGATTGGGACTCATTGCCGCGTGTTGTGTTCGATGGAGTTATCATTCCATTTAGCGAAAATGTAAGAAATCTAGGTATTACCATCGACCGAAGTCTAGCATGGGACGCTCAAATAGCTCAAACCAGCCGTAAAATGTTTGCATCAGCTGGAGCCTTACGGAGACTCCGCAACTTTTTACCTACCACCACTAAAATTGCGCTTGCACAATCTCTACTACTCCCTATTCTTGATTATGCTGACGTCTGCTATCTTGATCTCACACAAGATCAGCTGCATAAACTTGAGCGACTCCAAAATTTTTGTATAAGGTTCATATACGGCTTACGTAAATATGATCATATTTCCGAATTTCGTACCAAGCTCAAGTGGCTACCTATTCGACTTCGCCGGAATGCTCATATATTACATCACCTTTACAGTATTCTGTTCCTTCCTTCATCTCCGCGCTACCTCAAGGAACGTTTCAAATTCCTCCACACTACCCATTCGTTATCTTTACGGTCATCAGATAATTTATTGCTACAGGCTCCAGTTAGTAGAACCTCTTTCTATCACTGTTCATTTACTTCTGAAGCTGTTAGATTGTGGAATCCGCTACCGACTGAAATAAAACGTGCTTGTTCATTGGAATCATTTAAAAATCAGGTTAAAACTTATTATCTTTCGCTCTAACTGTAATATTTACAATCATTAGCGTCCTAACTTAATCTATAATTTGCTTAACATGTTTTATGTCTGTTTTGTATGTTTTGTCTTTATTTATATATATTTAAAAATATGTATGTATATATTTTAATTATTGTATGTTATGTATGTTTATGTATATTTATATATGTATATGTAGTTATTATACGTGACGAATATTTTTCTGTATGTCTATTATGTTATTTCGTTTTTGCTTTTGTTAAATTAAGTTCAATAGTTATTTTTATATTTCTAGTATTTAGTAACATTAGCTTAAAAACCCTGTCCATATACTAACATACTATCCAATATTGTTGGGTTGTCTGGAAGAGATCGCTTTAAGCGATAAGACCGCCCATTGTATCACTTACTTAAGTTATATCTTTAGTTGTTTTTTTATGTTAATTAAGCTTGGTGTTACAATAAAGAGTTTATCTATCTATCTATCTAAAAAGAGCTGATATTATTCCTGCTTTTAAAAATAAATTTCATTTGATATACAAAGTACCTGAACCAATTTAAGTTGCTGCAACGCCAATAAAGTATTGGAAGAGTAAATGACCTTTAACAAAAAAACAATATTCAAGAAACTAAGCAATTAAAAAACAAAGCACTTAATTTATCCAATTATCGCCATCCAACATACCTTAAAAGGATGCACAACGAGTTCACACCCCATTACATACCCGTAGTAAGACGATAAACTTGCATTATTCATTGGTTTTCAAATATTGATAATATGAGGGTAAAACAAATTAAATTCTGTTCTACATGAAGCTTTTTTTATGGGATAAGGGGACAGATGATCAGGCCTGCAAGTCCTGCAACTCAACTGGTGGTAAGTGATCACAGTTGCACCTGGGCAGCCGCAACACCATAGGTACCAAGAAGGCGTTGCCGGCTTTGAAGAGAGGATATGCTCTTTTCTTGAATGTGTCTAAGTCGTATTTATCGGTTCGCATATATCAAATGAGAGCTGGTTCCACGCAGTGGAAGTGTAAATGCATTAGGAATCGCATGGTTACAGAGTTCCAGATGTCGCGTAGACAATCGACATGAAATGGTGAAACAACATGCTCTGTCGTGACGTTCGATGAAGCTATATTGTATTGATTACACACAGATCACAGAAACTAAAGGTGATTTACATAACGCCAAATTAGTCGTTACTTTATTTTTTATTACTCTTTGACTTAAATACAATTCAATATATACGTATTAATAGTCATTACACTACTAAGTTGAATATTCCATTTTTATACTGACATTTACTGCTCTAACCTAAAACGCAACTCATGACTCGATATTTTCAAATCAAGTATCCTTAATTTAAAATTAAAATAAATCTACAAATAACATAAGTTAAATACTTATTAATTGTTATTATACTAGTATGTTCAACGTTAAAACTTTATATTGACATATACTTTTTAGTAAAAACAAAGGCCTAACTTAAAAGGGAATTCTTATGACTCATTATTTACATATCAAGTGCATATTAATTTGAAAGGATCCTTGAAAACAGTTATAACATCATCCGTAAAGTATTACTATAATAAAATTGAGTGACATTTATTTAGATGCTGTTTGATATATAGTCCAGTGGCACGATGTGCCTACTCCAAGTGTAGCCAATTCAAATAAAGTCAGTATTTTACGAGTCAAATAAAAACAATTTAAAAAAGGGGATATACAGGTGTTTGTGACGGAATATGCACGAGTACCACCTGATTTTAAGTCTCTTGTGCCTGTAATTTTAATTTTCATATATTTTATTTATCGATATAAATATTCCATACTCTATTCAAAAGGACCGCGGCGGGAGCTCTTCGCTCGGAGTAGGCATTGTCTTTTACTACTAGACACAGAACTTAAAAGTGTCAGACAGTACTAGAAAAACTTAATATTTTATATTTTTTTGCCGATTTACCGATTGTGATGATTATTTTTTTGTTGGGTAAAGTATACCTCCAATTTGGTACAAAATTTCATCAAAATCGATTAGTATATTTTAAGTTCCAATTAACTGAACATGTATGTGTATACCTAGATATATTAATTGCAACTCTAGTTGGTGAACAGTATTAAGCGTGTGAATGAACTTGTAAGAAGTAAACATAACTAGAAAGATAAAAAAAATAAACAAAACGTAACAAACTTTCAACACTAAAATGTATGAAATAACTTGTGGAAGTCGGACCATGACTTTGAGGTATGTGTTTTAAATCAACATGTTACCAACTTCCACGAGTTATTTCAGAGTTGAAACGTTTCACCCGTTATCTCAAAAAAAAATTTGGCTCCCAGTCTATACGCCTAATTAATTAAAGTTAGCTTTATATCGATGTATCAATAATCATCGTGCTCACCTCATCCGTTTGATAAATGTAAATAAGGAACACAGTGCAATTTATTATGACCATTATGTCAATGATTAATTGAGTCAAAGTGTCAGGTGTCAATACATAATTTCTTCATGACAGTTTTATTGCATCTACATTTTTCATGAGAAAATTACCGGTTGTTAGTTTCTATGTAACGTAAGAACAACATTGTTTTAGAACATTATTTATGTTGTATCAATTGTACTCCAACATTGTATGGCTAGTTTAATTTACTAAGGCTTCATTTTGAATTACTGGCCACAGGAAGAATGAAATTAATTGAAAATACTCGTAATTTCATTTATTTTCATTATTTTCATAATTTCATTTATTTTCATTATTTATAGAGCAGTAGTGTTGTATAATATACAACACTACTGCTCTACAACGTGAGCATTTAGAAAACCTACATGCAATTGCTCACAGCTAGTCCAAGTGCTCCAACCCACTACCATTTAGCCTCGCTGAATTGTAATGCATATTGCATTCCACTTGGACTACCTGTGAGCCAGCAATATCTTATAGGTTGTCTAAATGCTTACGTTGTAGAAGCAGTAGTGTTGCATAGTAGAGTTTGATAATAAATAATGAAAATAAATGAAATTACGAGTTACCCCTAATATATTCCAGCATTCAAGTTGAAATAGTGAAATTGCTGGCTAAATAATAACCAAGTACATGATTTTATACATATAGAAGTATTGGATAAAAACGTTCAATCAATTATTGAGTTGCAAATCAAATCAGACTATTTTACTTACAAAGTAATATTAAAAAAGAACTAAGAATTTCATTTATTTAAGTATTTATTTTTAAGAAACATTACTTCTTCCCATATATATTGACAGACGAAATATCCAACTAAAGCACGGTTTTTTAATCTTCTGATAGTTACTGTTCCTAAGAATGCATTTAATAAAGCAAAATTCATTTGTTTTTAATTTGGTCGATTAACATTTCACCGGTGTGATATTTTCAGTTGATGTTTAATTTAAAAGGGCCTAAATATAAATAGTTTTGTCTTAGTACAGTACATTTATCTACAATTGATGGAAAATATTTATATTATTATTTCAATAGTAAGAGAAGTATGGTTTGAGATAATGAAATTGCAATATTTCAACTATAGTCTTATTCGAATGGCGTATGTAGTCAAAGTGCTTTTGCGAACTTTTTTGATTATAAATCACTATTAAAAAGTTCTTGTCACAAAGATATTTCAGAAAATTACAAATGATGTATATTCTTTACTTATTGTAATCAATAAATTAATAGTTTGAATAAAAGCTACTAAAGCTGTAGCAAATAAGATTTCTAAATTGGTGCCAAATAAGATATCATAGAAATAAAACAATATTTCAGTATTACAGTACAAATTGTAATATTAACTTCAAAAATGTAAGATATTCGACTTAGACTGTGCAAAAGGATAGAAAACGGACAGGAAAAAATAAACATTTTTTTTTATTTTTTTTTATGCCTGATAGGTTAGCCTTTGACCACTATCTCACCTGATGGTAAGTGATGATGTGGTCGAGGATGTTGTTCAGACTAACCTAGAGTTACTGGCTCTCAAGGACAGCTGCCGGAACACACCGTTAGGTGCTTGGCGACAGATTTTCAACTTGAGGGTGGTAGCTAGCCAGGCGGGCATTCGCAAAGTGCCCTACCACCATGCTGTAACGACTGCTATCCTAAGGCAACAACCGGGACCGACGGCTTAACGTGCCCTCCGAAGCACGGAAGCGCTCAGTAGTAATGTCACCAGCGGTCACCCATCCAAGTTATGACCGCGGCGGACGTTGCTTAACTTTGCTGATCGATTCAGAATGGCTAAGCAAACTTGGCTACGAGCGCTTCAAAATTTTAAACAGAAACTCTTGTTTATTAAGTTAGTATTAATATTATTACCTTATAGTTTACTGGCATAAATCAGCCTTAATTCTTTAGTTTTTGATTGGCGTTTTATGATATTATTCAATATACACTGGTTAGATTCAATATAACTATTTTCAGATATATTTTCGCAATGAATATAATATTTTGATGTGTCATGTTATATGTTGTCTCTCATCCGTACACAATGATACATGCCGAGATAATATTGGAAAATATTGTGTGAAACGCTAGGAAAAATGTCTAAATAAATTTCACTCTTAAGACATCATAAATTGTCTTTTTGGAGAATTAAACTTCCGCCTGATGCACTCAATGTCTTAAGATATCTGAATGTTGAAAATTTTGCTCAAATATTACTGATACGTTCAAATAAAGAATACTTAGATTGCGTTTTATATTTTATCTGAGCTATTAACCAAATGTAACAGCTAATTATGTACATGAATTAATACTTTCCTCAATTTTGTGAATTTTAAACATATCCTACTATTGAATAAGGCCAGCGATATTTGCTGCATAATTATTACGTCTTAATAAATAAATCATTTTAGAAAATAAATAATTCAATGAAAAACTACTATATGTCATACATACCTTTCAAAACGATATATCATAATAAGTTTTTAATTTATTGTCCTTTGAAGTATCCAATAAAATACTAGATATCAAGAAGTTCTGCGCCTATTATTATATTTTAACGTAGTTAAAATGCCGACGTGCCATAAGTCTATCAAATTTAGCATTGTGTATATTGTACAAATAACCTAACCATATCTTTCCTTGACAACGTAAGAAATTCAATATCTTGCTAGTAAACTAATAATGTAATAACCAAGAGTGACCGGTTTCTGTGAGATCTGCATTGCGGCTGCATAATCAGGTCAACTAGGTTTGAAGGTATGTGTAAACTGAATTTATATCTCTCGTAAAACAGTCTTCGATCTTCAGACTGTCGGACACGCTTGAAAATACTGGTTCAATGGCTTCTATAGTTCATTAAGACAATTAGCTCCATTGAAAGCATTAATTTAAGTAGTTTCTAATCACACTTAATATTATAAATGTGCGAGTTTATGAACGCATTTTGGATTAAAACTAAAGATGGTGCTTACATATCTTCTACAATTATGATGGGCATCACAGCAGTTATAATGTTTATGAGTTTTATTTCTTTTACTTATGCCATTGTTGTAAAAACAAACACTATAATTTTTTTTTACGAAAATGATACCGAATTTATCACTCAAAAGTTTGAAATAAATTGTTGAAGTCGGTAGTATGATAGTTCAAAAGTACCTATTATCACAATATTGTGCGCATGGTATCGACTTCGACAAGATATTTGAAACGTTTGAGTGTTGAAATTAGTTTTTTTATGTAAAAAAAATTTTCACCCTTTTTACTGACTACATACGGGATTGATTGTTATTCACTGTGAATGGCTTTATCATCGGTATAGGAAGACATTATACAGTTCTTGGAGTGTAACTCAAAAACGGCTTGACCGATTTTGATGAAATTAATGGGAGCACACGGGAAGCACCAGCTGTCCATTAAAACAAGAACCTCCACCATTTTTGGAAGTCGCTTAAAAAAGGTAAAGGGGTAAGAATGCAAAAATATATTATTATGATATTTTATTCATGTAACTACAGTATCTATATATCCTTGTTTCGTGAATTAAATCTGTTGGTTAACATTCATAGTAATATTATTTCTATTTCCAGATATTTTCCATCTTTTCTTTCATCATTTAACACGTTCAACTTCAATATCTTGTACTTAACATTTTTTAACAACTTAATTATTCAAGCTTTTTAAAAGCCTTTTGTAGGCGTTATATTTTTTAATAAGAATTCAAATTCTTTTACTTTTATCATTTTAATGCCATTTCTAAAGTTTTATTTTCATTGTTTTCGTATTTTTTCTGTGTAGATTCATTCGCAATATCTGCAAAGGATTTCTAGGAACTTTTTACAAATGGTTCATTAATTCTAGTGGCTACACCCGAAATCGGCGTCGTGTCCGCAGTCGCTATAGCCAAATAACAATATACATATATTGTTATTCGTAGTACTACGTACACAAATATTAGGTACCCAATATACCTCGACCATCAGTAATAGTTATAATTATTTCAGGCTTGGATAGAAAAGAACGATCTCGTAGGAATAAAAGCGGAAGATTGATGAAATTAACAATTTCTTTAATCAGGTTTTAACTTTAATCTTGTGGAAGTCAGACTACAAAAATGAGAGATAAGTAATGTTATCAATCGGCATGGTGTTCTTGTTTTTTTTTCATGCCAACTGCATTATTACAATACTCTGCTAAAATATTACTACACTAAAATCTATACTTGAAATAAGTTTTTCTAATGGTAATTACTATTATTTTAATGGTACCATAATAATAATGTAGACGATTGTTTTAATTATTACATAATACCTATTACGTACTAAGTATGTACTACATATCCTAAATTATCTATGTTTTATTAAGCCTCTTCTATGAATATTATTAATAGCTAAAATAACTTGAACATTAATATTAATACGCGTAATGTACGAATTCGTACAAAGATCTCACGAATATATTAAATTCTTTTTTATATTAAGTAGCTTTTAACAGTAGTAATGTATAATTACTTAGTAGGATCGTATACTCGACCGGCAAGGTAATGAATAATCATGAATGAGTTTATATTCAATTTAATTATGTAAACAAAAAGCAATCTTTTGTAGGTAAAAACGAGTTCCACATGTGGTTTTGCCGCATGTCATCCCACCCATGACGAACTCGTTACGGCAAACCAAGAAGATATGTACTTAGTTATTTATATCATTAAAGTGAGAAAACTCACCGCCGTTAACGTAGCGACTATGACGATTATTCGTCTTCTTATCCTTTTTCCAGTCTAAAAGGGTCGGATATGCTTTCTTTAAGGCGCTGACAAGTACTAAATAACTTTACTTGAACAATCACTTAACAAAATTTATAATAAAGTTTGCCGCAGTAAGAAAATTATATGTTAATTTTCTTATATTTTCTAGGTACCAGGTTAATTCTGAAACATGTTTCTTTAAAATTACCTCAATAGAATCGCAAAATTGACTCTTAATTACGCTAATACTTAAATATCTAAATTATTCATGTATGTGTGTGTATAAAATATTACAAAAAAAAAATGCCCTATCATTAGGGGCTAGCTGAGTTATATTTTTGATTTAAGTTATTAATTTTGATTGCGATTTCAATTTTCTTAACACAACTAAGTGTTGTCCTAAGTTGTGTTAAGAAAATTGAAATCGTAAAAACAATAAAACAACTGTCGAGAAAGCTACCACTATCTAACAGAAAATTTGTCGCTGAGCACCGAACGCTGTGTTCCAACAGCAGCTGTCTTTAAGAGCATTGGCCACTTTCAACGATATCATCTCCTGCAAATGTGGTCAAAGGTAATAAAGAAAAAAACAGAATCTTTATTTATTATTTTATCACATAAAATGCGTTGTTTTCCTAAACAGAGAAAGCAGCACCCGGGATTGTAGACCAAATGTACCATACCAATGTGTCTTCCCTTGGGATGGAAGACAAAGACTACTCTACTTACTTATGTAACAGCCGGGTCTTCTGGAGAGCTGTCGACACCTTTTTATGATATTGCGACAGATCAGCACGAGACCTACTCTTCCTATAACAAATGTATTTCGTTACAAATAACGAACTGCATTGCGCCCATCACCCTGACACATAGGTACAGTGGTTAGGTCTCAAGTGACTGTAATATCTTAATTATTTACTGTCTCCCAAGGACTGACTCAAATAGGCGCTAGTAATGAAAAAACAGTCGTGAAAAAAAATTCAGGTATATATATATATATATAATATATATATATATATGTGTGTGTGTATATATATATATATATATATTATCAGGTATAAATGTAATATTAATAATGTATTAGGGCCTGTTTCAGAATGTTCCAGTAAGTTCCGATTTTACTACCCAGAACATATTTAATAAATAAAACACTATCTTTGCGTTTCACAGTCATCGATTTAGCCTATCCGTCGGTTAAAGCTTGAAACGCGTTGCATGTCAACTGTCATTATTATCATTCAGTAATTTTATGTGTTGCATAGCAACCCGAAACTTTATTAGGACATTCTGAAACGGGCCCTAAATATAATAAGTATATATATTGTATTGGTTTATTTAAAATTATGTGTTTTAGCTTAATGTAGCCTAATTTTCTTTTACTCGATGATTGTTTATATACACCCACGACATAGATCCTGTATTTCCTCTCCATACAAAGGTTGCCTGGTAGAGATCGCTATTAGTGATAAGGCCGCCCATTGTGACACTTTAGTCAAAGTTTTTTTGTAAGAATTAAATTTTTATTTTATTGGTGGAACAATAAAGAATTAGCTTTCTATCTATCTATACTGTGTATAAAGTCTAAGCTCACTAATTGTATTGACGACGGTAAACGATTCAACAAGTTGTTGTAAGCTAAACGTTAGGTTAATGATCAATTAGTGGAGTTTCCTACTAACAGATAATTATATAAAATACAAAGGGATTAAGGAACCATTTTAAATTTGTTACTTAGAAAAGCACTAATTGAATAGTTGGTGCCTCTTGAACTGGAACACCGTGGGGTTTTAGACGGTATTGGCGCCTTTAGCCGAGTCTGTCATACCCCGTCTGCTCCCCCAGCGGGCCGGGCACACGAAAGAGTATTTCCCCACGAAAAAAATATTTGGTTGTATGCCCTCTCAATAGATGGACCGATGACATCGTCAGAATCACGGGGAGCCGATAGACATAACAAGCTAATAGCTGTTCCTTGTAGTATTCAATGGGAAGGCATTTGTTCAACGGTGACCTGACGGCACTTCGGCTGAACAGGAAAATTAGGCGGAATTGTCAATGGATACATTGTATACAAGTTATACGTTTTTCTAAAATATAAATTTAATGTGACTTCTGATATTTTTAAAATACTTGATATAATTAAATATATTAAGATTTCCGCTCACTAACGACTGAATTTATTAATATAATTTTTAATTATTTATTAATTAATTTATATTTTTCTTTATACATATATGCTATTGACCATCATCTCACCTGATAGTAAGAAATGATGTGGTCGAAGAATTTCTTTTCAGTTGTTCAGAATAACCTATAATTACTGGCTCTCAAGGACAGCTGCCGGAACTCACCGTGAGATGCTTGGCGGCAGATTTTCTACTTGAGGGTTGCCAGCTCTAGCTACCCAGGCGGGCATTTTCAAAATCTCTACCACCATTCTATAAACGACTGACATCCTAACGACGGCTTAACGATTCCTGCGAAGCACGGACGCGCTCATTAGTAATGCCACTAGCGGTCACCCATCCAAGTCATGACCGTAGCGGACGTTGATTAACTTAGCTGATCAAGTCAGAACGGCTAAGCAAACTACGCTACGAGCGCTTTAAAAGTTTTACCCTCTTTTGTTCCTAAGCTTGTATTTATTTCGTAAATAAACTTTAAGTTCACGTTTTTGCGAAGTTTAGCACCTTAAAGCTGTGAAGCTATCTCCGATTGCCTTTTAGGTTTATTATCTCCGAGATAAGATCTAACTTCAGCATTTCTAAGTGAAGAGCAAAATCGTGTTTTCTGTGTCTTATTCATAGCGAACCGCTAGATATTCATAGAATTTGTACGTGGTTCATTTAAAGCGTTTTATAGGACTGTTTCGCATAGGTTGGTTTATTTAAACTTTATGTTTGCAGGGTTGTTACTTCTTGCTTATTCTTCCTGATTCTGATCACCAGCCGGAAGACGTCCAGTGTTAAACGTAGGCCTTACAACTTAAAGCTAAAAATGAACGGTGCCATTGACTCTCAACGACGTTCTTCTCTGTGGTTGCATACGTGTCACATTTTAATGGAGGACAACCTGCATCCAGGTTGTCTCTTTCGGCGATTCAGCACAACTGGACTTTTGACTAGGATTGCGGCCCTCAATAACAAGTGTACTGGTACGAACATTGGATTGAAACTAAATTGCATGGTGATAGGGTATTTAGAGAATGCCCGCCTGGCTAGCTACCACGCTTAAGTAGAAAATCTGTCGCCAAGCACTTAACCGTGTGATCCGGCAGCTATCCTTGAGAGCCAGTAATTCTAGGTTAGCCTGAAAAACATCTTCGACCACATTATCACTTACCAACAGGTGAGATTGGAACTGACTACCCCGGCATACTATAGAATTGTACCGTTGAGAGAAAACCCTAAGGATTTTTTTTATTAATGTATTTCTACAAATTAAATAGAGCGATACAACTACTACAACGAAAACATTTAGGCAACCTAAAGGCCATTGCAGTCCAAATGCTCCAGCCCAGTACCAGTTGGTAGCGTACCCAGCATGCTGAATTATTGAACTTCATGTATTGAACTACGTTGAGACCCCCAGGACTTTTTGTTTGCCTTTTAGCACTCATGGTATTTGATCGTGTAACCTTTTATTACCTCAATACTCAGTTTTGCTAGTTATCACTTATCAGAGATGCCAGAGTTACCGGAACGGTGTTATAGTTCGAGGTCGATACTTTTTATAAATGTGACAAATATGAATCAAAAAAGTAAAAAACTAATTATTTAAGAACGTTGAGCGATGTGTCGTGCTATTGAAATTAAAACTGCAAGTTATGTATATATCAATGGAATCTCTTTTTTAAGCCCTTCTTTTTGATACAGCATTTGGTACAAGAAAAAAAACTCGCAATGTGGCGTCTAAAATCTGCCAGCTTGTTTTTATTTTATTTTACTTTTATCAAATAATCAAATAATTTATATGCAAGAATATAATAATTTATGTAGATTTTGAGTATCTTATGTCACTTGCGCTAACAAGACAAATCTAAATTTAATTATGTCTCATACATTAAAATCGGTAAAGTCGTTTAGAAGTTATGGTGGAATAAAGAATTTCAAAAACATATATATACATACATGAATCCTGACGTCATAGCACTCCTTTTTTTGGGCAATCGTGTAAAAATACATGCAAACACTCTTAATTAAAGCTTCCCTTCCCAAAATACATCACTAATTTGTAATCGATGGAAGATTATAGATATCGTACAGACGGTTTTATCTCTATGCATCTAACTATCTAATGCAAAAGTTAAGCCAGTAGAAAAACCGAATTCGTGATATTTTACGACATTACAAAGACCTAGAGCAGTGTTTTTCAATCTTATAGATTTCGCGACCCCCTTACAGGTCGAAAAATTCTGGCTACAAGGGGGTCAGACAGACAAATAATTTATAATTTAAAAGACTATGTACAATAATGACTTTGTTTGACTTTGATACCTTTACCTAATAGAGAAAAAAATATTTTAACAGCAAAATTCAAAGCATTTCATGCAAAACTTAATTTATGGTCAACCCCTCTCCAAAGCCATTCTCCAGAAATATAAAAGAATGCTTCATAGATTTAGCTGCTGACGGCATCCTTAAAATAGGATTTTATTCACAAAGTGTTGACATGTTTTGGAAGTAAAGAAAACAAGAATACCCAGATCTAGCAAGGGAGAAGCTCTAAAGTTATTAGTACCATTCGCCACTTCGTACCTGTATGAACTGACATTCTTTTCAATGGTGGATAATAAAACTAAAAAGGAAATTAGAAAATTATTTGATTGTTAATTTTTCAAAAAAAGCACACTTTGATATTTTTCTGTTGAATATTAAACAAGCCCATCCTTCTCACTAAAATTGTATTATTATTGTAGTCTACCCTACTTTTTTTCCTTCGTCGGCAACCCCCCGAATAAGGAGACGCGACCCCCCTAGGGGTCGCGACCCACAGATTGAAAAACACTGACCTAGAGAGTAACTTCACTTTGAAAACTATCGCGAGTTTTATCCATATTAAGTTATTATGAAACGGCTAGGACCCGCGTTATATTAAATATTAAAGCTTCCCTCAATATTATTCAGAGTGCTTGCATGTATGTTAACACGATTGCCCAAAAAAAGGAGTGCTATGTTTTCAGGATACATGGGTGTATGTATATTTGTGAGTTTCTTTATTCCACCATAGCTTCTAAACGGGTTGACTTATTTTAAATGTATGAGACGTCATTATACGAGTATTTAGATTTGTCTTGAGAGGAAAACTTATAGTCATGTGTTTGGCTTCATTCACTGTTATTATAATAATATGCTTTATCAGTACTAATATTATAAATGCGAAAGTAACTATCTGTCTGTCTATCTGTCTGTCTGTTACACAAGCCTACACTTATAAATACACACACGCATACTTTCACATTAACATACATTATAGTGAACATACATACACTCTCATTCACACTCTACATACATATACAAAACATAACCTAATATTTAAAACATATATATATAATATACTAACTTTTATTTTTAATAAGTATTCTTGATTGTAACAAGCATTTTTTCATATACAAATTTTTTTTTTTGTCTGTCTGTTACGCTTTCACGCCAAAACTACTGGACCGATTTGAATGAAATTTGGTATGGAAATAGTTTGAGACCCGGGAAAAAACAGAGGGTAGTTTTTATCCAACTGCGCAAAAAGAGGTTAATGATTTTACGCGATAACCGATAAACGCGCGGGCGGAGCCGCGCCCGCAAAGCTAGTAAAATATATGTATGACAGGAGTCAACTGGCTTTTTTCCATCCCCAGCTTAGGGACTTCATGGAGAAAGGCCGTTGTACTAATGAATTTGACCAAATGTTCTTCCCTAACTATAGATAGTTCCCTTCACGAAGACGCGCCTTAGTACTTGGCCAGGAGCATATTATTTTTGATCTTTGCCAACTTTGTTCAGCTATGCATTGCAAGTAAAAAACCTGATCCATAATTATAAGAATAAAATCTCTTAGTATATAGATGTTAACATTAAGTTATTGACATTTTTAATTTCTGTATTAAAAAGAAATTAAATTTTTTTTCATTGAAAAAATTAAGATAGGTACCTAATTAAACAAATAGATATCAGTCGGTAGGTCTGTTATTAGTAGAACGTTTCCCCTTTAATGTTATCTGCCCCCCCCCCCCCCTCCCCCCTGCTACCTGTAGGTGTCGTAAAATGCAACTTACCGGAAGGTGGGCAGCAGTGCCTTCTTAGGAACTGATATCTTAATACGATCCCCAAGACGCCTGCCGAGCATGGGAACAGCATAGACTGGGATAATTTTAATAATAAAACAATAATATTATCTTCTTGTTAACGTGAGATCGTTTTTAACTTCTTTTGACGCTTAAAAACTAGAATCAAATACTTAACTAAATAGAGAAACTTCTAGAAGAAGAGCCAGTAATACTAGACTAGCCATCTTCGACCACATCATCACTTACCATCAGGTGAGATTGTGGTCAAAGGCTAGCCTATCAGCTATAAAAAAAATGAATTTGTTTGAAAGATAATATGAAAAGGAAAAAACATTTAGATAGCATAAATATAAGCAGTATATTCTAAATATTATATATAAAGTTAAGTGCATGAAGGTCTTGTAATAAATAAATATAATTTTAGCTGTTTCTTTTCTATTAATATAACATAACTTGTACACATAAATAAACATTATCTGATAAGGTAATCTACGTATACTAATAATCTACAAAAGCCTCTACACAGAAAACATGGAGCTGTACAATGCGCAAATAAATTCACAAACAAAAAGCTATTAGCATAAACAAATGCAAACATAATTTAGCTCACTTTTATGAGCTTTTAAAACACGTTGAAGTTATTGAAGAATTAATAATGTTGCTTTATATCTTTGTTATTGTATTTGCAACTTTATTAGAAAGTTTTCCAATCTTACTCTATTCTGGACATATTTATGAGTATGTGGAGACATATGATACTTTAGATAAGGTAGATAAAGCATTTATAACTGTTGTCTCCGCATAATTCGACGTTTTGCTTTGCATAACGAGTCCTGGCGCATGAATAACAATACTGACATTCGCACTCCATCGTCCCGAGCCTCACGCTACACTGAGCATAATGATTTGCTCAAATACGTTTCCCTTCATCTCTTTCCCCGTGTATATCGTCCGTGAAAATAAGCTTACAATCTTCCCTCATGTCATAAAAAGCGCAAATTATATTCGCATTCGTTCAAATTACGGCGCTCTAGGATAAATTAAATTACCTATTTAGATAGGCGAACGGATCGTTTCGCTCGCATCGGCCGCGATAAACGTCCACAAACAGGTCCACAAATCCAATCCCATTTGAGTGTAGCACTTTTAGACAAAAGATTCGCGGTAAATCGTCCTCACGCAACCACGTGCGCTTGGACGGGGTCTCAACGTCTAACTGCGCGGTCGGGATGCGCGGGCTACCCTTAACGTAGGTACCCTCTTATTAATAACCTACCCGACCTCCCCAAACAAAGGACTCGGAATCAATTAGGGTCAAACCGGTGAACCAACATTTAGGGCCGGAACGACCCACCATATCTGTGAGCCAGTCGTTCAGCGACGATACTCCTAAACGTTCAGAACTACGTCCATGCCTCGATACTGCCATATGACGCGGCAAAAGAAGAAAAACGCGCAATATGCGCTGAAAAGAGACGGTGCTATGCATATTAGTGGTAAGTCAGAAAGGGAGGGGTTCAAACATTTTGTAAGCTGATAACCAGAGGTAGTGAACAGAGCGAGGGGAACCATATTCTCGCGCGAGTCTGCCTGCATGAATGTAATGAATTAAAATTCAATGGTATACAAGTAGGAATTGAGCGTGAGAGTGAAACACTTTTTCGTATGAAAGCTAAGCTATATGGGGTTGGATTTCAACGAATGACTTGTATTTTTATACATACTATATTAATAAGAAACTTATAAGAATTGTTCATATTTACAGAGGATTATTTTGGATGTAGAGTTGTAGAGTAGATTGAAGTAATTAAATTAATAATAATAATATTATACAGTCTTCAAAACCGTTCATAATCCGTATAGAACATTTCGTCAGATATGTATCTACTTACCTCTTTTACAAGGTCTTATCAATCTCATTCATAGGATTGAGGAAAACAATGATACAAAAGCTCAGCGCTCTTATCACGTTGAGTACACGTAACCAATCTCAATCGATTCAAGGATTCGTCCTTACATCAAAATACATGCGCTACAGTGTAAAAGAATCTCTATGATAAAACAAAGCATTCGCTAGAAGCAGTCACGCCGCACACAAGAAAGGCGGACCGCACAGTGGGCCAACGTGTGCAAAAATGGCAACAAAAAATTTGCGGACAATTTTTACCTATAAACATCCATGGAAATGCAATCCATCATTGGATCCTCGTATCCACGGCCGCTGCACGCACACAAGCGCACCAGCGCACACACTAATTCACCGCACCTCCTCACGCGAAGGGAAAATCTTCACACACGACACAGATAAACATGTCAACTGCTACACATTGTTACCGTAAAGTCCTTTCACGTTTTTCACCACAAAATCACTATCACTCACAAAACATAACACAAATGACGTAAATTAACACAGAAACACTGGATTATTTCGCAATCCCACCCGCGTTCGAGTCACGAAGACGTCGATTTCGACAAAAATACGCGTAAGTATTGTAGAGTCGATTCCGCGACTGTACTCCCCGCCCTGTTCCAGAGGCGAATGGCGCCGCCATATTGGAACTCAGTCAGTGGTGCTCAGTAGCGCATCTAGCGGAATCATATCGAACTAATAATGTCTTCAGTCTCTACGCAGTGCGCAGGTGCTAATTTTTTATCAGTTTCTAGCCAAAATGAGACTTTTTCCTTTATAAACTTATCTACATCATAACATTGTGCCTCTATATTGACATTACATTGTAAAAATTGCATATTAAGGACCTTAGATTAACAATATCCTGAAAACTTCTAAAAAGTTGGTAGAGCCAGTTGCATACTGGTTGATATAATACCACAAAGAGCCACCAGATAGCGTTGAGGCTAAGTTCACAAGTAACTTTTCACCTAAAAGAACGTTAATTATTTACCATTCTTGTAGAGATTCTGGACATTCATTGGTCTCTACCTATTTGCTTTATCAAATTAGCGCTACCTTATTTTCATCAAGATGTTAATTTATTCGTTAATGAAGGTGGTTTGTTTATTTAAAAACTAAATATACTTAGATGAATTTTATGTGACTTTTTAATGTGAATGGAAAGCAAATTGCATAAAACTTTTTTACTATTGTATAGTCATATTAGGTTATTATATAGTTTAAAATAATAAAATTAAAATGTGAAATGCGGTTTAAACTAATAACAAACAATAAGCATTATTGAGGTTTGTTGCTTCAAAAAAACACCTCAAAGTGCTTATAGGTTACTATTAGCAATTTCAAAGTCTTTGACCATAATTTCACCTGATGGTAAATGTTGTGATCGAAGATGGATAACAGGCTAAACCTAGAACGAGGACTGGCTTTCAAGGACAGCTGACGGGACACACTGTTAAGTGCTTGGCGACTGATTAAAAAATCTTAAATCTACTTACCTCTAAATTATTATGCAAATAATACTTACAAAGTGTATGGTAAGGCTTTGAAAATCGAAATACTTTAAATAAGTAATTTTTCTAACACGCACCCTCAAAACTATATGTTATTTTTATGCATGCCCAAGTATATTAGGTAATAATTACCTTATCCCTTTACAATATCTTCTGTAGGTGCCATGTGAGTGATGGCACGCAGAGAAACCAAGTAGAAATTGTTACGAACTCTGAAACCGAAAACAGTGATATTCACTGAACTAAACTGAATATTATTCCAATTTATAAATATCATATATAAATCTTTGCCGGTCCGTTTCAAGATCCTACTAATAGCAATTTCAGCCAAAAGCTGCTAAAAGTTAAAAAGTTCTGCGAATATAGAAAACAAAAAATGTTATGCTGTATCCCGTACCTCTGCGGGTAATCTTTGAATTTGATATATTTCATTACGTATATAAGTGCGACGGATCTAAGAAGCCTTTGAGTACTTTGCCACCTGCAAGTAATTAAATAGCAGTATATATTAAAATGATGTATGGTAGCAAGCTACAATACAATATATTGACCAACTAAAGTTTACAATTCGGTATGTTTACAAAATAATTAATCGATAGTTGAGATGCTAATATAACGTAATTGTCTAGATACAAAGTAACATTAACACCCAAACTAAGGGAATCCTGTATCTTGGGCCTCTGATATACGATTATCTAATCACAGTATTTATACGATTATGTAATGCAGGTTTACCACTATTATTTTCACTTAACTATAATTTTGATTGGTTAAGAGTAGCTAAACACAGAACAGGAAATGGTTCTCAAAGACAGTAGCTATGAAATACACCTCAAGGTGATTAATATACTTGATGGATTGGTGGTAAGGGCAAGACAATTTTCGCAATTTGCACAAAATCACGAAAACTGAATTTTGGTATTTTTGGACTGAATTCGCCCACAAGAATTGTGTTAAGACGGGAAGAATATGTACCTTTCAACGAGCTTCTTCTTGGAAGAGATTAAGATCTCTTCTTGAGTTCACTGATTGACCACCCCAACAACTCCCTGGACTTTAATACAGCTATACCTTCTTGGTTTATCTATAATAATTCCAATTCTCTAGCACTTGGTCAGATTTGATTGATGTAAAGCATTCCATACATGTCGTTGTTTTGTTGGTGTATTTGGTCATGTTGGGTCAGCAAAATAGATTAGAAGTAATAATTATACATATACAGTATATCTAATAACTGTATATGTATAATTATAGTATAATAGCATAGTACGATTGAAAAAAGGTGGACGGAGCTGCGTATACTTAGAAGACATGTCAACTATTTGCCCTTCTTCTTAATCTTCCGCAACAACGCACTTTTTAATGTTGGTGACATTTTACTTGGTGTTTGTGCACTACATATTATCATATTGGGTTTGAAACAATTGGAAGAAGCTGCTCTCCAAAACTCAAATGCAAATGTAGCACTCAAGTGGGCTGATTACGTCTTACAAATATTGCAACGGAGTTTCCCGAGATCCCCTGAGAGACCACTTGCACGGCCGGCTCTGGGGAACTATTCGGTATCATAATGTATAAGTTTTGGCTTCACTGGGTGATATCGTTGCTTAGCGATAAAGCCCTTAGACAAAAAGCTTAGATGTTGGGTTGAAGGTGAGAAGGAATCGAGTTGTGGAAATGACGACGGATTATGTAAGAACAGTCAAAATAAACAGAAGATTATAAACAGAGCGATACAAATTCAAATTCTTTGAAATATACAAAAAAATTTTAATAGGTAGGTATTCTTATCTTTTTTCAATATTGTAATTGTTTTATTATATCGTAGGTACTTAAGCACTAGGTATTTGAAAGAATTAGGTAGGTAGGTAAGCAAGAAAAGAAATACTTCCGTTCACGAATCAGGGTAGAATGGAATGCGTCAAAACAGAAAAAGTGAGACGCGGCAAATGTTTTAGAACATAAGTCAGACGGATGGACGCAACGACAGAGAGATGGCGATATTTCATTAATAGAGCTACGTTTTGCCCATTGGACACGTAACCCTAAAATCAACATATGGAGTAATGGTCCACAATAATTCAGTCGTTTGAATCGTAATTTGTTTCCCCGAGTCGTGCTGCAACGGAAATGCAGTCAACGTCCCCTAATAACTGTTACATAAACTGCACTGACCGTATCGTTCGCATTCGTCGCAGTCTACATACATCGTCGCAAATTATTATGTCTCTGCAACAAACTGATGCATACTCTTAAACCACAGAATAGGGCTGGATTTAAGCAGCTGTTTGTACAGTTACTATGAAGTTCTGCACTGTTATTTGCCGACGAAGAGCTATTCATTAGCTGACAGAGTGCATCCGTGTTATCAGGTGTGGTTAATTTCTAATGTTGATAATAATTGTTAGCAGCGATCGGAGTTCATCAGGAGTCTATTTGGAGTCACTCAGCTTTTTTGGAACAAGCAAACATTTTTCTTATGCCTATTTGCATGCATGTTTATACACTGCATGTTGAGCAATATTGTGTTAAAGTGCCGACTTAAAAACCCGAGCCAGCGAAGTCTAGAATTGATTTTACTCTAAGCTACTGCTCATAGTTAGGGTTTTAAAGGTATGAGGCCCAAAAATGAACTGTGACTGAATATGGCCCAGGTCCTATAAAGGCCCTCTTTGAAAGAAAATACAATTATGGGTGCACAAATTTATATATTTAATGCAAAAAATACGCCATTGACTGTGACTTTGATAGCTGTCTCTTCATGGACCTATTTTTAGTTAATATCTAGGTCAAAAGTATCGTAAATATAGAATCAAAACTGAAAAATATGTTACCAACTGTAACTGTGACAGCTGTCACACCCAAGACATACAACTAGGCCGTAAGTCGTAACGTCTAGGCTGAACTCTCTTCGAATTGATGGTTCAACGTTCTGACTTCCTTCTACTGAATTAATAAAAATATTTATTTCACCGCATGGTGGAGGGACATTTTGCGAATGCCCGCCTGGCTAGCGACCACCCTCAAGTAGAAAATCTGTTGCAAAGCAGCTAACGGTGTATTCCGGCAGCTGTCCTTTAGAGCCAGTTATTCTAGTTTAAGCCTGTTAACATACTTTTGACCATATTATCACTTATCATCAGATGGGATGGTCGTCAAGGCTAACCTATCAGCAAAAAAAAAATAAAACATTGCTGCAGTTACCAATTATTGTTATATTTCATAAGACTTATTTATTTTACAACAAGTTAATAATATAATATAGCGTTATGTTTTCAGGATTCATGTTTGTGAGTTTCTTTATTCCAACATAACTTCTAAACGGCTTAACCGATTTTAATGTATGAGATATTGTCAGATTTGTCTTTATAGCCGAAGTGATACTAGGTACATAAAATAAATAAAAATATTATAAAAAACGGATTTTAGACGCCATATTGTTAGCAAAATAAAATTTTATTTCTTACAAACCCATCGAGTGGGATAACAAAATGAAGGACTTAAAAAAAAAACTAAATATATATAACTTGTAGTTTTAATTTCAATGGAATGATAAAACGCTTAACGGAAATAAATAATATAATGTCAGGGTTTTACTTTTTTTACTATTTTATACATGTTTTGAATGTAGTAAGAAATTATCGCAAGGTCGGTACAAGACTTTAATTAGGTAGAGCATGGGGCCGTGCCCAACAAAAAGCGTTCAAGTCATTAAACCATAACGAATATTCGTATCCTTTGAAGCTTAGTGCATTTGTAAATTTGTCTGTTTGATAAAAGAAAGAAGGAAAATATGCAAACAAACCATTATTACAGGTAGGCAGCAGGACACGTATCATGTGGTCGATTCCGGTAACGCAGCTATTTTCAGATGAAATAGGCTAAACTTAACCAGTACCTTACCTGTTGATATGGGATGGTATGGTCGAGAATAGTAACAGAATGGACCTAGAATGGAAATTAGCTTATAAATATAGTAACCGGACTGCAAGATGCTTGACAAAGTATTTTCTACATGAAAGTCATAACCAATCGAGCATAAAAATGATTTTTCATCACATGCACTTGCACGTAAGCAGTATCTAAAAATACAGGTTAACTTGGCCGTTGGCGAGTCTATAAATAGCCTACACCTGATTTGTACTTGCGTACAGTATAATTAGTTGGGGTCAATGGCGCCAAAAATGTATGGCTGACCTTTAGAGCAAATTGATGAACTTCCCTGAAAACACCAATACATACACAATGCAGTAGTAAATAGCCCACGTACCTTAAGCAATCCTTGTCTATGCCTGCAAACCCTTCAAGTTGGGATTTAGAGCAGACGTCGTTCTTGGCGTTCTTATATGGCGACCGGCCGGGGATACACAAATCCCAAATAATCGAGATAGAGATAAATTTCAGTCAATGCACTGTGATGTCCATACAATAATGAGTATGAATCAAAGGTTATTTCAAGTTTTCAATCAACTAAATAAAATTAAAACAGAGCGGCGATGTGCGTTTTTTAGCGAAGGAAACACGAATGGATAGTCTACACTTTACCTCCTATAAGAAAATATTCGTTGCGAGCGCCTTGTATAGCTTTTTGTAGGTAGATTATAACATAAATATCTGCCGAAACGACACTGCTAACGCCATCTCTGGGATCTGTTGAGCTAAAACTCAGAAAGCAGATGATACGATGGGCTCTGCAGCATATTGGCGCTATCCTGAGGGTTCATCAATTTAGAACTAAGATATAGGAGTAGTATATATGAGAAAGAAAATTATTACTCATATAAGGCATTGACGCTTCACCAGCCGTAATTCACCATATAAAACCCTCGAGCTTTCTTTTTGTCATGAAACCCAAGTTTTTTTTTTAATTTGTAGCACAGCACACAGGCGTGTAAGTTCAAGCAAGGAGTTTACACGCAATTGAAAAATTGTCTTAAAATGTTATCTAAATAGGAATTTCATTGCAATCTCGCTTCATGTTACTTAAAACTCAATTAATGTTCTTAATAATCGATTTTTGTATCAAAACGTCGAAATTATTATTTATTTTTACACTCCGTCATGGCTACACCCACATAAGTATTTGTCCTTAACGTTTCTGAACGAAACATTTGTATAATCTGTGGTGTGGGCAAAAAACCCGTCATCCGCGTATAAAAAGTTTACGTATTTTGTAATAATAGCTGTGCTGACTTGTGTATTAAAGCTATAATTCATAATTATTTATTCGCAAATGTGAGGAAAAACATTGTATGTTTCACAGGCGGTATGGGAATTACTAACCTCGGCCTACTACTACTAGAACTTCGATCGTAATTCCCTATTTACCGCCCTAAATACACAATGTACTATACTGCATAGCCTGTGCAGTCAAGTTTTTGAGCATCATCATCTTCCCTTGTCCCACTTATTTGGGATCGGTACGATATGTCTGCCAGGTCAACAAAAGAATAAAATATGCTATCGCTAACAACTTCGAAAACATAATCCTTTGTATTGCTGCTCTGGTTGGTATATTTTAGTTTAGTATACACGCTACCTTTTGCGTATTCGGGGCATCGTATGACAAGAGGACAAATTTTGCCCTGTTATAACCTGTAGGTCACTTTAAAGGTGAACTTCTTCAGCGTATAATTATTTGATTTCAGGAAAAATATATAGGTATAGGTATGTAATGCACGGATGTTTTGGCAATAAATGCGTGCTGTATGTGTTTTCACAGAAGAGAGAAAGCATTTAATATCTGTTTGGTTTTTCATAACTCCTTGATTAAAAGGTAAAAAAAATGTGAAGTGCAGTTGTTTTAAAATTATTTTTGGAAGTCCTCCCCCAACATAGCAAATTTTCACTAGCTTTTACTAAAATGTATCTAGTACATTTTAGTAAAAGCTTTCTGATATCCTAACTAATAATAGCTGAACATTTTAAAATTGGACAATCGCAACCAAGTGTTTATAGCCATCAATTCAATAACCAAGTATTATATTTTCTAATTTCCGCGCATTAAGCCACCACGTACAGCGCGCATTGAATATGAACTTTATTTAATTAAAGTTTTGTTTCATTTTTCGTTACAAGCTACTGATTGATCAGCATTGTCCCATTAAGATATTATAAATAACTTATTATTATATATATAAAGAGCTCTGTTGTAAATTGTGCAGCAGCACCCCACTCATGACCATGGTGGTGGCATGCTGATCATTAGGCACATTTTTCCTTAAGACTCCTTGCATGACATCCAGCAGGAGATTTCTAAATTTTCGAAACTACTACAGAGCTCGATCTGGGCTTACTGGTAAGGCTTCAGTATAATTGGCTCTCCTAAATCATATAACAATTATTAATTAAACATATATTTATTTACCTTTACCTCGAAGAATCGATACCTTCTGAAAATGTTACGTGTAGAAACGAACAAAAATCTTTTTTTGAAGCCCTCGTAGCGTAGTTTCTTAGCTGTTCTTAACTGTTCAGCACAGTTGAGCGACGTTCGCCGCAGTCATGAGTTGGATGGGTGACCGCTAGTGAAATTTCTACTGAGCGCTTCCGTGCTTCGGAGAGCACGCGGTCCCGGTTGTTGTCTTAGGATGGCAGTCTAGCTACCACCTTCAAGTAGAAAATCTGTCGCCAAGTACCTAGCACAGTTGAGCTACGTCCGCGACGGTGTGTTCCGGCAGCTGTCCTTGAGAGCCAGTAATTCTTGGTTAGCCTGAACAACATCTACGACCACATCATCGCTTACTGTGATAATAATGAATATTATCGGTGAGATGGTGGACAAAGGCTAATCTATAAGGCATACAAAAAAGACTTGTTTTGATAATTATATGAAGTGACTACACGGCCAAGTCGCTTGCCTGAAGGATAGCGTCACGCTGCCTATCCATTACAGTATGCATTGTCACCGTCCTCGTTCTGCATGCCCCTCCACTGAGCTTGTCACTCTGAAACGTTAGTTCATAAGTCTCAATTGGCCAGTAATTTCACTAGGTACAGGTCTCTTCACATCCAAACGCAGGAGTGTTTCCACACTACCGCTTCTTGTATATAAGCGTTTTAACACTACTGCTTAGAGGCAGAATCTCTGACACTGCGGACTAAGACGGACTCTTGCTAAAGAGACCTACCATTCCGTGCCATATCTAACGTCACGTTACTATTCCTAAACAGGACATTATGGGTTACCAAATTTTGATAGCCCTTTCTAGAGCCCAAACTCATGGCTCTATACATAATTGGCACACTTTCATTCCATCAAGTTTATTTCACAGTTACTTTAACTACCAACATGGAGTTATTATTACCGAATTCGTCACAGACGTCGATAATATTCGTTACGCTGATGTGTTTGGCAGTCATTAAACTCATTTCTCTACAGGAGGTCTTCTTCATTGAATCTTTATTAGATTCTTGATGCTCTATGCGCTTTTTATTGATTCTGTTCGTTAGGAATGGAACAGAGACACGATAGTCAGAAGTCTCCTAGAAGACGCATGGATAAATCGGTAACAAATATTATGTCCAAAAAGAAAAAATGGAAGTGTTGATTGATCAATATCATTTTGTTGATAAGACTCTAAAGACTAACACTACCATAGGCATAGGATTCTACATCTATGATTCAAAGATGTTATATAGTAATACTAGCGGCCCGCCCGCTAGTCTTTTAGGAGTCCATTTCGGACAAACAACGTGACACGTAATTTTTATATATATAAGGATAATAATCACACCATATATGATGTCATATGTTGTCCGGATTATCTTTGGATATGATCCTATATAAAAAGGCATTAGTATCAATAAAAAATATACACAATCAAACACCAAGCTGGTCGGCGAGCTCAAGGCAAAATTAAAGTCCCGATTAGTGTCCCTACAAATATAATTATTAGAAACGGGATATTTACCGAGTTTTCGATTGCTTCTCACTCTCTCGAAATAGTCACACTAGTTAATATCCGTAGGGCCCACTCTCAACGGTACAGCTCTGCAGTTGTACCGAGGCAATTAGTACCGACCCTCCCAATGTCTCTCAGCAACAACTCAAGCCGAGGTCCGTACCACAGTGGTGACCTTGTGCTTGTTGTCAACTCCTCCTTTACTAGCGCCTTCGGCACTTCCCCCTCCAGGGTTTTAAGAGGGCCTTGTCCGGTGGAGTTGTACATCCGACAGCGGCATACAAAATTACTTGTTGCTCAGATTTTGACCACCCATTTAAGTCTATCCAGTTGCAACTATCCTTTAGAGCCGCTTCTCAATTGTTTTAGCCTGATAACATCTTTCATCAGATCATCTCATACAAACCAATGGACCAATACAAAGAGTGGAGAATGCATTTAAGTAAGAAAAGTAAGTAAGAGTAGGAGACTAGGTCTGGCATAAATAATGACCCCCAAGAAATGCTGCTAAAACTATTATAACAACGTGATAATATGCTGAGCAACAAATTATAATGAATAGATTCAGGCGTTACTTTGCGGAAATCCATATTTAATATTAATAAATATTTTTAAAACATTTAAGAAAACATTAAATGAATATTACAAATTTACGAGAGGAAAAATTTAAGTCATGTGCGGAATTATAACCCGCGTCCATCCAACCCTTTAGCCGTTAAATTTATAATTTTGTAATGTAATCAACAGAGCATGCGTTATTGTAAACATAAAAAAAATATTAGAATTATAGGGTTGCGTCCTCATCAAGAAGTTTAAAGCTAATTGCAAAATTAGTCATGTTGTAGTACAAGGTATTATTATATGTTATATGGTACAACGTAAGTTGAACTATAGATATCGCTCCATCCCAATACGATGGTTAAAGAACGTTAAGAAACATTTGAGTTATGACTCATTGTCATGCTAGCTCAATTGGATTAGAGCATACCCCGGCTAAAGGGGTGGATGGACACGGGTTCGAATTTCGCACATGACTCAAATTTTTCCTCACGTAAATTTGTAATTTTGTAATGTAATCCGCAGAGCATGCGTTATTGCAAACATGAAAAAAAAAATTGAATTTATATTTCAGTAAAGCACTTAAAAATATAAAAAATACATCTAGTGACAATTCTACCTCATTTTCCTGCTAAGCCGACGTGACATCACAAAAGTGTAAGTTGATTTGTCGTTTTGTTTAAATTGTTTTTAAAAGAGTTTAAATTGCCCATTTAAACCCTAATTCAGGTTAAAGCCCAACATTACTTAGGTCATAAAAGAGGAGTTCCGACCACGCACTGCACGAAAACGTTACAGTTCGTAAAATACATTACTTTGACTAACCTAACCATACAAACTGATAACCATAAATTGTACTGAGCATCATGTACTGTTAGAGATGCCATGATTTAGTTTGAAATTTTTGGACAATGATATTTTAACTCAAGATTACCGGAATAAGTATATCATGTTTACTAGTTGGTAGTCTTTCGAAGAGTTCTTGGAGATTGCCAGGTTAAACAAAGTCTGCTGCTGTCATGACTTGGATGGCTGACTGCTAGCGGCATTTCCTACAGAGCGCTTCTGTGCTTTATTGCATGGGCACGTTAATTCGTTATAATTATTATTACCAACGGGATAATTACCGTGTTTTTGGTTAGTTTTGAGCTCCCGATATTTCGGCACTGTTGCAAGCGCTATGATCACGAGTAAGCTGAAGTCTATGCGAGTGGATGGTAGGCACTAAGAGCAGACGAACCGGTCTACCCTCTTTCTAGTACGTTTTTTTCGGCAAGGCGATACATTATTGTCATTGTCACTCACAAAGAAATCTATGGAAATATGTTACTTTTTAATTTGAGAGTGTAATTTTTACACAACTGCCCAAAAAATGAGAGTTGTGTTTTCAGTGTTCATGTGTGTATGTTTGTTAGTTTCTTTATTGCACCATAACTTATAAACAGCTTAACCGATTTTGATGTAAGTAAGAGATATTGTTAGATTCGTCTTGATAACCTAAGTGACATTACCTCTAGGTACATAGAAAAAAATAGAAAAACAAACTGGCAGATTATGACCCCATATTGTGAGGTAAACAAAAATATTATTCTTCCAAACCCATCGAGCAGGGTATCAAAATGAAGAGCTTTAAAAAACAGTTCCATAAATAAATATGAAATTAAAACTTGCATTTTTAATTTCAATGGAACGATAAATCGCTTAACGATAATAAATAATTTGTAGTCAAGTTTTTTACTTTTTTAATTAATTTTTAGTTGTTGTTATTTCACTATGGCATCCTTTAGAAAACTGTGTGTCGCTATGGCATTTCGTCAGAAGTGAGGACTGCAGAGAGCCCATCGCCCTGAGACATCTGTAATTTCACCGGCAACTATACTATTAAAACCAAAACACAGTTATGCGAACATTACTGCTATACGGTAGAAATAAGGAAGGTAGTAGTACTTCCCCGGACGAATTCGTTCATAAAGCTACTGCTAATCTACTAACTTACACAAAAGTATGAAAGAAATCGGGATGAGTTAGTTAATTACTTGGTTGGTAAATTGCAATAGAGCTATCGGTTTAGCCACTAAGGGTGGATATTACCTTTGAAAAAAACGGAACGCTTTGAATTGGTTCGGTTCACTGAACTCAGTTTTGTATTTCACCAGATTAGATGACAAAAAAAAACTTCAGCTGAATCCAATCTGACTTCCCAGCACCCGGCGCATGATGACTCAAGCTCATCGTCATAAATGCAACTATATAAAAAAAGTCGTAAAACTGCAGATGAGTACCTAAACAATGAATCTGTGACGCAGTATCTACAGCTGAAAGCTAACCCAAAAATTTTAAGCCAGGGCAATTGAGATCAATCATTAGTTACAAGATTAAAAGCCCCAAATTAGCTACAAGCATTTTTTAAAAAGAGAGAAACCAACGGATTGACGAAACTCCAATAGGATTATTATTTTATAGCTCCGTGGGGTGCTGACTTAGAATGTCACCCCCATTGCTACCTGTAGGTGTCGTAAGAGACGACTAAAGGTAAAATACGGATTATGGAACCCCTTAACGTGGCTTTATTCAGCAATGGACAATCAGGCTGATACAGACAGTACAGCATTATTACATGTATATAATCCAATTTACAAATAAAAAATCAAACGTTCCAATTCCTAATAATCCGTCCAATATAGTCCATAAATTTAAATTATCGTGTTTCAGTTAAAACGGACGCCTACTAAATACCTGCGCTGTGTCCTCATTGGAACATTTTCGCGTGATGAGGTTTTACTATTTCCAATGTTTGCTAAAACTGGAGGAATAGCGACTTCGAATGGCATTTCTTAGTTCTTATAATAAGGCCTCTTTATATTATAAGTACTAAAATTAATTTATAACAGCTATGTTAGAACTGGCTGTAGGACCACCCAAAGTATTTCGAAAATTGGTCACATGGATATGGAACTTTGTTCAAATCGTTAGAATACATTCAATACAATAAACACTATCCAGATTTTATTTTATTTTCGAAAAGCTCTCGTAATGTTTCACGTAGAGTAATTTGGATGCAAATCCATTTTCACCAATTCACGCCTAATAAAATTCAAATTATGATATGTTTGTTCCGGTTTGTAACGTTAACACCGAAAGAGTGCCAAACCTTGATCGCTATACAAACCCGTCTTCTGCCAATAGGGCAAGGTCCAGACTACCGTTGGTCAGGGTTTTCAAAAGCAAGGTTACTCTAAAACATTTTGAGGGAGGACATAGATGCTGGCTACCGCCTGTGCGGTCGTCCAGCTCCACCGGGTTTTGGGCGAGGGCCTGGCCCTACAATAGCCCGGGAGGGAGAAGTGCCGAAGGCACTTCTCCCGAGACGGGCGTAGAAGGCGAAAAGCGCTTTCTACCTCCGTCTCCTGCGGACGCCGAAAACGTACCGCTACTATAGGAGGGGTTGACAGCGAGCTCAAGGGCACCACTGTGGTTCGGACCTCGGCTTGTCTCGCTGTCGAGAGACATGGGGGGGATCGGAGCAAAATGCCTCTGTGCAACTGCAGTGTTGCACAATTGGGCCCTACTGAATAATACTCTTTGACTATTTGGAGAGCAATTTATCGTGACCTTGTTTTTGCCTCGAGCTCGCCGGCGAGCTCGGTGTTTGATTGTGTGACCTCTGATTACCTCACACCTGGGGATTTTACCTCGACGACTTGCGGATAACGCTAAAGCTGCCAACGTAATGGCTGCGATGGGGTCATCCGGGTCGTCTAATACCTGCCGTGGTCGGCGACGGGGGGGTTTGAAAAATGGGATAGAAGAGGCAGTCGAGTAGTTCGATGCCTGGACAACCAATGGGTTCGGGTGGTGGGGCGCTCGATCAAAGTATCGGCGGGCGCAGTCCTTATTGAACTGCGCTAGAGAGGGAAGGTTTAAGTCGCAATGCAACTCGGTGTTCCGGATATACCACGGGGCGCCGGTTGCATTACGAAGAAAACGGTTTTGGATGACTTGAAGTTTATGAAGGTGGGCCTCACTAGCATGACTAAACACTACTGATGCGTAAGTCATGATGGGGCGGATGCAGGCAGTGTAAAGTGTCTTCTTATTACTAAGAGACATTTTACTCTCTTTGCGAAGTAGGGGACCAAGGCGACCCATTATGAAGGCCGCTCTGTTTCGGACGGTTGTTATGTGATCGTTAAAGGTGAGATGACGATCAAGGGTGACTCCGAGGTATTTTGTTCTAGGAACCCAGGGAATGGGTTCGCCGAACAAAATAAGCGGTTTCGGGTAAGGGGAGCGTGTCTTCTCAGTAAAGCACATAGCTGTGCTTTTAGCTGGGTTGACCGCGATGCGCCATTTTCGGAACCAGTCACCGATCTCGGTGATGGCCCGTTGCATGACGAAATAGGACTGTCTGTTGATATGCCACCCAGTGGTGTAAATGGCGGTATCATCCGCATATTGGGCTAGGAATACTTTGGGCTGAGAGCGTGGGATGTCACTGGTATACAGTGCAAAGAGAATAGGTGATAGCACGGAGCCCTGAGGGACTCCGGCTCTGACTGGGTGGGGGGAGGAGAGGGTGCCTTCCACGCGATAGCGAAAGCTTCTGGCTTTAAGGAAGTCTTGTAGGATGAGCACAAGACGTTCTGGCACGCCAAATTGGTATAGCTTGTAGATCAAGCCGTTGTGCCAGACTTTGTCAAAAGCTTTCGCTACGTCGAGGAAGACTGCTAGCGTAGTCTGGGGTTTGGGGTACTTATTGAAGCCCTCAATGATGTGCTCCGTGAGGCGGTGCACCTGTTGGACGCATGAGTGTCCGGGTCTGAAGCCAAACTGCTCATCTGGGATAAGGTGGTGTTCCTTAGCATGGGACTGGAGACGGTTTGCAAGTAACCGCTCGTAAAGTTTGCCTAAGGCACTGAGGAGGCTGATGGGGCGGTTACTGGTGGGGTCAGATGAGCTTTTGCCTGGTTTGTGAATGCCAATGACATTTGCACATTTCCAGGTGTCTGGGAATAAGCAGTGGCTCATAGCAGCATTGAAGATGCTGACTAAGAGATGGATGAGAGGAGGAGCGAGGGTTTTAAGAACCCTGTTGGAGATGCCATCGGCACCGGGGGATTTGCGCGGTCGGAGGGCCTTGATCAGTCTCTCCACCTCAGCGTAAGTCGCTAAGGTGATTGGTGGGAGTTCAGAGGTGACCACAGAGCTTTTACGTTCGACTTCAGCATCCACCGAATCGAGGTGAGCTTGGTCAACGTGATCTACGTTAGGGGAACACTGAGCCTCTAGGCTATCAGCTAGGCACTCAGCTTTGTCTTCGTCAAAGAACGCTGGGACTAGTGGGACTGGTCTGTATAAGGGAGGCATGTCGTTATGGTTACTTCCTTTCAAGCCTCGCGCCAAGTCCCAGTAAGCATGGTGGCTTGGCACGAGGTTTGAAAGTTTATCGCCCCATTGTTGATCACGCAACTCAGACATGCGACTTTGAACCATGCGTTCAAAGTGGCGTTTCTTAGTTTTGTTCTCTTTACTGGGGTAAGAGTCGTAATGTCGGGTCACTGCTTTACTCTCCGTCACCAATCGTCTCACATCCGCTGGAATGACAAGGCGCCGGTCGTCCGGCACTATGACCTCCTTTGCGGATGCACCTACTACGGTGGAGAGGTGATTGGTGAACGAATCGATCGCAAGGGTTACGTCATCTTTTGTCAGGATGTCGTCAGGGATCTTGTCTAGGTCCGGTGAACTGATAGCCTTTAGGGCATCGCCTACTTGCTTCCAGTTCACTATCGTCTTAGTGGGGCGGGGGAGGTCAGTCGTTGGGTCGGGACCTAGTCGCAGTATAATGGGTCGGTGGTCAGAGTGAAGCTCGTGAACCACTTCTATGGAGCGTAACCGGAGTGTTACGCCTCTGAATAGTGCCATGTCAAGCAAGTCAGCTCGGTGGTTTTCCATATAAGGGTAGTGAGTGGGCTCAGTGGGCGCAATTATGTCAAAGTTAAGTTCTGCGATTAGGTTTTCAAGTGCAATACCTCTGGGATTGTTGACGTTACAATTCCATAGGATGTGCTTACTGTTGAAGTCGCCAATCAGAATGACGGCGCTTCCTAATGAGAATAGGGCTTCTAAGTCAGCTCGGACGATCGGCTTTGCGCAAGCTTGGTAACAGGATGCTATGACTATAGGTTGATGACCAGTCATAGCTAGGAGGCAACAAGATGCTTCCATATTAACAAGAGTCGGGGTAGGTAGGGGAATGCAGTGCAGGGACCTTTTGTAATAGATAAGAGTGCCTCCCCCACGGGAGTTCACTCTATCATCACGTACCGTTCTGTAATTGGCAAACCTAGGGTTCGCCTTCCCCGGTTTTAGAAAGGTTTCCTGCACGCATATGATATCGATAAGGTGGGTACAACAAAAGTCGTGGACGAGGTCACGTTGTCTGAAGAGGCCGTCAGCGTTAAATGACGCTAACGAAACTGAGTACGGTTTCGTGCGTTCGGTTGTACTACCCATAGTGGTTGTACTGGGGAGGGGCCTGGGGAACGAAGCGCTTAAGGGCGCTAAGTAAATTCGCGTGTTCCAATGTGTATTGGATCACGTCCGCTGGGGATTGAGCGTATTGCATCTTGTGGAATAGCTCTTGTACCTCATTGATGTCAACCGACATAGCCAGATCGCTGACTAGGTTGATTGCCTCTTGAAGAGGGGCAGCCATCAATGGCATAGGTGGAGCTTGTGGCCGGGAAGCGGCGCGGGGAGGCGCGCGAATGGTGTTGGCGACGGGTGCCGGGAGCGCGGGGCGAGCCGGGGCCGGTGCGCGGGCAGGGGCCGCGGCGCGGGCGGGTGCGGGTGCGGGCGCGGGTGCGGGCGCGCGGGCCGGGGCGCGGGCGGTAGCGACGGTCTTAACCATACTGGGTGGTTTAGACCATGCGTTACGGGCTGGGAGCGGCGCGGGTATTACCTGTGGGGCAGGTACTACCGTTAGTTTAGGGCTTACCCGTTGGTAACGGTCGTAAGAGGGACGGGTCGGCCTATGCCTTGCCACCCTGTGGTTCACTCGAGGTGCTTTAGGGCAGCCACGGTAATTCGCGGTATGCCCTTGAGCACCGCATAAAACACAGCTGGGTGGGTCCGGCGAATCCCGGGTGCGAGTGCACGCTGCTGTCGCGTGATCGCCTAGGCACTTAACGCACCTAGCGCGAGCGAAGCAGAAACGGGAGGCGTGCCCGTATAGTTGGCAGTTATGGCACTGCGAGGGACTCCCATTCTTGTATGGGGCTTGGACATCGAGTCCTGAGAGGCCACAGACCTTTTTTAAATTAAAAATGGCCTTGCCTTCAGGAGTACGATCTAGTACTACGAGTACTAGATCGTAGGGGCTGCGGTCCTTCCCGCTGTACATGCGGTGAACTGCATGTACGGGGAAGTCTTGTGCCTTCAGGTCGGCACATACCGAATCGGTATGTACCTCCTTGGGCACACCGCGGATGACCACTCGGAGGACTTTCTCCTCTTCGAGCGCATAAGTGTGAAAACTTATGCTCTCGTGGCGGAGGAGTTTAGTTAGCGCTCTGTGGTCGCTAATGGTGGAAACTTGGACTTTAATGCCCTGCTGCGTGGAGCGGGCATTAGTATAGTGGATCCCACGATCCGAAACTAAACGGGACAGCATGTCCCATTTGGTTTTGTCCTGAATGAACAGGGGCGGAGGCGGTTTTTCGCGGCGCGCGCTCGCGTCCTGAGGGGACGCGGCAGTGGTGGCCGGAGCGGAGGGAGGAGACGCGGGGCGCGGGGCGGGGGTCGGCTTCTTGCCGGAGGCGGGGGCCTTAGCGGGTGCCTTGGCGGGAGGGGCGGAAGTTGCGCAACTAGCGGCTTTAGGAGCACGCTTGCGTTTGCGGTCAACGACGGTATAGCCGTCGTTATCGGAGTCCGAGTCAGTGCGTAAGGCGCGACTCGGATCTACTTCCATCTCCGTTTCGGAGTCCGAAGTGGGCTCGACAACGGCGATGGAGGGACGGGTGCTCGCTGGCCTCCCGATCGGTGAGCGCGAGCGAGACCTCTCACGGGGAGGGGCTGCCACCGTGCGTCTATTATCCGGGCCCGGAGCGGGCGAAAGCGGGCTGTCCTCTGAGAAGGACCGGGTCAGAGGAGGGACGTTGGCCTCCGGGATTGAAGTCCCGGAGGGAGCAATAAGAGTGTCCGTGAGGCGGGCACTCGCTTCCTCTTCGAGGAGTTGCATATGAGCAACATACAGATCGGGGTGGCGGAGGGCGAAGGTCTGAAGGACCTGCACCTCACCGTTAGAGGGACGGGACTGCATCCTGAGGGGAATACTCAGGACGCCCTATCAAGGGTTTGAATTCCCTCACACACCTTGTGAGCTCACTGTGTGAGAGGGAGTGTGTACCTAAGGTGTGCCCTAGTTGTGTACCCTCTCCGAGCTTTTTTCTCGGCGGAGAGGGGTGCTCCTAAGCGCTACTCCGGGGTTGACTAGGGGTGACCCCAAGGCCAGTAATCCCGGAGCCCAGCTTGCTTCGGCTGACCCGTGAAGCGGGAAAGGCCACGGTGCAAGGTTAAACCAAAACAACAACAGTGGCCGTTGTCACCGTAGGGTGTCACACTGCGACCGCAGCAAATGGCGGATTTGATCGTTCAGACGGGTTTGGCTGACGCTACCCCACGCCTGAACGACGTCGCTTAACAGCACAAAGTGTGTTGTTACGCGACTGTTACTATGTTGTGTCGGGTAGTAAAGTGGTGAAATGCGCACCGAAAAGTGCGGTCAAAACAAGACCACCAGCCCGATATGATGTTGTTCGTCCGAAACAAGGGACTTGGGTAGGTGGTAATGCCTGACGTCTTAGAGCGCCTCTGCGCGACGGCACGGCGAGCTCGTAGCTCGCGTTGCTCGGCGTTCGGCGGCTGCTCAGCTTCTGCACACAAAACAAAAACTTCGTCAGGGCTGCGTATTCCAAGGCACTGGTCTGCAACTAGCGTCGGAACGATGACCCGAGTGAGACGGCAATAGTGCGGGGACTATTGCGGTCTCACTGGGAGATACTGGCGGAGCTGTAGACAGGTGTGCACGGCGTGGCGGCACAGGTCGGAATGTGTACTCTAAAACAACAATACATGCGGTGTTTAGGACTTCCTTGAGCCTTCTTATCTGGCCCTTGATCCAGTCATCAGAGACACCAAAGCGGCCAATGACTTTACCATAATAACGAAGCCGTTCGCAGAAACAGTGGGTCTTATTTTTTATTTAATTGTTTTGCCCTTCACATAAGTTAAGTATTAAATATAATTTTCGGTGAGTGATTACCTAGTATATATATATATATTGATACTTGGTAATCAGATTGTATATATATATATATATATATATACAATCTTTTTTTCCCCCGGGTAAAGCTATGTCTGGCTACACCACTCAATAACCTAAATAATTTTGGAATGACGACGTGGACAGCATCAAAAAGTGAACAATGTAATTCAGGTGCCCTCCTCCACGTATACGAAATCGAATCTATTATCCCTTTCCATCTAAACATTGTCTAGACGAGATCACGCTTAGCGTAGTGTAAGACTGTCCATTGCCGAAAGCTATAGCGTTGCACAGAATTGGTCTTGGTGTTCTAGTCGATGCCTTGTGCTTGCATTTTATGCAAGAACAAGACTAAAACCGCTTAATAGTAGCAAGACCAATATTGACCCTGCAAGATTTAAGGAGAAAAAGACTGAGTCTGCGAGACTTGTGCGCGTTATTGGGTTATTGGTATTTCATTATTGGTAGACGTTGCCTAGTATATGGTAGCAAAACAAAGATTATTTCTATTAAACAATGTTGGTTGTTCTAACTATATATTGTATTGATTATTATATTCATATTGTATTTCAGTAGTGCTCACAAAGAAAAAATATTTGATAAAAATGCATCACAAAATAAATTTCTAGTGATACACATCAACAAACACGGAAAATCGGTAATTGTGAGTGTGCAAAATTATTTTCCAGTCGGAAGTTAATAACAAATAGAATTCTGTGTCTATCCCATACATAAAAAAACGGTCAAATGCGTGTCGAGCCACGCACAATGTAGGGTTCCGTAGATGTAGCCCGTTATCATAATATAAAACAATTCTGTAGTTCTTTATTCTCCTCCACTTTCTTCCTGCTAAATCTAAGAAATAAGAGTACGATTACCGCCAAGTTATTATTTCAATTGTAATTCGAAAATTAAACTAACTTCGTTTGTGAATTCTAGGTAGATACTTGAATGAAAACGTAACGACAGCGCGATTCAGAATCCGTTGGTACATTGTAAGAATTTGAATGTCATTTAACTTATTTGCTGTAGCATAAATTAATTCTATTAAAAAATAGTTGATATATATAGGAAAGAAAAATAAAAAGTATACACCGATATATGCAAGTAAGCTTATAAATGGGCTATTATACTATATAACTAGTCTGGCCCAGAGAGTTGAAATACTTAGAGTTGTCATATCCGAACACCACTGCTCTAAAAGCTTACTAGAATTTACCTATGAACATACCTACGCACATCTATAAGCAGTTTGTAATGACAAGGAAAGAACGTTCAAATATTATGCGTCATATCTGTCGTTAGAAAGAGATAAATAAGCAATGCGTGTTACCACCGAACCGCCACGAGACGTTCCGATCACCATTATGCTGCATCGCTTTCACTCTCTCACACCAAACGATACACATATCTCGCTCTTCCATTTCATTGGATTCGTTCCAAAGATAAAACAAAATAACGATATTTTCTATTTCAACAATAAAAGCAATAATTACGCGTGAAATGAAACAGTTTTCTTATCTCTCACAGTGCCTGTATAATTGGTGCAGAGTCTAAAGACAAGGAAGGTGTATTGTCCACAGATTATTCCGAAAAAACACGATTAGCGGCGATGTATTCACCGGACGCTCGCAAGTGCTAGACTGGTAGTGACTCAGGCGATTACCCTGAATTCGTCTAGTAAATATGGAGGGAAAACAACTGATCTACAGGTAAAAAAATCTTAGGTCTGGCCATAGACACTGTAACATAAAAACTTATATAATTTCAAAATTTTCTTTCAATTTCGCGCCGTTTCATATATTATTTCGAGTTCATTATCAAATAACAATATGAAATGAGGTGTTGAAGAAAATAGGATAGCAGTATTCACTTTGTGTAAAGTAGGTATTGCGCCGTTGCGTCGGTCTTATTCCAGACACTTCAAAAGCTTGGTATCAGCCGTAGGTATGTTCGTATATCGTAATATCAATAGATACAACAACACTTCCTCTGTCGAAGACCATAAAAGATCAGGGCAGCCGCGTGTCTTAGAACAACAAATTAATGCTGTTAAAGCCAGAATTGGTCGAAATCCCATTAGGAAGTAAAAATATTATGGTAACTTAACAATAATCTTATAGCGAGAAATGAAGATTCCCGCTAGGAAAATGGCGCGTATTATAAAACAAGACCCGAAGCTCGGTGCTTATCGTCAATATACAGTACATGCCCAAAATCAATCTTTAAAATTGAATAGAGTGCCTTCCGTTGCGATACGCAAGTGAAGTGAACAGAAATATTCTCTTTAAGGATGAAAAAAATTACACTATTGAAGAGCACTACAATAAGCAAATTGATGATGTGTGAAATGAAGTGATACGGTGGGGTACTTGGTACGACAGGTATAGACAGCGCACACTTATAGTGTACGGCGAAGATGAGGTCCAAAAAGTAGTTTTTATACTTATATAAGTCGAATCTTTGTACTGTAATATCTATATCTATACTAATGGAAATAGTTTGAGACCCGAGAAAAGACATAGGATAGTTTTTATCCAAGTGCGCAAAAAGAGGTTAATAGTTTTGCGCGATAACCGCAATACGCGCGGGTGGAGCCGCGGCTGGAAAGCTAGTCTATTATGTATGACATAGGGCATAGTTATAGTTTTAAGATTTTCTACATATTTTAGATTAAGTTTTCAATGCCAGTCTTTACCCCTTATAAAGAACCAACTACTTCATCTTAGTCACTTTAAAGGATTTATTTTATAGATTTTATATTTGGTACAAAATTATACAACACCCAAGTTCAACGACTATTACTGCTAAACTAATAAAGTTATCTCAACCGCTATACTTTTCCTTTAAAGTTCATGAAACGCACTATCAGTTTGAATTTTTTTAGAATTTTCAAGCCAGCAATTTAGCTTTTAGAGGGGGGGGGACGCCCTGCTGGAACAAAAATTTGCACTTTAAAGTTAAATATTTCGTAAATGGAGCATTAAATCGAAAAACAGTATTAGCAACCCCTAAGTCATTTTAGAAGACCTATTCAACTATTTCACACACGAAGAGATAGACGATGAAAAATAATTTGATCCCCACATCACAGGTATGGGAGGTACCCTAAAAAAAAATATTTTTCAAAATATTATTTTACCACTTTGTCGACGTTATTGATTTACATATCCATACGAAATTACAGCTTCCTAGTACTAACGGTCTCTTAGCAAAACCTCGGACAGACGGACAGACAGACGGACATGACGAAACTAGAAGGGTTCCTTGTCAGGACTTCGGAACCCTAAAAATGGAACGGGCAGAATAGTACCAAAGTTGTGAATCACTTTGGTTAATGTACCCCCATATAAATTCTTCATTCATCGGAGGCAACCAAGGAGATCAGTTGTGAAAAATATTTTCAAGTAGGACCTTGGCCTGCTTGGCATTTTGTTCTAACCTCAAGTAGAAAATCTGTCGCCAAGTACCTAACGGCGTATTCCGGAAGCTGTCCTTCAGAATCAGTGATTCTAAGTTAGCCTGAACCACATCTTCGACCACATCATCACTTACTATCAGGTGAGATAGGGGTCCAAGGCTAGCAGCTATAAATAAAATAAAAAAGTTATTTTATATAAGCTCAAAATGCAACTACTCCGTTTCGTTGACTTTATAATAATAATAATCTTTATTTGACATATTTCTTAGGTGGTAGGTACTTACAATACATTAGTCTTTGGGTATATATAGACATGAAGAATTTCTTAGTCAGATCGTTGATGCCTGTTGTAGTATTAAAACTGTAGTACAGACAACAACGCCCTCCGTTCTTAGCAAGACATAACTAAACTATAACTAGGGATTTCAAAATATTTATTTATAATACCTAAATTCACGTATTTGATTTAGAGTCCGTTTCAATGTCCTAATAAAATTTCGGATTGCTACCCAACACATAAAATTTCTAAATGATAAAAATGACAGTTAACATGCAGCGCGTTTAAGGTATAACCGATGGATAGGCTAAATCAATGACTGTGAAACGCAAAGATAGTGTTTTGTTTAATAAATATGTTCTGGGCAGTATAACCGGAACTTACTCGAACATTCTGAAACAGGCTCTTAGAGCAATAGAGTAATAGCAAGCCTCGCGAAACTTGTAAGATCAAGACTGGCTAAGTCTCGCCTTGGTCAAACATTTGGGGACATAGCCCGTTCAACTTTTATTAACTTCATTTGTATTGTAGTAAATTTATATATTTCTTTTTTAGCATTCTAGAGAGGCTACTGAAAACATACTGAACTCTTTTCATTTGTAGCTAGTATTTTAAGATTCCTTTATTTTCTTACAATAAATGCAAACATTTATGACCCGTACCCTAACACACGTGCCGGGTTAGAATTGCATCTCCCCAAATCATCCCGTGGGTGTCGTAAGAAGCGACTAAAGGAAAAATACTGGAAGGTGGGCTGCAGCGCCTTCTAAAGAACGGCCAACTTACACTGCGATCCCCAAGACGCCTGCCAAGCGTGGGGATTATGGCAAATACCTCCTTAATAGGGGAGGCTGTGTTCAGCAGTGGACGATATGGCGTTTACAGTACAGTACCGTGACACATAATGAAAATGTTTTTTTATTACATTGTCCTAGCTTAGGAAATGCAACACACAGTTACCCTAACGGAACATAGTTAAGGTGTGCAGTATATGTATTGTTGAGTAACTTGCCGTCTTGTATTGGTTACCGGATCCAGTATTTCCCGACAATGCGATGTTATGAAACTCGAATAGTCGTGGATATATGTTTTCTTTAACGCTGGAAAATAAAGGAAAACAGGACGGAATATATTATTACTTATTAGAGATTACTAACTGAAAATGTATCAGTTTTCAAACTATGGCATACACCTTATAACATATTGTAGGAAAAAAATCAATTTTTAACCTTCTTATATAGCTTTTTAACCTTATAGCAGTCAAAGCCTAACATATCAGGCAAAAAAAAACGATCTATTCAATACTCCTGTATTTGTTGATCTTTCTCATCTTCCCCATTCTATTCCGAACCGGGTTAATATGGGCTATAAATTATTATAATGCTTAGGCAGTTGTATGGGTGACCGCTGGTGACATTACCTCTTAGCGCTTCCGTGCTTAGGAGGGCACATGGAGCCGTCGGTCCCGGTTGTTGTGTTATAGCATTCGTCGAATGGCAATCGTTATAGCAAGGTGGTTGGGCATTTTGCGAATGCCTGCCTGGCTAGCTACCACCCACAATAAGAAAATCTGTCGCTCTAGACACCACATGCACAGTGAATAACGTAACGTCCCAATTTGTGGTAATTAAACAACTTTAAACGGTTATATTAGTTAAAATCCCGTATATATGTCATTATTTATGTCCCGACGTTTCAAACACTTAGCAGTGATCGTGGTCACGGGGTGACTAATTGGTTTTATTTGTCACATGAGTTATTAAGAAATTATTTGGTCTACCGTCAGAAATTTTTATATTAATCATAACGTTCCCTATTCACGCAGTATTTCGTTTACAGTGTCCAGAGGTCTTGCAGATTTGTGTCGGCCATGAGATTTAATTAATTTAATAACAGGATCCCAAGCATGTGGTACATGCCAACCTTCATCTCTATTGAAATTTGGGTACTTTTTGATTTCAATAGCCTCGTGTAACATTTTTGGCATAAACCGGGTCTCTCTGGCGAGGTTTTGTGGGTTGTCCTGGTTTGTCCTGGGCATGTTCACAAACCGCAGACTTGGTCGAGCGTCTGTTTTTCATGTCAGCAATGTGTTCTTTTACCCGGATACCAACGCTCCTCTTTGTGTGCCCAATGTATGACAGCCCACATTTACAATCAAGTTTGTAAACACCTGCATCTTGTATATTGCACTTAACAGGTCTTAAAAATTGGTTGATCTTCTTGTGCGGCTTGAAGTAAGTTTTTATTGAAGCTCGCCTTAAGATATTACCAATTTTGTCCGTAACACACGTATACATCAACTGTGGAAGGTTTGGTCCGTCTTCTGTGACGCATTCGTGGGAGCTTGTGATTATTGCTTCCCAGTACTTGTTTTACATACTGTAGCTCCTCCTTGAGATGGTCAGTGTCGCAGATGCCATGTGCTCTCTGTAACAAAGATTTGCCTACGGTAGCCAACTGACACGGATGGTGATGGGAGTTACCATTGAGATATTTATCTGTATGGGTGGGTTTCCTATATACTGTATGAATTAGGAAGTTGTCAGGAATCCTGATGACTAAAACATCAAGAAAAGCTAAACATTTATTGACCTCAGGCTCCATTGTGAATTGAATTTTGTTATGTAAGGAGTTTAGATGGTTAAGAAATGCAGAAACTTTATTACTGGGGAGGATGGTAAAAGTATCATCTACGTACCGTTCATAGATCTTCGGTATAGCCACTGCTGTGTTATTTAATTACTATGTCTAATAATCGCGAAAACCTAAGAAAACTATGTTCCAATTTGTATTTGTACATTGTTTAATTGATTAGGTGTGCAGTTATAAGAAATATTATTTCAATTAAAATAATAGCGAAATAAAATTTACTTACAAAAGAATAATGATAATAATAATGCTGCCAGCATGCTGGGCACGCTGCCAACTGGTAGTGGGCCGGAGCATTTGGACTGCCTGTGAGTGTGCTATGACTCATAGGTTGTCCAAGTGCTTTTATTGTAGTAGCTGTAGTATTGTATATAGTTCTTAGTATTTTGTTAAAAGGCATACCGCCCGTATAATAGAAAAGAATAATATGTATTGTATTATGATCAAATTACTCTCCGTAAAAAGTAACCAAATCAGTTTTTCATTTAAAAAATTCAAACTTTTCAAAGTAGTTGCCTGTCATATATGTTTTGATGTCATGTTTAAAGCAAGCTTTTGAAAAGACACGTTAAATATTACTTGTGAAATGATAATTTGCTAATGTTTTATGTGCAAAAGCAATACTTAATAAGTAGAACCAATTTAAATACAACAGCCGTGGGTATGTAACTAACAAAAAGAGTTTCCTTAACATAAGTAAGAAATTCCAATGTTGCATCCTCTACAGTTTAGATGTACAAAATAATACGTACAAAAACCCGTACGTTTTTTAACCACACGATCCAGTCCATTTGCCTAAAAAATGGTAAAAGCAGTCTTTCGCTGTCGCAGTAAAAACAAAACATTGCAAGGAACTTGGCTTGGAAAGCCGCAGAGGTACGCCCACTCATAGTGGCATCGTGATATCATGCACAAGTGATGAGTGTTAGCGGGAAACGTATTTGAATATATTACAATGCTTTATTACATCAAAATACGGATATTTAAATAAGGATATTGAAAATTTAAATATCGAATTGTCATATACGAGAATGTCCATTCGACTTAAAGAAATAGGTCCCCTGAACAATGTTGTGTGCTGTTTATTTCTTTTTTTTTAAATTTCTATAAAAGATTCTTTTTATAATCAGAATTAATTTTTCATATGTTTATGAGTATTTTCACTGAACGTTTTGAGATGAATAGAATTGAGATTAATAAGAAAACTAGACTTTGATTTGACAGTTTAAACGACATAACATAGACGTACGTGTAGTGTAGGGTTGCCACATATGCCAGCTTGTTAGCGTTAATTATTCGTTTTACCTTCTTCTTTCTTTTTTAGTTCTGCTTACTACTATGACGGTACCTACATCCACGCAAGCCTCACGGCACGTCCGACTGTAAGCCGATTATCAGGCTGTTAACAAAACTTTTGCATATTAGGCACCTATAAATAGTATATTGATACTGTAATATGTAATACCATAGTCGTCAATACCATCAAAAGTACTGATAGTTCTCTTGACTAAGTAAAAATATTACGGTACCATTTCCTGCTACTCTATTGATAGACTAGCAATTAATGACAAAGCTAATATGAGAATGAGTACATAATGAAACAAAATATATTAATTAAATTAATTAACAGTAACGGATTATATTAGAGCTAGATATTTTAAATCGATTATAAATTTGACGGAAATTATTGAAACCATAAATAAGTGGCAATTAGCATGTGGATCTCTGTTTGGTAGTATTGAAACGACGGAAAATATATTGTTATTAATGTACATATTTTAAGGCTAAAATGCAAAAAAAAGTTACGATGTGAATGATAAAAGAGTAGAAATATATTGAATTGATTTGAGGACAGTATTTCGATCATAAAGGGGCCCCGAATTTTTTTAAAATGATTTACATAATTATATTCATCATGGGAAGGATTCTTTAGGAACACCAGCCCTTCAGTCGGACTGGAGCAACATTGAGCTAGAACCCACCATCTTACGCTCAGAAATAATTTCTGCTCTAGCATCGCTCAAAATTAGGAAAGCACCAGGTCCTGACTACATAACGGCTGAGATACTTAAGTCCTTAGGTGATCAGGGAATCGACACGTTGCATACCATCTGTAATGAAGTATGGAAGAATGGCCAGTGGCCTAGGGATTGGACCGACTCCATAATCCTTCCACTACACAAGAAAGGGTCTACGAGAAAATGTGATAGCTACCGTACCCTAGCCGTTATCTCCCATGCCAGCAAAATAATGCTTCATGTTTTAAATCGCCGTATCCGTTATTATCTGGATTGGCAAATCCCACAGGAGCAGGCGGGGTTTGTTAAGGGCAAAGGTACGCGTGAACAAATTATGAATATCAGGCAGATAATCGAAAAGGCGAACGAATACAACACTCCAGTTATACTCTGTTTCGTGGACTACAGCAAAGCGTTTGACTGTGTCAACTGGCGTCATTTGTGGAGGGTCCTATCTGACTTGGGAGTCCCCGGTCATCTTATCAGGCTCCTCGAAAGCCTATACATTAACAGCCAAGGGAAAGTGAAGGTGGACTAAATTACTTCGGAGCCCTTCTATTTCGAAAAAGGTGTGCGACAGGGCTGCATATTGTCGCCCATTCTATTTAATATATACGGCGAATATATCATGAGGCGTACTTGCGATGAATGGGATGGAGGCGTGAGCATTGGGGGAGTGAAAATCACAAACCTGCGTTATGCGGACGACACGACCCTCTTAGCTGCAAATGAAGCCGAAATGACCAATTTGCTGAATAGAGTGGAGGCAAATAGCAACGCATTGGGACTCTTCATAAATCGATCCAAGACGAAGGTCATGGTTGTGGATCGTGCACAAAAATTGGAGTTTACTGGGACACTTAATCTAGAATTTGTAAATAACTTCACATACCTAGGCTCCAATATTACTAATAATGGTTCGTGCGAATCCGACGTGCGGAGGCGCATAGGGATGGCAAAGAACGCCATGTCGCAGCTGCACAAGACTTGGAAAGACCGTAAGATCTCATTGAGGACAAAAAAAAAGCTGGTACACACACTCATTTTCTCCATCTTCTTATACGGTGCTGAGACATGGACCCTTAAAGCATCAGACCGTAAACGCATTGACGCATTCGAGATGTGGTGCTGGAGAAGGATACTGCGAATACCATGGACTGCGCATCGGACCAACATCTCCATTCTTAAGCAACTGCAAGTCAGAACCAGGCTTTCATCGACATGCCTAAAGAGATGTTTCGAGTACTTCGGTCACATAGCCAGAAAAGATGGTGACAATCTGGACAGGCTGATGGTTACTGGCAAAATAGAAGGAAAAAGATCTCGAGGTCGCAGTCCAATGCGTTGGTCCGACCAGATACGCTCCACACTTGAAATTCCAGTGCATGAGGCACTAAAAATTGCAGCCAACAGATCGAGATGGCGCTCATTTATCAAGGAGCGAATACTTGATGGAGGGGTCACGACCCTCAATAATGAGGATAACGAATAACGGAGGATTCATCATGGTTTTATTACTTCTTAAAAATTTGAATAGTTCTTATAAAAAGACGCTCAATGGTTCGGCTTACAACGAGCACTATATGCTATTTACGATACTGTTTAAATGGGTAACTTAGCCTAAGTACATAGTGGTGGCCTTTCATTAAATTTAAACCACTTACATATATAAGATAATATCCTGTGCCGTTTCTAAAAATAAAACGCTGTAATCTGTAACCTTGACCCGGCACCGTGAGTCATGCTTCATTTGTCACATTATCGGCGGCAATTTGCATGGTTGCTGAAGCCACCGATATAACGGGAGCTAAATTGGAATAACTCCTCACCATATTTCATAGATTACATGTACGCTGGTGTAAGCAAATTGCTGTTTGCTTATTCTACGTTACGCGCACATTGTTGTGTGCAAATTGCCGTTTGAAAATGATTTATATCGAGTATTGTTATTGTGTGACTTCGGATCAGATAAAGTAGAATGTACGTGAATCTGTGCTACCGATATGATACCTACTGATTTGTTTCTATAAGTTATTACTTGTCAACTGCTTAGAAAACAATTTATCTGTTTGTGTTTTGACGGTTGCTGCGATGTGACCGATTGATTCCTTAAAAGATAAAATTTCGGTGAAGTCATGTGAGTAGGGTCTTCGTGAATAATTATTTCATATGAATTTAAGATAGATGTTAATCCCTTTGCTGTCGAAAGCCTGTTCTGGGAAGGTTTCATTGTAGTTTCATTCATCATTATTACTTATATTAGCCCAGTTGAAAGGATAATTTATGACGTGTCGACCTCATATCGCGTGCCGTAAAGCCAGAAAGAAGAAGAAGATACGTTATGTATGATTAGGAAGATATGGGATATCACGTCTTACGGACAAAATTAATGCCTTAGCGGAACAAATTATTTCGTGAACGTCGTCGTCGTTAGTGAATAATATATATTCTCCTAAAGGGACTCCGCCTAAAGTTAGTTCTTAGATGTAACACCACTGAAATTATTTATTCAGGCTGAAATCTAATCTCTGCCATAATTGAAACTATTTTGAGTAATTGCTTAGGACAATTATCTAGACTTTTACCTTTAGGTATATATAAGGTTAATATTAATTCATCAACAATACTGCGGGGGGTGGTGTAGAATCGATAACTGAATGTGATCCACACATTTTTAATTTTATCATAAACAAAATCAATACTAACTATTGCCTAAGCTGTGGCGCTTTGACTTTGAGAATGATAGCGACGACATCACTCGCGGCCGCCGTGGACTAGACTCACACATACACAGACGTTCTAGGTATTCTAACGCATTGCGAGGTATCTATCGCAATGCGTAGGTATACCTACCGAGTTCATTGCCCTCGCAATGCGTAGGTATACCTACCGAGTTCATTGCCCTCGCAATACGTAGGTATACCTACCGAGTTCATTGCCCTCGCAATGCGTTAGAATACCTACCGAGTTCATTGCCCTCGCAATACGTAGGTTAGAATACCTAGAACGTGTGTGTATGTGTGAGTGGAGTTCACGGCGGCCGCGAGTGTGTTCGTCGCTATCATTAAAGCGCCACAGATTAGGCAATAGTTAGTATTGATTTTGTTTATGTGAAAATTAAAAATGTGTGGATCACATTCAGTTATCGATTCTACACCACCCCCCGCAGTATTGTTGATGAATTAATATTAACCTTATATATAAAGGTATTTGCTAACTAAAGGGTCTAGTTATTTATGACTAGACCCTTTAGCTAGCAAATACCTTTGGTAATTAAAATAAGGTATTTGCTAACCTTTATAATAGTTATTAATTTATTTTATGATAACTACATGATATGTTATTGAATAGTTTATGACGGTTTCATCAGAATATTTTATTTATCGAAACAATTTTTTAAATCACATAGGTAATATTCTTTATAATATAAAACCAATCATCATTGAAGTAAGTAATAATTTAATTCAACATGTAGGTCAAAATTAAAGTCATGATGACCTTATGCTTTATTGCTTAAGTATGTTATGTCTATTCTAAAAAAAACTCATATCTGCTACTTAATTTATATTTTTTAATTGACTGTACCTTGTGGATTGGTTAATTGGAGCAGACAGTGTATATTCAGCCAGAAAAAAACTTTACATATCGTTGAAATATAACCTTTATACGATCATAGATAAGATCTATCAAACTTCAGCAAACATAGCATGTCTACAATCAGTCTCAACTAATTATTTATTATGTTTTGGCCGGTTTAATTACACTTTTGCATGTCAGTTTAGTTTTTTGTTTGACATTGAATATTCATATCAATTCATACGTTACATGTATTAAATTGGTTTTATAAAGTACGGGCTATTACAAATTTGGTGTTATATAGTCTTTGTCAATGCACCTACTAAGGAACTTATTAGTAGACTGAATAGATTATAATTTAGAGTGAAGCAAGTTTTACAAAGGCAAATTTTAACATGTTATTTCAAAGAGTGTACGCCTCAGTTTTGAATCTACATATTATTCTACATATATAAGTCCCTCTCCCTATTTCCTTACTATATACCGTCTCCTCATATCAAGTGTTAGCTTCATTCAACACATGATCAATTTAAAACATTATACTTATTTATACTGATACAAAGATATGTTTTTTTTTACTATCCTCTTATTCTTCGCAACTCCTTTGATCCCACGTTTTTCTTCGTATATCCCATTACATCATTTACAAACTTATACTTTCCTCATTTTTAGGGTTCCGAACCCAAAGGGTAAAAATGGGACCCTATTACTGAGACTTCGCTGTTTGTCCGTCCATCCGTCCGTCCGTCTGTCACCAGGCTGTATCTCAAGAACGGTGTTAGCGAAACAGTTAAAATTTTCACAGATGATGTATTTCTGTTGCCGCTATAACAATATAAAAAGTTGGCCAAGTGCGAGTCGGACTCGCGATCCTTAAAACAAAAAAAAAGTTTAAAATATGAAGTCTAATGTTGTATAGCTAATGGTACGGAACCCTTCGTGCGCGAGTCCGCACTTGGCCGATTTTTTTATTGGAATTATAACACGCATAAAATATTAATTTTAATATTTTCTTCTTAATCAATGAGGAAGTCTGCAGCACAGAAGTCTTCCCAGCTCAATCATCCAAGCAGCTGAAACAGACAGAACAGAAGTTATCTTATTGTAGAAAAATAAAATATTACACTGGCAAATACAAAAGACGTGCGAAACTAAATCTTGACACAGGGGAAATAAATCACGTTAACGCGTCTAGTAGTTAAAGACTCGGACGAAGTATTGCAGTTGTATATTTTTACTGTACAAGTTTGGCTAGAGCATCAAAATAAATGTAAGTAAATACCTACATACCTAAGCACGATATTTGTGGCTCTCGAATTACAATATTACATAAACAATATTATGGCACATTATTTATTAGAATTTTAGCTAAGTATAATTTTTAAAGTGCTGGAATAAAGCAAATGATAAAGATGATTTAAAATTATTAATATTTTGTGAGCAACACGCTTTTATCAACACTTGAAAGGACTTTAATTGTATATTCTTTTTATTCTTCGTTTATTGTATTTTTTTTATGTATTTATAGCTGGTAGGCTAGCCTTTGACCACTATCTAACCTGATGGCAAATGATGTTCCGGTCGAAGATGTCTTTCAGACTAACCTAGTGATACTGGCTCTCAAGGACAGCTGCCGAAACACACTGTTAAGTTCTTAACGACACATTTTCTACTTCCTGGTAAGTAGCTAGCTAGATGGGCATTCGCTAAATGTACTACTACCATGATAAAATGACTGCTATCAGTTTGGTCGTTGCTTAACAAACCGCACTGGCAGCTTAACGTGCCCTCCGAAGCACGGAAACGCTCAGTAGTAATACCACTAGTGGTCACCCATCCAAGTCGTGATCGCAATGGACGTTGTTTTACTTAGCTGATCGGTTAAGAACGGCTAAGCAACCTTCGCTACGAGCGCTTCATGTTATGAACCAAAACATAGAAGAAGATTTGAGATAAAAATAAAGTAAGTAGGTAGGTAGGCTAGGCAATTACTTGAACAAACATGAGCTAATAGACCTATTTTAAAAAATAGTGATATATTTGATTATGTGCAATTAAATCTACCACCCTTAATTACGCTTAAGACCACCACTTACATAAACATGAGTTACGAATAAACCGCTAGGCATATCAATCGCATTATACGAGCTCGTATTATGCATGCCGAACTGAACAAAAAGTTATTATGCCACCTCGGTAATTATGTGGTTCTCTAACACTTTGAAAACTGTGAATGGTCGATTTATTAACACGACACTCGCTGGGTGGTAGGTGAAATTGATTTTATGACGGTTATAATTGCTTGAACATCATTAAAAGTTTACCGCGTCTTGGATTTTTTATTGCAGCTCGATGTGGTAGGTAGGTTAATACACCTGCATGCATTTTACTTAGATATGTTTAGGTATATAATTTTTTATTTTTTTATATGCCTAGTGATTGAAAATAAGACAACAAGTTAGGTAAGGTTACTTACATAAAAACCACTTTATCCGTGTTGGTATTGAATTTTATAAAAATCGGCCAAGCGCGAGCCGGACTCGCGCACGAAGTGTTCCGTACCATTAGCTATTCAACATTAGACTTCATATTTTAACCTTTTTTTGTTTTAACGTGCGCGAGTCCTACTCGCACTTGGCCAACTTTTTGTATTTGTTGTTATAGCGGCAACAGAAATACATCATCTGTGAAAATTTTAACTGTCTAGCTATCACCGTTCTTGAGATACAGCCTGGTGACAGACGGACGGACGGATTTTTTTTTATTTTTTTTTTATGCCTGATAGGTTAGCCTTTGACCTCTATCTCACCTGATGGTAAGTGATGATGTGGTCGATGATGTTGTTCAGACTAACCTAGAGTTACTGGCTCTCAAGGAGAGCTGCCGGAACACACCGTTAGGTGCTTGGCGACAGATTTTCAACTTGAGGGTGGCAGCTAGCCAGGTAGGGCATTTGCAAAGTGCCCTACCACCATGCTGTAACGACTGCTATCCTAAGACAACAACCGGAACCGACGGCTTAACGTGCCCTCCGAAGCACGGAAGCGCTCTGTAGTAATGTCACCAGCGGTCACCCATCCAAGTCATGACCGCGGCGGACGTTGCTTAACTTTGCTGATCGATTCAGAATGGCTAAGCAAACTTGGCTACGAGCACTTCTAAAAATGGACATCGAGACTCAGTAATAGGGTCCCGTTTTTACCCTTTGGGTACGGAACCCTTAAAAAGGGAGAAATGGCACCCCCATCACAAACACGGCAATGTCAAATCAGGCGATGTCTCCTAATTGAGGCTCAGTAATGTGCGTAAGTGCGTTTACTGCTTGCTTGGTTTTGTGTCGTCAGTCATTAAAACGTATCGGTGAAAAAGTTGGGAAATATTCATAAGTTTACATAATATTAATGATTTAATTAGCCTTATCGCAATCCGCAGGTGGGCGAATGTAAAACGCCGAATGATGGACAGCGACGTAACAATTGCATCGCCTGACGAACTGCATTAAAATTATTTTTGCAGACTCATAAATAGCGATAATTACTGCGTTATAAATTATAATCTGTTGCGAAATATTACGGATTATATACAACGGCTTAGAAAGTGGCTATAAACTAGAGGTAAAACGGATAGTGACTCGGCCGGATACCCAGTACCCGGCCTTTGCCAAAACCGGATAATATCCGGACGACATAGAAAAAAAACTCGTCGTAACGCGGTAGTTATGCGCAGAAATCGGTTGAACGCGTGCGCATTCGCGTGTCATCGTCGTACTCGTTTATTCGTTAATGACAAAAGTTCTTGTTTTATACTGGCATATTTATTTCTTTGTTTTTTAAGCTCTTTAAGTACGTACTAGTAATTTATCTTATATTCATGTTGTTTGCTGAAATTTAAAAAAAAAGTAAAAAGAGTTAAATGTAATAAATACATTTTAGAGCAACAAGATGCACCACTATAAGCCCATATACAGGGTTATTGTTAATGTGCTAACAACGTTTAAGGGTTGACTTCTGCTAGTCCTAACAATCATTTTGAGTTTTAGTTTTGTTTAGTTTATTTTATTAAAAAAATGTTTTTTTGTGTTTTAATGCCTACTCCGAGCCAAGAGCATCCACCGCGGCAACACTAGACCGTGCTCCCTTTGAATAGAGTTTTGAATATTTACGTCGAGCAAAGTAATGAAATATATGAAATAACATGACAGGTACAAGAGACTTTTAACATCAGATGGGCATCGTACATATTCAGTCAAAAATACATAAAAAAAACAAAACAAAAAAAAAACGAAGCAAAAAAAACACTTCAAAATGTTTTTTAGGACTAGCAGAAGTCAACCCCAAGAGGTTGTTAGCATTATACCATTAACCCTGTGCATATGCTTCATATCAATACCAACATACATATTTTATGTGAGTTATAAATGGTGTATTTCGTATTAAATTAATAATTGTATTATATAATAAATATTTTGTATCGATGACGCAATTAATTTGTATTCTAGATAACCGGTGCAACCATGAGGAATGAGTGGTATATTGGCTTTAATTTCATTTATGATTAAGATTAAACATAAGTGTATAGATAACACTTTAAATGTTCTTGTACATACACATAATAATAATACGGGCACCACACACAGCGATATTTTTTTTCCAATATAAGTGTATTTGGCGTTGTAATTTTGTAATATAAAAATATTTAAAATAGTTCCAGAAGCGGCGATCATATCGCTCATCAATAGAATACCAAATTTAATTTCAAAACGTACTCGTAGGTAGGTTATTTAGATTGTAAACAGTTAAATAGGAGATTTGAGGATTTTTTACCATCCATTTTACTACAAATTGGTCAATGGTGGATACCTAATGACCTAATATCCGGACAGATAGTATAAAACATAGCCGGATAAAGCAGATATCAGACATAGTAATTAAACAACTTTAAACGGTTTAAATCGCGTATATTTTTCATTATTTTATCCCGACGTTTCAAACACTTTGCAGTGATCGTGGTCACGGGGTGAGTGTTTGAAACGTCGGGATAAAATAATGAAAAATATACGCGATTTAAACCGTTTAAAGTTGTTTAATTACTATGTGTAACAATCGTGAAAACCTAAGACAACATTAGATATCAGACAGTTGCCGGATATCCGTTTCATCTCTATCCCAATTAAAAAAATTGCAATATAAAGCGGAGTATATTAATTAATTATTTTAATTTTATAAGTTACTAATTAATAAAAACATATTTTTGGGAAATTTAATATTTCTTTATATCAATGTAATATTTTAAAAACACTTTAAAATGACCATACCGTGTCGGTCTATTCTAAAAAAAACGTTGCCTATTATTGATACAAAATTAGTACAAATTTCAGTATTATTGATACAAAAAAAAACAAAGTACATGACCGTTAGAACCCATTTTTGCTCTGTTTACTTTTCACCCCGACAGGCGTATTGCCAGCAACAAGATTTAAGATTCCGACATGAAAACAAATATAAATAACCCAAAAACTAACTGAACCGAGGATCAAACATTGGCCTACCGCCGTCCTAGAGAATCCAGAGCTTCGCTTGCCACTCAACAAAACATCTCACCGGCACCTGTAGTTTAAATCAAGTTCTTTTCAACAGGTACTTACTAAAACATGTTTGATGACCCTTTAGCACTCTTGCTCACTTTACGCTGCCGCATATTTACAGACTCCTGTACCGTTCAGTGAGAAAAACCGTTGCGTCTTCCTTATTTAGAAAACTAGTTACAGCAAACACATCTCTTTAGTACCCTGTCTAAGTCAGATAGTTTCATTATTCCATGATAGTCTCAGGTAAAAAGAACCAGTCATATTATAACAAAGTAAATATGCGTACATATTAGAAAATAGTCAGCTCCGTATTTTAAACCAGTGTCACATACCAGTTACTCTGTCGTATCCGCGTTTCAGTTAAGTATATATTATCGTTTCAGTTATATTAATCGTCCAAAATACGGAAGTTCTCATGCGCATCTGTATATAGCACATTATATACCGAGGGAGGAAAAAGACCTATTAAATTTATTTATAACAGTAATACAACTTTTTTCCGAGTGATACATAGTGCTTTATGGTACACCTACGAAGAAAATAAAATTATTATAAGTTTTCTCGAATTTGTTGTCGAGAGTCTTCTCAGGAAGTTAGTTCATAATGACTTTTTGAGCTATATTTCTTAATTCTGGTGACGTCATCATTATAAAATTGTCACTTTCACTATCAGATGATATTTTGGAAAATTATTTTAAATAATTAAACGCGTACGCGTTAAATTATCAATTAAATAAAAAAAACTAAATTTAACAAATCAAAACAAATTGCCTCATTATTTTTCATATTGCAGAAAAAGGTTGCTAACCTCCCTTTAATGAAAATCGAGTGCGAAATAAAAATTTATCCCACCTTTTTTAATTATTTGATATACAACCCGTTTAAGATTTACGTTTGTATATTTTCATTTTTGTTGTTGAAAACAAAAGAATGCTAGCAGAGCAGGAATAGACTTTCGTGCAATATTCTTGCCCTGCTACAGAAGGACAGTAATCTAATTCCATATAACTTTTCCCACCGCTCATTTATAAGGGAGAAATGAGGAACTTTATAACCCGTTTATGAACAAGCAATGAGTCACTTTCTGAGTCGGTGTTATATGTATAAAGGTATTTTAGTGCTCATAAACTAGCCTTTGACCACTAAGTATCTCAACCTGATGGTCAGTGATAATGTGTTCGAAGATATTGTTCAGATTAACCTAGAATTACTTGCGATCAAGGGCAGCTTCCGGAACACACCGTTAGGTTCTTGGTGACAGATTTTCTACTTCCTGGTAGATAGCCAGGCGCTTTTCCGCAAAATGCACTACCCGTACCATGCTATAACGACTGCTATCCATTGGTCTGTAGGTCGTTGCTTAGCAACGGAGATTTATGGCTTAGAACATGCCCTCTGAAGCACGGCAGTGCTCAATAGTAATGCCACTAGTAGTCACCCATCCAAGTCATGACCGCAGCGGACATTCATCGGTCAAGAACGACTACACAAGCTACGATACGAGCGCTTCAAAAAGTTTGTCTGGAGCTCGCACCTTAGCGAAGAGAGAAGCTGTTTCACATAGTAATATATCTAATGCTTTACATTGTTTTGTTATTCTGATAATGTTAGTTTGCAATTAGGTTTTTCTTTTCCTAAATTTTTTATGACATCTCTGTAGCATCTCCGTTCCATTTTGAGAAGCACGATGCCTGCTATAGCCCTTAGGATTTCATTATTTTCGAATAATCGATAACTCAACATTCTTTTCACGTCATCACAATATAGTGACAATATTTGTTATATAAAACACGTTCAACAAAAACAACATATTTAGATACATATTGGAACATATTGAATGTACTAAATATGTTAGAGTAAAATTCTTTAAATAATCTTCTCAAGACCTCTTCAAAGAAGTGTGAATACGCACAGCAAGTTCTAATTTTATGTATCACTTCTTATATATTTATCTGTCAGTTGTCATTAACTCTCTTTGTCGTGACCCAGAAGTTCTGTATTTTAATTTCAAAATTCAGTACAATATCAGGCAAATGTGTTAACTACACAGTGTGTTTGTGCCACCTACATTAACCCCATGGCGTTATTGGCCTACATTACACAACAAAAACTGAAAAACGCACATATCATCTCAAAAATTTTACCGCCTATTAAAAATACTTTTCATTCCAACACCAGTTAGTTCTAAGTACAAAAAAGTCTGAAATCGTTCTATGAAAACAAATTGCTCTATAAATATCATGAAAAACATGACATCAGTAAAGAAAATCGTTTATATTACACGGAACGAAAGTTTCCATCTTCAAATCTGTAATCAACTATGTAATCTTGTCTTCTGTACTCCCGACATCCAGTTTTGCGTGTCGTGTATGCAAAGAAAAATAACCAAGCATGACTGGAACCACGGCATTCCAATCAAGGCAACAGCCGTCAGCTTCGTTGGCGAGTTTCAGTTCGAAAGCAGACTCACGTTCGTTCAGACGTTGCGTTCACCCAAACGCACGCGCGTATACGGAATTGGTGCTATTCCAAATTCAAACTTTAAAAAGTTTTCTAAATCTCAGTGGCCAGTGTTGTGATTGGATAGTGCAGCTGAAATACTAATTTGGATTTTTTACAAACTTTTCTTACTGGATTGTTAATTGTGTAAGTAGTTGTTATTATAGAGCTAATTGCGATTTTGAAGCTCGTTTATTTTTATGTAACTTTTGCAGCTCATACCTATACGTTTTATTGCCTAAATCAAATTTTTATTACAACTTTGCTGAAGGATTATTTTATTTAGAATTGAAAGGAAATCTAATATACATATTACATACTTTGGATAGAGCGGGAAAGTAAGGCACAGTTCGTGATCACATCATCGACGAAAATTATTAATGCTTTAGAAATCAAGTATAATAAAAGTTGTATAACATTGCTGCTTATTTCTCTAGGTTGGTATTTGAAACCTGTTCAAAATGTAAATTCTCAACATCTACCACTCCACTTCTGCATTAAAAATCTATCTTTGATAAATTTTCTAAGGGTCTAAACATACCAGGATATGGAAGGTAGTCACATTGTCAGCCTTTCATGATCGTCATTTAACCCTATACTTTGGCATAGGCCTGACCGGGCAGCGACAAATTTAATAATAATTAGTAATTGTATTATTTGTGTAATTATGCCTTCTAATTATCTTACATATTATCAATTGAAATGTTTGCGTGTTTATTTCCGCTCGTTTTCGTAGTGGATAAACAGTTTTTGATGAAACTTATTGTACTCTTATGGAAGATTGTTAAGGTCCTGATGAAGCACATGGGAAACCATCTATTCTAATACACACAGGTAAAATCTGATCAGCTTTTTTTGGCAACGATGGATTCTGATATTTTTTTAACGGCTCCTCAGCTCGTAGATCAAATTATTTTATTCGTTGTGATTTTATAAACATAAATAGAAGTAAAAAATTTAAACGAGGTATATTTTTTTCTAATTCTCCAATAATTTTAAATGTGAGCCCAGATGCTGGTAAGTCGTACCTAAATTTGCTAACATACAGATATGCCGTTATATTCACATAATAAAACAAACAAGTTAATAAGAAAACAAATAAGTTTAAGACTGCGAAAATAGTCAGTAACTCAGAAAATTCAAAATGGCTGGTCTTTTGTTATAATATGAATTTTATTATGTGGTCATCCAATGAATGTAATAGTTGGATTTACCGCACCTAATGAAGGACCGCCCCGCACACACCTCGGCCACTCTTAAAACTATCATGGAAGACAAGCGTTAATATTTCAGTCTTACAATAGTAATAATGTGATTCGTACCGTGACCGTCACGAAACAATTATGTTCATATAGTAATATCTCTATCACACATCTAACTCAAATCAAAGCGTGCAAACCACTCTGACGATAAATTTTTAACGTAAGTTTACTTAGTTGTAGGAAATAAAATGAATGCAACAAGTAAATTAAAAAAGATAGAAAATAATACTTGATGTAGAGATGATAGTCGGCCCTATGGCTAACCAAATCTGTTGGAATATGTCATTTATCGCCATTAAATAACAATTAGCTTGGAAAATTATTTAAGTATCAAATTATAATTGAGATAACGTCGGAAACGTAAAATAAGAACTAATAAAATTATGAGATAAAAAGGCATAACGGGGTATAAATACCATTTCATAGTTTTAATATTTTTAGAAATATTAGCTAGGCTTTTGCAGGAGCAAACGAAGAACCAAGTGGAAAATCTGTCGCCAAGCACCTAACGGTGTGTTCCGGCAGCTGTCCTTGAGATCCAGTAATTCTAGTTAGCCTGAACAACATCTTCGACCACATCATCACTTACCATCAGGTGAGATAGTGGTCAAAGGCTAACCTATCAAGCATAAAAAAATAAAAAAAATGTTAAAAAAACTTCGTTATCTTGAATGCCACTAAAGTTCTCAATTGTTAAAAGATTATATCATAGCAACAAAAACAAAATTAAGGCTAGTATCTTCATAACGTTTTCCATACATATTAATTAGCTCTAAGATTCGAATAACTGGCAAACGATTTCAATGACTTTAAACACGTGGTATTTAAAATATGATGAAACTACGTTTGTATGGAAAGACACTAGCCTTAACCTTAATGATTACCTTTCAAATAAATACAGTTGTATCATCAATAAGTTGAGCAATTGTCAAACAAATCCGTTAAACGGAAATCCTGTCATATAAACATCCTATCACCTAAAGACTTCTAGCATTATTTAAACAATTCATTATCACGTCTGTGAATCATAACTTGTAAAGGTAGAGCTAATTTCAATCTAGTTGATCTCTATGATACCTGAAGAACATATTTTGAAAATCGTTTACTGAGAGGAGCTCTCGATTTAAAGTAACAAACATGAAGTGCTTTGTGGCAAGGCATTTAGTTTCAAATGTGTTAAATACTTTGGCACGAACTTGTGGTAAATTTAATTTCAGTGTCGTTTATAATAAACGCTAATAAAAGACTTCAACGCGCTCCCTGTAATCAATATCGCAGTTATTCCAGTAGGTACTTTAAATATTTTAGTCCTAAATGAATACCAGGTTTATAAAACAAAAACACTGTTAGAACATAATATTAAATATGAATAATTAAGTGGAAAATTAAGTAAATAAAAGTTCATGTAGGTAAGTATTTTAAAATATGAATAATCCTCAATGACCACGATGGGCACTTGAGTTACTATCCTAGGAGCTAGGACATCGGAATGTAGGGGGTTACTGGTTTCTTAGCATCAGCTGGAAGATCACTTCTGAACCTAGCCGTCACCCAAGGTAAGTAGGGGGGTTTGTAATAAGCCCTATGCTTGACAGACATCACGCGGATGATAGGAGTGGTACATGTTTTCCGCTTTTCAATTTTTTAAGGTTATTCTGGAAATGAAATAAGGAGTGAGTAGGTTTTTATAGTAATTGTGACGGAGCAAGAACGAGGCCCACCTGATGTTAAGCGGATTAACCTCTTCCTAAAACAGATGCATTTCGTCATGTGACGAATTGCATACTGTTGTTAAGTCTCATGTGCCTGTAATTTAATACCTGTAATTTTAGGGAGGACCAGGATGTTGTTTACCGCTGGCAATACAATTTCGACGGACTTTGGACCCTTTTATAACCCTGAAGGTGGATGGGCTAGGGGCATTGGTTAACCTTATACATACAAAAGTATAGATTCAGGTTTACGTCTTAATTTATTACATGACATGTTTCTATCCGTTCTTATTATATTAAATTCTGACAAAACTTACAGTTATGTTTTTGCTATACTGTTAGCCACGGAGCATCACCTACGATATAACTAATTTCTCTTGCATGCCACAGTACGATTTACACCGACTGTTTGCACTAGACAATTTCACGCGACCGCGTTCGCCCCACATGCGGTATTCGTAGCGGACACGAAACGTATCATGTTTGCTTTTTCAATTGTATTTACATTCACACTGTGTACGCGTTGTTTCTGATTGCTTGTAGTAAATGCTTCTTTCGATTAGTTTTCTTCCTACTTCCGCGATATTTGCCAGTTCAGTATGAATTACGTTGTTGTGATTTTGTGTTTTCGCTGTATAAAATGTTCGACATTGCTGCCTTATTTTTTATTGCTGATAGGCTAGGCTTTGACCAATTTACCTTATCTCATAGATGATGATGTACCTGAAGATAGTGTTCAAGCTAACCTACAATTACTAGCTCTAGCACTAGACTAGATAGCTGCCAGAACTAGACAACTAGACAGGGGAGCATTCGGCCTACAACTATGCTTTAAAGACTGCCATTCTAAGTCAACAACGGGGACCGATGGCTTGAGGTGTCCTCGGAAGCACGGAAGGGCTCAGTAGTAATACCACTAACAGACACCCATCGAAGTCATGGCCGCAGCGGACGTTGCTTAACTTGGTCTTAAACTTAGGTTAATTACGACTAATAATAAATGAATCTCAAATTTGAGATGATCTTTAAATATAGTTTTGATGTTTAATCTATGGAACATCTGTCATAAACAGCATCTTATTATTGGTCTCAGTTTTGACAAGTCTTAACAACAGCTATACACCACGAGCGCTTCAAAAAAATTGTTTATTAATGCACAAAGCTGGAATTCTATCGCTAACACGGCAGCTCTGTTATGTTCCGTGTATACATTTTTATATTGGTTCATATCTATTCCATACGTATTGTTATGGCCACAGGGCAAAAGCGCAGGGCTACCATGGTCACAGGGCAACAGCGCAGGGCTACCTGTTCGTTTGGTTACACAATATCTTACAATGTTGAATATTTTGTTACAAACCTCGCAGCCACAACTTCTGCTGGTCTTGATTTTCGCCGGCAGAATTATTTACTCCCAAAAGGAAGTTTTAACGAGTGTACAAAGTTTGCGAAACTATTAACAAGCATCCTCATAAAGTTGCCAAATTTTTTCCATCACAATATATATATTTTATGGAATAATAGCTATTGCAAGATGGCTATCTCCATACGGTTGCAAAACAAATCTGTCAAAACAATAACTAAAACGATATTACAGATCCGTAGATGATTTCATTACGTCAGCATTTCAAGCACGAACTAATGATTTCATGCCACGATGATTCGCCTTAAAGTGAATTATGAAAGTGACAATATTTTACTCTTATTGGTTTAGAAAGGTTGTTTGATTACAATAGACGCGTTTAACTTGACAGTTTTGCGTAAAGCGTTTTTTGAGAAGTACAGATTGTTTTCGACAAATATTGTGCTCCTAAAGCCGCTAGTTGCGCAACTTCCGCCCCTCCCGCCAAGGCACCCGCTAAGGCCCCCGCCTCCGGCAAGAAGCCGACCCCCGCCCCGCGCCCCGCGTCTCCTCCCTCCGCTCCGGCCACCACTGCCGCGTCCCCTCAGGACGCGAGCGCGCGCCGCGAAAAACCGCCTCCGCCCCTGTTCATTCAGGACAAAACCAAATGGGACATGCTGTCCCGTTTAGTTTCGGATCGTGGGATCCATTATACTAATGCCCGCTCCACGCAGCAGGGCATTAAAGTCCAAGTGCCCACCATTAGCGACCACAGAGCGCTAACAAAGCTCCTCCGTAAAGAGAGCATAAGTTTTCACACTTATGCGCTCGAAGAGGAGAAAGTCCTCCGCGTTGTCATCCGCGGTGTGCCCAAGGAGGTACATACCGATTCGGTATGTGCCGACCTGAAGGCACAAGACTTCCCCGTACATGCAGTTCACCGCATGTACAGCGGGAAGGACCGCAGTCCCTACGATCTAGTACTCGTAGTACTAGATCGTACACCTGAAGGCAAGGCCATTTTTAATTTAAAAAAGGTCTGTGGCCTCTCAGGACTCGATGTCCAAGCCCCATACAAGAATGGGAGTCCCTCGCAGTGCCATAACTGCCAACTATACGGGCACGCCTCCCGTTTCTGCTTCGCTCGCGCTAGGTGCGTTAAGTGCCTAGGCGATCACGCGACAGCAGCGTGCACTCGCACCCGGGACTCGCCGGACCCACCCAGTTGTGTCCTATGCGGTGCTCAAGGGCATACCGCGAATTACCGTGGTTGCCCTAAAGCACCACGAGTGAACCACAGGGTGGCAAGGCATAGGCCGACCCGTCCCTCTTATTTATTTTATTTTATTTTTACACTTTTGGGATTCTTACAGCTAGGTATATAATAGCTTAAAACGTTGCATAGGTGCTGAAGGCCATTTAAAAGATTCCACTAATAAATTAAGATAATTATTCTAATCGAGTAGACTAAAACACTGAAAAATAAAAAATATAAATAATACAACACTTGCACAAGAATATAACTAATTGAAAAATGCATTAGACAATACCCTCTTAACTTGTTCAACAGACGTATTGAAAATATCAAGGTCATGCCGAGATGCTACGTCATTGAAACAACGGCTTGCTCTTATCAAGTAGCTGTTTCTCCTATAATTAGAATTAACTATTGGAGTGTATAGTTTACACGGTCTCCTAGTAGGATCAGCTGTCACCTTCACTCCCACTAAGTTAAGCAACTCAGGACAGTCAACTGTACCGCTCGCTATCTTAATTAAGTATGCTACATCAGCAATTTGTCGTCTTATATCTAAAGGAAGAATGTGAAATTTATGACAGCGCTGGTTGTAGTCTGGGAAATATCTTTTGATTTTAAACTGAAGATGACGGAGAAACCGCCTCTGAATGCGCTCAATGCGTGTGATGTAAACGTCATACATAGGGTTCCAAATTTGTGAAGCATATTCTAAATGACTACGTACATAGGCACAATAAAGGATTTTGACAGTTTTTATAGATTTAAACTCAGTCGATAAGCGCAAGACAAACCCAAGCGCTCTCGATGCCTTGTTTATGATGTTATTGATGTGCTCATCAAAAAGTAACTTTGTGTCAAAAATAATGCCTAAGTCGCGAATTGAATGAACTCTTGTGATGAAAGTATTTTTGAGTTTATAATTGATTATAAGAGGTTGAGGCTTACGAGTGAATGTGCATACGAAACATTTTGATACATTTAGGTCCAATTTGTTCAATAGACAATAACTGTTAAATCGATTGAGATCATCTTGAAGAAGGTGCGCACTTTCTTGCGAGTCAATAGGACAGAGTATCTTCATATCATCAGAATATAGAATTACTTTGGAGTATTTGAAGCATGAAGAAACATCATTGACAATAATATTAAACAAAAGCGGACCCAATAATGATCCCTGTGGAACTCCTGAGGGGACATGCATAGGTGATGACGTATATCCACTAAGTACTACTGTCTGGCACCTGTTCCGTACGTACGACGTAAACCACCTATATAAGTTACCTCGAATACCTACGGATTGGAGCTTGCGAAGAAGTACTGTGTGATCGATACGGTCGAAACATTTATTGTAGTCCGTGTAGATGACATCGACTTGAGAAGGTTTGGACATATGCAGCGTTAAATATTCACTACAGACGATCAAATTTGATGTGGTAGACCTACCTCTTAAAAAACCATGCTGCTGTGAGCTGAGTGACTGTTTTAATGCACCATAAAGTTGCTTATATATCACTTTTTCTAGAATTTTGGCAAACAGACATAATTTAGAGATAGGTCTATAGTTTTCAATTAAGTTTTTAGGTCCCTTTTTATGTATAGGTGTGACGTACGCTGATTTCCATATCGTAGGCATAATACCTTCAGTTACAGATCGTCTAAAAAGTAGGGCTAGAGGGGTTGATAAGCTTTTAGCGCATTTAACAATAAATAGTGCTGGTATGTTGTCAGGACCCGCAGATTTGTTTAAGTCCAAGGACTCTAACAGCTTACAGATTTCTGAGCAGTTAAACTCGATATCCGCTATGTCCGTTGATGTCATATTGTTCGCGGAATCATCCAGTGAGCAGTCCATATCGCTACTATCTAAAAATGTGGAGTGAAAATATTCGCTAAACATATTGCATATCTCCTCCCCGGAATCGGATGCGCGCTGACCGAATCGTAATAGCGCGGGGTATGAGTTACTTTGATTTTTAATTTTGACATAAGACCAAAACGCTTTGGGATTTTTAGAAATGCTTAATTCAATGCTAGATATAAAATCGTTAAACATCTGATTCTCCAATGATTTAGCACGATCCCTTAAAATGACAAAGGATTGGTGGGCAGACCGATTACCGTAATTTTTGTATTTCTGGTGATATTTATATTTCTCTTTTAATATTTTAATAAGAGGTGTTTTAAACCAAGGGGGGTATTTCTGTGTAGGTGTGACAATTTTGGAAGGTATATAACTTGTCCTAAGATCATTAAGAGTACTATAAAAGAAGGATACTGCATCCTCCAGTGACTTATCATACAGTACCTGTTGCCAGTTTATATCATCTAGTTTTAATTTGATAGCGGCGTAATCGCCACTATTATATAGATATTTTAAATAAGGACAAGGTTTTAGCTTGTGTAATTGAACAAAATCTGCAGATATACAAAGAGCAGGGTGGTGTGCTGCATCTAATTTGGACAGAGGGCTTAGACAGCGGGCTACTGTGACATCATTATTAGAAAAAATTAAATCAAGTACTCTATTATTAGCATTTTGAATATTGTTGAATTGTTTAGTTACACAAGTCAAGATCATCAAATAAATTTTGCTGTACGGTGCCCTGAATATTTTCAGCAACGTAAAAGGAACTATCGTCAGCCACTTTCCAGCTTAAATTCGACATGTTAAAGTCACCCATTATAAGGAATTTATTACATGGACTAGCTGTACCCGCGACTTCGTTCGCGATTGCCGTACCTGCACACTAATTATTCACATTTGTGCACTGTTTATCTCATATTAAGCAACACTGTGGTCTGCGGTGAAGTACTCTTATAGTAAACCATAGCTCAGAATGCAGCTTTCTACTTTGGATTTCAAAACTCCCGGGTTGTATTTTCCAGAAGACAGTAGTTAAGTAACTCAGAGAGTTCTTTCCCGGTTCGCACAATAAATGTTGAAGCAAAGTACCTTGTGCGTTTCTTTAGAATTTCGATTTTAAAACGGCGGTTGGTTTGACGGTAGATCGTTTTTTTTTATTTCTCATTCTCGGAAAGTAGTGTTTGTTTGATCTGAGTAGCGGGTGGGAGACGCTCTTTCCCACCTAAGGCCGGGAAAAACATTGGTGTAAACAAAGTTATATGTCTAAGATTTTTCGTTGTAAAATATTCTGTTGTTGTAAAACAATTAATAACAACTAAGTATGTTTGGCAGGGTAGTAACTAAATATAAGGTAAAAAGTGTAGGTTAAAAAAAAATCAAACTTTCCCTAAATTTCATTGTTCTAACTCCTAGTGTATCTTTGTATCCTCTACTCATGTTTATTATTTTTAGTAAATATTTAGAAAAACTACTATTTTTTTACCCTCCTCATATTTTAAATAAAAAGAAGAGTGTTTAACACGGATGTAAGTCATCGATTCCTACTTGGACTATAGCATTAATTTTAAAAATATACTGCTCATGTTATTGAAATCAAAATAAATAAAATAAAAAAACATACTATATTTATATCGTTATTCCTTATATTAGTAGTGAAAAGCAGAGAGATTCTTATTCGGGCTATAGCCGCCCGAAAATATTCCAAACAAAATTTTACGTAAAATTTCACAAATAGTTCAAACCTCTCAATAAATTTTTAGTAAGTATGTTATTTTATCAATGAATATTTTTTAGAAAAGCTACTTTATTTACTTTCTTTAAATTCAATATGAAAAGTAGAGAGCTGACCGCGGGTGAAAGTTACCAATTCCTTTCGACCCTTGTATAACAGTCTACTAAAGTTGTGCACTTCCAACTTTAAACGGATTAAATCACGTATATTTATCATTATTTTTGTCCCGACAGTCACCCCGTCACCACGATCACTACAAAGTGTTTGAAACGTCGGGACAAAAATGATGATAAATATACGCGATTTAAACCGTTTAAAGTTGTTTAAAGTAATTAAAGTGTAACAATCGCGAAAACCTAAGACAACATTGTGCACTTTCATTGCGCAGTCTCCGAAATGTATCCGTCAAAAGAAAGATATGTAGTTTAAAAAACTGATTGTGGTGAATGTACCACGTTTTAGAGTTTTATCGTAGCAAGCTTGCAAAACTAAATAAGGGTGCCGTGCTGCCCGTGGGGCGCCGGGCTGCCCGTGGGATGCCGGTCTGTCCGTGGGGTGTCGGGCTTCCCGTGGGGTTCCGGGCTGCCTGTGGGCTTAAGATGAGCCGTACGTTCAAGGGTTTCGCAACATGCCGCGGTCCAAGTTATTTAAAACGAAATATTTAGTTTGTGATATCTGTAATTTCTGAACTGCAAAACTGAGGACTTGGAAATATTTGCGGGAAAATAATTAAATAACCACTATTGTAACAAAAAAGAATGATTGAAATCGGACTACGCGTTAATAAATTACAATTAAATGTACATTTTGACTTTCATCCCCTTTCCCAAGAGAACCGTACTGAATTTCGGGATAAAAGTATCGTATGTCCTTCTTCGTAGTATGAACTCCAATCGTGCTAAGTTTCATTCAAATCCATTCAGTAGTTTTGGAGTGATGCGAGGCCGGGATACAGACAGACAGCCAGAAAAAATAACAGTTTTTGCATCAGTATCAGCTTCAGATTGCTCTCAAAACATATTTTCAAAATATCTGTAATGTACAGAATTGGACCTGTTACAGTTTTATTATAAGTATAAATAGATAAATTTAAGCGTCTTACTCCTCGCGCTTCCCTACCCGCCTTCTGCAACCTGTTATAGGTATAGATTAGACTGATTAGAGCATTGCGTGTTATGAAAAATATACGTAGGGAAGTTGTGCTTATCGTAATAAAAAAAACTGTGTTTTATCGTTTGAAAAATCAGTCTTTTGGAGAGGTCCGACTACAGACCTATCTATTATACCTATACGATAAAGTGCAAACGCCAGCTTAAGATGAGCCGCACATTCAAAGGTTCCTGTACATTCGGGGTGTCAAGTTATTTGGAACGTAATATTTAGGTTGTGATGTCTGTAATTTCTGAACTGCAAATCCGATGACTTTGAAATATTTACGTGATAATTTTAATGCACCACTATTCTAATTAAAAAAATTGGCCAAGTGCGAGTCGGACTCGCGCACGAAGGGTTCCGTACCATTAGCTATACAACATTAGACTTCATATATTAACCTTTTTAGGGTTCTGTACCCAAAGGGTAATAGCGGGACCCTATTACTAAGACTTCGCTGTCCATCCGTCCGTCCGTCCATCCGCCTGTCACCAGGCTGTATCTCAAGAACGGTGATAGCTAGACAGTTGAAATTTTCACAGATGATGTATTTTTATAGCCGTTATAACAACAAATACTAACAATAAAATAAATATTTAAGGTACCCCCATACAACAACCTTGATTTTTTTACCGTTTCTTGCTCGATACTAATAACGGTGACTGGTAGACGCTTTAACTATTCACAGAATATTTAGTTTTATGTTTTCTTGAAATATAATTAATTAAATTAGAATAAATAATTAAGGGGGCACCCATGCAATAAAATTTCAGATAATGGTACGGAACCCTTCGTGCGCGAGTCCCATTCGCATTTGGTCGGTTTTTTGTTTTAACGTGCGCGAGTCCGACTCGCACTTGGCCAAATTTTTGTTGCTATAACAAATATAGCGGCAACATAAATACATCATCTGTGAAAATTTCAACTGTCTAGCTATCACCGTTCTTGAGATACAGCCTGGTGATAGACGGACGGATTGATGGACGGACGGACAGCGAAATCTCAGTAATAGGGTCGCGTTTTTACGCTTTGGGTACGGAACCCTGAAAAGAACGTATGAAATCGGACTACGCGTTAATAAATTACAACTAAGTGTATATTTGGACATTCATCCTCACTCCCAAGAGAACCATACTGAATTTCGGGATAAAAAGCATAAATTATCCTACCTCGTAGTATGAACTCAAATCATACTAAGTTTTATTGAAATCCATTCAGTAGTTTTGGAGTGATGCGCGGCCGGGATACAGACAGACAGACAGATGGACAAAAATAAAAAAATACAGTTTCGGCATTAGTATCAGCTACAGAGTACTGTAATTTTTTTTCAAAATATCTGTCATGTGCAGAATTGGACCTGTTACAGGTATAAATAGATAAATGTAAGCGTCTTACCCCTCGCGCTTCCCTACCCGCCTTCTGCAACCTGTTATAGGTATAGATTAGACTGATTAGAGCATTGCATGTTATGAAAAATATACGTAGGGAAGTTGTGCTTATCGTAATAAAAAAACTGTGTTTTATCGTTTGAAAAATCAGTCTTTTGGAGAGGTCCGACTACAGACCTATCTATTATACCTATACGATAAATTGCAAACGCCAGCTTAAGATGAGCCGTACGTTGAAAGGTTTCTGTACATTTTGGGTGTCAAGTTATTTGGAACGTAATATGTAGGTTGTGATGTCTGTTATTTCTGAACTTCAAACCCGATGACTTTGAAATATTTACAGGATAAATTTTAAAGTACCCCTATTCTAACAAAAAATCGGCCAAGCGCGAGTCGGACTCACGCACGAAGGGTTCCGTACCATTAGCTATACAACATTAGACTTCATATTTTAACCTTTTTTTGTTTTAACGTGAGCGAGTCCAACTCGCACTTGGCCAACTTTTTGTATTTGTTTTTATAGTGGCAATATAAATACATCATCTGTGAAAATTTCAACTGTCTAGCTATCACCGTTCTTGAGATACAGCCTGGTGACAGACGGACTGACGGATGGACGGACAGACGGACAGCGGGACAGACGGACGGACGGACAGCGGGACAGAACGTTTTTACCCTTTGGGTACGGAACCCTACAAAGAACGTCTGAAATCGGACTACGCGTTAATAAATTACAACTAAGTGTATATTTTGACTTTCATCCCCTCTCCCAAGGGAACCATGCTGAATTTCGGGATAAAAAGCTAAATTATCCTACCTTGTAGTATGAACTCCAATCATGCTAAGTTTCATTGAAATCCATTCAGTAGTTTTGGAGTGATACGCGGCCGGGATACAGACAGACAGACAGACAGACAGACAAAAATAAAAAAATATATAGTTTCAGCATCAGTATCAGCTACAGAGTACTGTACATTTGTTTTTTCCAAAATATCTGCCATGTACAGAATTGGACCTGTTACAGTTTTATTATAAGTATAGATTTTTCAGTACTATATCGGACATATTATCCGCAAAAACTTCTAATTGCTCCGATAAAGAATTACCTCTCTTCTCGTCACAAATGTAAACAACACACAGATGAAGCTTGTAAGCTACCCTCGGTCTCCGGCAATGAAGAGTTAGTGTAATCCATAAATCTTCGGCGTTCGAACGCCACTCATTACAAGCTTCGGCCGTAATCCCGCGATGGACTGCTAATAAAATTCCGCCTCCCCTCCCCTCTCCCGTTTTCAAAAAATCCCTGTCGCGTCTAAATACTATATAACGATCGTCAAATAACTCGCTATTTCGTATACCTTCCAAAAGCCAGGTTTCTGTCAGACATATAATGTCGTAACTATTCATAGAAACATTTCTGTAGAAATCTGAAGTTTTCGTTCGTAAGCCACGAACGTTTTGGTAATAAATATTATACATTGTTAAAGCTCAAAACTAGCTGCTGTGTAGTAGGCTTGATAGTGTAAAAGTGAACATAACAATATAATAAAGCATTTGAGTCATTCAAAAAGATAAACAAAGCATACGAGCGCTTGAATAAATCATATGCAGCGTAAAATAATGCATCAGAAATAATAGCATGAAGGTAGTTGCCGAACTGGGTGCGAGCAAGATACAGCGTTAGCTTAAGTACCGAGTGTGAGGCACACACATGCATATAAGACTGGATCAAACTAGGCCGGTCTGCACACACGCGTGGGAGCAAGCCGATGTTTCTCAAACATTTAGAGCGAAGGTTAGAACATAAACAATGAGATACCGTAAATAAAGATAATACGTTGCAGTTTACGAGATCTTTTTCAGATCTAACTCCGATTTTATAGCCAGTATATTCGAGGTGGGACTTTTTCGTGCAAAAATCTTGCAACCCTTCACCCAAACGAATGCAAATCCCCGTTCCTTGGCCAGGGCCTTCGCTTTGTTGAGCAGCAACTTGTTGTCCAGGGTAAGATGATCGTTGACAAATATTCTTTTGTCGCCACGCAAACCCAAATCGGCTGGGACAATGGTATACTTTTTTGCTGCAGCCACAAAGTCTTCTTTAACATACCTATTGTGTACGGAGATCAAGATTGTCTTGTTAAGTTTATCGTTCCGCATGGGTATTCTTGCTATGTAATTAATCTGCTCCTGCGCAATGGAACAGCTGATGTGGCCACCAATCTTCGCAACTATCTCAAATAAATTTTCTGATTGAGATATTGGTACTCCTTTTATCTCAATGTTATTCATGCGTGATCGTTGTTCCATCTCTCTTGCGTTGCACTCCAGCTGTTCAACACGCTGCTGAAGAAAACGGACTTCATCCTTGGTCTTCAGAAGTCCTTGAACTTCCTGGCTGATATCAGCAATCCTGGCAGTCAGCGTTTCGAAGGAGCTCTGCATAAATTCTACTGAGGCTTTAACGTCTGCCACGGCAGGCTTCATGAGCTTCAGATCTGCGATATCCGACTTCAAGGTTTTAAGATCAGTGATATCAGCTTGTATTGATTGAACGGAAGCCATCAAGGTCGGCAGCGACGCTATCTGAGCACCAAGCCGCTTTATATCAAGTGCAATACTCTCTAAATCTGCAGGTACAGGAGACTTAGCCAAGCCTTTACCAAGTGGAAGGAGTGGACTCACGATTCCCTTACAGGACAGGCACTTCCAGGTAGACTTCCTGTCTCCTAGTTTACGATAACCAGATTCAGTTATACCAGAGCAAGGGAAGTCAAAGCGTCCATGGCAAACGGAGCACAGTGCGCCATCCCTAAACTCCGCTTCACAGCGTATGCATTTAAACGACTCCATCACGAAGCAAAAAAGTGCAAAAAAAGTTTGAGAAACGCGATTGAATGAGTGAACACCAGTCAGCTGTGTTGTTACGCGCCGAGTACGTTTGTGTGCGTAGCGTGAGTGCGCAAGTGACGGTCGAGCGGGAAGTACGCGTGCGCACGTAGTTGTGTCTACGAGGTAACTGAAACCAACCAACGACGGCCGCTTTATATGACCGCTACCAACGGGTAAGCCCTAAACTAACGGTAGTACCTGCCTCACAGGTAATACCCGCGCCGCTCCCAGCCCGTAACGCATGGTCTAAACCACCCTGTATGGTTAAGACCGTCGCTACCGCCCGCGCCCCGGCCCGCGCGCCCGCGCCCGCTCCCGCACCCGCCCGCGCCGCGGCCCCTGCCCGCGCACCGGCCCCGGCACGCCCCGCGCTCCCGGCACCCACTGCCAACACCGTTCGCGCCCCTCCCCGCGCCGCTTCCCGGCCACAAGCTCCCCCTATGCCATTGATGGCTGCCCCTCTTCAAGAGGCAATCAACCTAGTCAGCGATCTGGCTATGTCGGTTGACATCAATGAGGTACAAGAGCTATTCCACAAGATGCAATACGCTCAATCCCCAGCGGACGTGATCCAATACACATTGGAACACGCAAACTTACTAAGCGCCCTTAAGCGCTTCGTCCCCCAGGCCCCTCCCCAGTACAACCACTATGGGTAGTACAACCGAACGCACGAAACCGTACTCAGTTTCGTTAGCGTCATTTAACGCTGACGGCCTCTTCAGACAACGTGACCTCGTCCACGACTTTTGTTGTACCCACCTTATCGATATCATATGCGTGCAGGAAACCTTTCTAAAACCGGGGAAGGCGAACCCTAGGTTTGCCAATTACAGAACGGTACGTGATGATAGAGTGAACTCCCGTGGGGGAGGCACTCTTATCTATTACAAAAGGTCCCTGCACTGCATTCCCCTACCTACCCCGACTCTTGTTAATATGGAAGCATCTTGTTGCCTCCTAGCTATGACTGGTCATCAACCTATAGTCATAGCGTCCTGTTACCAAGCTTGCTCCAAGCCGATCGTCCGAGCTGACTTAGAAGCCTTATTCTCATTAGGAAGCGCCGTCATTCTGATTGGCGACTTCAATAGTAAGCACATCCTATGGAATTGTAACGTCAACAATCCCAAAGGTATTGCACTTGAAAACCTAATCGCAGAACTTAACTTTGACATAATTGCGCCCACTGAGCCCACTCACTACCCTTATATGGAAGACCACCGATCTGACTTGCTTGACATGGCACTACTCAGAGGCGTAACACTCCGGTTACGCTCCATAGAAGTGGTTCACGAGCTTCACTCTGACCACCGACCCATTATACTGCGACTAGGTCCCGACCCAACGACTGACCTCCCCCGCCCCACTAAGACGATAGTGAACTGGAAGCAAGTAGGCGATGCCCTAAAGGCTATCAGTTCACCGGACCTTGACAAGATCCCTGACGACATCCTGACAAAAGATGACGTAACCCTTGCGATCGATTCGTTCACCAATCACCTCTCCACCGTAGTAGGTGCATCTGCAAAGGAGGTCATAGTGCCGGACGACCGGCGCCTTGTCATTCCAGCGGATGTGAGACGATTGGTGACGGAGAGTAAAGCAGTGACCCGACATTACGACTCTTACCCCAGTAAAGAGAACAAAACTAAGAAACGCCACTTTGAACGCATGGTTCAAAGTCGCATGTCTGAGTTGCGTGATCAACAATGGGGCGATAAACTTTCAAACCTCGTGCCAAGCCACCATGCTTACTGGGACTTGGCGCGAGGTTTGAAAGGAAGTAACCACAACGACATGCCTCCCTTATACAGACCAGTCCCACTAGTCCCAGCGTTCTTTGACGAAGACAAAGCTGAGTGCCTAGCTGATAGCCTAGAGGCTCAGTGTTCCCCTAACGTAGATCACGTTGACCAAGCTCACCTCGATTCGGTGGATGCTGAAGTCGAACGTAAAAGCTCTGTGGTCACCTCTGAACTCCCACCAAACACTTTAGCGACTTACGCTGAGGTGGAGAGACTGATCAAGGCCCTCCGACCGCGCAAGTCCCCCGGTGCCGATGGCATCTCCAACAGGGTTCTTAAAACCCTCTCTCCTCCTCTCATCCATCTCTTAGTCAGCATCTTCAATGCTGCTATGAGCCACTGCTTATTCCCAGACACCTGGAAATGTGCAAATGTCATTGGCATTCACAAACCAGGCAAAAGCTCATCTGACCCCACCAGCTACCGCCCCATCAGCCTCCTCAGTGCCTTAGGCAAACTTTACGAGCGGTTACTTGCAAACCGTCTCCAGTCCCATGCTAAGGAACACCACCTTATCCCAGATGAGCAGTTTGGCTTCAGACCCGGACACTCATGCGTCCAACAGGTGCACCGCCTCACGGAGCACATCATTGAGGGCTTCAATAAGTACCCCAAACCCCAGACTACGCTAGCAGTCTTCCTCGACGTAGCGAAAGCTTTTGACAAAGTCTGGCACAATGGCTTGATCTACAAGCTATACCAATTTGGCGTGCCAGAACGTCTTGTGCTCATCCTACAAGACTTCCTTAAAGCCAGAAGCTTTCGCTATCGCGTGGAAGGCACCCTCTCCTCCCCCCACCCAGTCAGAGCCGGAGTCCTTCAGGGCTCCGTGCTATCACCTATTCTCTTTGCACTGTATACCAGTGACATCCCACGCTCTCAGCCCAAAGTATTCCTAGCCCAATATGCGGACGATACCGCCATTTACACCACTGGGTGGCATATCAACAGACAGTCCTATTTCGTCATTCAACGGGCCGTCACCGAGATCGGTGACTGGTTCCGAAAATGGCGCATCGCGGTCAACCCAGCTAAAAGCACAGCTATGTGCTTTACTGAGAAGACACGCTCCCCTTACCCGAAACCACTTATTTTGTTCGACGAACCCATTCCCTGGGTTCCTAGAACAAAATACCTCGGAGTCACCCTTGATCGTCATCTCACCTTTAACGATCACATAACAACCGTCCGTAACAGAGCGGCCTTCGTAATGGGTCGCCTTGGTCCCCTACTTCGCAAAGAGAGTAAAATGTCTCTTAGTAATAAGAAGACACTTTACACTGCCTGCATCCGCCCCATCATGACTTACGCATCAGTAGTGTTTAGTCATGCTAGTGAGGCCCACCTTCATAAACTTCAAGTCATCCAAAACCATTTTCTTCGTAATGCAACCGGCGCCCCGTGGTATATCCGGAACACCGAGTTGCATTGCGATTTAAACCTTCCCTCTTTAGCGCAGTTCAATAAGGACTGCGCCCGCCGATACTTTGATCGAGCGCCCCACCACCCGAATCCATTGGTTGTCCAGGCATCGAACTACTCGACTGCCTCTTCTATCCCATTTTTCAAACCCCCCCGTCGCCGACCACGGCAGGTATTAGACGACCCGGATGACCCCATCGCAGCCATTACATTGGCAGCTTTAGCGTTATCCGCAAGTCGTCGAGGTAAAATCCCCAGGTGTGAGGTAATCAGAGGTCACACAATCAAACACCGAGCTCGCCGGCGAGCTCGAGGCAAAAACAAGGTCACGATAAATTGCTCTCCAAATAGTCAAAGAGTATTATTCAGTAGGGCCCAATTGTGCAACACTGCAGTTGCACAGAGGCATTTTGCTCCGATCCCCCCCATGTCTCTCGACAGCGAGACAAGCCGAGGTCCGAACCACAGTGGTGCCCTTGAGCTCGCTGTCAACCCCTCCTATAGTAGCGGCACGTTTTCGGCGTCCGCAGGAGACGGAGGTAGAAAGCGCTTTTCGCCTTCTACGCCCGTCTCGGGAGAAGTGCCTTCGGCACTTCTCCCTCCCGGGCTATTGTAGGGCCAGGCCCTCGCCCAAAACCCGGTGGAGCTGGACGACCGCACAGGCGGTAGCCAGCATCTATGTCCTCCCTAAACAAAAAAAACAAACAAAACGACAAATATTGATTCTAAACTGGATTTTACCATGATATTCTTTTATCGTGTGTTCCCGATATTTTTGACAGATGATTTAGAACAAAAGTGATATAGAACCACTTCGAGAAGAACGGGCCTGAAACTCGGGGCTAATATTTTTATAGGTCTTTACTCTTTTCAAATTTGTAAGTCTATTAGTTGGTTTGGAAAAAGAGGAATATCCCAAGCATTTTTGCCATTAATAATCACCAAGTTTATAATAAGCTTTTGTAATTAAAATCTTTTTTACATGCAGCTTGAATTTTCCGTGAAATAATACTATGAGAGAGCTTGAGGTACCGATCCACGTTCTTACCTTTCCAATAATCAAAATATTGAGAACCATATCTGGTTCACCAAAATACCAAGGGCACTAAAATATGTAGGTACAAGAAGCTCGATCTTAAAATAAATCCCCATAAGTACTTTCAAGATAAAAACTAGTCAATATTTATAGCACAAAACATTCTTATAGTTTGAGCAGATGTATTGCTCCTACTTAATTTTTGTTAAATTAAAAACTGTACCTACGAGGCTACTAAAACTTATTTTAAAGCACGGTAACAGCAGATGATGCAGTCTGTAGATAAATGGCGTGTTAAAAGGTTCTTTTATTTTTGAAGACAACAAAATTCCTAAACCGCAATACCACGAATGCTATATTAACCAACTCGTAATGTCACAAGCATGTTTGCAAAACAAACGACCGGAGGATTTGAATTACAAAGCACAGCACATTAAACGGGTATTCAGCAGATTCATGGGAAATATTTCAATAATAATCTACATGGCGTAGGTATGTTAATGTTACTCCCATCATTATAAGTAACACTTTGTTTCAAATCAAGGCTAACTTTGATGGCGGTGTTCCACATTTTAATAGCTGGCAAGTACAAAGGGCTCAGTAAAGACTGCCCAGTTCTTTGTGAAGCAGTTTGATTATAACCTTGTTTCCTAATAAAGTTCATATATTTTAGAATTGTATGATATTGATGAGGGTAATATTACTTTATAATATTGTATAAATTTTTATTGAAGTAGATCACACCATCAAACTCAATGTAGTAACAAAATTTTTAAATCAAACTTCAAACAATAATGAATGAGCAGCGTTCCACTCCTCACGAAGACGTTAGTAAGGTGTGGCTGCACATCAGGTACACAATAGTGATTATTTACCGCCTTCATTAACTGAAAGGTAACGTTACTGCAGACAAAAGCATTCCCAAAGATTGTTGGAGTCAGGCAGTCGGCCAACCATATCTCTTCTACAACTGAAGGTAAAACTATACTGCAATATGTTCGTTCTACTATTGTGTAGTGTTAGGGAAAGCATACTGTAACAACTCCTCATAAGAGGAATAGGGGTAGGAAGATGCTGATGATAAATTAAAATACCTAAACAAAATTACATTATTTTAACTAATAACAACAGACTTATAAAACAAGTCTAAGATGATAAACAAGTGTAAAGTTCTTCATAAGATTCACCAACTTTGTCACTCTGAAAATTTCAACTACGGTTTAAGACTTTAGATCTCAACAATCCCTCGTCCAATTTTACATTATACTGCTCTTTGATATAGGAAGAGAGCAAAACTAGAGCAAGGTACAGTCTGTTCGGTGACTTGGCTTGGGATATGACTATGGGAATGTGCTACATAAAAAATAATGACAAATAACATCAAGTTTTGCTTAAAATATTTACATATATTATATATAAATATATGAGAATTGTTACAGGAAATTAGTTATAGTTTATTTAAATTTTAATTAGAAATCCCAAGTCTACTCTCTGAACAGATTCGACCTTCCTACTTTTATTTTTTTCTGTTTCTAAATGAAGCAGTGATAGCTCAGTGGCTTTGGCTATGGACTGCCGCGCAGCAGGTCCATGGTTCGAATCCCACCGCGGGCTTGAGCTTCACCGCATGGTGGAAGGGCATTTTGTGAATGCCCGCCTGGCTAGCGACCACCCTCAAGTTGAAAATCTGTCGCCAAGCACCTAACGGTGTGTTCCGGCAGCTGTCCTTGAGAGCCAGAGTAATTCTAGGTTAAGCCTGTTAACACCTTCGACCACATCATCACTTACCATCACGTGAGATTGTGGTCAAAGGATTACCTATCAGCACTAAAAAAAAAAAAAAAAATATCTGCTAAAAATATATTAACGCTATATCAGACGGTATCCCGTCGGTTACAATTACTTGCGAGTTATAATGTACTAAAATGAAGAAACAAAATAATTGTATAACTGAAAAATAGTAGTACCTAACTACAAAATTTTATTTTCGCGCGGGAATCATACCCGGATGTCCCTTTTCTTCACCGTCTGGACGATAGATATATCATTTTTGTGCCCTAAGTAGGCTTACAGCGGAAGTCCGTGTTGATCTAAGAAAGCAGGGAAAAATTTCGACTCTCACAATAGACAAAACTTTAGTGCCGTAAAAAAAATATCACATTATATTATTCAATTATCATCATGCTGCCAGCAAGCTGGGCACGCTGCCAACTGGGAGTGGGCTGGAGCATTTGGACTACCTTTGAGTCTGCTATGACGTCTAAATGCTTTTATTGTAGTAGCTGTAGTGTTGTACATAGTTCACAGTATTTTTTTTAATAAAGGCACACCGCCGAAAAAAAACCTATTATCATCATTATTATTGAATTGATTGATGAATTCAATTTTTTTAAAGATAAGAATCTAAATACATTTAGACATTATATTCACTTGCTATTTTGTCTTGCTATTTTATCTTGCTAGACTTTACAAATTAAAATTATAAATGAACGACTGTTAAACAAATTAATAAACAGTATTCCTTGATATGTATAATCACAATGAAATAAATCAAAATAGAATAATGTTACTCGTAAATTTTCAGGCATTTCCTTTTGTAACCACAAATTGCTTTATCATTGTTAATTTATCGCATTCTCGTTAAATATTAAATTAAATGCCGGCTTTCGAGGCCTTTTCGAAAATTGTTTTACTCTCTAGTGGAAGGTAGGTATTTCAATGATTTTGTCTATTTAAATTATCTTTCTTAATGCTTAACAATTTATAACTTGACCTCAGTGTAAATTAGTTCCTTCTATTTAAATTCGTTTCATTCTTTATCTTTTATATTGTGAGAGTAACTTTATAGTTTGATAAATTTCATGTGGTATGTAGGGAATATTTTAATTTATTCGTAACACTACGCTTTTTGCTATCAGTTGTATCATTGGAGGTTCTTATCTACCTTGTTTCTACTAGGTAAATTGCAGTAGTGCTAAAGGAGATAACATTTGCCAGAGGCACAACTATTTTAAAAATCATCACCTGACACTACACAAAATGCAGGTAGGGAGAGGGATGATCACAGGCATGATGATATGATGAAATGTAAAGATTTCCGAAAGTTTAAATTTAATTCATGTAAATTAAGTATACATGATTTGGCAAACTTAATTGCAATAAGTTTTAAATTAAGTAACTATTTACTTGTATCAAAATTATTTCTATTAAAATTATGACAAAAAACAATTTACCATAATATAAAATTTGGAATACCTTACTTATTTATGTTCGTGACTATGCTATGACTGTTACGGTTTAATTTTGCTTATATGTTGATTAAACCCGACACAGTTCAGCACGAGATAATGGCTGACATATAACCATGTAACATATTTCGTTTCTGACATATAGTAAATGGCGTGCACATTTCCTCAGCTTATTCCCGTAATTAGATTGTCAATTATCTGTGGCAGCCGGTATGCCAGTACATTAACCGTTTTCCAATTAAGTTATGCGGAACGCGGGCGTGCTCATATGTGATTTATCGTGGTTTGTGAAACTATCGCTGTATCGTGAAAAAGATTTTAATCAGGAGTTCTCTAGTCCGCTGGCAGAGATTATAGACTTATGTAGGTATCTATTAATACGAAGAAAAAACTGATAAGTATATGCAAATCGATGTTTGATGTTGATGCAAAGTGGTCAAACAATTGTTGGTAGAATGGTGGAACCGTCACTATTAAAATTATAAAATGACGCTTCTCCCAGGATAATCCTGGAAGTAAAATCAATGAAAAAGTTTCTTGTGTTAGACTTTTAAAATTTTATGATAAAGAAATTCTAAGGAGCAGACCGGAGTCTGAAATTAGTTATTGGTACCGAGAGCAAACCTAAGATTCTCTGGAGCACACCCGGTATATGACCATAGGCTTTCTCCCTATTAAGTTATTTATTATATATATCTCTTATTATATTACATGCAACATATCTGGTGAGAAGTACTCTGACCCCTTTAGTGATTCAAAGGCGTGAGGATATGTAAAGTTGACTGCTCACGTCTGGAGGCAGGGAACGGACAAGTATCAGTGACTACAATGCAACGCTTCTAGAAATATACTAACTTTGGCGCTCTTTAGGAAGGTCCGTTGAAATTATTTATTTGATAATGAAATGTGTCCAAAGTAAAATGTGTTTCATTACTAGAGTGTTTCTCCGAAATTGCGTTCTTTGTCTGATTCATATGGCCTAATTTTTTTTTCACATTTAAGCTTATAAAACATATTTTTACGAAAGATGATAACCTAAGATACAATGTTTGAAAAAGGCACACTTTTTGATAAAATGGTTTCCGAGATAATTAACTTTAAAATTTTGGGGCCATATGAATCAGAATCTGTGACATATGAATCAGAATTAGGGATAGAAATGAAATTCTAGTTAGAAAAATCAGTCAATTATTTATTAAAATCACAGTAAATGCACACGATGCTTATCATAACACCTAAATCTAGTCAATCACAGCATGATATGGCACTTAGCAATATCAATTATCACAATATGAATTACTTTTTAATAAACTTTGTACGTCTTGTTTACTCTTGAAACTAAATCTAATTAAAAACCGCATGATATGACACTTGACAATATCAATTAACTTAAGTATTATGAACGTTTTGTTTTATAAAAACTTAAATCTAGTCAATCACAGCATGATAATTATAATTATGATACTCGACAATATTAATTATCATTATATTTTTTGTGTAAGTATCTCGTTTCATAAAATCTCTAAAAAAAAACTAAAAATCTTTATAAATATTATCAAGTACGTTTAAACTTTTAACAATAACCAAAATTATGGCAAAAAGTAAAATTAAATATAGAAAAAAAAAGCTTCGTCAATTATATCAGGCTTTTAAACCTGTCTATCGAGGCTTACTAAAAAAAAATATTTCGTCATCGTCAGAATCAGTCTCATTGATAGCACTTTCCTGAGTATGAGGGGTTAATAACCTGGATGAGCAAGGAGAATTTGTGGTTTCGTCAATTACATCTGGCTGTTTTTGTTTATTAACTGTCAGTCGAGGTTTTTTGAAGGTGAATATGTCCTCATCATCGGAATCTCTATCTTTAACAGTATTTTTTTGATAAAGGGTTGCTAATACAGATCTAGCAAAATTGGGTGTTAAAATTTTTTCATCAATAGATGAAGTTTCTGCCCAAAAACTGTCATCTTTAGAAAGATCGAGACCCTGTGACTCATTTTCTACTTGCCTTTTACCAGCAAAAGGTTTGCTTCGTTTGATTAAGGAACTACGAGTAGTTTTCTGTATCACCGGTTTCTTTTTGTTTGCTGGCTTTACGTATCCACTTGGCTGTTGATTATTATTTTCTCCGATATTATAAAAACCAATATGTTGGCCATGAGGACATGCAATAGCTTCTTGTAAACAAGTATCGAAGCTGCAACTAAGTTTCCTCATTGCTAAAGTATCTGATTGATTGGCACTCCATACTACTTGATGTATGTTCATGGTACCCCGAAATTCTTTCAAGTGAGATGGTATTAACATATCTTTCTCTAATATTCCTGATTCGTTAATCACTTCTAAAATAACACCTGGACAATGATCTTTAAGATGCCGGACTAGAGAATCGATGTTTGGAATGTCATTTCCTCTGGCAACTATCTGGTCAGCGGTTCTTTTCAAAACACCCCCTACGCCATCGGGAGCCCCTTTCCCGTGACCTGTCTCCGAGTAATTCCAAATCAATACGCGTAAACTCGGGAAATACCAGTGCATTTTTGCCATAATAAAAAACATTTTTCGATTACGGTACTGAGCAGATGGAGAGTCAGATATAAAGTGAAATGTCGTAACACTTGAAGCTTCACTTTCCAGAAATCGAAGAATTGGCATTAAATGCTCCCAAATTGCGGCTGCATCATGACGCAAACACTCACTTAATGTACAAAATGACTGTTTACATAATTTTAAATTTTTAAGGTAATAAATGACAGAGGTATGTAAAGTGATTTGCTGTCTGGAACTGCCGAAATGGAAAGACTGGATCTCGGATGCATACTTCGTGTTGTAGTTTTCACTAAAGTCACTATGTATAATGCATTCTTCTGTAGTTAAATTTTCTTTTAACTGTTTTATGTGATTATATTGTCCTGTAATATTTCTACAGTGGCGCATGTAAGGTTCTAATAGTTTATGAAACTGTTCAATGATGTTTCTGGGATACGTTACGACTTTCTCTTTAATTGTTTGAAGAGTAGATTTTTCTTGGCTATCTTTAAAGTAAGTTTTTTTTACCTTTTTCCAAGTCCAGTAGTGAGTCTCTTTAGAATTATCAAATTCATTAAAAGTTATTTGTTTATTTTTGCACAGTACACAATTTCTGGACAAACAATCAACATTTCTGCTATCGCAACACAAAGATTGTAGGATCTGGGTAGTGGATTTCTCTTCTATAAGATTATTTTTTCGTAAAGCTGTTACCACCAGTTCCATGTTCTCATGAACCTTACATAAGCAGGTGTCTCGAATATTCACGGTTGGTATGCGAATCCAAAATGGTCGGAGCTTACAAAAACTGCTATAGCTTATCTTGTATTGAGAAGTGGCAATGTACTTTTTGTGTAAATTTTTTAAAGAGTCTGTGAGATATCGTTTCTGTTTTTTTATTTTTCCTTTTGATACAAATTCGTTTTTTCCTGGACAAATCCTGCTATTTTCGTCTTCTTCTAAAAAATTTATAATGTCTTCCTTAGCTTTACTACTAATCGACTCAAGGTGTAATTTCTTATTTTCAGACACGTCTATCTCTTGTATTTTTTGTTCATGTTGGTTGTGTGCATTTTTGAACTTTCTAAATCTATGGCATCGCTGTAACGTCTTCTTATAGTTCTCATTCATTCTTTTAAGGTCTCGAATTTGTTGGTCTTTGATTCGTAGCTCTCTGTGGTATCGGTATTTAAATTTACGTAAGAGATGCTTCCAGGGAGATTTCTTCTTCGCAGATATTGTAGGTATACCAGTAATTGAGGTATTGCTTTGTGGACTGAGTGATCTGGGTGAGTCAGATATGGAACTTGTTGGACTATATATCTGAAGAAATCTTGTTGAATCAGGTATTGGAGATATTGGGGACCGTATTCGTAAAGAAATCGCTGAATCTGGTTCAGGAGTTATTGAGGAACGCATCGTAGATGACCTTGATAAATTGAATACTGTAGCTTTTGTAGAAAGCACTCTGGACTTTCGCGAAACCGATTTATAATTCTTTGGGGAACGCACCCTGAGAGATTTTATCGGGACTGATGCTGGTGTTGGCGGTGAAGGCGATTTTATCGGCCTAGATGGACTTGAGATTTCTTCTGTTCTCTTTGGAGTCAAACTCAAAGGGTCGTTCATAATAATATTTTCATTGCTAACTACATCAACAATTTCTTTTTCTGTCTTTTCTTTTAATTTCTTTTTGTCGTACGATCTTTTTGAGCTTTCTCTACTCTTTTTTCTTTGAATTTTTTGTTCTCTTGGCGTTAAATTGCTAACTGAAAGAATCTTACCTTCTCTCTTTCGTTTTAAATAGGATTCTTGCATTTTCACTCGCCATAAAGCATACTTGTCTGGATCTTTCCGTATGTTTTCCATCCTAATACGTTCTGCAATTTTCTTCTTCTCTCTTTTTTCTTCCTTAGATAGTACTGGTGGCATTTTTGTGAACTGTAATATAAAAACGAAGATTACAAATTTATTAATAATTATACCCAAAAATGACTTTAAATAAGACTGTAGCAATTTTGACAACATGCAGGCATTTGCCACTACAGTAGGTATGTATACAAGTAATACACTGTTTGAATATGACTGAAATTTCAATATTTGAAAGGATTTCAAGTTACAGATAATTACTAGAAAAGTGGTATATATACCCTATTATGAATAATCAATATTTCACTACATATACAAGGTGGGTAAAAAAATTGTAAGAAGAAAATTCTTGAGCGGGAATCGAACCCACGACTTATTACGTTACGTTATAACAGTCTTAAAAGTTAATATATTGTTACAGTATATTACCCTATTCATCTAAGCAGTAGTTTGAGCCTATAAACTACCGCTAAAACTAATAGTTAAGTAAGTAGGCAGTTTCATTAACTCATTATTGTTTTATTTATGTAATTTAGTTATAATAATATTATTTTTAAACTGTCAATTAAATGAAGTTTTTTTTTCATTGTTTACCTTTATTTAATTACCTAGACGAACGGAGTTTAATACCAATATATTAGTTTTAATTTCAGGTATAGTCTAATCATCGAAAATTTAGTCGTCGATAGATATGAAACCCCTTTGACGTTATTAGGACTGCTGCGAAATTTACAGCTACTGTTTTTAGACATGTAGGTAAATAACATTAGGTTCATACGAAATGACTTGTTACAGGCGTAACGTGCCGCCAATGTAACTTTTCATTAACAATATGTGTGACATTCTGATTAATATGGTATTTTTACCGTATGAATCAGACACATATCAATCAGAATTTTGCCCATTAACATCGATAAATCATCACACGTATGCAATTAAAGATTGTTATTTATACATAGGTTTCTGTTCCCCAATGGCATTATATTTCCCGCAGATTCAAGTTTGAAAATCATTTACCTTAATTACAAAAACAAACATACTAATCAGAAACACAGGTGAACCAAGGCTATATGAATCAGATATTTACCTTTATATCTCCGGGACGACACGAACCAGCCACACGTCACGTCGCGACCACGTCAGCCGAGCCACTGGCTACCGCCAGCGCGGGGAGGGGTCGCCTGATGTTTCGTATTTAGCTGGGTACGTTCGAGTGAAGCGCGTGTATATGAATCAGACTTTTGTGCCGGACACTCACTATTTTTTTATTTATAAATAAACAATCGTAAATATTAATACCATTTTTTTTGGTGTAAAGAAACAACTAATATTCTTTCGTAATAATTATAATTCACAGCAATTTATGAATAAGAAATAATGTTATTGTTACTAACGTTCAAGAAACTGGGTTACGGACACACCATATTAGTCAGAAGAACTACTTTTAAATATTTTTTTGAAATATTTAAATAAATATTATTAAAAAAAATTAACTTGTGCAAGATAGGCAATAGTCTGAGGTATGTTTTAAAATTAATTGCAGACTGATTTGTCAGTTAGTTACAAAAATAAACCGCAAGACATCGAAAATTTAGGGTTCGGAGAATCACTCACTACTGAAACGTATCCAATAAGTTTGTGCCCATATAAAACACTTATGAGTACTTATGACTTTCAAACAGGCAACTTTTTTGGAGGAACTTTTGTTATCGGCTTTTGATATGACGTATGTTTTGTTTTAAAGCCAAGCAGCAAACTTGTTTTTTGTTTTGAAAGTTTTGTCACGCGGGCCGCGATCCCCGATCGTTTCCTGTTTGTCTAAGCATGTACGGTTTCGTACTTTGGAAATATTAATAAAATACTGCATTTTTCATACCCAACAATTCATCTAAGTGTTACCACTCCCCATACATTTAGAAATTAATAGAGTTAAAACCACATTTAACCATTGCGTGTATAAGGTATATCAAAAGTTGTGTCTTTAGCTGCGCAGTACTAATCTACAGCAAAAATACTCATGGTAAGTACCTACAAAATTATAATAGGTTTTACTAACCTTATATGAACTATTTTACTAACGCACATGACAGTACCAGAACTCATGACATGGGTCATGATTTCTGGAACTATCATAATTAACGTAAACTATTTTCAACTATCATCACTTATCAACTGGTGACTATCAGATCTTAAATATATACGTTGGTAATTTGTTAGCATAAATAAAAGGTTCGGAAAAAATATCAATGATTCATTGGCCAATTTTTATATTGTATTGTGCCGCGCACCTACCACTAGTAGATAAAAACTCTACCTATAGGCACATGTTAATTACTAATCAAGAAGCTATGAGATAAATCCTAGACCTACATTGCGATGCCTCTCCATATATATTACGTTTTTATCTGTCTCTCAAGATCGTTATACTTAGCGTTCATTAACTCCCAGGTAGCAAGGTCACAGATTAAATACTACTTACTATGTGCGAGGATATGACATCATAGCTCAACGATGGTATAGTTAAAACCGCAACACAGAATGTGTTCAGCCAAAAATACTTTTACATGTAATCACCATTAAATAATGGTTACGCATGGCTACGTAACCAAAAATACGAGTAAGTGCAATAGGGAGTACTCAATTAGCAATGTTTTCTTTTTTGAAGTCACGACATTGAATGAAGTTATCTTACATGAATTATCAATTACATTTTTATCTATATGCTTGCTGCGCGCCGTGGCGTTACCCGCGAAGTTTTCGGGATAAAATGTGTCACCAGGATGTTAACTATCTATAAGCCAAATTTCATCCAAATCAGTTCATACGTTTGAACGTGAAGAAGTAACAAATACACTCAAACTTTCGCCTTTATAATATAGGGTAATGTCTCATTGGATAAAGTAAATTCGTAAAAACTACAAAAAATGCAAACCAATATTTAATTATAATATTTAACAACATAATGAATGTAGTCTACATATACAGTTATAATTCAAAATACTCACAGAATAATTTAAATCGCAACTAAAGGAATAAATACGTAATTTATTACGTATTTAATCGAACACTCAACATTGCTAGACCCGTTTTTTACCGGCGGTATGCCTTTATCAACAAAAAACGATATAAAAAACACTACAGCTACTGCAATGCAAGCCATTGCAGACTCACAGGTATTACAAAGGTTCCAGCCCACTATCAGTTGGCAGCGTGCCCAGACTGCTGGCAACATTGCAGCGTTGGACTACTTGCTTGATGCAATGCTTATTCGTTGAGCCAAATAGGTGCCAGCATTTTTATCACGCGTCGCATCGGTCAAGCGCTCTGATAAGTTTTGGAAAATAAGATGAACTTGGGGCCCCACGGTCGCAATGTGTCTTAAGGGTATATTTTAGACGAACGCCCCCATACAAAACGCAGCTCCAATCTCATTTTAATAAAAGCGAATAAAATTCAATGATTTTTTACCTACGTAATCACTACTCTAATATCTAGGTTTGTGGTGCATCAGATTTTCATTAAATTGGCTCTTATAAATGTTAGCACTGCAGAGATTAGCATTTGCGCCGCTTGAGTTGCTCCGCCGAAGTAAGAATTTATTTAGTTTAATATCTATTTCTCGTGTGGTTAATGATAGAGAACAACTTACAATATAATCGTACGTTCTTGAACATTTCCTGCTCGACTCTATAATTTTGGATCCAATACCTAAAAAGTGTAGTTAAGTTCATAATAACTAGTATTTGTGTTTCGTATTATAGAACATTCTACTCAGAGTATTATTTACATTCGAAAAGCAAAAACTAGAATAAGAAAAAGCAATTGCAATCCATTTGGTCACGTCTAGTTGAGACTATATTTTTTGTCATTGTAAAGTCCGATATTTTTAGTAGTTTTCGTGTGAGTACGTACTCGTAATGTGGCTCGTACCGAAATAAGATGAATCTGACAGCATGTGTTTTAGTTAACGTTTCAATTTTCGTTATCTTTGTACTACTGTTTTTATAGCATAATTATAGAGAGCACCTCTCAGTACCGGGCCGGTGTATTAAGAACCAGTTTTTACAGAGATGAGACTAGATATGTATACTGTATTAGCCGGATTATTTACTGCTGAACAATGCCTCTCCATCAAAGTGGGTTTTGCTATAATCCCCACGCTTGGTAGGCGTCTAAGGAATTGCAATATAAGATATCAGTTTCTCAGAAGGCGCTGCTGCCCATCGCCTCTTATGATACCCACGGGAATGGATGGAAGGGTGACATTCAAGCCCTGTACCCCACAGGTAAATATGTATATATAATGTTATTAAGTGTTATAAAAATTAATACAAATATTACTAGTTTAGAAATAGCATCATTTGTCTGAATAAAAACCATGCCAGAGATAAATAATTACCACAGTTAAGATTGATAAATGCATAAAAGTATTTATAGATAATCTAAATATATTTTATCCGTAGGAGTAACAAGTAATAAATCGTCTTTACGACGTGCCAATGGTTTATCTTTTGAACTTTAAGTGGGCGTAAAAAAAAATGCACAATAGTTCTATCCATTCATAGACCACCCACGCCCATCTATGAATAGAAGTACTGAAACGTAATTATGAAATGATTAATTACAAGTAAGGCGTATGATTGTTTTTGGTACACAAATAAACATTAACAAAAAAATGCAAATAATTTTAATGTTGACAGCAAAAGAATGGATCGACATGCCAGAGCCTGAGATTTCCTGATATAATAAAAGTCCAGAGCAGTCTGACAGGCACTTTACCTTTCAAGTCTAAAGTTAAAACATACTTCTCAGAAAAACATGATACATCTTCGACGACATCGTCACACTCCATCAGGGAAATCGTAGACGAATGCTTCTCAGATTTAGATAAAAATAAAATAAATCTAGCAAACATCTGCTTTCAATCAGCAAAACTAAAACTAAGAAAATTCAACAGAAATAAACAAATTTTCTGTCTGACCTAGTTTTTACTTATTGTATCTTCTTATTGTATCTGAACTAGTTTATTCCAAAATACTGATACCAAGTAGTTGTGTTTGCTTATATCATGTTTGTCTATGCCTACAGTAACTTTGTTACATTGCCTGTGTTTCGAAACTTGGTTAACTGAGATAACATTTTCATTTAAAGTTAGTTTGTTAAGTTGCAAACTACCGAGAATACCTAAGTATTGGAATCTGAGTGTATTGGATTATGTTTTGTAAATATCCGATCGGATGGCGTGTATACATAATAAATTGAAACGATATATATAAAACCGATAAAATCTAATTTACACTTTTATATGTATATTCAAAGTACTTATATTTTAAATATAGCTACAGCAGAAGCTTAGTTGTAAATGTCTTTAACCTCACGTGTAAGGTCTGTATAGAGGACGAGCCTATTACCATCACCTGGCACTATTCTATTACACAGGACTGCGAAGAAAAAGTACTTTTCTGACTCATCCTCCAAAATCCCCACGCACGGAAGCTGTCTTGAGGATCGCAGCGTAAGTTAGCAATTCTTCGGAAGGCGCTGCTGCACACCTTCTTCTGTCATTTTTCCCTTCGTCGCCTTATACGACTCCCACAGGCAGATGTGGGAATGGGGGCAAATTGCGATTCTACTATACTTCACTACGGGGAGGCGAACTAGCGTTAGTAGTAGGTACATATATTTTCTTCGAAGTTTTAATATATATGAAAGAACTACTCGTAAATTACATTAATAATTGTTTCAAGATACGAGTACGAATGTTGTCATTCATCACAGTATCCTAAGATTTCAAATGATAATGTTCATGCACAGCCATTCTTATCATCATGTTCCACGTGGAAACACAGGCAAACTACTTTAAGTTGTACGACTCACGAGTCATTCACCCCAAGGTGGACTATTATGTTCAATATAGCATGTAGTGCGTCACCAATAATTCACTATCATGTTCCCACTGCTGGAACCTGGGCGTTCAGAGCAGCAGGTACATAATCCATACTCTATCACTCACCAAGTTTGTCTTTGCAAATCAAATGATGATTTATATGATTTATATTGCCTTAAAGATTTGAGTAAAAAGCACCTACAGCAAATTATTGCAAATGCTTATTTTTATTACAAATACACATAGCTCAGCTTGGCTGCAAAGGGTTGTGATGATGCTTATCTATCCCCACGGATATGTATTAGGTACATCCTTTTGCGCGCTTTCGTATTGTCCTGAAAAATTTAACATATTATGTTTAGTAGGTACTAGTATAAACGTATACGTTTTATGTAGATGTAGAAGTCAATTAGAGGCTATTATTATATGTAAACAAATAGACAACTTAAAAAATATATATTTTTTTTACCAGCGGTATGCCTTTTACCAAAATACTACGAACTATATACAACACTACAGTTACTACAGTAAAAGCATTTAGACAACCTGTACGCCATAGCAGACTCATAGGCAGTCTAAATGCTCCAGCCCAGTACCAGTTGGCAGCGTGCCCAGCATGCTGGCAGCATTGCCCCGTTGAATTGCAATTATTATTCTTTGAGCCAAATAATATGTGCCACCATTTTCATCACGCGTCGCATCAACCAAGCGCTCGGATAAGTTTTGGAAAATATATATTACTTATTCAACGATACTTAGGTATTAACCATTACAAAAAAAAATCTCTTTTATTCTTACCTTTTACCCAATATAACATACGATATTATAGGAAAATCAACTATGGATATTCCAGTTATCATACCTTACCTACTAAACTATTATATTTAACTTTACTTTCTATTGAAACTTAATCTTCTCGCTAAGCTTAAAATTACGGAAAATAGGGAATACACAATAAGCATCTCAGCAGCAAAATGTCCGCCGGGAGTTCGCAGACGCTGCTGCGCAGTCGCCCTGATGATGAGCATCCTCAGATCATCCTTGTTTCTATGATCTGAGTGAGCATCTGATATGCTCGAAACCCGGGCCGACGTATTCGATCCCCAGTGTGAGTGATTTTGCTGGTTAATTTATAATATTTAAATATGTGTGAAAGTCATGAGAATTTAATTTCAAGAATAGCATATTTACACTTTTACATGTTTGATAGCAAAGAGAGCCATAAAGCTCATAGTTCCTAACGATGACTTGTCAAGTTACCAGTTAAATTGATAAATATTCTTGTTAACTGACTGGAGAAAGTTCCGCGAAATTTCGATTCGTGCGTGGAAGATAAGCGCATTTAAATAAATATATATTTTTATATCAATATACAATGATAAAAAGTTTCGTAAATCATACATGTCACTATAATACTATGTATATATAGCCTTCTGTGACCCTTTATGTTTTTTTTTTTAACTTAATGTGAAATACTATAATTAATTGTAATGGTTAAATGGGCATCAAATTTTTGTGATCTTCCGTACGAGGCACGCAGACAAACAGCTTCGTACTTTCCTTTTGTCAAAGTACGAGATTTTGACATGGAGATTATTATAATATATTTTTACATTTTGGAAACATTTGTAAGTATAGACAAAGGCGAAATTTCAAAAGTGTGCAAGCAATCAAGAAAATACAAATTAACATCACATATAACAAAAATAACCCCTAATTTAACTAAGACTTAATTAAACATTTCGTTCCTCTAATTCATTTATTCTGTAGCAATAGTCTGCTCTATCTCTACCTACCTTTCTCTATTCCTTACTTGTGTATGCCTTGTTTACCTTGTTTAGTTGTACCAGATACGTAAATACATGTAGATTGTAGTGGCTAATTGAAATCTATCGCCAAGCACCTAACACTGTAGGCTATACTTGAGAGCCAACTCTAGGTTTAGCTTGTTAACACGTTTCACCAAATTATCACTTACCATCGGGTGAGATAGTGGTCAAAGGCATATGAGTTATATTTTTATTGTACGTGGTTGGATGAATCTAGGGGTACAATACCGAAAGGTGGCGTCTTCTGAGGAACTGCTATCTTATACTGATTACTGCGATCCCTAAGACACCTGTTAAGCATGGGGATTCAGGCAAATCCCCCTTTAATGGGGGAGGCTGTGTTCCGCAATGGACAATCCGTGCAATAAATTATAAATTATCATTAATCGCTGACTTTTAATTTTGAATATGAATAAACTAAAAATAAGACCTTCTACAATTGGTAATATTAAAGGTTCTTTTTTTGGAACAGTTATGTAGTAATACCTTTTGCCACTAGGTTATTGGATAAAACGCACATTTGGTCGCAGATTTCAGTCAATCAAAATGTTCTAAGCTTGTAAGGTGCAAAGTATTTTAATGAAGTAAAGTACAATTTCTTACAATGCGCTGCTTTACAATAGCCCTTTGAAGCAAAACCGTTAACCAATATCGTGTCGCACGTGCCGATGCGGAAAAGTCCTAATTCCGCATCGTGGCTTTACTGCAATCGTGCGTACACTTGTGTCACAGATACATTTTAGTGTCACACGCAGTAACACTTGAAACTACCACTGTGACCCCAATAAGGTAATGCTTGAAACAGGCGAGGTGTATAATGTCAGCAATGAGTGGGGACGTGGCACGTTCAGAACAGTTTATATTTATTGCTTGATAAACTTAGTCTTCCTACAAAATTACAAATTTACGAGAGGAATATTTTAATCAAATGCGGGATTCGAACCCGCGTCCATTAGTCTTTCTAGCCTGCAAAACCTGAGATTAAAACAGAATCTTTACTTAAACTGATAGTGGTGGCTGATAATGAAAATAAGCCATGTGCTAGTCGGATTCGTACACTTTATGTTCACAGACGCAACAACACACAATACTTACATACGATTTTTTTTTGTATTATTACCAAAAACTCGTACACACATATTTCTAATTCTTTCATGCAAATCCAACCTGCACTTTGGCAATTTATATAATTTTGTATTACATATGAGCTTACACTATAATCCCTTCAAGTTTTAAAACTCCTATCGTCCCTATCTTACACCCTTTTAAAACAATTGCTGAAAACTAACACAGGCAAAACCAATACAATAAATGGTCAACAATTTTTAGTAAACGTGGACCGCCTAACCCTTTAGTTCCCTGGCACAGGTCCCTGGTATATCTTATGAGATACAGCCATATAAGTACGGACAGACGGACAGGGTATAGGACCGTGGTATAGACTTAGTATAGGTAACAGGATCTCGTTTTCTCTTTTTGTTATGAAAGGCTAGTTAGTTTAAAAAACTTTCTCTATATGGGTGTTCTATTCAATGAGAATACCTTGCAACTTGAAAAAGGTTAAAGCTTAGATGCCAATCACACAGCGAACTAAAATAATCCAATTCGGTTTTACAACCTATTGAACTATCGGCTCTCCGTGAAGAATAGTCAATCATAATAAAGCAGAGGCTCTTCCAATACTATATTGGATGAGTGTGTATAAGTTTATAGACCAAGTCCTTTGATTAAACTTCCGTTCTGTACTTACATATATGTATATCAAACACATTAAATATAAGTAGGTAACCCTTAAGTATACATGTAGGTAAAGGTAGGTATTACCTCTCGTCGTACAGTGCTTTCTGAAGAACTGTCATTCATCTTACACTGCACGCGTAGGGATTAACAATAGACAACTTCCAGGTTTTTTATAGCTGGTAGGCTAGCCTTCGTACACTATCTCACCTGATGGTGTTTAAGGTAGTGATGATGTGATCGAAGATGTTGTTTAGGTATACCTAGAATTACTGGCTCTCAAAGACAGCTGCCGGAACAGATTTTCTTGTTGAGGGTGGTATCTAACCAGGCGGACATTTGCAAAATACCCTACGTCCTTGCTATAACGTGTTCGGCAGCTGTCCTTGAGAGCCAGTAATTCCTGACCAACACCTTCGACCACATCATCACTCACCACCTACGAGCGCTTCAAAAATGTGATCCTAGGCTTATGTCACGGGAATCTAGTACGAAAACGGAATGGTTGCAAATCTGTTTTTGTTAAACTCAAATCTATTTAAACTAAATATTAAACTCAAATCTCTATTAGTTAGCTAATTTTCAGGGTAAGAAGAGTTCAAAACCACACATATCTACAAATGAAGGCAAAAACATATTAAAACTATGAAAGCTATTGTCTAAATACCAATTTTTATGGTTTGTTTCGATACGTAAACCAAACCCAAGCGTCGACTCTCACGTCGTCGTTTTTCCAATAGTAGCATATAAAAATCGTATATACAAGTGTTCGTAACCACTTGAAATTCTTCTGCAGCTTGTACCAATTCCGTTAAGCCCCGTGGCAAACGCGTCCGCCCGGCGATGTCGTCCGGCGTGCTTCGCTTCACAATAAGTACACGTAAATAGTAAGTACTTATTAGTACCCACTTGAGCGGACGTAGTGTTGTAACTGTCAGTTAAGCCGTGGCTTTAGCAGCTATTAAATGGACGTGGTCGATAGAGCTCGATTAAAACCTCTTTAGTTTAGTTAAGAGAGTTAAATTTTGCGCAAGCCACTATCGAATAGCATCTAGGGCATATCAACTTTTTAAAAACAGAATACAACTAAATGTAACTATTAAAAGAAACATTTTTCGTCGCCCATTGCTTATAGCTTGCTTAATGAAAAGGCTTTTTTAATAGAAAAGAAATGTGTAAGAGCAATTTGTGGGGCCTGGTGTATGGACTCCTGCAAACCTCTCTTCAAGAGTTTCCGTATATTACCACTTGTGTGTATGTATATAAGAGAACTTTGTGTTTTTGTTAAGCAGCATCATAAATTCTTTACACTCAGAGGTGGTCATCAGACCTACGAGATATAAATATAAACTCTTCTGCCCTTATAGTAATCTGACCTTATATAAAAGAAACTCATATATAAATGCTATTAATGTTTATAATAAGATACCTGATAATTTAAAAGAATTCTCTTTACCCGTGTTTAAAAGGAAACTGACATTGTGATAACTTGAAAATTGTTTTTATAACTTAAACGAATTTATGACATATAAAACTAAATAATGGAAAATAATTTATGAATTTATTGACTAAATAACAAATTTTTTATCAATAAGTATTTAATTGTGATATTTAATTTTCTTAATTTTTTTTCTCTTTAATTGAATTTACATTTTAAACACAAGATACTGACATGAAATCTCTATTTATTGGTTTTATTTATTATAACATTGGAATACATTAATTATTAAACTAATTTTGTAAATTTTATGTAATATTTACACACCATTCTTATGGTAGAATGTTTGAACCTATATTTTAAATTTACCACCAGCTGTGCTTTATACAACATTCTAGTAAATAAATGATTTGATTTGATAATCTTTCTTAGCCAATCAACTAAGTTAGGAAACGTCCGATGCGCTCATGCAAGAATTGGATGGGTGACCGCTAGTGCCATTACTAAAGAGCGCTTCCGTAATTCGGAGGCCACGATTAGCCGTTGGTCCCAGTTGTTGTCTTATGATGGAAGTCTTTATAGCATGGTGGTAGGGCATTTTGTGAATACCCGCCTGGCTGAATCTCACTCTCAAGTAGAAAATCTGTCGCCAAGCATCTAACGGTGTGTTCCGGTGGCTCTGATTGTGAGCCAGTAGTTCTAGATTAGCCTGAATCTTCGACCACAAAATCTTCTACTGTCAGATCAGATCAGGTCACAGGCTAGCATATAAGCTATAAATGAAAATATAAAAAGTTTTTAGGGTGATTTCGTGGGATATAAATATTATAAAGATATAATATAATTATCACTTCAAAAGCAGAGTCAAACGAGAATAGCCCATCAGACGTCAATAGACATGTCATAAAAGTTAACGACTGGGAAAAACGTATATCAAGTTAAGTATAACAAGACTTGATCTAGATAACAAAACCACAAGTTAACTAAGTCTCAGGTCAGAGGTTTGATATTTAGAGTTTTAAATTGATGTGAATAAAGTTGAATGAACTACAGAAGTTGCGACGCGAGTCATTGCCGTGCGAATCTCAGGTCGTCCAGAGAGAACAATATCAAGGCTGTTTTTTTATGTAACAAAAAGTTGTATGTACTGACTCTTTGGTCAAGTGGCGTAAAGGTCGCTTTGGAATCACGAGGTACTGGGTTCGATGCCCTGGACTGGTAGTGGATACTGAAACAGAGAAGAAAAAGTTCTTCTGGTAAATACATTTTCAGTAGCTGATAGTTGTTTGGCACTATTGTTGGTCTCAATTGCATATATGTGTATGATATTCTTTCCGCTATGAGTAACCAGCTGCCATGTGAAGTATTTCAGAACCGAAACGACTAAAACACCTTCAACAGACAAGCATATTCCCTCCTCAAAGGTAGGCAATGCATTCTTGAGATCTCTGTTGCGGTTTACGTGGGCGATGGCGATCGTTTAACAACAAATAAGCAGCCAGCTCGTTGGCCTTCCTATGATATCAAAGGGGTTCATTTTTCTCTCAGTAAAGACTCAGAAGACGGCAATAGGCCCTAATTAGCTTATTACATAGGTTCAAAACATAAATGACGAAAAGTGAGTGTCAGGTCCACCACCATCTTTGTAGCTGAATTTAGAGTTTATTAGACTATATGAGCCTAATTCAACAACATTAGTGTAACAAAACATTACGCTTTTAAGAGTATGGTTGCGGAGGCAGCTGATACGCTAGCCTTTGACCACTATTTAACCTGATGGTAAGTGATGATGTCGTCGAAGATGTTGTTCATGCTAACCTAGAATTAAAAGGGTGAAAGGGTGCTTTTGCTATTAATTATTCATATTTTTGACTAACTAAAGCTGTTATTAACCGATGGACTTTAGTTAGTATCTGATTTAGTTAGTACAAAATGTGAATATGTAATAATGACACCAAACAGCCGGATATTGAACCCTAGACCCATTGAAGACATCAAGATTCCAAAGCGGTTCTTACGGCCTACAAAACGGGTAAGTTACAAATAACACAAATCCACGCGCAACATCACGAAACTAGTCAAAGCACAGCATAAAATACGAAAGCGGAAAAGTAGTAGTTTTGCGACACAGAGGCGTCGTTGTCGGTGAAACGTGATGTCATTAGATAAGTACGTGAAGACTCGCTTTGGACGGTTGTAAAAAGCCATGTTTCTACCAACACAAGTAGCAAGTAGTGCTCACTTCCCTTAACCATAAAAAACAATAATAACCATAATAGTCAATAGTTTTATGACCTATAGAAAAGCCTGCTGGAATGTTTTATAATAAAGTACGACACAACAATTTGGAGACCAATTTTGTATAAAGCCATATTCCCTCCACGCATACAACTGTAACATTTTTTATGCCAAATAAAAAATTATTATTATTATCATTATCTTCCTCACATTGACGTGGCTGGTGACTTGCCGTCATTTTTCTTTCGTACCTTTTTATGGCTCTTACATGAAGAGATCAGATGATTAAATTATGAGTCCGGTATTTCTTAGGACTGTCGATTGTTAACAAAAAGAGTGTAAACCACTCAGAATGAGGAAATAGTCTGTAATTTGACTGCATTAGACTTGGCACTCAGTACAACATGTCTCCTAAGCCATACAATTCACTGTCTACATCCGGAACAATTCTTTACTAAGTGTGGATTCAAATAATGAACAAATACTCTTATCTATAGATTTTCCTGAAGAGGAATCTTACCATGTGGTTCAAAAGTTTCACGATTTACCTATTGAAGCAATGCCATGTAATTAATATAAATGTCAATGTATCGAAGATAAAGATCAAAGTGCGTGGTATCTATTTTGCTAGGATTGAAAAGTGGGTACATCACATAATCATGACACAGCAAGTGGACTTATGGACTCCTAATATCATAATACAATTAATAGAATTTAAAACTATTGAAAAGATAATTTATATATAATATAACAGCAAGTAACCTATTGCAATTAAGGCATAAAACCTATTTAGCAAGCGTAGTAGATTAATTCGTGTCAATACTCTTTGACTTTGAGAAAGGGAGTTGATTGGACACGCAATAATGCATAACGATAGAACCTACTAGACATAACTATTATGATATGGTACCACTAGCCTACAGATTTAATGTATATGTGGGATTCATGACATCAGTGATAATTCAATTAACAGTTAATACATTTTAAAGTGTCATATTTTGTGTTCATTTCAATGAAAATGCTTCCAATGTAATTCGCTCTATAGATCAGATCACAGAAAAGAGAATAGTATTTTATATCTCTATGGATCAGATAGTTTTATAAATATGTAAGTGCCGATACAGTTAATAAATTTAACCAACCATCACCTATAAAAGAAACAGAATTAAAAAAAAACAGATGATGGAACGACTTCGTCAGGTGTTAGGCGACAAAATTGCTTATAATTAACTAATTAACTGCGGTAAATAGGCAAGCCAGCACTAGCAATATAAAGAGGATCAGTATATTCTGTTAATTCAAATTGGAAAATGTATGAATATAATTTTTCTAAGTTTTCAGAAAAGTAACACTTCAAATAAAGTAAAGAACAGTATTTGTTTTAATTGTTTTGGATTACTTATAAAAAAGTAGTAGATATGTGTTGAAAAAAGATTGGCCAAGTGCGAGTCGGACTCGCGCACGAAGGGTTACGTACCATTAGCTATACAACATTAGACTTCATATTTTAACCTTTTTTTTGTTTTAACGTGCGCGATTCCGACACGCACTTGGCCAACTTTTTGTATTTGTTGTTATAGCGGCAACAGAAATACATCATCTGTGAAAATATCAACTGTCTAGCTATCACCGTTCTTGAGATACAGCCTGGTGACAGACGAACGAACGAACGGACGGACGGACAGCGAAGTCTCAGCAATAGGGTCCCGTATTGACCCTTTGGGTACGGAACCCTAAAAAAACGAAGCATGGTACCTGAGTGAGAGTAAATAAGTGTTTTTTAAGTTTTAGTATCGCAGTAATGATATATACGAACATTCAATTGAGAAAAAGTTGCTTATGGACGTGATTAAATTAGATTACATGATCGATCCCAACAAAAGAAAAACTGTACTGGTTGATTTGATTTCGATGTCAATAGCGAAAAAACAAATTACAAGCATTGTGTAACTTGTGAAAAAGTTACTGTAAATCGCAGACGCTATAAAAAATATGTAAATGTAAAACTGTCGCTGAAGGTTTTAGGCCAAAATTGCGAGGAAGCCGGCTGGATAGGAAATGTAATAGATTTTGTTGGGTAATGTAGTCAAATTACAATATAAACCTGACCTCGTAGTGAACATAACTTTCCAGATATGTGCAACACTTTCTTGTGTCCTAGGCTAGGTAAAAAAATATTGGACTGACTAAAAAACTGTACATAGTTTAAAAAAAATCTACTGCTTTATCACGTATGTCAGGGCAGATAGTGTAGGTCAGCCTGTCAGTACATTATTAAATAGTAAAGTATCTAGAGCTGGTTCCGCCTCGGTCCCACATTTCTTCGTCTTTACATTCGCCAGTATCGACGTGCTTAGAAGCATATAGCAATTATACGGCACATTGTCCCCTTTTACGGCTTCTATAAGAAAGATAGGGGAATGAAATTGATAATCCGGCAGAATTGTCAAGTGTAAATCGCTCAGTACTCGGAAAATAACTAACCAAACTAAAAATCAACCGCATATTTATTGTTAAAACAAATAAGAGACTAGGTAATAAAACTTTTCACAACCGCCAGAACGTTCTATCCACACCGCTCGATGCGTAACATATTATGTAACTATTTGATGTTCCTAACATGCATATTGGATCGCTGATAAAATAAACAAATGCATTGCGGTAAAGACGGCTATCTCGTCTTCCGTAAACTCTTTAACATATCCACGCAACGCCGCGTGTTACAACTTAACAAGAATTTATTTACTTATCTATGTAACAAGGCAAATTACATAAATATTTTGCGTAATTTTTCGTATAATCGCTATAGGAACGTTTTAAACGTGACACGCTATTTCATTTCTCAATGTTTAGAAAACTTCGGCGTAATCGGGACGTAAAAAACATTATATATAACATATCTTGCATTTATCGAGTTTTTTTTTATTTTATTTATTTTTTTATATGCCTGATAGGTTAGCCTTTGACCACCATCTCACCTGAAGTTCTAACTGGGTGAACCCATTTTCAGCAGAGTTTAGAAAGATTTATTTTTAGGGTTTACATATCCAAACAGCAAAAGTGAGTCCTATTGAGCATAATCTTATGATGTTTTGTCTGTCTGAATGGACGGACGGACAAGTATAAATTTAGCTTATAAATCGAAAGGAGTAACTTATAGTGATTAACAAGAAACTTTTTCAGGTGTCACTTTGCGGAGATCCATATTAAATAAATTAGGTATTAAAATATGTTTTCCTAAAATATTTCAATAATATTTGTTAATATTAAATATGGATGTCTCGATCTTGCGCTCGAAGAGTCAAGATCTCCTAAGGATGCTTCGTGTAGAAGCAAGACGTGTCGAAAATTGTACCGGTTTTTTTTATAGGAGAGCAAACGAGCAGGCGTCTCACCTGATGGTAAGTGTTCACCGTCGCCCACAAACATCCGCAACACCAGAGGTCTCAAGGATGCGTTGCCGGCATTTGAGGAGGGAATATGCTCTCTTCTTGAAGGTTCCTAAGTCGTAACTGTTCGGAAATACTTCACCTGGCAGCTGGTTCCACAATGTGGCAGTGCGAGGTAGAAAATGCCGTGAAAATCACAAGGTTATGGACTTCCAGATGTCGCCATGAGAAGTCTCGCCGTCCTACACCGTCAGTGTGTATTTTTTCAAAGACGACTTAAATAGCTGCGTATACATTTTAAAACACGGAAATGCACTAATCATTATGCTAATGCCTACATTTGTTGTCATACGTGCCTGCCTGTCTGTCTCTGTCAATCGTTTTATCAGCAAAAAGCTGTAATAGCGCATTATGGGCCAAGGTTACTATTTTGTACACAATTAAAGTTGACTAGCGGAACAGGTACTTGTAGGCGGATTGATTTCATTCAATCTTGAACTGATTAAAACCTGATATTTAAATTGTAGCTTTGGTTCTGACTTTGAATTACCCAAGTACTTTCTTTAAACATTTCATTGAAATTATGAATTAGAATTTCAATCTAATATATGTATGCGACTAGGTAGGTATAAAATATGTTTAAATAAACAACAGTATACTTCTTTTGCTAGTCTGCTACTAATACACTGAATAAAATCAGCCTCTTTGAGTGTATGAGTTAATTTACACACGCAAGACTACAATTCCCCGAAGATTCGTTTTTCGTGTTTCAAACGACACTTTAGACAACGAGAATTTATTTGCGGTATGAAGTTCGTTGTTTCATATAGTATATGGTCAGACTGCATCGTTCATCAGTCATAAAGAGGGTAAATGTATCTGGCAAGAAGATATTATACATTGCAATTTTATGCTTCTTTTTTCTAAATCAATCCGTACATAGTGTACTGTATAGGTAAATATAGTATTATCTATTTATGCTATAAATACTTTTCGTTATTATTTTAATCCCCTTCCACATTCTCACGGTATGCGGCAAAAAAGACCGCTTGAAAAGGACGGTGTCGAGACATGTGATGATAAAATTGGTTAGGAGGAATAAGGTCAAAGAGCTCGGCAGAGCATTTTCCATCGTACAATCCATAGAATACACATAGCGAATCGATGTCTATTCGAATGTTAAGTAATTTGAGAGTGTCTGATACTCTATCGAGGACAAAAAAACATTCTGATAGTTGATGTACCTACATCGTATTTTCTATCGTGGCTCTAGAGACAAAACCTCCGTTCGTGATCACAATAATAGACTATGGTGCATACACAGTCAAGTTGGAATAAATATACGGTTTATTTATAAACTGTTAGTCACCAGCTTCCTCTTACCTTTTCTGAAGGCATATATTTATATGTAGCATGCATAATACAAGTCATTTAAATTATTAATAAATTGAAGGGGCTGAGCTATGTAATAATAGGCCTTGGGCAATAAAATGCTTGGTATTTTAATCATACCACCTGGAAACATATTTTGTTTAATCAATTAGGGAATAGTTGAGAGGTTACTATGGTTATTGTAGTGTAATTTGGTATAATAAAACACATTGAATAGCCAATATAACTACGCATAAATACTTATGAGTAAGTGAATAATCATTAAAAATAAATATGCATCTTAAAACTTATGTGTATTAGATTTGGATTTATACTGTGAAGCAGTGACATTTTTATTAGTTTGAAATAAATTCCAATTAAGCTTCTTTTTATTTGTCCTAGACAGTTTTAATCCGGTAGTAATGCATACAGGTCAATATCTAATATTAATGTTTACTTTTTGCACGGGTAAATATAGATGATGAGAGTTTCGTCGTACGAGTATCTACCAATTATAAGTGGGCATCGTTCACATCACTTCCTTTATAATTTTACTAAAACCTGTGAGTTGCTGCAGTAAAACTATTCAACAATAATCAATATACAAATAATCTGTCGTTTCATTGCAACAATTACGTTTTTCTACATACCATGGACACAGGACACAGATAACGTATGTGTTATTTAATTGAATACTTTAAGATGTACCTCAAGGCTTACTGATCAAAAATAACAAAATATTTTCCCACGACATCCTTTTCCATTATGAGCGATGTTATTTATGCAAGTTCCATTCTCAAGTCGTCGATAACTTCACTGTTAAGTGTCGACGGGAATGCAGGGAAATTTCATAAATTCATGCAGCATAATATAACGCTAATCAATATTAGACTGACGAAATAATATACAGTATGCTGTGCCACAAGGGAGCATATTAGGTCTACTTCTATTTTTCTTATATAATGATGACACGCACTCCTGTACTCTTGGTAAAATTGTACTTTTTGCGCATAATTCCACGGTTGCATTGAAATGTAAATAAATAAATTACGTGATTACGATCCATACGACTAACATACGATATGACGTGATTACATCAATATTATTCATTGGATGAAAAAAGTAACCCTGTAAATAGGGTTTATGTACCTTCCAGAAAAAGTGTACATGTGTGTAATAGTGGGAGGTGGAATAGCCCACCTCCCACTATTACAGAAAATAACTATTTAAATTTTTACTCAATATAGAAAATAAATAGTGTGTATTAGAGATTATGCAATGTATTGCTTGGAAATTGTAAAAGCTATGTGAGTTATTTGTATAGGAAAATTAGTCGTTACAATTTTTGTTTTTATAAACTGACTCAAATATCTTCACAGAAAATGAGCTTGACATTTTTTACTTAATAATCTTCTTAGATAATAACATAAGTAAATAATATGTTACCTTGTCTGCTCACTCTTCTTTTACTTAACAACATTTATAATATGTTATCATTGTTGACCATCTCCGCATGTTACATTACAAAGCTCTTTCTAAGCTGTGACAATGCCATCAAGTGCTTTGATTTGACTTAAAAATGACGCTCCGTCATAAGTATTTATATTAATGTCTGCAGTGCATACCTAGTACAGTTATAAGTGGATTTCTTCTAAATTACTTTTTGTAATGTATATTTAAAAGTACTCCGAAATTGTCACAACGAAAAATTGGCAAAAGCCCGTAGGGTGTTGGGCTAGAATGTAACAAATTGCTACTTGCGGGTGTGTCGTAAAAGGTGACTAAAGGTACCGGAAGGTGGGCTGCCACCGCTTTCAGAGGAACTGATATCTATATGAGGCTGTGTTCAGCAGTGGAAAATCCGGTTGATACAGTAATTAAAATTCCCTTCCCCAGGGGGATTTCAATATGTAACAGTAATGAAATAACCGACTAAACCAGTAATACGAAGAGAATTTGAAAAGAAGCGTGTTTATACACGCTTCTTGTCTTGACTTCTAAATACCTAGCTAATTAATTTACTGGTCGTCCACACGACAAGGAGTGGCGTCATCTACCTAATACTCTGCCCTAACCTTGGCGTTACGGTTGGAAGGTCAGATTTATTGGTATCTTTATTCTTGTTATACTACTTTGTATTCTCATAATAATTGTGACTTTGGTCTTGACTTTGGGAAGAAAAATAAATATTTGACCAGACATATTGCAGAGGAATTTTGTAAGTAGTACCTAATTTAATTTACCTATAGTGTTCCAAAGTTGTACCACATGCCATCACTTCAGTTTACGTCTTTTTATTAGACTTTTATTATAGATATTATTATTATTAGTATATTATTATTATTATTATAGATATAAGACTTGGAAAAATCATAAGGCAACGACTTAATTTGAAAAATAATCTTAGTTGCTTTCTGTAATATTTGCTGTCAGGCTGGAACTGCATTTCCCATATCTTCCCGAGAGTGTCGTGATAACTGACAAAGAAATAAGCCAAAGACGGGCCAGCAGAGCCAACGCATGTCAATGCTGCCATCCTAAATAACACCAGCCTGCTTATTTGGGATATTGCCAAACGTGTCAAAAATTTGAAATTCTTCTTTAAAACTGTTAAACCTAAACTAAAAATATTGCAGCATCAGTCATGACAGCTCATTTAAAACTGGCTGGTTTCGATACGAGATGAAAACGAAATATTTTGGAAGCTGATATCCATAATATTATAAGTCTGCAACGTACGAATATTTTTGTTCCTAACAGCTATAGAACAGAACAGGTTTGATAATACATTCCTATTATTAGTAGCAGACATCTCCTAGCTAATATGCTTTAAACCTCAATTTATAAAATTATTGTCCGAATTTCAATCATCAGATTGTTATCATTAATAATGTAAACACAACAAATATAAAATAATTGGCTGTTTGAAATAAAAGTGCTTTTCTGAAATTACTTGGTTAACATTTTATCAGTCTGATATTTTTTATCTGATGATAGGTTAACTTGCAATGAAATATTTATTACTGTTAAATACCTACATCTCATGAATAATTTGTCAAACAAGAGGTTTTGTACAAATATAATATCAAGTTTATCTTATCTGGTAACTTAGCGTAGTGACCTTTCAGTTTGTATATAGAGAATACCTACGTTCCTACGAAGTTAATTACTATTTTCACGCGAACTCATCGTCGACAATTTAACAGCGTTTAAAATCGATCGGAGGCTCTTATGGTTCGATTCTAAATGAATGACCGTTTATAGAGATATAAATATTCGAACATGATTTATCGATAAAGATGGAGAATATTTTTATATTATAAAGAATATAAGCACAAATAGAAAGTCTGGTCGTGAAGAATATGTATACGGTAGATATTAATAACCTCTATGAAATGAATTCAATAGAATGGAGCAAATGGAGCATGCTTAGCACCCCATATCTTCCAAAAAAACACAGTTAATATTAGCGTTGTTCCTAACTCCAACTTGCATTTCCTTGAGGAGAATTCCTTGTCTTGAGCGAATTCAGAGTTGCCATCATCTTTGATAATGCAATCTAAGATATACCTGCCAGTGTGGGGATAATGAAATATACAATTAACTCGCCAGCAATCGGTCTGACAATTAAATAATTAATACGAAGGCTTAATAATTAGAGCATAAAATCAGATGAGTTCGGGCAACAGAATGAAAATATAATTAGTGTCTATTAGTTCTTTAGTAAGCAGTTCAACGTTTGTACAGTAAAATAGAACACGATTGTTACCGCCGATACTATTTTTCTAATATTGGGTGTTCTAGAAGTTTCTGAAATTATTTTAAATATTGAATGTATTCACAAGAAAACTTTTATTAGGTACAGTATTTTTAAAGATTCTGTCTGTTCTCAATATCAAATTATTATGTATAAGCTTTGTATAAGTGTGAAGTATAACTCATAATATTACTGAAAGAAGAATTTAAAATAATACTTTATTCGCTGGTAATGCTGGTCACTGTCAATAAGCGAATAATGTTGTGTTGCTAATTACAGTTTTACCCTTTATTAATTACGTAATAAAATCCGTTAGATCGAAATTGCTTTTGGAATTATTACGAATCAATTCGAGCACCAGGCAGAAAAGGAAATAGGAGAATCTTCTTATAAGTTTCTAGAAAAACTCAAGTGAAGCAGTAATGATGACTCCAGTGGCAATAGCTATAGACTGCCTTACTAGGTGTCCATGTTTAGGGTACCACTGCGACCATAGCAAGCTTAACGCCCTTAAGTAAGAAAATAACTGTCCTTGAAAGCCAGCAATTGAAGAACTAGTATGTATAGCATCCTCGACCTCATGAGAAATGAAGATATGAAGAAAGGCTAACCTATCGGTTGTAAAAAACAGGTACTGTACCATTATTTATCCTTCATAGATATACAGTAGATATTCTTGTCCATGCTCGATAAATCACGATGAGTTGCGCAGTCATACAATATTGTGTAACACCAAATAAAAACGTATCTACCATTTGAGGTGGTAACTCTTCGTACTTGTTAATGAACATCGTTAAATATCGATTTCTAATCGCTTCCAGGAAGGGATGCAATCAGCAATCTTACATAATTACTGGTCTTATTCTGTCTTGCTATAATAATTTGTTTAGAACAAGATTCCTTTATAATATGTCACTTTGCTTCATTGAACATATAAAAACGAGAAAAACTGCACCAGCCGTAACTCGAACGCGGCAATTTCAAATCAGGCTACGTCTCCTGATTGAGTCTCAGTAGTGTCCGTATGCTTGTCTTTATGTCTTTGTCATTTATAAAAATTATTATTATTATTATACAATGGAAGTGTGCAGAATATGCTTGTGTTAATTTTTCTCCGCATTATATTGGCGTAATCTTAGAGCGTGCCCTACGATAGGTAAATTTAAACAGATTTTCATTATTTTTTATTAGTTGTACATTCTTAACTTGTTATGAAACGGCTAGGACTCGCGTAATATATATTACATATAATGCGGGTCCTAGCCGTTTCATATCATCTTATCAAGTTAATATGGATAAAACTCGCGATAGTTTTCAAAGTAAAGTTGTACTTCTTGTCTGAACAATTGTAGTGTTTTTTCGACGTTTTTATATCTAGGTACTAGCTGCATCATTATTTTTATAAAATTACAACGATATGGTGAATTTTAACTACCGGGATACGAATCCGTGATCAATCATTCTTCGAGCCGGGAAATGCTCTTTTTAACTTGTTTGCTCTAGTTAGTCCATAATAGGTATTGCTATTAAATTGACATATTTATCATGCCAGACGTTTTTTTAATCTTATATTTTATAGCTGATAGCTAACTTTTGACCCCTATGTCCTGATGGTAAGTGATGATCTTTTATTAAGAAGTTCAGATTAGGCTCTAAAGGACAGCTGCCGGACCACACCGTTAGGTACTTAGCGACAGATTTTCTACATGAGGGCAGTTACTAGCTAGGTGGGAATTCGCAAAATGGCCTACCACCATGATATAACAACTGCCATCTTTAGGATAAAAGCCAGCGGCTTAACATGCCCTCCGCGGCATGAAAACGCTCAGTAGTAATACCACTAGCGGTCACCTACTCAAGTCATGACTGTGGCGTTACTAAGCAACTAAGCAAGCTGCGGACGCTTCAGCTATGAAAAGTGGTATCTTATACAACGTATTAGGAAATAGTTACTAAATAAGTAATACCCTACTGATTTGCAGTTATGAATTCATAAATAGTGACCTTCTTGATTAGGAGGCATGCGGCCGACCTCTGGTCGGTGTTGTGAATAACAATATCGTGAGTTTTCATTGTAGAAGACGGTACGTGGCAAGATAATAAATGTTTGTGTTTAAATTATGAAGCAAAAATTGATTTAAAAACTAAATTTCTTGCTTTCGCCGTCATCTTCGCCCTCGTGTGAGAATGGGTTACCTGCATCGCTCGTGCTTCTCCTGCTTTCCTGTAAATCGAGAGTATCGAAATAAAAGTACACAGGCACAGGTTACAATCTAGGTACTAAATTTGATCTTAATCCGTTCAGCCGTTTCCTAAGTAAGTATAGTAACAACGTAAAGCGTTTGCTTTTATACTATTAGCAGAATTTAAATTATGTATTATTTTTAAGTAGTATTTATAATTCGCATTGGAATAAGAAATAAATCGCTTTTTATGTAAGGTCTTAGTACCGATGGACTCTAGTTATTTAATTCAATTTCTATGTAGGCGAAGGGCCGCGACTTACTCGTAGAATGAATAAAATGATAATTTGGGACTGTCAAATCAAGATTTATGAAAAATGAATTAACATTCCTCATTAAATTTTTAGAAGAATACGCTAATTCTCTAACAAATAATGAGGAAATAGTTTGAATGTTGGTGTAAGGAAACAATGTTCATGTCTCTTTCTATCGCACAGTTACGCATAGCTCTTATCCCTTCTGACGCGGCACGCACCGTACGCCGATGTACCGATACAATTCAAATGTTCAAAGCTTACCCTCTCAACGAGATTCCGACCTGTGCCGCCACGCCGAGCACACCTGTCTACAGCTCCGCCAGTATCTCCCAGTGAGACCGCAATAGTCCCCGCACTATTGCCGTCTCACTCGGGTCATCGTTCCGACGATAGTTGCAGACCAGTGCCTTGGAATACGCAGTCCTGACGAAGTTTTTGTTTTGTGTGCAGAAGCTGAGCAGCCGCCGAACGCCGAGCAACGCGAGCTACGAGCTCGCCGTGCCGTCGCGCAGAGGCGCTCTAAGACGTCTGGCATTACCACCTACCCAGTCCCTTGTTTCGGACGAACAACATCATATCGGGCTGGTGGTCTTGCTTCGACCGCACTTTTCGGTGCGCATTTCACCACTTTACTATCCGACACAACATAGTAACAGTCGCGTAACAACACACTTTGTGCTGTTAAGCGACGTCGTTCAGGCGTGGGGTAGCGTCAGCCAAACCCGTCTGAACGATCAAATCCGCCATTTGCTGCGGTCGCAGTGTGACACCCTACGGTGACAACGGCCACTGTTGTTGTTTTGGTTTAACCTTGCACCGTGGCCTTTCCCGCTTCACGGGTCAGCCGAAGCAAGCTGGGCTCCGGGATTCTGGCCTTGGGGTCACCCCTAGTCAAACCCGGAGTAGCGCTTAGGAGCACCCCTCTCCGCCGAGAAAAAAGCTCGGAGAGGGTACACAACTAGGGCACACCATAGGTACTCACTCCCTCTCACACAAGTGAGCTCACGAGTTGCGTGAGGGAGACAGAACCCGTTAGGCCATCCTGAGTATTCCCCTCAGGATGCAACGTCCCTCTAACGGTGAGGTGGAGGTCCTTCAGACCTTCGCCCTCCGCTACCCCGAACTCTACGCTGATCATCAGCAATCGCTTAACGATGCAGAGAGTGCCCGCCTCACGGACACTCTCATCGCTCCCTCCGGAATTCCAATTCCGGAGGCCATCGTCCCTCCTCTGACCCGGTCCTTCTCAGAGGACAGCCCGACTTCGCCCGCTCCGGGCCCTGACAACAGACGCACGGTGGCAGCCCCTCCCCGTGAGAGGTCTCGCTCGCGCTCACCGATCGGGAGGCCAGCGAGCACCCGTCCCTCCATCGCCGTTGTCGAGCCCACTTCGGACTCCGAAGCGGAGATGGAGGTAGATCCGAGTCGCGCCTCACGCACTGACTCGGACTCAGATAACGACGGCTATACCGTCGTAGATAGAAAGCGCAAGCGTGCTCCTAAAGCCGCTAGTTGCGCAACTTCCGCCCCTCCCGCCAAGGCACCCGCTAAGGCCCCCGCCTCCGGCAAGAAGCCGACCCCCGCCCCGCGCCCCGCGTCTCCTCCCTCCGCTCCGGCCACCACTGCCGCGTCCCCTCAGGACGCGAGCGCGCGCCGCGAAAAACCGCCTCCGCCCCTGTTCATTCAGGACAAAACCAAATGGGACATGCTGTCCCGTTTAGTTTCGGATCGTGGGATCCACTATACTAATGCCCGCTCCACGCAGCAGGGCATTAAAGTCCAAGTTTCCACCATTAGCGACCACAGAGCGCTAACTAAACTCCTCCGCCACGAGAGCATAAGTTTTCACACTTATGCGCTCGAAGAGGAGAAAGTCCTCCGAGTGGTCATCCGCGGTGTGCCCAAGGAGGTACATACCGATTCGGTATGTGCCGACCTGAAGGCACAAGACTTCCCCGTACATGCAGTTCACCGCATGTACAGCGGGAAGGACCGCAGCCCCTACGATCTAGTACTCGTAGTACTAGATCGTACTCCTGAAGGCAAGGCCATATTTAATTTAAAAAAGGTCTGTGGCCTCTCAGGACTCGATGTCCAAGCCCCATACAAGAATGGGAGTCCCTCGCAGTGCCATAACTGCCAACTATACGGGCACGCCTCCCGTTTCTGCTTCGCTCGCGCTAGGTGCGTTAAGTGCCTAGGCGATCACGCGACAGCAGCGTGCACTCGCACCCGTGATTCGCCGGACCCACCCAGCTGTGTTTTATGCGGTGCTCAAGGGCATACCGCGAATTACCGTGGCTGCCCTAAAGCACCACGAGTGAACCACAGGGTGGCAAGGCATAGGCCGACCCGTCCCTCTTACGACCGTTACCAACGGGTAAGCCCTAAATTAACGGTAGTACCTGCCTCACAGGTAATACCCGCGCCGCTCCCAGCCCGTAACGCATGGTCTAAACCACCCAGTATGGTTAAGACCGTCGCTACCGCCCGCGCCCCGGCCCGCGCGCCCGCACCCGCGCCCGCACCCGCACCCGCCCGCGCCGCGGCCCCTGCCCGCGCACCGGCCCCGGCTCGCCCCGCGCTCCCGGCACCCGTCGCCAACACCATTCGCGCGCCTCCCCGCGCCGCTTCCCGGCCACAAGCTCCACCTATGCCATTGATGGCTGCCCCTCTTCAAGAGGCAATCAACCTAGTCAGCGATCTGGCTATGTCGGTTGACATCAATGAGGTACAAGAGCTATTCCACAAGATGCAATACGCTCAATCCCCAGCGGACGTGATCCAATACACATTGGAACACGCGAATTTACTTAGCGCCCTTAAGCGCTTCGTTCCCCAGGCCCCTCCCCAGTACAACCACTATGGGTAGTACAACCGAACGCACGAAACCGTACTCAGTTTCGTTAGCGTCATTTAACGCTGACGGCCTCTTCAGACAACGTGACCTCGTCCACGACTTTTGTTGTACCCACCTTATCGATATCATATGCGTGCAGGAAACCTTTCTAAAACCGGGGAAGGCGAACCCTAGGTTTGCCAATTACAGAACGGTACGTGATGATAGAGTGAACTCCCGTGGGGGAGGCACTCTTATCTATTACAAAAGGTCCCTGCACTGCATTCCCCTACCTACCCCAACTCTTGTTAATATGGAAGCATCTTGTTGCCTCCTAGCTATGACTGGTCATCAACCTATAGTCATAGCATCCTGTTACCAAGCTTGCAAAAAGCCGATCGTCCGAGCTGACTTAGAAGCCCTATTCTCATTAGGAAGCGCCGTCATTCTGATTGGCGACTTCAACAGTAAGCACATCCTATGGAATTGTAACGTCAACAATCCCAGAGGTATTGCACTTGAAAACCTAATCGCAGAACTTAACTTTGACATAATTGCGCCCACTGAGCCCACTCACTACCCTTATATGGAAGACCACCGATCTGACTTGCTTGACATGGCACTATTCAGAGGCGTAACACTCCGGTTACGCTCCATAGAAGTGGTTCACGAGCTTCACTCTGACCACCGACCCATTATACTGCGACTAGGTCCCGACCCAACGACTGACCTCCCCCGCCCCACTAAGACGATAGTGAACTGGAAGCAAGTAGGCGATGCCCTAAAGGCTATCAGTTCACCGGACCTAGACAAGATCCCTGACGACATCCTGACAAAAGATGACGTAACCCTTGCGATCGATTCGTTCACCAATCACCTCTCCACCGTAGTAGGTGCATCCGCAAAGGAGGTCATAGTGCCGGACGACCGGCGCCTTGTCATTCCAGCGGATGTGAGACGATTGGTGACGGAGAGTAAAGCAGTGACCCGACATTACGACTCTTACCCCAGTAAAGAGAACAAAACTAAGAAACGCCACTTTGAACGCATGGTTCAAAGTCGCATGTCTGAGTTGCGTGATCAACAATGGGGCGATACACTTTCAAACCTCGTGCCAAGCCACCATGCTTATTGGAACTTGGCGCGAAGTATGAAAGGTAGTAACCATAACGACATGCCTCCCTTATATAGACCAGTCCCACTAGTCCCAGCGTTCTTTGACGAAGACAAAGCTGAGTGCCTAGCTGATAGCCTAGAGGCTCAGTGTTCCCCTAACGTAGATCACGTTGACCAAGCTCACCTCGATTCGGTGGATGCTGAAGTCGAACGTAAAAGCTCTGTGGTCACCTCTGAACTCCCACCTGCCACCTTAGCGACTTACGCTGAGGTGGCGAGACTGATCAAGGCCCTCCGACCGCGCAAATCCCCCGGTGCCGATGGCATCTCCAACAGGGTTCTTAAAACCCTCTCTCCTCCTCTCATCCATCTCCTAGTCAGCATCTTCAATGCTGCTATGAGCCACTGCTTATTCCCAGACACCTGGAAATGTGCAACTGTCATTGGCATTCACAAACCAGGCAAAAGCTCATCTGACCCCACCAGTTACCGCCCAATCAGCCTCCTCAGTGCCTTAGGCAAACTTTACGAGCGGTTACTTGCAAACCGCCTCCAGTCCCATGCTAAGGAACACCACCTTATCCCAGATGAGCAGTTTGGCTTCAGACCCGGACACTCATGCGTCCAACAGGTGCACCGCCTCACGGAGCACATCATTGAGGGCTTTAACAAGTACCCCAAACCCCAGACCACGCTAGCAGTCTTCCTCGACGTGGCGAAAGCTTTTGACAAAGTCTGGCACAATGGCTTGATTTACAAGCTATACCAACTTGGCGTGCCAGAACGTCTTGTGCTCATCCTACAAGACTTCCTTAAAGCCAGAAGCTTTCGCTATCGCGTGGAAGGCACCCTCTCCTCCCCCCACCCAGTCAGAGCCGGAGTCCCGCAGGGCTCCGTGCTATCACCCATTCTCTTCGCGCTGTATACCAGCGACATCCCACGCTCTCAGCCAGACGTCCTATTGGCCCAATACGCGGATGATACCGCTATTTATACCACTGGGTGGCGTATCAGCAGAAAGTCCATTTTCGCCCTCCAACGGGCCATCACCGAGATCGGTGACTGGTTCCGTAAATGGCGCATCGCGGTCAACCCAGTTAAAAGTGCAGCTATGTACTTTACTGAGAAGACTCGCCCCCGTTACCCGCAACCTTTAACTTTGTTTGACCAACCCATCCCCTGGGTTAGTAAAACAAAATATCTCGGAGTCACCCTTGATCGGAATCTCACCTTTAGCGATCATATAACAACCGTCCGAAACAGAGCGGCCTTTGTAATGGGTCGCCTTGGTCCCCTGATTCGCAAAGAGAGTAAAATGTCTCTTAGTAATAAGAAGACACTTTACACTGCCTGCATCCGCCCCATCATGACTTACGCATCAGTAGTGTTTAGTCATGCTAGTGAGGCCCATCTCCATAAGCTTCAAGTCATTCAAAATCGTTTTCTTCGTAGTGCAACCGGCGCTCCGTGGTATGTCCGGAACACCGAGTTGCACTGCGACCTAAACCTTCCCTCTTTAGCGCAGTTCAATAAGGACTGCGCTCGCCGATACTTTGATCGAGCGCCCCACCACTCGAACCCATTGGTTGTCCAGGCATCGAACTACTCGACCGCCTCTTCTATCCCATATTTCAAACCCCCCCGTCGCCGACCACGGCAGGTATTAGACGACCCGGATGACCCCATCGCAGTCATTACATTGGCAGCTTTAGCGTTATCCGCAAGTCGTCGAGGTAAAATCCCCAGGTGTGAGGTAATTAGAGGTCACACAATCAAACACCGAGCTCGCCGGCGAGCTCGAGGCAAAAACAAGGTCACGATAAATTGCTCTCCAAATAGTCAAAGAGTTTTATTCAGTAGGGCCCAATTGTGCAACACTGCAGTTGCACAGAGGCATTTTGCTCCGATCCCCCCCATGTCTCTCGACAGTGAGACAAGCCGAGGTCCGAACCACAGTGGTGCCCTTGAGCTCGCTGTCAACCCCTCCTATAATAGCGGTACGTTTTCGGCGTCCGCAGGAGACGGAGGTAGAAGGCGCTTTTCGCCTTCTACGCCCGTCTCGGGAGAAGTGCCTTCGGCACTTCTCCCTCCCGGGCTATTGTAGGGCCAGGCCCTCGCCCAAAACCCGGTGGAGCTGGACGACCGCACAGGCGGTAGCCAGCATCTATGTCCTCCCTAAACAACGCTTACCCTCTACTACATCTAGATGGAAGATATGGTAGAGTATTAATATTATTAATTATTACTTTGGCGGGCACTGTAGATAGGTACCACAGATTAAATATTAAGTACTATATACTGCACGGCAAAGAAATTTTTAATGCACATATAAAAATACGATGTAAGAACGCAAATATCTTTTCAATCTCCCGAATATGTCGTACTAAGTAACCCAAACAAATACGTACCTAAACAATAAACTGCAATTTGGAAACAATGCCCATTATAGACCTTAAAAACAATCAACTGTCAACAATGAATAGTAGAATGGACATACCTCAAATGTTTGTTAGTAAACATTAAACGTACATCAATACTACTGACCTAGATGGAGCTCGCGTAGAACTAGTTTCTTCGCTTACGTAAATTAATTTATGTGCCAATTAGATGCCTAGAATTTACGCTATAGGCTTGAAACTAATAGGTAGTATTAGCAGATGTATTGCAATCGAACAGAATTACTGTCGATGAGGTCTTAATTAATGCTTGGAAACTATGATTTACGTAATTCTACGTTATTGTTTTACTTTACTTACATAATATTTAACCTATTTTAAATTTTCCATAAATGAGGAGGTTCTTGAGAGCGAGTAGACGCCATACACATACATGCACACACAGAGACACACATCGAGACTGCATGTATTTTTGTAAGACCACGCATTAACAATTGAACTATAATTTTACATGATATAATATTTAACAAAACCTTCAAATTAATCTGACATAAATTTTTATCCCGTACTTACTTTCTTCTTTTACTGCGATTATTTCACATGTAAAATACTATTAATATCATTGTGAACAAACCAAAGACGTTTGGAAACTAAATATGATTTTACTTGTATTTAGGTACGTACCTAATTAATAAAAAAATATTAGAAGTATACATTTTTTTACATATAATTATTAATTACATTTATAGCATAATTAATAATATAACACAAAAAACTGGCACCAATACCAGAAGCATAAATATTCTTTAGTCTCAGGGATATATATGAAAAATTTCAGTAAGTTTGACCAGTTTGTATTTAAAATATAACAAATCTACATATGTATGGAAAGCGCTATTGCACTCTAAAGTTACTAGCAACCATGTTGGAACTTCAGGCTAGCGTGAAAGTGCTGACTGCTGACACGTGCTAAATAAGTTAGCTTTGAGGTTAGTAGCAAAATATATCTAGTTTCTAGCAGTAAGATTTTTTTTTGTTTTTTTTTTTCCTGGTAGGTTAGCCTTTGACCACTATCTCACCTGATGGTAAGTGATGATGTAGTCGAAGATGTTGTTCAGGCTAATCTAGAATTACTGACTCTCAAGGACAGCTGCCGGAACACACCGTTAGGTGCTTGGCGATAGATTTTCTACTTAAGGTGGGGGGCATTTGGAAAATGCCCTACCACCATGCTATAACGACTGCCATCCTAAGACAACAACCGGGACCGACGGCTTAACGTGCCCTCCGAAGCACGGAAGCGCTCAGTAGTAATGTCACCAGCGGTCACCCATCCAAGTCATGACCGAGGCGGACGTTGCTTAACTTTGCTGATCGGTTCAGAACGGCTAAGCAAACTTCGCTACGTGCGCTTCATATGTATGTTACTCTTGATAACATTCTTTAAGGCCAACTTGATTCCTACACATATTTCTTTATCTGTATAGAATATAATTGCATGTACTGAAATATAACAATAAAATAGCAAAACCCTATCAAGAGGGATATCTTAGTCATTTCTTAAGCTCTCGCGAACTATTAGTTGGTCAAAAAATGCTTTTGTGCGCACAAAAAACTTACAACAGATCCGGTCATCGTTCTCGGGATCAACTGCATAATGGGCCTATTGCAATCTGACAAATTATATGTTGCTTGAACAGCAATGCATGTCAGAAAATTGCGGTATTCAACCAATTACAGGAAAACATTCATTTCGATGGCTCTATCTCTCTCTCGACGTACCTTTACTATTTTCTTCCACACAGATATTAAAAAATTGTTCGTACATGCAGCGAAAAACTATTTTTACTTTTTTCTTTTCGTTACCAATATGCAGAAAAAATACATATTAATTATTATTAATAAAAGAGGAAAAGCTATGAATTACCTAGTTACGCAATCATTCCATATGGTATTATAAAAATAGTTATGAATTTTATTTATTTACATCAAACTTAAGAAAAGACTTTTAATTTTTGACTTTGTGTTTGAGAAAAAAATCGCTTAAGCCTAACATATAATAAAGAAAGGAAAAAGATGAGGCAATCCATTTTTAGTAACAAAAAGTAGAAACATATTTCGGCAGCATTATCACTAAACATAGTTTATTAATTTTATTATATAGATGGCAGACAACATTATATAATAATAATAATCATCAATAATGGTATTTACATTTCCACACATAGTAAAATATATTTTATTACGGACAAAAATAATTACCACAAATTACAAATAATTTTTTTAATAAATGTTTAAGTAGGTTCGATTATTATCGTACTATTGAGTACAATTCTTAAAGTATATTAAGGAGGATAACCTTATTAAATAATGCAATATCTTCGGTACCATCTGTCAAACTTCCTGCTTATTTCAACGCTCTATATCAGAAAAGTAAAATATATCATGAATTTGAAAACCTCCTTGTTAAAAGTTCAGCCATTGTCATTGTCTCAAAATAATTAGATATTTGGTAAAAAATTAGGCATAGTTTGCGAAAGGAAAGAAAATAACAACTCTATACAGGAAACATGACAAGTTATCAAATCACGCGAGTTACGATTTCACCGCGAAATAAATGGTGAGGTGACGCGAGAGTAAGTGCGGTCGCTGCGTGACGGATAAGGAAAATGGGGAAACGATTTTATAGTAATAATAAAATCAAGTCGGATATGGTAGGCACAATGGTAGGGGATTTTGTTGACTTTTAAATAACGCGAAGGCAGATGTTCAGTAAATTAGTTTTGAAATCAAATAAGTACGTCGTTGGTTGGTAATGGTTTTATTTACTCAATAGAGATGTACAGCCTATCAGTTTAGACGGACTAAAGCCCACTGCCCAATACTGCGCCTATATAAGATTTGATTGTACCGTTCTCTATAGATATCTAGAGCATAAATTTAATTGAACCAAAGGGATAACATTTTTAAGTTCTCACCTACAAGTATCCTTATTGACCATGGACATAGAATATATCTATATCATATATAAATGAAAAGGACCATGGATAATGAAACGTTGTCAGACTCTTCACATACAGACGGCAAGAGTTCAAAACCAATTCTATCTATATTAATATTTTAGAGACGAAAGATTAGTATTTTTGTATGCAACGAATGAACTTAAACTTTACTGAACCGATTTGGATGAAATTTTGCAACAGTTGAGACCCGGGAAAGCCATAGGATAGATTTTATCCAACTGCGCAAAAAGAGGTTAATGTTTTTGCGTGATAACTGAAATACGGGTAAACCGTGCCTATTTTTTATGGGTGACCGCTAGTGACATTACTACTGAGCGCTTCCGTGCTTCGGAGAGCACGTTAAGCCGTCGGTCCCATTGGTGTCTTAGGAAGGCATTCGTTATAGCATGGTGGAAGGGCATTTAGCGAATGCCCGCATTGCTAGCTACCACCCTAAAGTAGAAAATCTGTCGCCAAGCACCAAACGGTGTGTTCTGGCAGCTGTCCTTGAGGTTAGGTTATTCTAGGTTAGCTTGAACAACATCTTCGACCACATCATCACTTACCATCAGGTGAGATAGTGGTCAAAGGCTAACCTATACCTAAGGTATATGAAAAAAACGCGCAGGCTGAGCCGCGGCTGGAACGCTAATAATACATAATTTTACCTTCAGAAAATCCTGTCCAGTTGAATATATAAAGCCTTCAAGTTTCTACTATCACTGCGGTTCAAGTCACGCAAATATGTGCTATTTGCACTGTATGCACGCAAACGGTCGGTTCATAACTTGCTAAACAGACACCACGATAGCATAATGACGTCGTCTATGAAGTCACCTCCGGCCGCAAACAACGCTCACAGAAAAGTGGTAGTGCAATGTATGCACAAACGTCAAACTCAAATCTTGACAGATAGATAAGGAGATTTTTGTTGTTGTGGTTAGAATGTTGAACGTACAAACATCTGTTCACAAAAGAATGCCTTGAAGTGCAATACTTCTATTATCAATAATAAGATTTTGGGTCAATTGCGAAAAAGCAAATTGACAGTTAGCAGATAACAATGCTTATTCTCGTATTTCAGTTATGAACCGAGCTTTTGCAATGTATGCAGTGACAGCAGTATTTGCGTGATTTAAACCGTAGTGTATGTTTTATGGGAACCTACCAATATAATTGGTGGAGATACGAGAGATAGATAGAAGATACATAAATAATTATATATCCATAACATAACCTACATTTCTTAAAATATATGAGCATTTTTGAACTGAGAAAACACCAGTTTTTGTAGCTCATGTACCTAGTAGGTATTTCAACTTACACCAGCAGCACTGCTGGGTTCGTGGCTTAGACCCACATTGTCGACGCACCTGTGGCTGACGCCCCCGATTCTAATAAATTTAGTATATTTTTTTTTGTCATTTTTCACTAAGTACAATAAACGACAAAAGTCTTTCTTAATCAAATTATCATACGTACAAAGATCATACGTACCATGCATACGTGACGCAGTTATTAAGAGGGAAAAAATCTTTTATTTTCCCGTGTTCACGTTAGTAGTCACTTATTTGCTAATAATGTTGCTTTCTATCGGTAATAAAACCTTTTGAGTTTACCCATTAAAACAAATATACGAAAAATCAAAACTTTTCTTTTTAACTAATTATTAGTTTTCAGTTCCCAAAAACGTTGTTAAATTTTGTTAGTTAATAATAAATTACCATGTGAAATCTTATATTCCATCTTCAATCAACACGTCTACTATCTGGGCCGAAAGAACACCACAAGGAAGAATGGAAATATGATTTCCAGGTTCACTGAACAATACGAAAATAAAAAGTTGCATTATGTGGAATTTTGGAGCCGTTTGTGGAAATCCGACCAAAAAAGTAACAGTTAATTATTTTTTAAGTATATAGAGATGATTTTGCTTGTTCATTTTTATTAAAGGTAATAGATGTGTTCTATAATATACCTTTTAAAGTTGTACCATTTTAAAGTTGATCATTTTTAATAATTATTGGTACCTACCAAATATTTAAGACTGATTTTTAATAAAGTACTATCTTTTTACTTTTGAGACTGATTGTCAAAATTAGGTAAAATAATTCGCTTGATATTAGCAATACAGCATCAAAACTGTGATTGAGATTTTGTATAACATTTTTATGCCTGCCAGTACATTTGATTAAAAGTTTCTTTGATTTAAATTAAATTGACCTGGGGCTTCGACCACAGGTGCGTCGACCACTGTGGGCCTAAGCCACGAACCCGCACTGCTAACCGCACTGTAGGTAGATACATTCATATTTTGCTACACTTTTTACTTACCCACGAGTAGGTAGGTACATATTTAAGTGGATAATTGAGAACCCAATTAGCAGGTGCGTGATCCTCTCACAGTTTTTATCCTCATTTTATCATTAAACAAATTACCAACAATCATAAAAATGGTTTCGTTTATAAGCACCTTCGCAAAACGCATCCACAAAAAAACTAACAAAAATAGCCAACGAAACATAAAATATGCATTATTAGGGATACTTAAATTAAATACTACTCGTCAGATCTCACTCATATTTAAATGGTACCACATGGCAAGCGCCAGCTTTCGAATATAAAAAAATTAAACATTAAAATTGGTACATCCTGTAAAGAGTTATTAGGTAACACACACAAAAAATAGTTGTATGAGAACCTCCTCCTTTTATTGAAGTTGGTTAAAAAAGAACATTCATTTTCTTCGCACCAAAAACTCAACGAAACCCGTAATTAATATCTAAGAACAGACATGGCTTTGTTTCAAATACAAGGCGTACATTGGGAGCCTCTAACCTTGACTCATTATATTTACTTCTTAGGAAATAGCAGATGAACTCCTTGATGCGTAACGTATTATCGGTATATATATCAGGTACATACCACAGTAAACTAAATCGAATGACCTACTGTAAATATTACCCAATCGTAAAGGTCATTTAAATGATTATCTCGAGTACACGAGATGGGTAAATATTGATAAAAGCACTAGAGAGATGAGCTGATAATGAGGTTGAGGTTGGCGTGTGAACGGAATACTTGACCAAAACGTAATGACGAAACCGTATAGTTGTACATAGGTATTGATGACCAATACAACACGAATCAATTGGTGACAGTATTAGAAGCGCACGTAGCGAAGTTTGCTTAGCTGTTCTTAACAGATCAGCAAAGTTAAGTCCGCTGCGGTCATCACTTGGATGACTTGTTAGGAATTTTGATGCGCTCGTAGCGAAGTTTGATTAGCCATTCTGAACCGATCAGCAAAGCTAAGCAAAGTCCGCCGCGGTCATGAGTTTGATGGGTGACCGCTGGTGACATTACTACGGAGCGCTTCCGTGCTTCGGAGGGCACGTTAAGCCGTCGGTCCCAGTTGTTGTCTTCGGATGGCAGTCGTTATAGCATGGTGGTAGGGCATTTTGCGAATGCCCGCCTGGCTAGCTACCACCCTCAAGTAGAAAATCTGTCGCCAAGCACTTAACGGTGTGTTCCGGCAGCTGTCCTTGAGAGCCAGCAATTCTCTAGGTTAGCCTGAACAACATCTTCGACCACATCATCACTTACCATCAGGTGAGATAGTGGTCAAAGGCTAACCTATCAAGCATAAAAAAAAAATGCAGTCATAATAGCATGGTGGTAGGTCATTTTGCGAATGCCTGCTTGGCTAGCTACCATCCTCACTTACAAAATCTCTCGCCAAGCTTCTAACAGTAGGTGATTTTATGATTCAGTAATTCTAGTTTAGCCTGAACAACATCTTCGACCACATAATTACTTATCATCAGGTGAGATAGTGGTCGAAGGGTAGCCTATCAACCATAAAAAAATAACAGGTGACAAGTATATTTAAAATATTCTTAGTTCTATGCGCTTAGCTCGTACTCCTCGCTTCAAGCAATCGTGACTTCCAGACGAAGGACTTCAAAGCGGTCCGAAACTGGTCGGAATCTTTCCGGTATATATAACACGGGTCCTAGCGGTTCCTAATAAGTAAATATATATATGGATAAGTATATTTTAAGTGTGTACGATTGGTATGATTGAGAATTTCTTGGGTAAGAAACATGCATTTTGAAGTTTTTACACATACTAACCACCCAAAAATTGCAAATCATTTTGCACTAAGTATTTTTTTATAAGTATATTACGGCTATTTTAAGAGCCATTCGCGAAAAAAATCTATTATGCTCTGTTTTGAAAATAGTTTTACAGCGTTATAGTTACTAGCTTTCCGGGTGCGGGTCCGCACGCGCGTATTTCGGTTATCGCGCAAACACATTAAACTCTTTTTGCGCAGATGGATAAAAACTATCCTATGTTTTTTCCCGGGTCTCAAACTATTTCCATACCAAATTTCATTCAAATCGGTCCAGTAGTTTTGGCGTGAAAGCGTAACAGACAGATAGACAGACAGACAGAGTTACTTTCGCATTTATAATATTATATAATATATTATACAATATATTATATATATATATATATATATATATATATAGTACTGAAGTACTGATAACTATACCAATGTATGTAACTTCGAACGGTAGAGGATACTCTGGACTGCCAGCGCAGCGGGCAGGCAACCTCACTTATTACCCGATACTTGCACGAGGAATGCAAGGAATGCTAATGATTCATCTAATATACTTAGCCTATGATATGGGTTTACACTACAGGAAGGATATTGCACAAATAGTCAGTGTCGGAGAAAGTCATGGTCGTTCCCTATTTGAGGACACCGAGAACTGAAAATGAAACTGAAAGATTTGTAGTGTGTAAGGTGTTAGCTTAAGGAATATGTAATAATATTAAGTAATTTGTATGGCAGTAATAAACGGAACTCAATACGAACGGACGTCTCATTTCCAATTAGACACTAGTTCCTCGACCGCCACCTCCCGTCCCCACATGGCGACCCTGCCAGTTTTGAAAACAAAATTATCTAAGTCAGCAAAGTTAAAATTAAAACCAAGTTATCCAACCGTACAAAGTCTTATTGACGATATTAGACAGTATCTGCTTACCAAAAAATCCGCGAACTCTTTGCTGACTCAGATGAATAATGTTACTCAAAATACCATGCCAATTTCCAAATACGGCGAGAAGTTAGAAGATTTGTCTCTAAAAAGTCTCACTATAGCGCAGGCCGAAGGAAACCCTAAGGCAAGCGAAATATTGAGGCCGATAAACGAGCAAATGGCTATAAAAAGATTTGCAGATGGCCTTCGGAACCGACGCCTTAGCACCATAATATCAGCACGCAACTACACCACCCTCAAGGACGCCGTGAGAGCTGCAGAGGATGAAGAGCTGGCCAGCCCCGGAACTTCCGGCTCGGTATACTCATACACCAGAGGTAATAATTCATATTATTATAGGTCAGCACGAGGTCGAGGAAATTACAACAACTACCAGCAAAATGCGAGGAACATAAATAACCATAGAGGTAATTATAGAGGGAATCTGCAGGACAAGCAGAGCAATCGCGGCTTACCAAGGACAAGCAGAGGTGCTTATCGAGGTAATACCCACAATAATCAGTATCTACAAAGGTACGCCAGGTCGAACAGAGGCAGCTACCGAGGTTCTTGCAATAACCGTCAAGGTCAATGCTATGCAGTGGGAGAAGGTGACGAGAAAAAGGACGAATCTATTAATTTAGCAGAATTTTTTCTACCGGAGAGAATTTCTTCTTTCGGACCTAACTATGTGTTTGTATGCCAAGGCTTAGATTTTGTCTACTTCAATTTTGAAAATAAAAGACTCAAATTTCTGTTAGATACCGGTGCTTCAATTTCACTAATTGTAAATAGTTGCATATACAAAAAAAATATTAGGACTTATTACGATAAAACTGTTATAAACGGCATTGGCGGAAAAGTACAATCAAAATGCTGTGTTTACATTCCGTTGCAAGCCGACAACGGTGTAGAGTTTCCTCACAAGTGCTATCTATTCGACACGTTGCCGTGTGAAGCCGACGGCATTATCGGTTTAGATTTTCTGAGAACTTACAAAGCAAATATAGACTTGCCGACAAATAGAGTCACATTGCATAATCAATTGCATAATCAAGCCAAAAGTAGTGTAATTAAAATACATTTACGTATCGATGAAAACATGGCAAATAATAATTATCTCAGTATACCAGCGCGAAGCGAAACTATACATTTTGTAAATGTAAACAAAAATTTATACAAAGATTACATAATTTTTTCAAAACAGTTAGCTGAAAATGTTTTTGTTGCAATGCAAGTAGTATCATTACACCGAAGCGGGGTAAGGTACCAATACGGATATTAAATACGGGCGAGACGGATGTTGAAGTTAAAAAATCGGAACTAATTTCAGAACAACAGCTAGATTTCTTGGAACATTATAATGTCTGTTCTTTTGAAAAATCGACACAGGGTATAGAGCGGGTCGAAAAATTACTACCGAATTTAAATTTGACACATTTAAATATAGATGACCGGAAAGAAATTCAAATTATTTGCGCAAAATACTCAGATATATTTTTCATAGAAGGCGATAAATTAGGGACATGCAATGTAGTCCAACAGTCTATCATAGTAAAACCAAACACGTGTCCGGTTTATACCAAACCGTACAGACTACCTGAAGCTGCAAAACCAGAAATCAATAAGCAGATTCAGGATATGCTCGATAGTGATATCATTGAACCATCTAACAGTGAGTGGAATAGCCCAGTACTTCTGGTACCTAAAAAATCAGATGGCGAAAAAAAATGGCGTTTAGTGGTAGATTATAGAAAGGTTAACGAGTCGATACAAGATGACAAGTTTCCGTTACCTAATATAACGGAGATATTAGATTCACTTTCAGGATGTGTTTACTTCAGTCACTTAGATTTACACCAAAGTTTTTATCAGGGAAATTTAAAGGCAGAATCCAGACCCATCACCAGCTTCGTAACAAGTACCGGACAGTACCAGATGAAACGCCTACCTATGGGACTCAAAATAAGTCCAAGCGCATTCTCTAGAATTATGTCGATAGCTATGTCCGGACTAACATATGAAAAATGTTTTATTTACTGTGACGATCTGATAATTTTTGGTAGAAATAGGCAGAATCATAATAAAAATCTAATAGACGTGTTCGAGCGACTTCGAAAAATGAATCTTAAACTCAATCCAAGTAAGTGTGAATTCATGAAAACACAACTATTATATTTAGGTCACGTCGTATCAGCACAAGGCGTGTTACCCGATCCAGAAAAAGTACGAGTTATGCGAAATTATCCCGAACCAAAAAATGCGGATGAAGTCAGGCGGTTTGTTGCATTTTGTAACTATTACCGAAAATTTATACCAACTTTTTCCGAAATCACTATACCACTGAATAAGTTATGTCGAAAAAATGTACCGTTTCAATGGACGAGTGAATGTCAGCAAAGTTTTGAAAAACTCAAAAGTAAGTTAGTCAGTCCACCAGTTTTGCAATATCCCAATATTACGGAAACCGAGTGACTTTGTAGAGTTAGATTTTATACAAGAAAATAATTTGAAAAAGAAAAACATAACGCATACTAAAGAATGTTTTGCTTATGAAGAGTCGACTCATACTTTATACGTAAACCTCAAATATATGTCGCATTTTACGCGAGTCGAATTTGCGAATATTTTGAGTAGTTTTTGTAGCAAATTGAATATAAATGAGTTGTGTATGATTATAAAAGACGAATACAAAGAGTTTATAAAACAATTATTAATAGAGATAAACAGTAGAGAAAAGTGGACCGGTCAACGAATAAATATATTGAGAAATGTAAAACGTGTCTCTAATGTTCAGGAAAGGACATACATACTACACGACTATCACTATTTACCTACTAGCGGTCATGCGGGCGTACGACGCATGTTAAACAATATCAAAGGTAAGTACTTTTGGACTGGAATGGAGAACGACGTAAGACGTTACGTCAGCAAATGCAAGATATGTCAAACCAGTAAGTACTCAAGGAACACTAAGGAACCTATGATCGTGACGACAACAGCGTCGGCAGCCTTTCAAAAGGTATTTTTAGATATAATGGGCCCTATAGATAAGGATATAGATAATAATGTTTATATATTAACTCTCCAATGCGAGTTAACAAAGTACGTGGAGGCATACCCAATGCAGCGAAAAGACACGGTAAGCGTGGCACGATCTTTTGTCAATAATTTTATTCTAAGGTATGGAGTACCGGAAGAGATCGCCAGTGATCGGGGCACCGAGTTTATGTCCGAAACTATGATCGAAGTATGTAAACTACTACATATTAAGAAGGTAAACTCTACCGCGTATCACCACGAGTCGATCGGTGCGTTAGAAAACACTCATAAACATCTCGCTGCCTTCTTACGCTCTCAGTGTGACGGACACCCAGAGACGTGGAGCCAATGGCTACCATTCTGGTGTTTTTCCTTTAACACTACCGTGCACACAGAGACTAAGTACACCCCCTACGAACTCGTATTTGGAAAATTATGTAACTTGCCTAGTAATTTAAGAAATAATAATATAGTACAGCCGTTATACAATCAAGAAAATTATGCGCTAGAACTTAAGTATAGGTTACAGTTAGCATCTAAGGAAGCAGCTAAGAATTTAATTTTAAGCAAAATTAAAAGAAAAGAATTATTTGACCAACATTGTAATCCTGTTCAGTATAAAATAGGGGACCTAGTTTTGCTAAAAAACGAAACAGGTAAAAAATTAGATACAAGATACAAGATGTCTTTATTAACATAAGCATTACCTGAATTATACAGAAAGAGCTAACATTGTATGAAGTAGATTACAGAGTATAAAACAGATAAATTGTATAACGGACCATACGAAGTAATCAGCGAAAATGAACCTAATGTTTGTGTGAAAATAAACAACAAAATTGAAACGGTCCATAAAAATAGGACAAAACTTTATGTTACCTAGTAAGTAAAATAAGATTGTTATTGTTCGTAACTAGTACGTAGTCAGGTGTCTGATGACGAATGTCATATACTTACACTGGGTACCTATTGTTATTATCGTATGTGTGACGTTGCATCATACAAATTTTAATATTTTAAACAGCTACATATGTTAAATAATTTCTGCGTAATTTTGATTTATTTCATTTATTGGAGTTTAATATAGAAAAAAATAAAAATAAACTTATTTTCATTTTTTTTTCTTTAACCCCTCGATTAAGTAATTTGTATGGCAGTAATAAACGGAACTCAATACGAACGGACGTCTCATTTCCAATTAGACACTAGTTCCTCGACCGCCACCTCCCGTCCCCACAGATTTACTAAATATCTACTATTTTTGTGGGCTTAATGGTAACGTAATACCAAGCTCATTAATACATTCTTCTGTTGCTGTATTACTTGCCAATCCTTCAATGCACTTCCGCCGATTATGCACATTCCTTAGAACAATGGAACCCGACTACCATAATGAAGAATGTTACTGCAGTCATTGGCGTCTGCGACCTTGACTTTATTCACGATTGCAACCTCCCACGAGCTTATTTACAGGCTATTTACGCAGTTATGTTATTATGAGAAGATTGAATCGCTGATGATGTGATAGCGTTTGTGAAATAACTGTTTGAATCATTAGAAGACCTCCATAGGAGATAAGAAGTAAATGGCCAGCCGCTCATTTCTTTTTGATTTCCTCTGTGCGTGTGTTATATTGTTATTTGAGGAATAGGAAATTGTAGAACTTAGCGGTTGAAAGATTGTGAGATGTTGTTGAATGAAGTCGGAATTAAAGTATTAGAATACAAAGAGATTCGATATGCAGGGTATAGTGTAAAATAGTAGTAGCATATAAATATCTTATTTTAATACCAAATTCAAATTCTTTATTTGCTTTCCAAAAGAAGGCTTATTCCAAAAGGAGATCATTTTTTTTATTTTTTTATGCCTGATAAGTTAGCCTTTGACCACTATCTCACCTGATGGTAAGTGATGATGTGGTCGAAGATGTTGTTCAGACTAACCTAGAATTACCGAATGTTTAAAAATTAAATGTCCCTATTTACATAATCTACGATTGCAAATTTAGATTCATCTATTTTAATCGCTGGTATGTGCGTAGACTGGATTTATAATCTAAACCACCTTGTTTATAAATATTGAATTATAGGCCAATGCTGTTTAAAAATATCGTATTAGATAGGTAGTGTACTGTGTATAAAGGAACAAAAATATTTATTAAAATGTCAGTGAAAGAAATATTTTAAGATACACCTATTGTTTTTCTGCAAATTTATGGTATAGATAAAAATAATAAATTTATTTGACAAGTAAACTTATGTCTAATAGCTTAAAATAACACATTCGTAAGATAAAACTAACAATTCAATACTAATAATACAATTTGGTCTCCACACCAGGATTTCCTGCGTCTATTACCATCATATCTGTTTATTTTCTAGTTTTGTGGTGTCTTTGCATCATATGTACCAGAGTATCAGTAAATTTGTATGTTTACGTGATGATCTTCAACATTCAGCGTGAATTTAAAGAATAGTATACATATAACTATCGACATTCCCAGCGTATTTATTATATTAACCCACATACGCGATCCAAACTGTGACTTTTTGCTTCCAAGGTAATTGTGCCTTTGTTGTACTCCAATATTGACAATTCACAGCTTCTGTATAAAACTAGACTATTAACGGTAAATAATAAACCAACAAGTTAAACTGTACGATGACCAAATATTATTTTGTTTTCATTTTGTTAGCACTTTTACCTGGATTTACTTAACTGCAAGTTTAGATATAGAGTTGTTACTAATTATGTATCACGTTTTTCACAGTTTACCTATTTATTTATTTTTTACATCTATATCTAATTCATTTATTATTAGTAGTACGACTAAATGAATTGGAGAAACCACTGGAAGTGAGAAATTTTGTGCTCTAAAAATGTAAATATGAGTTTACAGTGCTTGTAATCATATTTAGAAATATAGAAGGGTATCATAATCTTTACTAGAGTTAAGTGTTTGAAAAATCATTTCTTTCCATTGGATGAAGATTAGTAGTCTGGTTGATGACTACGCACCATCCCCTAAGACGATTAAAGTAATACAATTGGGGCACAAAATTTCGGCTCACTCGGGCGATCCTCAATAGCCCAGTGGTTAAGGTACGCGGTGTTGAAAATCATGGGACTTGTGTAGGACTTTTTATGGGTGATTTTCGCTTAGCACGCTATTATGCTTGTGATCATATTTATAAATATACTAAATTAATGTTAATATAATCATCTTGTAACCTTACTTAGCACAAGTAGTCCGCAGTCGAAAAATGGCAAGAGGTGTAGACTAGTTAAGGAACTAGATACATTTATACTGATCTACTTTAGGTATTACCAAGCAACCAGTTCACCCAACTGTCTCAGTCACTAACCGCGGTTAGGTGTAACAATAAAATTATCCATTGTGATATCGTAGATACTTTATATATCTGGTACGGAACAACAGAATTGCCACATCAAATACCCAGGGCATTATTGTTAATGACTAATCACCACCTGGTTACCAAACCTTAAATTAGGTCTACACCATGAAATAGATAAAGTAGGTTTGAAGACAAACATTATTAACTAAGTACCATCATTATTTTACTTTGTAAGAAAAGTACGAGAGACGAATTACTTAGCGTTCCATGGATTCACCGTGCGGGTGCCGGGTCCATAGCGATGTAGAGGAAGAGGCTAGAGGGGCCTGGGACTTCCAACCCAGGTGTAGGGCTTTGAGGCCTCTTAATCAACTCCCCCCTTCCCGCTCAAGCCTCCTCCCCTACCTAACCAAATTTGATAAGATCCTACTAATGCCGCCTTAGATACACGTTCTAGGATAGAAGTTGCGGTTGTTCTTGGCAAGCCAAGGTCTTTAAGTAGGTTATATAGGGATTTCGCTGGTATACCCCTTGCTCCAACTTCTACAGCATATAAATTAACCACATAACCGTTTTTGGTTAATTCATTTGTTTGTTTTTAATGTGTAGTCCTTAGGTATGTTTGTTTCCCACGGCACAATAAGTTCTATAGGTACTATGCGTTTTAGATTTTTTGAGTACAGAAATATGTCTGGTCTGGTAGACGAAACACCAACATCCTCAGTCATGAATAGATGCAGGCATTACTTTGCGGAAATCCATATTTAAAAATAAAAATGTCTCGATCGTGCGCTCGGTGAGTCAAAACCTCCTGAAGATGCTTCGCTTAGAAGCGAAACTAGTCGGATATTCTTCCGGTTAGGCTGCGTGATGTTTGTGACATCACGTAGATAACAGGAAAATTAGGCGGAATTGTTACTAGATATATATATTTTTATACTTTTTTAAGTGTATTATTTAAATATTATTTAATGTTTTCTTAAAATACTTTTAAAAATATTTGTTATTATCAACAGTTATCATTTACTTAACATCATATCACGTAACGTTAGTGGTATATCACGCAATTATCACAATATTACAATAAAGTAAAAAAAATATTAGTAAAACTGTGCTAATATTATATCTGCGAAAGTTTGCGAGTGACTAAGTGTAATTATTTATTATATTTATTTATTTATAACTATCTTAAGTGTATTTATTTATTACACCTTCATGCTGAAACGACTGAACCGATTAGAATGAAACTAGGAATATACTTACTACTTTTTACACATACTTACATACATTTAGATCCTGGATTATTGCATAGGATACTTTTCCCCATCATCATCATCACCATAGCAGCCGCAACAGTTTTCAATATTTTAGGTGGTTTTAAGGGTGACTCAGAAACTATGTTTTTAATAACTTTTCGAGATAATTACGAGTAATGGCGGATTCTATGATGACGTACAACTTAAACTATTTCTCGAATCCACAAAATGTAGGTATAACACAGTTGCGATAAAACACATTTGTAGACTTATATTTAAATGTAACAGGTGTCAAAATTACACTTAATGTAGATTGTAGTACTCATTGGTTCAAGTTTCGATTTATTGACTAGTTCAAAATTGATATACAACTTTCCTGTCAGGCACATTTGATTTTTTTTATTCTAGATGAAAGTCTTCATATATAGAAATTATCTTCAAACAACTAACCCTATGGTCTACTAGTTTTGTAACTCATCGACTTCCAGTACTTATCTCATTCTCACATTATTGACTGAAATTGCCACATTCCATTCTTGTAACCATGTTCATAACTAAAATTCTTATAACTTGTATCTTTGGATAATTTCTTTATAGTTATAGTATTAAAACATCTTAACGTTATATTATTACATGTTACTGTAACGGTACAGAAATCGTTGAAACGTTTTTGTGTATTATTAACATAGTATTAATTACTCCTACTTAATCACTGGAACACATCTGTTCAAAGAAAAACCTGTACAAATGAATAAACGACTCCTATTACGGCGCTTTAACCTACATACCTATTTCTACATGAAGTGAAGCTTGCCGTCTACCATTATACTAATACAAAATTGATTTTTGAACTTGATTCTAGAAATGTATTTCATTCTATTTGTTATTATTTTAACGTCAATGCTGCCAGCGTGTTTGGCACGCTGCCAATTGGTACAGTATTAGTACAGCTTGTAGGCCTGTAATGGCCTTTAGTTTGTCTACATGCTTTGGTTGTAGTATAACTATAGTGGTGTATTTAGTTTGTAGTGTTTTTTCTTTAGTTCATTTTTAGTTAAGTTGTGTGGTAGTAGCGCATTTCGCGAATGTTCGCCTGACCATCTACCACCCTCAAGTACGAAAGGTGTCATAAAGCACCTAATGGTCTGTTTTATCTGCTGTCCTTGAGAGCAATTCATCCTAAGTAAGCTTGAACAGCAGTCCATGGTTCAAGTCCTGCAGTAGTAGGACATTTTGCGTTTCGCAAACGCCCAAGGGATTATTTTGGCAATTGTTCTTAAAAACTATTCCCCATTCTAGGTTTCGCCTCATAATCATCGCCAAACCCACATCATGACAATTATCAACAGATAAGATAGTGTTTAAATCCCTTAATACATGGTACCAAAACATACGTTTATCCCCCGTGACACTAATGCTTGGCACTATATCTAGGATATGCTTCTCTCCCGTGACACTACTGATAGTGTCATGTTAAGAAAGCTTTTCCCGTAACACTAATCTGAGAAATCAGGAAAGTCGTGTCATACGAAATTTTATCTCTGATAGCATTGCCTACCAAAGAAGGTTATATCCCCATTTCTTTTTCCACCACTTTGGTGAAAAACAGGCATAAGGATATTTTGAGATATGAATTTGGTGGTGGTAAATAGTGCCAGTAAATAGGCAAAGGTAAAGAGGAAATAGACTTCCTTGGATTTTCACCAACCAGTGAAACAGAGTTGAGGCACAGAGCATCTGCCCACCTCCATGTACTTCTCAGCAGCTGATACTCACAAGTGGCTATATCCTCGTGTCGTGACCACTTATCTGTTCTTGTCTTGAATACTCATACTATAGATTGATCATTATATTAAAGCCTAAAATAGCTTTAGTTTGACGCAATAAAAATATACTTATTAAAATGGTTTATGTGTGCCGTGCTAATCTTGTAGAAAAACCAAGCCTCTATAATTTCAGCTCCTTTAAAGTCGTGTCATGGATTGTATGTAATAAGTATGTCAAACCTCGGAATGTATGGGAGTGGCGCTTGAATAAGCTAGGGCTGCCTCAGGGCAGGTTACTTGCACGACCTCAATTGTGATCAAAAGGTTAAAGACATACGTGTGCCAACTGTTGAGCAATCTACAAAAAGTGTATGACAATTGTATAATAGTTATTAAAAAGTAAGGTTTAGCAAATTCATTGTGTGCCGGATTGTCCACTACTGAACACAGCCTCCCCCAATAAGGGAGGGATTACCGTAATCCCCAGGCTCGGCAGGCGTCTTCAGTATCAAAGCGTAAGATAAAAGCTCCTTAAAAGGCGCTGCTGCCCAACTTCCGGTGTTTTTTGACTTAGCGTTGTATTTTTAGAGTTACCTACAAGAAATTTTACGCTTAGCGTGCGCTAAAAATAAATAGAATACTTAATTGTACATAAGTCTGATGAATTAAAAAAACTTTTAATAACTTAACAAAACTTCAAACATTAAGGAACGAATAAAATTTTTGTTATATGTATAAGAGATTCTTTGATTTATGTTAGTTATGATACCTTATTATAAATAAAATTATCACATAAATAAATAAAGTTTAGAATTTACGAAAAGGTACTCTGCATGCCAACCCTAGAAGTCGCTCAAAGTATACATTCACGAAATGCCACGCATACTCGTAACTTCATTCGCAAAATGTTTTTTTTTTATCTAGACACGCCCAGAAAGGTCTTTGAAATAATACCTTCTTATACGAAATAGTTACATAAGTTAACTAAAAAAAATTTCTCTGTAGTCCTCCCTTCATGACTAAGGATCGTGGTCATCGTTAGATGGTCTTCACTTAGATCGGATGATGTCTCCATCGGCTTCTGTTCATCGCATCTTGCACGATGTTGTGGAACTTGATCCGTCCATCTGGTTGGGGATCGACCTCGTGAGCGTTTTCCGTCCGTGTTCCCAACCACAATTAGCTTCTGAAGTTCTCATCACCTTTTCGTAAATAAAATTGCTATGTGTTAATGATACATGTTAGTTATGTTTGTAACAGACACGTGTAATATTATTATGCTCTTATATATACTTATTTCTTAATCATTACGCACCATGGAAGGTACTTTGAAAATATTGAAATAAATAGAATATAGCTATGTTCAGCAATTAATTCATGACAGTGAGCTTAGCTATTCTTAACCGATCAGCTAAGTTAAGCAACGTCCGCCGCGGTCAGGAGTTCTTTCTTTTTTTATGCCTTATGGATTATCCTTTTTTCTAATGAAGGTTATAGACAGCCGTATCTGCATACTTCTATAATAACGTATGCGTTATATAGAAGCTTCAGACGAGGTTTTTCATATTGTAAAAAGTTACCACAATCCTAGCAAAGAAGCCGCTTCGAAGTAGAAAGTCAAAAGCCAAAGTAAATAAGTTAAGTAAACCCAAGAGAATACTTTGCTATTTTAAATTTAAGCAAGTGAAAATCTCTACTGCACATTATTTATTTTCTTTAAACCTTTTATCGTTCCATTAACATTAAAACTGCAAGTTATACAATTATAATGGAATCGTTTTTAGAGCCCTTCATTTTGATGCCCCACTCGATGGGTTTGAATGAAAAAAACTTTTATCTCGCAATATGGTTTCTAAAATCCGCTTTTATTTATCTAGTGTCACTCGCGCTAACAAAACGAATCTTACATATATTAAAATCGATTGAGTCGTTTAGAAGTTATGGTGGAATAAAGAAACTCACAAACATACATATAACCCTAAAAACATAAGACTCCTTTCTTGGGTAGTCGTGTAAAAATACCTAAAGTTTACTTTAAATATATCTTCAAACTATAAAGAGCGATGAGAGATGGAGTCAGAATTAAACCACATAGGCCTGGCTGTGACTTTCAGCCATTTTAATCGTTGTCCTGATTATACATTCGCCCACACACGTGATGCCTTCCAACAACTTGATACGCTTTTAACCCTCCGGTAATCAACAAGTCCCATCCATCAATTGGGGAACCGCGAACACAACCAATTAGGCCCACGATCAGCCAATTGCCAATTGGTCGATCACTGATCCGATTAACGATCCTTTGAGTTATTTCGAGTGTTCGCATCTGGTGTAGGTGGCTCATTGCTTGTTAAATGGTGTATAGTTTTTGATATTGTTTCTGTATTGGGTCAGAAATGTCAGGATACTGAAACACTAGATCGCTTGCTAAATCTACGCTAAACCCAATATTTTACGATAAAGCTTGCAGAGCTGTACTATACTTTACTATTTTATATTGAAGTTTCATTATGATGTTTAGTAATTATTTCCTCTATTGTGATGTAACCAATTTATGAAAAAGGGCACTTTTGTAGCGTTTTACCTGCAGTTAGGGCTGGTTACCTTCATATATTCAGTCGTTTACCACTAAGTCCATATAGGGCTAGCTTGCTAGCAATACAGTACAGCTCGAGAGTTGTTTGCTTTACTTTGCTATTGTATATTAAACTCACGTTAATTTTCATGTATATATAAATAATTACTTACGCTTATAAATTATATAAAATTAATAATTTACCAATACAATACTTCGGTTTAATTAGTACTAATCAGTACTAATATTATAAATGCGAAAGTAACTCTGTCTGTCTGTCTCTTACGCTTTCACGCCAAAACTACTGGACCGATTTGAATGAAATTTGGTATAGAAATAGTTTGAGACCCGGAAAAAAACATAGAATAGTTTTTACCCAACTGCCCAAAAGGAGGTTAATTTTTTTGCGCGATAACCGACATACGCGCGGGCGGAGCCGCGCCCTGAATGCTAGTTTATAATATGTCAAAATTTTTAAGTATCCAGAAATTTTTAATAGGATTATATTACAAGAATTTCGTTTATTAAGGAATACCTAGTAATATATATAGTACATATATTAATAGTACTATATTACAACTATATAGGCCCAGAATATTCTCACAATCGTAGGTGTACGAAAGTGCATACCTCTGGTGTATGTGATCACTTCACCGTGTAATTACATATTACAGGCCAATGAATAGAGAAATGATTGATGTGGATAAGGCCACCATTGGAAAAAGTATAAATTGCCCCCTTGGGCCAGTCGCTACGCCTAACTAACGATTTCATGGCGTTTACGCGGTAAGTGAATAAAGTAAGTCTGCACACTTAGAAGAAGCATTTAAGTTTCACATAATCAGATAATAGGACATAGTTGTTTTATGTCATAAGTCATAAGGTATAATGTGTTCATGTAGGCAATATCTACGCATTGTTATCAGACTAATAAATAAATCGACAGTTCAAAAAGGGTGACTTAGCTACTGAAATCAGTAGTTAGGCAGTTTAATCGTAAGACGGCGAGAACAACGAAATAAAAAATATGTAAGAATACTAGCGGCCCGCCCCGGCATCGCACGGGTAATTACGACTATAAATTGAGATGTAAGGTATCTTATCTTTTAATTTGTATCAAATTTAAAATTGTTTCAGTAGTTTGGAGTCCATCGTGGACAAACAAAGTGAAACGTAATTTTTATATGTAATGAGTAAGTATTTTTAAAATTGAAGTTTATTTTTAGATGTGATTCTTAGTAATAAATGTGTATTTGTTTTTATTTTCTAATTTTACTCTTTTTTACTATAATAACTCACATAGATATAACTATAACATTTGAAACGCTCGTAGTGAAGTTGGCTTCGCCGATTCTTAACCGATCAGTTAAGTTAAGCAATGCCCACTAAAGAGTGGTGAGCGAATATCACAGATATACATAGGTTTAACTTAGAAAGTTTTGCGTTTCTTTCTCCTGTTAAGTTACAAAATAGTAACCTCAATTGCATAACAAAATCTTTATGTTCTTTCACCTTACACCAAGGTAACGACATATTTATATATATTTACCCACCGCGGTCATGACTTGGATGGGTGACCGCTAGTGGCATTACTACTGAGCGCTTCCGTATTTCGGAGCGTTCAAGTTTTATGTACTTATAATTATATTTGACATTGTATCATTGCGACAAGAAAACTTCTAAAATAACTAACAGGTGGTCACATTAATCTCTTTCAACATCAATAAGCTGATTTATTGTCGTTCCTTTATCTGTGTCGTTGTTTGGAGTACCAACTTACTTTCTTTATGCGCAAAAAGTGATCATTTTTTATTCTGAGCACAGTTCGTTTCTTGCCTTAGAAATAATGACGATACTTTCTAGATTAAACTTTTTACTATGGTGAATTGCCCACATTAAACATGTTACGCATTGTAAAAAACAGCATTCTGTTTTAGTACCTATGATTAGGAAATATGTCGTTACGTTCGTGTAAGATGAAAGAACATAAAGATGAATAAGATTTTGTTATGTAACTGAGGTTACTATTTTGAAACTTAACAGGAGAAAGAAACGCAGTCGTAAGTATTTCTGGCAGGCTCTTACAAAACTTTCTAAGTTGAACCTATATCTGTGATATTCGCTCACCATTCGATAGCCGTTGAGATCATATTAAAAAGTTAGGTGCATAATTGAAAAATATGTTAATAGGAATATATTATTTTTAATACTTACATTATACATTGAGGATTTATGGCATGTCAGATTCAACCATAGAACTGTATAGAATTACACAATGGGATGTCACATAATATCACTTAGGTGTACTCACATGTAGAAAGATATTATATTATGTAAGTAGTGATGGGTAATCACATAATATACAAATTTTAAGATTCTGCGCGGAAATCGTACCTATATTCCCCGATTTTACGTACTGGATTTCAATGAGATCTGAGAAGTGATATTTGAATTATCCCTAATAGGTAATGCATATTTAATTGCCTTCGACTATATCGATGATGTTCTCATTTTCACTTTTCCATGTAAAATAAACATATAAAACTGTATGCGATGGTTTGGTGTACTTACTTTTTAGTGATTTTTTCGTTTTAGAATATTTTCTGTTTGAAGTCGTTTTTTTGTTAAAATTTTAACACTTCTATTATTTACTAATAAAAGGTAGTGCTCTTTGAGATTGAACTTTTTTTTATATAGTTTTCGTTATATTTTCCTTTACTACAAAACCAAACACCGTAAATGTCCTAATTGATAGATCAAAACAATATTTGTAGATAATGCTCAGATTCTTCATAGAACATCGTGTCGTGAGAAGCTATAGCCATATAAAAACTAAATAACTTTTTGCTTGTTTGACAGAGGATACTAGCAATTTTGTTATAAGTTGGTAAACGGCAACAAAAAGCTGGGTAATCTTTTGAGAAAGTAAATATTTACAAAAACATGAATAATAAAGTGTAAGAAATTTGAAAAGTGAAGTGTAGGTCCTCAATTTTGTTGATCGGCAGCTAACATACAACATAAGCTATCTGCACTTCTACAGTTTCTTCAATATAGGAATCTTGTGCGTATACAACGTAAGTAACCCGATTGAGTATTATTATTATTACCGTGTAAGTATACAGTCGCGGTCAGAAAATGTTTACCACCATAAGGATTACAATTGCATGCATGCACACATTTAGGTCACAAGTTCTAAATTATGTTTGAAAAAGTCTATTTCATATATTATGTTTTTTTAATGACATGACAATCAATCGCTCTATAGATGGACTGACTACTATCAAGGTTTGATATAGGTATAGAAAACCTTCTTTGAAAAAACAGGCCGAGTCTCACTCTCAAACAAAAGTTTCCGTTCTTCGACCACCATGCAATATTACGATCAAAAAAATATTATTTCAGCCCTTTGCTCAAAGGTTAAACTTGCCATTTTATTTCGTTATGAAAAAATCTTTTGTAAAAATTTTCTCTTGTCCAAACGACGCGACGTTCAAACAATAATTTCTGATAAATGTCATTTCAACAAATAAAGAAATCAGTTTCATCATCAAAAAGTGATTAATAATAATTATTAATGTCTTTGTTATGCGTCATTTTGCATAATAACTTTTGAAAGGTAATAAGTAACTTGATATGGCATCTTAGACTTTAGAGCGAAAAGTGTGACATAGAATCTAATTTCAAAGCTGGTAAACATTTTCAGACCGCGACCGTACAATATCAATCTCATCAAAGTATAATCTCAGTTAATATTCAAACTGTACTAAAGTTCAAACAATAGAGAGCTTACGTCACAGAATGAATTCATCAAGCACACGTGGGACCACCCATTCAATGCAGATGACACATAGACCTACATAAATACCCCACACTGTTCTGACTTTGTCGTAATAAGAAGAAATATCATTTCATTCGATAGCCAAGAAAAGATTACAATGATAACTGAGACAGAGATGTAGAGTTTATAAAAGATATGTGTAGGCACAGTTTCCGTTGGTTGGTAATGACACTAATGCCTAGCATTATTCAATTATTTTTTGAATAGACGGCTTACTTTAATATTAAAGTAATATAGGCTAATATTGCAAATCTTTTTAATTGAATGGCCGTTGTTATGTTCTAATTTAATTTGTGGCATTCAATTATTTTCTGATAGGATATAAAAGCTATAATTAAGAAACGGCTATTTAATTTTATGCTTCATAATTTTATTGTTAAATATTATTTATAGTCGCGATAAATTGTCAGTACGTTACTATAAAACCTGAGAGATTTATTACTTACAAGCTAAGTCTCCCCGGCTTCGCACGGGTATTTAACAGAAAATAAAAATAATAATAAACAATAATAATATATATATAGCGTATCAATGAAAATGTAGGATTCTAAATGGTGAAAGAATTATTCAAATCGGACCCGTAGTTTTTAAGTTTATTCGTTACGTACAAAAATACAAAGCCTTCCTCTTTATAATATCAGTGTAGATGTAGAATAGAATAGAAAGATTGATAACAAGGTTAAGCATGGACGTCTGAGTAGTAAATGAAAAACTTCTATTCCCATTTTACTCTATGTACAGAAAATAAGAAAAGATCTGTAACTGTCTAGTTCAAGTTATAGAAAAGTTATGTTGAAATAATAATATTAAAAAAACACTATTTATCAAATTATCTTTGAAAACAAACTGTGAAATCGATCTATAGGTTAAATAACCTGTTTTCTATATTAAATATAAACTGTCTAGAAAAGCAAAGCTGCTCTAGGTAAACACTAATCTATCGATTTAGTCCGTTTCGACAACAGAACAACAAATTAACCCAATATTATATATTAAAAACCAAAAATCTTAATTGGCCACAAAACAAAAGAACCATCCCCATATCCCATTACCATAAAATAAACACAAGTACTCTTATGACAATACGAAATGTAGGCCATTTCCTCTCCATCTCAAACCCACCCACACTCTGAGGACGATTACCTCGAGGTCAATGCTCTCCACTCTAGCACAGAATACCCAATAGTACTCCCTATAGTAAGGTTTCGTTACGGTACGAAAACCAATTTATTGACAAAGAATTTTATCATGAAGACATTAATTTTCTCTAACAATTTTTATCTCAGGAAATCATCGGGTAATATTTTGCCTCCTTCCGCTATTATGTAACGCTTTGGTTTCCTCTGGGGAATAAGATCTTGAGAAAGGAACAGCGAATTGATTCATATTTATTACCACCGTAAGTTTTAAAAGGTGATATTTTTATTTGATATATTATTTTACTACTGAACTAGAAAAGAGAAGAAAAGACAAACATACAAGTCAGTACATAAATGCTTCAGCATATCTGTTTCAATTTTAATATATGGGGTGACAGCTCAACTGTCTAAGGCAATCATTTACTCCACAAGAGAAAATAAAAGTTCCTACTTTAAACTTACTTAATGTTGTAAGGCTCGTATTTTAAAACCCTTTTTAACACGTTTTTATTAAGTCTATCTGTAATATGCATTGGTACAAACGAATACAAAATTTCATCCACTTTATAGTTAGGTATTGTTGTATCGTGAAACTAAGCCATAGGTAGTGTGTAGTTTGATGACAATGCAATTATCCGACTTGCAGTCATTGTGCTCTTGTGCAATTGTCTCGAGATACACTGGCCATATATTATTTGTCTGGCCATATATATTTTTTTAGTTTGACTAATAATTATTGGAACTACAGTGAAGTTATGGTTTCTCTCTCCGCTCCGACCCGTCCCTTTCGGACGCTTAAGTGATGGAAGAGAAGCGAGGAATTCAACGGGGCAATGCAGCCAGCATGCTGGACACGCTGCCTACTGGTAGTGGGCCGAAACATTTTCACTGCCTGTTAATCTATCTGTAATGGCTTTCAGGTTGTCTAAATACTTTTAATGTTGTAGCTGTCGTTTTGTATGTAGTTTGTAGTATTTTTCATATAATACGCACCCGCAAAATCGTCGTGCGGATTTGCAAATGAACTTGACCCTTTTTGAAATACCAATTTGATAAATACAAAATAAAGCCAGTGATCTCTAAAGTTTGTTTGTTCTATGAGCTCTACAATTAAACAGGAGAATGTTGTATGCTAAGAAAGTATTTATAATATAAGCAAGATTCACATCGGCCATTTAAAACAATAGAGCTATTAAATATTTTATCTGAGAAATGATATATGATCAATAATTTTAGATCTCTATTCTTTTCAAATTTCTCACGTTTTATATCCGCAAAACCAGTTTAATGTCGAAAAGACTTCTCGACAAGACATTTTTTATCATGACTTTTGTAGCTTTGATGTCAAATTGTAATTTTTACAAACGGTTTAAAAGTTCTACCTAATTATGCATTACTATCTATATTGGAAAGAATGCTATTCAAAATGACCAAGAAGCAGTATTTCAAGCATGTAAATAGCAGTAGCATAATGTCAAAGGCTCGAAACATCTACAAGCAAAACGACCGAGTAGGCAATTCGCCTAGTGTCATAATGTCAAGGATATAAATCGTGCCTACGACCAAAATGACACCTAATAAAATAATACGACATAGGTCCTGCTTAGGCTCAAAATACTGTCTATCAGTCAGTCACTCACGAAAAAGCCTTTTATTTAAAAGTTTGTAGTTATTTTAAATTTACGATTATGAAATTCTGCTTCTTAGCTTCACATGCTATAGGAATGGACATATTACGACGCTGATATTTTACTGATTGTTCGATTTGCCTACTTAGTCGTTTTGCTTAGCAGCCGTTCTGATTGATACGCATCATTTGATCAGTTGATACATCATAGTTCTATGCTTCTAGAACGCTTCTAGAAGCATTTGCATCAGTCAAAATTTAACTACAGACTCAGGTCTATTTTCGCTCAAAATTTTGACCCCCTTAATTTTAAAAATCAAAATTTTATGATTATTTTTACCATCCTTAAAATTTTTTTTTTCAAAGATATTTTATTAAATCAGACTGATCTGGAATAGATCTATTCCAAAACTGAGGTGAAAGGTGTGTCACTATAGTTTCTCTAGGCAAGCGTTACAATGAATTTGATACACTTAACTGTGACCACAACTGAATATAATTGGCAATATATGTTTTTTTTTTTATATTTGGTTTTATTCATTTTCCACAGACTCCGGGGTCCAATCCGTCTCCGGGGGGCAATATATGTTACATTGTTGATGTTATTAGGTTAATTTGTTAATATTTTTTACGAGCGCCCAACTTAAGAAATTAACCTTCAGACAAACTAAAAAGAAAAATGTACGGACATCTTTCTATTGCGGCCTATAGACAAATTCACAAAATATTACCTACGTAGGTATTAGCTATGCACATTTATTTTTGAATAGCTTTCTAATGAACGGTGTGTCATCAATACCATTTGAAGGCAAAGGTGAAAGTACTGCTTGCATCATCGCTTACACATAGGTATGAAAATATACCTATATAATTGTTGGTACCTAAAGTTGTAGATGTATCATTGTCCAACCTGTGTCGTTTCTTTAGGTTACCCAACCGTCTTTACAACTGAGTCTTAAACTTAAGTGCCATTGTTGTTCTTACGAAAATAACTATCGAAGCAGAGATGGCTCAGTGGCATTGGCTATGGACTGCCGCGCAGCAGGTCTAAGGTTCTTAAGGTTACTGAATAATTGGGTACTAATAACCCAACTAAGCCATCCGCCATCAAGTAGTATAGGTAGATAGTACTTTTTTACCGTCATTGACACCATTGATTATCATCATGAAGTAGTAGACAAAAGTAAACTTGTCAGCTACAAAAACAAGGATTAAGATTAACAATGTATGTAAGACGTTACCTATTTATATTAAGTATATTACCTATATTGAAATTACAGGCACATGAGACTTAACAACTTTATGTCACACATGACACATGGGCGCAGTGCAGTTCGCCGCTTGTAACGAACTGCATAATATATTATAGGCAGAGGTTACCACTTCACATCAGGGGGCCAACTCCCACCTTTAACGAAACCATCATAAAAAAGTAGCGTTTTGTTTCATGCTTAAAATCATCATTCGCAGACACGAACTATCACCGACCCACAATCGCGTCCAGCAATATTGGTTTGATCCTACTTAAAGATAACGAATGAAATATGTATCACGGTTGTGCAAGCGAGATACAAAATGTTTATAATATAGCGATACAATATATTTATAGTAAGTATGCATTTATTTTAAAGAATAATAGAAATAAAAACATTGTTTTTAATTTACACATTAATTAACCCATTTTTATCGTAAAATAATCAAAATCAAGTTTAAATCCGCTGCTAGAAAGTAACTTTATTAAGATGGATAAACATGACCGATTTGTCCTTGGAACAGTAATGCTTCGTATTAAATGTCACGTCAGAGTTCGCGAAAAGAGTGAACTATTTGTTGTGACGTCATCAAAGCGCCAAGCGATTCCTTTACCGCTTGTAAGCCTGCTTAATTGACGTGGAGGTATAAAATTTTGCAGTAAGATCAAGTTATTATTACTATAAGAGGTGAGAGTTGGCCCCCAGGTGAACCTTCTGCTTGTTCTATCACGATAGCATAAAAAATAGAAAGGAAGAGAAGACGACATATTCGATACTTGGTTTCTCCCTTGATGTTAAATTCATGATTCATTGAAAACAATAATAATTTTATTTAGTAATCTTTAATAAAATTATATAGGTAAATTTAATAACAAATATTATATGACTAAACTGTATTTAGCTCTAGTGTCTTAAATTTTATGTGCACATATTAAAATTAAACATTGTTTTAAATTAAACATTGGATTCAGGGTATCTTTTCCTCGTGTGCCGCAATATCAATTAAAATACAGAAATTTTACATTATTTTCGAATTTTGGTAACTTAACATTATATTATCTCCGTTAATTAATAAGTTAAGCTTTTAAACTAGAATTAAGAAAAACATCTGTCCATGTCCTCACATTTTGTAACACTTTCGATCTTTTTCATGCATAAATTTAAAAGACATTGACATGAGCAAAACAATAACAGTAGATCACTTACCACATAGTCATTCATATCTCTGTTAACAGTGTTGTCAAGCACTTTAACAAATTGGACGTTAGGCTCAGAAATTATGCGTACCTAAGTACGACAATACAATCGAATGTCCAGTAGAAACCTACACTTTCGCGACTTTCACTCGCGACAGTCGCGACGCCGTGCGACTCGACGTGCGCTGAGTAAACGCATAGACATTCGAGGACCACCCGACTTGACCTGACAGCCTAACAAAGTTTAATAATTTTAATTTTAATTTTTGAAGCGCTCGTAGCGAAGTTTGCTTCACCATTCTGAATCGATCAGTAAAGTTAAGCAACGTCCGCCGCGGTCATGACTTGTTTGACCGCTGGTGACATTACTACTGAGCGCTTCCGTGCTTTGGAGGGCACGTAAAGCCGTCCGCGTTGGTCCCGGTTGTTGTCTTAGGATGGCAGTCGTTACAGCATGGTGGTAGGGCAATTTTCAAATGCCCGCCTGGCTAGCTACCACCCTCAAGTTGAAAATCTGTCGCCAAGAACCTAACGGTGTGTTCCGGCAGCTATCCTTGAGAGCCAGTAATCCTAGGTTAGCATGGACAACATCTTCGACCACATCATCACTTACCATCAGGTGAGATAGTAGTCGAAGGATAACCAATCAAGAATAACAAAAAAAATTTACTACCTAGGTACTACGTAATTTCTATATGGCACACCACTGTGTGGCCCGTGGGGTGCGGGCTAGAATGTCACTCCTCCATCTCTACTCGTGGGTGTCGTACAAGGCAACCATGGTTAACACACCAGGTGTTTTTTATCTATTATTTTATTAATTCACTATGGAAAACCCCCCTTAATGGGGTAGGCTGTGTTCAGCAGTGGACAATCCGGCAGATACCAGCAGTGACTAATTTTTCTTAAAATATTTGTTGCTTTTCCATGACGCCGCTGACTGTCATGCGGAAAATACAGAATTTAGCAGATTTTTTGCTTTTTCACTTGAGCTTGGTGACTATTGTCCATAATCAAAAAAAATACGGGCTAATAAGAATGTTGCTTATATTCTATTAAAACGTCATTAACGTTTTATGGTATTGATTGTATATAATTGCGCATAAAATATAGACACACACTTTTTACCCGTTAAAAATGATATTAGTTGCATTTAATATTTATAACATCAACAGCCACAACGTCCACCGCTGAACAAAGGCCTCCTCTTGTTGTCTCATATTTTCCACATGGGTGACAGGCAAGACTATCCCCCTTTGTTCACCCCTAAACCATACGCATAAATTATCAACGTTCTACGCGTACACATAACAAACAAGAACGATAAAAAGCAACCTGAATAGCCCGCATTTGTGTTAGACTTAGTGATGGCAATGCTGCGCATAAGGCCCTTGATTCAAATCCCATGTATAATTGAGCTTCACTGCCAGATGCTACGGTATTTTGTTGAATGTTTGCCTAGCTATCAACCCCAGGTAATAAATATTTCGCCAAGCATCTAATAGTGTTTTTCAGCTGATATCCTTCAGAGCAAATTCCCGTTATGCGTGTTTACTACATAATAAACGATGGCCTAGGGCTAGCCTACCAGCGATAAAAACATATCTCCCTCGATGAGAAAGCGTAGGTATACGTCTCCATTTTCGCTACCTATTTGATAGTGGACGCAAAATGCCAAGTGTTCCAAATTACCCAATAAAGGCCCCTAACTTACCAAGCGACAACTTCACAAACATCCCTTTTGTTGCGAAATATATTCATGCATACATCAACGGGTATTTACATCACAAAGGCTTAGCTAAATAAATCTTTCGCCGCGCGCTATTAAAGCAAATTATCGCACTCACGTATTACACAAATCCACATAATCACCTTACAATTTAACATGTTGTGCTTTCGCCGTAATTTCACTTTTAACATGTTTTAACATTCATAAACAGCGCAAGAATTTAATTAAATAAATACAATTTGTTTTAATTTTCAGTTATGGTTGGTGCACGCGGCTTTGTTCACACGTTAGGTAATTGGTCGAGTGGTCAAGTAGTACGAAATACGAAGTAAAATGCTGCACAGAACGTAGTAAATAAAATGTAATTTCACAAATAACGAGTGTGTCTGTTGGAAAAGTATAGTTTGAAACAATCAACATTTCATGATATTGACAAGTGTACATATGACGAATGCCCGCCTGACCTACCCTCAAGTAGAATATCTGTTTCTAAATACTGATTATTCGAGTAAAACATTAGTCTAGGTATTATGTATATTCATAAAAAATAAAGTCAGGTTGTCGATGATAATTCTGAGCATTTGAATTAAAACAGTTTTTTAGCGCTGTTTCTAAACTAGTTAAAATTTTAAAAGTTGTGAGATTTTTTCAAAAGTCTATTCAATTACTGTATGTACTTATACAATATTTTCCCGGCCTTCTATATTTTTTTAATTGGAATATTTACTTCGGTCTTACCATCAAAAAGTGTGTTCGAAAATACTCATTTAATTCAGCGTAAGTTTGCATTGTGCTCACGCTTAACAATTTCTTCCGGCAGCTGTCCTTTAGGCTGTAATTCTAGGTAAGTCTGAACTATATCTTCGATCACATCATCCTTTACCATCAGGTAAGATAGTGGCTAGCCTATTAGCTACACAAATAGCATTATTATTACCGTTTTTGATTCGATACATCTTGCCAAATTTCATGATTCTTGGTCAACGGGAAGTACCCTATAGATTTTCAGTCCTTGAAAATTTCAAACTGAGTATTATACACGATAATTTCTGAAATGATGGCGTTGACTTACAAGTTTGATTTTTCTACAGCTGAAAGAGACCGTAGACAAGAGTATATTTAATATATTTCAACTTGATACATCCATCCGTTCTTAAACAAAAGGTCTTTGTCTTCTTGAAAAAAAAGGCCACGAACATAACAGTTTTTAACCTAATACTGGCTCTCAAGGACAGCAACATACTCGAGGGTGGTAGCTATCCAGGCGAGCATTCGCATACTGCTCTTCCACCAATGCGGTGAAGCTTAATCCCATGGTAGAATTAGAACCATAGACATCCTTCGCGACAGTCCATAGCCAATATCTATGCCGTCAATGCATATATTTGTACTATCTAGCAAACAGCAAAATTATCAACGAATTAGTTTTTTGCGTATATTCACTAAAAGGCAGCATTTTAGCTCTAACTTCGATTACCTAATGCGTTCAGATGCGCTCGAAGACCTTGTTTTTTTTTTGCGCTAAAAGTGAAACGACAGAACAATCAGCAAAAGTTACGCATGCAGCCTTTAGAAGAAATGTTGTTACGCAACTTTGACACTGTCATATGGCCATAACGCAACTGATAATAACATAATAGGTATTTAGTTAGATACTATTATGTGATAAAATAATAATGGAACCTATTAAATTTGACATTAACTAAAAAAGATGTTAGAACATTTGATGAAATAATCACAATCTTCTGAGACTTATAAATTACATTCTGTTTTTTACCTTAGCATAGAGAATAGAACAGAATTGGCTTTATGTAATTAAGTAGTAGGTATTGGTTATTAGCATAGATATTATGTTAATAGCACTGCAGACATAAATAACATAGCAAAGCAAAATACCCTCACATCATGCCTGTTTTAATTGTGAATTCAACTATAAAAATTGCTTATAATTATTACACCTCACCTCTTATATGGACTATAACAACAATGATTTAATTATGTTACCGACTGGATCATATAATTAAACTTTTCCTTTATTGATATGATTCTTCGGATTTGCTGATCTATTAGGAGTAGGTATCAGAAATTTTATTGTGGTTTATAAGATGAAACTTATCCCTTAAATGGATGACTTTTTCTTTTAAATTAATATGCGTGCTATGTGGTATAACGAAATAAAACATTTATATTTCGGTGCTTTGTAGGTAAATTCGAATAAAATATAAAATGTAATATCTAACTTTAAAGTATAAAATTAATAAGTATGTAATGCTTAAGTACTTTATTTTTTTTAATCTTCAGGATTGTTTCTGACATTATTGTTTACCAAAAACTGTATATGTAATGCATAAAAACAGAAGGACAACATTTTAACGTTTATTTTCTTATTTTTGCACTGACCATTTTCATTAAAATCCTTGCAAAATATATGATGGAATAAAAAGTGAAGTTGCCGCGAATACTCGCTATTATTCGGTATTCGGCATTACTCGACATTTTTTTTTATATTTGGCGAATACCGAATGGTAGCTATTATTCGGCATTCGGCGAATAGTCGTCCAAATTAAACTTTTATCGAACAAAAAACTAAGGAGTTAAAAATAATCAATTTTTATCATTTTCCTTAATAAAACAATACACAGCCAATACAATTATTATCTGTAATATGTGCCTGTGTCTATCATATTACGTAATGAAACTAAATTAGTTAATAATAACTGAATGAAAAATTAAATTACTACGTTACATATATGTAGGTTTGTATGACATGAAACAGATTTCCTTTTCTCACAACCTTAGAAGAAGTTAGAAATATTTTTAATGTGTCGTCTTATTTATGTCGAATAGTAATATCGAGTTATTCGACTATTCGCCAAAGTGAATGGCGATTAATCGGTATTCGACTATTCGCTATAACAACTATTCGCGGCAACTCTAATAAAAAGGCTTAAAAAACTTTATTTCATAAGTAGTAATATTTTTATAGGTATGTAATAAAATACCAATTTTATATAATTTATCAATCATATTATTATATTTCCAAAATGATACACCCCGCGTTTTACTTCTCATTACTTACTACGTCTATCATAAATGGTAGAAGCGGGTTAAATGAAAACTTCCTAGAGAGCTACCTACTGACTCCATTCTTGAAATATTGCGGACAGTTATCGGTTTTAAATTAAGCCATTAATCCTTATGGTCACGTAGACGTATATACCCATTAGGAAACTATTCCTACTTCACTAATAAGCGAAGGTTAGGCAACGGTAACGTAATGAGGGTCCCGCAACGCTTCGCCAGTGAGCGTACTGATTGCATACATAGACTATTATCAGGAGGCACTATGCTTTCGAGCCCAGTATCTAAACTCTTGTATGTCACAGAGTTGAAGACTACAGAATTTAAAAAAATGCCAAGACATTTTTTACAAAAATAGAGTATTTATAAATTTCTATAAGTAATCCTTTTGTTTGAAATCCACTGCAACTAAGATAATATTACTTCCAAGTTATTTTTCTATTAGGCAGTCGTTTTCATATTAAGGACAGTTGCGGTCTAAGGTTAAAGGAAACGGTCTATACACATACTACTATAATATTCAAATTCTATTGAATAAAAAAGAATACTTGGAGAGAGACTAGTAAACATTTCTTTCAATATAATTAGTCCTCATTTATTCCATTGCATTCAAAAATAAAATTATACCTTTTAGAAAATAGTCTCACGATCAGGTTTTTATGACAAATTAATTCTCAATAGCTGTCCTGGGTCTAGATGTGTGCTCGATAAATGGCAATAGGCTCGCCCCAAAATATATGGAACCAAAATATTTTGGTCCTGGCGGTTTGGAGGCCCGGCGAAACTTATATATTTAGACACAAATGTGTCCTGTGAAGTCTAAATTAATAAGTAAAAAGTTACAAGTGGCATGCGGGACCCAAAAATATTAGACACTGTTGCAGTTTAAGTCCAGGCAGTCAAAAATAATTCCCACGCTAGCTCCGCCCATGCGGCGCAACGATCCCCGCTGCACCGAACGACGCGATTATTGGCGCACGCGTCTCGCTTATGAACATATTTGTGTACTTGATATTAGATTCGCGAACACAGATACCATTGAGACGATTTCAACTTTTTTTATAATCTTCACGTGACGAATTTCGATACATAAAGTAACTTTGTAGGTATATAGTGCAATTGATGTCACGTTTTTATTTTTATCAACATTACTAATATTTATAAGTATTGATTATTTGATTTCATATTTTTAGATTTACTTTCCAAAATTATTTTTACGGTCGACAGTAGCTCATAAAACTAAAGCCAGAAGTTTTAATTTTTACAATATGATCGTGTCTGGACTTCATTGGTATATATTATTATGTATGTATGTATTGGTATACATACATACATAAGAAAGAGAAAGAGGCTTCTTAAATTGACTTGTCTATTATTTATTTTATGTTTGACCACACATAACTTTTTTACTGAACCTTACAATATTGAAGATGATTTATTTGCTAGTACAATTTAACTCTTAATTGGTTTCATTTTAATTTAATCAACATCGGTCAAACGGTTTGCCAGTTACAGTCAACTTACTAAAAGTAATTTGCCAAAATGCCTCTACGATCGCAGTGCTTCTAGCAACTAATGTAAGTGACAACTATGAATATAGATGAAAGTTATTGTTAAATAGTGATAAAATCTATAAATAATATATGAATAATAATATCTCTAGTAAAGTCTGTAGTCATCAGTATATCAAATAACCTGTCAAAGTCAGTTACATGAGCACAAAATTGAGATCATATTGCACCGGTATCAACCAGTTATTTCAGACTTTTTAATTTAAAAAATTGTTTTCAAGTCTTTTTTTTCTTTGCTATGTTGTTGTGTCGCAGTCTCTGTGTTTATAGAGAAAACATATTGCACCAAACCAACATAAAGTGACACAAGGGTCGGGATATGATGATAGTACATAACAGCCCAAACGGCACGATATATATTGATAAATGGGGTGTTTTTAAATCTCCGTAGTAACGAATGTGATATCTACTGATTAAACTTACTACCAAAATGTCATTACTCCTTGGCATCCGCATGGACAATAATTTATGAATGAATCAACATTGTTCTCAGTATCTTGGAATGCGATTAATCAGATTAAACATCATTAGAATAAAGTAAAATACCATCAAATTGAATGAGCATAATATTATATTCGGTGAATATGGGTACAAATTACAATTGACCGGAAATATCAATGGATTTGATTTGATTGAATGTTAGTTGTGTGCAATATATTTTACCATGACTCGTCATACAAATATGAATTATAGTTTTTCATAACTGTGCTACGGTATTAATTACTAATGTTGAAAATATGTTCGTATACATCCTATTACGTTTTATTTTTCAGTTACAGTGGTAAACAGAAAGGTGTTATTTTACTACCACTCTGCTTTTAGATACCAACTATGGTAAAAATTAGACCAACCAGAAATAGATCTAGCCACTTCTAAACAGCAGGATAATATTTTTTTACCTAACTTGCAGAAGAGTCTATATACGTAATTGTAATGGCCTTAAACTTTGGGATATTTAAAAAAAAACACACAACTGCAGAAACATTGTAAAGATCATGTTATACAAGCTTCTTTTAATGCAACATGGCAAACAAGTGAGAGAGTGAGTGGCACTGGAACAGGTGACTAAATTAGACATTAAAATAAAAACAGTGGATTCTTAGATTGTTAGTAAGTGGTATAGTCTACAGAGGTTATAGACAAATTAAGTTAAGATGTATATAAATTAACAAAAAATCATTTATGAAATAAAAAATATATTGTTTTCAATTTATACAGTTTTAATGAAAAACAAAAGTGTACGTGAGAAATAACGAGTATCGGAACGGAAAGTCAAGTTTTTTTTCAAGTTTGCTGTCCCCCCCGATCGTCACCCCGTGACCACAATCACTGCAAAGTGTTTGCAAAGTTTCAAGACGGCCACCATACAAACTGCCAAAGTCAAAGACAAGTCAAAATAATTTATTCAATTTAGGCGTCTACGACGCCTTTATGATGGTCAATTAAAAAATTTAATATTGAAATATACTACACTGTACTGCCACATTCAGCAAACAAAATTTATAGAGCCACTGCGAGAAGAAAGGGCAAGAAACTCGGGGCCATTCTTTTAAACGTCTTTTTACAATGTGTTATATACAATTATAACAATATTTAATAACATTACGTAGGTGACAGGCGCTAGCTTGCCCAGAGGCGAACCAGTTTAAGTAATCACAAACTATGCAGTAAGATTTCTTTATCAAAATGTTCTTTACGTGCAACTTGAAATTTTTTTCTGTGAGCGTTGTAATATGTTTGGGCAATTTATTATAAAACCGCACACAATTGCCTAAGAAGGACCGTTTATTTGTCTTTGCTAATCTAAAACCTGGCACCGCTATTATATCTTTATTCCTTGTGTTATAATCGTGATTGTCACTGTTTGATTTAAATTTGCTGAAATTTTTACGATCATACATAATATTTTTAAATATATACTTGGTATAGTTAAAATATCAATTTCTTTAAAAAGATCTCTCAGAGATTCCCTAGCATCCATTTTATATATGGCTCGAATTGCACGCTTTTGTAAGATAAAGATTGTCTCTATCTTTATAGCAGCTCCCCACAGCAATACACCATATGACATAATACTGTAGAAGTACGCGAAATAAACGAGCCTAGCAGTAGCTACGTCTGTAAGCTGTCTTATCTTACGGACTGCATATGCAGCAGAACTAAGTCTTCCGGATATATCATGTATATGTGGATTCCACTGTAAAGTTGAATCCATTTTGATTCCCAGGAAGACTGTCGCATTGTCAAAAGAGAGTTTATCTAGGCCAAGCTTAATGTTTGGTTCAACATAACATTTGGTAAAGAAAACTTTAAACATTTGGTCTTTTTTGAATTCAAGAGAAGATTATTAGCCGCGAACCACTTAGAGATCATAGATGACACATTATTTACATGAATAAGTTCACCATCTTTCCTATCTACTTTAAAAATCAGTTCGTCCCTGCTGAAACTCGGCCTTCAGAAAGGGGGTGTTGGGAATATGAATAAATGAATTTAGGTACATAAATTCAGATAATTTGCACGTCAAGAGTACAACAACGCTCTTTACCATCTATCTAATACCCTAATAACCGAAAATGGGGCGAAGGTGAGTATAATACATATCAACGATGGCATTCGCTAAGGGGTATTGCTTTAGATAGGAGGCCGGCCATAAAAATTAAGTCTTAGCCCGCACAATTATGTCAATGCGTTGTCTTTTTTGTAGGTACTCAGAAAAAAAAATATATTGTTTACCGACCCTACAGAGGTGTGACAAGTGCAGGGCGATAATAATGTAAAGTTTCTTTTTTCAGTGTAAAAAAGAAAATTTAAATATATTTATACATTTTTTTATTTAATTTTACCTGCTGCTCTGCTATGGATGAGTCAAAATATTTTTTAGCCTAATATAGGTAGTATATAAAATATTTCCTTTACGGAATTTCCTGTGAATAAAATGTGCTAATTTAGCAATACTTTATTCACAGAATTACTCACTTATTTTCATGTAGTGGAAGAACACAGTCTAAACTTATTATATGAGATGGCGACTCCGACAGTTCTCCCTGTTCCGAGTGATCTCAGACTTCGACTGATTTATTATTTTTCCTGAGAAAGAAGGTGCATTTTATGAGCACAGTCAATTTATAATAATATATATACACAATCTATTTATTCAACTCTATTATTTTTGTATAAATCGATACTTATATGTACATGTCTAAGTGATAAAATGTATATTTAAAAGTACCTATGCAGGTGACTTTGTAGATAATCTCTTGAATATATACACATGTATTACACCTGTTTGGCACCTTCAACCACATCACTTACCATCAGGTGAGACCATAATTATATATATATACCAGATATTATTATAGTACCCTACTAATCATACTTAGATTAGTACGACATATATCTAGTTATTTTATAGCTCCATTACAGTACTATAGGAACCTAGTTGGTATAGAATCTCGTAGTTCGGTAGAGATAGTATGTTTCATGAATAAATTAAACACCAGAACACAAACGAATATTAAATTTGCATAGGTGCAATAGGTAAAAAAAACTGAAATATTATACGCTTTTGCCTCTCTCATAATTCTTGCAAAGTCTTTGTATCGACTCTTCTGCTTCCTTTTTTATTTTTTTGGTTATCTTTATTTCCCATATTGGTTGATATACCTACCAAGATACGTATTTATACTGCACAGGTGATAGCGCGCAAGCGATAGGTCCACGTCCAACGGCGCACAGCGCGGCACTGAAGGACAGCTCTTACGCATTGAATTTATTTCGTAATCGTAAGCCAATAAGGTTGAATATCGAATCTTCCGATTGACCGTAATCCTGCATAGAACTAAAGGTCGTAAGTCTAAAACACAATTTAATTTATAATGAGAATACTAATAACTCTAGGTAAATTTTACTTTCACAGTGGATAATAAACTACATTTCCTTTCTATGTGTATTTATTATTGATATATAACTGACGTAGTTTCCAAGAAAAATCAAATAATTTAAAGAAAAGGCTTCATTTAAAAAAATTAAAACTATCGAGTAAACTTCTTTTAAATGTGTTTCTGTCTCACCAACGGATAGAAAAAGGTTTGAAAAATCAAATATTTAAGTTATCGTGTCGATTGCATATTTAAGTTGCTTAAAAAAACTCGTCGAATGAGAGTATTTTTTCCGCAGCCTCGTCTTAAGTCTAGTTACCACTGCCTGCCCTGCCTGTTCTGGGATATACAGGCGTCCGAATATGTACCTATAATAGAAAAAATATGATTAATATTTACTATGGTATACATACTATAATACATATTTCTAATATCGACAAAAAGCAATCAAATCAAGAAGCATGGCCAACATAGTCCAAAGTCACATAATAATACTGCAAGAGTGTGTGGCACAATCATTACAGTTTTCTTCTAAGTTAAAGCACCAGGTGATATCGATAGCAATACACGATGATAGGCCATTATCGCTCATTAGAATGCTCGGCGTTCCTGTCAGTCAATCAACTAATTGGACTCATGGAGGGGGGTGTTTGAATGTAGTGTTTAATTTTGCCCAGTAATGTGTTCACCGCAAGTGTATTATTAATGCCACATTGTTTACCTTATAGAAGGATAAAATTAAGAAGATTCCAGGGCTATACTGCTTATTAACTTTTATATCTCGTTAAATTCTCGTATTCATTCATATATTCCGTTGCAACATATATAGGTATAATAATTTCTTCCAGATCTAAGGACCATAGTATTAGGCTCGCCTCCTGTTCCCTGGGACATGTCTGGTAAAAAGGTGTATGCTTAGACTCCTATGCCTTTCCATTCGGGGTTAGAAAAAGCGTTTTTTTTTTCATTCTGTACTTATTGTTTATCCAGATTGTCCATTGGCAAGCGTTTTGGAAATCGCAGCTTAAGATATCAGTTCCTCAGAAGGCGCTGCTGACCACCTTCCGGTATTTTACACATATAGTCACCTCTTACGACACCCACAGGTAGCAATTAGAGAGTCACATTCTAAACAGACACCCAACGGGTAATTTTTTTACTTGCATTGTTTACATATATAATTGTTTATCATTAATTATTAAGGAAGGCAAATAAAATAACGGGTACATGATATTTTAGAGATATTATCAAGGTACTAATCTTTACAAACTTGTAACCAAAGACTTCTAGAAGTCTTGATTTGTTTCGGTCTGTTATTTTATTAGGATAGTTAATTAAATAGCATCACGAAGGCTACCTGGCAATTCACATCTTGAACGTTTAAATTGGAAAAGCATCTGACATGCAGAAAATATATCTAAGTTCTTATGCAACCTCGAGAACGAAGACTTAGTGCAACGAACTCCAACAAATATAATTTACTCGTATATTATTAGTTTACGACGCCAAGTGGCTTCTAAAATAAACTACGACTTCCAAGAACATATGTAACCGTTTCATTGCAAAAGGAAGAGAGCAACCCAGTCTCGATTCTAGAGACGCCAAACCAAAAGGAAATATATGAGCCGACTGTCACAGGCGACAAGTGAATTGCCATAAGACTGCTAGCCCCGGTATTATTCTGAAACAACTACTAAATTCTTTCTTGTTGCTTTTGTTTTTTGCATGTCCTGTAGTTAAAATTAAGTACAATAATACATATGCGACTTCTCCTGCGCAGTTGTGTCATATAACCACGGTAATGTATTACCGTGATATAACGATGGTCTAACGTATCACTATATTGTGTAAACAGCACACATACCTACAACAAATATTTTTTAACGGACGGAAAAGGGACCTAAGATAACTCATTTAAATTTAAAAAGATTGATTAAAGAAACATCGGCGATTCGTATTCGTATAGGATTGATTTGGAGACATTCCCGGAAAAGGTCAGGGCATATGTACCGTAACCCGTTGGAACGGTAATTAATTAATATTAAAACATTAAAGTCTATAGTTAATAATTGTTATCCTGTAAAGCAGATATGTACAAGGAAGATAAGCTGAGTGTGAAGAAAAATCCACCGTTAAGATCGCACAATTTTCCTTTAGCCTAGCTTAGCGTAAGGGATAAATTATTACATTTTTCATACAGCAGAGAGACACGCATTTTTAGTTGAAACTAAGATCATAGCAACTGAAAATTACCTCTCTAGGAATGTGGGGTGAAGTACATACTAAATAAGTACACTTAACTTCCTAAAGCACCGCTATTTAATATTTACCCCTTAGTACTTACGTGTGTGTCACTGTTGACACATAATATCATGCTCTTTAATCCTTTTACAAAAATGTTGATATCACACGACTAGTCGCCAACGGGAAATGCTAATTTTAGAAAAGCATCCATTGAAAACATGTCTTCTCTTTGTACTCATAGTTTAGAACAAGAGCACATTTTACGACTGGCTGAATGGATGTACGAACGGATATGGGAAATAAAACGGCACATCAAAAGAGCTTTGAAGCTGCAGTTTGTATAAATGCTCGGGTTCAGACAAATATGAGATGATTTTTATAGAGAATGAACTTTATTTGATATGATAGACACAGCAGTTTTATATTTTATTCAAATAATCTTTTGTCATTCAATTACATACAAGATATCAATTTTAAAATTGGAAATCAATGTTGTGTTTAATTTTAGAAGCACAATCAGAACGTTATAAAGGCTTTATTAGATTAAAATAAATGCAAAATACTATCGATTCCTGCCGAAGCGAAAGCGGCCTGCAGTTTTACTGTCATACCATTTTCGACTTTGTCCTTATTAATACAAGGCATAGTATTCGCTTGCAAACTTGTATGTCTTCCCGCGGCCCATTCGCGGTCAATAATTCATCTTATACTAAGCTAATACTAAAGACAAAGTCGATAGTCGTTTGACAGTAAAACTTCCGGCCGCTGCGGTGCCGGCCGGCTGCCCTTCGGTGTGAATTGACGCTTATTCTATCTTCAGTGCTATAGAACAGGACTTGCAAGTAACATACAAAGTTTTTCGTAATAAATAATCAGCCTATAATAATTTCAGGCCAATATGTATATGTTAATCGATTCTCTACGAAGTCGACAATCACCTAGACTGAACAGGTACGTCAATTTCGGTTTGTGAGTAGTGAGAGAAAAAAAACTATCCGATTTTATTTCAGTTTTTTTTTCAAAACAAAGGGAAGTCGTTATCTTAAATATCCTACAATTGTTACTTTAGAAAATCTTAAAGCTATACAAATTTAAAGTTTATTAGATTTTATAGGCCCCCACTAGGTGGACTGACGACATCGATAATTTCGCGGGTAGCCAATGTTTACAAGCGGCTAGTAGCCGATCTTTTGTGTCGTTCTATGGGGGACGCCTTGGTTCAAAACAGTGGTCGTCTTCAGGCGGACGATGATGATGATGATAATAATTTGGATAACAGAGTCTACCATGCAATGACTAATTACTTTACGAGACCATAATGTTACAAGCAAGTTAAATTATAACTATCTATGTGTATGACTTATCATAGAAAATCGGCATACAATATAAAAATCTTTACTGACCACTGTGTATATCGAAGGAAACATAATTCATATTTATTGAACATCATGCCCGATAAAACTTGCCAGTAGATAATGGTTGTAAATTGAAAAAAATGCCCACGAAAAACACTTATCGTCAGTCACTGCCACAATTACCATGAGGCAGATAAAATACAAGTAATAATCGTAAGCAGATCGTTATCATTACGCGCTGTATGATACAACACGTAGAGATAAAAACGTGGGAGATGCTCATTGTATTGTTTTTGTACGACAGGAAGATCAGGGTCGATTGTTTTACAGATGATAATGGTTGGAGACAAAACAGTCACCTCACTTAGACATTTTATTTTTCTAAATCGAACTGGTTTTGCGGATGTACATCATATACAATACAACGTATTTTGTGTGTTATAGGGATATATATTATGTGTGCTATGTTATGGATACCATAATTCAGGATGCATGCTAAAGTCTTTGGCGGTAAAATAAACATCTCATTAGTTTTGGTTTTGTTGCTAGATCTTCTAACTTTTAATTGATTTTTAAACGACTTCATAAAAAGGAAGATGTACTGATTTTTTTATATTCGCAAGTTAGTATGTACATGCCATGTGGTGCCATTGTTCATCATCATCATCATCAGTAATATATCGTAAAAAAAGTTTCGTAAAAGAGTTTTCACATACCTATCTAATTTTTGAAGACTTATTGTTTTTTTACATTGAATCATGTGCCACCAATTGTTATGTTACGAACTATATAATGTAATTTTAAAGTCGCTAACACTTCTAATCTTCTACAGTACAATGGTTACAGCTACAATCGCGAAAATCTGTTAAAATTTTCAATAGCTTCGACCTCAGTCATGCGACTTTTTTTTTATACCTAGGCATGCTTCTGTATGTCTGATATGTATTAAAATAAAATTATTTGGCAGAGATAAGTAGTAATTGAGTTTTAACTGTTCAAAATAATCACTAATATTCATTTATTAAATTCAGAAACTAAGTTACCTGTCATTGAATATATAATCTGTGAAAAAACAGTTAAGTATCCAAAATGCAATATGATAACTGAAACCTAACTGGTCTGTGCAAATACTTAACATTCTTGTAGATATGTAAGCGAATATTTTCCACCTAAAATATACTAGCAGCACCGCCATAAAATCAAATTCAATTCGTTCGAACTTCCATTTTCCTCACAATTTACAACAAAGGCCGAAGTAAATTGTCGCAGTAAACCATCGTCCGTTTGGTAAAAGGACAGTGGCCCGTTATCCGTAAATGTATGGAGTCTTGTCTCCGGCTCAATCCCATTTGGAACTGGTTTACGAGGGCTGGAAACTATCACTTTAATCGGTGTTTCTGATCTCTGATCAACTTTTGGTGTGGTGAGAGTGCGATGTTGCTGAGTCCTGATCGTTGGGGTCAGATACTTGTATAGGATGTGCGTTGTTTCTAATATTTATAATTATAAGTAGGTATATCAGTTTGTTGATGAACATTTGTAGGGTTTGCGAGTCGATATTGGATACACAATGTACTTAAATAAACAGGAAGACTGAATTACATATTTCCAACATAAATACTTACCTACACGTATAGGTATTTATTAGGTACACGTACAGTTGATAGGTGAAAACAATTAATAGATTTTATGATTGTTGTTAGGTGAGAATTAGTTAGCATTTGTAAGTCAAGATTATAAGTTTTTTGGCATTCCGGACCCATGTTGCTTGGTGTCGGATCTTTTGTACCCTGAAATACAAGTTAACTCTTAGTTCAGGGACGGAGATCTTGCCCAGGTGATGCGGTTTTGGAATGTACCAGATTTTTTAGATACCTGATATCAAAATACTGATTATAATGATACAAAATAGTAGTGTTTCATATTTCACAGATATTTTCATAATGTGTTAGTAGCGTATTGTTGTATTTTCTTTTTTTTTTTCTTTTTCTACATAATTTTTTGTAACTTTATTTTGTTGTTAATAAATGATTATTATTATTATTATTATTATATTATATACAATGTCTGGGTAACTGTATAAAATATTATTAATTTAAGTTGGCAAGCATAGGTGAGAATTAGTGAGCATTTGTAAGTCAAGATTATATATACAATGTCTGGGAAACTGTTTAAATTTTTTTCCAATTAAGTTGGCAACCAGTCTTCTCATCTTTCCTTTCTAGTAATTTTATACACTCATAATTATAACGTATCCAAAAGTAGAAAAGAGGCACGTTGAGGGCCGCAAATCGTCACTTTGGAATAGAGTGTCTGGCTTACTCGATCCTGATTCGAACAATTGATCTCACAAAAAAAATTATGGTCTGGAGTCCGGGAATTTTGCCTAGTCGATATCAAAAGGCTTGCCCATATAACATTCAACCAAAACAAATATGGAAAAAAGTGTTCTTTTTTGTTGGTGTCTCTAACTACCCCTTCGGGATATAAATGGATGATGATATATGATGAAGTATTTATTTTTGCAGGGTCATTAGTGTCATATAAGAACAGCGAAGTTCCGAGAGCGATACCCGCATCGGGAAAGTGGTACGAGTATCTGTTTTTCCTACAGGAAATTATTTTCAATGGCAGTCGGAAGTATGGCACTGCGCCCAGTTGAGGGCAATAAACTTGGCCACATGACACCTCTGGCAAAATACGGCTATACTCTCTTGGAGATTTACAGGCGTGACAATGTAAAGAAAAAGATGGTCAAGAGCGTGGTCATACTCACTCTATCCACATGACATTGGCGAAATTGTGGAAACCCCGTATAGGCCATATCCGTAAAGTTGAAGTTCTTATTGAAGGGAATAGCTGTTAGTATTCCGTAGGATCTTGAGTTGGTAGCCCTCCCAATAGGTGGACAGACGACATTGTAAAAGTCGCGGGTTGTCAATGGTTACAAGAATCTAATAGCGGCTATTCTATGGCGGCTTTTGTGAACAGTGGACGTCTTCCGGCTGATGATAATGTGCTAGTATTTTAGTTATTTTTCTCTCGGTTCTTCATTATCATTCTCTGCATAAAATCGAAAATGGCCACTAATTACTTGATAAATTTATGCAGGCGTTAATTGCGGAATTCCATATTTAATGATAACAAATAATATTAAAATTCTTCTAGAAATCATTAAATTAATATTATAGAAAAACACATAAAAGATATATGGATATATCTCGTGGCAATTCCGCCTTATTTTCCTCGTGCGCTCGAAAAGTCAAGTCTTCATAATGATGCTTCGTGGAAATCGAAACGCGTCGAAACTTATCGGTTTTGCTACATGGCTTTTATGACGAAAATATTAATTTGCTATATTCTTAAAATATTTTTATAATATTTATCATTAAGACGCATAAACATTTGTTTTTAGCACGATCGATTTCTTTTGCATACAATATGATTAAGTTCATTAGTCTTCATTTAGTTCAGATAATCACTTACACTCATCTACTCACAGTAAAATTCAGCTAACTCGTCCAAATAATAATTCATTCTCAAGCAATATTTGAAATAAATGCGAGCTCGTGGCTCATAACATTTTATTAGCAGCCATTTGGATCACTGCGGAACTATTAGCTAGAGAAGGACTTTCATATAATAATGAGTGCCGGGGAGAAATCTCGAGAGAACCATACACCGTGGAACCGCTCGTTACATTGATTTTGTTCATTTTGATCACTACTACATGATAGGCTTTGTAATGTTATTATTGCAGCCAAGTTATGTAGGGAAGCATTTGAAATGTTTTATATAAAATTTCTTTCTTTTTTCCAGGAGTTCACAAAAAGAGTGTGCTTAGGGTGTGTGTTTCTTTATTTTACTATACATTTTAATGTTTGGGGTATCGTTATAATCCGCTTCTTTTGGCAGGGTACTCGAGTTTGTAAATCTTAGAAAAATTTGCTTGTTAATACTCAGATTGTGGATAGATCTACTCGTATATGCAGTTTTGTAATTTTTGGACCCCATTGTGATCCCCTAAATTATAGAATATAAGAATTGAAAAATTATGTATTTATTAATATTTTAAACAATTTTTTTTGTTGATACCATACAGTGTAAGAAAGTAGTTTGATTGAAATTATAATTATAGGTTTACAGTCACCTATAAAAGAATTCACGAATAGTTACAAAAATATTTAGATATGATATCAATGAAATATAAGATGTATAAAATGGCGTCAAGTCTTTGGGAACACATGTATGTGCCCTGTATGCCAATCATGTAGCATATGGGAATAGCTTATAGGATCACCGTGGAACCGACCTCAATGTTATTTGAATGTTTGACAATGAAAGTGGCGGAGGAAAGAGGAGTGCACGTGGCAGAGATGCAAACTAAATTGGGGAACCCCGGTCGTGACATATCTATTATGAAGGCTCATTAATCTACATCTACTTTACAATTACACATGGTACGACAACATTTAGTCTGGTCTAGGCATGTACGGACCTCTTGAAGTTTTAACTATAGCACTATAAACCTATGGGTAATTAAACAAAGAACATAAGTTCATATATGTATGAACATCAATACATGTGCGATGGGTTTTGATTGCCATATGTTTTTCTCATTATCCTTTGTTTGTTAACACAAAGGAAAATATTTAGCTGATACAAGGACACTGAGTGGACACTAAACTTATATATTACTATAGTAATTAAACAACTTTAAACGGTTTAAATCGCGTATATTTGTCATTATTTTTGTCCCGACGTTTCAAACACTTTGCAGTGATCGTGGTCACGGGGTGACTAATTGGTTTTATTTGTCACATGAGTTATTAAGAAATTATTTGGTCTACCGTCAGAAATTTTTATATTAATCATAACGTTCCCTATTCACGCAGTATTCGCTCACGGTGTCAGACACGCTTGCAGATTTGTGTCGGCCATGAGATTTAATTAATTTAATAACAGGATCCCAAGCAGGTGGTACTTGCCAACCATCATCTCTATTGAAATTTGGGTACTTTTTGATTTCAATAGCCTCGCGTAACATTCTTGGCATAAACCGGGTCTCTCTGGCAAGGATTTGTGGGTTGTCGAACCGAATGTAGTGGTTGGGTTTGTCCTGGGCATGTTCACAAACCGCAGACTTGGTCGAGCGTCTGTTCTTCATGTCAGCAATGTGTTCTTTTACCCGGATACCAACGCTCCTCTTTGTTTGCCCAATGTATGACAGCCCACATTCACAATCAAGTTTGTAAACACCTGCATCTTGTAGGGGAATATTGCACTTAACAGGTCTTAAAAATTGGTTGATCTTCTTGTGCGGCTTGAAGTAAGTTTTTATTGAAGCTCGTCTTAAGATATTACCAATTTTGTCCGTGACACCCTTGATGTAAGGTAAGATGGCAGGTTGTCGCTCAACTGTGGAAGGCTTGGGCCGGCTTCTGTGACGCATACGTGGGAGCTTGTGATTATTGCTTCGCAGTACTTGTTTTACATACTGAAGCTCTTCCTTGAGATGGTCAGTGTCGCAGATGCCATGTGCTCTCTGTAACAAAGATTTGCCTACGGTAGCCAACTGACATGGATGGTGATGGGAGTTACCATTGAGATATTTATCTGTATGGGTGGGTTTCCTATACACTGTATGACTTAGGGAGTTGTCAGGATTCCTGATGACTAAAACATCAAGAAAAGCTAAGCATTTATGGACCTCAGGCTCCATTGTAAATTGAATTTTGTTATGTAAAGAGTTTAGATGGTTAAGAAATGCAGAAACTTTATTACTGGGGAGGATGGTAAAAGTATCATCTACGTACCGTTTATAGATCTTCGGCATAGCCACAGCTGTGGAAAGAGCTCTCTCCTCGAAGTCCTCCATGAAAATATCGGCAACAACGGGGGAGACTGGAGAGCCCATAGCTACACCATCAATCTGTATGTAGAACTTATTTTCCCAGAATAGATAGCCAGATGTTAGGCAATGTTCCAGTAATTCTGCATATTCCATGGGAAGGTCATTCTCACTAAGTCTTTTCTTGACAATTTCAATGCAATCATGTACAGGTAGGCTGGTGAATAACGACTGTACATCAAAGCTGACCATAACTTCATCATCAGTCAGTTGTAGATTTTTCATTTGACTGACAAAGTGGTAAGAATCCTTGACATGCGCACTAGTTTGACCGCGAAGTGGAGACAGTATCTTAGCAAGGTGTTGAGCTAGTTTGTATGTTGGTGAGTCAATTTGGCTTACGATTGGGCGCAAAGGAACGTCTGTCTTGTGTATTTTTGGTAATCCATACAGTTTTGGTGGTTTCACACACGAAGGTACCAGTGCCGTGACGTCTAACCCAAGAGTATCGGAGTATTTACAAATTATTTCCTTAGTTTTTGTTACCATTTTAGCTGTTGGATCGCTTTTTACTGGTTTATATGTGCTTTCGTCCGACAAAAGTTCTTTTATTTTTAGGTTATAATCCGACGTATCCATGATTACAGTGGAATTACCTTTATCTGCTCGAATAATGGTTATGTCTTGGTTCTTGCGTAGGTTGGTAAGTTCAAGATATTGTTCACGAGGTAGATTCGGTGTGGGCGCTTTACTTCGACGCAAAACAGCAGAGATATCTTGGCGTAACGCTTCCAAATCTTCCTTTTTTATACTGTTTTTGGCAAGACAATGTTCCACAGAGCAGATTATCTCTTCAAAAGGCACTGATCTTGGGGAAACCGCGTAGTTCAATCCATTTTCGAGGGCCTGAAGGGCGACCGGATTTATAGTTTGTTGCGATAGATTTATGACACTATCAGCTGTTTTTGACGGTCGCGAGGTTACGCTTCGTTCCAAATTTGGCAATTGCTTTGTTGCAAGTTTTTCATATTTTATGATTTTACGCTTTTTGAACTCGTCATATTTAGCGGCAGCGCGATTATTAGTTGTTTGCATGCATTTTTGGAAATCCGATGCTGATAGTGCTTTTTCTAACTGAATGGATTGAATCTCAATGGTTTGGTTGATTTTGTAAATATCAAAACGATGTTGGCGTATGCTTCGACATAATAATTTCTTACTTGTTTGACGGAGTATGTCGGCGCTTCCAGTAATGTCCTTTTTTGGGGATATTCTCACGCACACTGGTATAATATTATTATCCCTACATCGCTTGAGGAAGTTAAGCGATGTTAGGAGTCTCACGCGCTTGATCTTGAAGTACTCCCACTGTCTTATTTCAGTTGCTGTTTTCGGCCCGTATACCGTAACATAATGTTGTCTTAGGTTTTCGCGATTGTTACACATAGTAATTAAACAACTTTAAACGGTTTAAATCGCGTATATTTGTCATTATTTTTGTCCCGACGTTTCAAACACTTTGCAGTGATCGTGGTCACGGGGTGACTAATTGGTTTTATTTGTCACATGAGTTATTAAGAAATTATTTGGTCTACCGTCAGAAATTTTTATATTAATCATAACGTTCCCTATTCACGCAGTATTCGCTCACGGTGTCAGACACGCTTGCAGATTTGTGTCGGCCATGAGATTTAATTAATTTAATAACAGGATCCCAAGCAGGTGGTACTTGCCAACCATCATCTCTATTGAAATTTGGGTACTTTTTGATTTCAATAGCCTCGCGTAACATTCTTGGCATAAACCGGGTCTCTCTGGCAAGGATTTGTGGGTTGTCGAACCGAATGTAGTGGTTGGGTTTGTCCTGGGCATGTTCACAAACCGCAGACTTGGTCGAGCGTCTGTTCTTCATGTCAGCAATGTGTTCTTTTACCCGGATACCAACGCTCCTCTTTGTTTGTCCAATGTATGACAGCCCACATTCACAATCAAGTTTGTAAACACCTGCATCTTGTAGGGGAATATTGCACTTAACAGGTCTTAAAAATTGGTTGATCTTCTTGTGCGGCTTGAAGTAAGTTTTTATTGAAGCTCGTCTTAAGATATTACCAATTTTGTCCGTGACACCCTTGATGTAAGGTAAGATGGCAGGTTGTCGCTCAACTGTGGAAGGCTTGGGCCGGCTTCTGTGACGCATACGTGGGAGCTTGTGATTATTGCTTCGCAGTACTTGTTTTACATACTGAAGCTCCTCCTTGAGATGGTCAGTGTCGCAGATGCCATGTGCTCTCTGTAACAAAGATTTGCCTACGGTAGTCAATTTGGCTTACGAAGCGTTACGCCAAGATATCTCTGCTGTTTTGCGTCGAAGTAAAGCGCCCACACCGAATCTACCTCGTGAACAATATCTTGAACTTACCAACCTACGCAAGAACCAAGACATAACCATTATTCGAGCAGATAAAGGTAATTCCACTGTAATCATGGATACGTCAATAAAACATACGTACTCGTATTTGTGAGATTTTTTTTTCATTGACATATTACCCCGCAATTAAAAGTGCCGACAAACTATTCGTGCACCTATTACCAGTATAATATAATTCTTATATACGATCCAATGTGTATGCGAATTGCGAACACTCTCACTCGCATAGGAATGCTCATCTGTAGCCCCGAGAATGCTGCTCGTCATAGAAGCATCTGCAAGATACATCCTTGGTATGAAAGCATAAGTTTCTTATTGAGTACTATCATGTAAGTTTGTATTCTGAGTATTTCTGATTGAAGATTTTGACTGCTGATCGATGATTTAATCCAATTTATATACCTACTCTTATAAGTTTTCCAGCACACCAATGGTGAGTCAATCCTTGGTATGAAAGCATAAGTTTCTTATTGAGTACTATCATGTAAGTTTGTATTCTGAGTATTTCTGATTGAAGATTTTGACTGCTGATCGATGATTTAATCCAATTTATATACCTACTCTTATAAGTTTTCCAGCATACCAATGGTGAGTCAATCCTTGGTATGAAAGCATAAGTTTCTTATTGAGTACTATCATGTAAGTTTGTATTCTGAGTATTTCTGATTGAAGATTTTGACTGCTGATCGATGATTTAATCCAATTTATATACCTACTCTTATAAGTTTTCCAGCACACCAATGGTGAGTCAATCCTTGGTATGAAAGCATAAGTTTCTTATTGAGTATACTATCATGTAAGTTTGTATTCTGAGTATTTCTGATTGAAGATTTTGACTGCTGATCGATGATTTAATCCAATTTATATACCTACTCTTATAAGTTTTCCAGCATACCAATGGTGAGTCAATCCTTGGTATGAAAGCATAAGTTTCTTATCGAGTACTATCATGTAGGTTTGTATTCTGAGTATTTCTGATTGAAGATTTTGACTGCTGATCGATGATTTAATCCAATTTATATAGATACTCTAATAAGTTTTCCAGCATACCAATGGTGAGCCACGAATTCAATAGAGTTCTATACCCACAGTATTCTTTATTTTCTTTGAGACCTTATTTTATTAACATTCAGTTTTTGTATTTTAATCTCTCGTTTTAGGTTATGGCCTACGCTGTTATTTTTAGAAATGACGAGACTCAGTGTTTTTAACTGGTGGCTGTAAATCAGAGCTTTGTTCATCAAGATTCGGTTTTTCGTAACCCAGGAGGGCATCAGTAAAATACCTAAGGTATAAATAACCTAAGGCAACAATACCTACTTATTCACCAAAGTTATTCACACTTCGCAAGCATCACCGCCTCAATGGGTGGGAAAGCCATTTTATCTTGGAACAAAACAATCAAACAATACCTACCTAACACCGGATTTAATCGCCATTGTGATCGTTGTTTGGTAAACTGTCGTCTGTACACAAACGTTAACGAATTCTATTGAAGAAAACAGCGTTTATTCTATTAAGCTAATTATATATTATGTTATATTAGATTATATTACTCGTATGTTGGATGTTAAAATCTATCTCATAGTCTGTCGCCAAGCATCTAACGGTTCGTTCAGGCAATTGTACTTAAGACCTAGTTCCTTATCGATATTTCTTATTACTTATCTCACTACGATGTATACATATATAAGGAACTATCGTTCAATCATAAAGAAAACTAAAGAATTCAGGCATTCACAGGCTTCAATCAAATATACTATATTTCCTATATTCCTTATATTTCATCGCAGTTCACAGGATCTAAAAATGTAGGTATACCGAATTTTATCACAATACCTTCAGATCACGGAGGTGGTAAGCATACACAAACACATACAATCAGTTATTAGGATAGCATGTGGTGGTCTGGTGATCTTCACATCATTCTTTAACGTTTGATATCATCTATTTAGGTCTAAGCCCGGTCTATCCTTGGAGAGTACAACTTTGAAGAATATTTCATATTATGTCATCTCGAGAGATCAATTTGAAAAAAACATTTGATTTCATAGAGTTAGTTTCAACCTGAACATCGTCTCAAACTAAACCATATGATATCATGTTTAGTTTCAATCTGATCATCCTATTGAGAGTTCGCATTGAAAAAACATTTGATATCGTAAGAGCAGTTTACCTTATCATCTATATGAGAAATCATAATCTATATGAGAATATCATAATATTAGTGTATACCTGAACATTCTTTTAAGAGTTTACTAAAGAAGAACATTTGAAATCCATCACACTTGAAAAAGCATTTCCATCTTTCCAGGTATCACAATGCTCGCGATCTAAGTGAACGATGGACGCGCTCACGTGGCTGTCTTTAGGGCTGCAACTAGCTGCCCTATGCTCTATCGTCGGAGCCCTACTACTGTATCTGCTGCGGAAGGTTAGGGTCGCTGAGGTCCTGCCCGTTGACAGTGCGAAGACTGTGCTCATCACATCTGTGGATACCGCGCTTGGTTTGCAGGTCAGTACAGTCTACTGTCTTTGTAATACTTTCTAAGATTCTTTAAAGAAGAAATAAAGCAAATGTTAAAAATTTTGAAGCCCTCGTAGCGTAGCTGACTTAGTAATTCTTAACCGATCACCTAAGTAAAGCAACGTTTGCTGGTTATGACTTGGATGGATGACCGCTAGTGATATTACTACTGACTTCTTATCCGTGTATAGCTCAGTCGTAATTCTTTATCTAAAATGAAGTTGATTCAAATCAACACATTTTTAAATGACTTTTAATTGTGTCCAAAATTGGCCATAAGATCCAAGCATAAATGTTTATATTGATAGGGGATTTTGTTAATGTTTATCTAGTTTTATACCACAAAATTGCTACCCTCAAATAGAAAATTTTTCGCCAAGCATCTAACAGTGTGTTCAGCAAACTGTCCTTGATAGCTGATCATTCTATTAATCTGTTAACACCGAATTTTTTTTACTTACCATTCTAATAACATGTACGATACACAAATTTGTAACCCAGCTCTTATTAATATTTCAAAACAGCACAGACTACTTTTTACGGCTTGTTTACTCCTATTATGACTAAATAATGAATTATATAGTTAACAAGGCCATAAAACAGTAGGCTTACTCGCTAATTATAGGTGCCGCCAATCTTAAACATTATGTAAGCAACGGTAATGAGATTGCTCCATTTTACCAAAACCACAATTCAAGAAACGCTCACTGCTCACTGCGCATTTCTCAACGCACAAGGTTGCGAAAGGAAAACCGCTCAATTAAATCTATGTATGTAGGTAATTACTTATTTTTTATATTGCATGGATATATTTATAAATTATTATTATTTTTTTTTATTTATTTTATTGTTCAAAATTTTTACATGACAGACATTTTACTTAAAATTAGAGACTGCGGAAGCCTGACGGGCTTATGAGCAGTCAATGAGTTCAGTAACATAATAATATACAAAATAATAAATTACATAAGAAATAAAATTTTATAGTAAATAATCAGAGTTTTTTAACAATAAAAGTTTTTTTTTTAATATTTTAAAAGGTCGAGGAGTGTGGAGGTATATGTTCTGTATGTCTTTAGGTAAAGTGTTAATTAATTTGGGTAGAAGGTAATTGTAGGTTCTCATTCCATATATATTATTATATCTAGGTAGCTGAAATGGTTTGGAGTTATTTAGAGTACGTAAGTTGTTAGGACGCTTATATTTATTTAGGTTTAGATTATAGATTTCGTTATATCCTTCTTTTAATATTGTCATTTTTATCATGTTTTGAATGGGCAAAACGTTACAATATTCGAATAATCCTGTATAGTCATCATGGTGTAACAGCTTAATTTTCCTTGGTACAATGTTTTTTAACATTCTTATCTGAAGCATGTGAATCTTTCCAAGATGTGTCTTATAGGTTCTGCCGTAACTGCTAAGTCCATAAGCAATCACGGAATCAGCTAAGGCTAGGTACAGCATTCGAAGGGTCTCATATGGTAGCTTATATTTCAGTGATGCTATTCTACTGAGTATTGACCGTAGTTTATTGCATATGTGCGTTATGTGAGGAATCCAGTTAAATCTATTGTCTATTACAAGTCCTATATATGTATGTTCTTTTACGAATTCTATTGGAATACAATCGCAAGGACGGCCACTGGCTAAGTGTAGACACGCGTGTTTGTGTGCACGGATGACAGGATGGTATGTTGTTGTGTTATGTGATGAGTGTATATGCATTGCTTTCGTTTTGTCAGCGTTTATTACTAAACCTGCGTCGTGCGGCCATTTACACAGTGTGTCAAAATGGATTTGTATATTACGCTCGGCGACGGCGAGTTCCCTGTCGGCGACTACAAGGCAAGTGTCGTCTGCGAACTGGTATACAGAACCCTCCCCCGCTACGTTACACATAGTGTTTACGTAAATCAAGTACTCATTGGGTCCTAAAATTGAGCCCTGTGCGGTGCCTTTAGTTGTTTCTACCATATTGCTAAATGAATTACCGAGCCTAACAGTCGTAAACCTATTACTGTGATAATTTTTGAACCATGTTAGAGTAGGACCCTGTATACCAGTCTGTTCTAGATAGTGATACAGGGTGTTATGATGTAATGTATCAAATGCCTTTGAAAAATCAATAAATATAATTAAAACATGTAATTTATCGTTTAGGAATTTGTTAATTTCATTGGAAAATTTACATAACAGCTGAGCAGCACTTCGACCTTTTCGAAAACCATATTGTTTTTTATTTATTAGCTCGTTTTTTTCTATGAAGTTACTAACTGCATCGCCTATGTACCGCTCAATTATTTTGTCAAGACATGATAAAATGGTAATCGGCCTGTAATTGTTGTAGTCCGTTTTAGATCCCTTTTTATGAATTGGACGGATAGTACCAATTTTTAGTTGATTCGGGTACCTACAAGTTGCTAGACTAGTGTTAATAAGATGTGTTATTGCCGGTGTTATTTGTTGGTTAACGTATTTTAAATCAGACGCGCGAATTCCATCGTAACCGGGGCTTTTGTTGTGATTTAACTGACTGATTATTTTGTAGGTTTTATCGTTAGTAATTTTGCTTATTCTTAAGACTACCTCTGGCTCACTGGAGTAGGTTTTAGGATCCAAAAGCTTTGTGTCACATGACTGGGTTATCGAGTCCACATTGTGTTGGAATTCCTTTGCAAAGTTATCGGCTAACACTTTTTCATGGAGGTTAAAGGCACGTAATATGATATTTTCTATTGAATTTGATATGTTGCCACATAATGTATTTATAATTTTCCAAATATTTTTAGTGTTTCTATAATTTAATTTGATTTTATTTTTATAATATTTATTTTTTATGTTGTATTATGTTGTAGATATACTATTTAAAATGTATAGATATTAATATTAGGCAATAAAAGATGCGGTAGAAAAATTTTGTGCATGCTAACGATGCGAATGTTATGTTCGACATGAAGACGTGTAACTTCTTCTTTTAGTGTCACTCCATTACTGAAGGTTGACAGTCAGCTTTTTAAACTTCTGTTTGTCCTGAGCTAGTGTGAACAATTGGTCTACCCTCTTTATGCCTCTTTTATTGCCCTGATGTACCAGTCAGGACGTTGTTCGTCTTAATTCCGACTTTTCATTTTCCGGCTACTTTACCCATCATAATGGTTGCATGTAGGGCATGCAATTATCCGACCAAATTCATATATTTCGGATACACCCTAAACACTATCCGGATAATACGGATACTAGTGACAAACATTGAAATCAAACTAACAATAGTCTTTAATAAAGATTTATACACTGTAATTTTGAAGCAAAATCGGTTTTTTGCCGTCGGGTGTAAAAATTTGTATGAGTGTAATTTTATTGTTTAGTAGTGGTGCGCTACCGGAGACGCAACTTTTGGTATATACTTATAAGGTGGATATTAATTCACCAACAATACTGCGGGGGATAGTGCAGGGAATAACGGAATGTGTTCCACTCATGTTTAATTTTCACATACATTAAAAGTCTGTACTATTGCTTAAGCTGTGGCACGTTGGCTTGGGGAATAATAGCAAGGACAACCGCGGTCTACGAACACGGTTCGTAGACCGGTTTCGTGCGGCATATGGTAAAAAGCCTGATTTAAAATTAATAATAACCATAAAATAACTAGAAAATAAAAATCCGTATTATCCGTTTTATCCGAATAATAACACCTAAGATAATATTAACAACGGATAACCGGATAATTCGGATATTCAGATATCCGGATAGCATGCCCTAGTTGCATGAGATGGTAATGATTATTCCGCAATTCATGTCCCAAGTGTACCTAACTAGAATGAGGATAGCGATATTTAAAATAGCTAAAAAGAGATAATTAAATATAGCGGAACTATTCCTTCCCTAAAGTATGACATAACTTGATAAAGTCGGAAAAGGAAAAAAACCTGAAAAAAGCCATTTGTACGAAGTGAGTCGTTAGATGACGACTAACCGATCAGAGGGGACGAAAGTTCATGTTGCATGGGCAGAGTTGCACTTAGCGTATAAGCGAATAAGGTTTTATTTTTTACTAGCTTTCTGGGCGCGGCTCCGCCCGCGCTTATGTCGGTTATCGCGCGAAAACATTAACCTCTTTTTGCGCAGTCAGATAAAAACTATTCTATGTTTTTTCCCGGGTCTCAAACTATCTCCATACCAAATTTCATTCAAATCGGTCCAGTAGTTTTGGCGTGAAAGCGTAACAGACAGACAGACAGACAGACAGAGTTACTTTCGCATTTATAATATTAGTACTGATAAATCTACACAGGGTCCGTGATTTTTAGAATAAGGTTTGGAAGAAAAAGCTCGCAATACATAATTGGGGTTTTTCTGGGTAAAATGCGCATAGCAGTCCTGTTCCCACCCTTAACGCCCCTATTACCCAAAAGCATTTCCACTACTGCGAACGCAAGCATAGTTATCTAGTAAAGTTTAGAAATTGAAGTTTCTACATATTATGTATTTCTTGAATTCCAGATAGCAACATACTTGAGCAGCCGCGGTTGGCGCGTCATAGCCGGCTGCAGAACAGGTGGACTCGGCGCACGGCTAGCTGACTCCTGGCTTCAGTCGCACGTGGCCGCTACGCCTGAAAATGAGCCCCCGCCGAGGCTTGCCACCTTGGAACTAGACGTCGCAAGGGAAGATCTCTTAGAGGAAGCTGCGAGAGCCACTGCTCAGCATTTACCGGCTGGTGAACATGGTATGATTTTACGCAGTCTATCTTTAATTTTTTTTGGCCTTCCTTTACCTATAAGTATGAAGCTAACACTGTGGTTCAAGTCACGCAAATATGCGCTATTTGCACTGTATGCACGCAAACGGTCGGTTCATAACTTGCTAAACAGACACCACGATAGCGCAAGGACGTCATCTATGACGTCACCTCCGGCCGCAAACAACGCTCACAGAAAAGTGGTAGTGCAATGTATGCACAAACGTCAAACTCAAATCTTGACAGATAGATGAGGAGATTTTTGTTGTTGTGGTTAGAATGTTGAACGTACAAATATCTGTTCACAAAAGAATGCCTTGAAATGCAATACTTCTATTATCAATAGGTAATTAGATTTTGGGTCAATTGCGAAAAAGCAAATTGACAGTTAGCAGATGTTATTAGCGCGGCTACATATCGGATCACATCGTTTGCGCGCAAACAATACATATTCTCGTATTTCAGTTATGAACCAAGCTTTTGCAATGTATGCAGTGACAGCAGTGTTTGCGTGATTTAAACCGTAGTGTAAATATGAATCTTCCATTTATATAATCGACACTGGTATATTGCTTATAAATGGTTATTTTGTCTTTACATGCCCAAACCACACAAATCATAAATTTATAATACTGTCCGCACTGGTCGGTACTATATTAAAAGATCTATTGGTATTCAAAAGTACTTACTATTTTTTGTACAAATAAAAGAGTTGCAGCCCTTCGCTAAGAACCTATTACGTAATCACAGGTTAAATAATAGTTAGTTCGTGCATTCAAACAAAATAGAGTCCCATGCAGAATAATCAGGTACCTATGTGATCTGAACGGTGGTATTTTTTCAGGCACAAGCCTCACCTCATTCCTTCTAAAGTTTACTATTTGATACTCACTTGCACATTTCTCGACAGTATATTTTATGTATATATTTAGGGTCCCTTCCCAAACTGAAAGACGGAGCTCTATTAATGAGATTCATTTGCCTATCTGTCCGTGCGTCCATAGCCACGTCCATAGTCTTTAGCTCGAAAACGGAACGAGTTCTTAACCTGAATTTAGATGTTTTGTGTAGAATGTTGACCAAACAGCAAGAAAGAAGCCGAATAAAATCTTTTTGCATCCTAGCATGAGGTATGTCGTAGTCTAGATTGTATATCTTCGATTATTGAGTAGATTACTATTTGAGTACATTGAGTAGATTAGGTAATTGTAGATTGTACAACGAGTGCAATTTAGTAATTTTTTAAAACAAGTAATTTAAGCCGTGAAGTTTAACATGGCTGGTATGTTACTAAAATTTAATAAAAAGAAAAGTAAAATTGATACGTGAACAATGTTCTATTATGTGTGACATTATTTCGAAAAAAAAACACATATCAGGGTCTTTGTTATAACCCAGATAATCTATGGGTATTATTAAAGATCCAGACAAACTTCGTCCGTGAAATATAGGTATATACTTATTACAAACTGAACCTATGTGAACAATTAAAAAAACATAATCATTATTATGCAATGTTCTTAAAAACTGACTTTTAGACACTCGAGTATAAAAAGCCGTTTTAGTCCGCTTAAGCCGTACCTACATACAAGAACTTTACGATCATGCAGAGATTTAAAGAAGAAAAAAATTTTTTTCATCAATTCTAATTATTTTTTAGTCCATGCACCTATTCCAAAATATAGCTTTAGCATAAGTCAAAAGCATAAGCTTAATAAACATTTTACTAATCATCTGTACACAATTTGTTGGTTCTTATATTTTTAAAGTTACCTACTAACTATGTAATGATTTACACAATTTTAAGCTCAGCCTAAGTGGTTAGTAATAAATAATTGTAGTAACTTAAAACTTAGTAACAAAAATCTAAATAATTTTATTGAAAAAAGGAAAATTGCTAAACAAACATTAGTATTGAGATCAAAAAGAAGTGCACTGCCCGGGAATCGAACCCGGGTCGCAAGAATGGGAATCTTGCATGATACCACTACACCAGCAGTGCTTGATGTACGAGGCCGAAATTTTATTGCATACTTTACCAACTTTACATTGTTATTTAACTTAAATACTTGTTATTTATTTCTAAACTTACAAGTCCAGTTTAAATTCGTGATAACTTTTCTTTTAGGATAGAGAACTCTATTTGAATATTTGTCAATACTATCCCGACAAAAATTCTAATGTGAGCAATGAGTATCGCGCCATCTAGTGACACATTCACTATTTACTAAACGACAAGTTACCAAGTTAAGTGAACTTGTCAATCAAGGTACATCAATCAGTATCAAAATTAAGTTGTTTTATGTTGGTATATAAAATAAATGTAATAATGGGATATGTACCTCCATCTGATGTATGTTCTTTGCCTCCATTCTATTGCAATGAAATAGGTACTTTTGATAATGTATTAAAAAGCTTTTAGGCAGTATCAAATTTTATGAAGTATTTGTAACTAAATTCAACCTTTTGCAACGGAATAATTTGTCTTGAACGATTTAACGTTAACCGAAGATGGCGCACACCTACCTACCTTTGATTATTCTGATGGGAAAAGATTTTCAAAATTGTGTTGAAGAAGATGTGCTAGTTTGTAGAGGATATCATTAGTCGGTGGTTCATATTGCAATAATTTATACTGCGATTTAAATTACTGTAATATCTTATAAAAAGGTAATATACTTAGATAGGTACATAAAAATATATATAATACTTAATACATAAAACACCTACATAAAAAATATACTTATACCATTCCGGTATGGTTTCCTAATCGTCTTTGTTTATTTCGTCACTTTCCCCACAAGTACGAGGCCAATTTTCAGGCGGGGTACTTTAATTCTGCCTAGGACCAGGTTATATGGCGATCTCCAACAGAAAATAAGTGATCCCAGGACATTTGAGAGTCTCATGCAGCTGACTGGTTCAAATGCTTCCTAAGCTAGAAGCGTATGTTCAGCATAGGACGTTTTTCGTTATTATAATATATAATTATAATGATTCATTCACGTATAGAGTTCTTTACATAGACTAAGTATTGAAATGTTTATCTTCAGGTATTTGGGCAGTAATCAATACAGCTGGTAGCAGCGGCCGCGGTGGCGCACCTTGCTGGGAGAGCGCGCTGCGAGGTAACGTGCTCGGCGCCTTGAGGGTAGCGCGCACCTTCAGCCCACTGCTGGCCGCAGCGGCAGCTGATCACCCGCATGCCGGCAGGCTTTTTTATATCGGTACGTTTGCAACAGGAGTCCCAACAGGGTAAATACGGTCGACGCAAGCAGGTCACATATCCCTGTCATTTTCCTCCAAACTTATTGGTTTTACATTAAATAATTTAAGGGGCTGATTCGACACAAGAATAGCGGTATACACTCTCACGTATAGATGAAGAGAGATGGAGTAGGACGCGCTCTATTCATAATAATTCTTAAGACGTGCTCGTAATAACATATAACTATTGCTACATAATAATGCTAATTATACAGAAACATCAATCGAAATTCTGTTCTGTGAGATCTTAGAAAATATGATAAGTTAAAAAAGATATATCGGGGTTTGTTTCAGACATCTGTTCTCTTTAGGTACTTAATATACAAACAAAGTCTTAAATACATTTGAATGTTAAATCCCTAACGCAAAGAAAAAAGCCATACATTTTTAAATCAACAGCCTATGACTGTCGTGTCTCGATTAAGATAGCGATAAATTTGTTTACAAAACACAAAGATCGATCATTGGGTTAGGGTCAATGACCGAAATTCTTTCAGCACGGCAACGACTTTTGGTGTTCAGAAATAACAATTTATGTATATTTCATTTTGGATAAGTATTAACAGTTAAAAAGGAATAACATTACGCTGAAGCACTGACGCTCTTTAATTTTAGGACTAACCGCCGACACCGCATGTGAGAGTTTATCCCGGATGGAGGCTGGGGACACAACGGAGACAAGCGCGGGCGCCGCAGCCGCTCGGTGGGGCACGTGGGGCGCCGCCCGAGCCTTGCGGACAAGCCTCAAGTCCAAACGACTCCATGTTATGTTGTTGCACGCACCGGACCTGTCTGCAAGCGAGATATATGCACCACCGGCGCAGCTGCAGCCCCCTAGTCAACCGGCCAGGTTAGTGAGACTAAAGAACTTTTGAGCGTACCTAATAGCCAGGATCAGATATCTAGAAAATAATGCCAATTTGAAAATGTTTATAGAACTTATTATATAGTGCAGTAAAGTAATAAAACGACAAAACATCGTAACATGTTTTTGATCGGGATAAAATAATGTCTAAAGCATATTTTGTCTGAAGACATAGACATACAAGATATCATGGATCACAACAAAAAGAGAGGAATATAATTATGTTCCTCTTTATGTATAAGCATAGTAAACGTAATAAGTAGCTAGCTAGTAGGCTACTTATTTTTGCCAAAATGGTAACTCAGAACTTTGGAACCGCTTAATTCGTACATTTCTACATAAAAACGAATTAATAGACATTTAGGTCCATTCCATCCTATATTTCCTAAACCTGCATATCCACCATGGCTGTGCGAAGAAAATATCTACCAAAAGGAACGCTGCGCTCAGCGAAGCTGGATAAATGAAGCGGTCCAATTTGCGGATACGCAGCCTAATAAGGTTATGAAGCCTACGACGAAATGCTTACTACTATGTACTAATTAATTCTTAGTAGCAGTCGCATTCACGACACCAGCACGAAGATATGGAATAGTCATAAGGACTGTCTCAAAAAGTCTTAAGCCGGCACCTGTGTATACAGATGTATAATTTAAATGTTTTAATCCCTATTTCAGCCGTCCGGAAACTCCAAACTCAGACGTGAGCACGACCACAGCCAGCTGCGCTGTGACAATGCCGGGCGAGGCGGCCGAATACAGCGCCAAAGTCCTCCCCACCAGCGCACTCAAAGTGCTGGAAGACGCTCTCATCACCCCGTCTCCGCGAGATTCCTACTACTTGAAGATGAAGCAAGACTCCTGGTTCACGAGAATGCCTTCCTTAAGAGTTGCTCCTTAAAATTAACTTACATTACAAAGTTTTTCAACTTCCCACATTTCCGTTGACTTCCAAAGTACCCGTAAATAACGATGTACTTTAAATTGTGTGTGCAATAAGGGTGTGGAATATAACAATTTACTTTAATTCACCTAAGTTAAAATTACCAGATTATATTTAATACCGGTGCAAGAATTAATAAATAAGTTTCATGCAGATATCAAAGTCTAATCATGTGCCTACGCGTTCTATGGAAATATTTCTCAGCGAAGGAAAATTAAAGACCATCGTTCAAATAAAAATGACTTAATTTTCGGTCAAATTAGTGGTCGAATCCAATCTATCTCTAAGCATAGGTATAGTGCTTTAACTCACTTGTATATTTCATTATCATTATCTCATATTATCTCACTCAAAATAGGTTAGGTAACATTTTCGATCGACCTGCTATCCCGTACTCGATGGCTAGGGACAGCAGATGCATTATGCCAAATCTAGGTACTGAAAAAATGACTAATCTTCTCTATGGGGCAGTACCTATTAATTTATGGTGAAGGATAAACCTATCACATTTTTACGAACAATTTATTATAAAAAGCAACACAAAAATATTATGATGCTTTAATTTGTGAGAATTGTAAATATATCAAGCTCGCATGGTGCCAATTTTTTTAAGATATATTTTATTGCAAAAATATAACTTTGTCTATGGAAACGTTTTATAATTTAAAATAAGAATCCAGTGAATCCCTTGTCTTGGTTTCACGGCTTAGCTTACATTTTTGTTTAATCGTTGATACGAAAGATTTATATTATTCGTGTAAATAATGTTTATGTTGTATATTAAACAATAAACCTTTTAATAAAAATATAGTATTTTCATTAATGTTACCCATATGTTTTTACGAATGCTTACAAGACCCTAAAACTGAAGGCTTCTTAAAAATATTCTGATACCTACATTTTAAATTTGTTTTTTTTTTATTTTAATCATTTCATTTTAAATTATCACAAGGATATATTTTAAAGATATGTCTACTATATATCACATAGAACAACGCAGGCCATGGTTATAAGGTTTTATGTCCCATGGACTGACATGCCAGCCGATCCTCGGAGTGCTTTTGATGGTAATATTACGGCTTAATGTACAATTAGCCGTATTCAATAAGCCCGTTAAATTTTAAGACTCCTGATGCGAGCGCCCATGTGCTCCACTGCGATACTCGAATCACATCGACGTGAGTAGTGGGCAGGTCACTGGTTCAGCGCATAATTTCCCTTAGTTGCCTTATGGCATCCAATAGTTTGATATTAATGTCGAATGGACTTCAAAATTTTGCCAGATGATGATGGATCAAAGAAAAATATATGAAACTTAGCATTCGGGTTCCTTTATTTTTAAAGTATCAAAACTTCGCCATATATGGTAATCCTCAAGACACAGAATGAGGCCTCCTTTTCCCGTCCAATCTTCGTTTTCCAAGTTGCTTGTGCACGCCCAGTATTGCGGCTTGGAGGCGCCCAGCTTCTGCCAATGTGCTGCTGTGCTGACTGCAAAGCATACGCGGTCAGTTTTGTTGTTTATGTAGTAGATGTTCTCAGAGTACTTCAGAGAGATCGCTTCTAAGTGGCGCACACTGTAATGGAAAAAAACCTTATTTAGTTTTTATAAAATTTCCACCTTTGAAGAAATCTGCGCCGAGGAAAGGTTTGGTAACTATGAGAAAAGGGCGCTATTTTGATGAGTGGTTCAACCGAGCAGTTTTCTGGCCATCCGTGGTCATAGAGCGTTTTTTTGTGGTCTTGGCGTCGGAAACAGGAACAATAGTAATTTTCCTTTTTCAAAACCCATTACAATACCCCATAAAAGTTTTTTGAAATACCTTTCTACGCATAGTCCAAATTTAATTTTGTGATCATTCCATTCCGCACGTAACAATGCGACATCAGAGGTTTGTTGCCTTCGCAATGGGAAGGCAAATCGTCGTATTCATAATGGAATAGCACTGATACCTAAATGAAGAATCTAGTACGTATTAAACCTATAATTAACACTGAAAGCACAGTCTTCTGCAACACTTGGTTGGTGTTAGACAAGGTCGGCTCTAGCCCATATAGCGTCCTTGATTGCACTCGATTAATACTCTAGAGCCCTGTTGTAGGCATGCGATCAAAATTGAATACTTAGTAATATTTTACTAGTAATCGGAAATTCTACTTTGAGAAGCAATACTCGCGAGGTAGCTAAGCTTCGGTGGGGTTCACTTCAGAAGTGATTTGTATGGTGACTTCAGAAGTGATTTGAATCGGCCACTTTGGATTTGTCCTATGTGCTTCTCTCATTCTACTATCACTATGTCTTCAAGATCATTTTGGATAATTACCTGTAAACGTCATCACAATAATTCTTCTTCCTTCCATGTCCATACACGTCAAGAATAATCTTTTTATTCTTTGCAAAAGTCTTGTATATGCACCGTCTATCGCCCGGACGACGCATGATTACCGAAGCCCGCAACATCTGCGACTGCGTGACAAAATCCAGTTTTTTCAGGACATTACTGAAAAGAATATAAATACAGTCGGACATTTATAGTTCAGTATATAGAAGAATCCTCAACAATAGAACAACACGGTGGTATGCTGGCCTGTATACAACATGGTGGTAATTATACCACATTCTAAAGAAAAGCATAAGAGACGAGTAAGGGAAAAACATCATGTGGGCAGGAGCTTCTTTTGAAGAACTGCCATACTATACTGCGCTCTCCCAGACGCCTGCAAAGCCTAAAGATAAACTCCCTTATGAGAGAGGCCTTCGTTCTATGGTGAACGTTATAGCATAGAACATATAATAATACTTCAGCTGATAATGTATGCTGTAGCTGTTTGCAGTGACATTTTACGCGAGTAAATCATACATTCAATTCATCTTCCTTATCAGTTTCTTGTTGAAAAGGGTAGGCAAATGTGAGACAATTACCATATAGGCGTTTTTCTAAAAATTTGTCTGTAGCGTAACGGAAATCCGAATGTGGTTTTTTTTTGTCTAATATTGGTTTTTTGGGTTAGTTGCTATTTAAAGTTTAGAGGAAATCTACTAATATCAGTGAGGAAAATCCACCTCACGACGCGACGCAACGAAAAGACGCCATATTGAGATAAAAACAAATTTTCTTTCAAACCCGTCGAAAGGGGCATCAACATAAAGGCTTTAAAAAAGTATTTTATAAATAAATATTACTTGCAGTTTTAATTTCAACGGAACGAAAAAATATTTAACGAAAATACATAATTTGCAGGCGAGCTTTTAACTTTTTCATTAAATTATACTTGTTTACTATAGTCATAGGCAGAAGTTTATATCGTGATTGTGCACTCAGCTTTTTAGTTCCACTACGTCACTTTATTGCTCCCGTACTACACGTGGCGTATGGATGTGATTAAATTGTACTTGCATTAGGATTTTGTTCAATTTTCCACACGATTTGGATAAAATAAATAGTAACGACTATATAATCTTATTTTATATTAGTTTACACAATAACACAAGTAATTTTCAATGCAATAATATAACTTATGCCTTTTATAAGACGTTGCGAAGGTGGAAGCAAAAATTTAACGAGGCGTGACGGGGCTACTTATTGGCCAACTTGCAAGAAGACTGACAGTCGGCGTACCTTGGTATCAGCGTTGCCAGACGTCCCGATTTTGGCGGGACGTCCCGATTTTTACATCAAAATTAAATGTCCCGCGCGGGGCGGCTCAGTCCCGCTTTTCGGAGATAACTCTACCATGCACGCAGTGTGCTAAGGAAGCATGGGTGGGTGGCACAGACAAGGGTGTACTGGCTGGATGTTTTTAGTCCAATTTCAAGGTACCTTCCTATCGTCAGGAGGCTGATGTTTGTGTTTTAAAAAGAAACATATTGTATCGACCTCACGGATGTGACACATTATGAACACATTACTGCAAAGCAGACAGCATTGAATTTTCGCATGCACATTAAATAATATTCTAACCTCGGTGTTTTTTCACTGTTCGGCTTGACGGGTTGTCCAAATGAAGCCCAGTCAGGCAGCCGTCTTTTCAGGTTTTCTGGCATCTGCATGCCTAAGATCGCCGGCTCAATGATTTTCATCGCATCGGCTATCGCGTTCAACGTATCAAGACTGAGGGAGAGACACACCATCATGTGCCCGTTGTGGATTTCATTCTCGGGGAAATATAAACGGTCCACTAGAATCAATTCAACACATTAATGTAATATTTTTCATGAATATATTTCTGTCCCACACTGAAAGATTTGAAAAGAATGATCCAGTTTCTTGTCTGTTTTTTGAACGTACCAGTAGAACGTAGAATATTTAAAAATAAATTTTATAAACCTAAAATTGACCTTCATAAGAGCGTCGTAGATACCGAAATAGCATGTAATCATGTAAATGTTTGAAAAAGAAGTTGATCAAACGGATGGAAAAAAGCAATTATCCATCTGTAGCTTAGATGTCTAGACCCGGTTCCTGTTCTACTGTAAAAATAACATATCACTAGGGTTACCGACAGGGTACATAGTAGACAAAGCCTTACTTATAAATACTCAATTAAATATATAATGCTTTGAAATGATTAGTAACTAACGCGTCAGATCCACTAGTCCTTCCACGGTGTGTCCGACCCATGCGCCTCCCATCGTGTCTGCAATCATGACGCCGTGAGCATTCGATCCGAAATGCGACTTTGTCTGCGCCTTCGAGTTATAGACCAACGTCGCTACGTGATCTCGGTAAGTAGGCTGGAAAAATCAATATTTTTTTTTATTTATTTATTTGATTATAGGCGAGCAGCGCAATGCTGATGTGCCTATATCACACTGTGTCATATTGTATTATTACATTTTTTTTCTACTCCTTCCCCTATGCCACGAAAGGTAAGTAGCCTCAACACATGGTATTCTTCCCTTTCCTTATCATATTTCATTGTATAATGAAATGTGATAAGGAATTATAAAATGGAATGTCGTTAATACCAATTAACCTCATTCCAGGCAAAAATACCAATGTAATATTTCAATCTCAATATAAATTTTAAATTTTGAAGCATTGATGGGCGAGCGGTATTAGCTATGAGCCGTAGGTGCTTGGTTTGACTTCCACCGCCGGATTGAGCGTCACCGCGTGGTAGATGGGCATTTAGCGAATGCTCGCCTGGCTCTCTCAAATAGATCATCTGCCGCCAAACACCTAACAGTGTGTTCCAGCAGCAGGCCTTGAGAGCCATTAGAATTACAGGCACATTAGACTTAACAACTGTATGTCTCAGAGTAATGGACGCAGTGCGATTCGTCTTTTGTGACAAAATGCATCTTTTATATGCAGAGGTTAGTCCGCTTAATATCAGGTGCTTGTTCCGTCACAATCCGATAAAATAATATGTAGTAATTATGCCACAAATAATATTTTCCGAATGTTTACTGTGAAATAAAAACATATACTTGTAATCGGTAATTACACCATTATAATATTAAATTACATGCTTTATGCATCTCCGATTAGCTCATCAGTTATGTTAGTGAGTAATCTTTTCATTAAAGATTCTAGAATAGACGCTTCACATCAAGACCACATTCATAATATGAATAGAACTAAACTTACCCGAAATAAGGGTGATAATGTGTGCTGCAGCATAGAATCGCTGGTGATGAAATGGTCCGAGGGATGCCACTTTCCCGACATTGCTGGGGTGATGTAAGTAAAATTCCGACCAGTCTCCCAATACGGCCCATCGCCGCTTGGCGGTTTGTAGATTATCCACCTTTGGAAAAAAATATATGGTAACTTATGTTGCAACAATACATATCCGCTTATTTTTCTTCACTAATAGCATGTAATAAACTGCTTTTTTTTTTATTTATGCTTACAATGTTACAACGAAAGGAAAATAAATAACCACAAGCGGGACCTTCGGCCAATACATTTCACGTGCTGCTGCAATTGAGATCTTGTGCTGATGAATATTAGTTCAAATGTATCTTTTTGTTCTAATTATGAAACCGTTTTATGAGGGCGAAGGGACATCACCGGCACAAACGGTATTCGGAGCCCTTGATCGGGACATGATCTACGAATTGAGATATCGCGGTGATGACTCATAGTTCGAATAGAAAAACAAGACTGGCAGTTTTGACCACATTTTAGGTGAGATACTGGTCAAAGGCTAATAAGGCTATCAGAGTAAAAGCATACATAAACGTTTTATAGTTTTGAAGTCTCTAGAACGAAAAAAAGAAAATCTACATCTTACTCTTTATGATTCAACATTAGGTACCTACATAATTTGTAGGAGATACAACTTTTCACCATTAGGTATTCTGAGTTTGCACTAGTTGACAAAGAATTTCGAAGATTCGAATTACGCCGCGGGCTTGAGCTTCACCGAATGGTGGAATGGGCATTTTGCGAATGCCCGCCTGGCTAGCGACCACCCTCTAGTAGAAAATCTGTCGCCAAGCACCTAACGGAGTGTTCTGGCAGCAGTCGTCGAGAGCCAAAATTACAGGCATATGAGACTTAACAACTATGTCTCAAGGTGACGGGCGCAGTGCAAATCGTGACTTGTGATGAAATGCATCTGTTATAGTCAGAGGTTAGTATACCTCGCCTCCTGAAAAGACATTATCAGACCGCTTTCGAATACCTATCCACTTTTCTCAAAATGAGCAAACAACAATCAAAAACCAGTATAAACCAGATTGATTATAAAATATATGGTAGATATGAGCAATATTATCTAAAATAAATTAAATCAATAATATTATAATATTTTACCAATCAACAGGTGCGTTTGCGTTGTCTCTGCAATGAATATTGATGTAGTTCCAACCTGCGAAATAATCTAATTCACAATATACTACACTAAACAAAAATAACAGTAAATAATACATAGCACGCAGAAACATAAAATAAAATACATAAAATCGATAAAATACTACTTTTTATTACTTCAGAAAATGCATATTATTGTTGAGTTAAGTATAAGATCTTTTATGGTTCAGTTAGAAAAACGGCTGCAAACAAATTCAAAATATTATTACATCTAATTTAAAAACAGCAGATGTAAAACAACATATATTACCTATATAAGCAAGTGTACCTGCAGCAGATGCCGTTTTATCGTGGCCCTAACAATTTGTTCTACTAGTATGAACCACAAGGGAAACCACCTATTTTTCTTACTAATTTATTGAAACAAATATGTAACTCCTGTATAAAAAGCATACGCCACTGAAATGCATTCAATCTTTAATACTGATTATTATAATGGATTTGAAACAAAAAGTACCAGGCAAACATAAGTCCACAGAATTTTAACAAAATACCTGGGCACCTGTCACTAATTACAGCTTTATTCTGATTGCAAAATAGATTATTAATGTGCATTCTATTATTATACTCTTACCTGGTATTTGGGTAACATATTTTGGTGTTATGATTGCCTGGTACTTTTTACTTAAAAAATCATTATACCTACTCTAACAGTACTAGCTCTAACAGACGAACATCTCCCTCGTGGTCCTATTAGTAGGACAAATTTGTCGGACCACGAGGTAACGTCACCGGTAGACGTATTGCCACTCACCACTACTTACATAGTCTTACTGCGCACACCTGTAGCGTCGCGGGAGATCTACCAACATTTGGTACTTTTTGCTGAGTACTAAACTTGAGTGTATGATTCTTAATCCTTTGGCATCCGAGATAACGAGAATTTGTCATTTTGTAAAATATAATTTAATTCATCAACGGGTGATATCGTCCACGCGGATGCCTAGAGGACGATAAAAGCTACTCGTATAGGCCTACACGACGCGACGGCCACAAGACTAGTAGTTTATGCAACTGTCATATAATAGAGGGTATTAAAACATGAGTGTAGTTTCTTGTGTTGTAACTCGCCTGCGGCTCGTTTCAAAATAAGATTACACGAGTGTTTTAATACCTAATTATATGCAGTTGTATACACTACTTTATTTAATCTCATGGTTATAGGTAGCTACAATCAATAAAATGCAATATAAAAACCAGTTCGTTGCGCGCGCAGCGCGCTCGCCATAGATAATAAGTACTTAAATTGAATTGAAACCTCCTTGGTCGGGACACATTGTACTTTAATAATTAAAAAAATGTTTTAAAGCATTGTTTTGTTAGGAGAATAATGCTTTAATTTAACTTTTTATTTTCTTAAAGAAGTATGTATATAAAATATGCCAATAAAAGTCTGTATTTAATTTCATAATTAGAATATTAACGAATGAGATTATATAAAATATTTTTCATCACACTCGCTCGTAATGGGCCTTTAAATGCACCGATTTTAGTGTCATAATATAGTCTATTACGCACACGTGCTTTTTGTTCACTGTACCGCACTAGTGTTTTAAATAGAAAAAAACAACGTTTCCACACTTCTCACAAAGGAGATTGTAGTTTGTTTCGTTCGTTATTCATATAAAAATAAACCAAAGACTTTTTTACCTACTGAAGTAGAACTTTAGAAGATTTAATTATAAACCTTCTTAATCAGATTATGTAACGTTTTTCATATAAAAACAAACTAGAGTTTTTTACCTACTGAAGTAGAACTTTAGAAGATTTAATTATAAACCTTCTTAATCAGATTATGTAACGTTTTTCATATAAAAACAAACTAGAGTTTTTTACCTACTGAAGTAGAACTTTAGAAGATTTAAATAAAAACTTCCTAATCAGATTATTATCGCTATCAAAAAGATCAAGAAAATATTTTCGTATCAAAATTTTCGTATTCATTCCTCGGAAGTGTGTTCAAAAACGTCGTTCGAAACTCGTCCATCTCTACTCCATTTAGGCTTTCAATCTTCGATCTCAGGCCTAAAACCCGTCTCGATTGTAATAAACAACTTTGCGCACTTGTTGCTTAATGTATGGTACTATTTCAGTTTTGAAACTTCTATGACGTGCAATTGAAGCTAGTACCAGTTCAAACCCGTACTTACAGTTTACAATCTGTTACGCGCGCTCTTCGATATAACTTGCTTATTGTATTGCCTAAGATGTGATGATTTTTAGTAAAAATATTTGCTATATTACATTCTAAACTAAATCACTCCTTGGGTAGAGTAAATAAATTAGAGTAACTAAATTGTTTAATTCTAATTTGGTTTGGAGTCGTCAGCGTTACTGTGACGTTGATTATAGGGACAGATTAATGATACTTACAAACTTTTACTAAACTATTTCCTTTAAAAATATGTGGGTAGTTCAAAAAAACTTGAGTTAATTATTATAATTATCTAATTAAGAACACTTTATGAGGTTAGGTGGTAACTTCAACCTTACTCGTATATTTAAACATATCTTTTCTAACATTTAAGTAATAATTTATTTACATTGAAATGCTTTTATAAAATCGTTAAGGAAGAAACTCACGTTTGTGGCCTGAAATTCAAAATTTAAACAGTAAATAGTTAGGTTTCGCAATCGTTATACAATATCACGGTATTCGCAAGTTTAAAATAATATTACTGGTATTAACTTGAACAGTCTTTAGGCACCAATGTACATATGTAATTCAAAACAAAAACATGCTGGAAAAAAAAATATATTGTAAAAAAACATCTTCTATTTTCGTGTTATACCAAATCAAATGCAATAGATTTTCGTTAGAGAAACAAAACCAAATAAATTTTAAGATTTTGTATTATCAAACGCTGTAAATGCGGACTTAATCCTTACACAGCGTATGATATATATGAGCAATTTCATAGTTTACTCAATTTTGCTTTCGTTTCTAGGCTGTGTAGGTATTCATACTTAATCATGTAATACGCAAAATTATGAGATTATTATTTGCATAATTTAAAGATGTTTTTAATAAGTAGCCATTGATTTATTTTACTGGTTAACGTTATTTTTAATATTTTAGCGGTGAATTTGAAATTTAGATTTATTACTGTTCAATTTTGTGTAATAGTATTGACTATTACACATAATTTAACAGTATCATGCACAATAGTTACCAAACTAAGGTACAAAAGCGGAAACCTATTTATAAATTTAATTTCCCACCACAGCCGTGCGTTTTAAACTTAACGGTTACAAGTTAAAAACTAAAAGTCTTTCGGTGTTAGTTAATTGTTACACGTTTGTACTGATTCGATGAGATGGGCGAAGTTTCCCCAAAGGATAGGGCCTGATGTGCAGACTGTGCCGCCGCCGCGCGATTCTTGTGGTAACTAAAACAGAAACGAAAACCTGTAGTAGCTTGCCGCGAGCAAAACTTTTCGATCAATTTATTTTCTTTACTCATCGATTTATTTTATTTATATAAAGAAACTTAAGTCCTAATTAATAACAAATAATAAATTGACTATCAATGTTTACAAGCTGCTAATAGCCGTTCTTTGGCGTTCTCTGGGGGAGGCTTTTGTTCAACAGTGGGCATCTTCCGGCTGATGATAATTGACTAAAAAGCTTCTGGGTTGACCGTTCAACTGGCGGAAATCTGTAATAGCCGATACTTAATTGTTTTTTTTTTTTTTTTTTTTTTTTTTTTTTTTTTTTTTTAATTTAGGGGTTAAAGGCTTAATATGTGCACATTTTAGTTATAAATTATAAACTATGAGGTCACCATTAAAAAAAGGATTTGTTGTACAAATGAAGCTCTTCGACACCCCTAGTTGAGTCATTTGTAAATAGAGTGTTAGTCAGTTTGCAAATTTCCGGACCAATACTATTTAGTAGCGTGCACAGCATGCTGGCAGCATTGCCTCGTTGGATTGCCATGCTTATTCGTTAAGCCATATAAAGTTCTGGGTCGACTTTTGCCTCCTGAATTTTGGCATACTTAACGGTCATAGAATATTTTTAAGAGAGAAAGTGGAAGAAGAACGACGCGATTGGTGAAGGATAAGTGATCCGTACGCTTAGATAGGCATATATTTAGCTATAAGTGTATATGCGGTACACGTACGTTTGTTCCTCAGTAATACACTAGCTATTATATAATATCTTGGTTGCGCAACATCAGCGACGACATTGCCGACGGCAAACAACTTTTTTGATCAGCAAACTGACATGAATTCTCTTAGCTGACGGCCAACCTACAGCAATGGCACCAGGAGATGAAGACAAAATGAGGCGTTTTGTTTTTTTACTATGTTTCATTAGCTCGAGAAAGATTCTTACATCGACACAAATATTGAAAGTACTAAATGTCGCTTGGTCGATGTTACGCGTTATCAAAATGCTGACACCTATTTGACTCAACGAATAAGCAGTGCAATTCAAAGGGGCAATGCTGCCAGCATGCTTGTCACGCTGCCAACTGGTAGTGGGCTGGAGCATTTGGACTGCCTGTGTGTCTGCTATGACTTATAGGATGTCCAAATGCTTTTACTATAGTAGCGGTAGTGTTGTAAAAAGGAGTAAGTAAGTTTGACTCAGGTGTCTGTTAACTTACTGCTCTGTTGATATCTCCGACGCAGACCCAATAGTCGGCGACCTTCGTATCTTGACTGTTGTGCATTTTGTGTGCGACTGCGACCGCCCACTTCGAGTGGTCATTATGTGATGTAAACGACATCTTCGCCATTGGGAACTTAAGCCGCTCTATGTTTCTTACTCTGAAATACGAGAAATATTTTTTTCAGAACGCATGATCGGTAAAACGTGGGGTAAATTCATTGGGTTAGGCAGAGACCACAGATTTCCACTTGCTACGATCCTTACATATCTCTTTCGCTTCATCTATACTCATGAATCCTTTCATACATAAGCGTCGGTTTAGGGTACTCCTGACCTGGCCTTTTTTCAGAACATCTCTTAAATAAAACAACTGCGTATAAATACTGTATTTTTGCTTTTATACTTTGTTTACATTAGGTGTAAGTTGCCTTTATTAATTATAAGAATAGAATTTGCCCACAGCCTGAGAACTGCCCGTAACTTTTGCTCTTTATTTCCTGTTTACCTAAAACGCGATACGTCTCACTCGAAAGTCTAACATTCATTTTCAAACAGAGCTTCGACTAAGTATTTGCTATGTCTGATATGTGATATGTGTTAACTTACTGAAAGTTTCGACTACATTCCGAGTCTAGGGTTCCCGGTCCATTCGTCCAAGACTCCACTAATAAATCTGACTGCAACACTTCAGCCACCAAGCCGCTGTAAAGGTCGTCGTTGAACATGGCGCTTTTGGCGAAAGACAGGAACTTGCGACCTACTAAGGTTTCAAAACTTTCTATGTGGTACCTGAAAAAAATTAGTTTTAAGTTACGTTAACCATTTACTGTGAAAGTTTGATGAAATGTTGGCCTGGAGGGGTTAAAAGAACCTAAAACTATTTACTCCAATCGCAATGCATGGTGTTGGCAGAAAAATAATAGAATTCAAAAATATCAACATTTCATAAGTAGAAAAGTTGTTTTTATAGAAAAGGAATATCAATTATAGGTGTGTATTTAAATACTGTTGTGATTTCTGTACCTACTTACCATAATTATGGCAAATTTTATTGTACATATGGCAAATTTTATTGTATATTAAATTGTGTTGTAATTATTTTTATGTTATGTTAAATTAATTGTAAGATGAATTTATTTAAATTAGGACTTTTTAAATTATAAAAATGGGTTTGTATTATTTCATTATTATGTGAATTTAAATAAGATATACTTTTGAATATTATTGACATTGTTATTGTTTACCGAATTATTTTAATGATTCTTTAGAATTATTATTTTTATGATTTTTATATGACAGAAATGAATGTATATCTATTACATTGATTATATTTTTTTAATATTGTTAAGTTTGCAATAACGCCTGCTAGGCGAATTACATTACAAAATTACAAATTTACGAGAGAAAAAATTATAGTCATGTGCGGGATTCGAACCCGCGTCCATCCACCCCTTTAGACGGGGTATGCTCTAACCAATTGAGCTAACATGACACTACTTAGAGCATACCCCGGCTAAAGGGGTGGATGGACGCGGGTTCGAATCCCGCACATGACTATAATTTTTTCTCTCGTAAATTTGTAATTTTGTAATAGATTATATTGTTATATGTTTGAAATTAAGATTGTTATAACAATGTACCTAAGCATTTAAAGTTTTGACGTCTATGGAATATAAAATGAATAACTATTCGCTGGATGCAAGCCTGCCTTTTCAGAATCAATGGCCCATACCTGATTCTGTTAGCATAGAGATCTCGAAGACCATTTTAATGTAGATGTTTAGTGATGACTAAATCGAAATAACTATGTAAAACTGATGCTGTATAAGTTCTTTTAATATTAATGAGTAATCGTATTTCCATGAATCTAATAGAATATTCTACTAATATTGGATGAGGTAGCGTGAGTCACGTTGTGATGCTGATTTTATTTAAATTTTATGCAAATTACAATCTTCTTGAAACTTAGATCACAACATGACGATAAAATTTATAATTATAAGTAGGTATACAGAATGTTCGCAAGCCTGATCAGTTTCAAGACTTTTTATCTTCTAGTTATTCTATATACTAATGAAAGTCATAGAATTCCCTTTATTATGAGAGCTTTACAGTATTTTGTTTATGGCCTCATCGATTCTTTTTGGCAGTTAATTCTCTAACTCCAGCGTTATATGCGAGTATGTTACAAGGTGCCGTTGCAGATCAGCTTATTTAAAATTTTGAGCAGTTTTAAAAATTGTTGTGTATCCGATGTTGAAGCTTACCAAGGTCAAGCATCAAACATTTTATTCTTGGCCACAATTCGGCAGTTGAGTAGTTTGAAGGGTACGGATAAAGGAAAAGTTACAGGCACATAACAACTGTATGTCTTAACATAATGGGCGCCTATGTTATAGGGAGAAATAACCTTTTAAATACACTACTGGTCGTGTAGGTAACGTTACAATATAAAGAAATCACGAGGACAGTTATCAGAACCCACTGGTAAGTGATTGGTGACAGATTTTTTACCTGAAGATATTTTTAACTGGGCGAGCATGGGAGCGTATAAAATGTAGTCCTCTTCTTTTGGCACCTCTCCAGCAGATGATCTAGTGCCCAATCTACCAATGCCATCCGTGTCACCCCGAACTCCTGTTCCTTCACAATCGCATAAAAGACTTGCAATATACAGTCTTTTATTATAAGAGATCCATTGTACTTTCGCTGGGTTACGATATGGTAGTGTTCATGTTAAACAAAAACGGTCCTAAACCACGACACTAAAACGCTCGTGTATTTTATCCATTGATTTGACTTACCAAGGTGAAACATCAATAGTTTTATTCTTGACCACGTCGACTAGATTCGGTAGTTCATTCTCAAACTCCTGCGGTATATGAGCGTAAGTTATAAGGGGTTCGTTGTACTTCAGCTGAGTTGCGATCTGGTTGAGTGTTGACGTCTGTACAGAGACGCAGAGGAACGACTGGCCGTACTTCATTCCTGTCGTAGGGTAGTCATAAGCTGACGAGTTGAAGCCGTGCACCACTGGAATTGTTAAATAAAAAAAACAATTTTGAAAATGGGCATGATTCTTATAATGAAACTTTTCTACCGTCTATCTCAATCTATTTACTTGGAACTATACTAAACTTTTGGTTCATTTAGGGCCCGTTTCAGAACGTTCGAGTAAGTTCCGGTTTTACTACTCAGATCATATTTAATAAATAAAACACTATCTTTGCGTTTCACAGTCATCGGTTTGGCCTATCCATCGGTTATGTCATGCATGTTAACTGTCATTTTTATGATTCAGTTATTTTATGTGTTGCATAGCAACCCGAAACTTTATTAAGACATTCTGAAACGAACCTTTGTGAGGCAATTCATTGGGTCTAAGGGGAAACATTCAAATTAAGATCCCTTCCCTTGAGGGATTTTGCCCGGGCATTGCAAAGGTTTTGAGGATCATAGTGTTGACATATTGCAATCGGTTAGGTTCATAATAATAATTATATCTAACCCTATATTATAAGGTAGAGTCCGATATTAAATAGGATCGAAGCCTAATGCCTCGAGGGTGCTAATTGCATAACAAAGAAATATAACTTAAAAGTAATTTATTGGTGATATTAAATAAACAATGGTATAGTATATTGTACAACGAGCACATAAAGACTTTTCTCCGAGATGTTTAATGCCCTGAGCCTAAGGTCAAGGCTGGTATTTAAGTCAAGTCTAAAATGTATTTTTTGCCCGAGTTATAGACTTGACTTTTTACATCAATTGCAAGGAAACAAAGCAATGATATTAAAGATAATTATATCGCTTTTATTAGAATTGTACTTGATATTTGAACCTTTGTTGATGTGATGTATATTTTGAGTGTCATTGTTTCTACAAACTGTATGTCCGTGTCGTAAATAATACCTCTATCTACTCTACCTTTGAGTGTTATATAACATTTTTATGCACTTGAGCTTAATAAACAGACTTTTATGCACTAGATCATAAAAACCTGTTTTAGTCAGTTTATACCGGACATAATGTAAACTTTACGAGCATGACAAGTAAAATATATGTCTTTGTTTATTTTTGTAGTGAACTACAGCTAACGAATTGGTATGTTTAAATTTAATAATAAAATATATACATATTTATTTAGACAAGACCTCATGACTATGCATGTTTCTACGGTTAGTACTTTGTCACTTACCACCAGGTAAAGGCGGGAACCTTGGCACCGAATGCACCAACCACAAGGACGTGAACTTATCACCCAGCAACACGCCCTTCGTGTGTCCATTCTCGACACGAGTCTTCATGAACTTGGAATGCATCTTGCACATCTCGGCAAGATCATAGTCGTCGTAGTACTTGTCACCCAGCTTAAATTTTTTGTACTTCTTTATCCCAGCCATCTTCATTTGGCCTGGAATAATGAGTAATTGATATTAAGTGCTGTTTTGGAATTAAATTATTGACTATAGGAAAACATAGGATGCCTTTTATGAAACCAAAATTTTAATGTCACCAGACTTTTAACTAGCGAAACAGAATTGAGGTTCACATCATATAATTAGGCATCTACTCTATATGGGTCGTATAAAAATACAGAAAGTACGTACCACAGATAACAGAAAATATCTCAATTATTTACGTATGAATGTGTATGAAAAAATATTAATAAAACTAGCGGCCCGCCCCGGCTTCGCACGGTTAATTACGAGTATAAATTGAGATGTAAGCTATGCTATATTTCAATTTGGATCAAATTGCACACGGTCCGGTGTGCAAATGAAATTTAAAATTGGTTCAGTAGTTAAGGAGACCATCGCGGACAAACAACGTGACACTTAATTTTTATATATAAAGATAGTAAAAACTAAAAAGATAGTAAAGAGGGACAAGAAAAGTTACATTTTCGTTTTACCTAAATTATATTTTTATCTAAACTGATCGCTAAATCACCATCGCTGTCTCTCTTTCACTTCTACGCAGCCCGATAGTGACAAAATTTCAGTATTTGACAGCGCCTTATCACCCCTATAATACTTATCGGAATTTACTTTACCTTTCTGTATACACATACATTGAATTACAATCCAGCTCAGAATTTGTATAACATTTATAATTATAAATACAAAAATTTACTGTAACTTGTCGTGGGTATATACATAAATAAATATATTATCTACCAGATTCTACTATCATTACTATTCCTAGACAATTTGAAACAGTGACAATGATATAATGGCAATAGCTATGGTTATCTGCGTAGGGTCCATGCTTGGGATCCCATGGCGGCTCGACCTTCACCGCTTGGTGGTACGGCACATTGCAACTGCTCGCCTGACTTGAAAGCCATTACTTCTAAGTTCAGGCTATTTATCACCCTCAACCACTTCTTCATTAAAAGCGCGACACGATCAGAGTATACTGTGACAGAGTCCACTCGAATGCTAACTCTGATGTTACTCATATCGTGTCAACCTTGAATCCTAGTACACTCTCTTCTACATTACATACGAGTAACATCAGAGTCCGCATCCAAGTGTACTCTGTCAAGTCCACTCTGATCGTGTCAATGCGGCTTTACGTAGAGATTAGACACGGTCAAAAACTTACCAATCAGCTGTAAGTAAACATGTTCAAATCCACCCCGAACACAAAAATAGTAACTGCGTTATATTGCAAATCAGAAAGGGCTCACAACAACGCAAACATTGCTGTTATTCGATTGATCAAATCACATTGTAGTGGTACCAAATCAACCGAATTCTTTAAGATGACCTTGGTATGTACTGTGTTAAATATTGTGTCCTACCTCTTTTGCTCTTAGAATACATTTCGGCAACAGATTGTAGAATATCCGGCTGGTTTTCTGGAGCAGGTGGTTGGTCATTGTAGGCGAGTGCAATTATGCTCTTTTCCTGAAAATAAAATGTTTCATGTACCTATTATCATGTAAATAATATAGTTAAGATATACCTGGTTTAAGTTACTGGCTTGAGAATGAAGACCGTACCGTTACCATTTCCTCATAATATATTTCGTAAAGGCCTATAAGAGAAAATAATGCTACATATGAGCAGCATGCCACTACTTATTTGCCGTATAATGTTTAAAACAAGTACTTAAGACAAGTTGCGCCCTTATAATACGTTTTAAGGGCGCAACATGTCTTAATTGCTTAGAACATATAATAATACTATAAACTTAAATTCCGAGAACGTCGAAGGAGATCCTTCCTTTCTATAGGCAACTGATGTAAAATTGATTGATTCTTTGAAGCTGTGTACATTGTGAAAAACCTCATATGAGTGGAATAAAGGTAGGAACATATAACAAACGATAAGTACTGTTTATTGTAGACATAAACTGCATTCATTCTTTCTAAATAGCTTTACATGTTTCTTAGAATTACAACAAAAGAACGTCTATTTATTTCCTTACAATGAATTTCTTTTGAAGTAAAGATACTACAAAGAATATGTTTCTTTAGTTAGGTATTTATTTTAACGATGTGTATTTTCTAAAGAATTCAGAACAAAAGAAACATTATTTTACTGAAAACTATAATAATTCACTCATGGGTCATTGAAATTCGCTATAAATGTCTGTTCCGTTTATCCAGTGGCATGATAATTAGATAAAATCGTGCGAGTTTTTGAAGCGCTCGTAGCGAAGTTTGCTTAGCCATTCTGAATCGATCAGCAAAGTTAAGCAACGTCCGCCGCGGTCAGGAGTTGGATGGGTGACCGCTGGTGACATTACTACTGAGCGCTTCCGTGCTTCGGAGGGCACGTTAAGCCGTCGGTCCCGGTTGTTGTCTTAGGATGGCAGTCGTTATAGCATGGTGGTAGGGCACTTAGCAAATGCCCCCCTGGCTAGCTACCACCCTCAAGTTGAAAATCTGTCGCCAAGCACCTAAAGGTGTGTTCCGGCAGCTGTCCTTGAGAGCCAGTAATTCTAGGTTAGCCTGTACAACATCTTCGACCACATCATCACTTAACATCAGGTGAGATAGTGGTCAAAGGCTCACCTATCATGCATAAAAAAAAAAAAAAAAAAAAAGAGTTTTCGGATTGATTCCCGGATCGGACAAGTGAATCTCACTTGTTGGTCCGATATTTTTGGATACGTGAAAGTCGGTATTGCACGGAGTATGGAACAGTGTCCGGTGAAATTTTTAAATCAATGCCTACCTTTTAAGAGACTTGTATTATAATGTAAATAAAACTACTAGATACTAGGTTACTACTAGAATCTAGACGCTAATTTGCAGGTTTTTTCGTCTTTTAGTTGACGATCTATCATATCATTAATCATATACATTTTTGGTTATTTTTTTGGGTTGTACTGACATCCTGAAATGATGTTAAAATACTCCCACTCTCGGGAAACGTGTTATGAACCTATGAAAATTAAACATGAACCCTTTCATGTCACATTGTATTCCTGGTTGTCAATGTTTTCAAAACCAATTATTGTTTGATTTCAGACCCTCACGTTTTACTTTAAATCAATTATTGATATAATTCCTTTAAAGCCGTATTTCCGGTCTATGGATTGTGAGAGTAGTATCCATGATCTAATAGAGACCTTAAAAATTACGTCACATTTTCTCATTCTTACGTGATTCCAAGATAAGGCATTAGGGGCGAAAAGGTGAAGCACTCAGCGGGGCTCACAGCAGGGTCCCACAGTTTGGCCTAGGAGGTGGTTCAACGTAGAGATGAGAGACATCAATGATTTAGGTAGCGTTCTAAAGGTAAGCTACAAATTATAACTAGGTGCAATACCTAATACAAAGGCACCAGGACTATTTCCAGAGACCTCTGACGCTAATAGACACGTCGTTGCGACGAACCAGATCTACGAACGAAGTTGGTTGAACAAGAACGTGTGTATAAAAATTTCGTTAGTTTATCATTAGTCATAAGTAAGTTTATAAAATAAGTCAAAATTTCTGTAATACCTGATACAAAGGCGCCAGGGTTCTTCCCAACATGGACCTCGGGTCACCGATAGACATGTCAGACATGATCCATCCTCCCCGAAGCTTGGAAGGAGTCAGGTGCATGTAAGCCACACCTCGTCGCACCAGCGGATTCAGATGGTTCTTTTCTCGAGGTAGTTTATACATGTAGAACCTAGAAGTGAACGATTTTGAATATACAAAAATTAAAATCTCTAAAAATAAAAATTACATTAATGGTTATTGTGATTACACAGTAATGGTACTTAATAGTATTAACTATTTAAAACAATAAACAACGGTACAAGTCCTGGGAAAGTACTTCCCCGTACCTATTTCTACCGCCAAGCAGCAATGTTCGCATTACTGTTTTCCGGTTTAAAGGGTGTGGGTGCCAATGAAATTATAGGCACATGAGACTATCCACTTTGTCTCAGGGTGATGGCGCAGTGCCGTTTGTAATTTGTGACGAAATGCGTCTGTTATAGACAGAGGTTACACGCATCGTTATCGCACGCATTCGTTTATTTGTTTGATAACATATTAAGGCTTTTTTTATGCATTTGTCTTCAATAGGCTTTATATACCTTTACATCTATGACCTGTGATAAGTAATAGTTATACATTGTCCTGGGTTCGATCAGTTTTTGGGGTTTTCTGGCAAAGTAATTCTAAGAAGAAATCAGGAGCCTGGATCGGTTCTCCGCAGATGGTAATAGATAAGTCTATTGCCATCTGCCGAGAAATCTTACGTATGAACAAAACTTGTCACTGGGGTTTAATTAAAAATAATATAACAGTATGGAGGGACTCTGGCAGGTCTGCAACCAACAAATCCTTGAAATGTTTATATACATTATGTAGGTATTGCAAATTGGTTGTAAGGCGGAAAACCGCAATAACGTTTATCTATATTTTACATACTTACCCTACATCATTGCCACTGGCTTATTGTTTTATATAACGATGGAAGTAAGGATTCATTTATGCTGAATTTCACTTTCCTTACATATTATTTAAGTAATAAGTACCTGGTACATGGGCGACTGGTAAACGCTCAGGACCACGTGAAACTACTATTCTAGCGATTTATGCTCAAAAAGTCCCCAAAGTGATTCAACGGTAGAGCCGTTTTTAAGAAAGTGAAAACAAATATTACTACAAAAGATATCGATAAAAGCATTTTTCCCCTGTTGCAACTAATCCTAATAACTAACCAATAATTATACGGGTAGTTAAATTACTTTGTTATTATTACAGTAGGAAGTTGTTAGAACCGTTTAAACATTATGAATCATCCTTTTTAACCGACTTCCAAAAAAGGAGGAGGATCTCAATACGTCTGTTTTTTTATGTTTGTTACCTCAGAACATTTGACTGGGTGAACTGATTTTAATAATTCTTTTTTTGTTTGAAAGCTGGTGCTTGTCGTTTGGTCCCATTTAAATTTCATCAAAATCGGTGAAGCCGTTTTTGAGTTACACTCCAATAACTGACAAATATTTTCCTTCTAGTCGTTGACAGTGAATGACAATCGACCCCGTTAGTAGCAAGGTTCACAAAAATGAATGAAATTTTTTTTTACCAGAAATGGAACAACATCAACACTCAAGTGTGAAATAACTTGTCGAAGTCGGTAACATGCCCACAATTTTGTGATTATTTGTAGCCTTATCTTTTAAAGAAAAAATGAAGTCGAATAAATAACATGGTAATATTGTTTTTTGTAGTAACAACTTATAAATTATGTGTGTTTTTCTTCACAATAATTTAATAAAATATAAAAATTAAACTCACCAATCAACAGGCTCCCCCTTCTCGTTCCTGCATTGCGGCGTGAGAGCACAGCCTCCATACCACATCACAACAAACACTAAAATCTCCAAATATCTCGGCATCGCGCGTCGCACTCAAACAACTCCCTTCTATAAAGTAACCGGACACTCAGGATGTATATGTCGCTAGTTTATTTATAAACGATCATAACAGCCGTTCCAAAATCAAACAATAAGTCATATTTACACAACAAAATACATTATATTTCCTTCGCGATGACCGTTACCGACTGAATGAATTAGGCGCAGATAACCACTATAGGCTCGATGCGGTGACGGCCGTTGGTTGTAACAAAGGATGTTGCTACAAACTTTTATTGACTGTTCTAACAGTCAATTTTGAACTTTATAATTATCGCAATATGAGCTATAGAAGTAGAATAGGATTGGTATAAAATGATCTCACAAAGATGTTATTTGTTTATGCACGTGTAGTGAATCATAGCGCCAATTTTTAAATATATGGTATTGTATTAGATAATATAGCGTCATTTGCATACAACACTGCAATAGCCTAAGCTAAACAGTTAGCCTACTAGTTCAGTCATTATTAAATAACTATTATACTGATTTGTATTTTTGTATGTAACGAATAAATTTAAAACTACTGGACCGATTTGAAAAATGATTTCACCATTAGAATCTTACACTGTCCCTGATGATCATAGGGTATAGGATATGTTTAAAACAGGTGTTTTTTTTTTTGTATTCTACAAATTTTTGTTATATGCGCAAAATTATTGTTGAAGCCGGCGTGGGCGGCTAGTTTGGAATAAAATGGGAAACACAAAGTAATTTACTTTAAAATATATTTTGTAACAAAATTAAATATTGTGACATAAAAAAATAACCATATCCAGAAAAATATATACTTAACGAACATGTAAATGGAAGACATTTGGCACTTTTGATACAAAAATAAATTCTTAACGTTACATTACCCTTAATTCTTAATCATTTGGCACTATGAAGACCAAATACTTTTTTCTATTACCAACAAAGGAATTATGCAAGAATGCTACAGAGAGTACTTTCACAATGTCAAAGCATTCCTGTAAGTTTGGGCCTTTAAGACCATTTGTTCAGCATTAAAATTCAGAACTGGTCAATGTGACACAGAACCATATCGCACGCACACCGAACACATCAACAAATTTGGTCTGACAGATAAAATTAGAAGTTACTTCAAGTGACTTGTTATGAAGTGAAATACGCTATAATGAGTCATAATACAGTATGCATAGTGCATAATATTACATGGCATTTTTACTGCTGAGTCGGCATCGAAACTGCCGCTTTAGTGTGAGATACGTCACTCTGTCTCCAGAAAGACACGACCGTTTTCAATTCCGTAAAGAAGTCAATTCCCTGTTTGCCACAGAAGTGATTTGTACCTAAGAAGCTGCCTCGTGAACCCGAGAAAGAGAACATAGATAATGGTACAGGGATAGGAACGTTGACTCCTATTTGACCGACGTCTATTTCATTGGCGAACTTTCTCGCCGTAGCTCCGTTCGTTGTGAAGACAGCTGTTCCGTTGCCGTATGGGTTTGAGTTTATTAGTTGAATGGCTTCGTCTAAAGTATCAACGAATAGGCAGACGAGGACCGGACCGAAGATTTCTTCTTTATAGCACTCCATGTTTGGTTTGACATCTGTAAGGATGGTAGCACCGACGAAGTTACCCTTTTCGAAGCCCGGGACTTTGACAGCGCGCCCGTCGAGTACCAGTTTAGCGCCTTCTTTGACTCCTATGGATAGAAGTACATGTAATCTAGAAAACCATTTATCTAACATGTTTAAACTATATCTTATTATTATTAAAATTAACAATCACAATAGTAAAAATAGTAATTGTAACACGATTCTGTGACTCAAAGATTGAACAGCAAGTTAGTTACTTTCTGTTGATTGTTTTCAAAGAAATTCACATCAGCCAAAAAACCGCGTGATGCTCTGCGGCAGAGCCACTATCGTAAATACATTTTAAATATATCTTAAAATGATGTACTTCGAACGTACATATTGTACAATATTCCGTTACTGCTGTACGTTTATTAACTAATGAAATAATAGGCATTGATTGTGGCTCTGCTGCGGAGTATGCTCTCCAGCAGAGCCACTTAGAACACGTCCTCAAGAGACAGAAACGCTACTGTTTTTTGATGAAAACTGATGTACGAATACTGTTTATTGTGTACGTGGGGAAAAATATCATTATCAGATAGTGGTTTTATTTATTTTAATATTATTGCATTTTTTTAATAAGGCGAACAAGTATGAATATACGTAATAGATAACGCTTTACTAAGACACCATTAAGTAACGTATAAAGATAATAAAAAAATAACGAAGTGTAACAATAGGCGGTCTTATCACCTAGAGGTCCTAGAGTAATCTCTTCGAGACAGCTTATAATTGGAGGAGTACATTTTATTTAACTAGAAATAAATAGAGACAATGGTCTTTACAATGCAAAGAAAATATTTAATCACATAGTAAGCATCTAAAATATTTAAAGGAAATAAAATAAATTATGTATATTGTTTATTAGAAAACTACAGTCCAATACACCGATAGTCATCGCGTCCAACACATGAATAATTTAGATATTTACGTTTAGAGTCAACTTTGCAATATTATTCTATAGAAATACATTTTTAAGGCAACGTGTTTTGGACCGATAAAAATTAACATACATATAATTTTTTCCTGCCACAAACTGAATAAATTATGCAAAAAATCTGTTGAAGTAAAGCTGTTTAGCACTTGGCAGCGCCTTTACACAACATGGAAAACAATACATACACTGTTAACAATACTATTGAAAAATTTCCACTCTTTTTGAATCTGTACAATCTTAATAGGTAGGTATATAATATTATGCTCTCCAGCGTTTATATATCAGTAGGTGAGATTTCACTAAAAGATCGTTCTTAACAAGTACAGCTTTACGGGCCATATCGTCGTAACACTCCCATCCAGAGTTACGACGCTGACAGTGAGTCTTATAATGACCCATACCTCCGGATGAATTTGAAACAAAGTCAATTACAGCAGCTAACTCAAATATTTTGTCCGAGAGCAGCAGTTCATTTGGGATATCACATAGACGTACACTTAAATCTAATTCAAAAAATATTATATAATCTGATATTAAATATTTCGTACATACTTTTCCGGTACAATTACTATTTTTACAATCAGATACTTCTCTTACCAACATAGATGATGCCGATTCGTTTAACGAGGCCACACCTTTATCTGATATTATTAATATATTTAAATATTTCGTACATACTTTTCCGGTACAATTACTATTTTTACAATCAGATAGTCTTCTTACCAACATAGATGATGCCGATTCGTTTAACGAGGCCACACCTTTATCTGATATTATTAATATATAATATATAAAAGGAATAATAGAGACTTTTTTTTGATGCACATATTACAGTCAGAACAAACTTTGGAAAGGTTTTTTTTTTTCGAACACAAAAGTAACGTTACAGGCGCAATCAATGAGTTCAATATTTCCTTTGATAGCTGCATGATAATATTTTTTTAAATTTCTGTTCTATTTCTTATACAATTTACAGAAATATCTTTATGTACTAAAGCACAAACCAGTTCAGAAAAAGCTGAATTCAAAGAAGTAATAAATGTAGAAATATTCACGTAATCAGTACAAATAACTAATAAAGCGTTAAGTATGGCATCAAAAGCACACGTGTTTGTTACAACTACGTTTTCTATACCTGATGTACAAATGTTTCCGTTGGGTAGAATATCAATTTCGTTTTCTTTAGTTCTAGGCTTTACCTTCTCTGTTCGAGGCGTTTTTTTATTTACTGTTTTATTTCGCCAGTTTTCTTCCAGCTTAGGAGTGCTTTTGAATACCGATTCTTTTCTAAAGTCTTGACTGTAACTTATTTCTTCATGATTATTGATTGGTCTTGTACTACTAGTTACGTAATCATCTAAATTTTCTAGTACATCTTCTTGAAATTTGGCGCAATTTGCTGCTTTCAATTCCCCCGTTATATACTCTGTATGTTTCATGACAAAATCATCTACTCGTATTAGTCCACTTCTGTCCAATAAAGTTTAATATTTTTAAAGTAGCTTTCAACGTTACTGCTACTTGCAACAACTGTTGTTTCAAACTGTTCTGGAACGTAGGGAAACATTAAGTTGGACCAAACAGGTAATTTAAGAACCAGTTTCCGGAAACTAGCTACAAAATTTGGCAAATAGTATATATGTTCATAGTCTGTTACTTCGTTTAAATCAGAGTGAACGGTTTCAGCATCAACAATTGCATCAAACCACGCTAATGAGTGTTTATAGATTTCATTATCTTCGTGGGTATCACTGACCTCTTCATCGGAGTGTTCAATATCAATAGATTCTTCATTTGACACTTTGAGGCTTTTTAATAACTCTCGGGCTCTATCGCATTTGCTTTTGCTACCATCTTTCAAATGTCTATCATATTTCTGTAATGCTATTATAATTAAATTCTGGATGATAGTTTTTGCCATCTCAAAATTCGTACAACTTTTCAATCGCAATAGACATCTTATATAGAAAGACTTGACACGTATTTCAACAAACTTAAAACATTGTAAACGATACAAAGATTTCAAGAAGTGTGATGTATCCAATCTCAAAAAGCAAGTAATTTGACAACGTTCTCGTTGGTTCAGTACGTCAAAGCAATGTGATAAATATTCTCGTGTTGTCGTGAATCTTGTAAATGCATTCACGGTAGCTCCTATTATGACGGCAGAATCGTCGCAAATGACTTCGTTCGGTGTGCTCATTTCACCGATCCATTTCTTTAACCACTGAAAGATCCATGATTGAATGAATCCATAGTTTGTAGAGCTGAAATCATTTGAGCAAGAGGCACAGAATTATCTTTAATTTTCAGCATCACAACATACAAAAACAAGTGTTTACTTTCATAATCATTTGTAGGAAAAGGAGGACAGATTTTTTTGAAATTGATCCCGTTGCGTCATTACTTAGAACGGTATGGATCCTCTTAAGAGAAACATCTTTATAGAACTTCAACTGAAGTTCTGTCCAGTAATGTATAAAAAAGGGTTGTAAAGATACAGTTTTGACGACTTTGTTCCACGGTTCTGTAAACGACATAATCCATAATGCCAACACAACTATTTTATGAAAACGTTTTGCACCCTCGTATCTGTTTCTTACATTTTGCAATGCTTTCAAATTTGGTATAAAAGGTGGCTCACGAGTTTTGTCATCCTGCATAGAATAATTAATTATTTTGTTTCGCACGACAACAGGATACTCGTTTTGCAACTGCAAAGCTAGTTGTTTTGTTTTATGAGCAGACATCTTTGTTTTTGAACAATGAATCATTTTACTGTCGATATTTTCAAATGAACATGTGAATATAACTCTATTACAATTTCCTGTGGTTGTTATGTTAACTTTACCATTGCAGTCTTTACATGAGCCAGCACATTTTATTTTGAAATCATCCGTTACAGAGCTATTTTTAAAAATCCAAGTGCAACGATTCCTCGTGTAACGCCATATCCATTCACAGAAAATGTTAGTCCACTTATGTTTCGGCATCCTTTTACTCCTTTTAAATGACACTCCAGGTTTATGTACGTCATTTCTTTTGCCAGTTACTAGTATAGGTTTCACTTGGTGCCACGAATCATAGTCAACTTCAAAAGACTCCACGTTATCGCGAATATTATAGCTATCACTACTAGAACTGACATCATCCTCAACGTTAATTGATTCAGCGCTGTTTGAATCGCCATCATCTTTAACGTTTTCATCACAAAAAAATAAATGAAGTGTCTTTTAGCGGATAGATATAAGGCTTTCGGTGTCATACGAAACGACAACTTCTTGCTTATGTCCTTAAAAACACTGCTCTCACTCGATGGTAACTTTTTCACACTTATGAATATGTGTTTAAAGTCCTGAAATATAGCCTTTTGTTCTTCTAAACACACTGACAAACATTTTGCGCGCTTCATTATAATTAATGGATTTAATTATAGCAAAAAACTCCCACATCACACACAAACGAAACGAAATAGCAAATATAGTAGGTAGGATTTTCAGACAACTTTTTCCCTCGTTTTTAATATTTAAAGCGGGAGATAATTTGCGGTTTATTTTTATTGTTACAAATTAGACTTGTGCGATTTGTACATATTTTGTGAACGTCTATTTATTGTAATTATGATAATATATTATACAGTTCATATTGAAGGGTATTTATGATTAAATATAAGTTTGTTTGTTTATGTGATATATTATAAAAAAATCATTGAGTTTTATTCGCTATTATTAAAATGAGATTGGAACTACGTTGTCTAAAATATACCATTAACCGTCGTATCTTACGAACCGCATATGCAACAGAACTAAGTCGGATAGATCATGTATATGTAAATGCCACTGTAAAGTTGAATTCATTTTGATTCCCAGGAAGACTGTCGCATTGTCAATAGTGTAAATTTTATGCTATTAATGTTGGTTGTGATTTTTTTTAGGCTTTGACCACTATCTCACCTGATGAACAACATCTTCGACCACATCATCAAATTAGATGATATTCGACCACATATCCGACTTAGTTCTGTTGCATATGCGGTTCGTAAGATACGACGGTTAATGGTATATTGTAGTCTAACCTAGAATTACTGGCTCTCAAGGACCGCTGCCGGAACACACCGTTAGATGCTTGGCAACAGATTTTCTACTTGAGGTGGTAGCTAGCCAAGCGAGCATTCGCAAAATGCCCTACCGCTATGCTATAACGACTGTCATCCTAAGGCATCAACCGGGACCGACGGCTTAACGTGCCCTCCGAAGCACGGAAGCGCTCAGTAGTAATGTCAGCGGTCACCCATCCAACTCATGACCGCGGCGGACGTTGCTTAACTTTGCTGATGGGTTCAGAAAGGCTAAGCAAACTTCGCTAAGAGCGCTTCAATTTTTCGTAACTGGCAGGTAGATTTTATGTTAATTGTAATAACGTATTATTTTTATTCCTTATAATTATATATTTTATTATTAGATATACTTTTTTACCTAAATACCTTAAATACCTATTTTAGTAAACTTATATAATATAATGTAAAATATTTTTTGTAATAGTGATGAATGTTATGACTATTTACTGTTTCTTCTTTACGTAGCAGAAGTGATAATAATATTTCAAGCATCTCCTCTATCTATATACAATATGAATTATTTGACGTATTTAAGAATTTAAATATTATTTACACCAACGCGTAGAGCATTCCCAAACATTATTCTGACATGCAGACGATTTTTAGAAATTATAAAATTAATACAGTAAAAATATCCACGCTGTATTAGTATCTACCCGAGAGCTTAAGCCAGCTCTTCCTTCTGTTACTTATACTATGCCTGGCTTTAACCTCATCCGTGACGATTGGACATGTAGTGGTGGAGGTGGGGCTATTACTTCCATGCGCACATACTTTTTTCGTAATTAGCTCATCTGCCCAACTACTTCCCTCCTATGCAGTATAAATATCTTTTCATTGAAGTCATTTTTCTCATTCTAAAGTACTTCTTGTACTCTGCTATAGCAATTAATCCAAGAACAATTATTGATGTTCCTCCAAAATGATCCTAACGGATCTTTCTCCTTCTTACAGTCATACCATAATTATGGATGACTTTGATACGAGCACCTTAAAAGGTAATAATCGTTCTTATTCATTAGAGAGCATTACAAAATCCAGCAACATGCATATTATGCCTCTCAGTGCAACGCACTATATTCCTAATTGTACCACATCTTTCCTTGATCTTATTGTGGTATCTTCATTACGTCATGTTGTCACAGATGCCTTTTCCTCTTGATTTATGATGATCTTGACTTAATTTTTTATCCTACAAGATTCGTCCTCTTAAGTCTAAGCCAACGATTCTGCAGTTTTACTGGTATGAATTTAGATATACTTATGTATGGTGCTTTAAAAATTAACTGGTTGCAAATTTAAAAAGAGCAGAAGCGACTTCCGACACTTAAATGAATAAAATAACTTGTGGAAATCGGAACATGATAATGAGAGGTCAGTATTTTGAAGCAGCATGGTACCAACTTCTACAATTTATTTCTTATTTTTCAGCGTTGGCAGTGGCTCCGCTTTTTTAATATATTTCAGTTGTGCTTACTATTACACCAAACGAATCAGCTGCTTTTATTCCGTCTTCTCAAAGTGTAGCGATATTCTAAGCTCTCCAAAGTCCAAAGAATTTTGGCACTGACTGGTTGTCAATTTTTCGCAGATACAATCGACGAGTAAATTTCAATTTTTGATTGTGTCACTACACAACTGTATCAAGTTCATGTTCGTCTTAAGTCAAGGGGTATATATAATGTTTATTTAAGTGAAATAATTAATGTACAATTAATAAACCGTATTACCTAATATAACCTAATATATGATTGTTTCCTTTTTATAAGACGTGTAAATATTTTAGATGCTTACTATGTGATTAAATATTTTGTTTACATTGTAAAGACCATTGTCTTAATTTATTTCTAGTTAAATAAAATTTAGTCCTCCAATTATAAGCTGTCTCGAAGAGATCGCTCTAGGTGATAAGACCGCTTATTGTTACACTTCGTTATTTTATTTTTGTTATCTTTATAAGTTACTTAATGGTGCCTCAGTAAAGAGTTATCTATACGTATATTCATACTTGTTCGCCTAAACAAAAAAAATGCAATAATATTAAAATAAATAAAACCACTATCTGATAATGATATTTTTCCCCACGTACACAATAAACAGTATTCGTACATCAGTTTTCATCAAAAAACAGTAGCGTTTCTGTCTCTTGAGGACGTGTTCTAAGTGGCTCTGCTGGAGAGCATACTCCGCAGCAGAGCCACAATCAATGCCTATTATTTCATTAGTTAATAAACGTACAGCAGTAACGGAATATTGTACAATATGTACGTTCGAAGTACATCATTTTAAGATATAATTAAAATGTATTTACGATAGTGGCTCTGCCGCAGAGCATCACGCAAAAAACCCTTTCTTGAAATAATTAGTTTTTGTAATAATTACTCTGGTACTGGCAGTAATTAACTACATATATAATAATTAGGCAACATATATAGTAACTAATCATTTTTATTCAGCAAGCAAATTGTTTTACAATCTTACCTAATGCAAATTTTACTACACACAAGTGTTAGCCGCCCGTACGTCTTATTTTCATTTTGACTACTTGTATCTTAGTTTTTCTTCAAGATATTTGAAATATTCGTAAGTACTCGAATTTTCTAAAATCCTAATTTAAGGAATGAAATTGTCAACATGCATATTATTATAACAACTGAATTGGTAAGATAAATAAATATAGATTTTGAAGAGCTCGTAGCGATGTTTGTTTAGCCATTCTGAATCGATCAGCAAAGTTAAGCAACGTCCGCCGCGGTCAGGAGTTGGATGGGTGACATTACTACTGAGCGCTTCCGTGCTTCGGAGGGCACGTTAAGCCGTCGGTCCCGGTTGTTATCTTAGGATGGCAGTCTTTACAGCATGGTGGTAGGGCACTTTGCGAATGCCCGCCTGGCTAGCTAAGTAGCTACCACCCTCAAGTTGAAAATCTGTCGCCAAGCACCTAACGGTGTGTTCCGGCAGCTATCCTTGAGAGCCAGAAATTCTAGGTTAGCCTGTACAACATCTTCGACCACATCCTCACTTACCATCAGGTGAGATAGTGGTCAAAGGCTAACCTATAAGCCATAAAAAAAAAAAAAATTTACCAGATTCAACCAGCCTGTTGATCCTTTCCTTCGCTTTCACAGAGATGACGGGCCCGAAGTCGGTCCCGGGCACGTGACCCGCATTCACTTTGAGCGCTTGCGCACGCTGCACCAAGTCCGGAATCCATTCTTTGGCCTCACCTTAACAAAAATATTTAAAATGTACCATCAAAATACTTCGCAGCGCAAATCAATGTACAAATATGCCAAAAGAGATATGACTTCCAAAACTTGCAATGTATGAAATAACTTTTTGAGGTCTATACCATGCTGATTCCGTAAACTCTTTTGCCCTCAACTCATAATTTCATGGTCACCACAACTTATTTCATACTTTTCAGTGATCGAAGTCAGTTCTTTTTTTCACCTTGTCATACTTGCATACTATTTCCGAGATCGAGTGTCACTCGCACATTATACTGGTCCCTATCACCAAGTTGCAAGGACCACGTATACCTTACCTAAATATAGGCTTTTTGACAAATCAGATTTAAAGTTAATATAGTGTATTTTTAATATTGTTTAGTTTGCAATAACGCCTGCTAGGCGAATTACATTACAAAATTACAAATTTACGAGAGAAAAAATTATAGTCATGTGCGGGATTCGAACCCGCGTCCATCCACCCCTTTAGCCGGGGTATGCTCTAACCAATTATTAATTTAGTGTATCTTAAAAACAACTGGACCAATGTTGGTAAATTCTAAAAAAAAGGTAAATCCTACTCATCAAAAAATGAATCATAAAGATTGGATAATCCAGTAAAAAAAATTATATGCTCGTCGATTTGAGAACGTTATCCTTACTTTTTAGTGTTGGTTAAAAATAACACGTGTTTTTATGGCTCATGCGCTAGCGGATCTAACCTTTGAATAAAAGCTAATAATGTAGCCGAGGATTGCAAGCAGGCTGTATAGGAAAAACAATACCTAAAAATGGAACCGACTGCAATACTCAAATTGTGAAATAACTTGAAGTCGGTACCATGATAGTTCAAAAGTATATTATCACAATATTGTTCGCATGGTACCGACTTCGACAAGTTATTCCACACTTTAGAGTGTTGAAGTCAGTTCCATTTTGTGGTAAACATTTCAAGCAATCATCAGCTTTCAAATAAAAAAAGAAACATCAAAATCGGTTCCCCTAGTAAACAGCTTTGAGGCAACAAACACAATAAAAAATAGGCGAATTGAGAACCTCCTCCTTATATATGAAGAACACGGGTGTTTGAGCGTGAACTTACTATGAGTCGATATCGCTATCGACAATGTTTCGGCTTCTACCGGATGCCTTCCTCAGGATTTTGAGTGTGGTACGTCCGCCGCGGTCGCGTCACGCACACTCAAAGTTCACGCTCAAACACGCGTGATATTCATATATAAGATATAAATATGAGCGTAAGTTTTTTATAATATAGAAACTTTTTTTGAAGTCGTTCAAAACTAGCTCACAAGAACGGTGAGATTTTTTTTTTTTTTTTTTTTTTTTTTTCTGTCTAGCGTGAGTTTGCGATTTTGTTCAGCAATTTGATTTTGCTTGATTCTTGCATACAAAAATTCCGTTAACGCGTTCCCGTCGTTTCTTGACAAAAACTGTTGTGTTCCGGTAACTGTTCGTGTGGGACGTTAGTCCTTAACGACAGATTTTGGCCAATCTTGAGGCAACTCCATGCACCTCAAGCGTGGCTATTCATTTTCCACTGCGTCTTCATAACTTCAAAATATTAAATAAGGTCCTTTAGGCAAGATCAACTAAATATACAGAGCTTATTATTATTATTATAACAGTTTTTTTTTCAACTGCCGATAGGCTATTTCACCTGATGGTAAGTGATGATGCGATCGAAGATGTTGTGTTTAAGCTAGCCTAGAATTACAGGTTCTCAAGGCTATCGCAAAATCCTCAGCTGGCTGGGCATTTTGCGAAAGGCCACCTGACTGTGACCACCCTTCTAGCAGAAAATATGTCGCCAAGCACCTGAATTTGTTCCGGCAGCTGTCCTTAAAAGCCGGTTACCATTCTAGGTTGAGCACGTTTACCATCATCGACCACAGAATCACATACCACCAGATTGTGGTACGCGTAAAGGCTTGCCTATGGATGATTTATAATCTAATTTTAAACTAAAATCAATTGTTTCAATTTCAGTCATACATTCCAATTAAATTTGTCTAAATTCGTTTCAAATATCAAAATACATACAAAAACTAACGTAGTTTTCACTCGCACTGTGTTAGAAGCGAAACATCCTAGAAAAAGACTACCGTTTGGGGTTGAAAAGAGCTATTTGACTTATTCAGATCAGTTATCCTGTATTACACACGTGAAACATGCCATATTGACTCTATCTTTTGGCTGCTTCTTGGTTGGTCTGGTTCTCAATACTTTACTGCATTTATGTTTTTGTAGACTAGGTACCTGATAAAAGTAATAAAAATATTCTTTAACCATCACTCAAACATATAATAAGACGCCTGTTCTACAGAGGGGTAGAAAGAGACTAGCAATTAACTTTCATTCAATTGCTTCATTACTTTTTACCTAGCCTTCTTAGTTTTTATGTTTATTTGGGTTTCAATTTACTTAATATTTTTTTATGTGTGTATTTATTTTTATATTTTATTGTATTATATTATAGTTATATTTATGTAGTACATGTATTATTGTTTCCATACAAGTACTTAGTTATTACAAGGCTGTGTGTCACTTCGGCCTTGGCTGAAAATCAGCGCTGTAGATTTGCGAGTCCGTGAGTCCACGGCGGCAATGTTCTTAATTTTTTATTTGTTTCTTATTGTATAGGCATATATATATTATTATATATATATTTTTTTTTATGTTGTTGTGACGGAACAAACTCGAGGTCCACCTGATGTTAAGCGGTTACCTCTGCCTATAACAGATGCAGTTCATCGTTCAAGTGACGAATTGCACTGCGCCCATCACCTTGAGACATAGTTGTTAAGTCTCATGTGCCTGTAATTTCACTGGCTCTCAAGGACTGCTGCCGGAACACACCGTTAGGTGCTTGGCGACAGATTTTCAACTTGAGGGTGGTCGCTAGCCAGGCGGGCATTCGCAAAAAGCCCTTCCACCATGCGGTGAAGCTCAAGCCCGCGGCGGGATTCGAACCATGGACCTGCTGCGCGGCAGTCCATAGCCAATGCCACTGAGCCATCACTGCTTCTTATATTGAATATGTTTATCTTTTGTGTTCCTTACGTTCAAAATAAAGATTATTTCTTTCTTATTAACTAAAATATATATTCACTTTCCCCATTCATGTGACTTACCAACGAATATGGCAGTACTGAGTGCCATGCACCTCTGCCCAGCCGCTCCGAAGGCGGCACCAGCCAGCTGGTTCAACGTGTGCTCTTTGTTCGCGTCCGGCATTATCACTCCGTGGTTCTTCGCGCCCATGTTGCTCTGCACGCGCTTTCCTGACAAAACATATCACATTTGACCACTTTTGCCGAGCTTTAATACCAACTTGTAGGCTCGTAAGAAAAGTAGATATCAATCTTAAGATCCCGTTTTGACGTTTTATGTATGAAACATTTTCATATATAGCAGCTTAACATAGACTCAACAATAATAACAAATATTTTAAGTATCAAATTAATATTTTAATAACACACTTAAAAAATATATCTAGTGACAATGCCGCCTAATTTTCCTGTTAAGCCGACGTGACGTCATAAGCGCCACGCAGCCAAACCGGAAGAATTTTCGACTCTACACGAAGCATCCTCAGGTCTTGACTCTACAAGCGCACGAACAAGAAAGAACACCTGAATCTATTCATTATCGAACTCAACATTGAGACGCATTTATTAGTACGAGCCGTAGTGTATACGAGCGTAAAATCGGGATTCGTTTTTACGGGATAGTAATCTTTTGGTGATTATGCTCACAAAAGATTTCCTTCAAATTGAATAACTGATAACACTTTTAGACAATTTTCGAAGAAAACGCGCGCGCGTTATTTGATTTGAATAATTAAACTAATTATGCAAACAATGTGAATCTAAATTCAAAGGGTCATACAAAACTAGATGTTCATTACATATAACTGCGGAAAATATAAAATACGTAATATAGAGTTGGCAACTTTGAAATTGGCGCTAGCATTGCTTGTCAATGGAAACTATGGAAGTTTTGTCAAAATGACATTTGACATTTATTTATTTGATAATTGAAATATTCCAAAAACAAAAATACATATATGTGCCAAGCCTGAATTTAAATACCGGAATTGCAGTAAGTTATTAATCGGAACTTTAGCGGAGTTCGAATTTCAAAAATATAAAAAAACGCACCTTACTATCCTCTACGCCCCCTGGGGAGGCAAATATATTTCTTAAAACGAATGGCATACATGTATCATACTAAAGACAACACTAGTCTTAACGCAGGTAATGCGTTGTCGTTTCAATTGATAAAAATATTTGATTTTGATATTGATTTTACATCCAGCATCCATTTTCCATAAGGAACCCTACCACCTACATAATAATGATTTTACCTGCTGCCGAAGCTCTGGAGTAGATATGCTTGCCACCGCCATCACCACCGACGAAAGAAACCGCCTTGATGTCGGGGTGATCGCAAATGAAGTTAACAGTCTCGTGGGTGCCGTGGACTACCTGATAGAAGGAATAAAAATACCATTTAAACATATATTGTACAGAGGGCTAGGCAGAGATTAGCAATTCACTTTCTCGATCACCTTCTTTCAATTACTTAATTACCTTTTACCTAGCTTTCTTAGTTAAGGTAAAAACGCTCGTTGAATCAATGCATCTTGTGTACAAAGCAATTTAAAAACGTAAGCGACAAATTTTCTACTTTTATGTGATAACTAGCTATAACTGAGTGGTGGTACAGCATTTTTTACAGCCAATGCCATCTACCTAGCTACCTCACTCATGTAGAAAATTTATCGCCAAGCATTAACTGGGTATTTCAGTGGCTGTCCTTGAGAGCCATATATTATAAATTAGCCTGAACAACACCGTCCGCAACATTACTTACCAGGTCAAATAGTGATCAAAGGCTATCCGCTGAGATATAAAATAATACCAAACGAGCATTGACAAAACTCCTTACCACCATATAGGTAAATCTCAAACTCCTTTCATTCGTATTCATGTTCGCCTTTATTTTGAGCCAGGGCGACCGATTTCTGCTATGTACAGATATAAAACAGTTTACGCCATAGATATTTTAAGCACATATCATGCCTGTCTTTTTCCCAGAGCGGATAACTAGCTTGATCAATTATCTATAGGTATTTTGTTTATTATATATCTATATTGATAATATTTATTTCGTTAAAAGTAATACTATTTTATCATAACCAAAAAGACTAACGAAAGAAGCTAAGTAAACACAGAGTAGATTATCAGTACTAATATTATAAATGCGAAAGTAACTCTGTCTGCCTGTCTGTCTGTTACGCTTTCACGCCAAAACTACTGGACCGATTTGAATGAAATTTGGTATGGACATAGTTTGAGACCCGGGTAAAAACATAGGATAGTTTTTATTCAACTGCGCAAAAAGAGGTTACTGTTTTTGCGCGATAACCGACATACGCGCGGGCGGAGCCGCGCCCGGAATGTTAGTAACTTATAAAGATAAGCATCTTGAAAAGTTTGACAATAATGCAGTAGAGCATTGAAGATAAAAATTAAGTAAACAAGCATCTTATAGAACTTTCAGTGACTGCTGTAGAACTTTTGCAATTTTCTATCTCACTCCAGCAACATCCGAATATATTAAATTTTTACTCACATGCGCCAACTGTTTCTAAAGTATCTTCTTCGGAGATTGTGTCACGTTTAGAATAATTATGGTGCAAGGTTTTTGCATGGTGCTAGAGCATTTTGCGAATGCCTGTCTGGCTAGCTTCCACCCTCAAGTAGAAAATCTGTCGCCAAGCGCCTAACGGCGTATTCCGGCAGCTGTCCTTGAGGGCCAGTCATTCTAGGTAAGCCTGAACAGCATCTTCGACCACATCATCACTTACCATCAGATGAGTAAAGGAAGGCATATCAGCAATAAATAAAAAATAAAAAAACACATACCAAGGCTAACATATTAAAGCTACGGTTTTATGCCAATAGCGCTAACGAAGCTAAGCATAGGACCTGGCTAGAGCATATTTTCATGTCACCTACCGCAGGTTAGGTCGATTTACAATCACTACCAAGATAACTTAATCACCGGGGCACCGGAAAAAGCTTAACACAAGAAGGTCCATCATCTTTTTTTCAGTTTTCACCATAAGCACATTCCCTTAACAGAAAAACTTACGTTGACGAGTCCAGGTGGTGCTCCGGCTTCCTCCAAGAGGTCCATCATCATCAGCGTCGCACCAGGATCTTGTTCAGAAGGCTTGATGATGCAAGTGTTGCCAGTGACCAATGCAGGAGGGAACATCCACAGGGGAATCATGACGGGGAAATTGAAAGCGGCGACACCTAGTTTGAAAATTACCATATAGTAACAAATAAAACAAAAAACTTCACGCATTTATCACCTCGAATACGAGTAGGAATGTACAGGATGCAATAAATCAAGGAGAAGTATGACAATGATAAAAACGTGAACACTTTCTGAGTTTGGATTTGCTTAACATATGAACATAATTTATTCCATTTATTTCCATTCACATCGCCAAAGATAGGAACACGTGGCGACAAATTGTCATAAGAAAGGTGATTTCCACGGGGTACCACGACCCTCAGCTTTGAGGATAACGACGCAAAGATGATGAACATAGTTAAGGAAATATCAAAAAATAATTAGTATACATAAAATATAAATAACTTTTATTTTTATATTAAATTACATATAATAATGTTGTATTTTTGACTAGTTTACTTAATGAGATAGACCCTCACATCCCTGCTGTAGGATTCTCAGTATCGTTGAAGCATAGACACACATAATCTACCACTTCACAGACATAAATCGAAAACATATAATTTACTAGCTTTCCGGCCGCGGCTCCTCCCGCGCTTATGTCGGTTATCGCGCAAAACCAATAACCTCTTTTTGCGCAGTTGGATAAAACTATCCTATGTCCTTCCCGGGTCTCAAACTATTTCCATACCAAATTTCATCCCAGTCGGTCTAGTAGTTTTTAGCTTTATTCATTGCATACAAAAATACAAATCCTATTTATAATATTAGTGTAGATATTTAATATACACTAAGCTTTGCAGGCAGAGCAATTACATGGCGCACAGATTAGTGCTAAATAGCTTTACTTCATTCGGTTTTACAAAAATATATATTTCATATGTAGCTGTAAGAAAATTATATGTTAATCTTGATTATACTCTCTGAGGCCAAGTTGAATTCCAAAAACGTTCCTATAAAATATATTCGATAGAATAAAATTGCAAAACAGAATCTAAATTACGTTTGTTACGAAAACATTTTTTTTACTATTTATGTAAACAAAACAATAAAATAGCAAAAGCTTATGATTAAGGACAAGTTAATTCTCATTTTAGTTTTTTTTTTATGCCTGATAGGTTATAACCTAACCTATGAGCCAAATAAGTGCCAGCTTTTTGATTACGCGTAGCATCACCCGAGCGCTCTGATAAGTCGTGGAAAATAAGATGAGCTCCGATCCCCACGGACTCAATATATCTACACCAAACGGCTCAACAATATATATACACTATCAAACCTTAGATATTTGCGCCGCTTGATTCGCTACGCCGTAGTGTTGATATTATATGTTATGTTAGACGTGATTTATTGACCGAGCGAGATCTTAGTTCGAACGAAGCGTCTCTGCTTCAACTTACACAAAAATGCTTTCGTATGTCTGGTTGTTCTCCTCTACAGGTCGCATTTCTCAACCGATTCTCACGAAATTTTGTAAGCAGATTTGATAAGTCAATAAAAAAAAATTGTCGATTCAGTGTTTTTATATTTTGAAAAATGACGGAGATATGATATACATTATAATATATCATATCTCCGTCAGTCGTCCATCAGTATGGACGCCTGCGCTAAATTTAATGGCAATGTAACTGATATGCAGACGCACGTCAGTTTATTCAATTGTAAGCTATGCAAGGGCAGACTCGCGAGGTTTACAGCTCGGAGAGCCACTAGTATGTTATGTTATACCCTTTTATTATAGCCAAATGCTTTATAACAGCATTTAAGATCTTTGTTTTACTTTTTTCAAACATTTAAATAAATTAATAATAAACGCTGCCAACTGGGAATGGGCTGTAGCATTTGGACTGCCTATGAGTCTGCTATGACTTATAGGTTGTCTACTTTATTGTAGTAGCTGTAGTGTTGTATATAGTTCATAGTATTTTGTTTAATAAAGGCATACCGCCAGTAGTAAAAAAAAATCATGAAGAATAACGTCGATTACGATGAATCCCAAAATGCTGATGATCGGCGGTTACCATTAATAATAATCGTAATCGTTGCATCACTACTCTATAGCTTCTTCAGCCTCCGCATATAAGACATTCGTGTAGAGGCATTTTTGAAGAATGAAAGTTACTCACCACCGACGACACCGAGCGGCACTTTGAAGCTGTGTGTGTCCATGTCCTTGGCGATATTCTGGATACTGTCACCCAACTGGAGTGTGGTGATGCTGCAGCAGTGTTCCACCGACTCTGGAAATAGAAGGAACTAAATAGAATAGATCACTAATAGAAATGTCATATACTTGTAGGTATATTTAGATGACAAAATAGCATAGAGTGCAAGTAACCGTAATTTTCAATGCCCACGTGATGTGGTGAAAACTATAGTCACATCAATTTGGCTCATTCCTTTGAGTTAACCCGTAATATTTGTTCATTTGAGTCAAAATCTAATTAGATTTTATGTATTACCTGTACTATACAAAAAAAAATATTTCAGGACGAAAATAATATTGAAATAATTACAGTTGTCACCGTTGCCGAGCGGAAAGATTTTAGTTCATAACGTTTACATGAGCGAAGCTAGGCTCATGGTGTAGTCCTAGGTTCCTTGGCTTTCCTAAGTTTCAATACAAGTACTTACTCGCGCCAAATAACAACTCTGCAGCCTTGCATAGCAAATATCTATTGATAATGAAAGTACATATTTGGCTAATGATAGCATGACACAACTTTACAGGTAAAAATCACTCACGGATGCCACGAAGCACGTCGCCTTCTGCATCGGCTAGAGTTTTACCCTGCTCTTCTGTAATTTTGGCTGCCAGTTTTGTTTGGTTTTCTCTCAGCAGACGTGCGAATCTAGAAAAATGCGAATAAAACGCCGTTCTTATATTATTTTACAAATTTATGCAACAATCAACTTTATGGTGGATACTGTTAAGCCTCAATTGATGTCCTAAAGCGTACATATCGACAAGGATAGCACTGTACACTTTCGTATCCAGATGAAGAGAAGGAAAGATAGAGCCCGCTAGTCAAAAAATAATACTATATGTTTTTACTAGCGGGCTAATATGATAGATTCACAAAAAACTTGCTTATAGAAATTGTTTAATGTGATCTTACAATTTAAATGTATTAGATAAATATATACTTTAAAGTCAAAATTCACATCATTTTAAAATATTTCGGTGTGGACAATACAGGCCAATAGTTGAAATGTGATTTAACCGTTCCTCTCCGAAGGTTTATGGGCTCGCTGTCGTTTCCAAAAACGCACCCGCATTCCCACCATATGCGTACGAGGTGTGACACTTGTGGTTTTAGTCGGCAGTCACTTGCTGCTGAGATCCTGGCCACTTCCACCTGGGTGGACGGGAATTAGTAAAAGCTTTTCCCACAAAAAAAACGCATTACGTCTGAACTGCGAGGTGCCAATTTAAGAAAAGATTCAAATCTTTTGAAATTTTATTTATTAGTCTCTGCAATTTCTTTAACTCCTATTTTGCCACAAAAAAAATGACCAATGATATCTACCACTGGGTAATATGTAATTAGTCTATAAAATAATACATACTTGAACATAAGCTGTTGCCTGGTCATGATAGTGGACTGGCTCCATGTTTTGTAAGCCCGTTTGGCTGCGTCCAGCGCCGCGTTCAGTTCTTCCTGTGTAGTTTCTGGTACCCTGAAATATCATAAAAAGAACAAATTAGTTCTGGCAAATGTAAAAACAGTCAACCCATTACCCAGGTCAAACTAAACTTCCTCAGCGCACCCAAAAATTCGACAATGTAGCCAATCGCAGTTATTAGCTAACCTAATAACCCAATAATAAATACCAAACGAACGAGTGGCCCGCATCACAAGTGAAGTAAAATTGTTGGTTTCTGAATGTTCTTACTTAACAACACGGATAGGGAAATATATTATGAGGGACATAGGAAAATTTCGTATCATATTCATAATTTAATATTCAAATTAAAATGTTTCTTTGTCTTAACCTCCCATCCCATTTAATCTAAGTATCTTGGAAATAAATAATAATATAACTACTATAACAAAATAAGTGTTTTTGCCTATATACAATCTCTTCCTTTTTTTGAAATACATTATCTTATAGACAAGTTGTTACCCGCAAACTCAAACGTAATTCATTCTCATTATTTTTATGGGAGCCGTAGATATTTCCTGCCAAGAGTTTAGTGCTTAAAATTATTCTTCCACTACTGTACGATCAAGAGTATTAACGTCTACCAGCTTCTACACAAGCAACCATTGGGATAGTACCCGTAATGAGGCCTACAACAAGGCGTAGTATTTCACATTGTAGTTTCAGCAGCAGCGCGTGTGAACCAATTATTTTTTATAAACACTACATACAAGTCTATAAGTATATATTTGTAGATTGGAAACTATAATAATAATAATGTGATAATATGAAGAAAACCTTGCAAGTATTCTAAAAGTGAAGTGCATGTGATTAATACCAGTTGGTGTGGACATTGTCGTGTTGACCCCCTGCGCGTGAGTACTAGATTAAGCAAACTGGCCAGTAGCTTATGTACCCAAAGCATGAGGGTGAAAGTATTGAAAGGACAAATATGTAGTGTGTATTTTATGTAAGTTATATGATGTATTAGTTTTATTTTTAGCTCCGCGTATCGCGGACATTTTAATTTTATTAACAGATTGTCTAGCTTAGAAAACTCTGCTATTTATCATGCCTGGCTAGGCAAATATGGAATCTAAACATATCTATATATATACATATATATATATTAAGCAATCAGTGAAATTGTCAAGAAAGCATCAAACGTATTCTCCGGTATTCCCGGTCCACGGGTAGCCAATGGTTACAAACGGCTAATAACCGTACTTTGTGGCGGTCTATGGGGGAAGTCTTTGTTCAACATTGGACGTCTTCCAGCTGATAACGATTATGATGTATTCTCCGGAGTATACAAACTCTACGACAAATTCACCGAAATTAGTAGTTTGGGGATTGTGATTCATAAAAATAAAATGTATGTTGAAACCTTGCTATTTTCCATCATAATGAAACGTCAACATAATCTTAAGGCTTTGAAAATACTATGGCTTAGGTACTTGAACAGGTTATAGCAAAGTATATAAAGAATCTACATTACGTATAATTGTGTTATTCTTAATCATATTCTATAAGGCCAAGTTGATTCCAAAACACGTTTATTTAAATTATCTTTATAGAATAAATTGCAAATTGGACCCTAAATTACGCTTCTAACGAATATATTTTAATTAATTATGTATGTATGTGTATCAAAATATATTCATAAAATAGCAAAACAGTAGCCAGAGATCACATTTTTTATCTAAGTTATTAGTTTTGTGTTGTGTTAAGCATTCTTTGGTTTTTCACCAAATCAGATCGCGATTTCAGGATCGCTGCCTCTCTTTTTTCTACGCAGTCTGAGATTGATAGAATTTCAGCATTTGTTAGCATATTTCAGTTTGCTTAAGTGAAAAATAAGCATATAATCATGGGCTATGTGCCGAGCCTCAGAGCGTAGCTGATGGTTGTTTTGCAACCTACTCGAAGATACTGAACGGCACGGTTGTATTATAACCTCAATTTGGCTACTAGCAAAAAATATACACATCTTATGGTATTCGAAAAGCATAACACCACCGTTACCAAAATTCAAATATGTGTTCCTATAATTCTATCATCAACAAATGTCAAGGCCATGTCAGTTAAGGATCTAATATTACTAGTATAAAGACCGATATTTAATAGTTAAAAAGTTACGCCTTCAAAGGTTATATTAAAAAGATATTAAAAAGTTACACCTTCAATACCGGGCAAGTTGTGACAACCGAACGCTCTACACTTGTGGTCCCCAAGATACAGTTTAAGCTAGTTTGGGGCCAAAAGTATTTTGAAATTGTTATTATTTCTAAGTACTCGAAAGTTGTCAACGACGTTAGAGCGAAAAGTTGCAAGGTTCGGAAAGTGTCCCTGCTAATAATAACGGAATGTTAAATTATAGTTAAAATGTTCCTCACGAGCAACAATTGATTTGGAAATCAGAAAACGATTTTCAACGTGCGCAATGACAATTATAATCATTTTCACATAACCATGTCGACAAATAACGTGTCACATTCAGATAACACAAGTTGCGTAATTATTTTAAACATAGGAACATATTTTTTTTATAATTGCATATTAAATCACATCAGTAAACGTTTATGAATGTGATAAGAATATCAGCAATCTGTTGTTATCAGCAATCGTCATATACAAATTGTGTAAGAGATTTGGTGACGCTGATAAGGTGACAAACAAATCTTTATGTGTGGGGTTAACAAATTCAATTCTTCAAAAGCTATTATGAATTTCAATTATTACATTTTTATTATTTTTTTAAATAGGAAAATCAATATTCCCTGTTGGGGCTTGTGGGGGCTTGCTGGACCCAGGTCAAAGATCTGTTTTACCTATATAACAAATAAAATGCCTACCTAACTTCTATTAAATTTACTCTCTCCCAATAAGTCGTTCCTGGCTTTTATCTTCGAACTATGGGTCATTTAGTTTATATATATATTATGATTAATGGTATTATAATTAAATCTATTGATATAATGTTTTTTTTTATAGCTCATAGGCTATCCTTTGACCACTATCTCACCTGATGGTAATTGATGATGACTGTAGTAGAAGATGTTGTTCAGGCTAACCTAAACTTACTAGATTTCAAGAACAGCCGCCGGAACACACCGTTAGGTGCTTGGCGACAGACTTTCTATTTGAGGGTGGTAGCTAGTCAGGCAGGCATTCGCAAAACCCTACCACCATTCAAATTTCCTGTTATTCCACTCCATCGTTGAATCCAAAAGTGCAACAAGATACTGCTGCTTGGATACTGTACCAATGGCAAAGGCGCAGTACACATCCACACATCTCACACAAGTAACACACCAGGAATCCTAACATCTAGAGGCAGTTTATATTGATAGTCACTACATCGATTTTAAACAAAAACATGAAATGATTGAGTAGTCCATAAAGCACTCTAACTGTATTTAGATGAACTGTACTGATTTCATGAGACTATACTACAAAAATAAATAACTACCTAAATGTGTAACATACAGGCCTACTGATAACAAAAACAGAGAAATTGATGTTCCACTTATTTAAAGCATATGTAAGTACCTATATTAAAATATGATAATGTGCTTTTAACAATGCATTTATTCATAGTCACTCATGATGTTTATTCAAATCTTTACATTTCACATAGTCATCAGTACTTCAGTACTAATATTATAAATGCAAAAGTAACTCTGTCTGTCTGTTACGCTTTCACGCCAAAACTACTGGACCGATTTGAATGTAATTTGGTATGGAAATAGTTTGAGACCCGGGAAAAAACATAGGATAGTTTTTATCCATCTGCGCAAAAAGAGGTTAATGTTTTTGCGCGATAACCGACATACGCGCGGGCGGAGCCGCGCCTGGAAAGCTAGATTTACATAATTAGAGTATTTTTATTGAAACATGAGGAAGAATTTCGGCAAGCATTTTATTGAAAAATGATAGGTGACATTTAATTGGTGTTAATTTATATCAAAAAATTCAGTATTTTTACCATATTAGGTAATACATATTGCAAGTAAATTATTTAACTGGAACTTTTAAAGAAATTCCAATTTAAACAAAACCTTTTCTATGCTAGTGGATAAAAAGCACTTTTTCACACAGATTTCGAATGATAAACAACACCTGTCCAAGGTAATGAGGTGAAAAATACTTCTTTAAGTATATGTTTATGTACTTGCAGTATGCAGTATTCACAACCTGAAAAGATTCTAAGAATTAAGACAAATAGAAAATAAAGATTGTAAGATGAATAGAAAATAGAAGTAATTACCGGCCGATGATTTCATTAGTAGCAGGGTTTGTAAGCTCAATCCAATTTTTGGTTTTTGAGTCCACATATTTCCCATCTATGTAGAGCTTTGTGGCTGGTGCAGAGCTGGAGTAACTTCTACGAAGCATCAGATGGGACTATAAACAGATAAATAATTGGTCATGTAAGTAAACAAAGTTCCTTTAAACTGAGTTCTTATATCAATACTTGGATAAGTTCTTAGTAAGTTTTTAAATAATTAAACGACGTTGATGTGCATTTTTTGATGTACTATGATAGATTGTTTTTATAACATACAGTTTTGCAGAACCCCACAAAACCAAGTCAAGTGTCCACCTTACATTTAGACATCTATCAAAATTACCAATATATTCAAAATCAAAATATTGGACACTTAGATATGACACATCATATGCATTTAAATGAAGATATCAGAATTCCCTTCATAATACTTTAAGACAACACACCCCATTCACTGTTAGATTTTTTTACCCCTTAACTAAAGCTAGCACAATAATTTTAACCAGCTACTACTAGCAAATCTAAGTGGAAACTCTGGTAAAAATATAACTGTGTTTTTGAGTTTAAATACTACTACTTAAATGTATGCATGCATGGTGATAAGATATAAAGTTGTTAAGTCTTGTGTGCCTTTAATTTTACTGGAGCCCATACCCATCAAACTGGAACACAGTCATGTGAACATTACTGCTTGGCAGTAGAAATAGATATGGTGGGGCAGTATGTCCCCGGACAAACTAGCATAAAAAGTTCTATTGCTAGTTAATTAAGACTGATCCACTTGGATCCAGAAGCATAGATAAATGAAAAGGACCTCCTTTATCATTTCTCTATGCCAGAAGTTACCCCTATACCGCCAAAACTATGGAGACTATACCCATAAAAATGTTATCAATTAAAATAGGCAATAAAAATATATTTTATATTGTAAAAAAATTGTTGTACCTCCCTTATTACATGATCAAGTACAATAGTTAGATGAATTAGCATCAGAAGTAAAAAATTTAAGTTTTTAAATTTCTCTCCTAGACTTGAGCATATTATGCCATGTTTTGGTTCTCATGACACAACTAATAACTCAAAACTAAGAAATACTACATCAACTGTCAAGATGACAATTGCCCTTTATGGATTCACCATAGCTCAAATGTGCAATAGCTGAAAATACTAACTGTCTCAATGACAGCTGTCACATTGAACAGATCATTTTAACCTTTACTTTATTAATTGACATAAGAGTAATATTTTTTCTATAGGATTACCTATTAAGATGGGATGCTGCTAGTGACAGCAGTTTTTTCTTGTAGTCTTACCACAAGTAACATGTTTTTGAATAGATTGACAAGGATTTGCTATAATAAATTTACTTTGTATGTGATAGAAGCACGTCAGATTATTGGGGATGGTGGATAATACCTGTTTACTGCGGGCCAGCAGTATTATAATAAATTTTAATGAAACTCGATTTTTATTTATAGCTATTTAATCATATAATAATTTTATATTATATCAATAATTTTATAAATAACTTTACTAAAAATATATATATATACATGAATAATGTAGTAATAAAGTTATAGAAATTAACTTCAAATTTTCAATTATTCAAATCAATAATCAATCAAAAAAAAATATAGCACAATACCACCTCTACACTAAAGAGATTTTGCCACACAACATGTTGGTCACCATGCTCCACCCTTATTTCTCTAATCCAAATATTATTGGATGGTGCCCATTGACTCAATTAATTTTTGGGTTCCTAACTTACTTAAGCTGAAAATGTTGTAATTTTGCATTATCATCATTTGTCATAGTTAAACTACTATGTGGGATCAGAAGGAATGATGAAAGTGTTGTAGTACTGTGAAAAAACCGAAAGGCGCTATGGACAGGAGCAAGTTTGGTAGGAAATATACCTCTAGTGGAACTGAGAATGACATGGTGAAAATATATGAATGCAGATAATGGACTAAACTGCACAACAAATTTGAGATATTTATGACAGACTGTTGGTAATAAATTGAGTAGTAAATGAAACATGATTATTGCATGTTTTCCAAGAAAACAGCGTGTACAAAGTTGAACGCATTAACAAATAGGCAAGTACATAAGTACCAAGAGGACCCGCGTCGCGTTGGTTAATTATTCTTGATTTCCTAAAAGCCATCCTAAATTAAATTAACAACAGTTAAAAATCCAAAATCGTCAAAAACATGCTTAAACGCAATTAAAAACTTGCACTTACTTCGGACTTCAAAAGTTTGAGCATTGAAGAAGCCATTGTGAGATTTATTTACACTAAAATATCGGGTGAGCGGCTATTGGGCTAACAGGGGGCAAAGCCGACTGATTAAAATACAAACATTCTGACCTTGAATTGATAAAATTATTTCCATTTGTCGTCACGCAAACCTATCTTGTTTTTGATTTAATAAAAAATAACGTTCCGTAGTAACGTAATATACGGATACCCTTTGTATTGGCAATGGCAACACATATTATTATCTAATACAAGTGTTTATAATTTTGTAAAGCTTGCACTAATAAAAGTTAGCTTTAACAAGAAATTATAAGGCGTGTAAGCGATTTCATCCAGTGAAGCTTGCAAAACTTATTTTTTTCCGTATTTGTTTTTCCTTATAACTTACCTTTTAGTATTTTCTAAGAATGATTATTATATTATACAGCCCTACCATTACCTACTTCGTAAAATGAAACGTCTGCCGATAAGTGTCAGAGGCGTCAGACGTCAGATGTACAGTGACAATAACAGTTTCAGTGTTGCAGGTATATATTATTTTCGCGTAATTTGGGAAAATATCTAAACTTATGTACGGACATTGGTAGAATTGTGACAATACGCCACAGAGGCCATAAATATAAGAAGTCAAGTCATATCTAAACTTGTTATGGTTTCTTACCTAGGGCAAGGGTTATCTTCGTCCGTTCGCTGTCTTTTTTAGCCGTTGTCGGCGCTAAAGTTAGGTAAGTCCAAATCTGGATAGTCAGGGGCAAAGGGCTCCATTTCCCCAGATTACGAAAGAAAACAAACAGAAACACTCAGCTCCACCAACTTAAAAGATTAAATATGCCTCAGGGGTAAAAATACAGTCCAAAACGTTGAATAATTCATATAAAAATTTTGGCCAATCTCGATAACACGTGTAGGTCTATGCCTATCAAACCCCGTGTTTTATTTTATGCACATCAGTGTTCTATTTATTTTTTTATCATAACACATATAAGTATAACATCAGCTTTGTTGTAGACTGTTGGAATTATACATGTAATAAAGAAAAGTAAATAAAAAATTACATAAAAAAACCTATTTAACAAAACACTTGGTACTATTAAGTACAAATGATGGCAAGACTGCCGGCTGTTTAGTTCTATTGTTCGTTCATATTAATTGAACTAGATGGCTCTTGTAGTCGAATCATGCATGTATGTACTATGTACATTAAACCACATGGTAGGTACAGTGTATCGTAAAAAAATCGTATCATACCGAACTAGCACGGTAATATTATCTATATAACTTGGTACTACTTACTAGTGTGTAGGTACTAGGTAGGTACCGACTACCGTTGACTAGCAATATCAATGGTGCAGATGCAACTCCCTCCGAAAAGCCTCGTGCAGTGGAGTAGATTAGATGAGACGGTTGACTTTGAACTTAATAGAAATTACCCAAAACGTGGTTTCGTATCTAATTTTCTCAATGATTTCCTCCAAAAATGGCTAAGCTACCTACCTACGCTCACCAGATACGATATCACTTCATTTTTCTAGTTTTAATCTTAAACGTTTTGCTGTTAGAACAGCTATTCGCCAAATAAATACCTACATTATAAATAATTATAATGTGTTATTTTTAAGACTACTTTTTTTGTTATTTTAGTTTTCGATGTAGGTCTTTTAGCATGATGGGTACCTACATGGTGTATATTTTTTTCTAAGCTTTAATTCCTATCATAAACAATTCTTCATCCTGAGTAGGTATACCTACAAATTCCAGCACTACAGCAACTAGCTACCTACCTACCTACGGCTTCATCATCTTCGAATCACTGTCCTCTTATCTATATGTAATAAATGCATGGTGGTAGGGCACTTTGCGAATGCCCGCCTGGCTAGCTACCACCCTCAAGTTGAAAAATCTGTCGCCAAGCACCTAACGGTGTGTTCCGGCAGCTGTCCTTGAGAGCCAGTATTTCTAGGTTAGCCTGTACAACATCTTCGACCACATCATCACTTACCATCAGGTGAGATAGTGGTCAAAGGCTAACCTATCAGGCATAAAAAATAAATAAATAAAGAGATCTAGGAAATAGAAAGAAATCACTAGGGTCAAGATCGAGTGAATATGGATTCACAGGGCATTATCTTGATGAAACAAAACAATATTTGCTGGTTTGCCTCACCGTTTCAGCGAATTTCCACGTGAGGAAGTTGCCACGTGGCACACAGGGGTATTCGACCCAAAAAGCCGATCAAAATTCATTTTTTGGTTTTTAGCATATCCAAGAAACTAAAGCTGCCTGGCTTGAGCCAAATGTCTATAGAACACTAGACCACCATGTTTTTTGGGTAACGTTCATTCGTGTTCGCGTAAGCAGTCGTGTTTTGTGCGCGTCGCAAGCCACACGAAATATTGACTAAGACATAGACGGAACTTTTCAGTTGTACCAAAATTGTTTGTGATTGATGTCGAGTGAATATTAAATATTTTCAGTATGGAAGACGTTCAACCAGGTATGTAGAATTGGAATTATAGTAAATTATATCCAAAAATGTCTCACAACTTTTTTTCAGGACATTTTTGTTAACTGCATATTTTTGTATGGGTACTTTTTTGAGAAAATACATAAAATAGTGATTTTGTTATGTTTCCGGGCCTTTCCAATCTACATTTTTTTTTATTTGGCTACCTTAAGATGTTATCTTGACATTCTATTAAAATTTAGGTGCCATAAACTGCCAAAACATAGTTTTATTTTTTATTTTTCTAGTTGTCATATGACAAAACAAAGTTACATTTTGCAGTCACTTTTACTAATTCAAGCATTACTTTTTTTAAGCGTTTCCGGCGTGAAGATTATGACACGGGAAGTTATATACTATATGGCTAATAGTAGTTACGGTAAGAATATCGCAGAAAAGTTGGAATTAGTAGTCAAATATAAAAAATTAACTTACATTTCTAAATGAGAAAAATAACATTTTGAACATATATTTTCAAGATTTAAGTCGGATATCAAAGCCAAATGGCAAAGTTCAAATAGAACTGAGAGCCTTTTGAATGAATACTATGACTGGTTACAGAGGTGCATTGAGATCCCATTGAAATCTGACATTTCTAGTGCTGGTCGGCCTAGAAAATCATGCGATGATTTATCAGACTGCAGCAAATGCAGAAGGACTAAGCCTGCGACCACGCGTGGTCGTATTATATCATGATCACCCTTTTACTATCGCATATCTACTATCAGAGACCATGGTATTTCGGCAGATTGTCTTAAATTTCTTAGTGTTCGGAGATGATGGCCTTTTCCACGTTAGATAGGTATTAGGTATGTTTCTTGATCAGAATGGTGAAGCCATGTTTAATTCATAAATCGAGGCCAAAAAAAGCTCGGCTATTTTACCTTGACATGAGGATCTGCTAAAATAATATTTACACCATTTTATTATTACATCGATCACTACCTAGGTAGGTACCATTGTAGGGGGACCCGAGCGAGTGTCATCTCTGGTAAATGTTCTTCCACGTTCAACTGTAGAATTCGGTGGAGCATTTGAACCCTCAGATCATAGAAACAAGGTGTTTCTATGATCTGACTTTGAGCCTGTATTATTAGAGTTTGAACCTAATGCTCATTTTATAATGAACGTCCTGTCCAAGGAGAAAATCAAGCAATAAGATTTTTAGGTGATTGAGAACCGCGAGAGATATACCTACCTCCTCTAACCATAAATAAGTACCCACTAACTACTCACTAAGTATCAAATAACAGTTATCGTGCAAATCTACGTTAGTAGCCGTAACCGTGTTAAATGGTTGTTTCTGTACAACGACACCGTTATGCTTTTTTCCTGAGAGGGTAGTTTTATCATGTATTATCTTGTTTACAGAGTAAGACCTTGCCAAAGCTTTCTTTATGCCAAGCACGTCGTAATATAGAATCAGCCTTTCGGGTAGGGTTGGCCCGGCTGTGAAAGAGCCCCTGTATCGAACAACGAGGCTGTGTTGATAAGGACACTTGATCAAACATACACATGGTAATAGCTACATGTAGGTACTATGTACATGGCGAACGATCGAAACCTATCTAATCGGATATCTACTTATGGTAACTTCTGTATACCTTCTATACCTACAGTATCAATAGGCAAGTCGTTACCTCGTGGTTATGTAAGCTATGTAATTTACTTGGCTTTATTGGCGGTACTACCCTCCATATAATATTGCATAGTACTTACTAGATTTTTCTGAATACGACCACACACCATCACTTGCCAATTTATGAAAGGCCCCATCAGCATAAGAATATAGAGAGGTTATCGTAATAACTAAAAACAAACCTTGTTTTGCATTCGACAGAAATCAGGGCAAGATCTTGAATGCAAACACAACCCCTCGTGGTTGTTTAGGTAAGCGCTGTGTAATTTACATGGCTTTATTGGCGTTACTACCCTCCATAAAATATTGCAAAGTACTTACTAGGATTTTCTGAATACGACCAGTGGTCGTATTCGACCACACACCATCACTAGCCAATTTATATTATATTGTAAATATATTAGCAACAAAAATAAGAGAGCTTATCTTTTAATACCTTGTTTTGCATTCACTGTGACAGAAACCGAGGTAAGATGTTGAATGCAAACACAACCCCATCATGCCCCACCTTGGCGGAAGACTGCTCACGGGCGGCTTTTAGTGGATTGAAGTCCCACACATTTAAAAAAGGTTTGTAGGTCTTACGTAATTATAAAAGTGCTAAGTTCGTTTGTAGTTTTTTGTTTCCTTTTATATAATCCTCACGGTTGGCAGGCGTCTTGGGAATTGCAGCGTAAGATAGCAGTTCCTCAGATAGGCGCTCACTTCTCGGTATTTTACCCTTAGTCTCCTCTAACGACATCCACGGTACGAGATGGAGGGGGGGGGGGGGGGGGCATTCTAGGGAATTCTAACCCGGCACCCTGCACCTCACGAGCAAGTCACTTTTTTTCAAAATGGAGACTTGGTAGCCCCCACGTACCTGCCTACCTATCAGTGACGAATTTACACAAGTCTTGTGGCGAGTTTGCTTTATATGTAGGCATAGAACATATAATAATACCACGTAATAGAATATACACAAGTTTACTTTGTGGCGATTAACAATAAGTAGGTACCTACCACCATATAAGCAAGGTGCATGTTGTGCAGTCTGTAGTCTGACCTACCCTTTAATCAACGATATAGAAGCTAAGATTTTTTCTCTCTGTATAGAAGCGATAGGTTTAGTCGGCAGTAGTAGGTAACTTGTTTGTTTTCACTGAGCAAATTTGACCAAATTAACTAATTAAGACTTGGTTTGGTCTAACATAGTGGGGGCCAAAATGCATCAATTAAACCACTCCCTTTATTGTAGGTAATTAATTACCTGCATTACCTACTGTGCCTGCAATTATGCATGGTTATCTGCGATTAAAATCAAACCATTGTATACCTAACCTATAGATAAGTTTATAACTAACTGCGAGCAATCTGCATCGTAAATAATGTAACGCCAAGAATTATATTGCAATTATAGAGATTAAAATGTCAATCATTATCATTATATCATACCTACCAACAGGTCCTAGCTCTAAACTCGTTAGTAATTTCCTGATGAATACCCAGGTAGGTACTTCTGTTTATAAATTAGCATAACTGATTTAAAATACACAACCATAAAACGGAACCGACTTCCAACACTGAGAGGTATGAAAGAACTTGTTGAAGTCGGTACTTACCATGCTGATTCAAATCAATGACCTTTCATCATCATGGTCCGACAACGAGATATTTTCTCGATGTGGTCCGACTTCCACAAGTTGTTACTTATTTTATACTCTACAGTTTTGGAAGTTGGTGCCATTTTCTTTCTAATATTTTTTTCACCTTTTTAGTGTTGCCTACTGCTTACAAGATCATTGTGACTTGCCTTATATACTTTTCACCTTCGACAAACGTTTCAATAACCGTTACGTCATCCATGGTATGCAAATACTTTTACATTTCTCATACTCGGAAAGTAGTGTTTGTTTGATCTGAGTAGCGGGTGGGAGACGCTGCTTCCCACCTAAGAGCCGGAAAATGTCATAGTAAATGCTTCCTTCTCTAGGGCCGGAATGACTTGTAATGTAACCAAGGTAACCATTGGTGTAAACAAAGTTAGATGTCTAAGTGTTTTCTTTGTAAAATACTCTGTTGTTATAAAACAAATGATAACAACTACTTTTGTGTTTACGTAAAGGCTACTAAGAACTAATAGTATATAACATAATTAATGTGACTTTGTGAAGTTAGTGTATGTTATATGAAAATTTTAGTCACTAATTTTGGTTATGGGCAGTGTGGTTTAAAATAAATACTTATTTAACTAGAAAGCCACCAAAGGATACGCATTATGTTTCATATTTAAAATTTAAAAAGACTATATAATTTGGCAGGGTACTTACTAACTAAATATACGGTAATCAAAAAAAAAGTTACAAAACTTTTCACTAAATTTCACAAATTGTTCTAACTCCTCATGTATGTATGTATACTGTATCTTCTACTCATGTTTATTATTTTAGTAAATATTTTAGAAAAACTCTTTTACTCTTCTTATATTTTAAATGAAAAGTAGAGTGTTCAACATGGAAGTAAGTCATCTATTCCTACTATGACTATAGCCGCATTAATTTTAAACAGGTACTACTCATGTTATTATAATCAAAATAAAGAATATAAAAAAGTACTATTTTTATATATTTTTCTAATATTAGTAGTGAAAAGCGCTAAACACGGGTGGATGTCATCAATTCCTATTCGGGCTATATCAGCCCGTAAATATTCCAAACAAAATTTTACTTAAAATTTAACAAAAATGTAGTTCTAACCTCTCAATTAATTTTTAATATGTTAATGTTATTATCTGTAATTACTTTTTTTTAGAAAAACTACTATTTTTCCTTTCCTTAAATTCGAAATGAAAAGTAGAATGCTTAACGCGGGTGAAAGTTATCAATTCATACCCGGACTATAGCCGTCCGAGCGCAGAGAGGGCGTCTAAATACCTCGTATGGGAATTGATTCCTTTCGACCCTTGTATAACAATCTACTATGTAACATAAAAACTACTCGACCCATGTTCTTAAGAGAATTCCAATTGAGGGTTGTGGTCGGTAGGCGGCCGGTCCTAAAACAAAAGCCAAAACCACTTGCAGCATAAAGTTAGGTTGCACATATTCGCTACGAATAAATAAATATTTATTCGTAGCACTTCATGTAGGGTCACATGTTCAACAATTAGCCACTAGTACACAATTAGGTACCATGGCTGTATTCGATACATGCGATGTTAGTAATCAATGCAATCACTAGATTGCATGGTAGGTAACGGTGATGAGCAAAGGGGCTGGGGCACCTTCTCTTCTGCATCTTAGACAACATTATAATTTACTAGCTTTCCGGGCGCGGCTCCGCCCGCGCGTATGTCGGTTATCGCGCGAAAACATTAACCTCTTTTTGCGCAGTCGGATAAAAACTATCCTATGTTTTTTCCCGGGTCTCAAACTATCTCCATACCAAATTTCATTCAAATCGGTCCAGTAGTTTTGGCGTGAAAGCGTAACAGACAGACAGACAGACAGAGTTACTTTCGCATTTATAATATTAGTACTGATAATAACATATCATCCGTAAGAAAGAGGTCAAAGGCTAGCCTATCAGCCAATAATAAAAAATCGGCCAAGTGCGAGTCGGACTCGCGCCCGTAGGGTTCTGTACCAATAGCTATACAACATTAGACTTCATATTTTTACCTTTTTTTGTTTTAACGTGTGGGACTCGCACTTGCCCAACTTTTTGTATTTGTTTTTATAGCGACAACAGAAGTACATCATCTGTGAAAATTTCAACTGTTATAGCTATCACCGTTGAGATTCTTGAGATTCAGCCTGGTGACAAACGGACGGACAGCGAAGTCTCAGTAATAGGGCCCCGTTTGTACCCTTTGGGTACGGAACCCTAAAAAAGACCCTTTCCCAAACCGTGACATACTCGCACTCACGGCCAAGGCGTGGTAGGCAATTTACGCAAAAATTACAACAAATATAAAAAAACACAAAGATATTTTAGTTTTACGTCTTTTAGTTCAATGTACAATACATTTAGTATGGTTATATACGAGTAGTGCAAAACAAATTAAAAATGTTTATTTTTTTCTTTAATTTATTGAATTAACTACCCATGTATTTTTTTTACGGTAATAGGGGTGTTTTATGACATCAAGTGCATTGATGTTAGATTTTTAAACTTCTTAATATGCGTTTAAAAGCCATCTAAAGAAGAAGAATAGTGGCAGTTTAGTGTGAATTCTGTTTATAAAGTATACAAGTACTTTATGTTATCAATTATCAATATCATAAAGAATGATCTTAGCAAAATTCATACAATGCATAGGTAATTATTGCTACCAATGTTTATCGAATTTGTATTATTCACCTGAAAGTAATGTTTATTTATTACGTACATTCGACAAGTCACGTACAAAAATATATTGCGTCGCTTCACTCTGGGTGCTACCTGTCACCTTCGAGTCATATATAAAATTAATTTGAGAATAAAGTAGGTAAGTAAGGAATCATGGAAAGCCTCAGCTGAGATGTATGAACTACGCTGATAAGAAGGTCATTCACCGGCCTATCAGTCATGCAATGCACACTAGGCATACCGCGCACGTACGTATATAGCTAGTATAAACTACGCAACTATAAACGATGTTAGGCAATAGGTTCATGATGATTACAGACTGAAAGTTCTTGTTCGCTAGCAACTTAGGGAGATAAAACTATGAATATTTGATTTGAACAAAAGAAGCACTTATGATGAAAACAAAAGCAGTCTTGTACATTTTTTTTTATGTTATTTTGACTGGTGGTGGGCCTCGAGTTTGTTACGCTCGAGGCCCACCTGATGTTAAGTGGACTGACCTCTGCCTAAAACAGATGCATTTCGTGACAAGTCACGAATTGCTCTGCGCCCGTCAGACAGTTGATAAGTCATGCCTGTAATTACACTGGCTCTCAAGAACAGATGCTGGAACACACCGTTAGGTGCTTGGCGAAAAATTCTCTACTTGAGGGTGGTCGCTAGCCACTAGCCAGGCGGGCATTCGCAAAATGCCCTTCAGCTAGCGGTGAAGTGGTTCCTGCTGCGCGGCAGTCCATAGCCAATGCCACTGAGCCAGCACTTCTTCAAAATTGGTTTTTTCAACTTTATTCCGTCTACGAAGTCTACATATGACTACCCCAAATTTTATAAATGTTACTAGGTATATAACGATACAGTGTTACACATTGCCTGTGCCTAGACATACCGCTGAATATGATACCATTTGCAATATAATGCATTCCTAGTTGTTTTGTTAGTTCAAGGGCATAACTATCAAGATTTCTACTGTATATAAATATAAATTAATTTTATGCTTCTAGATAAAGGAGTCTTATTATAAATGGATTCATATTGCGCAAATACAAGAGCAAGAGCATAAAATAAATATATTTTCATCCCACCATCTCGGAGAGAGTATTTTTAATCTTCAATATCTGAGTGGAAAAGCCGTTTTTATTCTCTAGAGGATAAAGTAAATTGAATTTAGAACATCGTGTGCACCCGGTATATTACTTTTCTCTATGGTGTGCACTAAGTTTGTGAATTTAAAAAAACATTAAACCTATTTACTGCTACCTCTATGGTGCCGAATATATCATACAACTTTTTTTTAATTTGTTAAAAACTCAGACTCGGAACCTTCTTGGTGTTCTTTTTCAATTTGCTTTGTACGCGGTTCTTTACGCGGTTTCCTCGCTGAGGTGGAATGAAAAGTTACGTGTTGCACTCGAGTGCAAAGATTTTTCACCTCGTGCTCTTTTGATTCCCTCGCTAGCGCTCAGGATTATAATTTTGAATTCGCTTGCTCGGTCATCAAAATTGAACACGCGGTTAAAAAGCAACTTTGCACTCTTGTATAACAAATAACTATTATTTAGAATTCTTCAATGAGGTTCAGTTTGATTTTTCATGTATGTGTTTACATGTGTGTGTGTTTTTAAAACTGATACGTTTGCCTTAGACCACCATCTTACCTGTTGGGGCTGTTGGTAAGTGATGATGTGGTCGAGGATGTTAAACATGCATAACCTAGATCATTATTATTAGCTCTCAAAGTTAGCTATATGGACTTGCCTTTATAATTGCTTGGAAAACAATTTTCTACTAGGAAAGTGGCAGCTATTAGCTAAATGCCTTATCAAAAGGGCTAAAGTAATTAATCAACGTTGTAGTAGGAAATGACGTTTTTAAAGATACGATAAAGGATATGTCAATCTTTTCATTAGGTACAGTGACTGATTAAATATTTTGATATCGTACAATCGGTACACTGTCGTTATAGAATGCCCGCCTGACTAGCCACCACCCTCAAGTAAAAAATCTGTTGCCAAGCACAGAACGGTGTGTTCCGGTAGCTGTCCTTGAAAGCCAGTAATTCTAGATTATCCTGAACAACATCTTCGACTACATCATCACTTACCATCTAGTACATAGTATAATATACTTATGTACATCGGTACTACTAGGTATAATCGGTTATACATAACATCTGAATTTATTGTTTTATCGTCACCTTTAGATTTGATGATAATAATCGTCAGCCTTCGCCAGCGAATAAATTAGGTTAGCCTTTGACCACTATCTCACCTGATGGTCGAAGATGTTGTTCAGGCTAAGCTAGAATTACTGGCTCTCAAGGACAGCTGCCAGAACACACCGTTACGTGCTTGGCGACAGATTTTCTACTTGAGGGTGGTAGCTAGCCAGGCGGGCATTCGCAAAATGCCCTACCACCATGCAAACCATGTTTAATGCGCATAAGTAAGCCTTTTGCTGGTAAGTGATGATGGGGTCAAAACTTAACCTGTAATAGGAATAATCTTTCAAGGACATGCAGCTGCAAGAACGCAAGGTATGGCTTGCGGTGACAGATTTTCAACTTGAGAGTAACAGCTAACAGGTATTGTAAAATGTTACATGCTCAGTGGCATTGACAAACTAAAACATCATATTTCTGTACAGTTCAACCAAGTTATCTGTGAAGTGACAGAAAAAGGAACTACAAAATTGCTTACGAAAATTAGAAAAAGAATTTGGTGTTTCTCAACCGACAGCGCCCTCTTAGAGTTCACATATAATTTGTTCGAACTGTACATTTCTTTTAAACTGCCTTAAAAAAATATATAGGTGGAGGTTCTCAATTTGCATGTTTTTTTTTTGTGTGTGTTGTTACCTCACATCGAGAGAATAAATCTCGTTGTTACCTCATAACTTTTCACTGTTTTTTTTTTTACGAAGGTGGTGCCCATGTCCCATTTAAATTTCAGTGAGGTCTGACGAGTGTTTGAATTATCCCTAATAATGCGTATTTAACTGACCTCGACTACATTGATAATATTCTCATTTTTACTTGTCGATGTAAATTTTTTGTTAATATATTTGTTAATTTTGACTCGAGTAATTTTTTATTGAACACAATCATAGGCAAGTTTGCTTGTGTTAGATAAAACAGGTAGGTAGTTAGGTAGGTATGTCAATATAAAAGTCTCGAATGTCTGTCCAGAATACATTACTAAGTATTTCAGTCATTATTATCGCTAGCTGCCAGAGCCGGCACGTTGCTGTACTATCAACGCACAATCTAAACGCAACATTCTCTATTTGTGCGTGGGTCAACGCACTATGTATCGCTCATTTAGCCATAAACAAAGTTTATCGAACGCCTACCTCAAAACAATAGCACAAACAATAGGCTTTCTGCGACATTAAAATCGCCTACTGCCGACGCGCACACGCAGCGCTCTATGGCATTTTCAGTAGAATGTTAGAACCATAGTTCACTTGTGTCACTGAACGCGAAGGGAAAATACGAATGTTTTCTTGTACAGTTTTGGACTTTGGAATTGTATTATAATACCTACTAGCTTTCCGGCCGGGGGTCCGCCCGCGCGTATTTCGGTTATAGCGCAAAATCAGTAACCTCTTTTTGCGCAGTTGGATAAAAAGTATCCTACGTCCTTTCCATGGTCTCAAACTATTTCCATACCAAATTTCATCCAAATCGGTTGAGTAGTTTTTAAGTTTATTCGTTGGATACTAAAATACAAATCTTTCCTCTTTATAATACTTATTAGTATGGATATAGATAACACCGAAGTAAAAAATTACTTCTCCCTAAGAACATCATAGTGATTAAGAGTACCTGCTACCATCGATTAAGTAACGTACCTATATAAACAATGAAATAGGAGCAAGAAGAGTCTCAAATCATCACGATTATTCTACTCCTTTTCATAGGTGCCTTTAAAAGAGTGTCTGTTCAGAAAGCACGTACGAAACCGCATAGTATTAGGACCTTTTGCTTGTGCTCACCTGGATAGTTATGACCCTTAAGAAAATGTCTGTAGCCAAGCAACTAACAGTGCTTTCAGCTGTCCATGAAAGCCAGTTCCCGTTCTAGGTTAGGCCTTCCATAACATCTTTCGACGATGTTAAGTACTTAAGATCAAGTGAGGCAAGGGCTAATACTAAAGTGCATTAAGAAACATATGACTCTAGACGTCTTAACCATGATGAGGCCTCAGATAAATAAAGAAGGTCAGATGGAGCACGGCACCGAAAAAAAACATTCTTCTGTCATACTGTCCCTTTCAAAAGTATGATCACCCGGAGAGCATGAAAGGGACTGTATGATACGAGCATGTGTTCTTTTAGCTTCGCTTGTATTGTGCGCTGTGCTACATCATAATTTTATCATCTATCCGAGGGAGGGACAAAGTTGACCGTGCACACCTGTCTACAGCTCCGCCAGTATCTCCCAGTGAGACCGCAATAGTCCCCGCACTATTGCCGTCTCACTCGGGTCATCGTTCCGACGCTAGTTGCAGACCAGTGCCTTGGAATACGCAGTCCTGACGAAGTTTTGTTTTCTGTGCAGAAGCTGAGCAGCCACCGACCGCCGTGCAACGTGAGCTACGAGCTCGCCGTGCCGGCGCGCAGAGGCGCTCTAAGACGTCAGGCATTACCACCTACCCAAGCCCCTTGTTTCGGACGAACAACATCATATCGGGCTGGTGGTCTTGTTTTGACCGCACTTTTCGGTGCGCATTTCACCACTTTACTACCCGACACAACATAGTAACAGTCGCGTAACAACACACTTTGTGCTGTTAAGCGACGTCGTTCAGGCGTGGGGTAGCGTCAGCCAAACCCGTCTGAACGATCAAATCCGCCATTTGCTGCGGTCGCAGTGTGACACCCTACGGTGACAACGGCCACTGTTGTTGTTTTGGTTTAACCTTGCACCGTGGCCTTTCCCGCTTCACGGGTCAGCCGAAGCAAGCTGGGCTCCGGGATTACTGGCCTTGGGGTCGCCCCTAGTCAACCCCGGAGTAGCGCTTAGGAGCACCCCTCTCCGCCGAGAAAAAAGCTCGGAGAGGGTACACAACTAGGGCACACCCTAGGTACACACTCCCTCTCACACAGTGAGCTCACAAGGTGTGTGAGGGAATTCAAACCCTTGATAGGGCGTCCTGAGTATTCCCCTCAGGATGCAGTCCCGTCCCTCTAACGGTGAGGTGCAGGTCCTTCAGACCTTCGCCCTCCGCCACCCCGATCTGTATGTTGCTCATATGCAACTCCTCGAAGAGGAAGCGAGTGCCCGCCTTACGGACACTCTTATTGCTCCCTCCGGGACTTCAATCCCGGAGGCCAACGTCCCTCCTCTGACCCGGTCCTTCTCAGAGGACAGTCCGCTTTCGCCCGCTCCGGGCCCAGACAACAGACGCACGGTGGCAGCCCCTCCCCGTGAGAGGTCTCGCTCGCGCTCACTGATCGGGAGGCCAGCGAGCACCCGTCCCTCCATCGCCGTTGTCGAGCCCACTTCGGACTCCGAAGCGGAGATGGAGGTAGATCCGAGTCGCGCCTTACGCACCGACTCGGACTCAGATAACGACGGCTATACCGTCGTAGATAGAAAACGCAAGCGTGCTCCTAAAGCCGCTAGTTGCGTAACTTCCGCCCCTCCCGCCAAGGCACCCGCTAAGGCCCCCGCCTCCGGCAAGAAGCCGACCCCCGCCCCGCGCCCCGCGTCTCCTCCCTCCGCTCCGGCCACCACAGCCGCGTCCCCTCAGGACGCGAGCGCGCGCCGCGAAAAACCGCCTCCGCCCCTGTTCATTCAGGACAAAACCAAATGGGACATGCTGTCCCGTTTAGTTTCGGATCGTGGGATCCATTACACTAATGCCCGCTCCACGCAGCAGGGCATTAAAGTCCAAGTGCCCACCAGTAGCGACCACAGAGCGCTAACAAAGCTCCTCCGTAAAGAGAGCATAAGTTTTCATACTTATGCGCTCGAAGAGGAGAAAGTCCTTCGCGTTGTGATTCGCGGTGTGCCTAAGGAGATACATACCGATGCGGTATGTGACGACCTTAAAGCACAAGACTTCCCTGTGCATGCGGTTCACCGCATGTACAGCGGGAAGGACCGCAGTCCATATGACCTAGTACTCGTAGTACTAGACCGTACACCAGAGGGCAAGGCCATTTTTAATTTAAAAAAGGTCTGTGGCCTCTCAGGACTCGATGTCCAAGCCCCATACAAAAATGGAAGTCCCTCGCAGTGCCATAACTGCCAACTATACGGGCACGCCTCCCGTTTCTGCTTCGCTCGCGCTAGGTGCGTTAAGTGCCTAGGCGATCACGCGACAGCAGCGTGCACTCGCACCCGGGATTCGCCGGACCCACCCAGTTGTGTTCTGTGCGGTGCTCAAGGGCATACCGCGAATTACCGTGGGTGCCCTAAAGCACCACGAGTGAACCACAGGGTGGCAAGGCATAGGCCGACCCGCCCCTCTTATGACCGTTACCAACGGGTCAGCCCTAAACTAACGGTAGTACCTGCCTCACAGGTAATACCCGCGCCGCTCCCAGCCCGTAACGCATGGTCTAAACCACCCAGTATGGTTAAGACCGTCGCTACCGCCCGCGCCCCGGCCCGCGCGCCCGCGCCCGCGCCCGCACCCGCACCCGCCCGCGCCGCGGCCCCTGCCCGCGCACCGGCCCCGGCTCGCCCAGCGCTCCCGGCACCCGCTGCCAACACCGTTCGCGCCTCTCCCCGCGCCGCTTCCCGGCCACAAGCTCCCCCTATGCCATTGATGGCTGCCCCTCTTCAAGAGGCAATCAACCTAGTCAGCGATCTGGCTATGTCGGTTGACATCAATGAGGTACAAGAGCTATTCCACAAGATGCAATACGCTCAATCCCCAGCGGACGTGATCCAATACACATTGGAACACGCGAACTTACTAAGCGCCCTTAAGCGCTTCGTTCCCCAGGCCCCTCCCCAGTACAACCACTATGGGTAGTACAACCGCACGCACGAAACCGCGCTCAGTTTCGTTAGCGTCATTCAACGCTAACGGTTTCTTTAGACAACGTGACCTTGTCCACGACTTTTGTTGCACCCACCTTATCGACATTATATGCGTGCAGGAAACCCTTCTAAAACCGGGGAAGGCGAACCCTAGGTTTGCCAATTACAGAACGGTACGTGATGATAGAGTGAACTCCCGTGGGGGAGGCACTCTTATCTATTACAAAAGGTCCCTGCACTGCATCCCCTTACCTACCCCGACTCTTGTTAATATGGAAGCATCTTGTTGCCTTCTAGCTATGACTGGTCATCAACCTATAGTCATAGCGTCCTGTTACCAAGCTTGTCAAAAGCCGATCGTCCGAGCTGACTTAGAAGCATTGTTCTCATTAGGAAGCGCCGTCCTTCTGATTGGCGACTTCAATAGTAAGCACATCCTATGGAATTGTAACGTCAACAATCCCAGAGGCATTGCACTTGAAAAACTAGTCGCAGAACTTAATTTTGACATAATTGCGCCCACTGAGCCCACTCACTACCCTCACACGGAAGACTTTCGACCTGACTTGCTTGACATGGCACTACTCAGAGGCGTAACACTCCAGTTACGCTCCATAGAAGTGGTTCACGAGCTTCACTCTGACCACCGACCCATTATACTGCGACTAGGTCCCGACCCAACAACAGACCTCCCCCGCCCCACTAAGACGATAGTGAACTGGAAGCAATTAGGCGTTGCCCTAAAGGCTATCAGTTCACCGGACCTTGACAAGATCCCTGACGACATCCTGACTAAAGATGACGTAACCCTTGCGATCGATTCGTTCACTAATCACCTCTCCACCGTAGTAGGTGCATCCGCAAAGGAGGTCATGGTGCCGGACGACCGGCGCCTTGTCATTCCAGCGGATGTGAGACGATTAGTGACGGAAAGTAAAGCAGTGACCCGACATTACGACTCTTACCCCAGTAAAGAGAACAAAACTAAGAAACGCCACTTTGAACGCATGGTTCAAAGTCGCATGTCTGAGTTGCGTGATCAACAATGGGGTGACAAACTTTCAAACCTCGTGCCAAGCCACCAGGCTTATTGGGACTTGGCGCGAGGTATGAAAGGAAGTAACTACAACGACATGCCTCCCTTATACAGACCAGTCCCACTAGTCCCAGCGTTCTTTGACGAAGACAAAGCTGAGTGCCTAGCTGATAGCCTAGAGGCTCAGTGTTCCCCTAACGTAGATCACGTTGACCAAGCTCACCTCGATTCGGTGGATGCTGAAGTCGAACGTAAAAGCTCTGTGGTCACCTCTGAACTCCCACCAATCACCTTAGCGACTTACGCTGAGGTGGCGAGACTGATCAAGGCCCTCCGACCGCGCAAATCCCCCGGTGCCGATGGCATCTCCAACAGGGTTCTTAAAACCCTCTCTCCTCCTCTCATCCATCTCCTAGTCAGCATCTTCAATGCTGCTATGAGCCACTGCTTATTCCCAGACACCTGGAAATGTGCAAATGTCATTGGCATTCACAAACCAGGCAAAAGCTCATCTGACCCCACCAGTTACCGCCCCATCAGCCTCCTCAGTGCCTTAGGCAAACTTTACGAGCGGTTACTTGCAAACCGTCTCCAGTCCCATGCTAAGGAACACCACCTTATCCCAGATGAGCAGTTTGGCTTCAGGCCCGGACACTCATGCGTCCAACAGGTGCACCGCCTCACGGAGCACATCATTGAGGGCTTTAACAAGTACCCCAAACCCCAGACAACGCTAGCAGTCTTCCTCGACGTAGCGAAAGCTTTTGACAAAGTCTGGCACAATGGCTTGATTTACAAGCTATACCAATTTGGCGTGCCAGAACGTCTTGTGCTCATCCTACAAGACTTCCTTAAAGCCAGAAGCTTTCGCTATCGCGTGGAAGGCACCCTCTCCTCCCCCCACCCAGTCAGAGCCGGAGTCCCTCAGGGCTCCGTGCTATCACCCATTCTATTCGCGCTGTATACCAGCGACATCCCACGCTCTCAGCCTAACGTCCTATTAGCCCAATACGCGGATGATACCGCTATTTATACCACTGGGTGGCATATCAGTAGAAAGTCCATTCCCGCCCTCCAACGGGCCATCACCGAGATCGGTGACTGGTTCCGTAAATGGCGCATCGCGGTCAACCCAGTTAAAAGTGCAGCTATGTACTTTACTGAGAAGGGCCGCCCCCGTTACCCGCAACCTTTAACTTTGTTCGACCAACCCATCCCCTGGGTTAGTAAAACAAAATATCTCGGAGTCACCCTTGATCGGAATCTCACCTTTAGCGATCATATAACAACCGTCCGTAACAGAGCGGCCTTTGTAATGGGTCGCCTTGGTCCCCTGATTCGCAAAGAGAGTAAAATGTCTCTTAGAAATAAGAAGACACTTTACACTGCCTGCATCCGCCCCATCATGACTTACGCATCAGTAGTGTTTAGTCATGCTAGTGAGGCCCATCTCCATAAGCTTCAAGTCATTCAAAACCGTTTTCTTCGTAGTGCAACCGGCGCTCCGTGGTATATCCGGAACACCGAGTTGCATTGCGACTTAAACCTTCCCTCTCTAGCGCAGTTCAATAAGGACTGCGCCCGCCGATACTTTGATCGAGCGCCCCACCACCCGAACCCATTGGTTATCCAGGCATCGAACTACTCGACTGCCTCTTCTATCCCATTTTTCAAACCCCCCCGTCGCCGACCACGGCAGGTATTAGACGACCCGGATGACCCCATCGCAGCCATTACGTTGGCAGCTTTAGCGTTATCCGCAAGTCGTCGAGGTAAAATCCCCAGGTGTGAGGTAATCAGAGGTCACACAATCAAACACCGAGCTCGCCGGCGAGCTCGAGGCAAAAACAAGGTCACGATAAATTGCTCTCCAAATAGTCAAAGAGTATTATTCAGTAGGGCCCAATTGTGCAACACTGCAGTTGCACAGAGGCATTTTGCTCCGATCCCCCCCATGTCTCTCGACAGCGAGACAAGCCGAGGTCCGAACCACAGTGGTGCCCTTGAGCTCGCTGTCAACCCCTCCTATAATAGCGGTACGTTTTCGGCGTCCGCAGGAGACGGAGGTAGAAAGCGCTTTTCGCCTTCTACGCCCGTCTCGGGAGAAGTGCCTTCGGCACTTCTCCCTCCCGGGCTATTGTAGGGCCAGGCCCTCGCCCAAAACCCAGACCAGAGAGGCTTATCCATTTACAGACTAAGTAGGCTTAAGTATACTACTGTGGAACAGGGTTGTTGTTTAAATTTAAACTTAAGCTGAGTGGGGCTTATGTTGTACAACAATGGAATGGTGGATGATGGCCTGGTATCTTACCAGCCCAAAGATAAGGGGCTTGTAGATTCGAAGAAGTATCTTTTCATCGTAAATTAAGATACCTACTCATTATTTCCGTGGAATTACGTTTATACCAAAACCGACGCAAAAAAAAATCAAAAGATAGGTCTACTAGTTTTAGACGAACGAAGAGGTAACAAAAATATGTGTTTTTTCTATGAATATATGCAAAGGTGCCACTATCAGGGAAGGTGCTACGAGTATACGCACACGCACGTGATTAATTAGTATTACTTGGCATGGCATGCTGCTCATTCGGTTCCCTTTTAACGAAAACAAAAGTCATGGATTCATAAGGCAAAACTGTACTGATAATATTTTTTAATAGTACTGTGCGTGGTTGGACAAGCACCTTAACATTGTTGTGGCACATTATTCATGTACAAAGTAAACACACAAGTGGTAAAACAAACTCGCGGCACTTGTTTAAATATCCGTATTGTCCCCATTTCGTTTTTACCCGACTGCCTGAGAATGCCGTGCATTTCGTTGTTACAGCAACAGAATCAACCGTGAAGAACTTTACGTGAACATGCCTAAGAAAAAAGAGGCTTTAGTTTTTTGTTATTATATTTAAACTTGCATTTGATTATTAGGTATAGCACCATGCTAAACCATGAACGGGTATTTGAATTCTAGGTACCTGGTACCGCACTAAGCTACAACTAGAATAGACATTTGACAATTAGGTACAACACCAAGCTACAACTAGAATAGTCATTTGACAATTAGGTACAACACCAAGCTACAACTAGAATAGTCATTTGACAATTAAGTACAGCACCAAGCTACAACTAGAATGGGCATTTAACAATTAGGTACCTACAATGCCAAGCCTCAACTAGAAGGGACCTTTGACAACTAGTTACAGCACTAATCTACACCTAGAATGAACATTTGACAAATAAGTAAAGCTACACCTTGAATGGGCAGTTGACAACTAGGCACAGCACCAATCTGCATCTAGCATAGGAAGTTGACAAAATGGTAAAGCACCAAGCAACACCTAAAATGGGCAGTAGACGAATAGGTAAAGCTGGACTTAGATGGGCATTTGACAATTATTTACGTATGTTGATTTGTGAGGAATACAAATTATTCAAGATATTTTGTAAAATGGAATTCATACTATAACTCTTGTATAACAAATAACTATTATTCCATTGGAATAAATATTTTTGTCATACGTAGAAACTCGCAATAACACAAAAATGTTCGATCTCTTTTAAATACTTACTCGTTTCATTAATACACTTAACATAGTTCAAAACGTTTTCCACAATAGTTTCAGTACAAAAGTGTCTATACAAACACAGAAATGAAGTGACACAGCTGCAACACTTTTATTTTGTCAGTGCATACCATTTCCTAATGTTTGTAGCGCGCAAACATAAACGTTTTATTATGTCATCCCCACTGTTGAACAGGCTTTTGTAATCCTACAGGAATTTGATATTTGGAAAATTGTTTACTAAATTACGAATAGAATTGTCAGAAACAGGTTAAAATAATCTTAGCAGAAATAAAAGAGGGACTTATTTTGAAACTGTATTAACCTTCCAACTAAACCAAATCAAGCCCCACATGTTTTTAGGACTGTATTAAAAAAAACTCGTCTGTATTCCCGTAAGGTGAAGGATGAGGTGTTTAGGCATCGACATTTTATCAGACATAACTTTTTGAAGCAGTGATGCCTCTGTGGCTTTTTCTATAGACTGCCGAGCAGCTGGTTCATGATATGAATCAAATCGTGGGCGCACAAGCTTCCCCGCATTGTGGTAGGGCATTTTACGAATGGCTAACTAGCCTACCGAGCATTACCCTGGTAGTTACCACCCTCATGTAGAAAATCTGTCACCAAGCACCTAAACAGTGTGTGTTACGGCAGCTGCCTGTTTACCATTCACGACCACATTATCACTTACCATCAGGTGAGATAGTCGTCAAATTCTAACCTATCTGCTGTAAAAAAATATAGCATTTCTAGGTTTATATGGACACTATGGACCTACCAAGCACTGTTCTGTACTCAATGAAAAATCAAACAACTTACAAAATGGCAATGAATGAACTCTGTTGATAATAACAATTGCATTGCACTTTAGGCTTAAATGAGTAAGTATATACTTCATCTAAGCCTAAAGTGCACGTAGCGTTAACGTTTCCACACAAACGTATCATACTCGTAGTTGTACAGTCGCCTGCAATTTCTGTTTTTCTCTATGTTCATAGAAGTATCATAAAGTTAAGGAATGATTTGACGTTTTTATGTGTTTATGTAAGCTACGATTATTAAGAACTTAGAAACATTGCATTATTTTGAAAATAACTAAGTGTATACATTGCAGGCGACTGTACAAACTCTGTGAAATTTTGTATGCACATCCCTGAGCCTAATATCTATGCTATGTATTCTGGTTTGCCAGTTTTATCATTTATTTTATCCGTAAATATAAAAATGGAAATTCCCATACAAAACTATTTTTCCAAATATTATTAAAAATACTGAATTTTACTGAAAGCAGGCAAACCAGAAGCACAGGCTTTAAAAATATATAATAAATTAGGATTGTCGTACTTACTCGTTCGTAGTGCAGTGTTCTAAGAGCTGTTTTATCAAAAGAAATTCTATTGTAAAAACTCATTGGGAACTATTGACCTAAAAATCATCAAAAGCACTTTGTGAATTTGGCACCCGGCGCGAATTCGGATCACACCGGTTTGATTCCCGCCCGGGACAAACATTTTGTGTTCTAATAATTTGAAAATGTAATTTTCACTTAGCATGCGATAGTGCTTCTAATAGAAATAGTACATTACTGCAGCGACCAGCAAAGGAGGCATTGATGGACGCACGTGTAAATGTGGGCCGAGGCGAAGCCGAGGCACACATACTTACGTAAGTCCATCAATGCCTAGTTGTGGCCAAGGCTTGTATAGTGCTTTTCTCAAATAATGCGTGGAAATTAAAAGAAAGTAGTACCTAGGCAGAATGTTTTATTTGAAGATACAGTTGTTAAATGTACAATTTTCAATAAACAGCGTTCTATTTGCAAGCCAGATCGAAATTTAAAAAAAACCTTTGATAAGTGGTTGCCATGCCTCGAAGTAAAAGATCGTTCCATTTTTAAATTACACGACAGATGTGAGTTTACTATGCAATTTATTTGGCCGCTAGACACGACAGATATAGATTTTGCTGCACGCGTGTATTTGGCCAGTACAGCAATTTCGATTTATCTCGAAGAAGGTTGTCAAAATAATGCTCACATTTCCAAGCATGTTTGAGAAATAAATACTTAGAAACGTTTCAAATGATAATCAGCGCTTACCGTCAACAACTAGCATTCATATATGTAGTGTATAACTAGCATTCGTATATGTCATAGACAAAAATTAATTTATAAAATACTTCGTCAATAAAAGTAATAATGGTGAAAACATGGATGTATTTTATTTGTGTTTATTGGATAACAGACAGTTAAATCCAATTATATGTATGTTGTCACAGGTCATAAGATCACCTTTCAACAAAATAAGAGCGATTGACCTGCTTTGATGACCTCTAACATCACAAGATAGTGAGTTATTGATGAAGTGTGCCATTTCATAATCTGTCTGTAGTAATTACTGCTTCAATATTTATTGCAATTACAACTACTTACGTCAGCGATTAAATAAAATTAATTTCTGTTAATTTGTAATTGTGGCACGCACAGAATCTTAGAATTTTTATTGTAAGGCTTATTTGAAAATCGTTGTAGTTTTTCGCTTGTTCAGATTCAGGGGTGGTCAAGAGCTTTTAGGGCTGCATCATAGGGCCTCGTGATAATAAAGAGGCCCTAGCCCCCATTGACAGTAAAGTGGTCAATTTTGTGAATGTAAAAGATAAAAGCCCTTCATAGGAAAATTCGATTGGTAGACACTGCAATTTTAATATTTTTTTGGGAATACATTTTAGCGAGTTACAATTTAGTTAAGTTTTTTTACACCGCGTGCGCATTTTCAAAAACATTCTTTTGACAAAATTGTATCGATTAATTAAGTAGTCTAAACCTCAAAAATTCACAATTCGTATGTAACTTTAGAAATGGATAGATTCTTAAAAATTGAATTTAGAAATAAATAATAAATATTTTTGACTATAAAGTCTAGGGTTCTGTAGAAAATAAGAAGAACAAAAAACTGGATAATAGCAAGGAAAAACTCGTTTATTCACACTTTTTTTTTATATACGTCTGAAACTCTATGCATATTCAAGTGATGGTTACACTAATAGATGATAGAGGTAATCAATATTTGTAATAAAACAGGTTTTCAATGATTGCGTGGTATTCGAATAATTAGTATACCTAATCAGTTTATGATTGACTCGTGCGCTCAATTTCTCTTTATCTGCACGCGGATGTTTACAGCGTGATCCTTTTCCCGATACAACCTTCTACTAGAAGTTTCAAAATTCATTCAATTCAATGCTAACTAATTTTATAGAAATTGTTCATATTCGATGATTTTGTTGGCAAATTCATTGGTACTCTAAAATCATTGAAAAGTTTACATTACCCCTATATTGGTCGAAAAAAAAAATTATTATACTATTTTATTTATTTCCTCTTGGTATTATTTTTTATAACTATTCCCAATTTTTGTAAAAAAAACTCAAAGTAAACGTCATTTTGACATCAATTTAAAATTGTCTTGAAAACTAAAGAATAATATCACTTGTTACCTTTAAAAAAACATTGTATTAGCATAGAACATATAATAATACTACGTATTATTTTATGATAATACTGTCTAGTATTAGTACTAAAAGAACGTTGTGTTACCTTACAAAAAATATGTTTAGGTATTTTTATTTAATTTAATTTTATCGAATCCATATGAAAAGTATTAAATTCACTAATTTTCTCACATTTTAAAATGACGAGGAAACTAACGTTGCCTCCACGGCGGGATTAAGGGTTGGTATCTTGCTGACCAATAGTCGCTATGGAACCAAATTCTAAATATTTGGTACATTCGTAGAAAGAATCATTAAATGAGTTGACAGAGACATCTTATTGATTTAATTCGAAATGGTTGTAAAAAATTATTATCTCTTTGCACTGAACTCCACATTTTAACTCCACATTTTTACACACGTAGTCAAGTCAAATAAAGTCGACTATAGTTTCGACCACATCCGGTGGTCTTTTTCCAAGAAGTGTTCGGGACGCTAGCGGTGACATCTCCCTTAGTGTGCGAACCGAGACGCTAAAAGTGAAAAAGACCATCGGATGTGGTCGAAACTATAGGCGGATTTATCCAGCTAAATACGTGAAGCTTAATAAGAAAAATACGGGATAACATAGCTAACGTTATCCCGTATTTTTCTCTATAAAAAGGAAATAAAGTTAAAATTAAGTTCATGTCCATTACCATTTATGTTAGACAATAAGGACCCTAGTCTGTTCATTATTTATCTCTATTCATTATGTATTTGCGTGATTATGTGCGTGATAATTCAATAGATATAACGCAACAAGTGAATGTGGATAACAAGAGTTAGCTCACAGTTAAACAATAATTGGAAAGATAAGATTGAATGTTAATCATGTCACTAACCGGTTACAATCTTACCTATGTACAAAATACCTTTATTTTTCATTGTTCAAACTTCATTAGTGGTAAGTTGGTTACACAAAATTACATAAAAACAAGTAACACTGGATGGTGTGCACGAAGTTTTCCACACAAACGTAGTTTGGTCATTCGCAAATCTCGTCATTCAAATCTAGACAGATTAGCTAGTTCTTATGAAACAAAAACACAAAACACGTTCAAATAATACACATTTTTGAATGGGGACACCCAAATTATTTTTACGAGTTAATAGTAGCATACCAGTAGGAGGTTCACCTGGTGGTAAGTGATCACCGACGCCCATGGAGATCCGCAATACCAGAGGTCTCGAAGCAGCAGCAGCAAGGAACATGCTCTCTTCTTGAAGGCTCCTAGATGTATCTATTATGAAATATATGACATGGCAGAAAATGCACTGAGAATCGCACGGTTGTGGACTTCCAGATGTCGACATGAAACTGATAAAACATTACGCTCTTTTGGGACGTCCCATGGTGAAATACAGCAACAGGTACTTATTCAACCGAACAGCTACTCGGAACATACCTCATGGGATACGTTAAAAAATGCAGCGTGAACCAACATCTCTATGCAGTGTCAAAGGGTCGAGATGATCGGAGAGAGCTTGATTGTCGAAGATTCCAACCACTCAGTGTCGAATACAGTCAATTGAGAGAAGGCCTGGGGAGCCACCGCCCAGAAGTGAGAGCAGCACTCCATGTGAGGCAGAACTTGAGCCTTATAAGTTGGAGGCCATAGGGCCGACGTGAAGTACCGTCTAGGCTTTCGAAGCACATCAAGCTTCTTAGAGGCAATACTAGTCTGACCTTCTAAGTGACAGCAAGTGAACGACGCTCAATATGTCAACGCCAAGTACTCCGATAGTGGTAGAAGGGCAAGAGCGGTTTCTTCTAAACGCAAAGGGGGATAGTTTAGCGGTAACAAGGTTTACTGGGTTTACCGATATTTTTACATGTGTATTTTTTTTATGGGATTGTGCTCGTAGATTCGCGTATGGTCAACGCAGCGAACGCGCACAGATATCCTCTCTGATGTGAAGACACACCCCCGCCCGTAGAAAAAAGGAACACGCCAGATTGTATCCCGGATAAGTGAGAAAGTGTCTATCGGAGAGCACGTCTGTGTTCCGGTCAAAGAGAGCAAGGCCAGCTTAGTAGTCTCAGTAATAGACGTCGTTCAGGTCAGAACGGAGACTCCACGGCTATAGCGTGGTAAGGGGTGAAGACTCCTGCCTCGCTATACCCCCTCCTAAATACGAAAGGCAGCATGATCTACCTTTATTGGGCCTACGGGTCGATCGTGCCGATTCCATTTAGCTACAACCCATAGCGTGGCAATACCACTCGGAGTTTTAATATTATTTGTTAGCCAATACGCCATGATGACATATTTGGGATAATTTCAACGGGTTACCTATTACGGTTCAAAAATACACTGAACCACGACAAACGGACGTCAGCGGACGTAATGAAGGTAACTTGGAAATGAGTATGTACGTCAAGTCATGACGACATGGTCATGTTCAGAACGAATGATTCCACTGAAAAGTTTTTATAGTAATAATCACACCAAACGACACTGTTTATTTATACTTAGAGTGTTGGTTTTGTAAACAGGAAAAAACTTCGCCGCTCAGAAATAGTCGATAATGTTTGATAGCGAGTAATTAAATATATTTTTTTAATTAACGTTGTAGGAAAAAACCAGGAAACCCTATTTATGCCTAATTATAAATGTAACTATGTTTCTCAACCCCACATGAACGAATCCGCGGGCAACAGAAATTATCAGAGAGACAAAACAAGTGGTGTAGAACAATGAATAGATTCAGGCGTTACTTCGCGGAAATCCAAATTTAATAATAACAAATATTTTTAAAAGTATCTTAAGATAACATTAAATAATTAAACATTAAAAAAGGCCTAACAGGAAAATTAGGCGGAATTGTCACTAGATATATATTTTTATACTTTCTTAAGTGTTTTATTAAAAAATGATTTAATGTTTTCTAGACATATAGACATACGAGTATATCTCGATCGTGCGCTCGGTGAGTCAAGACCTCCTGAAGATGCTTCGTTTAGAAGCGAAACTAGTCTAATATTCTTCCGGTTTGGCTGCGTGGCGTTTGTGACGTCACGTAGGCTTAACAGGAAAATTAGGCGGAATTGTCACTAGATATATATTTTTATACTTCTCTAAGTGTTTTATTAAAATATTATTTAATGTTTTCTTAAGATACTTTTAAAAATATTTATTATTATGGTGAAGAACATGTTGAACATTTCTTAATAAAGGGTCTTGCATCTATTAGTTCGAATCAAACCACATAAACTATATATTATGGAATATAGAACTATCTAGGTGTCCATACCCAGGCGTATTCTCTATCCCTATCCATATTCAGGCGTACACTAGCTAGGTGTGTTTATCTAGATTATATATCATAAATCCCCAATACTTTCTTGAACAAACCAAGCACTTAGTATACTTATTTCTTAAACTATAATAATTTTATCGTTCGTATAATTTTTGGTCATTCATGATCATTTTAAAAGTGATTTCAGATATTTACAGAAATTTCGGAAAATACCTTCAGTTACCTTCCTTAATCTTGATCTATTGGCATTTTACGTAGTACAAGGTTACAATTCCAAGACCTACATACTCAATACGGATTAAAATAATCATAAATCATACGAAAATTCGCAGGTCCATGGTTCGAATCCCGCTGTGGGCTTGAGCCTCACCGCATGGTAGAAGGGCATTTTGTGAATACCCGCCTAGCCACCCTCAAGTAGAAAATCTGAAAGCCAGTAATTCTAGGTTAAGCCTGTTAACACCTTCGACTACATCATCACTTACCATCAGGTGTGATTGTAGTCAAAGGCTAACAGCAATAAAAGAAGCTGGTTTGAACACACTATAATGGAGACCTTCAGAGACCTAAATTTTTCTGAATGCTTTTAGGAACTTGAACTCCTTTTCTGTCCTTTTAGGGACCAATGATATCAGTAAATGAGTCCCTTCTTTTTTATAACATCTCTCCTGCGACCTCATATGCTTCTAAAATCTGTCATGTAAATCTGTTTGCAAGGGCAATATTCAGAACGGAGCGTTGTGTTCTTTCTAATTTGACTGGACCCCATGAAGTTATACAATAGTCAAACTATTTTAACAGTATTCACTTTAGCAACTCCTCTTAGTATTTGAATATATAAATAAGTTTTCTTAAGCGATAACTCAGAACCTTCATCTGTTTTGTCCATATAGGAGATCATCGATATACATTCCCAATTACTTAAAGTGACTTATCTGTCCTATCATTGGACATGTTTGGTGTTGAATATATGTAGTTTAACAGATAGGTGGTTGTCCAGAAGGGCCAGACGTCAGAACGAATTGACACGTATTTTAGTCTTCTCAGTATTAAGGGTAAGTAAATTAATGAATAGATTCAGGCTTTACTTTGCGGAAATCCATATTTAATAATAACAAATATTTTAAAAATATATTAGGAAAACATTAAATTAATATTTTAGTAAAACACTCAAAAAATATAAAATTATATCTAGTGACAATTCCGTCCAATTTTCCTGTTAAGCCGACGTGACGTCACAATCACCACGCAGCACGGAAATGTGAGTAGATATATTTTTATAATTTTTTTAATGTTTTATTAAAATATTAATTTAATGTTTTATTAAAAAATTTTTTTTAATATTAGTTATTATTGAACAGTAAATTGTTTTGGAGCTAGAACACAATTGGAATTTCACTATTGTTCGCTGTTTAAAACCTCATCACAATTTCACCTTAAAATACTTAAAACCTTTATGATGTCGGTAAAAAATAAATAACAACAATGCCTATACTTATTATTTTAGCAGAGTCAGACTATATCGGATAACACGTATGTAGGTTACTGCCGGTCCGATATAACACCAGACACCCGATTATATGTAATATGATACCTAAATATGTTTTTATTGTAATTCTAGAAGAGCGTTGAGTACCTATATGAATGTAGAAAGATATATTGGGTTAATCTAGGAATACCGCCGGGGCAAGATAGTGACTGCTAACGCCACCCTATCTTGCCCCACCTCTGCGGAGGCCTGCTCACGAGGGGGTTTTAGTGGGTTCAAGTCCCACACATCCCCTTACACCGCCCCCATGTTGGAGGGGTAGTCAGAAAGCATTTCCCCCATCAAAAAAACGGTGAAAAAGATGCCTATGACGTGTGCAATATTGTGATGACAGGTAGGTACTATAGCTGAGTATAAAGAAAGAATATATGCTGTTTAAAGATTTCGTAGCGTAGTTTGCCTAGTTGTTCTTAACCGATCAACTATATTAAACAACCTCCACCGCTCTCATTCATTACATTACCAATTGTAGAACTCGATGAAATTTGGATGCATGTTTTGAGTTTACCCTAATATATCTATGCTTCTGGTTTATTAGCATTTGGTTTTATTATTCATTTTAATTATTTATTCTGTTAATATAATTGTATAATTATCTTGTTCTGCAGACAGTCATCTTGCAAAGATCCGAAATCTGGGTAATATTTGTTGTTATGGCAACTCCTATCTTATATGACATAGACTTGTCTAAGTCAAAATGTTAGCTGTCAGTTGAGTTTGATACCCTAAAAATATCACGTAGGTACATACTTATAATGATATAGACAGAAGTTTATTTTGCGTAAAATTTATCAGTAAGTTGGAGGTATAAATTTCACCATATATCTTTGTTTGTATTGGAGTTAGTAGCCAAAAATTTGTCCTTAAACAACACTGAGGACAAATCTTGCGATATGCTTCACTTAATGATCACCTTCACAATACTTTTAAGGCGATCCTGGCCAAAAAACGCCATACAAGAATTAACTTTTCTCAAAGAAAAAACTCGGTTATTAAACTGAAAAAAATATATGTTATTTTTAAGCATATTCTTGAGTTAATTCATAAATCTGATCCACATAATAAATAACTTCACTTGATAGAAAAAAATCCTAAAGTTACCTCTATTTCGAATTTAAAAACGATTTTTGACTCCCTTTTTACCAATCTTTAATTTTAAATTATTTTTTTATACATTACTTATCAATAAAAGTAATTAAATCATAAATAAAAATGTAAAAAAGTTATCATGTTAATTTTATATGATTTTTTAACATGAATTCATGGCATCAGAGCTCGCTCACTTTACCGCCAGTGCGCTCGCAGAGCTCGTCGACGTAGGACCTGTGTCAATTTTTTCGATCTACGCAGCGCCACACAGAACAGGATCAAAATGAATATCAAACAACAAAATAAAACATGCTCTGGGCTAACTTTCGACTCGTTACGCTTATCTTGATGACTTCCTGATTGACGGTAAATGACAATTGATTTCGTAAGTAGTGAAAGTTAGTATCGTGAAGGTTAATATGTGTGTTAATATTAAGAAAAGGGCTGTTTTTTTTTACAAATAAATGGAACTTTGAAATAACTTGTCGAACTCGGTACTGTGATAGTTCCAAAGTACCTATTATCACAGTAGCGCAAAATATTCTTCGAAAGGTTATTTTGTACTTTTGGGTGTTGAAGTCGGTTCCATTTTTTGGTAAAAAAAAATATTTTTGAATCTTTTTAGTTACCCTTGCTACTTACGGGATCGATTGTCATTCATTGTCAACGACTATATCATCAAGATAGGTCAAAATGAGACTAGACGACAAGCATCAGCTTTCAAACAAAAAGAATTTTTGAAATCGGTTCACACAGTCAAGAGTTGCGGAGGTAACAAACGTAAAAAAAACAGACGAATTGAGAACCTCCTCCTTTTTTGGAAGTCAGTTAAAAAAGGGGAAGGTCCTCAATTTGTCCGTTTTTTTTTTACCGAACCGATTTTGATGATTTATTTGATTTGAATGTTGATGATTGTCGTGTGATTTTATTTAAATTTCATCAAAATCGATCTAGCCGTTTTTTGAGTTACACTCCAATAACTGAAAGGTTTTTTCCTATCTTGATGATATAGTCATTGCCAATGAATGACAATCGGTCCCGCAAGTAGCAACGGACACTAAAACGGGTGAGTATTTTTATTTATCAAACCTACTTCAACACCCAAAAGTGAGAAATAACTCTTTGAAGTCGGGACCATGTGCACAATATTGTGATAATAGGTACTTTTGAACTATCACAGTACCGACTTCAACAAGTTATTTCGCACTTTTGAGTGTTGAAGTCAAGCCCATTTTTCGGTAAAAAAAAAAATATTGAATTTAGTATTGAATTTGTTAGTAAATTTGAGTCGTCTTTTTTATGATTATAGAAATAATAAGTGACATTAAGCGATTTTTAAAACTGGATGGATATAAATTAAATTATAAGTAAAAACATAAATCTGGCTGTATGGAAACTCATGTCACGTCACGACCATGATATGCGATGTCACACCCGTGACTTGAAAAAAAAAAATAAAATAATCAAAGCCCAGTGTATGGGTATACACTGGGCTTTGAGTATTAACTTCATTACCATATATAATCAAATCTGTACTTTATAATTTTTAGTATAGATTTACTCCACCCTTTTTTAATTATTATATGATAATAATAATATATATATTATAAATTCAAAAGTTAGTATGTGTTTTAGCTTCTTAACCGACTTCAAAAAAGGAGGAGGATTTCAATTCGTCTATTTATTTTAAATGTTTGTTACCTCAGAACTTTTTACTGATAAACCGATTTATATGATTCTTTTTATATTTGAATGTTTGTCGTATGGTCCTATTTAAATTTCATCAAAATTGGTCAAGCCGTTTTTTAAGCCGTCGGCCCCGGTTGTTGTCTCACGATGGCAGTAGTATCAGCATGGTAGTAGGGCATTTTGCATTTTGAATGCCCGCCTGGCTAGCTACCACCCTTAAGAAGAAAATCTGTCGCCAAGCACCTAACGGTGTGTTCCGGCAGCTGTCCTTGAGTGTTCTAGGAGTAATTCTAGGGTAACCTGAACAACATCCTAGACCACATCTTTAATAACCATCAAGTGAGATAGTAGTCCAAGGCTAGCCTATCAATAATTATAAAAAAAACATGCATTTATTAATACTCGTAGTAGAATGATACACAAAGTTGTCAGTGACTATGATTAAATGAAATCATCAACATTCATTTTAGCACCTTTGTGGCAAGCCCGCAGTAGCCACTTAATCGATCATTAATTATGTATTACTGATAATTAATTAACCTCAGTCACAAACGAGATGCCCTTAGTCTGCCATAATGAACACTGCATCTATTAGGATACTACTAGTCATAACAAGCGCTCTAGGCGCACGCCTATTAGTAAGGTACATATCGGACGAACTCAAAAATTTTGCTCTATTTTAGCGAACACGTTTTAGGTGCCCACCCCACCAATTTAAGCATAGTGAGGGGTAACCAACTCCAACTTCTTTAACAAATATTTGTAGTTCACGACCGTGTAGAATTAGTTTCACTCGTCTGTGGAAACCGCGGTGTAGTTGTACTCTTATCTGTTTTTTAGTTACACTCCAATAACTGAAAGGTTTTTTCCTATCTTGATGATATAGTTATTGCTAATTAATGACAATCGAATCCGCAAGTAGCAAGGGACACTAAAATGGGGGAATTTTTTTTACCCCAAAAATTGAACTGACTTTAACACTCAAGGGTGTGAAATAACTTGTTGAAGTCGCGACCATGCGCACAATATTGTAATAATATGTACTTTTGACCTATCATGGTACCGACTTCAACAAGTTATTTTGCACCTTTGAGTGCTGAATTCAAGCCCATTTTTCGCCAAAAATTTGCTTAACACCGCTGAATGGATTTAGATGATATATCATAAAACGTATTCTAATTTTTATCTCGATTTTCCGAACGGTTCCTGAAGGATCAGGAAAACCAATTTTGATGAATGGAATCTAGATATGTTGTAATTGATTGTTTGAAACTATATCTAACTCGTGTAGTTTTTAACGCAATTTGCGAACCATATACTATTAATATGTACACAATGGTTAAATTAAGGTTAGTAAATTGTTATCACTATTGTTAGGTCCAATGCCAAAAAATATGAGTTCAATTTATTCTGTTGTATCTCTTTATACTTGTTATCTGGGGAATCCTCAACTCAACTGTAATAAAATATATATTTAGATTTTTTTTATGTATATCACACATAAAAACTCTTTACATTTTCGCAAGCTCATTGAACCTAGAAAAATATTAAAATACTAGTTCAAAGTCTCGGGTGTGACATTGAGTACCATAGTCGTGACGTAACATGAGTTTCCATACAGCCAGATTTACGTTTTTACTTATAATTCAATTTATATCCATCTAGTATTAAAAATCACTTAATGTTACATATTACTTCTATAGTTATAAAAAAATACTACTTAAATTTACTAACAAATCCAATACTAATGCAATTTCTCAATATAAAAAAATGTTTACCGAAAAATGAAACCGACATCAACACTCCAAAGTGTGAGATAACTTGTTGAAGTCGGTGCCATAATAGTTCAAAAGTACCTAGTATAACAATATTTTGCGCATGAAACCGACTTCGACAAGTTATTTCACACTTGAGTGTTGAAGTTGGTTCCATTTTTTGTTAAAAAAAAATTAAACTCTTTTTAGTGATTCTTGCTACTTACTGGATCGATTGTCATTCACTGTCAAAGACTATAATATCATCAAGATAGGAAAATATTTTTCAGTTATTGGAGTGTCATTCATGACACTTGTCGTTCAATTTCATTTAAAAATCAAACGACAAGTATCAGCTTTAATAAAAAAAGAATTATCAAAATCGGTTCACCCAGTCAAAAGTTCTGAGGTAACACACATAATAAAAAATATAGACTAATTGCGAACCTCCTACTTTTTGAAGTCGGTTCAGAAGCTAACACACATACTAACTAACTGAGTTTATTAGAAATATGTTAAAAACCTTATCTTACAATTTTCATAAACTACTTTTATATAGTAACTTAAAATTAATTTTTAATTCCAAATAACATTTTGATTTATAACAGTGCGCGTATAGACACATTATATCTAAATATAGTATCTGTTGCCCTGTTTTATGACTTAATTTTTTTTAGTTTTACGGGATATGGTTCTACTGTATCTTCAATAATGGACACTATCTGACAAATTTTATTTTTATTTCTGGCCAATTTTGCTAGAAGGCAAATATCTGCCTGAAGATGGTTGCCTTAATGAGCGATGATTATGAAGTAAGATTTGTACTCATTGACTTTGAATTGAGCACTCTGTACAGGACAGCTTTATGAAATTTATTACAATGGGGCTCCTGTCACAACCAAGACAATTGATACATATTTTTAGTTTCAAAAATGCTCTCTATAAGCGCTCAACTTAACAAGTATCGTTTTGGATAATATCTTTTTTATTAAACTTGCAAAACAGTTCATTGGAATGAGCTTAAATTATATCAAAAATATTGTGAAATTTGGTTTTATTTTAAACGCGAGATATAATTCTTTGAGATTTGTTATTATGTTGAATACATGGTCTGAAAATAATAATTTAAAAAAACTTAACTAAAACTAAGCGATTCTGTCTCGACCATGGGCCACTCGCCACAACCGTGGTTCTATGAAAACCACGGTTGTGACGTCCATGGATGTGAAATGTTCGCACCGTGCTATAACTGCAAAGATTAAACAAAAGTAGCCATCTTAAAACAATCACTAGATTAATTGTTATTAAACACACCAAATTAATAAAAATCTGCGAAGACATATTCATAAATACATATTTTAAGAGCCACGGTCTTGACAGCATAAGGGTACTCGTTTTACAAAATAACTAATATCAAACTTATTTTTACGCAGCTATATCACTCGACGCCATTAATTAATAGGACAACTGTGACAGACAGACTTGTTACTGAATTCTGGGAATCTCACATGACATGGTTGTGACATTTAATGTGTTCTTTTAATGAAGTTTATGTATATATATATTTATTTAAAATATAATAATATTACCAAATTACCATTTATGAATAGGTGCATTAAACGGCTTTCTCTATAATCAGTACTAATATTATAAATGCGAAAGTAACTCTGTCTGTCTGTTAGGCTTTCACGCCAAAACTACTGGACTGATTTGAATGAAATTTGGTATGGAAATAGTTTGAGACCCGGGAAAAACATGGGATAGTTTGTATCCAACTGCGCAAAAAGAGGTTAATGTTTTTGCGCGATAACCGACAAAGGAGCCGCGCCTGGAAAGCTAGTAAAAATATAATAGAACCTTAATATATTAATTTAATGTAGTTCTCACAAATAAAAATGTTTTTCTTAAGAATGATAATTTACCCATCTAAAATAACCGTAGGTACACAATAAACTGTATAGATATATAAACACTACTGTACTGATCGAACCCCTACAAGACCCGATTATTTTTCCGGCGTATGTACCAATACACGACAAATGTTAATTCCATTCTAAAATGTCATACTGACGTGATCTCCGCTACGTAGGTAGGACTGTACTGTACCTTACCTGGAGAGCTAAAAGCGTGCACGCGGCGCATCGCACACAACTCTGTGTCGCGTAAATGAATACGTCGCGCTCGCATAAAATACCTAAAGTCCGTGGAAAGCCTCGCCTTAAGTGCAAAAAACAATATTAATTAAAGAATGCTCAGAGCTTAATGCTTTCTGTGGCAGGGTCGCCAGGGAATGATAATCATAAATGCATTTATACAAAGAAAACCACGGTCTCACAAAATATGTAGTATAAGAAATCACTTAGTATTAGCTTTATTTTATAGTAATATTAATTTAAAATACTAAAGTAGAGGGTAGTAGCAGTCCGATATAAAGGGAGGAGCCCTGTATGCTGAAATTTAGGTGATAAGCCTAGTTCAGCAGCAGATGCTCTAGCTTAAAATGTTTAAAAAAAATCTAGCCAATTGATATAATTATGTTATATACCTACCTACATTATATCAAACCTAAAGAAATATCGAATGTGCAATTTCTTATGTCATAATTATATGTGCTGTGTATGCGCTTACTCATTCAGAAAAATAAGTTGAGATTTATTTATATAAAAAAATTGTTCTTTTATATTGTTAAAATTTATATTAAATTGAAGAACAAAAACTAAATTTCGATTATATACCCAGTTCTTTATTTAAAATATATAAAGCAATTTTATGAAACCGATCTCTCAATAACATCTAAGACCCACACGGCCACGCTGCCGCCTCGCGCCGTGGAATTGACCATCGGCGCTCATACTCGTATCTATACATAGTAGATGGAAGCGAATTTTGCGAATGCTCGCCTTTCTAGCTACCACCATCAAGAAGAAAATCTGTTGCCAACTAACCTAACAGTGTGTTCCGGCAACATTCCATAACAGTAAAATTATAATAATAATAAGTTTTTTATAATATTTGTTTTTTTATATGAATGTTTAAAAAAAAAAAACGTGAATAATAATAATAATCTTTATTAATCTCCAAAACATGAGCTAATGTTTATAATTATCTTAATTACAGAGACTTAACAACTGAATGTCTATAAGGGTGACGGGCGCTGTGACGAAATGCATCTGTTTAAGGCAGAGGTTAGTTCGCTTAATATCAGGTGAGCTGTGCTTGTTCCGTCCCAAACCCATATAAAAAAAACATTTCGAATGATTGAGTAAAAAATTAGCTGAAAAATGAAAACAATCCACAAACCAACTGTACATAAACAATATTGGGCATGTACCTACCTATCTTATAAAATATACTGAACACACGCAATATCTGCATACACAGCACTAGAGTCATTTCAAATTTCGAAATTGTGGAGTTACGTTGTTTCCCTAAATCGTCATTGTGATATGGAAGGAACTTCGGAATTAAATATGAACCAGTATCATGAAGATAAAATTGACACCTTGGCCACGGCCCATTGGCCTTGCTACTTGTAGGTATAATAAAACAAACGAAAACGGATTCATAATAGCATGCATTTGACATACGTCAGTCCAAATAAAGATATCTACATTTTCTTAATTGACTCTGCGTCATTTATCAATTAAATTTGAATCCTATATACCTATATGTCATTCCATCATGACCATAATAGCAGAATCAAGACCTGTTACTAAAATAGAAGTATAATTTAATGTTCATTGAGTTGAATATGTCACTAATTAGACAAAATTATATAGTCCTAAGTAGTTTTAATACTTCCTTCCTTGTTCTCGAATTTCCTTCCTCATTTATTTTTTACTGCCCAGTTTTTATAAGTAGCGGTGGATTCTTTCTAATTTCTAAAACTTCCGAGGTTGGCATGAGCTTGAGCACGGAAAGTCACATTCCCTGTTTTCAGGGTTCCAAAAAGTCAAAAGACAAAAGTCTAATTTATTTATTCAATTAAGACTTCTACGACGCTCTTATGTAGGTCTGTGCTGTACTGTAACAGCCGGATCGTCCACTGCTGAACACAGCCTCCCCTATTAAGGGGGTATTTGCCATAGTCCCCACGCTTGGCAGGCGGCTTGGGGATCGCAGTGTAAGTTGGCAGTTCTTTAGAAGGCGCTGCTGCCCACCTTCCAGTATTTTTTCTTAGTCGCCTCTTGCTTACCACACCCATTACAGGATGTTATGGGGAGGTGCAATTCTAACCCGGCATCCCACGGGGCTATGTAGGTCAATGACAAATTATTCTACGAAAATAAAATAAAGGCTCTGCGACCGGGCAAGAAACAAGATGTCATTGTTTGTAAACGTCTTTTAACAATGTGTTACACAATATATGTCCTTATTATGAAATTATTACTTACAAATTGTAAGTAATAATTTCATAATATATTGTAACAAATATTGTAAGTTACAATATTTGTTAAAATGAAGTAGGTGGCAATTGATAGCTTGGTAGAGGCGGAATCATCCAAGCATTTATGTCTATTAGGTAATCGCAGGTAGTCATTCCGTAGATCCTTAATGTGATTTTTGATTTTCTGACTGAATTAAGAAAAAGGAACACTTACAGAATCAGTGTCTGTATGTAAGCCTCTCTGTTACAACCTATTAGGAATTACCTCAGTACAAAAGGTAATAATAATAATAAAAAACACCGCTGACATACGTCGCCTTTTTTCGTACAACAATTTTAAAATTTAATTTTTACTGTTTTTGGGCCGATATTTACTACTTTATAATATCCAGAATATTTATTACAACCTTCCATAATATAACCAGATAAAATTACAGAAAAACCAACAACAATGACTACAAAATCTACAAATAGTAAAATTGACACCTTATGTCAAACATGTAAATAACAACAAATTACGGATTTAAACCAATAGATGTGATAAAATACGGATTTGAAGCAATAGAAATGATCACAAGATCAAAGGCGAGGGATAAGATCACAGCGGCAACCACCTGCGCACGTGTTCAATCATCGCCTACCCCGTCAACTCCGAGCTCCTCGTCGGGAGACGAGTTTCACACTCCCCGCGAGTCGAATGCATCCAGTGATGAGGGTGGGCCACCGACGCCGCCGCCGCCGCTGAGACCTGTGCGACGGGGACGTCCCCCGCTACCGGCACGCTTGGAGCCTGTGGGGCAATCTGCTCCGCGCCCGGCCCCCGCTACCGGTGGTGTAGTGCGCCGCATGCGATGGAATTCATCAATGAATGAAAACTGCATGCGTGCTTACTATGAGGCTACAGAGAGAGGAACCAACTTGACCGCGTACCGTGATCGTATGTTGCCTCTGTTTCAGACCCTTGAACCGACCGTCGCCGTATCCGCCCAACGCCTATCGGATCAAGTACGGGCTATCCACCGATGCAAGCTGTTGGAACAGTCTGTGCTTGATCGGCTCCGCCTGGAGACACTTACTACTCACGCTGCTCCTTCCATGATGCAGGATCTACCCTCCGCGTCGTCAACCCCGGCCCTGGCTGTGATACCGTCGCCGGAGGTGACACCAGCGGCAATGGTTGATCTTGAAATCGATGAGGGAGATTATGCGAATATGAGCGTAACTAACCAGGTGAGTGAGCAGTTGAGGAGGGCTTTGGAAGATGCAATTAGCCAGTATCGATACACACCCGATTCTAGGCCGCGACTACCACGTTTGCCTACTCATAGACGCAATCTAGCGCTAATGGGAGCCCTGAATACTTTGCTGGCCCCGTATTTACGGACTAGCGAAGATTTAGTTGATACCCACTCGATATTGTACTGCGGCGCCATTGCGGCGTGTCGTGTTGCTCGTGTCAAGTTTCCGGACACTGACCGAGCATCGCGTCCTGCCGGATGTGCGCCCGCATGGCAGGTACGGATCGAGCGTCGTATCAACTCATTCAGGACTCTCATAGCTAAGCTGATCTGTTTCAGTCGTGGCAATAACCGCCCCCGAGTCATGCGTTTCGTGACCCAGGCCTTTGCTGGTACCGGTGTCCTACCCCGAGACTACATGGCCTGTGTCACGGATCGCATCGACTACCTGAAACAGAAGGTCTGTGCGTGGGCAAGTCGTATTCGTCGCTACAGAGAGCGTGTGGATAGATACTGGCTTAATCGCCTCTTTCAAAGTGATCAGAAGAAGGTATTCCGGAAGTGGGAAGGAACCGATCAGCGTGTGACGGACGGGCAGCTACCTGATGCCAATGCCATGAATGATTTCTGGCGTGGCATCTGGTCGATGCCCGTCGAGCACATAGAGGGTGATTGGATTCATGTTGTTCAACGGGAATGTGAGTCTATCGAATCCATGGCGCCTATTAATATAGACCCCGTAGACGTTAGTTGTGCAATTCGTATGACCCAGAACTGGAAAAGTCCTGGCCCAGACGGATTGCACAACTTTTGGATAAAATGGATTCGATGCTCACACGACCGATTGGCAACACAATTTCAAGACGCCCTCGAACTTGGTTCTCTTCCCCGTTTCATGACCACCGGTGTCACCTTCTTGCTCCATAAGTCCGGTAGTACCACGGATCCGAAAAATTATAGACCCATCACATGCTTGCCTACCATCTACAAACTCCTTACATCCATTCTGACCACGAAAATTAACACTCATATTGTTGCGAACAATGTTTTGGCCCCCACTCAGAATGGATGTAGGGTTGGGTCCCGTGGTACTAAGGAGCTCCTCCTCTTAGACATGACCATTAGCCAACAAGTTCGACGGAACAGAGGGTCTCTTTCTGTTGCCTGGATTGACTATAAGAAGGCCTATGATTCAGTGCCTCATTCATGGCTGGAAAGGATATTAGAGTTGTATAAAATTGATACAACCCTGAAATCTTTTTTGGTTGCATGTATGAGGCAGTGGACCACAGTCCTTCGTCAACCAGGTGGTAGCGACACCCCCTCTGGCCCGCAGGACTTAATAAGGATTGAGCGAGGCATCTTCCAGGGTGATAGTCTGAGTCCATTGTGGTTTTGCCTAGCGCTAAACCCTCTCAGCAGTTTGCTGAAGGATTCAGGGCTAGGCTTTCGACTTCGTAGAGAGGGTGAGGTTATAAGTCATCTGTTATACATGGACGATCTCAAGCTGTTTACTCCGAAACGCCAAGACTTGATGGAAATGCTAAAAATTACACAGATTTTTAGCAGCGCCATTAGGATGGAGTTCGTTGTAGATAAGTGTGCGGTCTTGCATGTTCAGCAGGGGAAAGTTGTAAATTCTCCGAATTTGCAGCTTTCTGAGACAATAACTTTCAGATCTCTCTCCGAAGTCGAGTCCTACAAGTACCTCGGTATGTCAGAGTCGTTGGGTATTTCGGTAGATGACATCAAGAAATCGGTAAAGGAACGCTTCTTTTACCGCCTGACAAAAGTACTTAAAAGTCTTTTGTCTGGCGGCAACAAGACACGCGCCTTTAACGGTTGGGTGATGCCTCTACTGATATACTCCTTTGGCATCCTGAAGTGGACGCAGACTGAGTTGGACGCCCTGGATAGAAAAGTCCGTCAACTGCTCACTTTGCATCGTATGCTACACCCGCGCTCGTCAGTTATGAGACTGTACATTCCACGGAAATGGGGAGGTCGTGGCTTTTTAAATGCCAAGACACTTCACAACCGTGAAGTGTGCAGTCTCAGGGATTATTTCCGTAACCATGAGTGCGGGATGCATCGCGATGTCGTGACGGTTGACAAAGGCTTCACACCGCTCTCCTTGGCGAACGATAACTGGCGCAAACCAACGATGCTGAGCACTGATGACCGCAAAGCAGTATGGAAAAGCAAGGAGCTGCACGGGAGGTTCTTCCGGGCCCTAACAGGGCCTGATGTGGACCTACCCGCTTCGGTGAACTGGCTACGCTTCGGAGACCTCTTTGGAGAAACCGAGGGTTTTGCCTGTGCAATTGCAGACGAAGTAATGATGACGAACAACTATCGGAAATATATACTGAAGGACGGTACGGTCGACATTTGTCGAGCATGCCGCCGTCCCGGAGAGTCACTCAGGCATATCATTTCCGGTTGTTCGCATCTTGCTAACGGCGAGTATTTGCACAGGCACAACCAAGTGGCCAGGATCATCCACCAGCAACTTGCTCTTCAATACGGCCTTGTCGAGTCAGAGGTGCCGTACTATCAGTACGCACCGGCGCCAGTTCTCGAGAATGGTCGTGCATTGCTCTACTGGGACCGCTCTATCATCACGGACAGGACTATTGTTTGCAATAAGCCTGATATCGTGGTGGTCGACCGATCCCAACGCCGGGCAGTGCTTGTCGACATCACCATCCCACATGACGAGAATCTCGTGAAGGCCGAGAAGGACAAAGTCAGCAAGTACCTTGACTTGGCTCACGAGGTAACCGCCATGTGGGATGTTGACTCGACGATCATTGTCCCGATAGTCGTTTCGGCGAACGGCCTAATAGCGAAGAGCCTCGACCAACACCTCAAGAAGCTCTCACTAGACGGTTGGATCAAGGGTCAGATACAGAAGGCAGTGATACTCAACACGACACGCATTGTCCGAAGGTTCCTCTCTCTGCAGCCCTAACCGCTGGTAGCTTGGGCACTACCCCGCTGCCGGCGGCATCCTTGTTTTAAGTTTTTTATAATATTTATTTTTTTTGTATATGAATGTTGTAAAAAATTTAAAATTATGTTGTAAAATAAATTACGTGAATAATAATAATAATGTTTATTACTCATTACTCATTAAATACACATCAGTACATTTCTCATAATAACACAATTTAAAGAAATTTACAAACTTTAAAACAATACGTACATAGAATGATGTTTTAATGGTTTTTACTATAAGTAAATAAAGGGAAGTAGTTATTTCTATTACTTGGCTTTCAAGTGCTGAAAATATTGCCTGGTAGGTATAGTAATATCAAATAGTTTGATCTCGACCTACTTAGGCTGTACGAATTCATTTAACTTTTCGGATGTATGTTACCAAAGAATCGGGATGGAATGCCGCCTGCTTTAGTGGTTGATGTTGAAATGAGTTTTATTTGCGTAGCCGTAAAATATGGTGTTACAAGTTGTTGTACAAGTCATAATAATAAGTAGTATAAGAAACATAACTGGCATGCAAAACTAAAATTACCAAACACCAGGTCCATGATTCGAATCCCGCCGCGGGATTGAGCTTCACCGCATGGTGGAAGGGCTTTTTGCGAATTCCCGCCTAGCTAGCGACCACCCTCAAGTTGAACATCTGTCGCCAAGCACCTAACGGTGTGTTCCGGCAACAGTCCTTGAGAGCCAGTGAAATTACAGGCACATGAGACTTAACAACTATGTCTCAAGGTGACGGGCGCAGTGCAATTCGTCACTTGAACGATGAACTGCATCTGTTATAGGCACAGGTAACCGCTTAACATCAGGTGGACCTCGAGCTTGTTCCGTCACTATAACATAAACAGACACATTACTGTTGAGCATATAAAATATAATAATAGAATAAAATATAGCCACACCCATTTTTTTAAAATACAATGTCTAAGAAAATTAAATTACATTTAAAATAAACATTATGTCATTACATTATATAGCTAGATATTTTAAGATGTCCATTGTTTGGAAATCTTAAAATAGTTGGTCTGTAATTTACTTCGATTCGGGTTTGATAATGTTTTGTTTACTTAATCCATAGAGAATTTCAAAATGAAGCGATTGACATTATAAACTAATTTTAAAAATGTTGGTCGCTAAGCTGCTTAATTCTTATACGTCTCGTTATATTTATGTATGTGATATAAGGACTTTATTTCATCTATGTATTTATAATAATTATTTTTGTTTCATGAAGCGTGGCAATAACTATTCTTGGCTGAATAATGACAAATTATGAATATTTTTGTATAGACATTGTCGTATTTGGCATCTAGAAATTTTATAAAAGTATTCACCAAAATCAGCCGGTTCAAGTAAAGTCAGCTATACTTTTATGTTTATGAAAGTTACAAGGAAACCAGTAACCATGACTAAGGTAAAAACAATAGTAGTAAAGTATGATGCAGGAAACAGGGTTCAATGTAGTTCAAGCTTCAAAATAAACACGAGAGACATAAAGATAGGGCAGTTAGTCATATAATGAACAGTCGAGGCTGACTCAGAGAGACGTTCGTATAGCCACAGGTTAATACGACTTTGTTTACTTATCTAATAGAAAATGTAAAGACTACCGAGAATGTACCTAATAAGTTATGTACTACGAATGCCCCTGTTCAAATTCCGTGGAAGCCCCTTCATGGCGAGTTGACGTCGTAAGTATAGGTACCTAATTCATAGATTAGCAGATCAACATGCTTATTCGTAGACATTAATATAATTAGCAGTAGAACTCTTTGTTGCAAGTTCGTCAGGGAAAGTAGTTCCACCAGACCTATTTCAACCGCCAAGCAATAATGTTCGCATTACTGTGTTCCGGCTTGAAGGGTGTGGGTGCTGGTGTAATTACAGGTAAATTTGTCTTCAGGCGATGTGTGCAGTACAGTTCGCCACTTATGATGAACTGCATCTGTTATAGGCAGAGGGTGGACCTCGTGCTTCTATAATTTTACATCTATACTAATATTATAAAGAGGAAAGATTTGTTTTTTGTATGCAACGAAGAAACTTAAAAACGACTGGACCGATTTGAATGAAATTTGGTATGGAAATATTTTGCGACCCAGGAAAGGACATAGGACACTTTTTATCCAACTGCGCAAAAATAGGTTAATGGTTTTGCGTGATAACCGTCATACACGCGCGAGTGGAGCCGCGACCGGAAAGCTAGTTACAGATAAAAGCCCCATATGTATATAAACGATTCAAAAACTAGAACTCACCATATCGCGTTTAATCTACATAACTTTTAATTCGATTTTGAAACGCCGGCATAGACTAGTGTCTATACTATAGACACTAGTTTTCGTAATTATGTAGACCATGACAGACTCTGTAGTATGTAGACCATGTTTATCTAATTCAATCTCAAATTTAGTTCAAAACTGTTTTGCCTGGCCTACCTATACCTATTTGTTGTTATTAACAGGAATATAATATATGGAGTTTACGTGCCTCTTTATAATTTAGTGAACACTATTGTCAAGTATATATAGTATACCTTAATAACTTACAATTAAATATGTGTCACGACACGAGTCAGGGTATGAACATAGTATATTTATTTATTTTTAACTCGTAACGAAAACGCAATCTTTGAAAGTATTAATACAATTTTATATGACTAATCGGCAATTAGTCCTACCTATTCTCAAAAGTCAACTCAAAAATCCTAAAATACTTGAGAATACAGGTTGATAGCCAAATTAAGTACCTATGTAGTTGAAAAGGATAACAAGACAAGCAGACCATCAGTGTCAGACTTACGTAGACCTGCGTACAAATACGTATAAGTCGAGATGAGTAAAAAGAGCCAACGCCAAACAGACTGGCTCTGCGGGCTGCGGCTTGCGGTCTCGGCGATTCAGAACTGGTCTGAGAGCCCATTAAATTATTTTTAGTGAACCACTCGGCCTGGGGAAGGGTGAAACATAATAAATGCAACTAGGTGGGTATAAGCTTATAACAGTGATGAATTGTATGATGATCATGCTCTTTGTAAATAATTGACTTCCATTTGCGCGTAAAAACACATGAAAACTTGTTACTTATGTGACTAAGTAGGTGCCTTATTAGTCAACGGGTAGCGCCCGTAAGGATAAGGGAAATATTACCAACGGGTATTGTTCATTTTCTTATTTTCTTAAAAACCGACCTCTTTTCCTTTATTTCCCGCAAACTATGACTAGTGTCTGCTTAGCTATTTCCATACACACGCACTCGTAGTTTCGTCATATTTTAAATACCAAGTGCTCATCGTTGAAATTTTACATGCATGTTTTTAGCCTAAACTCTGATACTTGTATAGATCTCTTAGAATGGAAAGAAGAGGAGGTGAGGTTCACAGTATGACGCCAACTTGTGGGGCGACGGTGGGTGGAATGCTCTTCTGGCCCCGCCTAATTTTTTTTTTTTATTTCTGATTGGTTAGCCTTTGACCACAATCGCACCTGATGGTAAGTGATGGTGTGGTCGAAGGTGTTAAACAGGCTTAACCTAGAATTACTGGCTCTCAAGGAGAGCTGCCGGAACACACCGTTAGGTGCTTGGCGACAGATTTTCTACTTGAGAGTGGTCGCTAGCCAGGCGGGCATTCGCAAAATGCCCTACCACCATGCGGTGAAGCTCACGCCCGCGCCGGGTTTCGAACCATGGACCTGCTGCGCGGCAGTCCATAGCCAATGCCAATGAGCTATCACTGCTTCAAAAGAAATTAATAAGACTATCATCCCTCATTCCAATCATCTCTCTACCATTCTTCATGTTGCTTAGAAAATTGTGCGTACCAATATACAGATGTTTTTCATTACTGTGTCACCCGGATTGTCCACTGTTGAACACAGCCAAGGGAAGGATTTGACATAGTCCCCACGCTTGGCAGGCGTCTTAGGGATCACAGTGAAGATAGCAGTTCCTCAGATGGCGCTGCTGTCCACCTACTGTTAGTTTTACCCTTATTCGTTTCTTGTGACATCCATGGACTGAGATTAGGGATGATATTCTAGCCAAGCCCTCACCGGCTATGGCATGGTGTTCAATGTTCATTGCTGAGTCGTATTTTATGAAAGTTATCAGAGAAGACATACTATACCCACCCCTCACACGTGAGATATAGATAAGAAGATGATATCCTAGAATCAATTTTGATTACCAAGGCAGTAATTATTCATAATTGTGTAAATGTCAATCACAACTAATTGCATAGTATGTTAATGATATAAGTTATGTTTTCATTTCTTGTAAACAGGAAAATAAAGATAACATAATTTTAATAACGCCTTCATAGTAAGTATAACGTATGCTGTGGCGATATGCAGCTGGTATCAATTTGCCATGCATGCAAATTGGCGTACTAGGGAATTTATATACAATTTTTTTATTCAAGGACTTATAAGACGGATAGTTGGGTAGAAAAGTGGATACAGATATTTGAGAAGGAAATGCAGATGAATTTCGTTTGAAATTTGAACTCCAGAATGGGTATTCTTTGGGAGGAATTGTGCAAGAGTTAGGTGGTAATGAACTATCAGAAAGAAAGAATATATATATTCAATTATAAATATACCTCTGAAGTCATATTGAAATTGATCCCCATTAGATTGTAGTAGGACAATAAGAGCAGTCTTATTGAGTAATATTCAATACTAACTGCAGAGATTTGATATGAAATCACTCCTTACCCTGTTATGATCTGTTAGTATGTGATATGGTTAGCATAGACAAAGAATAACAATGGCTTCCAAGAACAGTTGCTTTGCCGAAAGATATCGTTATATAGGTTGGTATAGGTTATACTTGTAGGTATAGCTAGCAACGAAAACATCATAATGCCCTAATACCATGCTATGGGACAGAAGCCCGCGGTAGGATATGATTGCAATTGCAATTACCTGAACGACTCAGCACCACGGTGCTAAATAGCTTTACTTGAACAGATTTTTTGTTTAGCAATAAGTTAATTTTGATTCTATATTACTAATTTTCTATTAAATTTTGAGAGAATGACCTAGGATACATTTATTACAGTACTGAGGTATGACTGAGGCAAACGGGTAATTCCGAAACACATTTCCACAAAATTTTCCCGATAGATAAAAAATGGCTATGGTAACTTTAAATTACCCTTATAACGTAAACATCTTAATTATTCATGCCTGTGTGTAAAAATATAATAATAAAATAGCAAATTTTTCCAGAGGGATAAGTTAAGTTTTATTTTCGGTTTAGGTTACTATAGTTTTGTGTCAATAAGCATGTTTAGTGTTTCATCCAAACTGACCGTGCTTTTACCATCGTTACCTCTTTTTCACTCCTACGCAGTCCAATAAGGATAGAATTTCAGCATTTGACAGCGGACTGGGTTGCAAGTACCATGGAAATGTTATTTCGGCATAGAGAAATGCTTAATTTATCTATGATTTCGGCCCTCACTTGTTGCTATTTATATGGCACTGCTGTACTTAGCAGTGATTGCTTAGCTATCAGCTAGTTATCTGAAAACTTAGTGGCTGCCCGCGTAGCAAGTCGTTGTCGATTCTTTGTGTATTCCATCCTCTTTGGTTACTGCCGCTAGCGGTGCGGAAAGTCCGGTGAGTTGAGAAAGAGTTGCGCAGCCGTCATCGAAAAACAAAATCGTTATACTCCCTAAAATAAAAATTAAAATAGATTCTTTACTGCTGCTTGAAAAAACAACATACAATAACATTTAAAAAAATCATAAATACACATTGATTTTTATATTTTTTTATTGTACATACTACAAATGAATTTTCAAATACCCCTATAATTATACAAATAGTTTTTTATTGACTCAAGTTACATAGGTACAGAGTAAATATGAATCCATAGGTTCTCGAACTAGCAGCTGTGTTTCAGGAACGCTTCTCCCATAATACCTAGTTATGACACTGGCACTTACGTATCATATAGTGTGTGTGTAAGTGTAGATATGATTTGTAGTCAATGTTGCGTGTTTACAATTATTATTAAAAAATATAAAAAATGTATACCTAAATACAATTATCATTCTCATATTTAGTTATTATAATAATAGACAGTCCTTAGCCTGGAAAGTAAAGAAAAAAATATGATTGATTTTATTATAATTTTAATATCAGTATGAGTATCTAATAGTGTAGAGAACACAAAACCCCTTTAAGTATATCTTTCTGTGGGAGTCGCAAGAAATGTCGAAAGGAAAAATAGCAAAAGGTGTGCGCCTTCTGAACTGTCATCTTACAATGTGATCCTCAAGACGCCTGCCAAGCGTGGATTATGGCACTCATCATGGAGGAGACATTTGTTCTACAGTGGACGCTATGCCTGTTCATGTGATTTGTAGTCACCTCAAACTGTATCTAGCAGCGAACCCTGATGCGGAATTGCTAGTCGCACTGCAGGTATTTTTTTATATTTTCTGACTACCTACTCATTAGTAGATAGGTAGGTATTATAGGTGAAAACATGGCTTATTCATACAAAATTGCACGAGTTAACGTATTATTTGTTTGTTATTAAATTTCCGTATATAACATCTTTTCTGTACGGACCTTGTAGTTGACCGCTATTTCACCTGTACTGCATTGCAACGTACGTACTCGTAAAATACATAGTCGTCGGTTCAGTCCGTATTTAAATAAGTTGTATAAAATGATTATAATACTTGCCGTTGACTATCAAAAAGCTGAATAAATAAAATTAAGTTAAAATAGTCAGTATTACCAAAACTACAATTCAAATTACATAATTTGGTAAATTGATTCTTGATAACGCATGGCAACACTGCATTTAATCGTTCTATATATTTAGGGCTTAGGTCTTTATCAATAGCGTTTCCGTCTGTATGTCTGTCTGGCTTTTCGTCTGTCACAAAAAATACTTTTTGTATGTCACTTCACATATAACTTGGTTGAACTGTACTTACTTACGTCAATCGCAGTTTAATAAGAACCTAGTCAATTATTCATACGCAAGTAGTTCGACATGAAAAATATATTCTTTATAGTAGGTAAAAAATAATAACAAAGACACTTAGGTACATTGCTATTATTCTCGCAGCTTATAAATTCGGCAAAGGGCTTCTATAGTAGTATTGATTATATCAGCATATCTGCAGGCCATGGTCACATGGTCACTACCCAAATTATTAGCAATACCCAAACGTTTTTCCCGACAACTGTATACCAAACCTACAGAAGCAAGGAGTAATAATTACGTGGCACGTCCATTGAATTCCTTCCAAAACATCTGTTAGCCTTCACCGCACGTTGGTGTTGCGGTTTCATTCGCAAAAAGAAAGTTGGGGCTACTGATTATAGTGCAAATCCTAAGTTTCCTATTAGTAGATAGGGTTTTGAAATATTATCAATGAAGTACTCTTCAACATAGCGCACTCACCATTGTAAGGAAACCAGCTGGCGTTTGAGAAAGAGACAAACATCATTACCACCGAAAACCCACAGGTTCAATCCGTCCTCCGTCTGATGATATGGGTTTTTAAGATCAAACAAATGATTAAAAAAAATGCGGGGCATTCATGCACATCAACTGGTAAGCGTGTTGAGGATCGCTGCGTATAAGATATTTTGAAACGCTCGTAGCGAAGTTTGCTTAGCCGTTCTTAACAGATGAGCAAGTGAAGCAACGTCCGTCGCGGTCATGAGTTGGATGGGTGACCGCTAGGGTCACTACTACTGAGCACTTCCGTGCTTCAGAGGGCACGTTAAGCCGTCGGTTCCGGTTGTTGTTTTAGGATGGCAGTCGTTACAGCATGGTGGTAGGTCATTTTCGAATGTCCGCCTGGCCAGCTACCACCCAGTACCGTGGCAGTACAATGTAGAATTTTTCAATATTAATATTTGTTATTGAACGTCATAAGAGCGTCGTAGACGCCTAAATTGAATAAAATATTTTGACTTTGACTTTGACCGTCAAGTAGAAGTCGCCTAACACAGAACAGTGTGCTCCGACAGCGCTCCTTGAGAGTCAGTAATTATATAGGCTAGCCTGAACATCTTCGACCACATCATCACTTACCATCATAGTGGTCAAAGGCTAGTCTATCAGCTATAAATAAAATAAGATAGCAATTCTTCAGAAAGCACTGCAGCCGTCTGATATTTTTCGCCGTTTAGAACTCCCATAGGAAGATATTGGTGGGTATAATTCTAGCCCCATGGGGAAAACCGTATGATTCACGTGAATAATTTAGATACATCTTAGACCTACTGTTCAGTTTCGATAACATCCGGTGCTCTTATTAAAGGAAAGCTCGGGAAGCCCCGCATGTTTTACTCCTGAATCATCTAATGTTGAATAGAAACGTTGTACATACTCAATATTTTATGATAAGAGATTTTGTAGAAAGGCCGCTACTACCTTTAGTTTGAGTAAAAAGTGCGAAAGTTAATAATAATTTTCAAATAGAAGCGATTGCCTGATTTAAAAAAATTCAGTATGGATTGGTCATATTTTAGTGTGAGTTAGATACGAAAATTATCTATCGTTGAGGAGGAGTTCCAACAAGATAGGTATATCAATATTTAGCAGTTTAAGAGAACAACAACATTTAAATATATTTTTTACAAATTGATCAAGCAGTTATGAAAAAACCTTTAGCACTAGGATTTGTTGCCAAAAATGTCCATACTTATTTTATTACATAGAGAGTAAGTGTATCTTTTCTGTAGACGTAGAGTTGGTAGGCCCCCTACTAGGTGGACCGACGACATCGTGAAAGTCGCGGGTAGCCAATGGCTACAAGTGGCAAATAGCCGTTCTTTGTGGCGATCTATAGGGGAGGCCTTTGTTCAGCAGTGGACGTCTTCCGGATGATGATGATGGTATCTTTTCTGAATCCAAACAATGATCCTCTGATAAGGAGTTGACCTTCAAACAAACCAAAATTAGGGAATCACCCCCTAATTTAGTTGATCAGTTAAGAACGACAACGCAAGCTACGCGCGCTTCAACATGTGGATAGATTTGGAGGCAAAGGAATTTCGAAGTGAAGAAGATATAATTAATCTCCGTGAAGAATGTCTGAAGACTAAGATGACGGGATATAGAGAACTAAAGTAGAAATAGCATATACACAATCCCATAAAACTTTTTTTATAGGATTGTGACCGTACAAGCACGAAGCCCACCTATTGTCAAGCAATAGCCTCTGGTTATAACAGATGCATTTCACCACTCACGAACTGCACTGCGCCCGTCACCCTGAGACACACAGTTGTTTACTTGCTCTCAAGGACTGCTGCCAGAACACACTGTTAGGTCCTTGGTAACAGATTTTCTACTCAAGGTGATAGCTGGCGAGCACTCGCAAAATGCTCTTCCACGATGCGGTGTAGCTCATTTGGGAATTGAACCATAAGCCTGCGGCGGAAGTCGATAGTTAGTACGTCTCGAGTATCTTTGCTTCAAAAAAAATCCATATTTTAGTCCACAACATCGACAAACATTATTCAAATATCGTATCATTCCACTTCGTCTCTTATCAACCAATAAAAAAATATTTATCGCGCATCACTATCGTACTTTAAACGCCTTTTTATCTTCATATCGTACGACCGTATCAAAGCTGCGTAATGTATCAGAAAGAGATTATTTGGATTTTATATTTATAAAAAAAAAAAACCTTTATCTTGATCTTATGAATTTCTACCGTTGTGTACTTGCATTTAAAAATTATTTCTCTGCTAGCGAAAGTAACGAGCGTTTTATATATTGCGTTCCCCCGAGAAATACTTCTTAATCAGGATTAAAGGTATTCTATGCGTTATTACATGTTATATTTACCTAATGAAAAACCGTCCAGAGTTACAAAAACATTACGCAATATGTTCTTAAAAATAATATTTATTTTAAATCTTTATCAGTAATTTTATTATCAAACAAAGAAAGATTCACATAGTTTAAACTACAACATATAAAAACAGTTTTTATATCAGAAAAGCATTTTTATTTATACAATGATTGAAATAAAATATAAAAAATACTGTCTAACAAAAACTTGGATATACTGCAAAGCAACTCATAAACTTAATTATTTTAAACAATAAAACATTATAAGATTCTGTCATGCTATAAAAACAATACTCTAATAACCTTTTTTTTTTATGCCTGATAGGTTAGCCTTTGACCACTATCTCAACTGATGGTAAGTGATGATGTGGTCGAAGATGTTGTTCAGGCTAACCTAGAATTACTGGCTCTCAATGACAGCTGCCGGAACACATCGTTAGGTGCTTGGCGACAGATTTTCAACTTGAGGGTGGTAGCTAGCCAGGCGGGCATTCGCAAAGTGCCCTACCACCATGCTGTAACGACTGCCATCCTAGGACAACAACCGGGACCGACGGCTTAACGTGCCCTCCGAAGCACGGAAGCGCTCAGTAGTAATGTCGCCAGCGGTCACCCATCCAAGTCATGACCGAGGCGGACGTTGCTTAACTTTACTGATTGATTCAGAATGGCTTAGCAAACTTCGCTACGAGCGCTTCAAAAACCAATTATGCAGGCTAGTTTTGAAGCTGTTTCTGGCCAACGTTTTCAAGTTTTCCGGTAATTTGTTTATAATAGTAATAGTCATAAATAACTATATGAATGTTTTTGGTGCATTTAGCTCAAACTTGGCTTGATTACCATGCTGCCTCGGCAATCTTTCATTTGAATTCCCGTGGAAGTCGAATAAAATTGTTCCTCACATCAGGCTTATTAAATAACATGGAAGGCTCGAAGCGCTCGTAGCCAAGTTTGCTTAGCCATTCTGAATCAATCAGCAAAGTTAAGCAACGTCCGCCGCGGTCATGACTTGGATGGGTGACCGCTGGTGACATTACTACTGAGCGCTTCCGTGCTTCGAAGGGCACGTTAAGCCGTCGGTCCCGGTTGTTGTCTTAGGATAGCAGTCGTTACAGCATGGTGGTAGGGCACTTTGCAAATGCCCGCCTGGCTAGCTACCACCCTCAAGTTGAAAATCTGTCGCTAAGCACCTTACGGTGTGTTCCGGCAGCTGTCCTTGAGAGCCAGTAACTCTAGGTTAGTCTGAACAACATCCTCGACGACATCATCATTCATCACTTACCATCAGGTGAGATAGTGGTCAAAGGCTAACCTATCAGGCATAAAAAAAAAAGGTAGGTAATTAAAATAACATTGGTGGTAAATTAAACAATTCGGAATGAATCGATGCTTTGGCTCAATTCTTGTTCATAGACATAAACTGCCTCTGAATTTCCTGTTTTTTTTTCTTAATTGCCCATCTGCTAACAGTTCTCAAATATCTGTAGATATTATAAGTGGTAATCTTTACTCAGATGAAAATTTGACAAAATATTTTGCTATGCATGTCTCTGGACTAGACATACGGGACACAAACACCCATGCCTGGCATGGATTTCCTGTTGGTGGAAATCGATAACTTAGAATCTTAGTTTTAATTCTCCACCTTGATTTTGAGATTTTCCAGATTGAACCCGGGGGCTGGCTGACTTTTAACGTTGAGTGGCTACATAAGCAATCAACAATGAAAAGGTATGATTGGTTTGAAGATTAAATAAAATTTTCTTAAATAAACTTTTAGCAATTCTATAACTATTTACAGCTCACATGCATAAAATAAACATTACATGACTGTACTGTAACAGCCGGATCGTCCACTGCTGAACATATAGCCTCCCCTATTAAGGGAGTAATTGCCATAATCCCCACGCTTGGCAGGCGTCTTGGGGGATAGCTTATATAGCTTATATAGGCGCTACGCAGTTGGAGTTTGGCAGAAAAACGTATAAATCTAAAAAAGGTAGTAATGGAAGATAAAAGGATGGGTGTCTATTTTGCACTTAAAAACCATCATACAATTAGGTCTCATTTTTACATTAAATCGATTTTGAGACGTTTTTGATTAATGGCCTTTTTGTGTTCAATGAGCGATATGTACGAGTCAACTAATGACCCTGCTGAAGCCCTGGTCCTCCATTAGCGAGGCTAGGAAAATGAAGCGGTCCTATTGGTGGATTTTTTCCTCTTACACCGCTTATTTTCCTCACAAATCTCTGGTGCACACAGCTTTAAGAGATTTATAGCAATTTTACTATAATAGCTGTTCCTGGCTATACGTCCCTTAACACGTGCACAGTCGAAGCTAGGTAAGCACTTGTATCGCCATTCGGTATATTAAGCAATTAAGGAGGTCTGGGACATTTAGCCCCATGGAGGAGCAGGGTCTGGGGGTCACCACACCGCACAGATTAGGGGGGTAATCTGTGCCACACCGTCTCGCCACAAAGTCCTCCTTGTGGGACCCCTGTGGGATGATATGAAAACGTTAATTTGCCCTAAACGACGTTGATGTTCGTGGTAAAAATGATTACAAAATTATTAGTTATCTACGCAAAATGGTAAAAACAAGATTATCTATAAGCCAATTATTAGGTGCAACTATGAATAATTCAATATTGTTATTGTAGGTATGTATTTATTTTGCAAAATACGTCGGAATAAGATAAAAGTATGACGCGTCGTCGTGACTTTACGTATTATTAGGTATTTTCTTTTCATCTTTATTTATAAAGCACACTAGGTGCCTCTGCTTGCATGTATCATAGCGTGGGAGTAGGAAACTAGGTGGGCAGCATCGTCTTGTTAAGAGTTGCTTTTTTACATTGAGATTGTCAAAGTGCCTGCCAAGAGTTCGGATTATATCAAACCCCCTGATGGAAGAGGTATTTGTTCAACGGTGAAGGTCATATGGGTGTATGATAAGAGTAGCACTCTTCGACTTCTGAAAGTAATTCAGACGTCACGGGTTATGGTGCCTAAAAATAGTGCCAATTCAGCATTTAGGCGATATGGAGCAGCTGCATGAGATGTACTGTATGTAGGAGAAACTTTTAAGAGGAACGAGCCAATGAAGGCCCTGAAAAAGCATCAGTTTGCGCTGTAGGGAGCACTATTTGACCATTCGTAAATTTAAAAAATAAAACGTGCTTTTGGTTCAATAGAAAATTTTCGTATATTATTTCGTAACTAAGCAACTAAAACAAATGACAATATTATAAATAAAAAGAAATACAAGATTATCAAAAGTTTGGCATAGTCGTGCACATTCTTGATACTGTAGGTAATAGTTTACTAAACCATGTTTTTATTATTATGTCCAAAATAATACTAAATTTTTATGGGTCCGTGCTCAAAAGGCAAATGGAGCAATTATTTCGCGCTGATATATATTTAATTAATAGGTTCTTGATTTGTTACTCTAATTTTAAATCTTATAATCTTTTATTTAAACTTTATGTTCGGTTCCGATTTTAATTTTAGTTGAGATCCAAACCACAACTCTTTTTTCCTTCATGGTTTGATGCGATGAGGAATGCTGACAGAGCTTGAGCATGGCAATATTGTCTATACAGTATTTTAACTCAGCTCTATCTTAGAAATAACTACCTACAGCCGCACTGTACGTAAACATGCGATAGGGCTGCCCGCCTCCAGCATATTAATTACATTTGCCTACTTTGTGTTTCCAGTTAGTTTCGTGATTGTAAATATACTTTATTTTATATAAACAAATAAAACTTTTTTTTATATACTTTGTGAATTGAACAGGAAGTGTTCACTAAAAATGCGTGTTGTTTTTTTGACTAGTAGGTAGATTTTTATCAAAAAACCATGTTAATGTTTGTATAAAATCGACGTACATACGAAATGCTTTATTATTATATTTTAAGGTATTAAAAATCCGCATTCAAATAACTACCTATAATATTATTATAACTTGCATAAAACTACCTGTTTCACTCGTGTCAATCACTTTCCTTTAAGTACTCTATTCACATTCTTTTTTTAAATTGAGACTTTTTTCTGCGGGGGATAAAAGGAAATATTTGTCCATTAAAAAGACACACACTATGTTCCATCAACTATATCTAGACTATAAAATAATTTTACTTATTAGTAAGTAAAATTATTTTCATAGTATTTCTTTTACCTTTCAGTTTCCGGTAATCTAAAAAAGGTTATCTCTGGATGAATTTTTGACGAATTCATGTTACCAAATACAGCACAATATATCTTACTCGTCATATTTAATATGTAAATATGTACTTGAACTGTTTTTTGTTGAAAAAAAACGCGTGGTTATTGTTAATAAAACAACAAACCATTCGCTCGTCTCTGCGGCACAGTCACGACACTCGAGACTGCCTGCGTACCGAGCGCAGGCCGAGATCGAGGCGCGTAGGCATAACTCGCGTTTCATCCGTTTCTATGAAGTTGAAATACTGTGTGCTTGAGGCTAGCAGATATATTAGTAGGTAGTCTTTGCTCGAGACTCGACTCGCTCCTGACCATACATAAAATTATTATTTCGCGCGGATATATATTTTAAGTTAATGGTCATTTAGTTTAATAAATAATTGTTTTGATTCGGTAATGTTTGGATATTCTGCTCACTTTGATAAAACTTCTTTTCAGCCTTTGTGCGCTTTCTTTATATATATATTAATAAGCTATTGTCCTAAATATTCTTATAAGTGCAATTGTTCAAATTTTTATGTAATTCTGATATGTAATGCTTAATTTGATTTCTTTTTAATTAATGAATATGTTTTTTGTACATGGGTCATGATACCTGAATTAAAGTGATTTATTATTATTATTATTATTTGTACTTATCACAGAAATACCTGTGGGAATATGAATACCACAGGAAATACGAAATAGAAATACACAAAGGAACATCAAGCATCCATTAATCGTCATCGGTATATTCGGACATACTATGACATAAATATTATTTGTTTGTAATTTGTATACCAATGTATCTTATCAAGAATTTAATTGCGATTATGAAGAAAGCAAGGTTGTTGACTTCTTTTTGGGCACAATGACCGTTTTGTTATTGATATTAATAAATTAATATTACTCATAGGTCGGTACAATGATTTTGGTCTTGATAAGAAATTCAGGGCTTCAGACATTTCAAACGAATTTATAGTCCTGATATAAGAAATAAGCCGAATATAATCTACTTATACTTAAACTCGCATAAACCTGTATGAAACACACATAAAAATGAGATATGGACGTATTTGCACGGTGTAGATAGATACACTTTAGACTAGAACCGATGTGAAGTTAGCGGCCTAAAGTTAGCGGCCTATTATAACCCGACCAATTAAGAGAGTCCCTATTATTGAACCGTGGTTTTTTATATCGTAAACATAAAATACCTATACAGCATCCTACGAATCATAATATATGGGGGTGAGGGTAAAAAGGGAAAAACTATAGTGATTTGTAAAACGTTAAACTCAAACTATAAAATTTATATCTATACCAAAGATGGCGTTTGTATAGACCTTTCTGAATAAATAACTCTAAATTTCTTCCATCACCTAGAAATGGCCGAAAATAAAAAAAAATCTTAGACCGCTGAACAACTATTGCATATTTTGCTATGTTATCGATGAAGTATCAAAATGTGTTTTATACAGGAAGATAGCATTAAAATAGACCTTTCTAAAGTAGTAACTCAAAATTTCTTCGACCTCTTAGAAGTGACCGAAAATTAAAAAAATCTTAGGCCGCTGAACAACTAATGCATATTTCACTGTGTTATCGATGAAGTATCAAAATGTGTTTTATACAGGAAGATAGCATTAAAATAGATCTTTCTAAAGAAGTAACTCAAATTTTCTTCGACCTCTTAGAAATGACCGAAAATCAAAAAAATCTTAGGCCGCTGAACAACTATTGCATATTTTGCTATGTTATCGATGAAGTATCAAAATGTGTTTTATACAGGAAGATAGCATTAAAATAGACCTTTCTAAAGTAGTAACTCAAAATTTCTTCGACCTCTTAGAAGTGACCGAAAATTAAAAAAATCTTAGGCCGCTGAACAACTAATGCATATTTCACTGTGTTATCGATGAAGTATCAAAATGTGTTTTATACAGGAAGATAGCATTAAAATAGATCTTTCTAAAGAATTAACTCAAATTTTCTTCGACCTCTTAGAAATGACCGAAAATCAAAAAAATCTTAGGCCGCTGAACAACTATTGCATATTTTGCTATGTTATCGATGAAGTATCAAAATGTGTTTTATACAGGAAGATAGCATTAAAATAGACCTTTCTAAAGTAGTAACTCAAAATTTCTTCGACCTCTTAGAAGTGACCGAAAATTAAAAAAATCTTAGGCCGCTGAACAACTAATGCATATTTCACTGTGTTATCGATGAAGTATCAAAATGTGTTTTATACAGGAAGATAGCATTAAAATAGATTTTTCTAAAGAAGTAACTCAAAATTTCTTCGACCTGTTAGAAGTGACCGAAAATTTAAAAAATCTTAGGCCGCTGAACAACTAATGCATATTTCACTGTGTTATCGATGAAGTATCAAAATGTGTTTTATACAGGAAGATAGCATTAAAATAGACCTTTCTAAAGTAGTAACTCAAAATTTCTTCAACCTCTTAGAAGTGACCGAAAATTAAAAAAATCTTAGGCCGCTGAACAACTAATGCATATTTCACTGTGTTATCGATGAAGTATCAAAATGTGTTTTATACAGGAAGATAGCATTAAAATAGATCTTTCTAAAGTAGTAACTCAAAATTTCTTCACTCTCTTAGAAGTGACCGAAAATTAAAAAAATCTTAGGCCGCTGAACAACTAATGCATATTTCACTGTGTTATCGATGAAGTATCAAAATGTGTTTTATACAGGAAGATAGCATTAAAATAGATCTTTCTAAAGAAGTAACTCAAAATTTCTTCGACCTCTTAGAAATGACCGAAAATCAAAAAAATCTTAGGCCGCTGAACAACTATTGCATATTTTGCTATGTTATCGATGAAGTATCAAAATGTGTTTTATACAGGAAGATAGCATTAAAATAGACCTTTCTAAAGTAGTAACTCAAAATTTCTTCGACCTCTTAGAAGTGACCGATAATTAAAAATATCTTAGAAGGCTGAACAACTATTGCAAATTTTGCTATGTTATCGATGAAGTATCAAAATGTGTTTTATACAGGAAGATAGCATTAAAATAGATCTTTCTAAAGAAGTAACTCAAAATTTCTTCGACCTCTTAGAAATGACCGAAAATCAAAAAAATCTTAGGCCGCTGAACAACTATTGCATATTTTGCTATGTTATCGATGAAGTATCAAAATGTGTTTTATACAGGAAGATAGCATTAAAATAGACCTTTCTAAAGTAGTAACTCAAAATTTCTTCGACCTCTTAGAAGTGACCGAAAATTAAAAAAATCTTAGGCCGCTGAACAACTAATGCATATTTCACTGTGTTATCGATGAAGTATCAAAATGTGTTTTATACAGGAAGATAGCATTAAAATAGACCTTTCTAAAGTAGTAACTCAAAATTTCTTCGACCTCTTAGAAGTGACCGAAAATTAAAAAAATCTTAGGCCGCTGAACAACTAATGCATATTTCACTGTGTTATCGATGAAGTATCAAAATGTGTTTTATACAGGAAGATAGCATTAAAATAGATCTTTCTAAAGAAGTAACTCAAATTTTCTTCGACCTCTTAGAAATGACCGAAAATTTAAAAAATCTTAGGCCGCTGAACAACTATTGCATATTTTGCTATGTTATCGATGAAGTATCAAATTGTGTTTTATACAGGAAGATAGCATTAAAATAGACCTTTCTAAAGTAGTAACTCAAAATTTCTTCGACCTCTTAGAAGTGACCGAAAATTAAAAATATCTTAGGCCGCTGAACAACTATTACAAATTTTGCTATGTTATCGATGAAGTATCAAAATTTGTTTTATACAGGAAGATAGCATTAAAATAGATCTTTCTAAAGAATTAACTCAAATTTTCTTCGACCTCTTAGAAATGACCGAAAATCAAAAAAATCTTAGGCCGCTGAACAACTATTGCATATTTTGCTATGTTATCGATGAAGTATCAAAATGTGTTTTATACAGGAAGATAGCATTAAAATAGACCTTTCTAAAGTAGTAACTCAAAATTTCTTCGACCTCTTAGAAGTGACCGAAAATTAAAAAAATCTTAGGCCGCTGAACAACTAATGCATATTTCACTGTGTTATCGATGAAGTATCAAAATGTGTTTTATACAGGAAGATAGCATTAAAATAGATTTTTCTAAAGAAGTAACTCAAAATTTCTTCGACCTGTTAGAAGTGACCGAAAATTTAAAAAATCTTAGGCCGCTGAACAACTAATGCATATTTCACTGTGTTATCGATGAAGTATCAAAATGTGTTTTATACAGGAAGATAGCATTAAAATACATATTTCTAAAGAAAATACTCAAAATTTCTTCGACCTCTTAGAAGTGACCGAAAATTTAAAAAATCTTAGGCCGCTGAACAACTATTGCATATTTTGCTATGTTATCGATGAAGTATCAAATTGTGTTTTATACAGGAAGATAGCATTAAAATAGACCTTTCTAAAGTAGTAACTCAAAATTTCTTCGACCTCTTAGAAGTGACCGAAAATTAAAAATATCTTAGGCCGCTGAACAACTATTACAAATTTTGCTATGTTATCGATGAAGTATCAAAATTTGTTTTATTTAGGAAGATAGCATTATAATAGACCTTTCTAAAGTAGTAACTCAAAATTTGCTATCTTCCTGTATAAAACACATTTTGATACTTCATCGATAACAAAGCAAAATATGCAATAGTTGTTTAGCGGCCTAAGATTTTTTTGATTTTCGGTCATTTCTAAGAGATCGAAGAAATTTTGAGTTACTACTTTAGAAAGGTCTATTATAATGCTATCTTCCTGTATAAAACAAATTTTGATACTTCATCGAAAACATAGCAAAACTTGCAATAGTTGTTCAGCGGCCTAAGATATTTTTAATTTTCGGTCACTTCTAAGAGGTCGAAGAAATTTTGAATTACTACTTTAGAAAGGTCTATTTTAATGCTATCTTCCTGTATAAAACACATTTTGATACTTCATCGATAACATAGCAAAATATGCAATAGTTGTTCAGCGGCCTAAGATTTTTTTAATTTTCGGTCACTTCTAAGAGGTCGAAGAAATTTTGAGTTACTTCTTTAGAGAGATCTATTTTAATGCTATCTTCCTGTATAAAACACATTTTGATACTTCATCGATAACACAGTGAAATATGCATTAGTTGTTCAGCGGCCTAAGATTTTTTTAATTTTCGGTCACTTCTAAGAGATCGAAGAAATTTTGAGTTACTACTTAAGAAAGGTCTATTATAATGCTATCTTCCTAAATAAAACAAATTTTGATACTTCATCGATAACATAGCAAAATTTGCAATAGTTGTTCAGTGGCCTAAGATATTTTTAATTTTCGGTCACTTCTAAGAGGTCGAAGAAATTTTGAGTTACTACTTTAGAAAGGTCTATTTTAATGCTATCTTCCTGTATAAAACACATTTTGATACTTCATCGATAACATAGCAAAATTTGCAATAGTTGTTCAGCGGCCTAAGATATTTTTAATTTTCGGTCACTTCTAAGAGGTCGAAGAAATTTTGAGTTACTACTTTAGAAAGGTCTATTTTAATGCTATCTTCCTGTATAAAACACATTTTGATACTTCATCGATAACATAGCAAAATATGCAATAGTTGTTCAGCGGCCTAAGATTTTTTTAATTTTCGGTCACTTCTTAGAGGTCGAAGAAATTTTGAGTTACTACTTTAGAAAGGTCTATTTTAATGCTATCTTCCTGTATAAAACACATTTTGATACTTCATCGATAACATAGCAAAATATGCAATAGTTGTTCAGCGGCCTAAGATTTTTTTAATTTTCGGTCACTTCTAAGAGGTCGAAGAAATTTTGAGTTACTTCTTTAGAAAGATCTATTTTAATGCTATCTTCCTGTATAAAACACATTTTGATACTTCATCGATAACACAGTGAAATATGCATTAGTTGTTCAGCGGCCTAAGATTTTTTAAATTTTCGGTCATTTCTAAGAGGTCGAAGAAATTTTGAGTTACTTCTTTAGAAAAATCTATTTTAATGCTATCTTCCTGTATAAAACACATTTTGATACTTCATCGATAACACAGTGAAATATGCATTAGTTGTTCAGCGGCCTAAGATTTTATTAATTTTCGGTCACTTCTAAGAGGTCGAAGAAATTTTGAGTTACTACTTTAGAAAGGTCTATTTTAATGCTATCTTCCTGTATAAAACACATTTTGATACTTCATCGATAACATAGCAAAATATGCAATAGTTGTTCAGCGGCCTAAGATTTTTTTGATTTTCGGTCATTTCTAAGAGGTCGAAGAAAATTTGAGTTACTTCTTTAGAAAGATCTATTTTAATGCTATCTTCCTGTATAAAACACATTTTGATACTTCATCGATAACATAGCAAAATATGCAATAGTTGTTCAGCGGCCTAAGATTTTTAAATTTTCGGTCACTTCTAAGAGGTCGAAGAAATTTTGAGTTACTACTTTAGAAAGGTCTATTTTAATGCTATCTTCCTGTATAAAACACATTTTGATACTTCATCGATAACATAGCAAAATATGCAATAGTTGTTCAGCGGCCTAAGATTTTTTAAATTTTCGGTCACTTCTAAGAGGTCGAAGAAATTTTGAGTTACTACTTTAGAAAGGTCTATTTTAATGCTATCTTCCTGTATAAAACACATTTTGATACTTCATCGATAACATAGCAAAATATGCAATAGTTGTTCAGCGGCCTAAGATTTTTTAATTTTCGGTCACTTCTAAGAGGTTGAAGAAATTTTGAGTTACTACTTTAGAAAGGTCTATTTTAATGCTATCTTCCTGTATAAAACACATTTTGATACTTCATCGATAACACAGTGAAATATGCATTAGTTGTTCAGCGGCCTAAGATTTTTTAAATTTTCGGTCATTTCTAAGAGTTCGAAGAAATTTTGAGTTACTTCTTTAGAAAAATCTATTTTAATGCTATCTTCCTGTATAAAACACATTTTGATACTTCATCGATAACACAGTGAAATATGCATTAGTTGTTCAGTGGCCTAAGATTTTTTTAATTTTCGGTCACTTCTAAGAGGTCGAAGAAATTTTGAGTTACTACTTTAGAAAGGTCTATTTTAATGCTATCTTCCTGTATAAAACACATTTTGATACTTCATCGATAACATAGCAAAATATGCAATAGTTGTTCAGCGGCCTAAGATTTTTTTGATTTTCGGTCATTTCTAAGAGGTCGAAGAAAATTTGAGTTACTTCTTTAGAAAGATCTATTTTAATGCTATCTTCCTGTATAAAACACATTTTGATACTTCATCGATAACATAGCAAAATATGCAATAGTTGTTCAGCGGCCTAAGATTTTTAAATTTTCGGTCACTTCTAAGAGGTCGAAGAAATTTTGAGTTACTACTTTAGAAAGGTCTATTTTAATGCTATCTTCCTGTATAAAACACATTTTGATACTTCATCGATAACATAGCAAAATATGCAATAGTTGTTCAGCGGCCTAAGATTTTTTAATTTTCGGTCACTTCTAAGAGGTCGAAGAAATTTTGAGTTACTACTTTAGAAAGGTCTATTTTAATGCTATCTTCCTGTATAAAACACATTTTGATACTTCATCGATAACATAGCAAAATATGCAATAGTTGTTCAGCGGCCTAAGATTTTTTAATTTTCGGTCACTTCTAAGAGGTTGAAGAAATTTTGAGTTACTACTTTAGAAAGGTCTATTTTAATGCTATCTTCCTGTATAAAACACATTTTGATACTTCATCGATAACATAGCAAAATATGCAATAGTTGTTCAGCGGCCTAAGATTTTTAAATTTTCGGTCACTTCTAAGAGGTCGAAGAAATTTTGAGTTACTACTTTAGAAAGGTCTATTTTAATGCTATCTTCCTGTATAAAACACATTTTGATACTTCATCGATAACATAGCAAAATATGCAATAGTTGTTCAGCGGCCTAAGATTTTTTAAATTTTCGGTCACTTCTAAGAGGTCGAAGAAATTTTGAGTTACTACTTTAGAAAGGTCTATTTTAATGCTATCTTCCTGTATAAAACACATTTTGATACTTCATCGATAACATAGCAAAATATGCAATAGTTGTTCAGCGGCCTAAGATTTTTTAATTTTCGGTCACTTCTAAGAGGTTGAAGAAATTTTGAGTTACTACTTTAGAAAGGTCTATTTTAATGCTATCTTCCTGTATAAAACACATTTTGATACTTCATCGATAACACAGTGAAATATGCATTAGTTGTTCAGCGGCCTAAGATTTTTTAAATTTTCGGTCATTTCTAAGAGGTCGAAGAAATTTTGAGTTACTTCTTTAGAAAAATCTATTTTAATGCTATCTTCCTGTATAAAACACATTTTGATACTTCATCGATAACACAGTGAAATATGCATTAGTTGTTCAGTGGCCTAAGATTTTTTTAATTTTCGGTCACTTCTAAGAGGTCGAAGAAATTTTGAGTTACTACTTTAGAAAGGTCTATTTTAATGCTATCTTCCTGTATAAAACACATTTTGATACTTCATCGATAACATAGCAAAATATGCAATAGTTGTTCAGCGGCCTAAGATTTTTTTGATTTTCGGTCATTTCTAAGAGGTCGAAGAAAATTTGAGTTACTTCTTTAGAAAGATCTATTTTAATGCTATCTTCCTGTATAAAACACATTTTGATACTTCATCGATAACACAGTGAAATATGCATTAGTTGTTCAGCGGCCTAAGATTTTTTTGATTTTCGGTCATTTCTAAGAGGTCGAAGAAATTTTGAGTTACTACTTTAGAAAGGTCTATTTTAATGCTATCTTCCTGTATAAAACACATTTTGATACTTCATCGATAACATAGCAAAATATGCAATAGTTGTTCAGCGGCCTAAGATTTTTTTGATTTTCGGTCATTTCTAAGAGGTCGAAGAAATTTTGAGTTACTACTTTAGAAAGGTCTATTTTAATGCTATCTTCCTGTATAAAACACATTTTGATACTTCATCGATAACATAGCAAAATATGCAATAGTTGTTCAGCGGCCTAAGATTTTTAAATTTTCGGTCACTTCTAAGAGGTCGAAGAAATTTTGAGTTACTACTTTAGAAAGGTCTATTTTAATGCTATCTTCCTGTATAAAACACATTTTGATACTTCATCGATAACATAGCAAAATATGCAATAGTTGTTCAGCGGCCTAAGATTTTTTAATTTTCGGTCACTTCTAAGAGGTTGAAGAAATTTTGAGTTACTACTTTAGAAAGGTCTATTTTAATGCTATCTTCCTGTATAAAACACATTTTGATACTTCATCGATAACATAGCAAAATATGCAATAGTTGTTCAGCGGTCTAAGATTTTTTTTTATTTTCGGCCATTTCTAGGTGATGGAAGAAATTTAGAGTTATTTATTCAGAAAGGTCTATACAAACGCCATCTTTGGTATAGATATAAATTTTATAGTTTGAGTTTAACGTTTTACAAATCACTATAGTTTTTCCCTTTTTACCCTCACCCCCATATATTATGATTCGTAGGATGCTGTATAGGTATTTTATGTTTACGATATAAAAAACCGCGGTTCAACAATAGGGACTCTCTTAATTGGTCGGGTTATAATAGGCCGCTAACTTTAGGCCGCTAACTTCACATCGGTTAGACTAGATTACGGAGCATTTAAATTTTCATCGATTGATAAAGTCACTTTCGAAACAGACACGGCCAACAAATTACTCTGTTTGGGTAACCGTAAAAATAGTTTTTTGAGTTTGACGTTATGGGATCAGAGGAGAGGCATCTCAATGCATATGAATGAATTTCCCAAACATAAAATCTTCGTGTCGTGGATGAAAATGTCAGAAAATTAAAATACAGTTAAATTATTATTTAAAACGTAACGATTCACTCGAGGCTAAAAATAGATTTTAGTTGATACTTGCACTTCATATCGATGACCTACATTAATTTCGGTAGGTCGCTTTATCATTTCATTGGCATTTCAAAATTATCTGAAATATCTCGTAAGTAAACCACTTAGGATGTTTTGATCCCATCTTACATACCTACATCATTCGAATAGACTTGAAGAGTCAAAAACAAAATTAAATAGTGCATTTAAAAATTTTAAAATAGTGAATTGAGAGAAAATCACGGTGTGTGAATTGCAAATTGAAAATTGTGAATCACATGAAAATCACGACCGTGAAAATATTCGATTGGTAAATACGTGTTTGATATGGGTAAAGCCTAAGATTTTTATATTTCAAATCACTGGGTAAAGCAGCTTTCATGTTGTTTTTTTCATAGCTAATAGGCCACTATCTAACCTGATGGAAAGTGATTATGTGGTCGAAGATGCTGTTGAGGCTAACCAAGAATTACAGTGGTACTATAAAACTGGGGTAGGACAACAAAGGGGATTGCGAAAGGTAAGGGCGGTGCGCGCGCGTAACGTACACAGGAGTCGAAATGTGAATGAGATATGTCCACGTCGTTGTAGCCACACGTTTTTTTTTACAAAGTTAATTGATAACGTTTTCATAAATATTAGTATTAGGTTATCAATTTTTATAATCACATTTGTGCAAGATATGAAAATTATAACTCAATCATTTATGTCCTTATTATTATTAATATCACTGGAAATAGTTTTATCATATTCGAAGCAACTAATATCAGAAACATCGTACAAATTATGAATAAACTCAACAAATCATAATAAATAGATTCAGGCGTTACTTTGCGGAAATCCATATCTACAACAAATATTTTTAAAGGATTTTAAGAAAACGTCTAATTAATACATTAATAAAAAACTTTAAAAATATATTTTTTTAAATATCTTGTGACAATTCCGCCTAATTTTCCTGCTAAGCCGACGTGACGTCTCAAACGCCACGGTGGTTACATATTTATAACGTCCACCGTTCAACAAAACTCACCCCCTTTAAGGGGGTTCCCACGCTTGGCAGGCGTCTTGGGAATCGAAGTATAAGATGACAGGTCTTCAGAATGCGTTGCTGCCCACCTTCTGGTATTTTTCCCTTCGTCGCCTCTTACGACTACCACGAACAGATATGGGGTTTAAAATAAAAAGGGTATGATTTAATAATAAAATGTATAATATGTAAGATAGGGTAGCGTTAGCTTCACCATCTTGCCCCGGCGGTAGGCCCGAATTTAGTCGGGCCACTGCGCCCGCGGAGGGGTGACCTTTCTCACCAAGGCCACCCCCCAAAGTCAGCTGAGAGACCCCCGACTCTCCACCAGTGACCCCACTACGGAGAACTAAGGAGGCGGCCGAACTGCCGCCTCCTCGACCCCGTTCGTGTGCACCGGAGTAGGGCAGCATGAACATCGCCCTCCCTGACCGCGGCCTCCTGTTTCATTACCGCTTCGCAGAAGGAGACCACCGCCTGCCACGATATCTCTCCGCCGAGCATGGCGTTGACGCTTGGCAGAGAGAGATCCCTTCCTATGAGGGCTGAGAGTGTGTGCCGATGCGGGCCCCATACGGCCCACACCTCCAGTCTCTCTGACTGCCTTTCTATAAACCTATTTTAAACATCAAAATTCACAAAATATATAGAAAAAATAATGCAAGTACATATTATCGAAAAGAGGCATGACTTCGCGTGGATGGTAAATATTTACTCTGTAATCTTTATGGACATACAAGCGAATAAAAACTCTTATCACGTCAGTTTGCCCTTCGACTGAGCCCATAAATAAATATCAATACGGAACGGTCGCAGCGGAGAATGCATTGCTCGCGGTTTCCTTTTCACAACTATCCTTGAAAACGTGACAATCCAAACTTAGTACCGGAAGTGACAAAATCATTATCACTATTGCATGTGAGACAAACCTCTCAGCCTACGTGCGTGAAGTTTGACATTACAATGCTTGCTTCGATGATGTGTTACTGTCGCTTTGGGATCTCAAAGTAGATACTGGGTCGATTCCCGGGTCCAACAAATACTTGGGCAACATGGCCTAAATGACCGCCCCGCTGAGATAAATGGCTTTGAAAATCTGAATATCTGACCACGCTATCTGCGAAACTCTGCAATAACTCGAAGTGATTCTTTTTGTGATATGATCTGGAGACTCTTTTGCATTTATTGGAGTTTGTATTATCCAAATCGAACTAGAAATGAGTTATATAAGACCAGTACAACTTGAACTTTAGTTTCAGTATAAATGTTTGTGTCCACACAACTTATGCTGATTTTTATTTTGGCCTTTTCACCGTCTTTATTGTTGTAAAGCTTAGGTGACTGCTGTACTGGTAAAATCATCTAAGCCACTTTGAAGGAGAAGCTACCATAAGTACTTAGAAAAAAACTTTCTTTAGTATTTAATTATTTCACTTGAACACTAAGATTTTATATTTCTAATTACTAGTAAGCTCATATTATCTCGATAAGCAAGTGATAGCATAAGCAGTAGGTAAGTACCTCGGTGTTATTTACAATATAAATATTATATAATATTTATTTATAATAATAATGTAAGTGGACTACATTTACATTGGTACATTATAAATTTACATACTACCGTCTGCCCCGGATAGGGGAAGTTATTGGTGAAGCACGGTTTTTAGTGCTTACTCAATATGTAGGTAAGAAAATAATAGTCGCCGAAATATGATTGTGCTGCCTGATTTATATAACTGTTAGCCGCCCGGAAATTATAAGCAATGAATAAGTACCTATTCCAAATTCAATTGTAACACGACTACCTATATAAGTATACCTAACTACGTATAAAAATAACTAAAACACCGAAGATATGTCGTTTATCTACGAATTAGCATCGCAATTAGTAATTCAATAGATGCCGTCAGCATGGTCGGGCACTCTGCAGACAGGAAGTGGCCTGAAGAATGCTTGCTTACAGGCCTGCAGCAGCCTATAGGCAAATCAATTACTTCTGCTGTATTAGCTTTATAGTATTGTCAATGGCATATTTATAAATATTTCACAAACGTGAAAGACTATATTATTATACTTACCTACCTATAATTAATAAAATTATATATGTTTAGAGCTGTAACTACTAAATGACAATATATTTGAGCTTGGATATGGTGTGGGTATATATCTTAGTTGTAATATAATATGTAAGCGCAATATATAGTACTTACCTATATAATAGTGATTTATGTATAATAATGTCAATATTTTTTTATTTCAGAATTTCATTTGACCGATAATCACACCGTCGCGTCGTTGACCAATTTTTAAAATAGGTACTATACCAAAAATATAATCCCGTTTTTAAAGGTCTTTTCACCTCTAATATAATTTATATAATTATTTTTTTTAAAGTAAAAATATCCATACCAGCATTTGCGATTGTGACGCCGCCTGCCAGTTCTCAGCTGAACGGGTTCATTTACTAAAATAATTGTTTGCTTCTGGCGACACCACCGTTTGATACCAACCGCCGCGCGCCGAACGTCTAGATAGTAAGTGAAACTGTAATCAAATTGCATATCAAAAAGATTAACCTCGTTAGTTTGGTTTTAGGTTTCTTCTCAGCAAGAGTAATCGAAACCTAATTTTAAATGTTTTATTTTTTTAAGTCTATTCCGTTAATCTGCAACACTTTGCAAATGTATAAATCATCAGAAATACGATGTAATTTTTAGATATTATTAATTTTCTTTACCAAAAGTAATGTTTACTCGATATTTTGAAAGCCTGTGAAAAAACTTTACCATCATATCATTTTTTAAGTTATATACTTAAACTTTTTTATTGCAACTTACACCTATTTACATTTACTTTATATAAGAAAAACACGATATATACCCAGAACCCCAGAAACGACATGATCCCCGTTATTTGTTATTTCTCACGCATACATTTTTTTTGTTTTTTTTACATTCAAATTGTAACATAGGATTTAGCATAAGTGGCGCCGTTGTTGTAGTAAAGTATTATGTGAAATCTATTTTTTTTTCTGATAAACAACATTCAGATATAAAACATTCGACATTGTGAATTGTGATATAACTAAATAAGAGTGTAAATCAAGGCGGAGGGGATGAAGCTACAATTTGATAATGCCAAGGAGTTCATGACAATAAGTAGTAATAATGGTATTAATAAAACCTTTAGCATTAAAGGTTTTAAAATAAATACGTAACGTTAACTTTCCAACAAGCAACCAATTGAACTGGTTTAGTAATTTCGATTCCTTCATCTTTTCCGTTATCTAATCAGTGCTCTGTACAAATATTAGATAATGCCCACTCTTATCGTATACATCCAGCAGCAATTAGGTATTTATTATCATTATCACTGAGCTAACATAGTATTTACTTTCTTAGACGCGATATGGTGACGGCTGATAAACACTGTAGAGTTTTGTAGGATTGAAATGGGTTTTCGTAGAAATTTTACTGATAGGAATGACTTTTACCAATAACATAGATATAGGCAAATGGAAGAAACTTGTTAATATTATTACCAGCATTATATTTTATTAATAGCTTTCCGGCCGCGGCTCCGCCCGCGCTTATGTCGGTTATCACGCAAAACCATTAACCTCTTTTTGCGCAGTTTAATAAAAAGTATCCTATGTCCTTCCCCGGGTCTCAAACTATTTCCATACCAAATTTTATCCAAATCGTTCCGGTAGTTTTTAAGTTTATTCGTTGCACACAAAAATACAAATCTTTCCCCTTTATAATATACAATACCTCCTTTATAATACAGATTACTTCATTTCGCATGATTTTTATACAGGTTTTTTTGTTTTATTTTTTGTTGAATATGTAAACCTATAATACCTGCATTGAGATAATATTACAATCGTAGTACCATATATCAAAATAAATACGAAGAGCATTTTGCGAATACTCGCCTGGCTAGCTACCACCCTCGAGTAGAAAATCTATCTCCAGGCACCTTAGAGTGTGTAAAATTACAGGCACATGAGACTTAACAACTGTATGTCACAGGGTGAGGGGGCTAGTACAGTTCGTCACATGTTATTAAATTAATCAGTACTATCAGTACTAATATTATAAATGCGAAAGTAACTCTGTCTGTCTGTCTGTTACGCTTTCACGCCAAAACTACTGGACCGATTTGAATGAAATTTGGTATGGAAATAGTTTGAGACCCGGGTAAAAACATAGCCCGGAAAGCTAGTATACAGAGGTTACCGCTTAACATTAGATGGCCCTCGTGCTTGTTTACAATACCAGAATAGAGAAACAACATCTTTTCTAATTAGTTACGAGCAACCTAGGCAGGTAAGAAGTTTGCTTGTATATATAACCTACCTACTACTTACATTTCCGCATGACATGACATGTTTAGTTATCTGACACGGAAGAACATGAAACTGGTGTACCTACGCAATTCTGTACGCTACATTGCTGAAATTACAGAATGAATTATTCTGAAATGTCACTTCACTGGATCCCTTCGTATTTTGTGCAGACGTCAAAAGGAATAAGGAACTTACACTTGTGCTTGTACAATGAACATTAGATAGATATAAACTAGCGTATCTGTGCGCCGAACACCACATAAATAAAATATGTATTTTACGTTTTCAAAACCGTCTCTTTTGAAAAATTACGAAAGCAATGTTGTCCAAGCTTAAACGGCAACGCTTCGCACTCGCTCGGTCAAATATAATTGAAGCACTGATAGCCATAGTATGATTGGTAATTACTATGAATTGCTGTGCCGCAAGTTAATGGTTTGATCCTTACCGCCGCCTGGCTTAAGCTTCGCCGCTTGGTGGATGGGAATTTATCGAATGATCGCCTGGTTAGCTACCACCCTTAAAATCTGATAATCTGTCGCAAAGCACCAAACAGTATGTTCCAATGAAGTAATTGTCAGATTACAGGCACAATGAGACCCAACAACTTTATGATTATGTCACAGGGTGATGAGCGCAGTGCAGTTTGTCACTTGTGAGAAAACGCATCTGTTATAGGCAGAGGTTACCGCTTAACATCAGGTGGGTCTCGTGCGTGTTCCATCACAAACGCACAATATTTTACGAGAATCGGTTGAGAACCGGCGGAAACCCCAACGAAAGCAATTTTGACCTAGCTGAAACTGCGACGCTTCGCTAGCGCTTTGCGTTCACTCGATGTACCATAATTTAAGCAGTGATAGCAAAGCGGTGGTAAAAGTATGGACTGCCGCCGTTCCGCAAGACCAAGATTCTATCCAACCACCGCTACCTTGAGGTTCACCGTATGGTGGAAGGGCATCTTGAGAATGTTTGCCTGGCTAGCTACCACCCTCAACAAGAAAACCTGTTCCAGCAGCAGTCCTTGAGAGCCAGTAAAATAATTATGAAATAACTGGTACAAAAACACTTAATAACCGTGTTTCTTCGGTAGTTGGGTTGTGCAGTACGTCTCTGGTGACGAAATGTATCTGTTATGGCCAGAGGTTACCGCTTAACCACTTAACATCAGGTGAGTCTCGTGCCTATTCCATAAAAAAGGCATAAAATCAATTGTTTTTTCCACTCTTATCTCCACAGTTTTGAAGCAGTATGTAGTATGGACTGCCGCGCAGCAGGTCCATGGTTCGCATCCCGCCGCGGGCTTGAGCTTCACCGCATGGTGGAAGGGTATTATTGCGAATGCCCGCCTGGCTAGCGACCACCCTCAAGTAGAAAATCTGTCGCCAAGCACCTAACGGTGTGTTCCGGCAGCTGTCCTTGAGAGCCAGTCATTCTAGGTTAAGCCTGTTAACACCTTCGACCACATCATCACTTGCCATCACGTGAGATTGTGGTCAAAGGCTTGCCTATCAGCAATAAAAAAAAAAAAAAAAAACTGCTCTCGCTTCGCGCTCCCTCATTCAAGTACCATACAAGTCGTGGCTTGTTTATTTTCTTGCTCTAATGACTGATTTGTCGATTCACAAGTTTTAAAGTAAACTAGTCGAGCGGCGGGCGTACGGCTTACATAGGTCCATTACAACTAGATATTAAAGAAAATAACCCAAAGATCCTACTACTAAGTGTCTAGTGTAGAAGTACTACCAGCGCTCAGAAACTATAGGGTAGGTCACACTTTCTAGAAACCGCTACGAAAAGTACCCGGTACCAAAAACGTTACCAACGATCCACTTAAAGTGTTGATGATACGTTACTACTAATTTACTAAAACTCCCTAGTAGAATCCAACGCACAACAAACTTATTCATTAATAAAGTAGATTAACCAACGCCGAACCAGATTACTACATCCGGTACACACTGGAGCACCATTAAAAGTTATCGCCATTTCAGACCATTCTCGACTTTAACTAAATGCCGGTTGGTATTTAAATATGGCTGTTTAACTGGGACTACTCGTCAAGGCTATCCTTATCTTCGTATTGGGTTACCAGACTTGCCGACTTGGCTCCAATGCTTGTTTGACTAACATATCATTTTACTGCATAGGTACTGCGAACTGAGTGTTTTTATTGAACCCTTATGTAATCTGTGCTTGTATGAATTGATTATATTTTGCTTAGGTCAGCCACTTCAAGTTTTTATTAGCTTGCTAGCTGCGCCTGATGATAAAAAGTAACAACGATGATAAAGTATACTATGTGTTAATCTTTATATATTACAAGTTTCATCCAAATCTGTTCGGTCGTTTCAAGGTGAAGGAGTAACAAACATATTCATCTCACTCATATTACACAACTGCCGATAGAGGTAAAGAACGTCGCTTTGCAATATCAAAGTCCTGGTTTCGATAATTCCCAGGTCAGTCAGTTATTCGGTTTTTCTAAGCTCATCTTCTATTACTTGGGACTATAAGATGCGACCCTCTGCAGTGCCTACCCCTAGGTATCCCCCAAGGGGTAGGCAGACACAGATATGAAGATATATTCCACGACTTTGTCCGTATGCTGTTCAGTTCTCAAACACTAGGATTGGTTTACGTGTTTAGTGAATTTGTATGAAGTAGGTCTACCATTTACCAAACCAATACCCTACATTTCTTGTGGTGTGGCCAAAGTTGAAAAGGAATTGTTGTCATTGTCACAACAATCCCCAGCAGCTCAGTACCAGTAATTATCAATATAAATTAAAATATGTAATACATTACTATTTTTTATTTTGGTCGAGTCTTCCTTACATCTTTCACACGTTAGAAGGTACTTATAAATTAAAACCGAAGCTGGTAGAAAAAAAATCTTAGAATTATACACAGATCCTACAAAAGTTGACTTATAAAAGTCTGAAATGTTTAAAAAACTTGATACTACCCCCAGCCTAATCAGTTTCAGTAATAATATAAGAAAAAAAGGTCTTAGGTATATATAAATATTCGCTGTAATAATAATAACCATTATAAATCTAAAAGAATCCATGAAAATCTGCCCAGCCATTTTCTCCTAATGTCAAGACAAAGAAAGTGGGTAGGTATCCGGCACTATCAAAAACCAGAAAGTACCGGATTATTGGAATGTTCGGATTACTGGATTATAGAGAAAAAATCATATTAAATAAAATAAAGCAATTCATAAAGAGAATATGTATAAAGTATGTGTGTAAATATTTGTACTTATTCGAACTGTAACACAAATATTTCAAAATTAATATGTAATTAATTATGTACCATTTAAAATAATCCTGATTTGAGGTCCGCTTTTGTGCAACTTGTAGTCCTTGCTTAAAAACCTTTGGTCGCATGTTTCGGAGAAGTATAATATCTTATATTCGAAGAATTATAGCAGATTTCGTTTATTATAACCGTTTTCTTCTGCCAGGTATTGAAAGAATGAAATTAATGCGGGTGCGGGCAGAGGGTGCCGGAATATTGGACGTATCGGTCTATTGAATTGCCGGATCAGTGAGGTTATAAAGTAATTCTAAAAAAACTAGTATACAGTAAAATTTATGCTAACTGAACTGTCTGACAATCGCTGAAAGAATTTGTTCTACTACTACTAATAATAATACTACGTAGGCGTCATCCTACATCCATTATAAGCTCTAAATATATTCTTCATACACTTATAATAACTTTAACCTTTTCCTTAAAGTGTCCAGCATAAAAATATCTACAGCACGAGAGTATAAATATTTCGAAGGGTTTTTGTATGAATGCTTTTTTCCAAATCCCAGTGGGTAATCCATATAATCATCCTAGCATACATACTAAGCCCATCAACTAAGTTAAGCAACGGCTGCTGCGGTCATGACTTGGATGGGTGACGACTAGTGTCATTACTACTTACCGTTTCCATGTTTCGGAGGGCACGTTAGGCCGTCAGTCCCGGTTGTTGTCTTAGAATGGCAGTAGTTACAGCACGGTGGTAGGACATTTTGCGAATGCCCGCCTGGCTAGATACCACCCTCATAAAGCACCCACCGGTCAGATTGTGGTGACAGCTTTAAAAACCGTTTCTATGCGAATTAGAATACAGTGGTCAAAATTCTCATGATTCGCTGACACCTCTTCCCCAAATTGGACTTTGTATTATTGTCTGACCTGGTCTTTGTACTCATGTTTTTATCAACTACTTTTATGAATATAGTTAGGTACGTTGTTGTGGAGGTAGCACGTGAAGGTGAAGCACAGGGCTGTACATTGCTGCGTACTAAGTTGCTATGCTACACTATATTCGTGCCAATACAATCTAAGCCATATTACAATAATTAAATCTGTATATTTTTGTAGATCTAGTCTCTCATCCTTAATTTTTCTTGAGTAGGTATGTAACCAATGTTTAATTACTATTAAACGTTGTTGTTAGTAACGTTCATTTGATATTAATTTTCCTCCTAATTCCTAATAAATTTTCTTTCAGTATTTTGTTTCCAGAGCTGATAATTTATTTATGTTTTCTTGTCACCAGTAGAAGGTTAAACCTTATGATTTGAGTGATATGACAAGCAAATAAAACTAAGGGCGTGTTTCAAAATGTTCGAGTAAGTTCCCATTATACTACCCAGAACATATTTATTAAACAAAACACTATCTTTGCGTTTCACAGTCATCGATTTAGCCTATCCATCGGTTAAAGCTTGAAACGCGATGCCAAGCTGCGTTTAAAATCCATCTATATAAGAAGAAGAAGAAGAAACGCGCTGCATGTCAACTGTCATTTTTATCATTCAGTTATTTTATGTGTTGGTAAGCAACCTGAAACTTTATTAGGACATTCTGAAGCGGGGCCTAAATGTATTTTACTTACTCGTAGGTATATAGGAAAACGAAATGCAATAACGTATATAAATATATATCAATGTGTAATTATGGGTAACAATCGCGAAAACCTAAGACAACATTAAATATATATCAGTCTACCTTGTTGATTGAATGGCACACGGGCGTCACGTCCAACCAAACTCCAGGTCGTCGGATCTATCCTCGGGTCAACCAAGTTACATTAGTTTATGCTTTTCAGGCACTGAGCTAGTTAGGTGGCAATATGCTTGTCTACTATTATATATGGGACATAAAACAACTCGCGCACGTTTCGCAAAATACACAATGTTCATATTATTTAAAATAAAATAGACATCACGTGGTTACAAGAAAAAATAGTCCACGTTAAATAGAATGTACATAATTACGGTCTCAAATGCCACAATGAAAATTCTAAGCATGTAGGTACCTATGCTTAGTAAGTGGTAAACATTGAGAATAGCTATATACTATTGAACGTGATATCAGTCTAATATATAAAAATGTACCTACGCTCAATCAGTACTATCAGTACTAATATTATAAATGCGAAAGTAACTCTGTCTGTCTGTCTGTCTGTCTGTTACGCTTTCACGCCAAAACTACTGGACCGATTTGAATGAAATTTGGTATGGAGATAGTTTGAGACCCGGGAAAAAACATAGGATAGTTTTTATCCGACTGCGCAAAAAGAGGTTAATGTTTTCGCGCGATAACCGACATACGCGCGGGCGGAGCCGCGCCCGGAAAGCTAGTGTAAAATAAACGATAAGAAAACAAAAAATAACTTGACGCCCTATGAATAAATATTAAAGTGTAACTCATACAGTAAACCGCTTTGATTTCGGACTCATCAATTTCAAAATTGATTGATTGTTTTACAAAACACGCACTATATTCAAAATTTTGCGTTCCTAAGGTATGCGATCTGCTGTTTTTGAGTTTGACTTACATTTCTTAATAACACTACAAAGCACTATTGCGTGCTGAGCGAAAATCTGTTGTTGTTACATTTCTTCACATTTTTATTCATAGATGTCACCACCGCTACGAAGCTTAGGGTGTAGGTACTGAATAGTAATGATCATTGCCAATTCTACTAAAGAAATATAAATACTAAAAGGAAGGGATCCAAACATAAATAAAAAACAAAACATCAACGTATTTTGACTATAATTCAAATAAAAAATGCAGATGGAAATAAGGACAACTTAAAAGAAAATGTCACAAGCTTTTTAATCTTAATTTGTTTTTGTCGATAAGAAAATAGAATAAACGTAGTCAATATTTGGAAGATTAACTTAAATAGAAATTAAATTTAAAAAAATTAAATACTTAATTACAAATGACATAGGTACTAGAGTTTAAACTAATGCCTTGTTATAATAAATGACTGATGTAAATTATAACTAAACATTACAATTAAATGTCTGTTTAAATACAAAAGAAATTAAATAAATCAGCTTTAATGGTTTATGCTTCTTAATGAACTGATAATAAATAATATTCGTGAACTTTATGAAAACGCTTACATACTAGGTTTTTCCTTAATATTAGGTACAAAATTATTAACGCTTAGTGGTCACCATGCAACGACTCTACGAAATGGAGAAAAACTGCAACTAACATAATTACTAGAATATGTAATTATATCATAGGTAAACAAACATCGCCAGCTCACTTCTACCTGGCTACAATAAATAAACACAAAACCTTCAATGGTCAAATGCCAGTTTATTGAAAGTACAAAATCGTAGATCTGACAAGTAGTTTAAGTATTATAAAAAATACAATATTTATTAGTGGCGCGAGGAACAGTCTCTTGGTAAGAATCAAAAGCGTACTATGGTTCTAACAGAATTTCTCCTAATTACTTACATTGGTCCCTTACTTAAAACTTTAAACTTTGTTATATAAATATTATAAAATATCACACTTTAAATTCAAGAAAAAAAAAACTATACTACGTCGAAACTAATCACTTAGTTCTGTCAAAGTACAAAAATCAATAACCGTGCCAATTCGAATATTATATTCAAAAGGAGACAATAAATAAACAAACAATCTATTTCGATAAACTAAAATTAAATATAGGTAATCGATTTATTTCGTAAAAGGCACTATTTTTGTTGGCGCGGGACGGAGACGGCTGGAAGCGCGCGAGAGAGTGCCGCCTCGCCCGGCCGGCCGGCCTGAGCCTTTATATTTTATATCATTTATGTATCATATATTATTTTTAGTAACGTATATTTTTATTCTGTTTTCAGTTGTATGTTGTACGTGATCTCGGGAGTTCGGCGGGCGGATTCTCAGGTTTCTGGTGTTTTTTGCGAGCACACGCAAGCGATCGATCTCCTCGAGCGCAGGCGCGGCGTGCACGGTTCGCCGTAAGGACGAAAAAAACAATCACCAAAACCTCAAACTGGTTTGGGCTCGGGCCTTCTCCTCGCATGGAACAAAACGAAAAAGTCGTGGAGTGCCGTGCGAGGGGCGCCCCGCGGGACCCTCCGACAGTTCTCAAATGGGCCGCGGATGATTGCGATCGCTAGCGATGGCGATGGAAGGAAGCTAGAACTGCGATTATCGCACTTGGTGCGCCGGCGCAAATGAGCACTTTCTATAGGCAGCGGGTCCGGTTCTCAAAGAAAAGTTCGAAATGAAGAGGTGTTAACGAGTGGACCTTTGTGAAAACATCGGCCCAACGAGCTCCCGAGATTGAGATTGGCTGATTCCGTCCGTAGAAATGGACTAAGCTGAGATTGGAGAGTTTGACACATAGGAGCGGAATCAGCCAAAGCAAGAGTCGAGCCACGTCCCGTCGACGCAGGCCCCGTCCGTATGCGGTGCGGCATCGTAGCTGCTAGCTACAATTTAATTACAGTTAAAGAGACTCGAAATAAATAATAAATTATTATCTTAAATCCTTAAAAATAGATCACGAGCGCCTTCTCGCGGTACGGTACCGAGCGCAGATAGGCAGTTACAAAATAAATAAATGTTCTATAAGCTAACTTTACAAGACCACCGCTCGGCGGAGGATCGCATCGGGAAGACATCCGCGAGCTACACAATAATAAATAGGTATCTAATATTATAAGGTGCCATTTACAAATGTGTGCCGACTACTAAACATAATCACATAATTCACACCGCAAACTTTCGAGACGCCAGTACACTTCGTTAACTTTATAAATTACAGGGCGAAGTAGTAAAAGAGCATCGACAAACTGGAGATCATTCGTTGAGCGGGTGTGCGTGTGCGTCGAGCGGGACGGCTCGGCCGCGTTCTGGAAGACGTCGAGTGGGCACTAGGGCGACGGAAGATCCTTACGCTATGCTCGGTATAAGTTAACTTAGGACTAGGCGAGCGCAGGGCGAGGCCGAGGCCGAGGGCGCCCTAGGCGATGACGAGGTCGCCGAAAGCGTTCGACAGACGGTTGAAGACGGGCAGTCGCTCCTCCTCGGGGTCCGGGGACTGCGCGCGGCGGAACGCAAACTGTGTGCCATGCGCGGGCGGCGACATCGCTGCGGGCGGCGAGTGCGGCGAGTGTGGCGAGTGCGGCGAGTGCGGCGAGCGCGGTGACCGCGACCCATCGCTACCGTACCCCAGCGAGCCGCCCGAGGAGAGCGAAGCGAGCGAGCCGCCCGGCGATGGGGGCTCGCGCCGCCGCGCCTCCTCCGCGTTGTGCACGAAGTGGCACCGCGGTCCGTACGGACAGAAACCCACCGAGTGGAACGTGCGGCACAGCTCCGTCTTGTACTTAGGGTGGCGCTGCAGGTTGCGCAGCTCGCGCACGCCGTGGGCGAATTGGCACTTGTCGCCGTACTTGCAGACTCCAGCCTCCTCGAAGGGGCGGCACAGCTCGGTCTTGTAACGGCTGGTGGCGGGCGGCGGAGGCGCAGGCTCGCTGGTGGTGCGCTCAAGGCGGCGGTGGCCGAGCCGGTCGAGCAGCCCAACAAGCGTGCGGTGCGCCGGCACGGAAGCTGCGCGTGCTAGAGCCGGATGGTCCCAGTTCACGGAGCCAGTCACTGCACCGGCGCCCATGGGCGCGAGAGCGCTGCTCAGCGTGCCGTTCATTGTCTGCACTGGCCGAGATTGGTTCTGGAATAGAGAATACGGCTTCCGTTAATAAAGTGCTGCTAATCAAATGTTGAGAGCTGGGATTACCAAACCAGCAGGTGATCAAATAATGGAGATTTAATTAAAAATGAGGGTTACTTTCTACGTAAACTATTTATCCGCTAACTACCTATACTAAAAGGTGACGAGTCTGCTGACATAGGTGATACATGGTCGACTTTTGATATCCACAAAATAGTTGCCGGAACAAAGTAAAAGCCCTTTTAATACCTAAGTTATAATAGATTTATTTGATGACATTTACACATATTTTACTTTTTTGCGCTTAAACAGCTGTGTATTTATAGCCTTGGAGATAATGAAAAATGTAGGAATACTTCTTAGTTCCCCAAGGACCGTGACAACTGATGCAATGATTTATATTAGTTAATTAACCTTAGATCCAAACTCAGCCACGCTCACCTCAATCTTAGCGTTTAAATATAGCTATTAAATATATTTTACCGTAAACTAACACTTTAACCATGTAAAATCTTCACCTACATAATCACTGGATACCAGGGCTATCTCGTCACAGAAAAAATATGCACGAAGATAATATAATACAAAACATGAAAAGAAACACGCACAGGTGACGTACACCTATATATATTACTATAAAATATAATATGGATGCATCATGACGGGGAGGTGCACCGCGATACTTGATAAGGACAGCAGTTTCCTAAGTCCTTTTAATATAACAAAGGCGAGAATACGACATTCAATAGACCGTTATCGTCGAGGGTAAGGAAATGTTAGGTAGAGATCTTTTCTATAGAAAGCAAACAATTAGAGAACCTTTCAAGGACCTAAAATAAACCTTATTTGAAAAGGACTGTAAAGTTAGGCACGTATTTTTACGATGTCCGTGTATATGGTGCCGTAAAAAAAATACACAATCTGGCCCAAAGGTTCTTCGGGTACCTGCTAAAGTTAACAAAAAATGAAACCCAATAGGCTGGTTTGCTCGTCTACCTGCCAGGGATCTTCTCGTTTTCACTAATGGTCTCCACGTTTTGGAATGGTTAATATTACCAATACCAATTAACCAAGGCTTAAAGTGGTGCTTTTAGAGCTCCGGGTTGGGTAGAATTTTAATGTTGCGTTAACCAGAGTTCGTCCGGTCTACCGCCATGAATTATTTATATTCGGTAAAATTCCTAGTTCCCTCCCATCAATATTCCCCGTTCTGGTGTCGTCTTGGTTTGAAAATGGTAATGTTTTAGTGGTCTTTTGTTTCGAGGTAATGTTTGAGCCACATGTGATGTGATGGCACTCTGAAGTATCAGCATATTCAGCATGACAATAGGGACGTTCACGCGGAGGCAGTTGACACGGCCGACGGGTGATTGTGCACTATTGTTTAGGCGTCGCTTGTCACCGCGCGGCCCGCGCCCGACAGAGGAATAATTGTCGTCAGGCCATTCGACAACACTACACCGCTCTACGAGGGCAACGGTCGATGCCGTGCCGTGTTAGGTAACTGTACTCTCATACATACTGATATTTTCAAGATCCATCGGAAAACCTGTGGTACATTCGTAGCCGTGTCGTTGTCCGTATTTCGTATTGTCTTATTTTGAACGGGCACAGTATCGTGACAAATTGGAGACACGACGAATCGTTATTTCGCAAAGAGTCTCGAAGCTCGGCCCACGCGGTTGTGCAACGAGCACCGTGGAGCAGAAAACGGAGGTTTTACCCGATTTCTGTTGAGAGAGGACCGTGAAGGTCGGAGGGGCTTCGTGTTCATGGCAGACGCTGAACACGACGTTTATTCATTATAAATAATACTACATATTGTGTGTATCCTCCAATTATTTGTGAATGAAACGTTATTGTACTCGTATATTCCATTTGGCCCGCGCAAACACAAGTACACTCTTTTTATTATAAAATAGTAGGGAATAACTAATTGAGCTGTCCGATTTTAGTGTACGGCATAACAATTATGCTTAGCAAATATTCCAGAAATGGTCTCCAAAGGAGTAAAACAAAGGAACGGGCTCAAAAGTATAAAACTATCACATGACACAGTTGGACTTATCAAAACATACAAGAATAGATTTTTGTCATCGCATCATCAATCACTATACGCATTAGGTTCGCCAGCGCTTTTCTCATTTACTTCTATGAATAATTGCTTACCTATACTTGTAAAAAAAAAAATACAACTGTTTCGGTTGTTCTTCGTGTTGCTTTGTTCTCGGGTTGAATCTTGAACCCTTGGGTTCGATCCCTGGGAGCCTGAAGGGTATACTCTATAAACAACAATAGGCTCAAACAAAGGGCCAAACTACAAATATCCAAAGGTGGGTAAGACACCTCTGCCTACTCTTTCGGGAATACAAAACTTGATAATTAGCACAATCTGTTAAATGGGTTCACTAATTCCAACGAGCTTACAAGAAATAGTCAAGTAACAAGATATGAAAAATAGCTACGGGTATTAAATATTGTACTATTCTTGTAGACGTACAGTCTATACTCACATACAATATAATAAGGTAAACCTAACTTTTGCGGTTGGCGGTAATCAGTAAACAATTACACACAATGCTTTTAGTGGCACATGACATATGAGCAACTATTGTTTACTATGTGGGCAATAACCGGCGTGTATGGTACCTACTGCAATAATACTGCATGCATTATTTACGCATAAAGTTACTGTAGATACGTATTGTATTATGTTTTATCAACAATCCATGAAACGCCTTTAAAAAAGTAAACATTGTAGGAAAAGTAGACTTTACCGCGAAATCAAGTGAAAAGCTCAAATGTTCACATTTATTTTTAAACCAGTTAAAAAAAGGGGGCGGTTATTTCATTTCGTCTGTATATTTTAATTTTTTTTTTTATGTTTGTTTACGCAAAACTTTTGATTGGGTGAACCGATTTTGGTTATTCAGTTTTCATTTGAAAGCTTGATGCTTGTCGTGTGGTCTAATTTAGATTTCACCAAACTCGGTCAAGCCGTATTTTCAGTTACACTCCGCTATTGATGATCTCATAATTCAATTTAAAATTGTTAAAAAATATGATTCTGTTAAGTAACACGAAGAAGCAGCAATTCTACTGTAATGCTGAATTTTATTGCTATAAAAATATATCTAATTATGACTGCCGAGTATTTCAAGTACAGGCGAAAGTGTAGCAAATAAATGAGCGTATCAGCGCGGTGCAATCACGGGTGAAATGTTGCAGTGAAAAGCCAGGGGTTAAGTCTGTGGTGCGCAAGTGTCGACGGAAAACAGCCAACTTGTAATTAGAGAGTTATCAGAGCGGAACATTGGTTAAACGTTGCTTTCCATCGGACGTTGCGCAGCGCAACTCGCCTCCAGGGAAAATTGTAATCACTGTCGATTTCAAACGGCCGCGGCCATTGCGCCCGCACCGCGCCCCGTCAACTAGTGCATCATAATAACATAACACGTGTTTAGCCATCAGTCCCCACGTCAACAGTTTACACTCAAAAGGGCAACAAACTAATCCATAACTTTGTAACGGGTGTTTGTTTGGTAAATATATTTTCGGGTAAAGGATGGTGTAACGAATTTTTCCAAAGAGTCGCGCACAGGTCACGCCTCGTATTCCGATGTTTGCGGTTCAGGTTAGCGAGAACTGAACAACGATGTCAACGCGGCAAACACGCCGACGACTGTTCGAACCAAGTGTTTGTGCTCCTCGTTACCGAAGAGGCAAGTGGTTGCATAATGCAATGAAACATGCGAGTTATCAACGTTTTACTGGAACCATCCACAATTTCAAAGGTGACCCGAATCAGGCGCGATCGTTCTGCAAGTGACCCTAGACGTACTGGCATAGAATCTTGCGCTGCTGGTGTTAAACACGTAATGACATAAGCATCCGCAACTGTATCCATAAATATTGAAAGAGTAAACTAAACAGTAGCGGAAAATCAGGAGGTTATAAACGAGGAGAGGGCATTGACTTACCGGCTAACGAAAACAAATGTGGCACCTTCACAGAGCGGTACATCGTACGTGCAAATAAATACGGAACATATAAACGCACGATCTGAGTGCTACAAACATATTTACAACACATATGCATAAAATTTGGAAATTTGATTCTGCGCAATCACGTAAAATGAACATGGAACATAAAAATGAACATGATCTCATTAGGGTTACCGAACTTTGGGACCAGCACTCCCATGCCTACTCGTTTATTTACGCTCGTAATCAGTGAAAATTTACACGTTTCGTTACCGCCGATACTGCTGGAAGCTGAAGCTATGCTAAATATATAAAGCAGATGACCTCTAGGGCAACGGCACCTATTTAGTAACAAAGACTGCGGATTTGGGTCATGCGATTTCAACAATTCATATTTTAAAGTCAAATCCCATTTGGAATAAGAAAACCTTATGCAATTTTGTCATAATGTAAGTTCTTGCTAAGCCATTACATATATCTCCACCGCTTACGGATTTACCGTGACCCAATCTGGCGTTTATTGCAATTATTATAATAATCCATTGTACGAGGAGGCGTTACTTAGAGGTTATTTTGTTTTTAATGATAAATTTTCGTGTAGACAGATGACACATACGCATAACAGGCCATATGTCCTTATTTATGGCGTTTAATGTACCCACCATAAATTCGAGTCATTAAGATAGGCTGGCTGCGACAATTGATACAGCGATGTAACTCAAACAAGAGAACTGCTTAATTGACCGTTAATTGGTTTTAATCAAATGCGTTCTATATTTAAATGAACTTTCGACGTTAAGTAAAGCAAATGATCAGGAGCGGTACATCCAGGATAGTGGATTTATTTTGCTGTTGGTAGCTACTAGCTACAAGGTAAATATGAACAACCACGTCTATTATAAGAATTGGTTAAATTTCTCCAAGGAGTGAACCGAGGGTCTTCGTGATTGATCCCATCATGTTTTATTGAATGATTGCGCGAAAACGAGTCGAGTGGAGATGCTACGGTCCCCCTACAGTCTCCAGCAACCTCAAGTAATGTCAGTCGTTGTCATTAACCTCACAGTTTTGTGATGCGTCTTTGTTTCTTACCCTCGTTTACTAAATTAACATGTACATGGACAAAGCCGATCGCTGTTGCAGCACAGTTAATTCAGTCTGTAACTCGCCTTTCCTGTTGAAATAATGCGTTACAGATTTCACTTAATTGATTTAAATATTTAAAGCGCTTTGTGTGGCATGGCGACGAAATCGCGAACAATGGACGTTATGTGAATCACGCGAAGTAATTACTGCGACGCTTGCGCGTACACTTATGGATATTAAGTGACGCATATTTGGAACATTAAGAGCCGACTAGACGCCATTTTAATTTATAATTAAACTAGTTTATAGTAACGAGTTATTTAATGCAGTGCTCTCCCACAGAGATAACCGTCGGTAACATGTGTAGCCAGAGTTATTATAAATTACTGCAATGGATTAAAATGGATAAAATTTAACGATATATTAAAGCTACCTAACTACCTATATGGTTTACTTCTTTTACTAACACCCTGGTTTAATTCAAATGACGTACTTTCTTCAGATTGAAGATACAATATTCGATAGCAATTATATTTGTTTTCTGTATATTGTATTTTGTAAGGAACGTGGTACAAGACTTGAGTAAATCCACTGAGATCTTTGTACAGATAAAGTAAAGCAAGAGGCAAACAGCTAATAATGTCCGACCAATTATTTTGACTTCAGAGTCATTGTTAATCTTATTTTTTCCGTCAGACTAGCGACCACGTACGATACAGGACTTGTATAAAAAGCACAAGAGGAGTTTGAAAGTAGGGAGACATAAGAAAGAGTTACCTACATCCGACGATTGTATCTATGATGTTTATGATAAATTATTATTCATAACGCTCGCTTAGTTCCTATTCCATCTTTTCTATTTCTCATATCTCATATTTTCACATCAATAATGATCTAACGAAGCCTTTTGTCTTTGCATATGACATGAAAATGGAAACAGCCGACCTTCTGGGTATGTCCAAATCTTTACGGCGGTAAGTATAGATAGTGTCCAAGCAGTAAGATTATCTAGAAGCGAAGCAAATAACCAAAGGCGTAAGTATATAGCTCCTTTAATGGTTTCATTATCTATATTTACTAGGTTTGTAATCGTCAATATTTCACATAGTTATCGAGCATTAGATGAGTAAGACCGGACGCGCGGGATATACCGCGCATGCAGATGGCTACAACACCGTGATTGCAATGCCAGAACAAGCCCACTATGGTATAAATGCCATCACATGTCCACCGACGGTCTTTATTTATATTACCAACGCCTCTCGATTGTCTTCAACTTTACAATATACGAACAATGGTAATATATTCAAAGACGAAGTGGGTAAATCATTGGACATCGCGAAAAGGAAATCACGTAGCGGGCGTAGGTTTTCGAGAATCTTTGGCGTTTATCTATTCGACTCGTTTTCCCGGTAAAGAAATTGCCTTTTCATCGTAGAGTTCGTTGACATGTGGAAATATGTTTTGACGTGGATTTATTATAGGAGCATGACGTGACTCGTGTTGTGGTCGTGCGTCGTCGTGCGTATTCATAGTTGCTCACCTTTGTTAGCATTCAACTTAGGTCGTCGGCTGCGCGCGAGTGCATCGCTTCGTGTTTATAGAGCGCGCCATAAAGCCCTCGAGGTGGTGGGCCGCCGGTCGAGGCCGTAAAGCGAATGTCAACAAAGGCCGTCGTTCAACTAGCGAGTGTTTACCCCCCGTCCGCTCAAAGCGGAGGAAGCACGTCCCCCGGCTTGAGCCGCTTTTAGCACCTCCTTATTTATAGACGCAACAACAGAACGCTGCTCCGATGCTGATTTGCACAAACAAAACGTAAACAATGTTGTTCACGACAGCCTCGCTGCATATGGATTCTTGTATTTATTCAATGCACGCCTTGTCTATAGAACATAGATTGATATCATGACGTTCCCATGGTCATCTAAATTAATAGGTAGTACCTGCGTCAAATCCTGTCATACCTACGGATCATTGTGTCGTCGCCGTGTTGTGGTCATTAGTAGCTTATAGTGACAAACACTACAGACCCTTACGTCAAGCGCGTATTCTGGTTGTAGCAATTCCTTTGTCCGTGCAATTTTCATTGTTGCGTCACGCTACCGGGTTATAATCCACTTTCCCCGTAAATGGAAGGTTTATGTGAGTCATACGGAGATAATAATAAAGTGGAAAAACGATTTCTATAACTAGTATACCATTTGCGCTGTTACGTTGTTTAGCTAGTTTATAAGTTGATTTGAGACGCATATCAGTGGATGATATCGGTCTTTGTTATATGCTCCTAGAAAGTTAACATCCAGCAATTATAAATGAAGTGGGCTCTTAATTGTTTAAGTCATAATGTCTAATGTTGTTGCCAAGAATAACTGGAAGTAACAACGTTAACTAATGTTGCTTGAATGTTATTTAATTCCGACGTGCCCCCGATTGCAAACCGGTTTCTGTAACTGCTTTTGGATCCTATATATTATGTATAGGTTTTGAATGAATGGGTATAGGCATACACAAAATTCTTTATGAAAATGTAGAATTAAGTCTTGTTGTTTTCAATTATGAAATCTGTAATATAATAAGCTTTCGTGTCGTATGTACGAGATATTTCTCTAGGATTAGAAAAGCTACAGGTAAGAATAGGAACTAAGTACTTAATATCTACTTGTGAAACTTACGAGTAATATGGCATCATGGATCTGGCTTTCGGAACTCACCTGAAATAAAAGAAACAAATACATTAAACACAATAGTTACTGACAGACATGAAATAAGGTTATATTAACTATACGTAGATCGAGCTGCCAACCAATATACGCCAATTGAAAGATATTTATTCCAAATTGCGTCTATTAGCTCATAGCAACCTCTATAAAAGCCAATGATAATATGCGTTCATATAACCAGCGAGCGGGCTCAACCGGTCTCCGTCGAAAGCGATAGCATTTCCTACATGAAAGTAAAACTATACTCCGATAGTTGCCCGGAAAACTTACGGACAACGTGATTCAATCCAAACGGATTATCTGTCTTCTACCGATCTCTGCAAAAGTAGTAGTGACGATTCACATAATGAAAATAATTGCATACACTAAGGCAGCAATTACGGCTTTACTCGTATTTTACGATGCTTTTATTACGACCGACTACACTTCATGGTTATTAGCTATCTGAAGTGTTATGCAAGCATCTAATAAATCAGTTATGAAACTGTTACGATCTGTGCCGATATTGGTTGGTAATGCAGGTTAGTTAAATTATGACATTTGGCCTAATGGCCCAGTAGCTCGTTCAAATATATGCGATACGAATTATGATCATTGTTCTAATGACCATCGACTTGAAAATAAACAGAATCAAAAACATCCTTCGCTATACTCGTAGAAAATCTCTAAACTTGTGATGATAACCACTAATAAAAGAATCTTCATACTCGTATTAACGCTAGTCTGATGATACTGTGTGCCCTGCAACGGCATCATCTTTACCAACAGGTGAGGCAGAGGTAGACCCCTGACCAGTCTTCGGTGTAACACACGATTAATTTTTAACGTTGTTTAATTGTACGCTGTGTAATCCGTAACTCTGTAAACTCCGTAATTAAATCTATAAGAAATGACTAAGTTAATGAATGTTGGGACTTGTGAGGGTCTTGTTTCGCAACATAAGTAGTGCCAAATGTTGCAAGTATTCTGTTATGTAAAGCTACAGGCAACAGGCGGTTACTTGGTTTAGCAATATTTGACGTAGCCAAAGATGATGACTACGTATTGATTTTTTAACACGTTAAATATTATTTACAACCACACACAATAGCTGTATTCTATTGAAAGACGTTTCGTAGTGAAGTAACATTATTTACCTAAGTAAATAAATAGCGAGGACAACAAAGGCGGCAGTGTCTAATGCTAGTAACATTCGACAATACTGTTCCGCAGCCGCGTTGGTGCACTGTGAAATTGTCGGTCGATAGTACAATATGTAATTTGCAAGTGTCCTTCGCACGTAGCGATTCAACGCGATAATACCCACATTTTCCGCCGCTAGTTAGGTGCCAGCTAACCATGCTGCGATCATTCCACACAATTAACTGGCGAGTTGCACCGCACGTGGAAATGACTGACAACAATGCTGGCGTTACGCCACTGTGTTAAGACGTGCGCCGTGCGGTGTCTTGATCTCGACCCGCGATCATAATGGGAGGCCATGTTTCTAACGCAACGACATCGAAGGTCTCGCGGGAATCACGAACCTAGGAACAACTTTATAACTAAAAGAGGTTCATCATCATAGGCTCATACATACCTTTTTACTCACGAAGACGTACTATACCTATAACCCATCGGGGTTGGATGAGGCATCGAGCCAAGACTCATGGCCACTGCGGATCCTCACGCGGCAACTACCTCATGGTATCTTTAACTGCGCAGGCTTCTCTAGACTATGGCCGCTCTGCGCAGTGCCTGTCTGCACTTTAAATGCTTTAACTACTGTCGTTGTTTGATGAATGTTTCGAACTTCTTCTAGGTTGAAATGGCCCCCTCTTCGAGCCGGTACTAGAAGTTCCCTGGGTAGGGGGCGCCATTTGGCTCCCACCAACGGCGGTACTAAGACGTAGTGTACAAACGAGGACTATACATATCCTCTATGAATATCCGTACACATGTGTATCAATAACTTGCTGTGGGAGGGCGTGCCTTCGTGAGTGAACACCTGTTCACAGAGACCTCTCTACATCCTTATCAGCCGATTTAAGCAAAGCAACATAACGAGTTTTTATAGCACTTTCGCTTGTTGTTGAATAGGCCAATACGGGAATGATCATAAAGCCGGCAAGGAAGGTAATAAGGGTGTCCGAGAGACATTCAATTTCACAAATTTCAGGTTGCGTAATTTATTATTAATAGAGACGACAGGTATAAGAAAAAAATACGCAGCACTAACGGTAGTACATATTTTCCTAGAAAAAATATTATCCTCTTAGCACGATTTACAATAACACAATAAGAGTAAAATAAACAAACACTCTGTGCTCTTAGTACAAATAAATGTTACAAGATGATATTGTCAAGAGACGTCGTTATAAAGTCATAAACAATCCCTAGGAAAGTACGTCCTCACAAGATAGGGAGTAGAACCTCAACCAATTGATGCCTAATAAATTGATATTAAACTATAGTGCACGAGTTAATTGATACTTTGCAACATTATAACACTGTCAATGCCATTCCGCCGGTCAATACCCTTACTTTTCTCCGAGTCTGTGACCACTTCCTTATTTAATCGTAACAAGTGTACGTTACAAGAAATCCAATGGAGAGCCTATGCGATGAATGTGGTTTCTGGTATGCTACATATGTAGGTACGTGCTCAATAAATAAAATTCACTTTAAAAAATCGACTATTCAGAACCCTTTGTTTTGTCATAACCGAATACTGAATGGCCTCTAACGCATAAATATTACAAATTACCAAATCTAGACGAAGTTTCAAAGTCTGCAATTATAGTAATGTCTAAAAATTGCTTCTATACAGCCTGTGTCCAGAATTCGTCATCTACAAAAGTACTAAGTAGCCTAAGGGATCGTTTCAATTTTCAAGTTAACAGTAAGCATCAAACAGCACAATAATTTTCACCTATTTAATTATTTGCATTATTGAAGTTGTAATAAGGAAGGTCAGTGTATAAAAATTTTGTCTTTCCACAATTACTACTGTATCCAATGTCACCTCTTAATTACATATTTATAATTTGTAAATTAGTGTCTAACTCAAATATAATGCTATTATCGTTTGACTTTTCATCGTCAATTGTGTATAAGGTAGATAATTTTCTGTGGGGATAAAACTGTCTTCGTCTTGGTCCAGCTTGAATTCTTCACTCCGCCTGGAACTATCGAGCGCGTGGGGGTTTTAGGTTGGGAGTAATTCTAGAATCCTTCCTTACGCTCGGGATTCAATGGGTTGCGCTCGCGCGTGATGATCGACACAACTTTATCTACATTGTTACTAATAACTCCTACAATTTTGCTTGCAACTACAGAAGATACCTGAACAAAGTTGGTATACCATGGCTTGATTATGATATAATTGAAAGGTACAATTCAAAGGATTTTATTGAATAAATTTAAATAATGTAATTTTGCTTTCAACGCTTTTTTTTATTTTTAATCTAATAATTATATTTATTCGCAGTTATGTTGGTAGTGCACTATTTATGTACATAATATGTATTGTATGTGTCAGGAGCCTCAGTTTCGCGTCGATCCTCGTTCTCGATCAACGAAGCAATCGGGGCCACTTGTGCTAATGAAACACTTCAATTGAATTGGGGACATTAATTCAGCCAGCGTATCGTACCGCTGCTGTTTACATTAAAGCTAAATAAAAAATAGTTCACTACACTTGAAAATTACTTAAGCATGTTCCACGCTTCGATCAATAATAATATGTCTAATGATCGAAGGATCCACGCTAGAATTGCACGCGGCAAACTGCATTTTTCACTATTTTAAAATCATATCGTAATACAGATAAACCTTCAATTACGCAAGTAAAGTTAACGTATAAGTTAATAGAGTAATTTAAAACTAATAGAAAAGCAATACTGATATTTATGATACTGTTTCCATTCTATATTTCCCGTTTCCATACTTTTATAATGCAGATTTCATGAGACAAAGTTCTTTACTCACCTATTTCAAAAAGAAGTCGTTTTTTTCTTTCATTATAGAACGAACGCTAACATTAGTAATGTAGAATACATTACTATAGTATAGATGTAGTTGGTATATACTAATTTAGCATAGATGTCAATGACAATAAGTCAACTCAAGTCTGCGAGTAAATACATAATACGGAACCAAATGAACGATGTCCTAGACATCTTTGACCACCTAGTCATTTCAAATTCGTTCAAGTGAAATTATGAACATACACATGCTCTGCTTATCATTTAAATTCAATTAACTTACATAAAAATATTGTTAGTAATCAATGTGAGTTTAACATAAACAAACGGTCGAACAGAATAATATTGATGAGCCAACAAGGCACCTGTTTCTACCATTTCAATCTAAAAACTATATATTATTTGACATGATTTACTGAAGAAATAAGACAATGAACTCGGCTATTAACCATAATAGTTACAAAAAGTGATGAAGTAAATTGTTGTATACTTAATTTGATTTTGTGCGAATCGAGGCCGTATTCAAATGGAGGCTTGTCTCGCAATTCAAATCAAATGGTTACATAAATGTGTCATCAGTTAATGAGTCAAGGTTTGTGGGGATTGTTGCTTTTAGATGTTACGAAATGGTTACTATGTGGCGAAGAACTAGCTCCTATTAATCTAAATTGAACACCTCTTTGGAAAAAATATAGAAAAAGTGTAATTATTGAAAATATTTATTTTCTAACTTGAATACCAAAATTTAAGCCAGAGTCGATCGAAGGGGGCTGAAGGTGACTAAGCCGCATTAATTTTAATATAAATAATTGCGGCTTTTAAAATAAAATTATATTCATACAGAATTTTCCTGGACGAAATTAGTTTATTTATCATTCTTCAAGTAATCACATACGTCTATTATTGTCTTTCTTCACGAAATGAATCGATAATTTTTTGGACTAATTCTACACTCTATATTCGCTGTCAAACGTAAGTTTACATACATTACGACAGACCTTAGGATGGACTTATAGCTTCTTGTGAAATCACAACTGAATATAGTTAAACATTATTAAAGAACAAATTATCCACGCACGTTGTGATAGGCACAGCACAAACTACGTAGATGTTACATAATCTACAATCAACGCAGCAGGTACCATAATCACCAAATGTTATATGAGGTGTTTATGATCGAACTCAGCGGTGGTATTATTTAATTAATTGGGCTCTTAACCTTCAAATATCACATTTAATGATTTATTCGTTAACAATAAACAACGTAATTGCATAGTAAAGTTAACAATTACTAACAATGTCTAAGTATCTGATTTGTAAGAGCAAACAAAACAGGTTTACCTTGCGGCACACCGAATGTATTCAAATCTCCACGTTATATATACATATTGTAATATAGTCAACATACGAGTACATATTACCAACAAAATATGGCGGTTTATACATCCAATAATAACAATTAATTAAGAACATTGATTGGGAACATCAATACGACATAAAGTAGTATATTTGTACACACGCAGTTACTTATTTAATCGCAATGCACTGATGTCTAAAAAAATTGTTATAAGAACTTTTTTTCTATAAAAATACTATATGTTACCTTTGACATATGTATACATACAGGTATAATTAAATTAAAATTAGCTTTCAAGCCAAGGCCAGCCTTTAGAGTTCTGATGCTTGGCGACAGACTTACTTTATTTTGTACTCCAGGGGCTAGCCAGTCATGTCCCAGTGAGACCAGACTAGTATGAACTCATGTGCAAGTGGCCCATGGACGAATCCCACGTGATGGTATTTTACGAATACTCACCTGAATACCGAGCGAGCATTACAAAATAAAATCTATCGCCAGGCTCCTTTCAGTATGTTCCAAGAAGAGTCTTTGAGAGACATTTCCATTTTAGATGAACATTTTCAACCCCGCCATCCCAGACGAGGTTGCTAGGGCCATAAAATAAGCACAGAAATAACCCTACCACCAGGGATATCATCTGTTTTTTTTAATGTCATCAAAAATGTTATGATAAATTATAAATTCCATCTCATATATTATTATTTATTTGTTGCTAAGACTATTCTCAAGAAAAAAAATAAGATAGACCAATATCTTTTACGATATCATCTGACTGAATAGAGCCAACTGCATTAACATATCATCAAACGATTGTTCTTGTTTTTATTTCAATTTAAAATAGTCGAACCGAGACAACATTCTAAAATGGAGCCATAAAAAACGTATCGGACGCATCTCTAATTTTGAAATCGTCTGCCGTGACCTTGGCTGGAGCCACAAAGAGTTCGCCGGCCAAATATTAATTAATTATTTATAACATAACTCGTTTGGCAAGTCGTGGCTCGCGTGTTGATTCTCCACTTAACTCAACATTACGACGCCGAGCCGATCGACGTGTCGAGAATCAGCTCGACAGAGCTTATGTACCTACCATGAACCATCGGACACTGATGTTATAGGTGCCACTCATGTCTGAACAAAATTGATACGTGAAAATGTTAATTTGCCTGTTTCGTGTAAATCCCTGAGTCACAGGCGCTAGCAAATCGAAAATGATTTACTTATACCGAAAAGCAGAGATTTACGACACGATTTATTGTTGTGACATCAAACACATGAAGATGAACAATTTGCAAAAAGTGACATGGGGAATAAGACATGAAGTTGTCCGGATCTACGGTATGGTTGAAGCCGCGTGACGCACGCAACTGCAACCTGTCAATGTTGCAATCATACATTGCGATTGTCACGCAATCTGTGCTAATCGATCAGATAAATGGCAATGAGGATTTAATTGTATGTCACCTCTTTTGATGAGGCACCTTCTCCTAACGCATTAACCTGAAGTGCTTCAAGCCTTGTCCTGTAAGTTGTAGAAGAGTATAACGACTTAAGATATCTGGGAGTATTGTTAATGCTACAGTGGGTGGTGTTCGCAGCTATAAATAGTAAGTGGATCCCGGAAGCTTGGATGTGAAGGTCGAAGAGCGGCGAGACGGCCTTGCCGCTGGCTGTGCTACTTTCTCCATCGGAGCTCACAGAGCCCACGTGCGTTACGTCTCGAGAAACAATGGCCTGTTCCACAAGCTCGGTTACGCCGACTCACTCTGCGGAACCACTGACATAATCACCCAAAATTACGGCGTTTCCATATACGAGTAATAAAAACCATCCGAGGACAATTCAGACTACATTAGCGGTATCCACCATGTCATACAAAACCTTGGTATCGGCCTGTGACGGTGAACATTCTCTTTCCATAATTATAAGTGTTGCCGTTTGCGCAATAAACAATGCTTGCAATTTGCTAGCAGTAGATGGAAAAGTGCAAAGATAGATAATACAAGTTATTGAATCGAATTTCAGTTATAATATAACTTAAGCGTTAGAAAGGATCATTATTTTAATAACATTAATATTAAGATGTTACTCAATCTCAATTAAACTCACTACAATGATGTCATTGATGAATTAATTGCCAGCTGTTATTATACAGAATGAATAGAGATAGTATACTTTACGGAATAAATTCAATATCGTATCATTATGGTCTACGTCTAAGTCAATTTTCTCGTCTCGATTGATATAGGCACCAGCAATCTGTGTCAGATGTTTTCAAATCAAAGTGCTTATTTTAATGCACTTTACAGAGATCTTGGTGGAGCAATTTGAATTCAGATATTCCTAAGGCCATCTAAAATAAGTCTTGCGCAATACAATTCGGTTACATCTAAGCGAGTGTGAAACTGGCGTCATTATCGTGAAAATTGCGTTTTACGTAAATATTTGGCTTAGTTGTGACAGAAATCGGTTTTTGACGAACAAACGCTATATTGTGTTATAATGGGAGAAATCGAAGGTCTCACGGCGTAACGCAACGACGGCGGCACGGCACCGGGTTTCAGCAAGTGTAGCAGAATAAGTGGGCGCCTGGACGGGTAAGGTAAGGCTGGCTGTCGGCCGTTGGCCAACGTTTGCACAATGAGGTGAAATAGTGAATTAGCCGCAATCGACACGCAGTTGGCACGCCCACGCAGAGGTTGATTAATTCATAATATCAATTCAATGTTTTAAAGAAATCAGACAGAATTGCTAGATCAGATATTAAATTACCTTATAAGAAGTGAATTACATGAACACTGTGGGCCACGTAAACTGGAATCGGACCAAAATGTTTTTTTAGAACTGATTGCCTGAAAGCCTTTGGCTACTCTCTAAGCTGCTGGTAACTTCAGACAGTAGGATCTCACACACTTAAGATAGTGGGACATCTGCCATCATAAAACATCACAAAATAGCTCCAGAAAGCTCAAAACCGGTCCAGAAAATAGTCCAAAACCTATTTTCATATAAATAACCTATAGATCTTTTTAAACATGTACTATAGATTATATAGCCGTAAATCGTTTGCGTAACGCAAATTAAATCCAATTACGAGACAATTTTTACTTTCTGTTGACAACCAGAGCATTTGGTTGACCCCAAAGAAAAGTAAAAGTCGACTTACTGTAATCGCATTCGTACCGCGTAGGAAAGTAGCGTAAATCTTACCTGGAACAAAGTAAGGAAACATTAGTAACACAGATTCGCATCTAAAGTAGTTACGAGAGTATTAAGGAAGTATAGTGCTTGTGTTGATCATGTTTATGTCTTAAGTGCCTACGGTAAATTCTTGTTACCGAGAAAGCGCGAAGCGACAGACATTAATTATTCTTTGAACGAAAAGATGGAATTTGCACAAAGGGTTAGAAAATTCTAGAAAAGAAATCTTTCTTTTAAGGAGCAATTTGACTCCACCTAATTACTTGCCGATAGAAGAACAAGTATATATCGAGTACCAACATAAAGAGAAACGTAAACAAACATATAATAAAAATCTGCATTCAAAACTCTAAGACATATATCAGTATTCAAACAAGATCCGGAATAATAGAAACAAATAAAAAAGTAAAAGAAGTAATAATTAAATTTGTTTGTTACACGTTATGAGTCCAAGGTTATCTTAGAAACGCTGCAACTGTAAAATTAACTGATACATGAAATAATAACGAATTACATCGCGTACCAACCAAGAGATGGAAACTAAAATAATTATATACGGTGGTTTAACATAGCTGACGGTCGCAACTCGTGAAGTAAGGTAAGTGTGGGTGTGCTAGCGAGCGGACGACCTTCGTCGGAGGAGCAGGCGAATGGGCTCATCAACGTACAGCATGTTTAACAGCTTTAATTAATACTATTTTCGTTATAACATATTCGTTCAATAATATCGAAGCGCGTCACCATTTTGTTTTTTTTTAACGTCGGGACGAAATACCAGCAACCAGTTCGAAATGTTAATTAGGTAGTTCTGACTGGCGCTCGTATTATGTCGCTTTGAGTTTATTTTTTATGGTTTATCGTGCGTGTCTCTACGGGAGCCCCTCGTCCAAGTGGTTCTTCAATTGTTCAATTGTGTGAGCGTCTACAATAATTTAGTTTATTGTCGGGGGTGTGTGCAAGCAAGAATGGCGGGAGCAGAACGAAAGCGGTGAAACGTGCGGGACACATTGTGCGAACATGCCCGTCGCCGGCGTGGCTGCCTCTTCTGGACGACAGTCCTACTTCGCTAATTACTTGTTATTATGTCTCCGAATCAACAGATGTGCCACATCCGTTCACAGCAGACACAAGTTTTTTTTGCGTCATCAAAATTACGACTTGAACAGTGCTTCTCTTATTGAACGGTTTTGCATGATGAAATTCGCCGTTCTTTAAAGCGTCATCAAAGCAAAAACGGGTTATTTATCGTTGCTATTTGAAGGTTGTGGGTGTTAAATCACATGGTTCGCAAAATATACGTTGCAGCCTGTGGTTGCAGCGCATGCAAATCGATTTATTTATCGCAGTTAATACGAGATTACTGCTGGCATATCGCTTGGAAATATGAAATACAGTTTATCACAGAGTTAGTTGAGTATTAAAATCTCTTTCCTCCGCTATAAAACGATAATATCGTAGGGGATGCGGTCGGCGCAGTCTAGGGCTCGCGACTGACTATGTGTACGGCGAGATGAAGCAAAGGATTCTGGAACTGTATGCCTAGTGAAAAGGTATATTATTCTAAATGAAGCGGGGTCGTGCTCTGCAAGTTGTTAGGTTGGTCCATACCAAACAAAATAGAGAACAAACGAGCGATTACTTCTAGTTTCACTTTCGTTGGAGGCGCATGCGGGTCAGCGCAGTGCAACATTGTGGCTGTCCGGTGCCCACACCACACGCCTTCATAATATAGCGATGGCCTCGAGTTACACACTAGGAGTTTTACAAAATAACCCAATTTGATTCGTGTCTGATACGTACTTATTTTACGAAACTATAAGATTATATTCTACATTTTCCATGGCTAAATTAACAAAGAAATGTCAATCTCATCTTACAATATGTGTTTCAAACGTAGGTGTCTATTTCTATTCAACGACCAGTTTTACATTCTTCTTTTCATTTCTTTGATACTTTTTCATTCCACCACCACGTAGATTCTTAAAAGTAATGACTTTTTTATCGAAACTTATCTTTTGTTTCACTTTGTTTTCTTTAGAAACCTCCTGCTGAATAACAAAATAAACTCAAATAATTATATAACCTATAGTGTAAAAAAAATTCAAGAAAATTATAATACGCTTAATTATTTATTTTAAATAGGAGATTACTTATATTTGTAGATGACATTGGGCTCACTAGCTATTAAATGTGACTAAAACATATATGGTCAAAAAACGTAGACTATAGGCGCCTTTACATATGGGTCTATAACAAGATATTTACATACGTATTACATAATAATGAATACGGAATATTAGCAAGAGTGGCGAGAAACAGGTGGCATACTATAGAATGGGTATTAGGGTTACCATTGTCACAAAATTCGCAATGTTAAAATCGTGTGAACTTACGACATGTGCATAGCACTCGTTGCATTAATTCAGAGAAAGATCTTTGGAACGGCGGATGTGGCAGTTAAGACAATATTATTTTTAGACGCTCCTCGACAACTCACACACTGTAAATAAAGCAAGAGTGAATCTTCATAAATTGTGTGTAGTAAACGTAAAACAAGCTCCACTATCTCTCCAACCCCGGGGTCATTGAGATATCATTATCAACGTACGTCACGAGAAGATGATGAACTTCTCATTGCTCCCTGTAAATAACTAAATAGTCGATGAAATTTTAAAATAAAATCCATAACCTGGCGTTAATTTTAATTGGTCACTGTTATGGAAACTCATAATTACATAAGACTCGTTATCGTTTTCTACGGTTGCCGGTCATCGAAGCATGGTTTTCCACGTCGCATGGTCATGGAATAGACCACCCCATTTGTTACGGTTATGACTACGACTTTTCCCCAGTATAATAATGAAGGGTATCTACAGACACATTGTGAGGTAATTCTCGTACGTTATGAGATGTTTACTCCAATTTACTCCTTCAGTGTTTACGTTAAGTGACAATTGGCGGTGTCGCGTCGTCGTCATTACGACCGATCGGTCTTTTGTTTTTATACAGTTCTGATACAACATTGTAGCTTATCAAATGAGAATTAATTTCAATATCTCTCTTAGGAAGTCATAAAGCTCGCCAGGGACACGTTCGGATGAGTGCCAATGATATTTCTAACAGGTACTCAGTAATGGGAGTAGCGTACGTTGTATGTTGTGTTCATTTCACGGACCCTTGGGCACAGAGGTACGGGTCGGTCACGGTGGCGAGCACCGATGCACCGAACACCGATTTGATAACGCACACAATTGTTGCACATAATGCAGTTAGGGCCAGTACCACCTGTTCGTTCGCAACCTGTTATTTGAGCCACCACTCATTATTACTCTAGTTACGATTATGACCACTCCGCGCCAATGAATAAAACATCACATACGTTTCAGGTGACTGACAAAAACTGGTCAGTACGCTTTATATTTTTATGGGCGGTTAAAGAGGTATTTCTGAGAAGTTATTTTATAAATTCACATTTCCCGGTAGTTAAATACGTTAATTGTATTTAATTAAAATATTCATTTCAAGGTTGTTTAGTTTGAATTTCAACTTTAAAGTTAGTAGATGATTAATGTGATAACCGGAAATAGTAATTTAAGTACTATAGAAATCGAATGTGATTTTATACCTAGCAAATGATAAACAAATAAAAATCGATCGGGATTGTATTCATTTTTTATAAAAAATATTCATGATTGGTATTTTTTCTATACGTATCTGGTATGAAGTAATTTAATATGGCACTGTTTTATTAATGAAGATTGAATAATCAGAATCATACATAAGAACTAGCTAGAAACACACACACATACATACCTTACGTTAAAAAAGAGTTGATTATGTATCAAAGCCTCTTTTTGCCCCTACGCTTGCCAGCAGTTGGTAACAACATTACGTAACTAGGTTTTGTTAAGTTTTTTGTGCCATCTATCAACTAAGCGCAGATTAAGTCATGCGCACTTATTGGAGTGTTAAGCTCGGATAGAATAGATCAATGCGAAAACTCTGTTATGGATTACAAATTACGAAATAACTTAAATATCTGTGACTAACAAGCAGAGCTTGAACTAGCAGAGCTTTGGATAGAGACACCCGCCACAGAAATGCAAAGAGTGTCTCTTCTTTATGTGCAATCTTGTATATCTAAGACTTTTTACTAACTTGACATTAATAACACACGTTAAACATGTTAAAAGCAACCATTGGCTTAACAATAATAATTGTAGTGCTTTAAAATTCATCAAAATTTGAATAGTTTTTAATTTTAATTGCGATGCTCATAATAAGTACTTCAGTACCGACTGATATTTAATGATATACTTATGATTTGACTAATTAGTGTTTGCATCAAACAAGATGACTATTTAGATCAAAGGTAATAAACATTGATATAGAACAAGTCACATATTAAGGTGTCATATACACAGTCCTACCTACACAGCATTTCTCTTTTCTTCGGAAACCACAAGCATATAATAAATTGTATTCAAAGATAGACTAGACAAAATAATGTGCGGTCTGATCGTGTATCCTCCGCCTATGGAGGCGACTACGTCGATGAGACTACGACGCGACGTCGATGTTTTGTTCAGCCAGCCGAGCAGGAAGTCAAAGCGCGAAACCTTGCGAAGTTCAACGCCTCCATTCGTCCGCCTTCGGCGATGACAACATCCCATGACATTTTATACTTCCGCCATTGAGGGAAAACTGACCTACGAACTTTGCGTGCTGCAATCAGCGGCACACGAACATTATGCAAGCCTAAGCATCAGGCTGGAGTGACACGACTTGCGCGCTCAATCAGCAACATCTCTACGATACGTTTTAGAACTATATAATATTATTTTATTATCAGCAAAAGCTATATCAATTCTAAGAACGCGATTTTAAACGGTACCTTAGCCACCTCTAAAGCAAACAACACCTTCGACTATGGCAGCACGATTCTCGTTACATAATATCAAAGTAGGCGAAAGAACTCGAACAGAAACGAATGTGGCACACAAAAACAAACAGCGCAAAACCAGCGGCCGGCATCGTCGTCCGAATTGGGCACGATGGATGGGTATGACATGGGTTATGTAAGACTCGACAATGACCTACCGGTGGCGAAGCGCCGTCGACCGCCCGCGCTACTTTCCTTTCAATATTGACACACAATCTATAAGCGGCTAACTATCGCTCAGCTTAAACTACGAGTACGTGACCGCTGCAGCGGCGGCCGCAACAAAATTACTATTGCCAAATGGAGGAGTCAGCCGAACGTATCAATACTGTACAACAAGACTTCCCAACCAGGAGGGCACTCTTCCCTAGGGACTTAGAGAGGTCGCAAGGGGGGAGTAATGTTATTACATTTTTAAAAGGAAAATTCTAGTAACTTACCCTTATAACCTAACAACTACCTACCTATTTTTTTATTTTATTGTTATTGAACCAAAGAGGGCGAAGTGAAAAAACATTAGAAACCCGTGCTTAGACTCTATGAGGTAAGGTATAGATTTAAAGATTTATAAGCCCCATGACTTGCAAAAACAGGGTATAAGTATATACTTAGGTACATATATTATACAGATTTTAACAAAAAAAAAACTTCGCTATCCTGTTTATTGAAATGTATAAAGTGCTTAATTTTTAAATAAATAACGCAACAAGTTCACTGTAATTACCTTCAGGCTATATAATTATGTCGATAAGTCAATTGAACAGATGAGTTCGTACAGTCAAAGCCACATCCATGCTTTTATATTTCGCCAGTTGAAAGGATCGTGTTTTCGCAACTAAACGATTTTGATCCGTGGGCGGTGGGTGGCTCTTCTACATGCGTTGCGCTTACGATATTGTACACAGCAATCGGTACTTTGATTTTAATTTGAGTTTATATTTATGTTATAAAAATCTAGTGTTCTCCAATGTTTTGTGATTGCTACATATAAAATAAATTTTAACGCCTCGCAATTGATGAACACAATTTCCCTTTTAAGATAAAAAAAACCTATAAATAACTCGAGATACAAGTAAGTCGGTACATTTAATAATTAATTATATTTGACAAGGATACAATTGTAGATTACTCGTGTACAGAAACAGAATATAATTTGTTATAATTAATTAAAATCCGATTTCCAATCGAATGAAAAAAAGTTTCGAATTAATCAATGTGTTGCTGGGTTGACTTATTTAAATTAGGCTTTGCAATGACTAACATATATAGAAGTAAAGGACAGTGGAACCCGGACACATACATTAGTGACATACAATAGAATATGCTGGGTAGATGACGCATCCAACACTACACCACGCATCGCGAGGTCGAACGATATAGCAGGGCAATTGCGCAGCAAATGATTAAAATTTAGTTGACATTTTAATGCACTTCAATTGTTAAGCAAATGGTTGCTTTTAACATTATCAACGCGTTGTTAACGTCCGCTTAAAAATACATCCATGCAATACGATTGCACATAAACAAGAGTCGCTCTGCCTCTGAATTTCAATCTGGGGCGGTTGTTTTTCTGTCCAAATCTAGTCTAACTTTGGTAATATCCACAAATATACATAGATACATGGTTATGTATGGTGAAAGGTCATTAAGCTAACGTTCGCCTAGCTACCTACCAAACAGAAAATCAAGAACCAAACCGACTGTTAAGGCAGCAGTCCTTGAGAGCCTGTAAATTACAGGAACATGAGACTTAACAACTATATGACTCAGGATGATAGGGGCGGTAAAAAAATAGAGCATAATATATCGACGAATGTGACAACGAAGGACATAATGATAATAATTTTATGTTTATCACTGAGGTTACTATCCTAGGGGTTGGAGGCACATGATGAAGAGGAAAAAGTTCTTTGATAACTATATCAACACTGCACATTCAATGGCGAGTCAGTGAATAGTCTAATATATTTTATGATTGCAAAAACGGACAAAATGTATGTACTAATTAATAAACTTTTTGACTCGATGAGGATATAGTAATTGTCATGAGTAATGTAACTAACAATAATATATTACACAATGAGTTATTACTTATTGCTAGTTATGTATTATGTAGGACAATCAACTGCTGCTGTTTATACACAATTACCTACAGATAAGAAGAGTTAAACGGTTGTTATCGTAGACACAGCATCAAAAAACAATGTTATACTGTATACATAATATGCAATACCCACATAAAAAAGTGAGAGATTTCTTAAGTTCACTTCCAATCTCAAAACTTAACACAGCTCATTTCACAGCACGCGCGGTTTATAATCACAGTTATACCTAACTTTATGTGCAATAGTTCTTGTGCAAACTGCAATCTAGTGTAGCAGGCGCAAGTGCGCAACCAGTGCAACTACTTCTGTATCTTTTTGCTTTTCTTATTGCTCCAGAGAAGTCAATGAGTGTCTTTACAGTCATGCATCTAATAATTTTTGTTCAGCCCTAAAATTTTAACAGAAAACATTGACATTCTATATCGTATATCTCGATGACAGAAACTGGTTTCTCAGAGGTTTGATTTATAATGAATTGATAATTTAGAAGTCTTCACTGACTGGCACCTAACTGCTACAAGAAAAAACATTTAATTTATAATTTACGAATAACATCAGTTTTTATGTCGTCACATTGCAACGTTGCTGGTATAAGAGTGGTCCTCTTTGCTCAAGCGTGTCATTAAGAACAAAGTAAAAAAGTTGCTTTCAAGCCACGGTGGATTGGAAGATTACGGCAATTTTTTTTTACTCACTGCTGAAATTCTGTCGTAAGTGCTATGCAGAAATTGGGTACATACACAGATATAGTTTACGTAGTAGCATGTTAGCATATCATTATGGTTCCTAATTAAATAAAATGAATCCATATTCAGTCACCTAATAAATGTAACCTGAAAGATCTCTTGCGCATATTTTCCATAATTAATTCGCTACTCTAGACAAGGACGCAACACCACGTCTTTCTGGGTGCGAGGGATCTATGCCAGAATTCGTAATTGTCAGACTTGAGTGCGATGCTGTGAAGTCGATTATGACGTGTACAATGACTCCTAGGTTAAAACGTTTTCCTCTTGAGACTAGATAAGTGCCAAGATGAATGCCTGTAAATCTGAGAAGCTCTCATATGTCCAGTATATGTTCGAAAGCAAAGACCCTGACAATTACAGAGTTATATGCTTCAGGAAAATACTTTGTAAGTCGGTGTGAATCCATAGAAAAGTGCGAGTCATAATGCGCACTTTGTTTTTCAAAGACAATGGTAAGGGAAGTAGAAGTCTTGCTGATAAGCTTCCATAGTACGTTTTATCCACAGGCTTTTGTTGGATTTCTGACTGAAGGATATATCGATGTAGTCCTTGATGGATGTTTGTCTCCTCAATTGGAATTGAATGCAAAGGCACCTCAAGGATCATTTCTTTCTGCTACTCTATTATACTGCATATTAACAATCTGCTCATGTCCAGTACCATCGGGTACTTCTCAAAAGCAGCACAGAAACGAGACATAGTCGATACAGATAAGAATTTTCCAGCGTCAACCGCGTCATTGTTTTCCAATAACTGATTTGACTGCGGTCAAACGCTTGCTTACCTTTTATGGATTTTAATATGTATATAACTATTATGCCATATATATCAGAACATAGCTCGATATGCCCGCTTCACTCAGTGCTCGTGCGTGCATGATAATATAAGCACAGCTTCACCTCAACTTGCACTTTTTGTTTATTTACACTCTGTCGAGCGCACTCATTGGCATCTGCGTTCTCCTTAGGATTGAGTACATCATCTATTTGTATATTCACATGATTTATATATTTGCTTGAGATTATGATATAATTTTCCGATGACGTCCTATTTTATTTGTTTTGATTAGTTGTGCTAATGACCTCATATACAGATTAATATACTAGATAGTTCTACGTTATGAATGTCTGCTGGTATGAATATATTATATACCTATTAGATATAACAAGCTCATGAACAAATTATTTTTTTGTAATATATACCGTCCTGATATATTTAATACGGCTGAAAACTTAGCCTTAGACTCTGTGTTTACCATGCATACTTTGTCAGGCTTAGACAAGATTTAAATTTCAATCACTAAATACTAAGTAGATCAATCACAAAACGTCTTAATTACCATAAATTGTATGAAAACGTAGAAGTCTAAATTGACAATGCATTTTATGCACTAGAACCGTCAAGAGATTGACCCGCATAACACAAGTAGAATATTAAAATGTTGTTTTGGTATTGCGTAATGGATGTGTTCTTTACGGGCAATTATGTAAAGCGGTGGATCGGCTCCAAGCTCCAACGTAAGTAGGCAAGCGAGAGGTGGCCGCGGCGTGCAATGGCAGGTAATGGTAAAAGTGTTACGCGGTGTGCTCGTTCTGCAGCAACTTGTGACGCAACTGCAGTTCGAATGTGTGCCAAAAGTGCAGTAGGACCTTCGGAACAGTCCTACTCCTAGGAGAACCTAACAACGCATTGGCCTGACAAACAGGTGAATCTTATTCTATTTATTTCTAAGGACTTGATTACCTTATCACTAAATTAATCATAACCTAGCTCTTAGATCTGTCAATAATTGAATCAATAACATAATAGAGATTGTGACCTGTTCTATTCACTGCTGATGTTTCGGGGTTGAGTTAGATCTCACAGTGACAATTTTAATACATACGCACACAAAAAATACGTACCTAACTACATCCATCACCATATATTTTTTTGAATAATTGGGATAGGTTTTTTCCTGAGTAAAAGCATAACAAAATGAAGCTACATAATATCTTTTGTATAGTACTTATGTTAGGTTCTTACTTATCTTACTGTTAACAAAAATAGGCCCCTTTATATTATATTTACGTACTTATTTAACAGAATTACGTTACTCGTGAAAGGGAAATCAAACATTGAGGTTATGCGCTGATCCAAATATAACCCACGTTGTTATTCACAACAACACTAATAACATGTTACGAGCGGTTATCAAGCGGCGTGATAAGATAGAATACAGTACCCCTTTGTTTATGTAGTGCACACCGACAAGACCCCAGATAATGCATTATCTAAATAAGTACGGCAACTAGTTATTTGCTTGCTCACTCAAAACGTTCATGTCTATTCTTTGTCTGTTAAAACAAAGTTCAATGAGAAACCAACAAGTTATATGATATTATATTGGCCAGCCAACTAGTAAAAACACAAATTAAACATGTGTAAGTACCTATTTGACACCGGAGACTTAAGAAACCAATTTGGGGTCAAATAGATTTCAAGGTGAGGATAGCTGAATAAGCAACAGATATCATCAAACCCTATTGGATGTGTTAGATAAGTTATTCTTATAACGGGGCGATTCCCCGATTTTGAAGTTACTTTGAAGGTGATTTTTTTTCTTCTCTTCTGATTTTCTCTTTATGTTTTTGTCAACAATCCGTGCTGACGGTGATTTCATAACTGTTTAGTTAATAGATTAAAAAATATGATATATAAGTAGCTGTTTTCAAATTAGGTATATGTATTTTGATAGTCCTCAACGATAATGAATTTTGACATCTTACTGTCGCCAAAATTTGACCAATCATATCCTTAACAAATTCATATTGAAATTTTAAAACCGGACAACCGAATCCATGTGAATGGTATTATTTTATCTATTTTTCGCGCTCGACAATCGAAAGGTCGTAGTCGCCACGCGCTGCGCTCATTGAGATTGAACTTTATTTTGTTTTAATTATGTTTTATTTTTCGTTACAAGCTCCTAATAATTGATCTGCGTTTTACATTGACTCTAGGGTGACTAGAATCAAACAATGTTATATTGAAAAAAAATACATACTTTAAGTATGACGTAACAAATTTTTGAGACATTCACTAAGTTTCGTAGTTTTAAGAACGTCAAATTATTACTAATCTGAATAAAAATTACATCTGTTTCAATATTTTCAATCCACATTTTTCATGACGTGAAGTGGCATTATAATTCATAGTCCTACATTTATACACAATAATATTAAAATTTCGCAAACTTATATATTTCTTATTGATTTAAATCAGTTACAAATACCACACCTTATAAATATAATGTGTGGTATTTGTAACTGATTTAAATATATAGGTAGTATCAGTAAATAAAGCAAAAAGCTTATGCCCAATATACATGCTGATTTTAATTCGTTTTAAATATACTATATGTGTTTGTCATTTCATATTATAAACGATGTAATTTTTTTTATATGAGACGCACGTGGGACGTGATAGCTGTTACTCTGGGTTAATATAGTCGTAACGATTTTTTCAATGCAAAAACGTGTAGGTACATTGATTAGAAACACGCGAGCAAGCAATCGTCTTACTTTCGAAAACTCATAACCTAGTGTCGTCATATCGTGTAATATATAAATTACTTTGTTATTCAAGTGTATATAAAGATGAGTTAGTGTTTGGGTAGGTTGTCGATGGCCGTGGGCGATGACAATGCCATTTGTCCGGCAATGAACCCTCGCATTTGCTCTGCCGAAACAATTAGCGACGCGCCGCAAATCCAACGAGACTATTTACACAGCAACCATCAACTCGTCTTGGTCGCTGTACCAACTCACGCTACACAACCACATGTGTACAATTATGATTTGTATGTCGAACACACGACAGTAAAAAAGATGTTATTGATTAACGCTCGCGATCTAAATGAAAAGCTTCGACTTGAGAACAAGCAACTGTTAATGAAATTAAACGATTTGCTGTCAATAAGTGCCTACCTGAAAACGGAATATTACCCTAAATCACTTGCATTACTTTTAAAGGTTATAAGTATAACAAGAGGAAAGAAATAAAATTTACCCATATTGCCTACCAGGTGCTAAACGCTTAAAGAGGCGATTCTCTTCAGAGGACCATTGTATGAAAGATTATATACTATGTACACGTATATATTGGCAGAAACGTGTTATCCTTTTTTTTTTCACAGCGTGATTATAAGGTAAAAAAATAATAATTTATCAAATTATTTTCTGGAATTCCTCAGCGACACTGAATTTTCACATTTAACTGGAAGTATACGTATATATACATTGGCTAAAGGTATGTGCCGTGGTTTCTGAAGGTTTTTCATAGCTTGATTATAAGATAATAAAAATATTTTATATGTATCTATAATCATTTCATTTTTTGGAACTCCTCAACTATAATGAATTTTCTATTGTCTATAATTTCCGCCACGCGCTGCCCGCATCGATATTAAACTTTATTTAATGTTTTTTTTTGTTTTCGCTCCGAATTGAAGTGCATCGCCCTCTTAAGTTAACAGTCTACAGTTACTAGTGGGTATCTAAATAATACATTGAAATAGAAGTAAGGTTCGCCGAATATTTCAGATTCAACAGCTATCTGTTCAATTTCTGCTACGCACCGTTGATTTTTTAAAACTGTTAAGCAACTTCATCTTCTAAGATGATCACCTTGTCAAATACTATAATAAACACGGTTACAAAAATAAACTAAAAATTTCATAACTCCACCAAACTACTAACCCATTTAGGCGACACGATAACGCTGTAAATGGTAGAAACTAACACGAAAACGACAGTTAATGTGCTTTGTTACAAATAATTCCATTTAAACCGGTTCTGGAGCTTAAAAGAGCTAAATATATTTATTTAGGTAGGTTTATTTTTGCATGTGACTCAAATTATACTTAAACAAATTTATGCAGTTTGTAAAATTTAAGGTCATACGTAATTATCACATTTTTTTTTAATGTACGTATATATAATCAAATTAAAATAGTAGGTACATACGGAAGGACCGTAGGGCATTAAAAAAATGTATTTACCTACTTAAGGTAAACGCACATGTATCGCCACAGCACCGCATCAACATCATCGCCTTTCAACTCGCGAGCTGGTCCAGAGTCGAGACAATGCCGGTACGTCGCGCGTCGTTGATTAATGTGCGTCTACTACTTATGGTGGTCCATAATCCATACAAAGAACACGGCTTGAATTGATGCAATGTTGAACAGTGGCTACGTCTATATGACATGCGATCCACGAAGTCTCATAAAGCTAGACCATCAAAAGCTGAAGAATGGTGCGTGTCCGCGCAGAGATGCGAACGTTAAGATGTAGGCGTATATGTGTGTGTAGTGGTAGTGTAAATAGCATGTACAAGATTAGGGATGAGTATGTCAGAGTGAATTTGAAAGTGCACCTGTGACAGAAAAGTTGAAGAGTAACAGAATGCATGCGTGACATGAGCCCTGAGGAGGGGGCGACTTTTTTGTAAAAGACGTAAGCCGTCTTCAAATACTTTTTACGTAAATAATAATTTGTTGACGTCGCGGCCATTTAGTGGAGCTTGAACGTCAACGTGTAATGGTTTAAATCACTACGCGGTACCGATTTTCACAAAATAATTTCCATATTGGCGATTAAAAGTAGAATATTATGTTGTAGTTCGTTTGTAATTCTAGGTTAGCCTGAACAACATCTTCGACCACATCATCACTTACCATCAGGTGAGATAGTGGTCAAAGGCTAACCTATAAGGCATAAAAAAAAAACAAGTTCGTGCTAATAGTAATCTATGTAGAATCATATAAGATTTATTTTCACTCTTGACCTTCTTATTTCGAATTTAGCAGATCTATGCAAATACATTCTAACAAAATATATCATAGAACCTGCAACTAGCGCTCATGCGTTACGAGTAGATTGGTAAGTACTAATGTTATAACTAAATTTAAAAAAGGACCTAGTTAACCTTAAGCATTTTAAAATACATACCTCGTAAACCTAGATTATTATAATCCTTTTCAACCGTCTTCAAAAAAGAGGACAGCTACTATAGCAACACCTATCATTACTCAAATTAATGTGTAGTGTTTATACATAGGTACCTATAACTGAGCATCATTAAATTATGCTCGGTTGCTCATAGGTATGGTAACTCTGCATTGAGCAATACAACGCTTTCAAGGCGAACCACATATTTAAAAAATCTAAGTAATATTTACGTGTGTTTAGAAAGCGACATTGACGACTGTTGACCATTCTTCGACGTGTGCGGAGGCCATTGCGCTTCCAGGGAACAAAGGGTTGACTCATGTCCGGACTCCTGCCAGTCGTTGGAGAAAGGAGTCGAGCTAAAAATAGTATAGTGGCGGTTACGAGTGCGGCCGTTGTACTTGGCCTACGCAGACCGCGCCTGCCCTCTTGCCCTGACGCGCTGCCCAATCATCTCAGCGAACACTGGAGCTAATGAACACAACTACTGTCGCATCTCGAAACGTGCCATGCCAAAAGTATCCCGAGATGAATAAGGTTCTCTTTGCAACTATTGTCGGTGTTCCGTTCGCAAGCCAACATTGTACAGGATAGATCTCGAACTTATGGTCGTCGATGTCGCAACAAAGGTAGCGCCGATTTGCAATTTTGTAAGCCTCGTAGATATATCAAATTCGATTATACGTTGTCGGGTAAAGTATGTCAGTGTGATATTAAATTTTAACGAGCGAATCACCTACAAATATTCCGCTTAGATAGCTTGTGACATGGCTCGTCTGACAGGAATCAAATTGCAGCGAGATAGCGAATGGCCAAGCGAAGCGACTTACACGAGGCGTCACATTTCGCCAATCGAGCATGAGAGGAAATAATCTACGGCTAAAGTTACGTTTATTGTGTTCGAATGCTTCGGCAAAGTGGCGGTGGCAAGCTCCCACGATCGACACTTATTGTTTGCGCTGCACTCGAAGGTTTCTGCAACGTCTGGTTGTTGAGAAACCACGGTGGTGTCGGCTTCGAGGCTAGAACCGGCTGTTTGTGAAACCTTTCCAGTTTAGGTTACGAAAAGTGTGGAAAGCTTGTATTTACTTGCCTACGATTATGCAGAAATTGTCAAGTTGTGTAACTAAACCCTTCTTTGAATATTTAAGCATGTATTCTGTAACCATACTCTGCTGGACTAGGAATGCAAATTTTCTGCTAGAACCTCCAACTTTAAACCCGTTTGATTAAAGGTATCTTACGGTTAGTGAACACACAGTCAACGTGAGTTGAAACCACTCGTAACCATAGAATATTGAATAGTACGTCGTAACCGAAATATTGCATCGGATGTATGGTTCCACAATCAGCCTTTATCGGCACACGTGGAGAGCTAATCGCGTCGCGTGACGACCTCCACATCGACGGCTAGTAATGTTGTTTTTGGAAGCGGACATGTTTGGAAAACAGCCCCATCTAACTTTGCGATTAGAATGTGCAAATTTCAGCAATTTCATTAGCAAAGGACCGTCTTCTAGTCTAGCCGAAGTCTGGAATACCAGTTGAGTATATTTTAATACCTGACACTTAGGTATCGGATTAATTAATTTACATTCGCGCATTACCAAGTTTGGTGGATGTGGATTGCGTGGTTTGCGTGCATGCACAACGCAATGTACTGCTCGATAAATTACGCGACTTACTGACCGAATAAAAACAGCAAAGTAGATATGTATGTACCGAATAGTAGTTTATATATAATATACCTGACGATAAGTTAAATCATAAGTAGATTCATGAAAGAAAGTCATATTCTGAATTAATGGTTTTTCGAAGGTTTTTCTAAATAATTTCGCAACTAACGTAAGTGATCGAACAATCTCCATTATTATAGTCGGACAAATCACACGTTTTTCATCAAATCTAGGAAATAGTCTATATCTGTAGTTCTTTTTTTATTATTATTTAAGTACGAAATATTATATTAGAAAACCATTGCTTGGTAGGTGGGTCAGATTATGTAACCTGTGCTCGTTATGGCCTTTACAAATGGCATGGAAACACACAATCAAATAAACTCCACGATTTTCGGGACAGAATGAGATCGGCACAAAAGGCCCTTTATCTGGGGTCGAAGAGTTTAAAAAATATGGCAAGCGAGTGGTTGTATTTGTAAATAGACGTTGCAGGTAGACGGTTGTATCGTAGGTGTATTCATAACCCAAAAACGGTTTAAATTGGGGGAGTTCTTGGGACTATAGAAAAAAATATCAATATAAGAAAAAAATGTTAATGCGATGCACCTTTCCGAAATTCCCACTGCTCAGTGCTATTTATAATTTTATACTTTAGGGATATCGGCACAGAATATATATTAGTATAAACATGTTAGGTAAGTGTAGAAATGAACTAATTATATTTTTATAATAACTTTCATACTTAAATTTCGTTTTCAGAGTTCCGTACTAACAACCATCTTGCGCGTTTAATAACAGTAAATTCCCAAGGATGAGTTTGGCGGCCGGGCACTAATTTAAGTCCAACAACATATTGTACCGACACCATTTCTGACTTATATATTATATAAGATAATTGAAGGAAGATGATGTTAAAATAATATATGCATAATACTAATCTATATTTTAGATCATGAAAAGTACTAGACGTTACTTTATAGTACTATTTATTATGAATAAAATAATTTGTATAATAAATAAGCCACCTGCACACACATCCACCATGCGTGTTATTTAACACGAAATATACAACCTTCAACTTCAACCCCTGTTTTGTGCCATAACTAGCCAGCCAACGAAACTCCGTCTACATACAAAACGAGCAACCCTATGCAACAAGTGTCTACGCAAAGTTAAAAGACCACAAAAACTTAAAGCAGGTAGCGTTTGTATCGTACGAGCCAATTAAAAAGTTATCGCTTAAGAAATAAGACGCTGTTTTGCTTCTACATTGCAATACAAACAAGTTTCAAAACCGGCTTCGGTACACGATTTTGATCCCTATTAAGATAGCTTTAGTTACGTTTCACGGAAACGTTGGCTATCATGGTGATCCAACACACACACCAATCTCGTCTGTCTTACAACCCCTGCCGAGATTTGAAGGGATCGACTGTATTTTAGATAGGTTCCTTTGGTTGTTTTGTACCATCATACATTATCAGGGTTTTATTTTTACTACCTAGCATATTATGGTAGGGGAAATGGTCGATGGCAAACCCACAATTGAAACTGGTTTTGTTAAGGATTTGCAAAAGGTTTTCTTGTTCAAGTAATTACAATTAACACGAAAATTATGGTAGTAACTTCCTCGGCATAATCTAATATCCACGTTAATATTACGCTGCGAATGATAAGATTAGAAGTATTCAAATTAAAGTACAACCAGTTCTAGTCAAGATTTTCAGAAACCTGATTAATCATGATTATATGACCTCCTCTAAAGGTATGTCTCTTGCTAATCTTTTTCAATTCAGTTGTAGAAGAAGGTAAAGAAAACGTTTCGATATGTTTTCTTTTTCATTGTAGGTATGTTTTCTAAAACGGTTTTATGCAATTTGGGTGAATGAGGTTAAGCTTGATATATACCTCCTGAATATACTATAAGTATGTACCAGGGTATCGAGTCCACCTAGTTCACGACTGAATAGAACTGTTCGTCCAAGGCATTGTCGTACTACAGAGGTAAGTTTAACTGAGATGAAAACTGAACTCACTTTCGTTTGGACCTAATGTTGATAGTTTATATATATTTACATTTACTATCAACGGAGTATAAGCTATGCCCCTATAAATACGCATAAAATATGTACTGATGTGAACTTAATAAATTCAAGATATTGTTAATTGGTTCTTTTGAGAAGATGAAGTACCTACAAAGTAGTTATGTACTTCATATGGTTCTGCATACATAATTATGTTAGTCTTTAGGTTTCGATTGAGAACTTGGCCCTCCTTTCTGGGAGCTGATTATGTTCCTTTAGTCGCTTTTTACTACCAACGAATGGCAAGATAATAGGGAGCATTCGTAGTGTTACTGTATGGTTAAAAGATAAAAATAATTTAGTGCAACTCTGCAGTCAATGTGCTTTGGTACCTTCGTAATTATCCGATACGGAAAGTAAGAAAAACCTGTTGCGTGCACCCGTAGGTAGGGCCGTGGGTATGAATATCTACCTACCCACTATACGTTGCCAACTGCCGAAGTTGCTAAACACGCACGATTCGTTCTCAAACTAAATCAAATATTGTAAAATATTTAAAAATCCAATTTAAATTGGTACTAGGTAGGAGCTAATTACGTTTAGACATCATTTTATACGGTACCTTATTTAACATTACCTTAGTAAACAATGTATGATAAAGAGCCCTTTCTTGCAGCGACTAAAATATTACTTGGACAGAATAGATTTTCCCCAGATGAGGGTTTATGATGTTAGTACACGCAACAAGAACCTATCCATCCGTATTCATACACACTCACTGCCTGGGTGTGTGCTCATTTGTGTTTTGAGTTCTCGTTCTTAACCGGTATGGACGACATTGACAGTGCTGCAACGCAGACGACGGCTCCATAACTATACCTAACCACCTAACATGCATTTGCGTTACTATAAAAAATATGTTAAAATTCTTCTCAGTTTCAATTTCTTACCCTTCTCCCATTTTTGGGGAAACGTGCGCGTCTATCATCATTACATAGCGCACAACTACAATTTCCGGATATCGAGACAAAACTAAAAAAAAAAACCTGTGCTAAACTCAGAGCACCTATTGCAATTGAGACTGGGTTTGCAGTCCCTAACCATGACTTACATGCGGACACGTAGACAGACAGGGTGATAACAGCAGCAGCGCGTGGCGAAACTGGCAAATCCATTTTCCTACAGAACCCAAAAAATATTTGTTACCAACCACAAGGCATACAATAATTTGCCTTTATTATTTACCTTATCCTATCCATCCTATTAAAGTATACCTACTACTAATTTATTTAAAATATTGACATTATAAAATCGATTCCATGCTTATTTCAATCCATGGAGCTCCATTATTGGCAAGTACGTCAAGAGCCCGCCTTCTAAAAATGTCTTTTTATACTTGGTTGAAAGCCTTGAAACTCAGTTTATATTCTTATTATTACACTTCTGAGTGGTTTTAGCTAAATTGAAAAATATGTTCGAATGTTCGATTCATAAACAAGGTATGGTCATAGAATATATAAATAAAATTAATATAATTAAAAACATTGTTATTAACAATTATCAGAAAAAAAACGAGAAAACATTGATAAATTGTCAACATAGGTGATGCTTTCTTTGTTGAAAGTATTTTTGACAAATTTAAATATAGGTAACAGTAAATTCAATGTTTCAAATGTGTGAAAAGTGAGCACATAATATTCAAGAAAATGTATATTTTTAAATTATAGAAAGACATAAACACCTCTCGGTGTTGAAGCCGATTTGTATGATTTATTTTTATTTTTAACCGACTTCCAAATAAGGAGGAGGTTCTCAATTCGTCTGTTTTTTTTTTTTTTTATGTTTTTTACCTCAGCTCTCTGGACTGGGTGAACCGATTTTGAAAATTCTTTTTTTGTATGAAAGCTGATGCTTGTCGTTTGGTCCCATTTTAAATTTCATCAAAATCGGTCAAGTCGTTTTTGAGTTACACTAAAAAGATTGAAAAAAAAATTTTAACAAAAAAAGGAACCGACTTCCACACCCAAAAGTGTGAAATAACTTGTCGAAGTCGGTACCATGCGCACAATATTGTGATAATAGGTACTTTTGAACCATCATGGTACCGACTTCAACAAGTTATTTCACACTTTTGGGTGTGGAAGTCGGTTCCATTTTTTGTTAAAATTTTTTTTTAATAATTCATTAGGTAAAATTATCTATGTAGGTTTACGCTGGTGTCATTTAAAATGTACTCGTATATATATTGTATATTCCATACCCCATACCTATCAACCAATCAATGTGAATGGTAGATAAAACAAATGAGACAAACAAAATTATTAATAAGACAAAATACAAACCGGTCTCCTACGACATTAAAAACCTATTTAAAACACTTTTTTTAATTTGTTGTTGACCGGCCCATTACCATGAATAGAAAAGCTCTAAGGCACGGTAATGTTATTCTAAGGGCTAAGTAAAATTATGAAATCATCTGGTTTGCAGGTTTATCATAATCAAGTTAATAAAACCGGCCAAGTATGAGTTTTTTTTTTTATTTTTTTTTTATGCTAGGTAGGTTAGCCTTTGACCACTATCTCACCTGATGGTAAGTGATGATGTGGTCGAAGATGTTGTTCAGGCTAACCTAGAATTACTGGCTCTCAAGGACAGCTGCCGGAACACACTGTTAGGTGCTTGGCGACAGATTTTCTACTTGAGGGTGGTAGCTAGCCAGGCGGGCATTCGCAAAATGCCCTACCACCATGCTATAACGATCACTGCCATCCTAAGATAACAACAGGGTCCGACGGCTTAACGTGCCCTCCGAAGCACGGAAGCGCTCAGTAGTAATGTCACCAGCGGTCACCCATCCAAGTCGTGACCGAGGCGGACGTTGTTACCTTTGCTGATCGGTTCAGAATGGCTAAGCAAACTTCGCTACGAGCGCTTCAAAAAAGTTGAGGGATTCGTACCAACATAGACGAACGAATCAAAAAATAATCTTTTATAGGCATAGTCCGACCTGTGGACGGTTTTTATTATTTGGTGTTAGAGATATTTGACTATATTATTCATACCAATTTAGACGCTTGTGATGAAAAAGAAACACGTTAAAAAACCATCTTTCTTAGGTAGGTAGGTAGGACATGGGGATCCTATAATTTTTAATTTTCTGTTTCGACTCTTTGAAACGGGAATAAGTACCTAACCGGTTGACATTTTCACAGGAAAGGTAGGTATATGTTAGAATAGCAGATTGCCTAACGTTAGTTGTTATTAGTCTCATTATTTGTTAATAATAATTATAATAATAACTTACTATTATCATTATTATTTGTCAGGCGTGAAAATGTCAACCGGCTACGTAGGGTAGAATACCTAGTTTGCGGCCATTTAGTGGCACCTTCAACTTTAAGACGCTAGAAAAAATTATACAATTGTTTGAGCCCTGCTCTGTTTATTGATATATGTTCCCTATATAATGTAATTTACGTATTTAATTTTTAAAGGAACGCCAAGTGCTTCCTTATTTTTAGAAAAATATATAAAGCCAAATATAGCGAAATCGCCGGTTTTCGGCCATTTTTTTTAGTTTTCGGTCAGCAGTACCCAGTTTTCGGTCGGTACATTTAATATTGATTTAAAATTAATGTATCCATACAATTAATAAAAAAACAACATTTTTATGTTAAATATGTATGTGGGTATCCATTTAAAATGTCCTACTAGCCCAACACACATTTATTCCAACATCCTCATTGTTTTGGCAGTACATACTTAAAACTATTTTTTAATGTTTGATTTAATTTGTTACACTTTAATAGTAATACTAGGGTAGCCTGAACAACATTTTCGCCCACATCATAATTTACTATCAAGTGATATGGTGGTCAAAGGATAGCCTATCAGCTATAATTCACTATAAATTATTTTTATCCGTCTAGGTGAAACTGTACAATCATATTTATCTTATACCTTTTTTTTCATGGGGTAGATGCTTTTAGGCATACCCAACCGTCGAGGAGCAGTTGGGTGATGTCAGGCTCGGGGTTAATAGGGACCCCACTACCGACTAAAAACCCCATGGTGTATCACTGTCCTCAACTAGAAGCAGAGACCGCGGGTTCAGTCGTGCACTCTTCCGCACCCCCCACCGACGTCGCTGCCCACTTAGGCAGGCCCAGCCTCTGGGAATACCTCCCCTCTCCCGCCTCGTTGGATGCCCCGGAACACAGGGGGACATCCACACCTTTTGCGGACCTAACCCTGATGGGAGGCGCCGGCTGCCACCACAACCAACGCCCCAGGTCCTATGAGCGGAGACGGCGTGCGAGCTCGATTAGCTCGCCTCTTCAAATCGGGAGGCCGCTCCGCCTCCCTCTGCGAAACTATTATTTAACACGAAAGGCTACCGCCTTCCACGACCTCTCTTCATCGACCATCTTTACTATGATGGCCGACAATGAGAGGTCGGGCCCCATAACTGTGATCAGGGATATATAGGTATACGATATACACTTATACGACCGCTTCTCCTGGGCATGCCTTAAGTGCGAGCTGTCTTCCGCGAACCCAAACTGGGGGTCGGGGAACGCTCCCTTCGTGCGATGTTACACAGGTATCTCCTGAAACAGCCATATCCGGCGAGAACCTGTGTCAGTCGGAAATAGTGCCTCCCATGCCTTCTTTGGACCCTCTCTCCGAGTACGGGCCGGATCGATTCGTGTCGAGCACCGCCCCCCCTCCTCTTGTGTGGGTCCTGCGAAGAGCCTGTCCCATGTGGTGAGAGCTGAGTGTCCGGTAGCCCCGAAACACTCTAACTGCCATTACTCTCTATACCGCAAGCAAGATGGAGATGCACTCGCGGCGCAGAAAGCCCTCCCCTCTCCTCCTCTGGTGTTTGGAAGGAGGCGACTCATATCCCCAGCTGTGTCCATGGGGGACCAGCTGCCACACATGCGCCTCAAACCTCTATTTGCAATCAAGGACAACGCCGAGATATTTCAACGTTGTCCTGACCAGAATGCAGGTTCCGCCCACAACAATGGTAGTCTGCAGATGGCGCCCATCATCGGCCATAAAAATATATGGCTTTAGACTTATGGAGCGCTTTATCCAGGCACAGCATTCTGATTCTGGCCACGACTGTCCCGACACCATCCGTGGCCATCCGATTTCCGCTTCTCTATAATTATCCCGAACGACGTCAACTCCACGAAGGTTGGCGCCTCAAAGCACCCAAATGCCCGACTTTCCACAAGAAGGGGCCCAAGACTCAGCTCTGCGGAACGCCACGCGCCGCGCGTCACGGGACCTCGAACCTCCACATTTGTTGTCGGGAAGACTTCCTCTCTATCGGTGAGATAGTCCCCGACTAGCCTTCAGAGGCAGTGGGGAACTCGTTGATACGTTGATATTGTGCTCCAGGGCAGCGTGTCGGAAGCGTTGGCAACGTCCAATGACACGACCATCAACACACCACTACTGGAGCACGCCTCCTTGGAGCGGTCGCGGGCGCTGGAGATGGCATCCAGGGTCGAGTGACCTCTCGGAAACCCGAACTGGTTGTGTGCTAGGTTGGGCACTGTTCTCTCAAGGTGCATCACGAGGCGGGCAGCCACGATACGCTTCAACAGTTTGCCCACATCGTCAACTACCACAATCGGATAGCTCGAAGGCTCATCCGCGGGACGGCCTTCCTTCCTCAGGAGAAGCTTGCCCCTCTTCCACTGTTTGAGGAATTTTCCCTCCCTGAGACACCTGTCACATAGGGTCTTCTGAGGGTATCAGGTGCTCATTATTAAAACCTTTGTTATTTTATTTAAAAAAATACAAATAATCCTTAAAAACAATATTAGAGTTCAGTAACTTCGTAAGTAGGTAATGAATATCAATAACTATGTACAAAAATACGACTTTTTAAGACGAATTTAAGTACATTAATAAAAATGGACGAAGAACTAATACCACCGTTTTCGATACTTCAGTTTTCGGTCGCATTTCTTTCATACAAATATTATGTGACCGAAAACAGAATGTCAGCAAATTACGGCTTATGTTTTCGGCCATCTCTAATATGTGAATATCGTTATTTAATCATACTAATGCAAATTGACGGCCGAATTCTGAAAACTAAAATCTTAACTGTAATTACAGTTGAATAAAAAGAGTAGTTCCGTACGTGTACTACCACGTTAATAAAAGAGACAAAACTATTTTAGGTTGCATGTCACTAAAACTCGGCCACCCCGGCCGAAAATAGAATAATTAAAGAAAATCTTGCTTCTGTTTCCGGCCCCTTAAAAAATCGTTATTTAAAATCAAATACTATTAAAATAATTATGAAAGAATGACAATAACTTATTTCTTCAGCTATAAAACTATTAACAATCAACATTTACTTATTATAACAGTAAAAAACTTACGGTTGAACGAGAGGCGAGTCACTATTTTTTTTTTTGTATTTGCGTGCTTAACTCTTTCTCATCTACCAACGTGAAATTAAACAATTATTTAAAAATCGTTTGTTATAGTAACCCAACCGAATAATGTTTTAGCGTATCAGGCGATTCAATCAAAGAGTACTTACAAGACTTTCGTTCCTATATTGCAATAGTAAGTAGCTAATATCTAAATAATACTGCAAGAGGATCAGGAATGGCCGATGGATAGGTGCCGGCCGGTGGACCGGTTCCCCTACCCTAGGCATTCCCGTTCAAAGTAGTCAAGGGTTAGTAACAGGGTTCCGTTTTCTAGTATGGAACCCTAAAAAGTATACATTGTACTAGTTTTCGTAGGTACTAGGATTGACCAGTTTTCGTCTATCTACAGAGGTAGGTAATGGAAAATTCGTTTTAAAATTGATAAGATAACGGAAGTGTTCGTACTTTTGAATTTTAATTTTAAAATCCTAGAGCTTTATAGATTAAGATTTTAAACAATTTTTGTGCAGACAATCGCATCTGGAAATTAGTCCTAGTTAACAACACATAGGTACTTTACATCATCAGTTTTCATGTCTATGTAACGCTGGTAGAATCGTGGGGCTTAGCCATTAGGTATAAGCTGCTTTCGTTTCAATATGTTTAACACTTGATAGTTAAAAAAATGGCCAAGTTCGAGCCCCGACTCGATGGCCTGTAGACGGCAAGCGGCAACTTACACTAGTGACTGATGTAAACAGAAGGTCAGTTTTGCCACCGCGTGGTCAGGATTAGAGTTAGGTAGGTGCTACCAACCTACATAAATTTGAAATCTTACTAAACTAATACCTACCTACCAAGTACATAAACTAATATACCTAAAGTGCTAGGTAGGTAGGTGCCTAGTAAAAAAAAATGGTCGACAACTGGAGGCGGCTGAAGCGAAACTAGACAGAAGACGTTTTTTTATAATTTAGTTACTACTGGTAGGTAGGTATGTATACCTAGGTTACCTACTTAAACTTTAATCCTTGTGAATCAACCTGCAGTAAAGTGTAAACATAATTATGAAAACTAAATAGATTTTGCAGCATGGCTCACTCACAATGGGGGGAGGGGAAGAGGACAATAACTTGTCATAACAAGTATGATTCCCAGTTCATTATTTTATCTACCTAGACATTTAGTTACTTCCTAAGTAGACATTTTCGGTAGGTACAAAACATTAATACCTAGAACGAATACCTATAATTTCCATTTACTTTCTGATCAGCCGTCAGCACGGTTCAATAAGTACTATATTCAGGTAAGTATACCTACCTAGATGCAGGTAGGTGCTAACAATTCCCTATGTTATTATTAAGTACCTGAAGCTTTTTAACAAGAAAATGTAGGTAGAAATTAATTCCAACCTAGATTGTTTAAAGTAGGTAATGGGTACCTACCGACCTAACGAACATTTAACATTATAGGTACGCCAGATATGCCAGTGTCAAAGATTACATAAATAGGTACTTACCTATTACTGTAGGTACTTTATTGGTGTATTATGAAATTTATGAAACTTGTACCTATGTAGGTACCTACATTATATAATTAAATTAATGTACTTACAGTTTCGGTATATACCTAACTATGATACTTACATTGGAAGAAATTTAAGTCATCATAATATACCTACCTAAACCTGTCTGATTTAGTATTATTAAAATTTACTATGAAGTTCACCACATCTTGCCTGCCCACTCGCATCCAACTTGCAAGAAGTGCCTAAAAGATAATACCTTGGTAGGCAGTCAGGCATGCATCTATATTTATAATCAAATCAGTATAAACAAAGCCGGTACCTAGATAAAGAACTATGCAGTTTCTAGATAGGTAGACAAGTGCTAAAGTTTGGTAAAAAATACAATTACCTGGTAGAAAGTTATTACGAAAATAAAATCAAAATTGCTTACCTTCAACAACAGATCACCAAAGTCGTACAGCGCAGACTGATGCATGATGGCAGTAGACATCATGTGGTAACGGCACTCAATCCAGATTTTGTTCTTTTCGTCTCAAAATTATCAAAACTGATCCACTGGAGCACGATTTTACAAGGGTCGATGAACTCACTATTTAGGATGATTTTGAAAAGTTTAAATTATGTATATTTTAACGAGAATTTTTAGATAGTATCCGCAAATGTAAGTTCTTATTATTTATGTTTTTTGTAAAGTCGTTGCTTTTTTGTTTTTTTTCCTTCGGTGACGAGTCCCAACTAGATGGCCGAGAGCGGCAAATTTTATTGGTTGCGCCCTCCACGATTATGCCCGTTTAGATTTTTTGAACACAATTTCGCAGACGTTGCGAAAATGTACAAAACAGTCCTTTGTTTCGAAGTTTTCTCACTAAAATTTTGCGTCTATACGGAAAATCACAATTTTTGGCCAAAATTCTGCGCGAACTGTCTCTATGTCATATAAAACAATGAAAACTTTTTGTTTCCAACGACTTTGTACTCCAAAAAGTTTTAATTCTGGATGTATAAATCGCAGTAATAAAAAACAACTCGCAGAGTCAATGTCCGCGCAAAATGCACCACACGTTCATTCCGTATCACGCTTGCTCGCGCACTGAGTCAACGAAGTCGGTTTGGTTTTGGTTGTTGTTGCTCGTTCGAATAGCTTCGTTCGCGTCGCGCGCGACTGCCCGAGCCAGACTGGATTGGCACAAGAAGAGCGGCAGCGGGCGCGGGATTGGATTTTGTTTTCAAATCAAACAGCTCGGCTCACTCTTGTTTATTCGGGTCCATATTATATCTACCTCTTTCCCAATTTGCCCCTTTTAGATGACCTTTGGTTTGGACATCTTTAGGGGAAGATACATATGTATAGTCCATATCGTATATTAGACTAGGTAGGTACCTAGGTACCTACCTACTTCTAGGCACATTTACAAGAACTAATTCAAGTAATTTTATTATAAAAAATGCTAAGCGAGACGTCAACGCGGGCGTCCCGAGCTCTCCTTGAAAAAGACCACCGAATGTGGTTGAAACTATAGTCGGAGCTATCTGACTGATTCACGTGAGTTATCCCGTATTATTTACTAAAATAATTCAAGTAAATTTAAATATTTCTGATGTGGAGGGATTTTTAACAATAGACCTACCACTAAATTTATAAATTATCGACCGCATCATTTTGTTTCACTGAAATAATAGATGGCATCACTGCAGTTAAAAAACAACCGTAATTACAAACCATAGAAGACAAATGACATTTTTATTTTTTCAGTTAGATGTCGTTACTCATTTGAGTAAAAAATACCTATAGGTATTTGGTCTATTCTCTGACAAAATTCATTTCTCTGAGGGTATATTATTAGTAAAAATTTACTTTCTAAATTATTAAATAAAACGGAGTACCTACGTAGGTACCTACCAACTTTTTCGAGTTTAATAAACCTAAGTATTTAGCTACGTATACCTACATATTTTTTGCATAAATAGGTAGGTAGGTATATACTTACGTGAAGTTATTTGAGTAGGTAGGTAGGTACAGTAGAACGCCAGTTATCCGAATTAATTGCGACCGGGGTCGATTCGGATAATCGATAATTCGGATAATCGGACATAGACTGGTAATAAAGAAAAACTAACACATAAAATAAACTTTATTAAATTAACAAACATCTCGAACAGAGTAGGTAGGTATGTTGCAATCCCATCATCCCTAGACAAAAAACAAAAATACAAGGTAGTACCTATAAAGGAATTACGACAAAAATTATGACGTAGGTACCTATACCCAGGTTTTAATTTTTTATATTATGCTTAGGTCCGTTTCGGATAATTGGTGATCCAGATAATCGGCGTTCGGATAATCGGCGTTCTACTGTAATTCAATATATTACCTACCTACGCCGATAAATAGTACGTGATTTGTGGTATTTGCAACTTGAAGGAACTTAATGGGATGGTTACAATTACCCATGTTTAGATGTATAAAATCTTATGGGCAATTGCAACTAGGTACCTACGAGGGTGAATCAAAAAATTCTTGGAATCAATATTAAAAAATGCAAAGATTTAAATAATAATATTTTATTTTTCTACATAATCTCCCTCCAATGCAATGCATTTAGAATAACGCGTTTCTAACTTCCTTATTCCTTGTGAAGAAAAAATATTTTCTTGACTCTCGAAAAAGTCCTCTACGGCAGCTATAACCGCGTCATTATCGTGAAATTTTGTTCCACGAATTTCCTCTTTTAATTTTGGAAACAAGTGAAAATCACTTGGGGCTAAGTCCGGAGAATATGGTGGGTGGTCAAGGAGATTGAAGCCAGCACAGCGGATTGCGTTGACCGCAACTTCCGATCGATGAGCAGGAGCGTTATCTTGAAGGAACAACACGCCCAACGACAGTTTTCCACGACGTTTTTCTTTAATCGCTTCACGCACTTTCGGGATTAAATTTGCGTAATAGGGTCCAGTAATCGTCTGGCCTTTTGGCATGTAATCAATAAAAAGGATTCCTTCACTATCCCAGAACACAGAGGCCATAACTTTGCCAGCGGTAGGAGCAACTCGAAATTTTTTAATGGATGGAGAGGATGGTCGTTTCCAAGACATGCTTTGTCTTTTAGTTTCAGGATCAAAATGGTGGACCCACGTTTCATCCATGGTGACAAGACGACGGCAAAAATTATCCGGATCACGCTGGAACATTTCGAGATTACGCTTGGAAATTTCCAAACGTCGCTTTTTGTTTTCGTCGGTTAACATTCGTGGCACCCATCTTGCAGACACTTTTTTGAACCCCAGTGAATCAATTAAAATGGATTGAACGCTACCAAAAGATATCTTTAGGATCTCAGCTATATGTTTTATAGTCATTCTTCTGTCTTCCAAAACCAGATTCTCAACCTTTTTGACATTTTCTTCTGTAACGGAGTTTGAAGGCCGCCCAGAACGCGGGTCATCTTTACAGCTTGATCTACCTCTTTTAAATTCAGCCACCCAGTACGCAACCGTAGAATAGGGTACAGCATCACCCCCTAATGTCTGCTGAATGTCCAAAAAAATTTCCTTCGTAGACATTTTTTTCAAACTGAGATATTTTATCACCGCACGTAACTCACTTTTATCCATAATTTTGACTTTTTAGCAACTCGTTGCACAAAAAAATTTATTACATGCGAACGAACTGACAAAAATAAGTGACAGTCTGCATAAATATAGTGTGATAGACACTCTTTAATTTGAATATCGAACTTGATCCAAAAAGGTTTCATATATATGCACTTCTAAGAACTTTTTGATTCACCCTCGTATGTGCTAAGCTTTGGAAATACCTAGGTAGGTACCTACTTCAGTGACGCGAAACTGGACTTTAAACTAAAGGAATTAGGTTTAGAATTGGCTTACTTCATCACATTCTATTGAAAATTATCTATTTACAATTTCAAAATAAGCGATTTTATGGCAATTATATACTATCATTGATTGCATTAAGTAGGTACCCCATTTGGGGGGTAATATGTTTAGTCGATAATCAATTTAATTGTGTCCATTTCCTTCCAAACGCTTGTACTTGTTAATAAATACATTTTTATTCATGTAAAGAAAATATACCTACAATGTAGATGAAACTATCACGAGATTATATTTGGCCATCGAGCTTTAAACCTTGCTATGTAGTTACATGCTCAATGTATTTGGCACTTGTTTTTTTTTATGGCAATAGCCCTGGGGCCCTTATTAATATAATATACTTATATAATATATTATACTTATAATTATATGTATGTATATTTTTTTCTTTAAATTTCATTGCCGCCGGGAACTGTACTTAGCTAGATCACTAGAATAATAAATATACCTACCTATATATTTGATATTTTTTATTTCCTATTTCAGACCGACCACATAGTTCTAATTGAGTCTGAGTTTCCTTTAACAAAATTTGAAATTTGAAACTTATAGACAATTTTTAGAGATCCGTAACAAGGGGCAAAAAGCCCTATTAGTAGGTGGGTCAATCAATTTTTTTCTGTCCTGGGTCAATTTTATCCTGTCCCGAAACTCTAGCAATTTTTTCTTCAGTAAATTAGACATTTGTCTGCTTATTTTATATATCCTCGTAGTATTAAGAACAAAACGATTCTTTATATTATTATTTATACATTTTGTTAATATTTTAAATTTTATCAATTTTATTAGTGGTCCAGTGGACGTAGTAGAACTTCCTTAGTAAATTTGGCTGTCCACGACCACTCCTAGTAATAGAAAATGTGACACAGGAAAAATAATTCATAGGTAAATAAAAATCCTTAAATAAAACTCCACTAAAATGACCAGATATGTGTCTTATTCGATATCAGCATCCGGTATTATTTTTTGTCCGCCCTCTTTTGGATATTTTTTGATTTTTCTCTGTGTCCCGTAAGCATCCTATGATCCATGACCACCATTAATAACTTCAAATTAAGCAACATAGATGGAACTATATTCTCCTAAGAGACAGGCTCATTTAATTAGGAACTGAATACTCTTACCTTGTTTTCGCAAAGGACGCCGTGGCGTGGTATGGTAGTCGGCAGAGTTTGTTTTGAATGAGTGCGTGTGTTTATTGTGCGTCCCCTGAACCATCACCACAAAACTGTGAGTTTTTTGATATTCTAATATTGTTAATATTTAAGATATCACTCTTTGTCTTGAAATTATGTAATAGATGAGAAATAGCCCATTATTTCAACAAAAGCATAATAATATCAAAAGTAACAAAATAATAAAAATTTCACCTGTACAACCAGTCACTTGGGCAACCAAAGTGGTCATCCAGGAGACTAAATTGGTTGTCCAATATACAATATACTGAATTCTAGTTTGTTGCGATATTTTTTTTCACATTGAAGTGAATAATTAATGCGTTTGTTTATTTCGTAGATAATAATGAATTGCGTTATTTTCCTTCAAGTTTGGGCTTATTTTGTTTTTTTCTAATCATTGCACTACTGTTCAATACTTGAGTAATTTAAATAAAACATTTACAAAGCCTTTGTATGCTTATATTACCGACCATCCAGCAAGTCTGACTACAACTTGGTTTATTTAGTATCACATTATACATACTAAAGGTATAAAATGGGATTGACTGAAAAATAAAAATCTAGACAGTATCCAGAAAGACTGTAATCTTGCCCAGAAAAACAAGCTGAACGCAACAAAAAAAAGAGAAAGTTACCACAAACATAAAAATAATTATTTCAGACTAGAAGCCATAAGAAAAAGTGTCTTAAAAAGAATTTATTGGTTTTATTAACGCTGTGTCTACAAGACTAGTATTCAAAGTATATAAGTTAATGCTAGATTACCTCGTCAAGTTTATAAGATTATTAGGTTAACTTTAGTAGTATTGATTTGTTTCGTAAAATTTTTCAATATTGTCGATCTCCTTATCATATTATCGTGTCATTAAATATTCTATAAATAAATTATTATAATTTATTATAATATATTTTATTGGCCTCATTGCTTGAATTGCTAGAAATAATCCATGTTTATGAGCCATTAAAACAGTAAGTCCTCTGTGCAACCCATAACGTCTCTTGGGCAACTGTGTTGTCCCCAAGCTTAGGACCCCCAAAGCTCATATTTTTCATAAGAATAACATGTAAATTAATAGAAAGTTTTAGTTTAACATGCTCAATCTACAACAAAAAAACAGCGTTTAAGTTCTTTTGATGTAAATATTACAACTAACATGAGAAAAAAAGTATTACGTTTCGGTTTGAATATACCGGTTGTCCAAAAGACATAAAAATATAAATATAACATCAAATAAAAATCTTAAATCTATAACAAAATTCAATAGATTTTTTCTATTTTTAATACAACCATTATAATAATATATTAATTTGTTGTTCAAGGGACACATTAAAATTAGGAATATTAGAGACAGAAAAAAAAAGAATTTCGAGGAAACTGAAATTGAGGTTAGTATTATATGTTCTATGGCTATACTTACTGTTAATACTATATCCTCTAACTAATCCTCTAATTTAACCAACAAATGCCTACTATAGGTACCTACCTATATAGGTAGGTACCTACTGTGGTCAAAGCCAAAATTTTTTTTTTTGTTGCTATGCGGAACGCTTTTGTTCGAAGGTCGACTCGCATTTACCAGTTTTTGTTACGGAGTTCCTATGTCTTAAACGTTGGTAGGTAGGTAGTTAGGAATATGGACTGTACCATAAGTGTGAGTAGGTATTGTGTTTGAACCTTTGAACCTAATAATAATCAGTCAAGTGAGAAGAGCTGGACTCGTGGTGAGGATTGCATTATGGACTTGTATTACATAGATAGGTATATATCTGGGGTAAGGGTAGGAAATTCATCTGTTTTTTTATGTTCCTTACCTCAGAACTTTGACTGTGTGAACCGATTTTGATAATTCATTTTTTTTTATTTTAAAGCTGATGCTTGTCGTTTAGTCCCATTTAAATAAAATCAAAATCTGTCTGGCCATTTTTGAGTTACACTCTAATAACTGACAAATATTTTCTTGTCTTGATGATAGGTAGGTAGGTATATAGTTGTTGCCAGTAAATGACAATCGATCCCGAAGCAAGGTGATCAAGTAGCAAGGGTCACTAAAAAGAGTGAAAAATAATTTTTAACCAAAACATGGCACCGAATTCGACACCCAAAAGTGTGAAATAACTTTGTCGAAGTCGGTACCATGCGCACTTTTCATTCTTCATTGTGATTACTAAGGCATACTGGCAATGCTTTTAAGGTAACACACAGTTATCTGAATGTAACTGACACACTGTTTCAATGAAATGATTGAAATATTCAGTGGGACCCGGTATATTCTGCCCATCAAAAAAGAGTTCTCAAAATCAGATGACTCAGTAAAAAGTTCCGCGTCGTTATGACGACGAAACAAAAACTACACGAAACAAATACGTGGCGACTTGAAATAGTTCATTCTCTTTAGTAGGAAATAAAACAAACTAACGCAAGAATAACGTAGATCTATATACCTACCTAGACTGGTAAAATTAATCAAACAGTTGCAAGTAATTAGATTTCACAGGAAGTTTTTTTTAAAGCGCAACAACAGGTCACGAAATGTCATAACTCCGTCAAGGCGCTTTGTGGTTCGGTCGCCCCTTATTTCCTGTGATAAGGAAGGCCTGGTTAGTTCATTAATTCATTAGAACTTGTAAGTTGTAACGCTTCGTATTTCAGATAACTTTGTAGTATGTTTCGGTCTATTTAAAACCACTTCGAAGTTCTCACTAGAGCTACGTAAGCACACAGTCAAAATCAATTATTAAATTTTGGCGTCTACTATCTCTGACCCTGAAGGTCAATTACAAAATTGTGCTACTCAGGGATTCTATTGACACATTCAGAAAAGAGAGTATGGAGCCACTGTGGGAAAAACAGGCAAAAAATTATGGGCTTTTTATTTCTTTACGTTTTTCTCTTAATTTTTTGTTTTCCCCCCAAAATTTAAATTTCTTGCTTGTACGTTACAATAATTATAGGTGAAAGAACCTTCAGAGATGACGGCTAAGCGTAGTTAAAGAAAAGCGATAGAAAGCTAGAAAAGAACCCAACAAATCTTAACCAGAGTTAAATTTCATCAAAAATATAACGGAAAAACCCTTTCAAGCGCTCTCAGGTTCGTAGTGCGACGTAATGGTATAGGTAATTACAATCAAAATATATAAGCTGTCGATGTGATAGCTAAATAGCGTTATCATAATTATTATCAAGAGGGACAAGAAAAGTAAAATTATTAATTTCAACTTTCTTTCCGATTTTACCCAAACTAATCGCGATTTCACCATCGCAGTGTCTCTTTCACTCCTACGCAGTCCGATAGTGACAGAATTTCAGCTTTTGACAGCATCTTATGTACGAACAAAATAATAAGAATCAACGAAAACTTAAACAGAAAGCAGTGTTAATAAAGGAGCTTACATAATATAACCTAAAAATTGGAATCCTGTCCCACATTAAATGAGTACGAAAATCAAGAGTAGAAGGAGGCATGACGATTTTTAGAAATTACAACGAAATTAACCAATCTAAAGCATTCAATGGAGCAATGCTGCCAGCATCCTGTGCACGCTGTCAACTGGTAGTGGGCTGGTGCATTTGGACTGCCTGTGAGCCTGCAATTACTTATAGGTTGTCTTAATGCTTTTATTGTAGTAGCTGTAGTGTTGTAAGCAAGTATATAGTTCGTAGTATTTTGTTAATAAAGACATACCGCCGGTTAAAAAAAATCTAAACCTATTCGTATTCTGAAAAGAACCCTTTTCGCCCATTTCTTTGTTTGTACTTGTTATTATTACTGTCCTTGGTAGAAGGTTAAATGCTCGCCACTACACGGTACTAAAATCTATCTGGCGAAAATCTAATTCTATATACTTTACTAACCTTTCCTGATATAATGGGTTTGATGACTTGTTAATTGTTATGTAGTTATATTCCTACGTTTTTAACTATTTAGTATACCTAATATTAGTTAAGGGAAACAATCCACACACCAGTTAATTATAAAAAGAGTGTGACTGTTACTAAAAGAACTAAGGGCCTGTTTCAGAATGTTCGGGTAAGTTCCGGTTAGACTCTGAACTTATGTATTAAATAAACACTATCTTTGCGTTTCACAGTCATCGATTTAGCCTATCCATCGGTTAAAGCTTGAAACGCGCTGCACGTAAACTGTCATTTTTATCATTCAGTTATATTACGTGTTGGTTAGCAACCAGAAACTTTATTAGGATGTTCTAAAACGGACCCTAGTGTACTAAACTTGTAGAATTGTCTGGAACCCAAAAACATGCGTTTTGTAATATATTCATGAACCTGCATATTGCAAGTAAGTACAGTGGGTCAGTGTCAAGTGTCCGTCACGTAATGCTTACTACTACAGTTATTGCGTTTGGAAATACAATACAACACTTGACGGATGACATAAACACATCACTATTGTTATAGTAAGCAGTAATATAAACTTAGGTATGAAAGTAATTGAATTTCGTTGTTAAGCCTTTTTTAAACTACACCATAAAAATATAACCACGAATTCCTTCGACGTGATAACTGATAAGTGATAACCCTATGTCCTAATAAAAAAATAGTTATGTTTCCGACTTCCATCATGATGGAATCATTAATTACTTACTTAATTTAAATTGTAGTAAGTATATGTGGTAACCTATTAAGTTTATATTCCTTATGAGAAGTTTGCTAAGCCGTTCTTAACACTAGTCCACGCTAGTGTTAAGAACACAGTACACGCGCCCTAATTTTTTAATGTTTTACTCGCGTGGGATGAACATTAGGACCATTTTATCCTTTTTGAGATCAAAATAGTAAAATATTAAATTGCTGTTAAAACAGGTTACGTATCAGTCACTATGAATGATATGGCACTTTTATGTTTTAATTTAATTAACACCAATAAAATATTCATTAAGAAAACGGGAAAAAAGTCATGAATTTTACTAAGTCTCTTGATATTTTGCTTTTTTAATTTTTTTTTTAACTATCATATTTTTTTCAACAAGCAACGCCCGCCGCTGTTAGCTACCACTCCAGTTCTCAAGTAGAAAATATGTCGCCAAGCACATAACGGTGTGTTCCGGCAGCTGTAATTTCAGAGTCAGTAATTATAGTTTAGCCTGAACAACACCTTCGACCACATCATCACTTACCATCAGGTAAGATAGTGGGCGATCAGCTATAAATAAAAAATATAAAATATACGTAGGTAACTAGAGTACACAAACGATTTAATAAAGGATGTGTAGTAATCAACCGTCCACCGTTGAACAAATACATATTATGGCAAACCCTCTAATGGCCACGATGGCAGACGTCTTGGGGATCGCAGTGCTCGATCGCAGTTCTCCAGAAGGCGCTGCTGCCCACCTTCTTGTATTTTTCCCCTTATCGCCTCTTACGACTCCCATGCAGAGGAAGATATGGAGGGTTGCAATTCTAGCCCGGCAACCCATGCGGATTGTTAGTATTTCTGGTACCTACCGATTTTTAGTATGTCGCGGGGATAGTATTTCTAGTCTAGTACTGATTTGTAGTACCTTTTTTTACCGACATTCGATAGACCGACTTAGGAAGTTTCTATAATCGACGCCAATGTATATACTAGATATTGGTATATACTTTATTGCGGTAATGTGTAGCACTTCTTTACCAGCCAATTATATATGGAATTTATTTTGAATTGAACAAAATAGTATTTATACTACACCTGCTCGGAAAGTACCTTGATACTTTATCAAATTTACGGTAGAAAGTACGTCATTGCATATCGAACAAATATGCGGGGAGAAAACGCATCTGAGCGGGAGAGAAAAGTATATGAAAATCCATTTCTTACGTGGTTTTTCTTTTTTAATTTTGGGTAAGCTAAATTATGCGCTGGTAACCTAAATACCAAAAGCCAAAAAGTTTTTACAGTGAGTTTTTATCTCCAAGTTCGCAAAATGACACTGGCCACTAGCTGTGTGTTGGATGGTGTCAAACAATTTGAAAAAAGAACATGTGAAAATTGCAGACGCCATTGGCGCCATTTTTGTGTTGTGTGTTGTTTGAGGATTCAAACGACACCCTCGACGGTAATCGGTCACTTTCTCCTCTCGGTGAACAATGTACTATTTTTTGACAACACAGTAAAATCAGACAAGTAATTTGACTTCATAGAGCGGTATGTACCAAACTGCTTATATATGTGCTTATACAGTATGCACACTATAGCAAGTATTTAGCGTGTCCAGAGTGCACTGATTTTAAATAAAATTTCAAAAGTCGTGTTGTAGCTACGAATTAATTTGCTATAGTATACCTATACATGTTATATAGAAAAGTATAAATAATTTTCATATGTATAGGAAATATATTTCATACTTTAAACGTAGAAAACTAAGCATTATTTTTTCTTCTTGGAGTTGTTGGAGGTCAATTTAGTTTTTTTAAATACAATATTTTTGAATTTTATCAGACCCGCACAGCAAGAGGATTCAATTTATCAACTCAAAAAACAGTTGCCACTAAGGTACAGCCCAGAAATTTAGTTGAAGCTAAAATAATGAATGAGTATAGGTACCAAATAAAATAAACTTGAAACTGGCATATTATGCACTACCTACGTAGTAACTAACATCAATATAGCTTTGTCAGTTGACATAAATTAGAGAATCAGCAGTAAACAATCAAACGCGATGACAATGAACCTTGAACTTATCAATGAATGCAAATAAAGTGAATGGACGCAAATAGAGTGAATACATTTTTTAGGGTTTTAACCCCTGGTTCGAAATGGGAGGTGATACATAGGCATTGAATAGTATATAAGTGGTGTAAGGTACTCTTTTGCCCGCGAGTGGAATGATAGAATGAAGCAACAGTAACTTTACTCCTTAGTTAGTCGGGATAAAAGTATTCAATGTACTTACAATTCCAGGACCGAAATCGTAAACAAACAAAACCCGCATCGACCTAAATTGAATCATAGTCTCCGATATAGATCAGCCTAACTGAATTTAAAACTTTAAATTTACGAAAGATACAATTTTAAACCTTGTATTTGCTTGGCCTGTATTTCCTGGCAACATTGTCTTTTAAGTTCATTATTATTATCCATATCGTAGTCCATAGTTAAATTATTTACCGCGATGCATCGTAATTACCAAAATGGCATACATTTCCATTCCAAGGTCTTTATAAAAAAATAAATGTCGGACACAATAGTAGAAACAAGGCACACATTCAGCCAAAATGTTCAAAATGTCCTTGGGCCAAGTTGCACTGACAGGTGTAAAAGATCAGCTGCGTGTTTTTCCTAGTAACAAAGTATGGTATGAGTATTTTTGACATTATTAGTATTTCTTTACCAGTTCCAGTCCAAATTCCTAGCAATAGGTAGGTAGATGCGAAGTACTTGTACTCTTAAGTAATTAGTATTGTTATTTTTCCAACCACATATTCATATAAAGAAAGGAACAGAGAGAGTTCAAACCGGTCCGGCACCCTAGCGGGTGTCGTTGTGGCCGCTAAAACCTCTGCGTGTCTAGTCAGTGATGAATAGTTACGCACACATAGCTATGCGTGTAGTAGTGAAGCTATCATTCTGTACCATTCTAAATCAACCCGCCCATTTAGGTATATACTTAATAGAAAAACTGTGTATACTTTCAAAACAGCAATAACTGCATCGAAATTTCAGGACATTCTTTGTTACTAAGCAATATGGTAGTGGACGTATCTCCACTCTGCAGATATGTGTATGAAGACAGCAACGAGTAATTCATAGTAATCGACCTAGTAGTAGTAGTTGTAGTAATTTGCCAACCTGGTAATGTAATAGCACAATCGTAGGCTTTGTGGTGAGGCGGCTTTGAGTGGCGATACCTTCGTCTCGATTCTCCCTGGGCATAATTCAAAGCAGGCCTCAGACCTGAGTTTTTGGCTTCGTCTATACACATGGCGTACCGGATCTTGGCCGTGATGTATGTGAACAAATAATATCAAACTCAATCAACTGGTTTCCTTTCTGCTCAATAAGTACTTACAGTAGGAACATGTAGTATCACGAAACAGAAGAACCATACACCCATACAGTGCTTATTTAGAAACAAGCTCCTGGCATCAATCCTCAGACCACTCCAACTAAATTAAGCGAACAATATTTTGGCCCTCAAGTCTTGTTATCACTTCTCATAATATATATACTCCTTTGTGATAACATGGATACAGAGTGAAATTTGCGACACCCGCTTTCTTTAGTTATGACTAGGTAGTAGATTCTGTGAAAATAAAAGATCCATGGCTTTTACACACGTAAGCCTTCCTTATCGCGTTCAGTTTCCGTATCGTGTGCAGTTTTCGGAAATATTTTTGTATCTCCGAAGGTGGGTTGCATGCCAATGTCCTAGCAGTTGATAGGGTCTCTCCTGTCCTCACCCTTCTCCCTTTGGCGTATAATATGACGACCAAGTTTATACGAAGATTACTCTTGGTTTCTCGAAAGACAATAAGTTTTTTTCCCGACCATATGCCTTAATCTTAAAATTAATCATTTCGATATATACATATTTATACGACAATATTAATGATTTGTGCAACATAACGTATGTTTGTTTAGAAAATAACTTATCAAAAAGGCATTTAGTGAAACTAATGCGGGTTTGCTAATCGCTTGAAAGTGCACGTAGTATGTATGCAACTCGACTAATATCCGATAAGAACTGCTCTGAATACTTATGCAATGAACGTAGCGGTGCATTTTAACACCTTTTTGCTAACGCTTTCTCTCAAATGGAGTGTTGGATCCTGTCTAGATAATGTCTGTAGTCTGGAGGTAGACACAAACCAGTACACATTTGCAACAAATAAAACGGTTACATACTTTATAAGAAACACATTTGGAAAGTGATTGATTTTGGTAGTCAGATTTTATACGACACTACGTAAGTACTTCCCATCAGAGAGCGATATCCGTTGCAATTTTAACAAGAATATTATGATGTTTTGTGTCCATTTGATCATACTATCAGACGCACATCAAATATAACACATTCATTGTTGCATCTGATCGCGTAATACGATGCAACTTCAAGATTATACACGAATATTCACATCTAATTGCGCAGTAGGACGCACCTACATAATTAATTATTGTTACATCTGATCACTTAATTTGTTTCAATGAAATTTCTTGCTAAAACGCGCGGAAATGATTAATGTTGATGCTGATAATAGGTATGTAACTTAAGAGATAGTAAGTAAGTTTAATTATAAAGATAAAAAGGATTTTTGCGACATCCAGGACGCTATGATAAGGTCGCGAATCATAATTAATAGCAATTTTACGTAGTTACATACCTATTATTGAAATACTTAGTATGTCATGTAATAAATAAATACTAACTATAAGTTATTAATAATAGATTAATGAATGTCAGTAATACAACAACGTATGGATAGATTAATGTAAGTAGGTATACGCAGCGTGACTGACCAGATATAATATGGCAACCATATCAACTAGGTATATTATTCTTTAGATACTACAATACAAGTGCCAGTGGCAGCGCAATATCTAAAGAGTTAATACAATGTAAGAAGCAAATGTAATCACGGTGCTTTTGTGAGGACGCTCGTTTTCATACACGTGGCAATGTGTAATACAAGATGCACAATTGGCTTTCGCGATTAGACTCATGATATCGTATTACCAGATACTGACGAATATACCGATAAAAGTACTCATTATTCTACGCTATTTATAACACGCTCAAAGAAACAAGTCAATTGTACATTTCACAATTCCTTCAATTGCAATAGGGTTACCGCCCACATGTTGCATTGTAGTTGGAAATGAAAAATATAATTTGATAAAAGCGTTTTGAAACCTAGTTTCGTTATGGTATATAATTGATAAAGCAACTATTCTGCAACGCTGTTTTTGAAACAGTTATTATAACATATCTATTTAGATATCAACGATAACTAATACTTTCACAAGTAACGGATGAAGACAGCCCTAAGCAAGCTTCCCTTTATGGCGTATGGTCTCTAAAGGGCACCACAAAGATTACCTCGAGACGAGTGACCTCCTGCGCACTGCCGGGTTCTTTAATTTATACGGGTCTATGGACCTTATATCAATAGTTTTACAGTTCAAATCTGTACAGATAAAAATACAAGTGTGATCGACGTCACGTTCTTAAGAACGATAATGGGTTAATATTTAAGAGATGAAAGGCCAAGTGCAGGCAGTGTTACTTTCAATAGGCTACGTACTACGGTACACGTATTTGGCCGATCGGGAAGTTGTTGCGTTTCCTGATCAACGAAACATGACGCGAACAACGTCGTTACTCGTAATTTAACTTGTGTTGATGATGCGGGTATCGATACTTATAACACTTTAATGACTTTTCGGTGTTTTGGTAATTTAAAATTATGCATGACTTCATAGGTAGGCACTTAAGTGCACTATTAATTTATTACGTTTACGTACACATGGACGCATGTTAAGCGAAAAATCAAGACTTTTTTGATAGGAATAAGATGAAAAATCTACAAAACAGTAGGTATTCTGGGGTTGCAGCTCCAAGACCCATTAACTTAGTAGGTGCGATAAAATTTTTTTACGTAGGCACACCGAAAGTTTTGAAAAATGGTTTTTTCTTGTAGTCTGACCCTAAAAATAGTAGTTTATAAAGTTTTATTTTAATACGACTACTACAAATTTATTGTTTTTGAATATGTTCTCCTCTTAATTCTTTTTTTTTCATTCCCTGTAATTGTTTTCGAAAAAAGTACCTAGCCTCATTTTGTGATAAAAATGAAAATTTAAATACTAAACTGATACCTCATATTTCTTTAGATAAAATTTTTAAACTAATTCATGATTTATTTATGTTTAATCATAACTAAAATCCTAAACTGTTCTTATTTATGTGATAAAGAAAACTAAAATGGTAAACTGATTCTTCATTTATGTGGTAAAGAAAACTAAAATTCTATAACCTGATTCCTCATTTATTTGTGTTAAAAACTACTGACATTTTGACCTCATTTATGTGTTAAAGAAAACGGAAATGCTAAAATCATATTTTGGATTAAAGTAAGTAAGTACAGGTTTTGTGTATGGCTATATCATTTCGTGATTCTTCTGAACACAATTCCCACTAGTAGGATCACGCAAACAAAACCACTGGTTCCCCTGGTTCCAGCTACTATCTTTTTTCTTTATGTTATTGTGACGGAACAAGCTCGAGGCCCACCTGATGTTAAGCGGTTACCTCTGCCTATAACAGATGCATTTCCGTCACAATTGACGAATTGCACTGTCATTACACCGCCCGTCACCTTGAGACACAGATGTTACGTCTCGTGTGCCTGTAATTTCACTGGCTCTCAAGGACTGCTGCCGGAACACACCGTTAGTTGCTTTGCGATAGATTTTCAACTTGAGGGTGGTCGCTAGCCAGGCCGTCATTCGCAAAAAGCCCTTCCACCATGCGGTGAAGCTCAAGCCCGCGGCGGGATTCAAACCATGGACCTGCTGCGCGGCAGTCCATAGCCAATACCACTGAGCCATCACTGCTTCAAAAACCTGATAAATAACATTGAATATTACAGTACAATTATTATATAGACATTTGATTTGAATTATTTCCAATAGAATATTTAGATATAATCTACTATAATATAATGTACTATACCAGTACGTCGTTGGTATAGAAACAAAATTATTGTACTCTAAGGTGTTCTATTCACATACAATAATGTCAGATCCTCGCTATATAGGTACATATTATTATCTGGTATCAATAAGATTAGGTAATAGTTACTACGTCCAAGAATCAGCAAGATGAAAATATTAGTTGCTATTTTAATATTGTTTACTATCATAGTAGAAGTAATCTGAAATAATGTGTGCCAGTGGTCAGTTAGAACTATTGACCTAGGTTCGACCGTGTTTCGTCACGTACTGCGGCTATAGTGGGTTACCGTCCTTAGCTACTGTGCACCCGTCTGTGACGAGATAAAGGTATAGAACTTACTTCATCTCTTATATTCTCAGCTTAGGTATAACGGCTCCGACTGCCATTTCTATTGCGTGGGATTTGATCAATAGATTTATCTTGCTGAAGAATTTGGTCTTACTTAATAAAAAAATATATCTCCTAATGTAGCTATGTACCTACCTAGATACAAATCTGTTTAGAGGACAATATTGTATTATTTAAATCGCGTATATTTTTTATATTTTATCCCGACGTTTCAAACACTTTGCAGTGATCGTGCGGTGACTAATTGATTTACAATTAAATACAATACAATTTTTACAATATTGATTGTGAATGTGGGCTGTCATACATTGGGCAAACAAAGAGGAGCGTTGGTCTCCGGGTAATAGAACACATTGCTGACATAAAGAACAGACGCTCGACCAAGTCTATGCGGTTTGTGAACATGTCCAGGACAAACCCAACCACTACATTCGGTTCCACATGCCACAAATCCTTGCTATAGAGATCCGGTTTATGCCAAGAACGTTACGCGATGCTATTGAAATCAAAAAGTACACAAATTTCAATAGAGATGATGGTTGGCAAGTACCACCTGTTTGGGATCCTGTTATCAAATTAATTAAATCCCAAGGCCGACACAAATCTCCAAGACCCCAGTAATATGTAACCATCGCCGAGACAGCGCGAGACTCATATAGATAGGTACATATGTAGTTTGATGTACCTATATAGGTACATCAAACTACATACAACAACCTCTATTTATGAATTATGGATAATAATATTTATTATCCATAATTCATAAATAGAGGTTTAATAAACTATGATTGGAATAAATAAGACTGCATCAACAGAAATTTTCCGTTTACTACTATTTCACATCGATTAGTCTTACATTACAAGCCATTCACAATTTCGTCGTCGGTTTTGAAAAGTTTATTCGATAGCAAAATAAATGTTGACTAAGATTCTATGACGAAACGATTACTTGGCTTTAACTGCGGCAAAACACGTGAGGTTTATAATTAACTATGTTATAAACTGTGACTAAGTTGTTTTTTTTTGCATATGGACATGAGCGTGCGTGTATCTTATTCACGATTTCGTTCCTAAAATATCATTATGGTTGTCAGCTATCGACGTACTTGATCGTTGTTTTTATCGAGACGTTTAATTTGGTGTGATTAGAAAAAATCGGCCAAGTTCGAGTCGGAGGGTTTCTTACCATTAGCTAAACAACATTAGACTTCATATTTTAACCCTTTTTTGTTGACTCACGATTGACACGCACTTGGCCAACTTTTTGTATTTGTTGTTATAGTGGCAACAGAAATACATCATCTGTGAAAATTTTAACTGTCTAGCTATCACCGTTCTTGAGATACAGCCTGGTGACAGACGGACGGAAAATCAGCGAAGTCTCAGTAATAGGGTCCCGTAACCTTTTGGTACGGAACCCTAAAAACTAGCGTCTACATGATAAACGATTACCCATTAAATTCAATTATTTGTTACTAAATTAACGGCACATATATTCCATTATTTTGAGGGCTGGTCTAGGTTTTATACAGAATTCTTCGAACCTAAGCAATAACTCCCTATTTTCCTTTATCCCTTATTTTAAGTTATTCTAACTTAAAATAGGGAGTTATTGCTTAGGTTCGAAGAATTCTGTATAAAACCTAGACCAGCCCTCAAAATAATGGAATATATGTGCCGTTAATTTAGTAACAAATAATTGAATTTAATGGGTAATCGTTTATCATGTAGACACAGTAACATGTAGAGAGATAATATTATAATGTAACAACTGTTATTTACCTTAGTCAACCTATGATATTTATCTTCTTGTCCTGGTTCCAATTTCAAACCATTTTAATCCATTAGGGTCACCACAGTATGTCTTTTGCTTCAACTTTTCTTTGTCAGCAATTCATCCCTTAGACAATCCATCCAGCTTTTTCTTATTTCTTCGCGCCGTTTTTCCTTTAAGGCGATCCTGGCCAAAAAACGCCATACAAGAATTAACTTTTCTCAAAGAAAAAACTCGGTTATTAAACTGAAAAAAATAAATGTTATTTTTAAGCATATTCTTGAGTTAATTCATAAATCTGATCCACATAATAAATAACTTCACTCGATAGAAAAAAATCCTAAAGTTACCTCTATTTCGAATTTAAAAACGATTTTTGACTCCCTTTTTACCAATCTTTAATTTTAAATTATTTTTTTATACATTACTTATCAATAAAAGTAATTAAATCATAAATAAAAATGTAAAAAAGTTATCATGTTAATTTTATATGATTTTTTAACATGAATTCATGGCATCAGAGCTCGCTCACTTGACCGCCAGTGCGCTCGCAGAGCTCGTCGACGTAGGACCTGTGTCAATTTTTTCGATCTACGCAGCGCCACACAGAACAGGATCAAAATGAATATCAAACAACAAAATAAAACATGCTCTGGGCTAACTTTCGACTCGTTACGCTTATCTTGATGACTTCCTGATTGACGGTGAATGACAATTGATTTCGTAAGTAGTGAAAGTTAGTATCGTGAAGGTTAATATGTGTGTTAATATTAAGAAAAGGGCTGTTTTTTTTTACAAATAAATGGAACTTTGAAATAACTTGTCGAACTCGGTACTGTGATAGTTCCAAAGTACCTATTATCACAGTAGCGCAAAATATTATTCGAAAGGTTATTTTGTACTTTTGGGTGTTGAAGTCGGTTCCATTTTTTGGTAAAAAAAAATATTTTTGAATCTTTTTAGTTACCCTTGCTGCTTACGGGATCGATTGTCATTCATTGTCAACGACTATATCATCAAGATAGGTCAATATGTTTCAGTTATTGGAGTGTAACTCAAAAACGACTTGAACGATTTTGATAAAATTTAAATGAGACTAGACGACAAGCATCAGCTTTCAAACAAAAAAGAATTTTTGAAATCGGTTCACACAGTCAAGAGTTGCGGAGGTAACAAACGTAAAAAAAAACAGACGAATTGAGAACCTCCTCCTTTTTTGGAAGTTAGTTAAAAAAGGGGGAGGTCCTCAATTTGTCCGTTTTTTTTTTACCGAACCGATTTTGATGATTTATTTGATTTGAATGTTGATGATTGTCGTGTGATTTTATTTAAATTTCATCAAAATCGATCTAGCCGTTTTTTGAGTTACACTCCAATAACTGAAAGGTTTTTTCCTATCTTGATGATATAGTCATTGCCAATGAATGACAATCGGTCCCGCAAGTAGCAACGGACACTAAAACGGGTGAGTATTTTTATTTATCAAACCTACTTCAACACCCAAAAGTGTGAAATAACTCTTCGAAGTCGGGACCATGTGCACAATATTGTGATAATAGGTACTTTTGAACTATCACAGTACCGACTTCAACAAGTTATTTCGCACATTTGAGTGTTGAAGTCAAGCCCATTTTTCGGTAAAAAAAAAATATTGAATTTAGTATTGAATTTGTTAGTAAATTTGAGTCGTCTTTTTTATGATTATAGAAATAATAAGTGACATTAAGCGATTTTTAAAACTGGATGGATATAAATTAAATTATAAGTAAAAACATAAATCTGGCTGTATGGAAACTCATGTCACGTCACGACCATGATATGCGATGTCACACCCGTGACTTGAACTAGTTTTTTGATAACTTTCTAGGTTCAATAAGCTTGCTAATATGCAATGAAATTATTGTTTTTATATCTAGTTTTAGCCAAATGCCTAGTATTTCGTACCCAGGGTCTAAGATAATGAAGTTAATAATCAAAGCCCAGTGTATGGGTATTTGGGTATTAACTTCATTACCATATATAATCAAATCTGTACTTTATAATTTTTAGTATAGATTTACTCCACCCTTTTTTAATTATTATATGATAATAATAATATATATATTATAAATTCAAAAGTTAGTATGTGTTTTAGCTTCGTAACCGACTTCAAAAAAGGAGGAGGTTTTCAATTCGTATATTTATTTTAAATGTTTGTTACCTCAGAACTTTTTACTGATAAGCCGATTTACATGATTCTTTTTATATTTGAATGTTTGTCGTATGGTCCTATTTAAATTTCATCAAAATTGGTCAAGCCGTTTTTTAAGCCGTCGGCCCCGGTTGTTGTCTCACGATGGCAGTAGTATCAGCATGGTAGTAGGGCGTTTTGCATTTTGAATGCCCGCCTGGCTAGCTACCACCCTTAAGAAGAAAATCTGTCGCCAAGCACCTAACGGTGTGTTCCGGCAGCTGTCCTTGAGAGTTCTAGGAGTAATTCTAGGGTAACCTGAACAACATCCTAGACCACATCTTTAATAACCATCAAGTGAGATAGTAGTCCAAGGCTAGCCTATCAATAATTATAAAATAATAATTATAAAAAAAACATGCATTTATTAATACTCGTAGTAGAATGATACACAAAGTTGTCAGTGACTATGATTAAATGAAATCATCAACATTCATTTTAGCACCTTTGTGGCAAGCCCGCAGTAGCCACTTAATCGATCATTAATTATGTATTACTGATAATTAATTAACCTCAGTCACAAACGAGATGCCCTTAGTCTGCCATAATGAACACTGCATCTATTAGGATACTACTAGTCATAACAAGCGCTCTAGGCGCACGCCTATTAGTAAGGTACGGACGAACTCAAAAGTTTTGCTCTATTTTAGCGAACACGTTTTAGGTGCCCACCCCACCAACTTAAGCATAGTGAGGGGTAACCAACTCCAACTTCTTTAACAAATATTTGTAGTTCACGACCGTGTAGAATTAGTTTCACTCGTCTGTGGAAACCGCGGTGTAGTTGTACTCTTATCTGTTTTTTAGTTACACTCCAATAACTGAAAGGTTTTTTCCTATCTTGATGATATAGTTATTGCTAATTAATGACAATCGAATCCGCAAGTAGCAAGGGACACTAAAAGGGGGATTTTTTTTTACCCTAAAAATTGAACCGACTTTAACACTCAAGGGTGTGAAATAACTTGTTGAAGTCGGGACCATGCGCACAATATTGTAATAATATGTACTTTTGACCTATCATGGTACCGACTTCAACAAGTTATTTTGCACCTTTGAGTGCTGAATTCAAGCCTATTTTTCGCCAAAAATTTGCTTAACACCGCTGAATGGATTTAGATGATATATCATAAAACGTATTCTAATTTTTATCTCGATTTTCCGATCGGTTCCTGAAGGATCAGGAAAACCAATTTTGATGAATGGAATCTAGATATGTTGTAATTGATTGTTTGAAACTATATCTAACTCGTGTAGTTTTTAACGCAATTTGCGAACCATATACTATTAATATGTACACAATGGTTAAATTAAGGTTAGTAAATTGTTATCACTATTGTTAGGTCCAATGCCAAAAAATATGAGTTCAATTTATTCTGTTGTATCTCTTTATACTTGTTATCTGGGGAATCCTCAACTCAACTGTAATAAAATATATATTTAGATTTTTTTTATGTATATCACACATAAAAACTCTTTACATTTTCGCAAGCTCATTGAACCTAGAAATATATTAAAATACTAGTTCAAAGTCTCGGGTGTGACATTGAGTACCATAGTCGTGACGTAACATGAGTTTCCATACAGCCAGATTTACGTTTTTACTTATAATTCAATTTATATCCATCTAGTATTAAAAATCACTTAATGTTACATATTACTTCTATAGTTATAAAAAAATACTACTTAAATTTACTAACAAATCCAATACTAATGCAATTTCTCAATATAAAAAAATGTTTTCCGAAAAATGAAACCGACATCAACACTCCAAAGTGTGAAATAACTTGTTGAAGTCGGTGCCATAATAGTTCAAAAGTACCTAGTATAACAATATTTTGCGCATGAAACCGACTTCGACAAGTTATTTCACACTTGAATGATGAAGTTGGTTCCATTTTTTGTTAAAAAAAAATTAAACTCTTTTTAGTGATTCTTGCTACTTACTGGATCGATTGTCATTCACTGTCAAAGACTATAATATCATCAAGATAGGAAAATATTTTTCAGTTATTGGAGTGTCATTCATGATACTTGTCGTTCAATTTCATTTAAAAATCAAACGACAAGTATCAGCTTTAATAAAAAAAGAATTATCAAAATCGGTTCACCCAGTCAAAAGTTCTGAGGTAACACACATAATAAAAAATATAGACTAATTGCGAACCTCCTACTTTTTGAAGTCGGTTCAGAAGCTAACACACATACTAACTAACTGAGTTTATTAGAAATATGTTAAAAACCTTATCTTACAATTTTCATAAACTACTTTTATATAGTAAGTTAAAATTCATTTATTAATTTTTAATTCCAAATAACATTTTGATTTATAACAGTGCGCGTATAGACACATTATATCTAAATATAGTATCTGTTGTCCTGTTTTATGACTTAATTTTTTTTCGTTTTACGGGATATGGTTCTACTGTATCTTCAATAATGGACACTATCTGGCAAATTTTATTTTTATTTCTGGCCAATTTTGCTAGAAGTCAAATATCTGCCTGAAGATGGTTGCCTTAATGAGCGATGATTATGAAGTAAGATTTGTACTCATTGACTTTGAATTGAGCACTCTGTACAGGACAGCTTTATGAAATTTATTACAATGGGGCTCCTGTCACAACCAAGACAATTGATACATATTTTTAGTTTCAAAAATGCTCTCTGTAAGCGCTCAACTTAACAAGTATCGTTTTGGATAATATCTTTTTTATTAAACTTGCAAAACAGTTCATTGGAATGAGCTTAAATTATATCAAATTGTGAAATTTGGTTTTATTTTAAACGCGAGATATAATTCTTTGAGATTTGTTATTATGTTGAATACATGGTCTGAAAATAATAATTTAAAAAAACTTAACTAAAACTAAACGATTCTGTCTCGACCATGGGCCACTCGCCACAACCGTGGTTCTATGAAAACCACGGTTGTGACGTCCATGGATGTGAAATGTTCGCACCGTGCTATAACTACAAAGATTAAATAAAAGTAGCCATCTTAAAACAATCACTAGATTAATTGTTATTAAACATACCAAATTAATAAAAATCTGCGAAGACATATTCATAAATACATATTTTAAGAGCCACGGTCTTGACAGCATAAGGGTACTCGTTTTACAAAATAACTAATATCAAACTTATTTTTACGCAGCTATATCACTCGACGCCATCAATTAATAGGACAACTGTGACAGACAGACTTGTTACTGAATTCTGGGAATCTCACATGACATGGTTGTGACATTTAATGTGTTCTTTTAATGAAGTTTATGTATATATATATTATTTTAAAATATAATAATATTACCAAATTACCATTTATGAATAGGTGCATTAAACGGCTTTCTCTATAATCAGTACTAATATTATAAATGCGAAAGTAACTCTGTCTGTCTGTAAGGCTTTCACGCCAAAACTACTGGACTGATTTGAATGAAATTTGGTATGGAAATAGTTTGAGACCCGGGAAAAACATGGGATAGTTTGTAACCAACTGCGCAAAAAGAGGTTAATGTTTTTGCGCGATAACCGACAAACGCGCGGGCGGAGCCGCGCCTGGAAAGCTAGTAAAAATATAATAGAACCTTAATATATTAATTTAATGTAGTTCTCACAACTAAAAATGTTTTTCTTAACAATGATAATTTACCCATCTAAAATAACCGTAGGTACACAATAAACTGTATAGATATATAAACACTATTGTACTGATCGAACCCCTACAAGACCCGATTATTTTTCCGGCGTATGTACCAATACACGACAAATGTTAATTCCATTCTAAAATGTCATACTGACGTGATCTCCGCTACGTAGGTAGGACTGTACTGTACCTTACCTGGAGAGCTAAAAGCGTGCACGCGGCGCATCGCACACAACTCTGTGTCGCGTAAATGAATACGTCGCGCTCGCATAAAATACCTAAAGTCCGTGGAAAGCCTCGCCTTAAGTATTTTATAGTAATTACTCTTATTGTTAAATGCTTTTCCTGAATATCATTACCATTCCTTCACATTGTATTCTCATCCTTACCAACCCAGGCAACATGTTTACTCATGAAGGCGCGCTCTTCCAAAGAATATTATTGATCAGCATTTGTGACCCCGGGGGATGCCGGGTTAGAATTTCACCTCCCCATATCATCCCGCGCGGGTGTCGTAAGAGGCGACTAAGCGAAAAATACTGGAAGGAGGGCAGCAGCGCCTTCTAAAGAACTGCCAACTTACACTGCGATCCCCAAGACGCCTGCCAAGCGTGGTATTATGTGTGTGTGGATTATGGCAAATACCCCCTTAATAGGGGAGGCTGTGTTCAGCAGTGGACTATCCGGCTGTTACAGTAATATGTAAGGGGAAGCCTCGGTAGTACACTGCGTCAAACTGTGGATGTAGATGTTAATGGAACAGCAAAACAACATAATGTGAAATATGATCGCTTGAGGGTAGACCATACCGATATAATGAATAAGATTTGTTGGCAGCCCTACCTGTCAGGCATGCTGTAATCCCGTAATTATTACACAATTGTAGTAACGTCTGGGTCTGCAGGTTAATTATACTGCAATTTATGACAGTGGCCCACTTGAGACTTCGCGCTGGATACCTAACTTTGGAAGTAGTCTTTATAACGGACGCTCTGTACTGATAAGTAAGAGCAGAAACAGTCAGAAGCAATGATGGCCGAGCGATAATAGATAACTGCTTTGCTGCAGATCCATGGTTCAAACCCCACCGCTGGCTCACCGCATTGTGGAAGGGCATTTTACTAATGCTCGCCTGGCACAAGGCTAGCTACTATGCTAGAAAATCTAACGCCAAGCTAAGATTTTTTAACTCTCTGTCGCCAAGCATCTAATAGTTTGTTCCGGCGGCAGTCCTCGAGAGCCAGTAATATTATAGACACATGAGACTTAACACCTTTATGTTTCAGGGTGATGGGCTAAGATAAATACATCTGTTATAGGCATAGGTTAGTCCGCTTAACATCAGTAAAGTATACATACTTATATCATACAGTCAGGGACTCGTGTCGTGGTGGTTCGGTCACAATTCTTAAAAATAAAAGTCAGAGTGAGTGCACTTCGGTCACAGACTTGCAAAGTGATAGATAATAACATTCAGACCTCCACGTTGGTACATGAGCGTCACGTCTAAATCGCAGATCCAGGGTTCGATCTTCAGGTCAGAGAAGTATACAATTATGTATGCGATTCCCTAATTTTGGCCACTTTATAATATGTACTTTATCAATTTGGTTATGATTTCACCATCTCGTGGAAAATTTAAATTAAAAAGTAATGTTGAAAAACGAATAAATATACATATATTAACCTTGTAACTGTGTACAGTTAAGCTGCGAACAAAAGTTATACTTAACAGATTATCATTAACATACAATACAGGTTTAGATAAGAAAGCAATTAGTCCAGTTGGACGTCCAGTCGACCCAACTGGGGCTGGTCAAGTCAGGACACCTGGCAAATTATACCTATTTAATATTCCAATAAAACAATAAAGGTAAACTTGGCATTCCAATTACAGGGCGTCCATAAACAAGCTTACGGTACATGCAACTAAGCTTAGGATAGGTAACGTAAAGCACCTCCCTACAGATTGAAGAATACCTTGTTTCCTAGAACTAGATGAGGCAGTAAAATCCTTGGACTTCAAGGTTCACGTGGTAATTGTCTTGTTTGTAACTAATTAATTACATGAAATGCAAAAAGATTTTGGGTGTCGGAAAAGGAAGTTTTTAGTATTTTATTATATGTATTTTTTTTTATGTAGTCATTGTAAGAAAAATCCACTAAACGCTAAGATTTTTTTTTCTGTAGATCAGTTGTTTGCCCTCCATATTTACTAGACGAATTCAGGGTAATCGCCTGAGTCACTACCAGTCTAGCACTTCCGAGCGTCCGGTGAATACATCGCCGCTAATCGTGTTTTTTCGGAATAATCTGTGGACAATACACCTTCCTTGTGTCTTTAGACTCTGCACCAATTATACAGGCACTGTGAGAGATAAGCAAACTGTTTCATTTCACGCGTAATTATTGCTTTTATTGTTGAAATAGAAAATATCGTTATTTTGTTTTATCTTTGGAACGAATTTCAATGAAATGGATGAGCGAGATATGTGTATCGTTTGGTGTGAGAGAGTGAAAGAGATGCAGCATAATGGTGATCGGAACGTCTCGTGGCGGTTCGGTGGTAACACGATTTGCTTATTTACCTCTTTCTAACAACAGATATGACGCATAATATTTGAACGTTCTTTCCTTGTCATTACAAACTGCTTATAGATGTGCGTAGGTATGTACATAGGTTATATAATTCTAGTAAGCTTTTAGAGCAGTGGTGTTCGGATATAACAACTCTAAGGGCCTGTTTCAGAATATTCGAGTAAGTTCCGATTTTACTACCCAGAACATATTTAATAAATAAGACACTATATTTGCGTTTCACAGTCATCGATTTCGCCTATCCATCGGTTAAAGTTTAAAACGCGCTGCATGTCAACTGTCATTTTTATCATTCAGTTATTTTATGTGTTGCATAGCAACCCGAATCTTTATTAGGACATTCTGAAACGGGCCCTTAGTATTTCAACTCTCTGACTAAACGTCGTATTTTACTATCGGAGTAGTATGTATGTATAGTCGGGTATGAAAAATATCGCCAGTTTTCAAATTTATTCGTAACGTTCCGCGAGCTCATCGTCGGTAGTACGATTTGATAATTCTTGTTTTATTAAAAGGGTATATCGCTGAGGCGGTCCCATATCAATTCCATTAAAATTGGACAAGTTTTTTTTAATGCTGATAGGTTAGCCTTTGACCACCATCTCACCTGATGGTAAGTGATGATGTGGTAGTGGATGGTAAACGAACCTTGCCTAGAAGGCTTTCAAGGACTGCTGCCGGAATACAATGATAGTTGCTTGGTGACAGATTTCCTCAGAAGTACTTTTTTAGTTACTCCCAACCCAACTAACTGAAAGTTGCTTGACATAACTAGATGACTTTGTAGTACAAGGTTTGTCGATGATGACCGGTATTAATAAAGTCGATGATAACCAGTAGGTATAAAGGCTGCCGTGCCACATGTATGGACAATGTTAGGTGCTTCAGCGGTTAGGTGGTCAGCGGTGGGTTCGAACCATGGGGTTCGAACCCACCGCTGACTTGACCTTCACTTCATCGCATGGTGGAAAGGCATTTGTCTGGCTAGCTAACGTGCTGAAGGAGGAAATCTGTCACCAAGCACCTAACATTGTGTTACGGCAGCAGTCCTTGAAAGCCTTCTAGGCAAGGTTCGTTTACCATCCCCTACCACATCATCACTTATCAATAGGTAAAATAGTCAATGGCTAGCCTATCAGCTAAAAATACGTGACATACACATTGACCGGATAATCAGTACTTCAGTACTAATATTTAATATTATAAATACGAAAGTAACTCTGTCTGTCTGTCTGTCTGTTACGCTTTCACGCCAAAACTACTGGACCGATTTGAATAAACTTTGGTATGGAAATAGTTTGAGACCCATAAAAAAAACATAGGATAGTTTTTATCCAACTGCGCAAAAAGAGGTTAATGTTTTTGCGCGATAACCGACATACGCGCGGGCGGAGCCGCGCCCGGAAAGCTAGTAATATTATAAATGCGAAAGTAACTCTGTCTGTCTGTCTGTTACGCTTTCACGCCAAAACTACTGGACCGATTTGAATGAAATTTCGTATGGAAATAGTTTGAGACCCGGGAAAAAACGTGGATAGTTTTTATCCAACTGCGCAAAAAGAGGTTAATGTTTTGGCGCGATAACGGACATACGCGCGGGCGTAGCCGCGCCCGGAAAGCTAGTATTGAATAATGAAATTAAGTACTATGATATAAGTATGTGTAAGCAAGTTATTACAGCATAGGGTTGTAATAACTTGATCGGGCATACCTTTCTCACTACGCACTTTAGGTACATACTAAGCTAGTACATAGTATTATTATATGTTCTATGGCTATATCATATCCGTACATCGTATCCGTCCAGATGGAATTATAATACGGTACGTGTTGCGTCAGAAGAGATCAGAGCTATGCTTGGCTATGCGATAGAAAGAGAGACGCCTTGTAGGGGAATATAAATATTAGGTACTCCGTGCCTTACAAGCTGTAGTGCACCTTATTGCTTCGTAGCTAGAGTCGCTTATTGGAATGGCTTTGCATAGTGAACTTTCTGGTCCTTTCTATTCTTTGCTTCAGGTTAGTGTTGCATGAGTCGTAAAGTACATTTTTAAGAGTGCGCCCAATGCCAGGAAAAAAACATGTTTCACCCCCGCTTGTTCCATCGCACGAAAGTCGAAAAATTGCACGTTTTAGTTGATGATTGAAGTTTAGGGTACAGTTTTTAGTGATGTTTTATGCAATTGTTCCAAATATAAACATGTAATAAAATAATTAACAGATTATTCGAGTAAAACAGTTAGCTATTATTTTCATAAAAAATAAAGTGGGGTTGTCGCTGATAATTCTGAGCATTCGAATTAAAACAGTTTTTTTAGCGCAGTTTCTGTTAATTTTTTAACAATACTATGAGGTTTTTTTAAACTTCTATTCCATTACTGTACTACTACAAGATTATTCCCCGCCTCCTATATTTTTTTAATTGTAATATTTACGTTATTTACCATCAAAAAGTGTGTTTGAAAATACTTCTTTTGCGTAACGGTGGGCCCAATTTTGGCATTGAGCCCACCGTTAAGCTGTTGGTGAAATAAAAATGTATACTTAGTATATTGCCAAAATACCTTCCCTTTGGTGCGTGAGTCTGACTCGCAATTATCAATAACAATGCAGACGATAACTATTCTTACCATATTTGCAGCCGACAAAATGTCCTGACAATTTTAAATACAGCGTTCACTATAAATATGATAATTCAAAATAATCAAGCCGGCTCGACATGGCTCTACTGCGCCGAGTAACAATAGCAGTTTTCCTGTACATTGTAAACAAGTGATTAACTGCTTAGCTAACCCATATTTATCGTGCTCTTGGTAACTGATACATAAGCTGTGCCGAACCTGTAATTAGTGCATGGTTTCTTAATTATAGTAAGTAGCTATAAATGTTAGATGTAGTTAACACATTTTACTCATCTGTTTCCGGTGCTAATTAGGACGAAATTGTGTCTCTTACATCACATGCTTTAAGTTTTCAAACTATTGGTACAAACCTACAAGGTTTTTGACAATGACAGTTTATTTTGAAACTGTCATTGGTTTTTGAATGAAATGATAAGGTGTAGAGGTGTGGGCAGTTTACCTCCAACGATTTTTATGACAGAGGAAAATGGGTTTTTTTACACGACTGCCCAAAAAAGGAGAGCTATGTTTTCAGGTTTCATGTATGTATGTATTTTTGTGAGTTTCTTTATTCCGCCAATAGTTCTAAACGGCTTCACCGATTTTTATGTAACAGATATCGTTAGATTCCACTTGATAACCCAAGTGACACTAGGTACATAAAAAAAAATTGAAAACAAACTGGCGGACTTTAGACCCAATATTGTGAGGTAAAAATATATTTCTTCCAAATCCATCGAGTCGGGTATCAAAATGAAGAGCTTTATAAAACGATTTCATAAATACCTACAAATAACTTGCAGTTTTAATATTAATGTAACGACGAATCGATTAACGAAAGTAAATAAATGAAGTATTTCCGAACAGTTACGACTTAGGAACCTTCAAGAAGAGAGCATATTCCCTCCTTAAAGGCCGGCAACGCATCCTCGAGACCTCTGGTGTTGCGGATGTTTGTGGGCGACGGTGATCACTTACCATCAGGTGAGCCGCCTGCTCGTTTGCCCTCCAATCCCATAAAAAAAAATAACTTGCAGTCGGGTTTTTTACTTTTTAAATTAATCATTAAAATATAATAAGGAATGCAATGAATAGACTCAGGCGTTACTTTGCGGAAATCCATATTTAGTAATAACAAATACATTAAAATATTTTAAGAAAACATTAAATTAATCAATATTTTCATAAAACGCTTAAAAATATATATCTCGAGACAATTCCGCCTAATTTTCCTGTTAAGCCGACGTGACGACACAAACGCCACGCAGCCAAGCCAGAAAATATAATGTTTTCTTAAAATATTTTTTAAATCTGTTATTATTAAATAAGGATCGCACTTTGAAAAAGAAAATACGTTTTATGTTCAGTTATAGAAAAAAAATAGCTTCCCAAAACTGGGAATCCTAGTGGAGTAGCTATTTGTACATTTTAATATTGTATACTTACTATGTTTTTCTGGTACTAGAAACTATTGCATAAAATCTTAAAAATCACATTGCAAGGCCAAGTAAAAGTCACTATCAAAGTCAAAATCATTTCTATTCTACGTATACTAACTGCATATACGAGTATTAAGACGCTCTTTTATATGACAATTACGTTCACAAACACGTTAAGCAAAAAGGGTTGTTGAATGTAATAGAATCACTACGAGAAGAACGGGCCAGAAACTCAGGACCATTTTTTTATTCATGTTATTTTCTTAATTAGTTACATTCATTTATATATTGATATAAAATGACAGTAACGTTATTTAAAAAAAATAATCATCATATTATATCAGTAGGTACGTCTGTGTTAGTCAAAAGGGTAGACAGAAGTAGGTATCTTTTTAATGAGGATCTAAACACTCACGTTTCGACGAATATGTTTTAAAGAAATATTTTTAAATATTCCATTAACCTTCCAAATTCAAAAAAGATTGTAAAAAACAAAAAGTAGCGTTACATACGTTTTAATATTATGTGTGCTAGCTCTAGTATCTAACCTGGTAATAAAGTGGTCAAACAAGATTTTAAAGAGCGTTTAATTTCATCTTGTTTTTGCTAGATAAACGGCTGCTTTTTTTAATGAGTATAATATAACCCAGACTATAATTTACAATTATGGCCACAAACATCGGTCGTCAGTGTGCGTCGGCTCAATTTAAAAAGTATCATCTTCGATATTGACCCAATAAAAGGAACTCTTTGTGTGCATTATTTTTAAATTTTTATCAGGCCAAGAACTGTTATTATTAGAGATGCTATTTTGTACTAATGATATATTAACGATGGTGATTAAGAGCATGCTATAACTACACTATAAGCATTTTATTATAATTACGTACTTGGGTATAAGTAATTATAAGTAATTTATACATCAATATATGCAGAGAGTTGAAATAAAATCTTAGAATATACCTATGTATGTAAATACCCAGAGTATTTATCTATTTATCAATCGTCACACACACTGATTATAACGTGATAACATAAGGCAATTATACTTATTATCCTTAATATATAAACAACTCCTTTTTCATTTCCCATAACACTATCTAACAGATGATCTAACTAACAAATCTAGGTGAAGATACCAGCAACATCTATAAACTGTTTAAAGTTCACAAAAATAGTTAAGTATCATTATTTATACTAGACAGAAGTCAGTTCTGTTAGCTCATGAGTCTTTATCTTTTTTCTTAAGAGACAGTAGCCAATTCTTCGAGACAGAAATGATTTGGATTGATATGGCTAGATTATAGAAGTTAATGAACACAATATTAAAATACTTCGACATTTATTGCATTATGGGCTGTTGGGGAGCTTGTTGATGCAGAAAAATAACGAATTACAATGGTCAAATCCGCCTGTAAAAGTTTTGAAGTTGCAATACAAGATGGCGATTTAGAGGACTGTTAATCAAATAAGTACTGTTCCCGAGCAAACTATATTGAAATGGAGGAATAAGGTGACTATATTGGAGCTGATAACCTCGGCGCGGATAACCCTGTCGTGGATAACATGGAGAAATTTCTACAACGATGAACTCGCAAAAAGTTCTTTGGTAATAGACAGCAAAGGAGATTGCACAATACCTCGTAATAAGTGCACCTTATGTGATACTTAAAACCTACTTGGTCAAAAGCTCCGCTTTATATTATGCTGGTGTGCCAGAATTTTTATTTTTAGCTATCTGCATGTTAGTGTCGATTAGACTATGCGGTGCTCGTGCGCGGAAATTATTAATTTTTAAATAAAAGGTTAGTGTATAAATTATTGGAGTATCGACTATCAAGTCGATACTCCAATAATTTATACAATAATTTATACAAAATGGGCTCACTCGAGAACTGCTCTATAAATCTGGATAATCTATGCCCAGAACTTTTAAGCAATACATGTACAAAGTTTTGTCCATGTATTGTATGTGTGAATGCACACACTCACGCACATACACACACTTTGATTTGCATATTTATAATATAATATTGTGATGATTTATTATTTTACATTTTCATTGAATTGATGTTGTATTGAAATGGCTACATACATAAGGAGTGTGGTGAAAATGTTTTAGGAGAAAAAAGGGAAAGAAAGATAAGAATACCTACATGGTAGTAGAATGTACCCCGTGGGGTGCCGGGTTAGAATTGCTTATTGCACCTTCCCATAACATCCCGTGAGTGTCGTAAGAGGCGACTTAGGGAAACATACTGGAAGGTGAGCAGCAGCGCCATCTAAAGAACTGACAACTTACACTGCGATCCCCAAGCCGCCTGCCAAGTGTGGGGGATATGGCATATACCCCCTTAATAGGGGACTGTGTTCAGCAGTGGACGATCTGGCTGATATAGTACCTACACAGTACAGTAGAATGTGGAAATCCAAAAGGTGGCGAAAGCACAACCCCGAATTGAAAATGATATTTTCTAGAGCCAAGTTAATTTCCAAACACATTAAATTAAATTACGCTTGTAACGTTAATATCTTAATGATTGATGTATTAAAATATTATTATACATTAAAATAGCAAAACTTTGCAATGAGGGATTCGGAATATAACATTTACGATTTAAGTTCCCAGTCTTTCGATTTTCACCCAAACTGATCGCGATTTCACAGTCGTTGCCTATTTTTTACTCCTATGCAGTCCGATAGTGCCCGAATTACAGCATCTGTCAGTGTCTTATTACGCATCGTTAATAAGAAAGAATCTCTTTGTATAATCTGATATTATCTACCTGTATGGACGACTGATCGTATATTTATAAAATAACGTAGATCATTTATAAGAGTCATGAGGAAGTCAGGACCGGTTCTGCTACAGGGCGGTGTTGTGTCGCCATCATATTTGGACGTACTTAAGGTAGACTAAGGGGGCTGAAGCCACCTCATAAATTCAAAACAGAGTGTTGACTTGCAACAAAAGATTTATCTATAATTTTCTGTTTGTCTTTGTGATTATTCAAATTGTTTTTCTTAGCTGCCAAATATAAATATGAACTAGTGACGTTTGGCCCCGATTATGAATTCTTAAATCCGGCCCCGAAACTATACTATTTATTATAATACCCCCCTTACAGAGACAGCTTATAAGTAGGAAGTATAACTTGTATGAAGTTGTATGACGTGCTTATTGCAACGTTTATTATAAACAACCAGTTGGCTGTTATGGAATTTTTTGTGCCTCTGCAGTATTATAAATTTAGTCTACATTAACGCCTAAAGACGTGTCAAGGGCGGCAAATGACAATTCATCTATATTTAGTTAGTATTAAGGAGGTAAGTATTGATAAGTATTATTGAAGTGGAATAGCTCATAATTTAACAATATCCAATTTATTTTTATTTATTATTTTTTCGCGAAAATGTTTAAATTAAAAACCGGACTAGCCAAAGCTACATTAAATGGAATATTAACAAAGATTTATGAGAATCGATATAGTTTGTAAAGTAAACGCTGGTTGGATGTTTTTAATACTCAAATCGCTATCAGTCCATAATCTCATCATCAATTCCTTATTTTAGAATAGGTCTACTAAATGAAATAATGTTCACCGCACTTCATACACCGCAGACGCGTTTATTAACGCGATTTTCAACATTCCACTTAATTTTAATGTTACGTTGAAGTGTGTATCTTGATAAAAATCAACATCTTGAACTATTTACATGCAATTTTGTAGCATCCAAGTCGTAAAATGGATGCGAAATTGCAATTTTTGTAGGAGATCATTGGGTGCAGGGCCCGGAGCGTCTAATCGCGGCTCGAAAGGCTCGACTCAAATTATTACAGCACGCACTAATTTGAATAATGAACAATGTTACCCTAACAACCGGTTTGATCACGCGACCGCGCCGCGAAGGCCTGCGCGAGCGCCGCTTTACGACCCACGATCGAGGATCCTGGCCTATAAACGTGAGCAGTAAACCTTTTGCCAATTGCCCGGATTGGACGCCAGAGTATCAACCTCGAAACTTATTGCGAAGGGCCTGTAATGTATCACACGACATGTTATTATGACGTCGTGCTGGCATGGACCACGGACGGCCATCGTTAAAATAAAATAGACGACGATTCATCATCGACACTTTCAACTTTTTGTTTACTACGAAATTCGAGGTTACATAATTTAAAAACAAAAGGGTCCCCGAAAAAAATCGAAGCCGCCTGCAGAGTTGGGTCGAGAACAAAGCCCGCATTCGCCAAGTTATGTTTTTAGGTTGGACCTAAAGTAGGCCTGGCCATTTAAACTGCCTCATAAATCGCGCCAACAGCGAGTGGAAACAATGAGAGCAGCCATTATGTTTTGGAATTTTTTGCCGTCCGAATAGTGGTCTAGCTGGCGGGATGTTACATAAGCCCTCTTGGCATTTCGATAACATTTTGGAACGATCGACTGACTCCATTCGTTTGGCTTTCTGTGTCTTCGCCTCACTAGGTAATAGAAAATAATTTTAAGATGATTTAAGCTGAGTATTTTATTCTAGGTTTTTAATACATACTACCAAAATACATATCATGGAATGTTCGTTGATTGCGAGCGCAACGAAGGTGCATAAAATATTAACTGCATATATCAATTTGACGGCACGACGATGTAAGGATTCTAATGATACCCCATACATCCAAATCTGTAACCTGTCCTAATCAATTAATGAAAAATGTGCGTGAGTTTTAATAATATTATCTGTTCAGACATTTAAAAGTTATGGTGGTATTAAGAAACCCACATACATCCATGGAACCTAAAACATTACACTCCTTTTGGGTAGTAATGAGCATGAAATTGATCCCTGGTTTATGCTAAGATTTTGTTACCTGGTTTATGCCAGTCAGCAACATTGAACGAGTCGGTAAGATCACACTCGTTGGTCTGATAGGAGTAGGCAATTGACGGTCGTCAAGTCCTAATGGACTTGACGACAGATTATGAAAAAAACTATTTTTATGATATTGATTAGATACTTCGATATCTTCATATTATAACTAATCACTCTTCCACAATCAATTCCAAAAACAATAATATAATTGTATGAATTTGTCTAATCTCTTTTTTATGCTATCGTGGTGGAAAAAACTCGTAGCGGTAAGCCTGCATACCCAGTGATTTGAAATATAAAAAAATCTTAGTACATACCTCGCCTAGAACAGATGGTCGTCTCAACTGGTGAACTGCAATGTGCCCATCATACTGGAAGATAAAGTTGTGACAGTAATTTCACCAGCAATTTTTGAAATTTTTGAGGCAAAGATGGCCTAGCGTTTCTAGCTATGGACTGGGGTGCCGCAGGTCCCTGGTTCGATCCCCACCGCCGGCTTGAGCTTCACCGCATGGTGGAAGGGCTTTTTGCGAATGCCCGCTTGGCTAGCTACCACCCTCAAGTAGAAAATCTGCCAAGCACTTAACAGTGTGTTCCGGCAGCCGTACTTGAGAGCCAGAAAAATGACAGGCACATGAGACTACAATTGTATGTTTCAGGGTGACGGGCGCAGTACGGAACATTGACCTATATATAATAGACGCGACATCTCAAACGAGGATAGTCGACCAGTGCAAGTATGCTGGCCGGCATACTCTCCCCCACACGCAGTTGGGCACTCGTAGAAATTACACAAGTTTATCTAGGTATATATAAGTCAATGGTGCGGAATGCATCTGTTATAAGCAGAAGTTACCGCTTAACATCAGGTGAGCCTCGTGCCTGCTCCGTCAGAATCGCAAAAAATCCATCCATTCATCCACCATCATTCGGATAATCATGGCACATTCGCGTGGACGTTAATGGTTGGCGTGTTGCTCATTAGGCGCATATTCCTTTAGTGCGATAATTCGAACCTCTCTATAATTCAAAGTTATCACGAGTTTTTTTTTTTTTTTTTTTTTTAGGGAGGACATAGATGCTGGCTACCGCCTGTGCGGTCGTCCAGCTCCACCGGGTTTTGGGCGAGGGCCTGGCCCTACAATAGCCCGGGAGGGAGAAGTGCCGAAGGCACTTCTCCCGAGACGGGCGTAGAAGGCGAAAAGCGCTTTCTACCTCCGTCTCCTGCGGACGCCGAAAACGTACCGCTACTATAGGAGGGGTTGACAGCGAGCTCAAGGGCACCACTGTGGTTCGGACCTCGGCTTGTCTCGCTGTCGAGAGACATGGGGGGGATCGGAGCAAAATGCCTCTGTGCAACTGCAGTGTTGCACAATTGGGCCCTACTGAATAATACTCTTTGACTATTTGGAGAGCAATTTATCGTGACCTTGTTTTTGCCTCGAGCTCGCCGGCGAGCTCGGTGTTTGATTGTGTGACCTCTGATTACCTCACACCTGGGGATTTTACCTCGACGACTTGCGGATAACGCTAAAGCTGCCAACGTAATGGCTGCGATGGGGTCATCCGGGTCGTCTAATACCTGCCGTGGTCGGCGACGGGGGGGTTTGAAAAATGGGATAGAAGAGGCAGTCGAGTAGTTCGATGCCTGGACAACCAATGGGTTCGGGTGGTGGGGCGCTCGATCAAAGTATCGGCGGGCGCAGTCCTTATTGAACTGCGCTAGAGAGGGAAGGTTTAAGTCGCAATGCAACTCGGTGTTCCGGATATACCACGGGGCGCCGGTTGCATTACGAAGAAAACGGTTTTGGATGACTTGAAGTTTATGAAGGTGGGCCTCACTAGCATGACTAAACACTACTGATGCGTAAGTCATGATGGGGCGGATGCAGGCAGTGTAAAGTGTCTTCTTATTACTAAGAGACATTTTACTCTCTTTGCGAAGTAGGGGACCAAGGCGACCCATTATGAAGGCCGCTCTGTTACGGACGGTTGTTATGTGATCGTTAAAGGTGAGATGACGATCAAGGGTGACTCCGAGGTATTTTGTTCTAGGAACCCAGGGAATGGGTTCGTCGAACAAAATAAGCGGTTTCGGGTAAGGGGAGCGTGTCTTCTCAGTAAAGCACATAGCTGTGCTTTTAGCTGGGTTGACCGCGATGCGCCATTTTCGGAACCAGTCACCGATCTCGGTGATGGCCCGTTGCATGACGAAATAGGACTGTCTGTTGATATGCCACCCAGTGGTGTAAATGGCGGTATCATCCGCATATTGGGCTAGGAATACTTTGGGCTGAGAGCGTGGGATGTCACTGGTATACAGTGCAAAGAGAATAGGTGATAGCACGGAGCCCTGAGGGACTCCGGCTCTGACTGGGTGGGGGGAGGAGAGGGTGCCTTCCACGCGATAGCGAAAGCTTCTGGCTTTAAGGAAGTCTTGTAGGATGAGCACAAGACGTTCTGGCACGCCAAATTGGTATAGCTTGTAGATCAAGCCGTTGTGCCAGACTTTGTCAAAAGCTTTCGCTACGTCGAGGAAGACTGCTAGCGTAGTCTGGGGTTTGGGGTACTTATTGAAGCCCTCAATGATGTGCTCCGTGAGGCGGTGCACCTGTTGGACGCATGAGTGTCCGGGTCTGAAGCCAAACTGCTCATCTGGGATAAGGTGGTGTTCCTTAGCATGGGACTGGAGACGGTTTGCAAGTAACCGCTCGTAAAGTTTGCCTAAGGCACTGAGGAGGCTGATGGGGCGGTAACTGGTGGGGTCAGATGAGCTTTTGCCTGGTTTGTGAATGCCAATGACATTTGCACATTTCCAGGTGTCTGGGAATAAGCAGTGGCTCATAGCAGCATTGAAGATGCTGACTAAGAGATGGATGAGAGGAGGAGAGAGGGTTTTAAGAACCCTGTTGGAGATGCCATCGGCACCGGGGGATTTGCGCGGTCGGAGGGCCTTGATCAGTCTCTCCACCTCAGCGTAAGTCGCTAAGGTGATTGGTGGGAGTTCAGAGGTGACCACAGAGCTTTTACGTTCGACTTCAGCATCCACCGAATCGAGGTGAGCTTGGTCAACGTGATCTACGTTAGGGGAACACTGAGCCTCTAGGCTATCAGCTAGGCACTCAGCTTTGTCTTCGTCAAAGAACGCTGGGACTAGTGGGACTGGTCTGTATAAGGGAGGCATGTCGTTATGGTTACTTCCTTTCAAGCCTCGCGCCAAGTCCCAGTAAGCATGGTGGCTTGGCACGAGGTTTGAAAGTTTATCGCCCCATTGTTGATCACGCAGCTCAGACATGCGACTTTGAACCATGCGTTCAAAGTGGCGTTTCTTAGTTTTGTTCTCTTTACTGGGGTAAGAGTCGTAATGTCGGGTCACTGCTTTACTCTCCGTCACCAATCGTCTCACATCCGCTGGAATGACAAGGCGCCGGTCGTCCGGCACTATGACCTCCTTTGCGGATGCACCTACTACGGTGGAGAGGTGATTGGTGAACGAATCGATCGCAAGGGTTATGTCATCTTTTGTCAGGATGTCGTCAGGGATCTTGTCTAGGTCCGGTGAACTGATAGCCTTTAGGGCATCGCCTACTTGCTTCCAGTTCACTATCGTCTTAGTGGGGCGGGGGAGGTCAGTCGTTGGGTCGGGACCTAGTCGCAGTATAATGGGTCGGTGGTCAGAGTGAAGCTCGTGAACCACTTCTATGGAGCGTACCCGGAGTGTTACGCCTCTGAATAGTGCCATGTCAAGCAAGTCAGATCGGTGGTCTTCCATATAAGGGTAGTGAGTGGGCTCAGTGGGCGCAATTATGTCAAAGTTAAGTTCTGCGATTAGGTTTTCAAGTGCAATACCTCTGGGATTGTTGACGTTACAATTCCATAGGATGTGCTTACTGTTGAAGTCGCCAATCAGAATGACGGCGCTTCCTAATGAGAATAGGGCTTCTAAGTCAGCTCGGACGATCGGCTTTTTGCAAGCTTGGTAACAGGATGCTATGACTATAGGTTGATGACCAGTCATAGCTAGGAGGCAACAAGATGCTTCCATATTAACAAGAGTCGGGGTAGGTAGGGGAATGCAGTGTAGGGACCTTTTGTAATAGATAAGAGTGCCTCCCCCACGGGAGTTCACTCTATCATCACGTACCGTTCTGTAATTGGCAAACCTAGGGTTCGCCTTCCCCGGTTTTAGAAAGGTTTCCTGCACGCATATGATATCGATAAGGTGGGTACAACAAAAGTCGTGGACGAGGTCACGTTGTCTGAAGAGGCCGTCAGCGTTAAATGACGCTAACGAAACTGAGTACGGTTTCGTGCGTTCGGTTGTACTACCCATAGTGGTTGTACTGGGGAGGGGCCTGGGGAACGAAGCGCTTAAGGGCGCTAAGTAAATTCGCGTGTTCCAATGTATATTGGATCACGTCCGCTGGGGATTGAGCGAAGTGCATCTTGTGCGCTAGCTCGCGGACTTCGTTGATGTCAATAGACATCGCCAGGTCGCTGACTAGTTTGATGTCCTCTTGAAGAGAGGCATCCATCAGCGGCATGGGTGGGGCTTGTGGCCGAGGAATGGCGCGGGGAGGAGGGGCGCGAACGGAGTTGGCAACGGGTGCCGGGAGCGCGGGGCGAGCCGGGGCCGGTGCGCGGGCAGGGGCCGGGGCGCGGGCGGGAGCGGGTGCGGGCGCGCGGGCCGGGGCGCGGGCGGGAGTGATGGTCTTTACCATACTGGGTGGTTTAGACCATGCGTTACGGGCGGGGAGCGGCGCGGGTATTATCTGTGAAGCAGGTATTACCGACAGCTTAGGGCTGACCCGTTGGTAACGGTCATGTGAGGGACGGGTCGGCCTATGCCTTGCCACCCTGTGGTTTATGCGTGGTGCTTTTGGGCAGCCGCGGTAATTCGCGGTATGTCCTTGAGCACCGCATAGAACGCAGCTGGGTGGGTCCGGCGAGTCCCGAGTGCGAGTGCACGCCGCTGTCGCGTGATCGCCTAGGCACTTGACGCACCTAGCGCGAGCGAAACAGAAGCGGGAGGCGTGACCGTATAATTGGCAGTTGTGACACTGCGAGGGACTTCCATTTTTAAATGGGGCTTGTACGTCTAACCCAGAGAGGCCGCAGACCTTTTTTAAATTAAAAATGGCCTTGCCCTCTGGTGTACGGTCTAGTACTACGAGTACTAGGTCATATGGACTGCGGTCCTTCCCGCTGTACATGCGGTGAACCGCATGCACTGGGAAGTCTTGTGCTTTAAGGTCGTCACATACCGCATCGGTATGTATCTCCTTAGGCACACCGCGAATCACAACGCGAAGGACTTTCTCCTCTTCGAGCGCATAAGTGTGAAAACTTATGCTCTCTTTACGGAGGAGCTTTGTTAGCGCTCTGTGGTCGCTACTAGTGGGCACTTGGACTTTAATGCCCTGCTGCGTGGAGCGGGCATTAGTATAATGGATCCCACGATCCGAAACTAAGCGGGACAGCATGTCCCATTTGCTTTTGTCCTGAATGAACAAAGGCGGAGGCGGTTTTTCGCGACGTGCGCTCGCGTCCTGAGGGGACGCGGCGGTTGAAACCGGAGCGGAGGGAGGAGACGCGGGGCGCGGGGCGGGGGTCGGTTTTTTGCCGGAGGCGGGGGCCTTTGCGGGTGCCTTGGCGGGAGGGGCGGAAGTGGCGCAACTGGCGGCTTTGGGCGCGCGCTTGCGTTTGCGATCTACGACGGTGTAACCGTCGTTATCGGAATCAGAGTCCGTGCGTGAGGCGCCGGCCTGATCTACCTCCATGTCCGTTTCGGATTCCGAAACGGTCTCGACAATGGCGAAGGAGGGACGGGTACTCGCTGACCTCCCGATCGGTGAGCGAGAGCGAGACCGTTCACGGGGAGGGGCTGCCACCGTGCGTCTATTGTCGGGCCCGGGAGCGGGCGAAGTAGGGCTATCCTCTGAATAGGATCGGGTCAATGGAGGAACGCTGGCCTCCGGGTTTGAAGTCCCGGAGGGAGCGATGAGAGTGTCCGTGAGGCGGGCATTCTCTTCCTCTTCAAGCAGTTGCATATGTGCAACGTATAGATCGGGGTGGCGGAGGGCGAAGGTCTGAAGGACCTGCACCTCACCGTTAGAGGGACGGGACTGCATCCTGAGGGGAATACTCAGGACGCCCTATCAAGGGTTTGAGTTCCCTCACACACCTTGTGAGCTCACTGTGTGAGAGGGAGTGTGTACCTAGGGTGTGCCCTAGTTGTGTACCCTCTCCGAGCTTTTTTCTCGGCGGAGAGGGGTGCTCCTAAGCGCTACTCCGGGGTTGACTAGGGGCGACCCCAAGGCCAGTAATCCCGGAGCCCAGCTTGCTTCGGCTGACCCGTGAAGCGGGAAAGGCCACGGTGCAAGGTTAAACCAAAACAACAACAGTGGCCGTTGTCACCGTAGGGTGTCACACTGCGACCGCAGCAAATGGCGGATTTGATCGTTCAGACGGGTTTGGCTGACGCTACCCCACGCCTGAACGACGTCGCTTAACAGCACAAAGTGTGTTGTTACGCGACTGTTACTATGTTGTGTCGGGTAGTAAAGTGGTGAAATGCGCACCGAAAAGTGCGGTCAAAACAAGACCACCAGCCCGATATGATGTTGTTCGTCCGAAACAAGGGACTTGGGTAGGTGGTAATGCCTGACGTCTTAGAGCGCCTCTGCGCGCCGGCACGGCGAGCTCGTAGCTCACGTTGCACGGCGGTCGGTGGCTGCTCAGCTTCTGCACAGAAAACAAAACTTCGTCAGGACTGCGTATTCCAAGGCACTGGTCTGCAACTAGCGTCGGAACGATGACCCGAGTGAGACGGCAATAGTGCGGGGACTATTGCGGTCTCACTGGGAGATACTGGCGGAGCTGTAGACAGGTGTGCACGGCGTGGCGGCACAGGTCGGAATGTGACGAACGACTGGTGTTATCACGAGTTTGGTTTGGTTTGGTTTAGGGAGGACATAGATGCTGGCTACCGCCTGTGCGGTCGTCCAGCTCCACCGGGTTTTGGGCGAGGGCCTGGCCCTACAATAGCCCGGGAGGGAGAAGTGCCGAAGGCACTTCTCCCGAGACGGGCGTAGAAGGCGAAAAGCGCCTTCTACCTCCGTCTCCTGCGGACGCCGAAAACGTACCGCTATTATAGGAGGGGTTGACAGCGAGCTCAAGGGCACCACTGTGGTTCGGACCTCGGCTTGTCTCGCTGTCGAGAGACATGGGGGGGATCGGAGCAAAATGCCTCTGTGCAACTGCAGTGTTGCACAATTGGGCCCTACTGAATAATACTCTTTGATTATTTGGAGAGCAATTTATCGTGACCTTGTTTTTGCCTCGAGCTCGCCGGCGAGCTCGGTGTTTGATTGTGTGACCTCTAATTACCTCACACCTGGGGATTTTACCTCGACGACTTGCGGATAACGCTAAAGCTGCCAATGTAATGACTGCGATGGGGTCATCCGGGTCGTCTAATACCTGCCGTGGTCGGCGACGGGGGGGTTTGAAAAATGGGATAGAAGAGGCAGTCGAGTAGTTCGATGCCTGGACAACCAATGGGTTCGGGTGGTGGGGCGCTCGATCAAAGTATCGGCGGGCGCAGTCCTTATTGAACTGCGCTAGAGAGGGAAGGTTAAAGTCGCAATGCAACTCGGTGTTCCGGATATACCACGGGGCGCCGGTTGCATTACGAAGAAAACGGTTTTGGATGACTTGAAGTTTATGAAGGTGGGCCTCACTAGCATGACTAAACACTACTGATGCGTAAGTCATGATGGGGCGGATGCAGGCAGTGTAAAGTGTCTTCTTATTACTAAGAGACATTTTACTCTCTTTGCGAAGTAGGGGACCAAGGCGACCCATTATGAAGGCCGCTCTGTTACGGACGGTTGTTATGTGATCGTTAAAGGTGAGATGACGATCAAGGGTGACTCCGAGGTATTTTGTTCTAGGAACCCAGGGAATGGGTTCGTCGAACAAAATAAGCGGTTTCGGGTAAGGGGAGCGTGTCTTCTCAGTAAAGCACATAGCTGTGCTTTTAGCTGGGTTGACCGCGATGCGCCATTTTCGGAACCAGTCACCGATCTCGGTGATGGCCCGTTGCATGACGAAATAGGACTGTCTGTTGATATGCCACCCAGTGGTGTAAATGGCGGTATCATCCGCATATTGGGCTAGGAATATTTTGGGCTGAGAGCGTGGGATGTCACTGGTATACAGTGCAAAGAGAATAGGTGATAGCACGGAGCCCTGAGGGACTCCGGCTCTGACTGGGTGGGGGGAGGAGAGGGTGCCTTCCACGCGATAGCGAAAGCTTCTGGCTTTAAGGAAGTCTTGTAGGATGAGCACAAGACGTTCTGGCACGCCAAATTGGAATAGCTTGTAGATCAAGCCGTTGTGCCAGACTTTGTCAAAAGCTTTCGCTACGTCGAGGAAGACTGCTAGCGTAGTCTGGGGTTTGGGGTACTTATTGAAGCCCTCAATGATGTGCTCCGTGAGGCGGTGCACCTGTTGGACGCATGAGTGTCCGGGTCTGAAGCCAAACTGCTCATCTGGGATAAGGTGGTGTTCCTTAGCATGGGACTGGAGACGGTTTGCAAGTAACCGCTCGTAAAGTTTGCCTAAGGCACTGAGGAGGCTGATGGGGCGGTAACTGGTGGGGTCAGATGAGCTTTTGCCTGGTTTGTGAATGCCAATGACATTTGCACATTTCCAGGTGTCTGGGAATAAGCAGTGGCTCATAGCAGCATTGAAGATGCTGACTAAGAGATGGATGAGAGGAGGAGAGAGGGTTTTAAGAACCCTGTTGGAGATGCCATCGGCACCGGGGGATTTGCGCGGTCGGAGGGCCTTGATCAGTCTCTCCACCTCAGCGTAAGTCGCTAAGGTGATTGGTGGGAGTTCAGAGGTGACCACAGAGCTTTTGCGTTCGACTTCAGCATCCACCGAATCGAGGTGAGCTTGGTCAACGTGATCTACGTTAGGGGAACACTGAGCCTCTAGGCTATCAGCTAGGCACTCAGCTTTGTCTTCGTCAAAGAACGCTGGGACAAGTGGGACTGGTCTGTATAAGGGAGGCATGTCGTTATGGTTACTTCCTTTCAAGCCTCGCGCCAAGTCCCAGTAAGCATGGTGGCTTGGCACGAGGTTTGAAAGTTTATCGCCCCATTGTTGATCACGCAACTCAGACATGCGACTTTGAACCATGCGTTCAAAGTGGCGTTTCTTAGTTTTGTTCTCTTTACTGGGGTAAGAGTCGTAATGTCGGGTCACTGCTTTACTCTCCGTCACCAATCGTCTCACATCCGCTGGAATGACAAGGCGCCGGTCATCCGGCACTATGACCTCCTTTGCGGATGCACCTACTACGGTGGAGAGGTGATTGGTGAACGAATCGATCGCAAGGGTTATGTCATCTTTTGTCAGGATATCGTCAGGGATCTTGTCTAGGTCCGGTGAACTGATAGCCTTTAGGGCATCGCCTACTTGCTTCCAGTTCACTATCGTCTTAGTGGGGCGGGGGAGGTCAGTCGTTGGATCGGGACCTAGTCGCAGTATAATGGGTCGGTGGTCAGAGTGAAGCTCGTGAACCACTTCTATGGAGCGTAACCGGAGTGTTACGCCTCTGAATAGTGCCATGTCAAGCAAGTCAGATCGGTGGTTTTCCATATAAGGGTAGTGAGTGGGCTCAGTGGGCGCAATTATGTCAAAGTTAAGTTCTGCGATTAGGTTTTCGAGTGCAATACCTCTGGGATTGTTGACGTTACAATTCCATAGGATGTGCTTACTGTTGAAGTCGCCAATCAGAATGACGGCGCTTCCTAATGAGAATAGGGCTTCTAAGTCAGCTCGGACGATCGGCTTTTTGCAAGCTTGGTAACAGGATGCTATGACTATAGGTTGATGACCAGTCATAGCTAGGAGGCAACAAGATGCTTCCATATTAACAAGAGTCGGGGTAGGTAGGGGAATGCAGTGCAGGGACCTTTTGTAATAGATGAGAGTGCCTCCCCCACGGGAGTTCACTCTATCATCACGTACCGTTCTGTAGTTGGCAAACCTAGGGTTCGCCTTCCCCGGTTTTAGAAAGGTTTCCTGCACGCATATGATATCGATAAGGTGGGTACAACAAAAGTCGTGGACGAGGTCACGTTGTTTGAAGAGGCCGTCAGCGTTAAATGACGCTAACGAGACTGAGTACGGTTTCGTGCGTTCGGTTGTACTACCCATAGTGGTTGTACTGGGGAGGGGCCTGGGGAACGAAGCGCTTAAGGGCGCTAAGTAAATTCGCGTGTTCCAATGTGTATTGGATCACGTCCGCTGGGGATTGAGCGTATTGCATCTTGTGGAATAGCTCTTGTACCTCATTGATGTCAACCAACATAGCCAGATCGCTGACTAGGTTGATTGCCTCTTGAAGAGGGGCAGCCATCAATGGCATAGGTGGAGCTTGTGGCCGGGAAGCGGCGCGGGGAGGCGCGCGAATGGTGTTGGCGACGGGTGCCGGGAGCGCGGGGCGAGCCGGGGCCGGTGCGCGGGCAGGGGCCGCGGTGCGGGCGGGTGCGGGTGCGGGCGCGGGTGCGGGCGCGCGGGCCGAAGCGCGGGCGGTAGCGACGGTCTTAACCATACTGGGTGGTTTAGACCATGCGTTACGGGCTGGGAGCGGCGCGGGTATTACCTGTGAGGCAGGTACTACCGTTAGTTTGGGGCTTACCCGTTGGTAACGGTCGTATGAGGGACGGGTTGGCCTATGCCTTGCCACCCTGTGGTTCACTCGTGGTGCTTTAGGGCAACCACGGTAATTCGCGGTATGCCCTTGAGCGCCGCATAACACACAGCTGGGTGGGTCCGGCGAATCCCGGGTGCGAGTGCACGCTGCTGTCGCGTGATCGCCTAGGCACTTAACGCACCTAGCGCGAGCGAAGCAGAATCGGGAGGCGTGCCCGTATAGTTGGCAGTTGTGGCACTGCGAGGGACTCCCATTCTTGTATGGGGCTTGGACATCGAGTCCTGAGAGGCCACAGACCTTTTTTAAATTAAAAATGGCCTTGCCTTCAGGAGTACGATCTAGTACTACGAGTACTAGATCGTAGGGACTGCGGTCCTTCCCGCTGTACATGCGGTGAACTGCATGTACGGGGAAGTCTTGTGCCTTCAGGTCGGCACATACCGAATCGGTATGTACCTCCTTGGGCACACCGCGGATGACCACTCGGAGGACTTTCTCCTCTTCGAGCGCATAAGTGTGAAAACTTATGCTCTCGTTGCGGAGGAGTTTTGTTAGCGCTCTGTGGTCGCTAATGGAGGAGACTTGGACTTTAATGCCCTGCTGCGTGGAGCGGGCATTAGTATAATGGATCCCACGATCCGAAACTAAACGGGACAGCATGTCCCATTTGGTTTTGTCCTGAATGAACAGGGGCGGAGGCGGTTTTTCGCGGCGCGCGCTCGCGTCCTGAGGGGACGCGGCAGTGGTGGCCGGAGCGGAGGGAGGAGACGCGGGGCGCGGGGCGGGGGTCGGCTTCTTGCCGGAGGCGGGGGCCTTAGCGGGTGCCTTGGCGGGAGGGGCGGAAGTTGCGCAACTAGCGGCTTTAGGAGCACGCTTGCGCTTTCTATCTACGACGGTATAGCCGTCGTTATCTGAGTCCGAGTCAGTGCGTAAGGCGCGACTCGGATCTACCTCCATCTCCGCTTCGGAGTCCGAAGTGGGCTCTACAACGGCGATGGAGGGACGGGTGCTCGCTGGCCTCCCGATCGGTGAGCGCGAGCGAGACCTCTCACGGGGAGGGGCTGCCACCGTGCGTCTGTTGTCTGGGCCCGGAGCGGGCGAAAGCGGACTGTCCTCTGAGAAGGACCGGGTCAGAGGAGGGACGTTGGCCTCCGGGTTTGAAGTCCCGGAGGGAGCGATGAGAGTGTCCGTGAAGCGGGCATTCTCTTCCTCTTCTAGGAGTTGCATATGTGCAACGTATAGATCGGGGTGGCGGAGGGCGAAGGTCTGAAGGACCTGCACCTCACCGTTAGAGGGACGGGACTGCATCCTGAGGGGAATACTCAGGACGCCCTATCCAGGGTTTGAATTCCCTCACACACCTTGTGAGCTCACTGTGTGAGAGGGAGTGTGTACCTACGGTGTGCCCTAGTTGTGTACCCTCTCCGAGCTTTTTTCTCGGCGGAGAGGGGTGCTCCTAAGCGCTACTCCGGGTTTGACTAGGGGCGACCCCAAGGCCAGAATTCCGGAGCCCAGCTTGCTTCGGCTGACCCGTGAAGCGGGAAAGGCCACGGTGCAAGGTTAAACCAAAACAACAACAGTGGCCGTTGTCACCGTAGGGTGTCACACTGCGACCGCAGCAAATGGCGGATTTGATCGTTCAGACGGGTTTGGCTGACGCTACCCCACGCCTGAACGACGTCGCTTAACAGCACAAAGTGTGTTGTTACGCGACTGTTACTATGTTGTGTCGGATAGTAAAGTGGTGAAATGCGCACCGAAAAGTGCGGTCGAAGCAAGACCACCAGCCCGATATGATGTTGTTCGTCCGAAACAAGGGACTGGGTAGGTGGTAATGCCAGACGTCTTAGAGCGCCTCTGCGCGACGGCACGGCGAGCTCGTAGCTCGCGTTGCTCGGCGTTCGGCGGCTGCTCAGCTTCTGCACACAAAACAAAAACTTCGTCAGGACTGCGTATTCCAAGGCACTGGTCTGCAACTAGCGTCGGAACGATGACCCGAGTGAGACGGCAATAGTGCGGGGACTATTGCGGTCTCACTGGGAGATACTGGCGGAGCTGTAGACAGGTGTGCACGGCGTGGCGGCACAGGTCGGAATGTCTTATCACGAGTTTGTTTTTGTTTAGGGAGGACATAGATGCTGGCTACCGCCTGTGCGGTCGTCCAGCTCCACCGGGTTTTGGGCGAGGGCCTGGCCCTACAATAGCCCGGGAGGGAGAAGTGCCGAAGGCACTTCTCCCGAGACGGGCGTAGAAGGCGAAAAGCGCTTTCTACCTCCGTCTCCTGCGGACGCCGAAAACGTACCGCTATTATAGGAGGGGTTGACAGCGAGCTCAAGGGCACCACTGTGGTTCGGACCTCGGCTTGTCTCGCTGTCGAGAGACATGGGGGGGATCGGAGCAAAATGCCTCTGTGCAACTGCAGTGTTGCACAATTGGGCCCTACTGAATAATACTCTTTGATTATTTGGAGAGCAATTTATCGTGACCTTGTTTTTGCCTCGAGCTCGCCGGCGAGCTCGGTGTTTGATTGTGTGACCTCTAATTACCTCACACCTGGGGATTTTACCTCGACGACTTGCGGATAACGCTAAAGCTGCCAATGTAATGACTGCGATGGGGTCATCCGGGTCGTCTAATACCTGCCGTGGTCGGCGACGGGGGGGTTTGAAAAATGGGATAGAAGAGGCAGTCGAGTAGTTCGATGCCTGGACAACCAATGGGTTCGGGTGGTGGGGCGCTCGATCAAAGTATCGGCGGGCGCAGTCCTTATTGAACTGCGCTAGAGAGGGAAGGTTTAAGTCGCAATGCAACTCGGTGTTCCGGATATACCACGGGGCGCCGGTTGCATTACGAAGAAAACGGTTTTGGATGACTTGAAGTTTATGAAGGTGGGCCTCACTAGCATGACTAAACACTACTGATGCGTAAGTCATGATGGGGCGGATGCAGGCAGTGTAAAGTGTCTTCTTATTACTAAGAGACATTTTACTCTCTTTGCGAAGTAGGGGACCAAGGCGACCCATTATGAAGGCCGCTCTGTTACGGACGGTTGTTATGTGATCGTTAAAGGTGAGATGACGATCAAGGGTGACTCCGAGGTATTTTGTTCTAGGAACCCAGGGAATGGGTTCGTCGAACAAAATAAGCGGTTTCGGGTAAGGGGAGCGTGTCTTCTCAGTAAAGCACATAGCTGTGCTTTTAGCTGGGTTGACCGCGATGCGCCATTTTCGGAACCAGTCACCGATCTCGGTGATGGCCCGTTGCATGACGAAATAGGACTGTCTGTTGATATGCCACCCAGTGGTGTAAATGGCGGTATCATCCGCATATTGGGCTAGGAATATTTTGGGCTGAGAGCGTGGGATGTCACTGGTATACAGTGCAAAGAGAATAGGTGATAGCACGGAGCCCTGAGGGACTCCGGCTCTGACTGGGTGGGGGGAGGAGAGGGTGCCTTCCACGCGATAGCGAAAGCTTCTGGCTTTAAGGAAGTCTTGTAGGATGAGCACAAGACGTTCTGGCACGCCAAATTGGAATAGCTTGTAGATCAAGCCGTTGTGCCAGACTTTGTCAAAAGCTTTCGCTACGTCGAGGAAGACTGCTAGCGTAGTCTGGGGTTTGGGGTACTTATTGAAGCCCTCAATGATGTGCTCCGTGAGGCGGTGCACCTGTTGGACGCATGAGTGTCCGGGTCTGAAGCCAAACTGCTCATCTGGGATAAGGTGGTGTTCCTTAGCATGGGACTGGAGACGGTTTGCAAGTAACCGCTCGTAAAGTTTGCCTAAGGCACTGAGGAGGCTGATGGGGCGGTAACTGGTGGGGTCAGATGAGCTTTTGCCTGGTTTGTGAATGCCAATGACATTTGCACATTTCCAGGTGTCTGGGAATAAGCAGTGGCTCATAGCAGCATTGAAGATGCTGACTAAGAGATGGATGAGAGGAGGAGAGAGGGTTTTAAGAACCCTGTTGGAGATGCCATCGGCACCGGGGGATTTGCGCGGTCGGAGGGCCTTGATCAGTCTCTCCACCTCAGCGTAAGTCGCTAAGGTGATTGGTGGGAGTTCAGAGGTGACCACAGAGCTTTTGCGTTCGACTTCAGCATCCACCGAATCGAGGTGAGCTTGGTCAACGTGATCTACGTTAGGGGAACACTGAGCCTCTAGGCTATCAGCTAGGCACTCAGCTTTGTCTTCGTCAAAGAACGCTGGGACAAGTGGGACTGGTCTGTATAAGGGAGGCATGTCGTTATGGTTACTTCCTTTCAAGCCTCGCGCCAAGTCCCAGTAAGCATGGTGGCTTGGCACGAGGTTTGAAAGTTTATCGCCCCATTGTTGATCACGCAACTCAGACATGCGACTTTGAACCATGCGTTCAAAGTGGCGTTTCTTAGTTTTGTTCTCTTTACTGGGGTAAGAGTCGTAATGTCGGGTCACTGCTTTACTCTCCGTCACCAATCGTCTCACATCCGCTGGAATGACAAGGCGCCGGTCATCCGGCACTATGACCTCCTTTGCGGATGCACCTACTACGGTGGAGAGGTGATTGGTGAACGAATCGATCGCAAGGGTTATGTCATCTTTTGTCAGGATATCGTCAGGGATCTTGTCTAGGTCCGGTGAACTGATAGCCTTTAGGGCATCGCCTACTTGCTTCCAGTTCACTATCGTCTTAGTGGGGCGGGGGAGGTCAGTCGTTGGATCGGGACCTAGTCGCAGTATAATGGGTCGGTGGTCAGAGTGAAGCTCGTGAACCACTTCTATGGAGCGTAACCGGAGTGTTACGCCTCTGAATAGTGCCATGTCAAGCAAGTCAGATCGGTGGTTTTCCATATAAGGGTAGTGAGTGGGCTCAGTGGGCGCAATTATGTCAAAGTTAAGTTCTGCGATTAGGTTTTCGAGTGCAATACCTCTGGGATTGTTGACGTTACAATTCCATAGGATGTGCTTACTGTTGAAGTCGCCAATCAGAATGACGGCGCTTCCTAATGAGAATAGGGCTTCTAAGTCAGCTCGGACGATCGGCTTTTTGCAAGCTTGGTAACAGGATGCTATGACTATAGGTTGATGACCAGTCATAGCTAGGAGGCAACAAGATGCTTCCATATTAACAAGAGTCGGGGTAGGTAGGGGAATGCAGTGCAGGGACCTTTTGTAATAGATGAGAGTGCCTCCCCCACGGGAGTTCACTCTATCATCACGTACGGTTCTGTAGTTGGCAAACCTAGGGTTCGCCTTCCCCGGTTTTAGAAAGGTTTCCTGCACGCATATGATATCGATAAGGTGGGTACAACAAAAGTCGTGGACGAGGTCACGTTGTTTGAAGAGGCCGTCAGCGTTAAATGACGCTAACGAGACTGAGTACGGTTTCGTGCGTTCGGTTGTACTACCCATAGTGGTTGTACTGGGGAGGGGCCTGGGGAACGAAGCGCTTAAGGGCGCTAAGTAAATTCGCGTGTTCCAATGTGTATTGGATCACGTCCGCTGGGGATTGAGCGTATTGCATCTTGTGGAATAGCTCTTGTACCTCATTGATGTCAACCAACATAGCCAGATCGCTGACTAGGTTGATTGCCTCTTGAAGAGGGGCAGCCATCAATGGCATAGGTGGAGCTTGTGGCCGGGAAGCGGCGCGGGGAGGCGCGCGAATGGTGTTGGCGACGGGTGCCGGGAGCGCGGGGCGAGCCGGGGCCGGTGCGCGGGCAGGGGCCGCGGTGCGGGCGGGTGCGGGTGCGGGCGCGGGTGGTAGCGACGGTCTTAACCATACTGGGTGGTTTAGACCATGCGTTACGGGCTGGGAGCGGCGCGGGTATTACCTGTGAGGCAGGTACTACCGTTAGTTTGGGGCTTACCCGTTGGTAACGGTCGTATGAGGGACGGGTTGGCCTATGCCTTGCCACCCTGTGGTTCACTCGTGGTGCTTTAGGGCAACCACGGTAATTCGCGGTATGCCCTTGAGCGCCGCATAACACACAGCTGGGTGGGTCCGGCGAATCCCGGGTGCGAGTGCACGCTGCTGTCGCGTGATCGCCTAGGCACTTAACGCACCTAGCGCGAGCGAAGCAGAATCGGGAGGCGTGCCCGTATAGTTGGCAGTTGTGGCACTGCGAGGGACTCCCATTCTTGTATGGGGCTTGGACATCGAGTCCTGAGAGGCCACAGACCTTTTTTAAATTAAAAATGGCCTTGCCTTCAGGAGTACGATCTAGTACTACGAGTACTAGATCGTAGGGACTGCGGTCCTTCCCGCTGTACATGCGGTGAACTGCATGTACGGGGAAGTCTTGTGCCTTCAGGTCGGCACATACCGAATCGGTATGTACCTCCTTGGGCACACCGCGGATGACCACTCGGAGGACTTTCTCCTCTTCGAGCGCATAAGTGTGAAAACTTATGCTCTCGTTGCGGAGGAGTTTTGTTAGCGCTCTGTGGTCGCTAATGGAGGAGACTTGGACTTTAATGCCCTGCTGCGTGGAGCGGGCATTAGTATAATGGATCCCACGATCCGAAACTAAACGGGACAGCATGTCCCATTTGGTTTTGTCCTGAATGAACAGGGGCGGAGGCGGTTTTTCGCGGCGCGCGCTCGCGTCCTGAGGGGACGCGGCAGTGGTGGCCGGAGCGGAGGGAGGAGACGCGGGGCGCGGGGCGGGGGTCGGCTTCTTGCCGGAGGCGGGGGCCTTAGCGGGTGCCTTGGCGGGAGGGGCGGAAGTTGCGCAACTAGCGGCTTTAGGAGCACGCTTGCGCTTTCTATCTACGACGGTATAGCCGTCGTTATCTGAGTCCGAGTCAGTGCGTAAGGCGCGACTCGGATCTACCTCCATCTCCGCTTCGGAGTCCGAAGTGGGCTCTACAACGGCGATGGAGGGACGGGTGCTCGCTGGCCTCCCGATCGGTGAGCGCGAGCGAGACCTCTCACGGGGAGGGGCTGCCACCGTGCGTCTGTTGTCTGGGCCCGGAGCGGGCGAAAGCGGACTGTCCTCTGAGAAGGACCGGGTCAGAGGAGGGACGTTGGCCTCCGGGTTTGAAGTCCCGGAGGGAGCGATGAGAGTGTCCGTGAAGCGGGCATTCTCTTCCTCTTCTAGGAGTTGCATATGTGCAACGTATAGATCGGGGTGGCGGAGGGCGAAGGTCTGAAGGACCTGCACCTCACCGTTAGAGGGACGGGACTGCATCCTGAGGGGAATACTCAGGACGCCCTATCCAGGGTTTGAATTCCCTCACACACCTTGTGAGCTCACTGTGTGAGAGGGAGTGTGTACCTACGGTGTGCCCTAGTTGTGTACCCTCTCCGAGCTTTTTTCTCGGCGGAGAGGGGTGCTCCTAAGCGCTACTCCGGGTTTGACTAGGGGCGACCCCAAGGCCAGAATTCCGGAGCCCAGCTTGCTTCGGCTGACCCGTGAAGCGGGAAAGGCCACGGTGCAAGGTTAAACCAAAACAACAACAGTGGCCGTTGTCACCGTAGGGTGTCACACTGCGACCGCAGCAAATGGCGGATTTGATCGTTCAGACGGGTTTGGCTGACGCTACCCCACGCCTGAACGACGTCGCTTAACAGCACAAAGTGTGTTGTTACGCGACTGTTACTATGTTGTGTCGGATAGTAAAGTGGTGAAATGCGCACCGAAAAGTGCGGTCGAAGCAAGACCACCAGCCCGATATGATGTTGTTCGTCCGAAACAAGGGACTGGGTAGGTGGTAATGCCAGACGTCTTAGAGCGCCTCTGCGCGACGGCACGGCGAGCTCGTAGCTCGCGTTGCTCGGCGTTCGGCGGCTGCTCAGCTTCTGCACACAAAACAAAAACTTCGTCAGGACTGCGTATTCCAAGGCACTGGTCTGCAACTAGCGTCGGAACGATGACCCGAGTGAGACGGCAATAGTGCGGGGACTATTGCGGTCTCACTGGGAGATACTGGCGGAGCTGTAGACAGGTGTGCACGGCGTGGCGGCACAGGTCGGAATGTCTTATCACGAGTTCCCTAGAATTTTTCTTTATATTTCAAGATTTTATGCACTTCGCTGCACTTTTAGGTAATTCGAACTAAAAAAATCAACGCTTCGCAAGAAAATGACTTGTTAATTCGAACTTATGGGCGTCAAACACTCAACAATTCCTTGGCGCGGCGGGATGGATTACTCAAAGTCCGAGTAATCCACCCCGCCCGCGGAGACATCTAAGTACATTGCAGAACAAGTTCAACTCATTGACCGTTCAACTTGTATCATCGTAGACAAGCCTTGTTTTGGTATGAATAGTTTGACATACACTTTCGCATGAATTGGTTTCTTTTCTCTAAACATTTCGAACCATTTGATATTTCAAACACTCGATTATTCGTTACATTTTAAAGTTTCGAAGGAACGAGAGTCGACTGTACGTATAAACTAAAGTATTAAATTGAAATTTTGTAATGCTCGTTATAAGCTCCACGACATTTAAGTTAATTTGATAATACTTTGTATCTTGCTGCGTTATTAATGGCTATATGATACTTATTCATTAAAATTTGCATGTTTGGTATCACGTCCGCATATAAAAATAAAAAATCGTTATATACACAAGTAGGTTCAGGAAACGTCGTACTATAAACAAGTTTTATCAGAACTCAAAACTATTGCGGTTTGTTTTCGCTTTCGGAAGGCTGATAAATAAAAATATTATTACTTAATTATAATAATATTGAGCTTATCTTGACACCATTAATTAATATTGCGCTTATCGAGTTTAAAGTAGGTTGCGTTGCGGTTGATCCGAAGTAATGAAGAGTACGTTACTAGAAAAAAAAGTTTCAGTACATATGTAGTTTTTTACAGTAGTCGTTTCAGTACATATAGTAAATTATGATACAGTAAGGGTATTTTTTTTTCAAATTTATTTATGATTAAGTATTAATTACTGAAATAATTTAGACAGTTATACAGAAATTTTGAGATAATTTGCATGGATGTAGGTTATACTCGTATATAAGTATGTATACTATATACTATCTATATATGGCTAGCCTTTGACCACTATCTCACCTGATGGTAAGTGATGATGTGGTCGAAGATGTTGTTCAGGCTAACCTAGAATTACTGGCTCTCAAGAACCGCTGCTGGAACACACCGTTAGATGCTTGACGACAGATTTTCTACTTGAAGGTGGTAGCTTGTCAGGCGGGCATTCGTAAAATGCCCTACCACCATGCAAAAAAGCAATTTATGTAGGAATATGTATTATTAATGCAGTATGAATGAACTGTGTTAAATGTTTATTCATTTAATTGTATTAATTTTGATTTTATTTCAAATATTTTAGATGCTGTCTAAGTAATAATTTTGTTTATATTTACCACCGTCTGTGTATTTTTAGTAAAATGTTGTCCTCCAGTAATAGGTGGTCTGGAAGAGATCGCTCTAAGCGATAAGACCGCCTATTGTAACACTCAAATAATTGTTATTGCTATCGCTATAAGTTTTTTATTAATAGCGTCTCAGTAAAGTGTTTTCAATCTCTCAATCAAAAGGGAGTTCTCTCCTTCCGGCACACACACACACACATCAGGTAGTTTTTAATTCTTTGACGGCTTTAGGTGTTATTTATGAAATCATGCGCAGAATGTTTCGGTTATGTAGAATGGTAAGCAAAACTAGTACCTACGCGAAAAAGCTGTTGAAATTTTAAATTTTCCGCTACAAATGTGATATCGTTAAGGAGTTCCAGTACCGACTTCCGGCTGCATAGATAGATAGATAAGTTTGATGGTGTTATATTGAATTGTCTTCAACACCACCCAGAATGGTCAAGTTTCATGATGATATAAAAATTTAAAGTTATTTCGATTCTACAATTTCTACTTGCATATAGGTTGCATATGAGTGTTAAAAAGAATGACTATTAAGTCAAAGACTATTTCAAGCTAATGTTTTCTATAGTTATACCTAGATACGGGCCTAGAGCCTAGTGTGCAGCCGCTGTTTCTTAAGTTATAGTAAATTGTTTAATTTTAGTTCTAATTAGTATTAGATTTTTCTTAAGTATCTTTTGTTAATTTTAATTTTGGCAAATAAATAAATTATTATTATTATTAAATTATTATTATAGTTAAAGAGGGACGCGGATGAGGGCCGAATTCTCAGTGTGTCGCATACAAAGTTTATCAATAATAGCGATAATTTCATTGATAAATTGAAATGTTTTGGTATAAGTTGAGACAGCAGGAGTCGAGGCCGGCCCGATAGCCTGTTATCAGAGCTCGTCGACCCCTCGCACCCAGTGCTGTGCACGATATCGTAAAGTAACTATTTATTGCTCTATGACTGATATGAGCTAAACTCGTTATGAACCCGGTGTTGCTAGGTTCGAGATTTACGCATATTTTATTACATTGTACGCATTGTCGTCAGTGGCATAGCTTGGAGAAAAAAAACTTTTTAAGGACAAGACCGTAGTCAAAATAATTTCTAATTCGGGCGGGGCTAAAAGAAATGGGCGTCAACTGTTAACCCATAAAAATATTCAGTCGCACGGCGGCACTAGTCGCCGTACCACGGATAGCGTCGCTAAAATTGTAGAGTTTCGTGCGCTATTAGAAGCGGCAGAATAGAAGTGTAGATAACAACATTTTTATCTGCAGATACTGAGAACCTCTAAGGTAAAAAAAAATAATTATCACTTGTAGGTAATGATATTTTTTTAATAGACTAAGCGAAGCGAGGTCTCGGTGGAGGTCTGAGCAGTGTATATTTCCCCGTCAATAAATCTCGATTGCCTGAATCGGTCTTCTTGAAATTTGGTAGAAAGGTGCCCATCAACAGAATTTGCAAGTAGGAAGAGCCAGTAGGAGCTTAATTGGTTTGTGGTTTGCTGAGATTATAGGGTCCATAAAACGAGGTTATAATTTAAAATTCAAAAGTATTATCTCAATATTGTGCTCAAAAAAGTATTTTGACTTCATGAAGCGGTACGAAACCACGGTAATATTATCTATACAGTATTTTAACTCGGCCCTGTCCTTGAAAAAACTACCTACAGCCGCGCGGTACGTAAACATGCGATAGGGCTGCCCGCATCCAGCATTTTAATTGCATTTGCCTACTTTGTGTTTCCATTTTGTTTTGTGATTGTAAATATACTTTTTTATATAAGCAAACTACTGATTCGCCCCGGCTTCACGCGGTTATTTAACAAAAAAATCTTAACTTATAAATTAAACATATAAAAAAGCAGTTATTGTGACATAACTGTAATAGTTAGACTTATAGTATTGCGGACTTTTTATAGATGTCTTCTATAAAATTGTAGTATATCACTTGGCTCTATTTTCAATAATTTCCGCAGCGTATGCGATATACCTAACGATTTTTTTTGGTATTTTTTTCGCACTTTATGTTACGTTATCGAAGTTTACATACGACCTAACTTTTTTAAAAATCTTCTATAGCCTATGTTCGTCAGGGATAATGTTGGATTCTCATGGTGAAAGAATTTTTCAAATCGGTCCATTAGTTTCAGAGCCTATTCAATGCAAACAAACAAATGCACAATCAAATCTTTCCTCTTTATTACCTGTATTAATATAGATAAAATACTTTGTAAATTGAATAGGAAGTGTGTACAAATGCGTGTTGTTTTTGATTGGTAGTAAAAAATATTTGCACCTCGACTGAAACGTACGAAATGCTTTATTATTGAATTTTAAAGTATAAAGCTTAATCAAAAATTGTTTTGGCAAACATGGACAGGGTGGAGAACAGGGAATATCTGTTACTTGGTTATAGATACCTTCGGCTATTTTACAATTAATACGGATAACGTCCTGGAGCATATTTGTGCCCTGCATACAATGTAAGTACACATGTTTTTTGTTGTTCTTATTCATAGTTCTATGTGTACATTATGCATTCCTTACTGCAACAACATGTGAAACGTTTTTTGAAATTAAATTATTATTATTATGTGTGATAACGCTTATGTAGAAAAAGTGAAAAAAGTGTGTCAGTATTTTGGCAAGCCGAAAGAAAAATGGTGAGAATATGTATTTAATTTTAAAATGAACCTTGTTTCAAAAAACTGTCAAACAATTTGTGTTTGGGCTTACTGTCATATACCTACCATTTACCAACTCTAAAACAGAAACTTGCAATTTAACTTGACCATATTTCTATATATCTATAGGTAAATAAACACTATGCATAGGTATAATTTCAGTTATAGAAAGTCAGTTTACAGTTTTAGAGTGTATTTATGAGATAACACGCAAATAATAATATAATAAAAGTTCAAAATTTTAATAGAAGTATAATCCCAATGCAATGCTCAATACAAAAGATAACTGTAATGAAACCGCCATATAAGATTCACACTACCGCTTCTTTAAGTGGTACAGGCAGAATCGTACCAAGTTTCTGAGTCACATTGGTTAAAGAACCCCACTCGTAGGTGCTTCGGTTATCGCAGCCATTCATCATGGAGACCATTTGAAGATATGGAAAATATTCCCAAGTCGGACCCCAGCCTTTGGCCTCGCAAGTTACTCACTCGAATCGGACTGCAGCCTCGCCTTGTACCCTACCTTTGAACTCACGCACTATCCGTGCTCTAAATGTAATATGATGAATAAGAAGAGCTCGTAGGGCAAATCCAGAATGATGGAATTCAAGATAGCCACCATACAAAGTACTCCGATCACACTGAAGCTCAGCTTTACTTCAGGAGGGTCACACTTCAGCACTTTGTATGGAAGCCATCTTGAATTCTGCTATTTTGGATTTTTTCGCATGTCATTTGACTGCTTCCTCGATTCCCTATGTCATTTGTTCAAAACTCCTTTACTTATCTGTAACCATTTACCAGATACGTCATATATCTTCACTTGGCAGGCGTCATTTTTATGAGGCGTAATTTATATTTCCCATTATTATCTTATCACGAAAACCACTTTGTTATTTTCAGTTTAGAATACTTTCTTTCCCCATGACTCCTTCCCATAGAACAATTTAAGTCAATGGTTTCAAAACATCTATGTATGGCGGCCATCTTAAAAAAAATATCTTCGAAAAATAATTTCTAAATTAGGAATAAGGACGCCCAAAACCACCCAGATATTGATTTTCAGACGGATCGGAGCAACTTGAATTTTACCTGCCATCTTGAATATGTCATTTTGGTTTTTGTTAAGTCTCATTCGACTGCTGCCATTAAAAGTTGTACGAAGAGAATTGTACCGGGTCACTTTTCCTAAGGAACCCCACTTATTACAATATATAAAATAAAATTATAATAATAGGACATTATCACTTTTGCTATGAAAATTGAAACTATCTACAGAAGTAACGGTTCCAAAGTTACGGGTACATGCTTTTAGAGGTAGTACGAAAGAACAGCGGAGTCATACAGATGTAACACACATTTCAATCCGACTAACTACATACTAAGTATCAATGAGATAAAAGAGATATAGGTAAGTTCCCTTTATTTGAATGATTGGATATCTAAATACCTAGAAAGAAGTTGGTCGTCTCGGAAAGTGTGTTAAGGGCTTTGGGAATAAGTTCTCATTTAATTGTACAGTAGCCTAAATATAACAAAATGAAATATTTTACCAAGGGTTAAAAATCTAGATACCTACTAAAATAGGAATTAACAATGCCGTGTCTGAACTTTAATCAACTCACTCAAAAAAGTTATTATAAAGATTTTATAAATCAATATAAAAAAAAGTACTTCCCCAATAAATGTTTAACTTGAGTTTCAATAATTTATGACTTCCAAATTAACGTATGGTAAAAAAATATTGTAATATTTCGTAAAATAAATGCACAAAAATGATGGCGAAACAAACGGCACAGATCCCACGTCCAAACGGCCCGAGCGCTGCGGGCAGACTGATTTTCGTTGCGATTTCTTCTCGCGATCACAGAATTTTGTGCCAAAAATTTATAAAAATGTTTTCAACACAAGTTAGTAAGTAGTTCATTAGAGTATAGTATTAGCTATTTTTAGAAAAAAGAATCATTGCATTTACTTCAACTATGCCTCTTAAATTAATAAAAAACAATCTAAAAAGGGTCGTCGATTACAATTTATTACATATGAACTAATTAGTTCTAATAAAAAGTAATCAACTAATTCACTTAATAAAGAATTAAAGAATATGATATATTTTTTTCGCACAATTTGAACTCATAGTTTCAGTACAAGAAGATTCCAAAAGTGCGCGTTTCACTACGGTCATCCCCTTAACTGACTTCTAAAAAGGGGGAAGTTCTCAATTTGAAAGTACTTTTTTGTGTGTTACCTTATAACTCTTTACAGGGTGTACCAATTTTGATGTTTTTTTATATTCGAAAGCTGGTGCTTGTCTTGTGGTACCATTGAATGAGATTTTTGTGTGAGATATTTGAGTTATCTCTAATAATGGGTATTTTATGTTTGAAGTCGGTTGTTTTTGTATTTTTTTTAAATTATTGATATAGGTTTTTCACATAAAGTTTGTTTCATAAATGTTTGTTTCCTACAAAGACTTTTATTTTATGTTTGAATGATTTGTGTTCTTAATTTCTTCCCGGTAATCTCAGACTAACGCATGCGGCATGGTACGTACGATGCGATGCGCACATTTTGATTTTAATCAATTATAACATTTTGTACTCCAATAATTTGTAAAATATGATTTTCACGTGTGATGTAGAATATGATTCGCTCAGCACGCGAAAGTGCTTGTAATCATATTTAGAAATATTTAATCAATTCATTCCAAATTATTTTCTCGATTCAATAAACGCGGGCTGCGATCCTCGATGGTATCCACTGATAACAGAAACTAAAGATCTCTATGATGGTATCCTTTTTTTTTGAGCGTAAAGGTTTACACAAGTACTCACGCATCACACACATAAAAAAAGTGTATTTAGGTCACACAAAAGATTAAAAAAAAATTTATATCTTACTTTAAAATTTCATCAGTGTACAATTATCTACATGGATTTTTTTTTTATAAAATCTTGCGCCTAGATTGAGAATTTTGATTTCGTAATATTTCATGACTAGATAGGAACATGTTTGAAATCTTCACAGCTTGTTGGCAACACTAATATTACAGATAATTTAATACGACTATACTGGTTGTATTCGATTCCGTCCATTGCCATATTCTTTGATATCAACTTCAGGATAAAAGTTGGTTCATGTAGGTTAGCAACTACCTAGAATGTTGCGGAAGTGGATTTTGGGGTCAGGGGACAACATCAGATGTGTTAGCCAACAAGACTGTCACTGTTATTATATTGATCGTGTGAGGTCAAGTTTTAATGTGGTGTTATAATAGTATCTTATTACGAACAGGGCACCGTTTCATAATGTTAATTTAAGTTTCATTATTTCAAGTGTAAAGCAGCTATTTTAAGGCCAAATGTGATTTTAATCAATTAAAAAAGCTATATAGGTATCTGTAGGTACACACACGATACACAATATATATTATTTTTGAAAATTTTACCTCCTAGTAAAAATATTGCAAGTGTTGTGAACTGCTTTCCATTTATAATAATGGAACTTGTACCTTTATGGAACCCCGGCCAGGTGGTCCTCCCAAAAATGTCAATTATTGATTAAGTAAAGGGAATGACCTAACCAACAAAAATAATATTATCATTTAAAGGAGTTCGTATAGACATTATGATCTTAGTTACACTTGTATTATATGAATTTAATATTATAGACACCAGCTGCGCCCAACGGTTTTACCGGGGTGTAGCGCCCAATGTTGAAAGGTGATGATGACGATAATGATGGTGAAAAGTAGCTTTAAAAACGGTAAAAATATTTCCGGTACTTAATTATTGGTTAAATAACATGGTTGCTACATGATAATTAGAAATAATATTTTATTTGTAACGATTAACTATACACAAAACTTGAGTAAGCGAAATTTCGGAGCTGTATTCATGTTTTTTTTCTATCGAGAGAAATATATGGAATCGTGTTTTAGGATCAGTCATGGTATTGATCATATCCTCTAGAATACTATGTATTTTTGCATATATGTAAAACGTACACTTTTTCAAAAGAAATATTTTCAAAATTTGCCTTTGACTCACTTCGCTTTAAAAGAGTCTTCCTAATTTTACAGATTTCCAGCAAATTATCTAGATAATCTAATCCATATTATATATTACAAAATTACGAGAGAAACAAAATATAGTCATGTGCGGGATCCGAACCTGCGATTTTTCCTTTCGGTGTAATTTTTTAATGTAATCCGCAGAGCATGCGTTATAGGAAAAAAATATTTAAATGCATAACTAAAAAGAAATCCAATTTTTTTTGAGTTCGATCACGCGGTCAGCTTTTAGGTAGAAATTCTCAAAAGTCTGGAGTCTGGAATCGAAACTGGTAGATGGTAATAACGTAGGATAATAATATCAAGCAGAAGTGTTCTGTTTAGTGATACAGGTATATGATGACATGATCCAGAATATACAACGGATAGATTCAGGCGTATCCATATTTAATAATAACAAATACTTTTAAAAGTATCCTAAAAAATATTAAATAATATTTAAATAAAACACTTAAAAAAGCATAAAATTATATATCTAGTGACAATTCCGCCTAATTTTCCTGTTATCTACGTGACGTCACAAACATCACGCAGCCTAACCGGAAGAATACCCGACTAGTTTCGCTTCTAAACGAAGCATCTTCAGGAGGTCTTGACTTACCGAGCGCCACTTCGAGAATCCATTGATGGATTCTCGAAGTGGACGGACGTTGCTTTGCTTGGTACGCGGGGTGCCATGTGTGGTGTACGGCAGTGCTGCATATGGGTGTGCGGTGTTTGATGGTGAGTTTGCCCTAATTGTGGAATGTGGGATGGGTGTGAGATGTAGCAGTTGTGGCGTGGTGGGCCGGAGCTTTGTTACGGGGTGGTTTGTGGCGGCGGATTGTCACTGGAAGTGCGTGGCGGTGGCGGTGGGGGCCAATTGGGTCTGTTCATTCAGCATAACCGTGCGCTCGGTAAGTCAAGACCTCCTGAAGATGCTTCGTTTAGAAGCGAAACTAGTCGGGTATTCTTCCGGTTAGGCTGCGTGATGTTTGTGACGTCACGTAGATAACAGGAAAATTAGGCGGAATTGTCACTAGATATATAATTTTATGCTTTTTTAAGTGTTTTATTTAAATATTATTTAATATTTTTTAGGATACTTTTAAAAGTATTTGTTATTACCAGAATATACAAGTGACAATTTGTTATTCTATAAGTGTTACATTTTGATTGTTTCAAATAGGTTGTTTTTTTTGGAACCACGATACCTACCTGACGTTAGGTGGTAATCTCTGCCTACAACAAATACATTTCGTCATAAGTAAACTGCACTGCGCCTATCACAGTTGGTAAGCATCATGTGCCTGTAATTTACACTTATAGGCTCCCGAGGACTGCTACCGGAACACATTAGTGCTTGGCGACAGAAAAAAGGCGGAAAGATTTAATTGATATCAGAAAATCCCAATGTTTTGTGAAATCTCCTTCCCCCGTCATTCATGGAAATCTCCGATGTAGCCCCAAGCGAAAGGAAAAGTTACGAGTTTAAAGTTAGTTGATTGTGAAATTATCGGATTGGATGTGGAAAATACTTTGAAATTAGATTTATTTTGTACCATTTGCTGTTTCTAAGCCCCAATATTATATAATTTTTTAAGTCCATCCTGGCTGGTTTGCGAATTCAAATAGTTACAAATTGCGCTTTCTTAAATAGTAACACTCTGTAATATGACACTATGCAGGTTTAATTTTTATTCAAAGTGGCCAGTGCGTTAACACGGTAACTTCTTGTTTAAACACTATTGTGACATGTATATTCTTATCATACAAGTGTTGATCAAATTCAACATCTCCGCCGTCTCCTATATGGTATAAACACACACCGAGATACACAAACTTTGTGATTGACGACAATAAAGTAGGAAGTTGGTTGTATTTATTTAGCAAAGCTCCTTTGTCTTCTAAAATAACTCATTTACTTGAAGTCGAAGAATTATAGTCGCTATTGTCAAATAGACAAATGAATTTCCACTCATCGCTCGTGGTACACAGCTAAAACAACTACAATCTTTGCTCAACTCATCGATTGATCCATGTACGAAGTATTTCAGTAAACACAAATCGTAAGAGACAATAGAATTGCACTACACGTACAAATTGCTAGGGCATCGACACAGTCGCATCAAGTCGGCTACAATTAGACAGCAATTGACCCTAGTCGGGATTGTACAGCACATGAATATACCGACTACTAGAAGGGATATTGTTCCTTATTCCCCGTCTCTTTTCTTGCTTTGGACAGCATGGACTTTCTTTTCCATTCTTTGGTTCATGGTCATTCGTAAATTTTCGATATTGCAAAAATACGCACGAAGCACGTTCATTCCAATTTCGTTAAGTGTATGTCTGCAGTATGGAAAGCATTACCAATTTCTGTGTATAACTCTCGGTTATATAATCTGGGTGTCTTCAAGTACAGTCAATAAGTATTCTCTAGGCAAGCGTATTACACCGTTCGACTGCGCCGCGTTGTCTTCGCCTTCTACCAGGTGAAACCCGCGATCAAATAGGTACTAGCAATTTTAAAAAACATAAGTTTTAAAAATATACTAATAGTATTGAAGAAACATTTCAGACGGTAGCTAGAAAAATGACTGATCATTTTTCTAGCTTCCGTCTTCGAAATTGACATTGTCTCGCTCTCTCGGGAACTAATCAGTAAATCGGGACAAAAATTCTTTTACGGACCTTATCTAGGATCTAATTGAATTATTGTAATGCGGGTACGAAATTCCATCATAATCAACTCAGCTATTTCCGAGGTTTATAATTTTGATATAGCATTTAACACATTTTCTCTGATACACAAGTTAAACACTATAGTAACAGCTACTAAAACAAAAGCAGTTGAGTAACCTATTGGCCGTTGCCTTTCTAGGCCACGAGTTAGAGTAATCAGAACGCTACGACGAATAAAACTAATTTGTACTATTTTACATTATATATATCGTATATCGCACTCAATTTAATATGATAAATAACTAAATGATAAATTCTGCATTCAAAGAAAATGTATTGTTAAATAGTTCATTTTTTAATATAGTCGGTAGGTACGGCAATGAATTGAACTCGATATTAATAATAACGAATATACGTAGGGATTTTTTTAAGCGTTTAATTGGAGAAAGAATAGCTAAGATTAATATACTTAGAGCGGTTTATATATGCTTATAGCACCTTTATAATACGTACCGTATACATAACTATACGGTACGTATTTTAAAGGTGGTAAAACTTTGACATAATTATGAATGACCCCTCTGTATTCCTGTATTCTTTAGCTGATTCTTCACGAATGCATCACGTGCTCGGCCTTGTAATAACGCCATCGGGCTAGACCGTGATCACTAGAACTCACTGACTCAATTGAAATGCTTTTGTCAGATATTTTCACTTTATCACAACTGTCAGTGTTTCAACGTTCTGTTAAATTATCTCAAAACTGTCTCTGTTTTGTTGGACACTATTTTAATTAAATTAGCGACGGTAAATAAGTTGTTCACCATCGGTTATTTCTTCATGATACTGTCTATACATAGAAAATAAATCGGTATAAGAAACTACCTTATTTACTTAAAGTCCATCCATTGAATTCTATAATTTATCCGTAAGTTCTACCTTTTTTATGGGATAGGAGGACAAACAATCAGACAACTCACCTGGTGCTAAGTCTCCAATGACATCTGCAACTCTAGAGGATTCAAGGATCCGTTGCCAGACTTTGAAGAAGGAATATTATGCTCTTTTCTAGGGGTTTCAATTTCGTATCGGTTCGGGAATTTTTGATATGGCAGTTGATTCCAGATAGTAGTAGTGCGAAACATAAAATACCGTGCGAATCGCACGGTTCAGGAGTTACAGACGTTTACCTAAATTGGTAAAACGTCTTTGCCGTAAGGTCCGATAACGAAATTCTACTAGGTACCTATTGTTTTTGGTAAACACTTTGTTAAAGTGACATATATTTTTTCTGTCGATTATGTACTTAAAACCCAACATCAGAAAAGACAGCTCAAAAAATGTAGTTACTATTGATATAGCAGTATACAGAATACAGGCTACCTTTTTCATCATTGCCATGAACTTTTACAATAACATGAACTAATTAATGCCAGTATGAGAACGAACTAACTCATGACGATATGAGCCAAATTAGTTGAAGCTTATAAAAATAATTGAAAGGTTATGTTTTAAATAAAACTCGTTTCTTTTTTTACTTTGTCGGCAAATCTTCAAGTTCTAAGCATAGTTATAGAATTGCCCAAAAACAAAATCATTGCAAGCACTCCCACTTAGCGAGCAGAAGAATCTTAAGACATACTCGTAAACTCAATGAAGCGATGTGTTGTCTCATCTCATCAAATCTCCACGAAACCGGTAGCCATTGTCAAAAACGAGTTTTCAAAAGACCAGTTCAAATTTGAAACGAACATGGCCAGAATTTATAAAAGCCAAAATGCAGGTATGGATGTTTTCACACATCTTAACTGATGGAGTGACAATGGGCCTGGGGAGATGTATTTGTCCAAGGAAACTCCATTTAAGAACGCCGTATAGAGAAAAAACACTGCGTTAAACGATTCCAAAGTGGTGACTAAACTGGTCTTTATTAAGAGAGTATTTCGTATGTAATGTGAGATATATTTTAGGCTCGGGCTTGATTGTTCTCAATTTGGTTCTATTGAAAGATCGATGTCTAAACAATATGACAGTCTCAATCAATAAAACGTTACGCCAGGCATTGGTAACTCTATCTTCACAAAGAAGTTGTTATTTAATCGCGCATTGCGAAAGTAATGGTAGGTAATATGCACTTTCATCTCACCTTATTGTTCATACTTCAGCATGTAGTTTGTTTACAACGAACGTTATTCATTTACTGTATTTTTATGTAGTACGTTTTAAAATCAAAATATCGTTTATTGCTTTGTTACAGGTGGTGTGGCCGACCTTATTGATAAACTATTATTAAATTGTTCTCTGCAACATACACAGTGGGTATGCAATATTATGTGAGCTGGTCTCTGCGGCAGCCCTTGGGAATTAATTTTAATCATAATATTCATTACATAGATATTAATTTAATATAATATTAAGGGTCAAATTATTTAAAATTGGCAATAAGAAATATGAATAATTTATATAATAATTAAAGTTAGATGAATACCCCAAGGAAAATTTCGTCTAATATAAGTTTATTTCTTCGGTTGTATAGAAACAGTGTATTGTCAAAAGATGAAATTGAATATTATTTTTACATGGTCAGATAAATGATAAAAAGAAATTCAGAGCTATATAAAACGCACTTTTTCGAAAAAGAGCTGTTTCTGAATTTGGAGCGATAAGATTATCATTCTTACTGCATGGTATTATACCCATGTGTTTGACTTTTTTATATATATAGTACTTTATTCAAAAATATATAATGGGCACAATATCAAGGTTTTAAATTAAATATATGAAATTTTAAACAAAAAATGGAACCGACTTCTACACTCAAAAGTGTGAAATAACTAGTTTAAGTCGGTACCATGATAGTTCAAAGTACCTTTTATCACAATATTGTGCGCATGGTACCGACTTCGACAAGTTATTTCACAGTTTTGAGTGTTGAAGTCGGTTCCATTTTTTGGTACCTAAAAAGATTTTTTTGGCTCTTTTAGTGACCTTTCCTACTTACGGGATTGATTGTCATAGATAAACGACTGAACATTCGACTATCTTTAAAGTTTGTATGAATTAAATTTGTATAACTTGAGTAAATTTTCAATTCTTACTAAATTCGTAATTAAGTTTCGATGAAATAAATATTTTCGATTAAGATTGGACAATCACTAGAAAATATCATTTTCTTCACAGTCTATCATTGCATGATATGACTGATGTTGAAAGTAGTGTTGAAATGAATACTTAGCTAGATTGCTGGTTATTTATTTCGAAAACAATCAAAATTTGCAGTAGAGGATAGCCAGTTTTCGTTGCAAAATATTACGTAATCTAATTCTTAAATGTTCAGAAGCAAAAATAATTTTCTATTTGTCCATTTGTTGGTTAGTACGGACTTCACTCTATTTACTGAAGGATGATACGATTTTGATAAAAACTGGGACAGGTATAACCCGGAAAAAGATAGTCTTAGGCAGGAGCATTCCATTCTCCATATACATAAAACTGTTCAAAGAAACTTGAAAATTAAATATTGTGGTGCAAAACAATATTGCCTTATTGTTATTAAATCATTATTTCTAATGGTATACTTAGTATTGAGCACGTAACAAGTATTACATTACAAGAGAACGGAATTCCGTTTGCGATAACTTGTGACCTAACAGTTATGCCATTCGCAGTAACTGTTAGTTAACTCATGTGCGTTAAACACATCACGCTCTGCTTCTTGCTTCATTTAACATCGGTGAAAATTACGATAATTGCAAAACATAGGGAAAGAAAGAACATCAACGGTTTTCTGAGATCATGCATGAATTTCTATTTAGGAATGTTCAGATTTTATTCTTTCTTTACAATGATTTCTTAAGGACTGAATCCTTCCCAAAAATATTACACATCGCTGGAATAGCGGAGATTGCTTGTGGTCAATCGTCATTACGTACTTCGATGGGTGAACGATAATGGCAATTATTATTCTAAGCTTCTATGTATCTACCATTATACTGGAATGATGGCAGTTGTAACAGCTTGGTGGTATAGGGTATTTAGCAAACAACCCCCACTGTTAAGTAGATGACCTGTCGCCAGGCACCTAACGGTGAGTTCCGGCAAGTGAGCTACTACCACATCAGCCCTTACAATTAGGTGTAGGCTAGCCTATCAGCAGTAAAAAAGTGGGAGGAATACAACAGTCCTACAAAGTGTTTTGAAGCGCTCATAGCGACGTTTGCTTGGCCATTCTGAACCGATCAGTAAAGTTAAGCAACGTCCGCCACGGTCATGAGTTGGATGGGTGACCGCTGGTGACACTACTACTGAGCGCTTCCGTGCTTCGGAGGTCACGTTAAGCCGTCGGTCCCGGTTGTTCGTTATAGCATGGTGGTAGGGCATTTTGCGAGTACCCGCCTGGGTAGCTACCACCCCCAAGTAGAAAATCTTTCGCAAGCACTTAGCAGTGTGTTCCGGCAGCTGTCTTTGAGAGCCATTAATTATAGGTTAGCCTGAACAACATCTTCGACCACATCATCACTTACCATCAGGTGAGATAGTGGTCAATGGCTAAGCTTTCGAACACTTCAGAAGCTAAACAGATCGGCCTGTAATCTGGAAGAATATTTATGCCGACCATGCTTGGAATGTTTGGTTATTATTTAGTTCACATATCCGATAATGCCTGGAGTGCCATGGGTTTGCTTAGGTCCACTATAGGCAGGCATCTTGTCTTGGGGATCGAAGAAAGGAAAATTAAATCATCGGTCCCGTTTGTTGTCTTAGAATAGCAGTCGTTATGGTGGTAGGACATTTTGCGAACCAGGTGAACGGTTAGCTACCATCCTAACTCTTAAGGTAGAAAATCAGTCACCAAGAACCTAACTGTGTATTCCGGCAGCTGTGTCTTAAAGCCAAAAATTCTAGTTTAGACTTAACAGCATGCGCATCATCACTTACCATGAAGTCGGATAGTGGGTGAAAGACTAGCCATACTATATTATGATAAAAATCGGCCGAGTGCGAGTGGGACTTGCGCATGAAGGGTTCCGTACCATTAGTTTAACAACATTAGACTTCATATTTTAAAATTTACGTTTAAGCGCGGGTCCGACTCGCACTTGACCAACTTTTTGTATTTGTTGTTATAGCGGCAACATAAATACATCGTCTGTGAAAATTGCAACTGTCTAGCTATCACTGTTCTTGAGATACAGACTGGTGACAGACGGACGGACGGACGGACAGCGAAGTCACAGTAGGTTCCCGTTTTTACCCTTTGGGTGCGGAACCCTAAAACGAGGCATTTAATTTTCAAAACATAGCCTGTTTTGCTAATCAAACCTAAAACCGGCCCAAAACTAAACGTGTCACATTCATTCCAGTTCAATTTATTGTTCCGGTTTCGATCATTACCACAACAACTTCTCAAGATACCAGTTAGCTCTGACTAGTTAAGCTAAATACTTGTCGAATGTTGTTTGGAATTGCGACACTGAAAATGTGATCCTATCCTATTTCCTACTTGACATTTATTAACTGAACTGCTTGCTATAACTAGTTCTTAAAACTTGGTATCTAAAACGGGTTCGTGCGGCATACAAAGTAATTTTTTTGGCTTGGCAGAATCTGATTTAGTTCCAAATAAACTAAATTTTTATAATACCATCACTATGAATTATTTTTTCGCCCCTAATATGTAGTTATTAGAATTTCAAAATCTGAGGTGTTAAGAAATGGGAGAGGTGTGATAGGGGTTCAAACTTGTAATGACTATAATCATTTAAATCAGTTTAATATTTATTTTGGACCTCATAAATAAGTAATCAACTGATTGATCGCTATGTAACATCCTGATATTTTATATCATGTATGATTCCTTAAACATATAATAGTACATTATGATACAAATGAGCTAAGTAGCTCATTATACACGAAGCTGTGGGTTGCAGTCGGAGCCGTAGTCGAGTGTATAATCAGCAAGTTGCTCACGAGTTTCATACGCACTTTTTCAACACCCTTGCGAGGAAAAAAAAATATATTGCACAAATGTGATACAGACGACATGTATACGAAAATGATGGAAAATAGCGCGCAACTTTTATTTTTTTGCCCGGCAATTATATATTGGTTGATCATATATACTTAGCCTTAAACCTATTTGTTGTTACAAATCTGTATATTAATAGGTTAAGTTGAAAATGCTCTGTTTACTCGCATATAATTTGCAGTTAGGTACTAACTTAACTTTGTACCCACAGCCTCGTGTAGCAACTTATCTCACTCGTATCATAATTACGGCGTTAAATAATAATAATATCTATAAGGGTTGGTTTTAGGATAATTCCATACAATTTTTATAGACGAAGTATATGCAATGTTAAGTATAGATAGCGATGATATTATACCGTTTAACATTTGTAAGTCTGAAGCGCAAGTCACAAAGTATAATCCTCAAATTAGAACTAGACCTAACGTAAGGTAAAAGCGAGCTGCTTTTACAGAATGTATACTGTTTCAGCACGATTGTCGACTGCTGAACACAGCCTCCCTTATTATGGGGGGTTTGCCATAATCCCCACGGTGGGTAGGCGTCTTAGGGATCGCTGTGTGAGATATCAGTTCTTCAGAAAGCGCTGCTGCCAACCTTCAGGTGTGTTATCCTTAGTCGCCTCTCACGACACCTATGGGTAGAGATATAGCGATGTAATTCTAGCCCGGCACCCTACGGGCACAAAGAATGTATGAAAACAATTTAAAAATATATATTTTGTCAGTAGCTCCAAAACTTCTCGAGTTATAAAGCTTGTGAAATTAGGTTTGGTCAATTACAAAATTACAAATTTACGAGAGGAAAAATTTATGTAATTTTGTAATGTACCTACTTAATCCGCAGAGCATGCGTTATTGCATAAATAAATATATTAAAATAGGTTTAGGGCCTGTTTCAGAATGTTCGAGTAAGTTCCGGTGATACTACCCTGAACATATTTATTAAACAAAACACTATCTTTGCGTTTCACTGTAATCGATATAGCCTATCCATCGGTTAAAGCTTGAAACGCGCTGCATGTTAACTGTCATTTTTATCATTCAGTTATTTTATGTGTTGTATAGCAACCCGAAACTTTAGTATGACATTCTGAAACGGGCCCTAAGTCAAGTTACGGAACAAAATTCGAATATATTCTCCTACACGACATTGACAGTTTTCTTTAAAACTATGTCAATTGATATATAAACTTATTTTTTTAAATTCGTATACTATTTTCAAATAGATGAATGGCGTCCATTATCTATGTATGTGAAAAGTATTATTTTCTCAAATTGCATTTCGGACAGAGCAATTACCACGTTGCAGCGTTCCCTGATATTCAACTGAGTCTTATTTCAACATTAGTTTGTTTATTTTCGTACTGGCTGTCAACGTTTCGAGACCGTTTAGAAAAACAAATTATTACATCTGAAAGAAGTACTTACACTATTATTGTATTATTGTACCATAATAAATATATACAAACCTATTAAAAAATCTTGTTATCCTCGCGAAATTATTGAGCTGTCAGTGTTAGAATAGCTTTGCGATTTCAAAAAACGATTATGCCAGATTATGCTACATGTATTGTTGTCAATATGTTTAATAATTTCGATAACATAGGAGCAAACAACTGTATACATAGTTCTGACATACTGTAGTCATTACAAATAACAAAAATAATAGATTAGATGCCCTACATTAGATTGGTTACAATGAATAGGTAGTTATGCCAGAATTATAAGAACGCTCGTGGAGTGATGCAAACGTTATTTATGTTAAGCAAGGCAGAGAGCACACGAATTATATATTCACTCGTGTGTTCGAGAGACACTTTGAATACCAGGAGTTTTAATGACCGTGACTTGATATGTTTTATAACTTTTGCATATTATAGTTTATATATTTAAACTGCTATGTGAAAAAATTAGAACAATACACTACCATAAAATAATTCATATCTAACGACTTACCTAATTGGCGTAATTCATTCTTACCTAGTTACCTACACGAGTATACCTAGTCTATGATGCTTCTATTACAATATTTATAATATAAGTAGCTTTCCGGGCGCGGCTCCGCCCGCGCGTATGTCTGTTATCGCGCTAAAACATTAACCTCTTTTTGCGCAGTCGGATAAAAACTATCCTATGTTTTTTCCCGGGTCTCAAACTATCTCCATACCAAATTTCATTCAAATCGGTCCCGTAGTTTTGGCGTGAAAGCGTAACAGACAGACAGACAGACAGAAAGAAAGACAGACAGAGTTACTTTCGCATTTATAATATTAGTACTGATTAGTACTGATGTATATCGTTAGGCTTCTCAACTCAACATCATCAGGTTTAATAGCATAGCTCTCATAACGGCGTAGTGTATGTGGGTACCGTGCAAATGAGATGACACAAATAACTAACACTCTTGGTTTAGTCTCAATCTAAAGTTTATGGGGGAAGTACGCCTGAAATGGCCTCCATACTCCCCCATTCCAATCCTCTCCTTGCAGATCTCTATCTTCACAATGCGACTGTTCATTACTCATCGTCATTGTGGAGTGTCAGCCATGACATCTCATGTATGTCGCCTTCAGTCTGCTGCTGCAGGAACTGCTATCATCTTCCATCACTGATGTATACTGATCTTTGTCTTCACTATCAAAAGTTTTATTCCATAGTTAGGTGTTGCCTCCTTGGCGGCTGTACAACTAGCTATTTATCGAGTCAACTGCAGTGTCTTGCGTCGTAAGCTTAGAAGTCACAGTCAGTCTCTCAAACGACTATAGACTACTGGCAGCGATCACAGACTATACTATGACTCGTAACTTACTTGATTACTTGAACGCCGAGAAGTATAAACTATTGTGATATATAAACCTTCTTAGCGTGCCGAGCTAGAATTGTATACCCCAATATGTTCCTGTGGTAGTGTAAGAAGGGACGAAGGGAAAATACTAGAATGCAGTAGGTTGGAAAAACTGTGATCCCCAAGATGCCTACCGTGTGTGTTGTTCAACAGTGGACGTTATTTATGGGTCTTGTTGTGCGATATAAACCTACTCCGGAAGTCTATATAAAAATGTCTTAATCAATTTGCTATGTCCCGCCACGCGTCGCTTCGACATGTCACATTGTAATTTGACCTTTTTAAGTTTTAGCAAAATGTCAATCGATTTTAGCAGATGGCGGAGTAGGTACGCTACACGATGCTACGAAATACTTTTACCGTTCGCACTTGTATGGGTCTTTGTTTTTAATTTGGTTAACCTTTGAATTCAGAGAAGAAACCATGAGTTAAAACAAATATTTATAAAAGCTAGTTAATAAAATAACGCTCTCGAAGAAGTTCTTATTTGTGTTTAGTGTTTTATTTCGTTAATACCTATTTCATGACATGATGATAATAGAAGTGCAATAAAGTCGGGAATAACTTTGTCATTGTAACAATATTAATAGAACCTATTGGCAATTTTCCCCGGAATTAACCTATAAATTCCTTGCAATGTATGTCTTAGGCCTAAAATATCATGGAAAAATATTAAGAATCTCTTCAGTATTAATTTTATTGGTCAGTGGAAGTTTGTATCAAGCCCCCAAAAAAAATATTTCATAATAGTTTATAAATGTCATAGGGGAACTTAAAACAATACAATTAAAATTTTACATCGTTATATAGACACAATATTCATGAAATTCGATAGATTATTTAGATTATTTTGAAGCGTTGGTAGCAAAGTTTGCTTAGCCATTCTGAACCGATCAGCAAAGTTAAGCAACGTCCACCGGGGTCATGAGTTGGATGGGTGACCGCTGGTGACAATACTACTGAGTGCTTCCGTGCTTCGGAGGGCACGTTAAGCCGTCGGTCCCTGTTGTTGTCTTAGGATGGCAGTCGTAATAGCATGGTGGAAGGGCATTTTGCGAATGCCCACCTGGCTAGCTACCACCCTCAAGTGGAAAATCTGTCGCCAAACACCTAACGGTGTGTTACGGCAGCTGTCCTTGAGAGCCAGTAATTCTAGGTTAGCCTGAACAACATCTTCGACCACAGCATCACTTACCATCAGGTGAGATAGTGGTCAAAGGCTAACCTATCAAGCATAAAAAAAAAGATTACCTAAGTATAGATTATGTATCATTCTATAAAGTTTCGTGAAAATTGTGTGATCTTGTGATAAAACGATGATATATTTTTTAAATTAATTGTATTGTTCTAAAATTTCTTCCACCAAACAACCAAATACTTTATACGCACTACCCACGTCGTATTTTTTTTATTTGGGCAATATAAAGTAAATGACAGCTTTAGTTAGAAACAAATATGTACCTACAGGTACGTAATCGCGAAATCGGCATATTTGTTCGATTTCAATCAGATTTTGTTTTAATTTTATTAACCAAATTACATACTTGGCCAGCATGTCAGTCATGCATGTCAGATGTGTGTAATAAATACTACGTTATTGCATGGATTCTCCATTTTTTATTCGTAGCTGTTTCTATGAAAATCATTCATAGATCACAGATAGTATGAAAGGTTATCGTTGGGATACCTTAGCACACCAATTGGTAAAAGTTTTATTTTCGTTTACCTAAATATAAAAATGCCATTACTATTTAGGTGCATACCTACTTATTGATTAAATAGATGACTAATTCAATTTCTGGTCCAAATAAAAGCTGCAGTAAAAAGTAGTTAAAAAACTTATTCAATTAGATTATTTTGTTGATTGACGTGAAATTAAACTGACATGTTATTCGGTCAAGAAAATGTTATTATACCTATTTCCCATACACGTTTTTTCAGCAGTATTTTGTTCATATTGTTCCATGTCAGCAATAAATGTATATATTTTTATTTGTCATACCCCTGTAACTAACTACCTACGTTATTAAGTAATTTATTTTTTACCTGTCAAGCTCGGAAAAGGTGTTGTTTATCGTACGAAATCTGCGTGGAAGAGTGCTTTTTATCCGTTTGCGTGGAAAATGTATAAAAAAATAGAATCTCTTTAAAGTTGTAGTAAAATATATAAATCTTCAATATTATGTACCAACTGTAGCAGTTTTACTTTTAATTATAATATAAGTTAACACTAATTAAGTTTGCATTTTTAGTAAGGTGGAAAATTGTGTTTTTCTCTCGGCAGTTAAATTAAGTTAAAGTTAAGCAGTGTAAGTTAAAATTATTTTGTATCTCGTACCTTCGAAACCTTCGCTTGAGTGTACTCAAGCTTCTAAGAACCACTCGTTTCGCTCATAACTCAATCTTAGTATCCTTTGCTTTCTCTGGTGTCAATAGAAGTATTCGCACCAAATAACAACTCTGTAGCCTTGCATAACAAATAACTATTGTATTGTAGGTACGGGCAGTGGTCCTCCGAACCCAGGAATTCTAAGTTCAGGCTATTAACACTTTCGACTACATCATCATTTATCAACACGTGAGATTGAGATTAATGGCTGATCGAGAGAAAATAATTGGTATAAATGTTGTGTAGTTGGACGTATTTTCTGTGTAATATGTGTGTGTAGTTTACCTAAACACATTCTTTTTATAAATTAGCCATTGCGAGAAGAACGGGCAAGAATCTCGGGGCTACAAGCTGGTTACTATCAGAGAAATAGATGGTTTGGTTTCCTTTAAAACAAGCCTGATTTAAGCCAGATGGGTTCGTACGTGCCACGCTTTCGTTACATAGGTCATCTCCCTTGTTTCCTGATCTGAGGTTACTATGCTACTTCTTGGAGTAAAAAGATTAGGTATAGGTCAGTATAAAATCCCCACATTAGCGCGATGGCTGCGGAGCAGTAGTACCACCAGAATAGAGAAAATCGCAGTTCCTCAATTCGACCGAGCCTTGCAATCAGTTTCATCACTTTAATTTCCTCAATCGCCACGCACCACAGACTACGTCATCAGCTTGACCGGCTATTATCAAATTTGCATCAAAATTGGGTGACCCACATGAGTTAAGTAAGTATTCAATTTCAACACGAACGAATACAAGTTACGAGTGCAGCAAGCTCCGCTGTGACATAAAACGAAGTACCTTTCACTGGTATAGCGGAAGCTCTGTTATGTCAGAGCCACGCTGAGTGGGACACCGGCTGACCGGGCCACAGATACTCAACAGTTGCCATTTATATCCACAGATTACCTACAAGGTACTGCGAAAATAATGCTCACGGCACACTTACCACGACCACGATTCACGAAAACAGGCGTTGCGTCAACGTGTCATGCATTATATTGCATAATGTCGATTTTGTTGACGCTCATATTTTATGTGGATGCTGGTTTTCCCACAGCCCACGTGTCTTGGGCCTTGTTTCGCTTTGAATTTCGTGGGTCCTAGTTGCATACATTTTAAATACTATTGACCGAGTATTATATTCATATTAAATATGCTCGAGAAGTCGTAAAGCGCGAACTCAATACGTTCTTTAACTATCATTCTAGTTGGTCTATCCCAGTATAAAGAATAAGTGTGGATAGTAACTTTAAAGAATAAGTGTGGATAGTTCATTTATGTGACAGTAATACAATAGTTTGCAGGATTGCTACCACTACTGTCTAGCTTACACAGCTGCGTTCTAGATTAATGGATAACGTGGCTGTAGTTTTAATAAACTTTGTATAAAATAAATTATGGGTGGTGTAATGTTTCGTTGGAGAAAGTATATTACTACTTTTATAACTTGTGGGTAGCACACAGAGAAATCACTTGTTCTGAAGTGCTTCTTGGTATGGGCAGGCACACATCAGAAAGATGACCTATTAGATACAATTTCAAATTTGTAGAGAACTTATGAAGAAGAAGAGAGATTTTTGAAGAATCGACTTTCGCAGTTTGGGAGACTATGGGTAAAATTCGTAAACATGAAAATGCGTTAAGTTTGAGAAATATGAAGGTTCGATTGGAAGGTTATGAAGGAGTGTTTGGCCAAATGTTTCAGGGTATTGGCTGAATAGTCGAATGCCATTGTCATTAATCCGAAATGGCCATCATACCAATCCTTCGACCCCACTGAAGCTCGGCTTGCACATGGGAAAATCTTGCTCAAGGACCAGATATTATCCGGGTAGGAACAACAATGCATTATGTCTACAAGAAATACTCAATACTGTACCTTACTAATCGAACAATATATCTGTCAATAAATAGGTGCACCAATTAATTAACAGCATTTAAACCATGACAACTTTCGGTTTCCACCCATAAATTACAAAGCACATTCTATGGCAAAATCCTTGACTTCAATTACGCTTTACGCCCTGCCTCCAGGCAGAAACATAATCTCAAGAGCCTTTGTTGAAAATTCGATTTTCAACGATGACTAACAAACCCATTCGAGCGTCAATATTGTGGAGTCATTGTCCATTTGCTCAAAGATCAAGTGACTTAAGTTCTTTAGTAAATAGCACAACTATACGTATACCTACCTATTCTATAGCCAAAACAAATAGTTACATACAAATTGAAGGATGTGAGTCATCATCATGTAAACGCGAAACGAAAGAGAACGCGTGATAATGTCATAATAACTAGCTATAAGTACATAAAAATTACAAATCTTCATTATTTTCTACGGTCTGGATTTTTTCGCTTCAGAACGAGCCGCATATACTCCCTTAGACTACGCGACCATTTTACACTGAAACAAGCGAGGAAATGAGAAAATGTTGGAAATCTTAGCTTTTTACATGTGACAGTTAACATGGTATATATATAAGTTACTATACATATATATATATTGAAAAAATCGGCCAAGTGCGAGTCGGACACAAAGGGTTCCGTACCATTAGCTATATAACACTTAGACTTCATATTTTAACCTTTTTTGTTTTAAAGAGCGCGAGTCCAACTCGCACTTAGCCAACTTTTTGTATTTGTTGTTATAGCGGCAACAGAAATACATCATTAGTGAAATTTTCAACTGTCTAGCTATCACCATTCTTGAGATACAGCCTGGTGACAGACGGACGGACGGACGGACAGCGAAGTCTCAGTATTAGGGTCCCGTTTTTAACCTTTGGGTACGGAACCCTAAAAACGAAATATTTAGAGTTCAAATTTGTTTACGAGCTAAAAACCCGTGACCACCTATCGGACGGACAGGCAGACAGACAGCGGAGTTTCAAAGTAATGTTCCGTTTTACCCTTCCAGTACGGTACCCTAAAACAAGAATGTGAAAAATTGTAAATTTTATAGAACTTTGAAACCTTGGAGGTTTCCCCGTAAACTGTACGATAAATGAGTAACAAAATGATATATTAAGTTTTTTTTTTAAATGTCAAATCATAAACGAAATTTTACTAAAATCTGGACAAAATATTTTTCAGTGTGGCGGATCCATACATAAAAAGGTAGAAGAAAATAAATTTATGCAGCCTAACAATGTATGTTGTGTGGTGTCATCGTCCAGAACCCAATTCAATACATTAGAAATATATATTAAATTTATTTAATAATGTGTTCAATATTAGGCCATTTGTTGCGGGGTCTATCTCAAAAACTAAACCATTAACGAGACTGAAGTTCTCTTAGTTATATGTTATTTATTTATTTATTGCTGATAGGCAAGCCTTTAAACACAATCTCACTTGATGGTAAGTGCTGATGTGGTCGAAACTGTTAGCAGGCTTAACCTAGAATTACTAGCTCTCAAGAACTCTTTTCAACTTGTGGGTGGTAGCTAGCCAGGCGGGCATTCGCAAAATGCCCTTCCACCATGCGGTGCAGCTCAAGCCCGCGACGGGATTCGAACCATGGACCTGCGCGGCAGTCCATATCCATTGCCACTGAGCCATCACTGCTTCATCATACATCATGTATCACGCTTCATAATTTACATATAAAGCTGTCATCAAAACCAAAAATAATTAGTTTTAATATGGGTTGTTATGATAAGTAACCCTAATAGAGCAAGGGCCGACTGGCACATGGCCGTTTTTCATATGTATAGAAAATAGAAAACTAATATTGTGTCTAACAAACTAATTCTTTTGGTCTAATAGATATAGAACTAATAGTACCACTTCTAGATTTTTATTTGGGTTTTATGTCATAATAAGATTAATATGAGCACATCAAGGTTAAATATCACATTTAAATTCCGTCCAGATACTATTTAACATAATAAAATTAAAGAATGCTACTTTGCGCAACATTTAACGGGGAGCGACGACGCCGGCCGCCTCGCTTTAGAAAAAAATGAATACCTCCTATAGGTACTTCATCTTATAGTTCAAAAATAACAAGGTGGTGCTTCGTATTAAAATGCATCGAAGCATGAAATTAATCGAAAAATATGCTGAAGATTTTTAATGACTTTTAGATTTTCCTTAACGAGTTCTCGGCTCATAAACCGAGATCCTTTAAAAGGTATTTACATATGGTTGTTAAATATATATCTGACCATATTTAGTAATTATATTGATAATTTAATCAAAATTACATGATATTTAGTATTAAGTAGGTAGTCAGTTGCACTAAACTTAGCCAGGATACAAAATGTAGCACCAACATTTTTTATAGTTTATTAGCCTAGCCAGCCTTTTGATCACTATCTCATCTGTTGCTTAGTGATGATGTGGTCGAAGATGTTGTTCAGAGTAACTAGAATTGGCTTCCTCTCAAAGACAGCTGCCACACTGAGAAAAATGCCTTTGGGCCTTAAATCGAATTTGACCTTTTACCGTTGAAATGTAACTACGTAAGATGAATTCACAACACTTACGATGATTTTCACCACGCAAAGCGAATTCAATAAAAATATACCATGTATTATCATAAAAACCACCGTCAAAAAATGCCTTCCGTAAAGTATTTTCAGAATTGAACGTAATACGATAATAATTGCAGTATTGACTATAAAATATGCGTTATGTTTACGGCGGTTTATATACGGTGATTATCACTATAACGTACGGCTTAATCGGCCTCATCGAAAAGTCAATATTTAAGAAAGACCTCAAAATACACCTTAAATTAAGACGAAATGAAACAAACACGAAAGTTTACAATCAACGCACTTACGGGATTTTTTCCGAAACATACGGAATTATTCGCCTTACTATAAAGTCAATATTTAAGTAATTCCACAAAATTCGCTTTAAATTAAAACGAAAAGAAACCAACACGAATGTTTTCAAACGACACACGTACGCGAATATCACTGAAACGTGCGGCATAATTCGCCTTACCATAAAGTCAATAGTTAAATATTACCACAACGTACACCCTAAATTACGACGAAAATATACAAATACGAAAGTTATTGAACGACGCACGTACGCGAATATCACCGAAACTTTCTGATAAATCGGCCTCGTCGTAAAGTCTATATTTAAGTAATACTACCAAATTCGCCTGAAATTACAACGAAAAGAAACCAACACGAAAGTTTTCAAACGACACACGTACGCTAATATCACTGAAACGTGCGATATCATTCGCCTTACCATAAAGACAATAGTTAAATATTACAACAACGTACTTCCTAAATTACAACGAAAATATACAAATATGAAAGTTATTGAACGACACACGTACGCGAATATCACCGAAACGTACTGATAAATCGGTCTCATCGTAAGGTCTATATTTTAGTAATACCACAAAATACGCCTTAATTTAAAACGAAAAGAAACAAACACGAAAGTTTTAAATCGTCGCACGTACACGAATTTTCCAAAATATACGGATTTATTCGCCTGAATATAATGTCAATAAATAAGTAATACCACAAAATACACCTTAAATGAAGACGAAAATATACAAATACGAAAGTCTACAATTGACGCACGTACACGAATTTCGCAGAAACATACGCAATTATTCACCTTATCATAAAGTCTATAGATATATAATACTACAAAACACACCTTTATTAATCAAAAAAAATACAATCAAGAAAACTTTCTAACAAGGCACATACGCGAATATAATCAAAACGTACGGCATTATTCACCTTACTATAAAGTCAATAGTAAAATATTACCACAATATACACCCCAAGTTATAATGAAAACAAACAAATGCGAAAGTTTGTAGACGATGCAAGTATCATTGAAACATACGGATTAATCGCCCTCATTGAAAAGTCAATATTTAACTAATACCACAAAATACGCCTTCAATTAAAACGAAAAGAAACAAACACAAAAGTTTTCAGTCGACCCTCGTACACGAATATTACCGATAAGTTTGGCTTTATTCGCCTTATCATTAAGACAATAGTTAAATACTACGACAAAACACACCTTAAATTAAAACCAAAAAAAGCAAACACGAAAATTTTCTAACGACAACGTAGGCGAATGTCACCGAAACGTTCGGAAATCGTTGAATATTGTCCCAACATACACCAAAAATTAAAAGAAAAGAATGCAAATATGAAAGTTTTTAAACGCCGCATATCCGCAAAAATCTTCGAAACGTTCGACATTACTCGCTTTTTCATAAAGTCAATATAACTTAAATACAAATTGATCAAAAACTACAACGTAAACAAAAAAAATCATTTTAATTATCTTTGCGAGCAAATTAATTCATTATTTTAAAGATTATGATTGTACTAGTTATAAATTATATTACAAAATTAAGTGTAGTGGTAGGGATACTATTTAAAAATTCTTTGCGTATATTTTGTATAGTTAGGTATGGCTTGTATCTTCTCCTAAGTATGATAGGAACGGTTCTTCCTTAATGGTATATCTATGGACGGAGGGACTTTGTGACGACAGACAGTCGGTTAATGAACCTACGTTGTATGACAACCAGTTTAAGAATATTAAGATCATTGGTGACAGCCCTGAACGTTTGTCTAGATAATATTATCTAGACAAACGTTCAGGGCTGTCACGTCACGTCAGAGTAGGTATATATATACCTACTCTGACGTGAACGTGAAGGGAGTTCGCTCTAGTGTACGTGGCAGTTGTGCTTAGAATGAATGCATTGATTGTACCTACAATGCTAAAATTACATTTATCAGAACACAACCTACTCTGATAGATTTCCATTGTCTACACTTATCTGCAGCAATCATTTTCAATTAAGTATAAATTTTTAAGTTAAGCTTAGTTGTGTGGCATAGGCTCTTAATTAGCCATTCCCTTTCCGGATTAATATACAAAAACGGTAGCCGAGTCTTCCAGAGGTTCCGTATGCATCTATATAAGCACAGATTAGATAAGTACATCACTTCTTTTATCTTGAGGGAATGTCACCATTTTTTTTACCTGGTAGTTTATAGATATTACGAAAAAGGAGCGGTTTATAACATCTCGGCAGTGTCCATGAAATAATTATCTACGCCCGCTCTGTAGACAAACGCGCGATAGGGCTGCCTACTAATTGTCACTCTTTAGATAGGTAGGCCCTATTTGATATAATTTTGCTTATTGCATTGTGTACAATTACACCAAGTCGCTAAACCAATAAATAAGTAACATTAGAAATAAAAAATGTTTTGCCCGGTTGCAGAGTGCTCTAGGTGCTTACATATCGTGTTAGGTATAGGCGAGAGAAACACACGGAGGTTCATACTGAAGCCAACCTAACATAATTCGGCCAAATCACTATCGTATTCTCTAAACAACCCCTTGCAATTAAAAATTGTTCAGCCAGACGTTTAGATACAGGTCATACAATCGATCAGTGATCACTGATCACGTAGAAATACGAAAACTATTGTAGGTAGGCACTAGAAAAACATTTCACTTGCTCTTGTGCAATCAGGAGTACTGTAGGTAAAGTTAACTATAAACTTTTTGTAGGTACCTACAGAATATTATAGGAACCTACACTACTTACACCTAAATTAGCCGTTGAAAGCATTATCTACTTACCTACTTTTATCATGAGGATTTAAAGACGAAATAATTCGTAATGAAGATGTGATGATCACGGTTTTCTATAACGATAAGAATGCCTTCAGTAAGGCGAAATTAGTGGTAGTGGCACGGGTAAAACCGTCATAGAATTTCGTTGGATAAAACAATGTTGCCCGCTGATAACAATCTTAGCCATTTATGACCCAAATAATTTAATTTAATAAATTTTATCGCCGGAAATTTGTCTATTATTAGTTATAAATTTAAATTAAATTAAACCATTGTAAACATATTGTAGACACTTAGACCACTCACAGCGGACGTGAACTGATTTTAAATAGAATTTCTCTTTCTTCGGCTTATATTTTGAATTTCTATGGGGGTTTATCAAAAATCACGCAATATCACAAGGGGGAGGGGGTGTAGTAAGATATCACGTGTATTCATTTTTTCATCCGTTCATGTACTAGTACAATATATGTTTTTGGCATAATTACACCATTCCTTTAATATTATTTTTAAGCCTGTCAAAATTAACCTGCAACCTTCCTATCTAGACATTTTAGTCAAGGTCCTTTATTTCAGAATAAAATAAAATTATACTGTATTATAGTATTTAACGATAATATTCTAAAAATCAAGCGAAGTCACGTGTGATTAAAAGTTAGTATAATTATCTATTTTTGAATACCGATTTTAATAATTAATATTTATATCCTTTTTTACAATTTATATTTTTTTTCAATAATTATTTGAATTGCTTTGTCAACCATCGCTTGTAATATTGTTAATTTGAAATCGACAGAATTTTTGGCGACCTATGCGGCTCGGATTTTTGGGAGTTCGCATTGGCAACACTGCTATCTAGTTTATCTTTTCTCGTCGTTTCGTGTCCGTGCGTGCACGCAGCCACGCATAGCACAGTTCGAGTGCATGTTTCGTGTATTAAGTAAGATATGGACTAATACGCGCTGGATTTGTTATCAAAATGGGGCTACGCCCAATATATACGTTCCTGGGTAAGTAATCGTATGTTACTGCAAAGGTTAAGTTTGTACTTGCTTGTGTTGGTGTTTGCAAAATTGCTCATGCAAATGAGGTTAGTTTGATAAAACCACATTATTACACTGACGGACAATATACTGCATCAATGTTCAGGATTATTGTCCGTCGACATGGTGCATCAAAATGGTAACAGCGGGTTTGACGGCACATCACAACTTTATCAGATATTTTATAAGCCCATGTGGTACCTTACATGGGATAATTGGACGAAAATTTTACTCAAATGCAAGATAGTGCTCAAACACACGTCACTGCACAATGGGTGAAATTACAGGCACATTTGCATGGTGGTAGGGCACTTTGCAAATGCCCGCCTGGCTAGCTACCACCCTCAAGTTGAAAATCTGTCGCCAAGCACCTAACGGTGTGTTCCGGCAGCTGTCCTTGAGAGCCAGTAACTCTAGGTTAGTCTGAAAAACATCCTCGACCACATCATCACTTACCATCAGGTGAGATAGTGGTCAAAGGCTAACCTATCAGGCAAAAAAAAAAAAAAAAAAAACATGAGACTTAACAACTTTATGTCTCACTGGGTGATGGGCGCAGTGCAGTTTGTCACTTGTGATGAAATGCATCTATTATAGGCAGAGGTACTTCTTAATACTAGGTGGGCCTCGTGCTTGTTCCATCACAAAAATACTATCAAGTCCGTAAAGTCTGCATCATATAAGAAAATTTAACTCTACCTACATGCTACATGCTATGTTTATTTAAATGTGGTCTATTCTTTATTGAAAATTGAATTTTCCAACAGGCATTTCAATCCAAAGGAAGGCTTCGGGAATTTGATATATAATACGATAAAAAGTTACAAAAGCTTTTAGAAAGAGGCAAGCTACGAGCGATTCCAGTGACTTTTCATATCTGGACCCCCAAACGCCGTGTCCTATGGACTTATCAATAATTGATGAATGTAAGTATCTCACGTATGATATGTTTTTTTTGTTATTGAATCTGTAGATTACGCTTAAAATATATACATACAGTTGAACATTTAACCTCCTCTTTTTGTCACTTGTGATGAAATGCATCTATTATAGGCAGAGGTACTTCTTAATACTAGGTGGGCCTCGTGCTTGTTCCATCACAAAAATACTATCAAGTGCGTAAAGTCTGCATCATATAAGAAAATTTAACTCTACCTACATGCTACATGCTATGTTTATTTAAATGTGGTCTATTCTTTATTGAAAATTGAATTTTCCAACAGGCATTTCAATCCAAAGGAAGGCTTCGGGAATTTGATATATAATACGATAAAAAGTTACAAAAGCTTTTAGAAAGAGGCAAGCTACGAGCGATTCCAGTGACTTTTCATATCTGGACCCCCAAACGCCGTGTCCTATGGACTTATCAATAATTGATGAATGTAAGTATCTCACGTATGATATGTTTTTTTTGTTAGTGAATCTGTAGATTACGCTTAAAATATATACATACAGTTGAACATTTAACCTCCTCTTTTTTTAAGTCACTTTATAAATTATATTTTTTAAGATCAGTCCATTAATTCAAATTTTTAATCAACTTCCAAAAAAGAGGAGGTTTTCAATTCGTCGATTTTTTTTGTTTTCATAGCTCATAACTTCATCATGTATAAAGTGATTTGGAAAATTATTTTCTTATTTGAAAAGGTCTCATTCAAATTCATGAAAATCGGTTTGGTTTCAGTTGGTTCTTCTAATTTTTTTTTAACTATAATATTTTGACAAAATTGAATCAACCCATTTTTTTAAGATTGTCATTGATACCATAAAGCTACTGAACCATTTTTGATAGGGTTTTAATAAAAGCAATAGTATATTTAAAATCAGTAAACAAATGACAGAGACATAATGTAACAAAGATTACAAAACTACAACAATATTACAAAATTGAGATTGTTTGAGATCATCCACCTTTCGGAAGAAGTCGGTTTAAAATAACTTGTATGCGAATAGTATTAACAGTACATATATATGACATTTGTTATGTAGGTGTCTTAATTTTTTTTTGGTCATACAACCTCATTTACTAAACAAGATAAACCCGTCAAGCTTGGCCTCAATTCATTTGTGTTGGCAAAAAAAACCAACAGAGTAAGGTTCAACCTAAAATATATGGTAAAAGCTGGTTTTAGAAGAACTTTTTTTTAATATTTTACTTATTTATGTTTGATTTATAAGTTTTTCCTGTAAAATTTTACTACATATAATTTTTTAATTTCAGTTGAGGCAGACATTGTAGAAGAAAACTTGCAATAACTATTGCCGTACAGGGTGCAACACCATGGACCGAACTAATTACATTGGGCTACTACATCAAAAATCCAGCTTCAAATACTGTATGATGAAAAAGGAACTATAGGACTACCTCAATGAGTATCGTAATATTTTTTATGTATGTGTGCATGACTGTTTCCCAATCGTTGACATAGATACAATTAATCGACCTAAATGTCATGTTGATACTGATTTCCATATTAATAATTGATCCTAATAATGTTCAACCACTATAATATTATACATACTACCAATACCGCTAGTAATATCAGCGATAATATCTCGATTGAGTTACGTAATATTAGAATTTCTTACACCTCCGGTTATCATATTCGTGAAATTATAATTTGTATTTATTACTCATTGACCATATTTTATTACTTTAAGACTTTAGAAACTGTTCCAATATAAGTGTTAATTAAAATCTGACAATTTTTTTTTAATTTGTAATAATACTGAAAAGGATCATTATAGAAATGAACAACCTTTGCTATGGATATTGTGCTACCCTGAAATCGCAAAAATTATCAGATATTCATACAATAACTTGATTTACCCTCGCCCAAACTTATGGAACAGCTAAAATTTTGCAATTTCAAGGTTGGTGTCGTAGCAAAACTTATTCATAAAGATAAATACAATTAGTAATACTCGATACCCAAAAGACAATAATAAAACAATATAATGCGTAAAATTTGTTTTATTCTATCTTATATCAACAGAGCTATTCTAAAGAGAGTTAAGAAGATAGGCAGGTAGGACACGTAGGTTCGTACGGTTTATTTTTCTGTATGTATTTGATGTAACAAACAACTTAATTAATATTGATATCCTTTTACAGCATCATGCGTGTCTGGGCAACAACATTTTAAAGTCAGGCAACATAATTCTCTAAAGGCGTGATTAGCTGCTTTGATTTGACATCATCAAGTTCATGTAAGGGACGTTGAGCCGCTACGCTACTGATGCAATTTTCGTGTGACTACTCATGCAAGTTATGAAATATATCAATAATTACAAATTACTGCAGTTCTTTTCAAACTTTCGTAGCGGCCAATTGCTCTATTATGTGAACTTTATGATGGTAAAGCAAGTTAATCACACTTTTTATGAACTGCGTTACCTGCCGTCCCATAGATTGGTTATCGTTATTAACAAAACGTAATAATTAGTAAAGAAAACTCAATATACTTTACAAAATTTTTAATAGAGCCTATCTGTACCGTTACTTTCGACTTACTTTAAGATAAAAGATCGCTTTAGTATATAATTATATACTGTATTTACAAAACGTTATGGTTAGTAAATAAAGCTAGAAGTACCTTACAAAACGTTTAACAGAGCCAATCTGTACCGTTCCTGTCGCCTTACTAAAAGGTAAATATCGCTTTAGTATAGAATAATATGCAGTATTTACAAAACGTTATGGTTAGTAAATAAAGCTTGAAGTACCTTACAAAACCTTTAATAGAGCCAATCCGTACCGTTCCTTTCGCCTTACTAAAAGGTAAAGATCGTTTTAGTATAGAATAATATGCCGTATGAACAAAACCTTATTGTTCGTAAAGAAAACGCAAAATGTATTTCAAAACCTTTAAAAGACCCGCCATACCGTTTCGTTTGCCTAACTAAAAGGTGAATATTACTTTAGTGAATAGCATATAAAATGGTAAATAAGGACAAAGCAGCCCTATATTAAGGTAAAACTATTAAAATGAACAGGTATTTTTGTTTATACTAAGACAGAAAACGTGTTACGAGTAGATTTTAATCGCTTGGTGGACAGGTTTAAACACAGACACTAGAGATGCAAATTTCCTCAAGACAAAGTGGATTAAGCCTTATTCGAGTCAAATATTGCTGCAAAACGTTTGACAGGTATGCTCTTGTTTACCATTATAATCGCCTTACGGAAATCGAATCTCACTTTCATACACCTACATTTTTTTATTACTTACCATGTTTAGTACTATACATTTAAGCTAATCTGTACATTTCGTAAGATTGAATATGTCATATTAGAGCTGTAATCGTGGTATCGCAGCTTGTTGAATTCGCCTTCACTGTACCTCGTTTAACGCCTTCTACGTTGGAAGGCGTTTTTGTCCGTATTTACGTTTGGTCGGTTTTTCGCCTTCATACCATACAATATGGCCGTTATTAGGGCGCTTTTGACTTAAGATTTTTCTCAGTGCAGAACACACCGTTAGGTGCTTGACGATAGATTTTCTTCTTGACTGTGGTAGCTAGCCAGATGAAAACTCACTCAATGCGCAAAAATCATGCTATACTGACAGCCATCCTAAGACAGCATCCGAGAGTCGAGACGGCATAACATCCCTTCTGAATTATGGAAGCGTCCAGGAGCCATTTACTTGTACTATATATACGCCACTAGCAGTCACCCAAGCCTGTCTAAAATTATAAAAAAATGTAATGGTCCTCTATTTTTTTTCCATTTTTCACAATAATATAGATACTAATTGGCTGTCTATAATATTGTGTGTAAAATACTAGTATACCATAAAGCCTCCTAGTTATCTTCTCTAAGATTCCGTAGTCAGACAACTAACAAGAATTTCGTTTCGTCCATCTATCATGACCGTCTGTATCTCAAGACGTTTTTAATCAGAAGACTGTCTTTAAATTTGGCTCATAATCCGGTTTAATAAAGACTTTTTTTTAATTTGTAATGTATTTGTATTTGTAATGTGCAAGTGAGAGGTATTGATTTTTGACGCCGTTTTAGATTAGTTTCTTTATTTATGTATATCAATAATAACCCACTAGGCTAACACCAGATTTTTGGAAAATGAAATATAACAGATATAAAATGATACAATAAACGCAGTTTTTAAAAAAAGAAGTCTTACTGTATAACAGTATAATTAGTAACACTGTTTATAGCCAGTGTCCCAGTCCTGGATTTTGCATGGTGGTAGGGCATTTTACGAATGTCCGCCAGACTGACTACCACCCACAACAAAATTGAACAATGAACAAATAGAAACCTAAAGGTGTGGTCCGGCAGTAATCCTTGAGAGTCAGTATTCTAGTTTAGCCTAAAGAACATCTTCTACCACATCTTCACTAACCATCAGGTGAGGTAGTGGTCAAAGGCTAGCCTATATAAATATGAAACAACACTATACGTTATATGGAGTTACCGTTATCGGCTAGATAATTCACTACTGAACACAGCTTCCCCCATTAAGAAGTGGGTTTGCCATAAACCCCAGCATAGCAGGCGAATTGGGGATTGCAGTGTAAGATGACAGTTCTTGAGAAGGTACAGCGGCTCTTCTTCTGGTATATATCCTTTAGTAACCTCTCACGCCTCCAACATAAAGATATAGGGGGATGCAATTTGAACCCGGTACTCCACGGGGTTTACAAAGTGCTTGCGTGGTATCAAAATGGAGCAAATGCCAAATTGTCATTTTAATAATATGGTCAAGAGCATGTCGTCCACTGCTAAGTGAATATTTCCGTTCTGATTCATCTCTTAATACCTAACCTCAAGGTCGAGTTTATTGCGCCTTTCTCAAGCATAAGCAAAAAAAAACAACCATCTTATTCTTAAAATATTGAAGCTTTTGTAGAACGTTAATAAATAAAACAATGCAAGTCATCAGTGTCATCACTCAATACTAATTATTCATGAACTCAAAAACCTATTTTATCTTCCTTGTCGCAAACTTAATGATTTTAATTTGAATTCCACGATTTCCACGATGCCTTAGAATTATTATATCTCTTTTCTATGTAACCCCATTCCATTACATAGGTAGAAGTTTCTTTTATAGCGAATTAAAAAGAAAAAAAAAGAAAAAATATATATCTTTCACGTGTCGGTACCTAATTAGAGCGTTGCGTTGTATAACCCGTGCGGTGCGGTGGGTTATAATGTCACTTCCCCAATATTTCCCGTGGGTGTCGTACGAGACGACTAAGAGAAAAGTGGCCAAATGAGCAGCGTGCCACTTCCCACGTGGACATGAGTAGGGTGTTGTGTGCATTGTGCACAACAGGCCTGTATACCATCTTAGTGTCTTGCCATGGTTTCATACAATATGTTCTTGTGTTGCTGTACTGTATATGTAAATGTATGTATGTATAGCTTATAGTCTTTGAACAAAGTTACCGTTATATACCAATACGAAGGACAGCATATAGACAGACCAACGGACAGATGAAACAAAGGAAAGGGCACTCTTATTAACTAGAGTTTTAACTTGAATTTTAATAAGGCTTTACGTGAATGTGAAAAAGCAAGTAAGGAAATTGATAAGGCGAAGCCTTTGCCGTGAGTGATCGCTCCTTTACAAACATGTTTAAATCCTGGGATGATGGATCGGAGCCTGTGAACTTCCGAGAAACGATAATATTTTGACATGAAATATACCCCTAACCTTGATTTTTTGTTTGGTTGTTATTAATGCACTGTTAATAGCAAATACAACAAGAAGATAAAACAATAACATCTTCAAAAAAATGTATGTATTCGTTGATGGAAATGTATGTAAGGAGTATATCACTGTTTAAAGAACATTTATGTGTTCTGAACGATCTATATTTGTTATGGATAGGGGCTACTATCTTGTTTCAGCACTAAAATAGACAAATCTTGAGACAAATCTGCCTTATGTAGGGTTCCGTAAGCAAAGAGCAAAACAGAACACAATCTGACTCCGCTGTCTGTGAAATAATAAATTGAGTTATAAACCTGAAAATAAGAAAAAAAAACATTTAACGTTCGTTGAGCAAAATACATTGTCTTATCTATAAAACAACAGATTTCAATTTTAGAATATTTTTGTTACGAGGTCAGTGCCCAGCATCAACACATACGATTGAAAAATACTTCTATTTTATAATACACTGTTAGAGTAATGGAAGTGTCTCCAATCGCCTTTATGCTGATGTGCTCTTAAATCCATTTGTTTGTTGTATTTTGTAGAGAAACAGCGTTGAGGGAAAAAATATCATATTTTGTCGATCGCACTTAGAGTGGATAAAGCCAGGAAGCAGAAGATTTCGTAGTCTAAGCCACAGAGTACGGAAATCTATCATACCTCGGAGAACGGCGCGCAATACTCTGTGCTCTGTGGTGTAAGTTTATTTAACTAAGCAGGTATCTATCGCCCTTACACAAAAAGTGGTACACTAAAATAGCTAGCCACCGGAGCGTGGCAGCTCCAATCGGACAGTGCGTGCTGTGCCACTTCACTGCGCAGGAGTCTGCAACGTCATCCTCTACTCCTTAGTGACGCCGCCGAACAATAATACTGAACCATACCAAGCTATATCTAAGAATACTAGAGCTGCTGATAATAGACCTCAAATGGTAAGATGTCTCTCGTGTGTGAATGAGCACTAACTGCGCTTTGTTCAATAATTTCGCAAGAAAGCAGTACTTTGTATATCTAAGTATCGTTATATTAGACTGTTTTTTTTTTATATAGCTGATAGCCTCTGACCGCTCTCTTTTTATTCTGGCCTGGTATATCAAAGAAGAAATCACTCTAATATTATAAATGCGACAGTTTGTGAGTGGGTGGGAATGTGAGTGTACATACCATAACCTTAACGCTGAAACTGCTAAACCGACTTGGATGAAACTATATAGGTAATTTAGGTCAGAACCGATCAGATTAAATCAGGAATTAACACATAGGATGCTTTCATTATCTTCATCACCATTGTTTGCATTAACTTTTAATAAGCGAATAAGTTATAAAATTACCTACATAGAAAAAGAGTGGGATTAGAACCAGAGATATTAATCAGAAGAATTATATTTTAGTAAGAAAATTTAAGATGTGATTTCGTTATCCAATCTGGTATCAAAAATATGTCGGCAAAATAAAAATTGGATATAGATATAGACCCCACAGTATGGAAATAGGGTTTTTAAAAGAGTTTTCAAAGAAGTTTTTAACACAGACTTATTACACTGAGAAAAATTTCATGTTTTGACATACGTAATTTTAGCCTCAACATACGTATTTCTTGTTTAAAACGTGACTAGCGTACATAAAGATGAGACAACATGACGTATAATGGCCTTGCTGTAAAGAGCATTGTACATTACAATAATGTACGAAAATCATTCGTTCATTCATTCATTCAATGATGTACTGTCATGCAAATAAGTATGTAACATCTTGACAAAGTAAGGATGTTACTTACGTAGATCCTGGTGCAGCCTACTTACGATAAGTATGTTTCCTACGTTTATTATGTTTACTATAAGGAGGTAGTCTACGTCAAACTTGCTACAGCCTATTAATGGTAAAGGTGATTCTGACGTTTAACATGCGTCAGCTTACGTACTGTAAGGAGGTTGCCTACATCAGCTTTGGTACAGCCTATTTATGGTAAAGATGTTCCCTACGTTTACCATGTATTGAACTACGTACAGTAAGGTGGTGGCCTACGTCAATATTGTTGCAGCCTACTTATGGCAAAGATGTTCCCTGCGTTAGTCATGTATCGGCCTATGTACAGTAAGGAGGTACCGTAAGTCAAATCTGATGCAGCCTACTTATAGTAAAGATGATCCCTACGTATCTCATGTATCAGCCTACTTACAGGAAGGAGGTTACGTACACCAATCTTGATGCAGGCTACTTATGGTAAGTATTTTCCATACGTTTGTCATGTAGTGGCCTACATACAGTAAGGAGATTGCGTACGTTAATCTTGATGCAGCCTACTTATAGTAAGGATGTTCCTTATATTTATAATGCATCGTCCTACGTACAGTAAAGAGGTTGCGTACGTCAATCGTGGTGCAGCCCATTTACTGTAGGGATGATCCTCATATGTATCATGCATCGGCTGTATTATAGTAAGGAGGTTGCCTACGTCAATTTTGGCACAACCTACTAATAGTAAGGATTTTTTATATATTTATCATGCATTCGCCTATGTAGAGTATGGATATTACATATGTACATAAACCTGGACCATTATTACGCTTAAAATGTTATTAAGAGCACCATTTGTAGTATACAAAGGTAAACCTCTTTACTATATGAAGGTTGCTCCTGGTTTATTTATGCGCATTGGATTACAATTTGTGCACCCTACTCTACATAGATTGATGCATTCTATACGAAGAAAAGATCCAAACCATTAGTAAACTGCACTAAGGTTTACGTATACAACCTAGCTGTACAGAGGCTGATGCACGATTTAAGTAATTATTCTATATGCAGGCTGCACCTGTAATAAGACAGTAAATAAGCATATTAAATAAATAAATACATAAGGTTTATAAAAATTTATTATCATCAATTTGTGATCTATTTATTGAAAACAATATACAAAATTGTTCTTAAATAAAAATCAATATTTAGGTTCATTATCAATTATCAATTTAAGTTGAAAGACAGGTGAGCGTAGCCAGCCTAAGGTGGTACATGACATTATTAAGGACGTGGTGGAAAACTGTCAAACCTCAGATATCAGGCTTAAAAGACATGCGTACAACATTTCACGGAGTTTGAAAAATTTATCTTCGACATGGTCTCCATATACATTTTATTTTTCTATGCGGAATCAACAATGTATGCCAGGATCAAAGCAGTGCGGCGCACAGTTATAGTTTCAGATTCACCATCTGGAATAAATAAATATTTTACGAAATTTGTTAAATAAAAATGACACTCCCTAAAAGTATTACCAAGAAGTTAGGAAACAATAGCTTATTAATGTCAGACTACACTCGCTATACCACAATAGTTAATTGTGCTGCACTTGTAGCGTTACGTTTCCAGCTTATTTGTAGTCGTCGGGTATGTTCTAAGGGTATTTAAAGTACTTACCACTAGCACTAGTCCCTGGAGTTATAAGAAAAGCCCCTCATTATTTTTTGGACATATATGGTTGAGATCTTGTAAAATCTGCAATCAATAACAGATCATTCGAATAATTCCACTTTGAAAGTAATATGAAACATAAATATGAATTATGAAAGTAAAATATCATGTAGGTTTGAAAATTTAACATACCAAAATATACCTTGGGGTTATCGGAGAGTTGGATTGTCATAGGTAGTCGGATGTGTTCTTTATTCTCATAATATTTCTTTAACACCAGTATCAGCAGTCTTTCTCGAGGATTTTTGTACTCAGTGTCAGGTATCAATATTATTTTTAGCCAAGTCAATTTGTCTTCTAATAAAGTAGCATCTGTAACAATTGTGTAGACTTCATTTACATAAATATATTTGTTTGTAACCGGCCTTGGGATGCCCGGATAAAATTGCACCATCCATATCTTTCTGTGGGAGTTGCAAGTGGCGACAAAAGGGAAAATATCACAACTTAGACAGCTGCCTTTTCCGAAGAACTGTCATCTTACAAACGAGCTCCCAAAGTTGCTTGCCAAGCATGGACATTATGGCAAATGAAATGAAATATTTTTTTTGCAATTATAGCCCCCTTTGTTAATAGAGGGAGGCATTTGTTCAACGTTTGACTAAATCATTTATAACTAAGACTTTAAAAAAACAACAAAGTCGCTTACCTGTGAATGTTGCCGTTTAGCATTTGAATTCACTGGTTGCCGGATAGCCAGGCTGTGTCTTTGGCCTTTCTTTATACACACAGACCCACTTTGGGGCGACTGAACCCCTTTCTTCGTTTAATCAAATTTGATTGGTGATAAATTGATTTTGGAAACTTTGTAATAAAAGATTTTTTATAAATAATCACTGTTGAAAACATTTACATGCGCGCGTGACGCGATTGCCACGGTCTCGCAGAAAACTAATATTATAGCTGTTGCATTACGCTCCAGCCAGTATTGCCAGCGTGTAAATCAAAATCAGCCGAGTATTCACATAAAAATATTTTAATATTAATAAAATTAGATATTAACTTTGATATCATTGATGCATTGTTTAGACTTTTCAAAAACTATTATAATAACAATTGCTCCCCGCGGTTTTATCCATGTAGACAAAACAATCCATGTTTAGTAGTATTAGATTAAATATTTATAAAAAAAAACTGAACACTTGCTTACAGCCTCAAAAGCTCTGTTTTACAATTAGTATGGTTAGATTAGGAAATACCAAAATCATCAGGTGAGAATGTGGCTAAATGCTGTTATAAATAAAAAAATATGTAATTTTTCCTGGTCAAGAACAGTAACATTAGTAATGCTAAGTTTTAATAAAACACTTAAAAATATAAAAATATATCCAATGACGATTCCGCCTAATTTTCTTGCTAAGCCGACGTAACGTCACAAACAACACGCAGTCAAACCGTTTGACGCGTGTCGCTTCTACACGAAGCATCCTCAGGAGGTCTTGACTATACGAGTGCACGATCGCACCTTCTCGACTCACGTGTTTGTGACGTCACGTCGGCTTAACAGGAAAATTAGGCGAAATCGTCACTAGTTATATTTTAATAGTTTTTAAGAGTTTTGTTAAAATATTAATTTAATATTTTTTTTAATATTTTCAAAATATTTGATATTATTATATTTCCGCAAGGTAACGCCTGAATCGATTCATTAGAAATACTAAGGTTTGTAAGTAAGGACGAGAATGTATATTTGTTATATTTGTATATATATATATATATATATATATATATACGCTGAAACTGCTGGACCACTTTGGATGAAACTGAAATATAAATAGAAATATAGATAGTTCAGGTCTTAGATAAACAAAACGCAAACTTCTTACTATCATAATCATCATGACCATCATCACTTTTCATTATTGCCGTCGTGAATGATACTGCGGGATGCAGTAGGTATATACCAAATATATTTTAAAAAATAACAGAAAAAAAACCTTATATACATTTTTTATTCTATATAGTCAATAGTATACTATAAATCATCTCATCAATGTATTACTTTTTATTATTTCTGTCCTTATTGAACTATTATGATGAAAACACCACGTAACGATACCGATACAAGCAACGTTATATATATATATGTTGTATTTGATGTAAAAAATGGGGCACAAACTAAAAGTACAAATGCACATAATAGACATTACTAAAGAAGTACCAAATCGAAATATGGGGTTTCAGTGCAGAGTAACTAGTTTTTATTTATTTGCACGCGTATAACAATAATTGATTTGTTTGTATTTTATACGAACATGAGTACGAGCGCAAAATTGATTGTAAATGAAGAAATATTGAAATAAGCAATGGTCGAAAATCAGCGTTTATGAAACACTGCTTTCGTATTTTTTTATTCGGCATCTGGCAACACTAATCTTCTGTCGTAAAACAATCTTTAAAATGTCGAGGGAACAGTATATTATTGCGCCCGCAACATTTAAATAATGTACAAGTGCAGTATGTCTAAAAACGTATAATGATGTTCCCTACGTTCATCACGCATAGGCCTACGCGCAGTAAGTAGGTTACTTAAATGCATTTTACGTAAATTTATTGCGCATAAATTCACGTACGGTAAATAGTTTTTCTACGTCAACCTTGAAGCTGCTCACTTGTGGTAAAGATCTTTCTTACCAAATCATGCATCAGCCTACGTACTGGAAGGAGCTTGCATAATTCGCTTACTTATATCGTGCATCGGCCTACGTACAGTAAGGAGTCTTAGCGCAGTCTACTTAAATGTAACTAATAATGTTTTCTACGTACCTACATCATGCATCAAGCTACGTACATATAGGAGATTGTCTACTTATACCTTGTTGTTGCCTACTCACAGTAGGAGTCTGTTTCCAAAATACTTACAATAAATAGACGATCTACTTATAGTCACGACGCAAACTACTTGAAACATTATTTTTTTTAGTCAAGACGTTTGTGTCATCCTGTTAATGTTGGAGTACATTTATAAAGATGCGACAGCATAATGTAATGTTCTATCTGTGACGTCATATCCATGGACTACTTCCTAGCATGTATCTGCCTATATCGGTTACGTATGTTGAGTCTTGTTGACGGACCCGACAGACGGGTACGTATTTAACGGCAATATCAGTACACAACATGTTGTAACTTAGTGACGTGTTGATACGCTTCAACATTATTTTGTATTATCCAACATTTTTACGGCTGTAGATTACGTATTTTAGATAAAACTACACATACATTGTGAAAAGACTTCGCTACATTTCATTTTTTTCTCAGTGTATAAGCTTGAATGAGGAACCTACGTTGGTGAAAGGAAGTCGTAGAATTCCTTACCCGTCATTGTAAGTTAAATGTTATAAATTAAAATAACCATTAGGTAAGTATACAAATCTTGAGACTAAGCACCGTTCGCGTGTTACTTCTCGTATGTGTAGTATTTCCGCCCGGAAACAACATTATACCGTACGATCAGCTCAAAATGTCGTTAAACTTCGATATTTTATTGAATTGCCGTTCAAAATTCTTCCGAAAGAGACTTTCGAAGAAGTCAAAAGACTCATTAGCGATGCTCAATGGCTACCATGGGTCGTCCTTCACAGAAGGCCATTTTGCTAACCTGGCTGATTAAAGTAGAAAATCCGGTACCAACCATGTTTTGGCAGCTAATTCACAATTGATTCATCAGTTTTAAGTGTAATTTTATAGTTGCTATGCCAACGTACATCATAATATTCTTCACCACAAGATGAGATAGTGGTCGAAGTACAGAAACAATAAGGTTCGATGTGTTACGTTATCCGCCACGCCCCCTTATTACATCACCCTTGTTTCTGTGATCTGTGGTTCTGGCCTTTTAATTAAAGTAGGTTAAATGAGAGTTTAAAGCAATTTCTCTCATTACGGTGGCGTGTTTTCAGCGCTCGTGTCCATGCCTACCTAAGGTACAGTGCTTTGAATACTCACCTCGCTGGGCTGTTGTCTTCAATAGCCGACCACAGGGCTTGCGGTATCTGAAATTGCTGAACAGATTTGGATAAAACTGAGAATAAAGACAATTTTAATCCTAGCGTTACTCTTCATCGTCATCATCATCTCTTTTCATCACTGTCTATGTGGGTGAAGTCGCGGGTTGCAGCTTTATTGCTACTATTTGCTTTTTAATATATTTCCATCCTAAACATATATTAAAACCCATGATCATGCCTGTACATCCTCAAAAGGGCCAGATTCAGATGTCTAAATGCCCACATTTCACCAAAGATTATAAGGGTTTGTACTATTCATATTGTCATCGTCAGGGCATAATATAATTCCGAAATGCAAATAACTCCTATCCTATCCAGATATCCAACCAAGGCATTTAAGACTCCAAATTGACTACGCTTTTCCCCAAATTATCAACGAGGCATACTACTATATCATAAATATCTGTTACCATACTCACGTACTTCTCGTAGCACTTCCGCACGGAAGCAAAACACCTTATATGTTTAAGGCACGTTGTAAAATACTGGTTTCCTTCCTGATTGACATTTGTTCAGAACTAAATTGTACCGTGAAGATCAGTTCAAGTCATGCCTGTGACATTGAGATGTTAAAATAAATTACCAGTACATGGTTGTGTTGTACAACTTAATCTAAAACCGACACACAATAGATGTGATTTTTAATGTATACTGTATAGAGTGAGACTAATCCAACAGGCTACCCGTCTGATGTAAGAATGTCTGTATGGCAGTTGCACTTAGCAAACTAACGAACCTTTGATTTCGTAATACAGTATTATAACTATTGCTGGTGAAGGTGCAGCGGCACACTGAGAAAAAAATGAAATGTAGCGAAGTCTTTTCACAATGTATGTGTAGTTTTATCTAAAATACGTAATCTACAGCCCTAAAAATGTTGGATAATACAAAATAATGTTGAAGCGTATCAACACGTCACTAAGTTACAACATATCGTGTACTGATCTTGCCGTTAAATACGTACCCGTCTGTCGGGTCCGTCAACAAGACTCAACATACGTAACCGATATAGGCAGATACATGCTAGGAAGTAGTCCATGGATATGACGTCACAGATAGAACATTACATTATGCTGTCGCATCTTTATAAATGTACTCCAACATTAACAGGATGACACAAACGTCTTGACTAAAAAAAATAATGTTTCAAGTAGTTTTTCGTCGTGACTATAAGTAGATCGTCTATTTATTGTAAGTATTTTGGAAACAGACTCCTACTGTGAGTAGGCAACAACAAGGTATAAGTAGACAATCTCCTATATGTACGTAGCTTGATGCATGATGTAGGTACGTAGAAAATATTATTAGTTACATTTAAGTAGACTGCGCTAAGACTCCTTACTGTACGTAGGCCGATGCACGATATAAGTAAGCGAATTATGCAAGCTCCTTCCAGTACGTAGGCTGATGCATGATTTGGTAAGAAAGATCTTTACCACAAGTGAGCAGCTTCAAGGTTGACGTAGAAAAACTATTTACCGTACGTGAATTTATGCGCAATAAATTTACGTAAAATTCATTTAAGTAACCTACTTACTGCGCGTAGGCCTATGCGTGATGAACGTAGGGAACACCATTATACGTTTTTAGACATACTGCATTTGTACATTATTTAAATGTTGCGGGCGCAATAATATACTGTTCCCTCGACATTTTAAAGATTGTTTTACGACAGAAGATTAGTGTTGCCAGATGCCGAATAAAAAAATACGAAAGCAGTGTTTCATAAACGCTGATTTTCGACCATTGCTTATTTCAATATTTCTTCATTTACAATCAATTTTGCGCTCGTACTCATGTTCGTATAAAATACAAACAAATCAATTGTTATACGCGTGCAAATAAATAAAAACTAGTTACTCTATTTATATTTCGATTTGGTACTTCTTTAGTTATGTCTATTATGTGCATTTGTACTTTTAGTTTGTGCCTCATTTTTTACATCAAGTACAACATATATATAACGTTGCTTGTATCGGTATCGTTACGTGGTGTTTTCATCATAATAGTTCAATAAGCACAGAAATAATAAAAAGTAATACATTGATGAGATAATTTATAGTATACTATTGACTATATAGAATAAAAAATTGATATAAGGTTTTTTTTCTGTAATTTTTAAAAATATATTTGGTATATACCTACTGCATCCCGCAGTATCATTCACGTAGGCAATAATGAAAAGTGATGATGGTCATGATGATTATGATGGTAAGAAGTTTGCGTTGTGTTTATCTAAGACCTAAAATATCTATATTTCTATTTATATTTCAGTTTCATCCAAAGTGGTCCAGTAATTTCAGCGTATATATATATATATACAAATATAACAAATATACATTCTCGTCCTTACTTACAAACCTTAGTATTTCTAATGAATCGATTCAGGCGTTACCTTGCGGAAATATAATAATATCAAATATTTTGAAAATATTAAAAAAAAACATTAAATTAATATTTTAACAAAACTCTTAAAAACTATTAAAATATAACTAGTGACGATTTCACCTAATTTTCCTGTTAAGCCGACGTGACGTCACAAACACGTGAGTCGAGAAGGTGCGATCGTGCACTCGTATAGTCAAGACCTCCTGAGGATGCTTCGTGTAGAAGCGAGACACGTCAAACGGTTTGACTGCGTGTTGTTTGTGACGTTACGTCGGCTTAGCAAGAAAATTAGGCGGAATCGTCATTGGATATATTTTTATATTTTTAAGTGTTTTATTAAAACTTAGCATTACTAATGTTACTGTTCTTGACCAGGAAAAATTACATATTTTTTTATTTATAACAGCATTTAGCCACATTCTCACCTGATGATTTTGGTATTTCCTAATCTAACCATACTAATTGTAAAACAGAGCTTTTGAGGCTCTAAGCAAGTGTTCAGTTTTTTTTTATAAATATTTAATCTAATACTACTAAACATAGATTGTTTTGTCTACATGGATAAAACCGCGGGGAGCAATTGTTATTATAATAGTTTTTGAAAAGTCTAAACAATGCATCAATGATATCAAAGTTAATATCTAATTTTATTAATATTAAAATATTTTTATGTGAATACTCGGCTGATTTTGATTTACACGCTGGCAATACTGGCTGGAGCGTAATGCAACAGCTATAATATTAGTTTTCTGCGAGACCGTGGCAATCGCGTCACGCGCGCATGTAAATGTTTTCAACAGTGATTATTTATAAAAAATCTTTTATTACAAAGTTTCCAAAATCAATTTATCACCAATCAAATTTGAATAAACGAAGAAAGGGGTTCAGTCGCCCCAAAGTGGGTCTGTGTGTATAAAGAAAGGCCAAAGACACAGCCTGGCTATCCGGCAACCAGTGAATTCAAATGCTAAACGGCAACATTCACAGGTAAGCGACTTTGTTGTTTTTTTAAAGTCTTAGTTATAAATGATTTAGTCAAACGTTGAACAAACGCCTCCCTCTATTAAGAGAGGGGGCTATAATTGCAATAATTTTATTTCATTTCATTTGCCATAATGTCCATGCTTGGCAAGCAACTTTGGGAGCTCGTTTGTAAGATGACAGTTCTTCGGAAAAGGCAGCTGTCTAAGTTGTGATATTTTCCCTTTTGTCGCCACTTGCAACTCCCACAGAAAGATATGGATGGTGCAATTTTATCCGGGCATCCCAAGGCCGGTTGAAAACAAATATATTTATGTAAATGAAGTCTACACAATTGTTACAGATGCTACTTTATTAGAAGACAAATTGACTTGGCTAAAAATAATATTGATACCTGACACTGAGTACAAAAATCCTCGAGAAAGACTGCTGATACTGGTGTTAAGGAAATATTATGAGAATAAAGAACACATCCGACTACCTATGACAATCCAACTCTCCGATAACCCCAAGGTATATTTTGGTATGTTAAATTTTCAAACCTACATGATATTTTACTTTCATAATTCATATTTATGTTTCATATTACTTTCAAAGTGGAATTATTCGAATGATCTGTTATTGATTGCAGATTGTACAAGATCTCAACCATATATATCCAAAAAATAATGAGGGGCTTTTCTTATAACTCCAGGGACTAGTGCTAGTGGTAAGTACTTTAAATACCCTTAGAACATACCCGACGACTACAAATAAGCTGGAAACGTAACGCTACAAGTGCAGCACAATTAACTATTGTGGTATAGCGAGTGTAGTCTGACATTAATAAGCTATTGTTTCCTAACTTCTTGGTAATACTTTTTAGGGAGTGTCATTTTTGTTTAACAAATTTCGTAAAATATTTATTTATTCCAGATGGTGAATCTGAAACTGTAACTGTGCGCCGCACTGCTTTGATCCTCGCATACATTGTTGATTCCGCATAGAAAAATAAAATGTATATGGAGACCATGTCGAAGATAAATTTTTCAAACTCCGTGAAATGTTGTACGCATGTCTTTTAAGCCTGATATCTGATGTTTGACAGTTTTCCACCACGTCCTTAATAATGTCATGTACCACCTTAGGCTGGCTACGCTCACCTGTCTTTCAACTTAAATTGATAATTGATAATGGACCTAAATATTTATTTTTATTTCAGAACAATTTTGTATATTGTTTTCAATAAATAGATCACAAATTGATGATAATAAATTTTTATTAACCTTATGCATTTATTTATTTAATATGCTTATTTACTGTCTTATTACAGGTGCAGCCTGCATATAGAATAATTACTTAAATCGTGCATCAGCCTCTGTACAGCTAGGTTGTATACGTAAACCTTAGTGCAGTTTACTAATGGTTTGGATCTTTTCTTCGTATAGAATGCATCAATCTATGTAGAGTAGGGTGCACAAATTGTAATCCAATGCGCATAAATAAAGCAGGAGCAACCTTCATATAGTAAAGAGGTTTACCTTTGTATACTACAAATGGTGCTCTTAATAACATCTTAAGCGTAATAATGGTCCAGGTTTATGTACATATGTAATATCCATACTCTACATAGGCGAATGCATGATAAATATATAAAAAATCCTTGCTATTAGTAGGTTGTGCCAAAATTGACGTAGGCAACCTCCTTACTATAATACAGCCGATGCATGATACATATGAGGATCATCCTTACAGTAAATGGGCTGCACCACGATTGACGTACGCAACCTCTTTACTGTACGTAGGACGATGCATTATAAATATAAGGAACATCCTTACTATAAGTAGGCTGCATCAAGATTAACGTACGCAATCTCCTTACTGTATGTAGGCCACTACATGACAAACGTATGGAAAATACTTACCATAAGTAGCCTGCATCAAGATTGGTGTACGTAACCTCCTTCCTGTAAGTAGGCTGATACATGAGATACGTAGGGATCATCTTTACTATAAGTAGGCTGCATCAAATTTGACTTACGGTACCTCCTTACTGTACATAGGCCGATACATGACTAACGCAGGGAACATCTTTGCCATAAGTAGGCTGCAACAATATTGACGTAGGCCACCACCTTACTGTACGTAGTTCAATACATGGTAAACGTAGGGAACATCTTTACCATAAATAGGCTGTACCAAAGCTGATGTAGGCAACCTCCTTACAGTACGTAAGCTGACGCATGTTAAACGTCAGAATCACCTTTACCATTAATAGGCTGTAGCAAGTTTGACGTAGACTACCTCCTTATAGTAAACATAATAAACGTAGGAAACATACTTATCGTAAGTAGGCTGCACCAGGATCTACGTAAGTAACATCCTTACTTTGTCAAGATGTTACATACTTATTTGCATGACAGTACATCATTGAATGAATGAATGAACGAATGATTTTCGTACATTATTGTAATGTACAATGCTCGATACAGCAAGGCCATTATACGTCATGTTGTCTCATCTTTATGTACGCTAGTCACGTTTTAAACAAGAAATACGTATGTTGAGGCTAAAATTACGTATGTCAAAACATGAAATTTTTCTCAGTGCATAAACTTCCAAAACGCGAAGTCGTGATCCCAGGTTCGTTTATTCATGAATTACTTTTCCTTTCAAGACATTTTTACCAACGATCCGATATCTTGACCTAACAATATATTCAGTTTTAGTTTATAGCATTATGACCTGTAGATACCTAACTATATGTTCACCTCCTATTACACGGTACCTAAAACATGACGGAATACATATAAGCGTTTATTAACCCTCTACCTCCATTTTCGGGAGAATAAAAGACGTGACGATATTGTTTCTGCTTGGTTTAGGTTGGATTTAATTCCTTGGTTAATCAAGGACTTTAAAGTGAAGCCTACAACCACACTCTTTGTTCCAAAATATTATAAAATCTTGGTCACGTGGATGCCAACCTGTTTACCATATCCGAAAATTATGCATAAGTAATATTTATTTATTCTCAACTCGTAAAATACCATTTTAAGTATCAAAACTGGAATGGCTATTCTCATTCTAATGCATAATTCAAGACTTAAAAAAACACATAATTAATACGTCATTAATTTACGACGTGGTAATAACATAGTGTAAGTGTAACACGTTTTGAGGTAAATTATGAAAGTGACAGAATAAGTAGTAGTATCAAGTCTAGAACACTCTAATTTAATTACATTAAATAATTTTAATGTGAGTAACCAATCAAAAAGTTGTAAAGCACGACTTACGCAATTACGCAACCAAGATGTCGGTCAAAAGACATCAACGCGCGTATCTAAAATAAAAAATCTTACGTTCATTAATTAAAAAGACACGTTAGCATCGTTTCCTTAAACAGTGTAGATTTTATATTAGCAAATATCCAGTTATTGTAGAACTTCCTAGTTCAATAAAGTTACTTTAATATCAGCATCAATCGTGCGACTAGTGAGAGTGGAACCGGCCTGTTGCGCCCGCGCACCGGCTTTTCTTACGTCACCGCCGCACACACACACACACACTTTCACTGATAGAGTATTAGATAATACTCCAACACAATGATGCTGCCTTACTTACACACTTACTCAGACAATAGGAAGGCGCTTTAGTGGTTCTAGTGCCTAGTTTAGATAATAGAGATGTAGAGTAGAGCATTATTATTTTGGAATACTTATAGCTTTTTATTTTACCATAACTTAGTCTTGTTTTTTAAGGTGACGAAGCGCAAGTATCTCACTTTATTTTTATCTCTTGCCCATAAAAAAGTACAACCCGTTCAGAACACGTTAATTTTCTGCAAGGCATCGTATCAAATTAATATATTTCAGGTGCCTGACTGAATACGTTCAAGCGCATAAATATATTTAATTTATGCGCCAATGCGTAATTTTACAAGCTTAGCCATGTCCCTCAATTTGGAAAATAGTGCAACTAAAGAGTTAAATTATTAGGCAAGAGGTACCTACCTATTCATACGCTTTCCTGACCAGGAACCCTATCACCTAATGCAACAATTTGATCACATGTCGAAATAGCTACAGTATAATGATGTTTAACTTAAAAACAGTTCGTAAAAGACCATAATCTGTACTGGAAATAAATTCAAAGAACATAATAATAAGTAAAAAAGGCTTAAGATTACCAAATGAAGAACTGAATATATCAATATTGAGTGTCGGTACGTTGGCTTAATAGTATAAGCCATATAGTAAGATTTGATCAGCTAGATACGTTAGTAGAGAATAAAAATAATAACTAAGTAAGTTTGGACCAAATTACCTATCTTAGTACCAAATCTTGCCACTAGAAAAAAGTATGTAGTGGTAGCTACTGCAAACTTGTGGGAACTTTCCTGTTTTATAACTAGCTTCTGTTTTACCGAAACCAAATCTAAGTGACTAAATAACACTATAACAGTCCCCCCACATCGCCAGTAACCAGCCAACAGTAGTGAACTAGGAAATAATTTATTGTAGTTTCCAAAATGTTCAAAACATTAGTATTTTTGTCGTGAATCGCGTATATTTATCATTATTTTAGTCCCAACGTTTCAAACACTTTGAAGTGATTTTAAACCGTTTAAAGTTGTTTAATTACTATGCGTAATAATCGCGAAAACCTAAGACAACATCGCAAAACAAATTCTATATTTCCACTGTAGTTTTATGAATTGACCAACTTCAATTTGCGTACATATGTACCTATTTAGCAATAAATATATCTGGACGATCAGTTGGAACGGAAACTTATTCGTATTACCAACCTCTTGTACAATCGGCTGATACGCGGTTGATTTTAACACGTTAATACGCGGACGTTGCCTTTCATTGCATCGCAAACATTGCAACAAGCCTCCGTTAATGGATTCGTGTCCCCATTTATCTGACTCTGACGAAAGCAGCATAATTCTTCACAGGCGTTTTACCTTTTTTTCTATCAATGACATGATTGAAAAGCGTTCTTCTAAGTAGCATCATTGCGGAAGAGTTTACCCTCCAACAAATGGAATTAGATGCTTTAAACTTTATTGTTATATAGAGACTATTCAGGCATATGTACTACATATCTCTATCATGAAACGTGCATCGCATTAAGTCAGCATATTCTACTTTTTTTGGTAAAACTAAAAAATCGGGTTATTTTTATTTTAACGGTTTCACCGTTAGACGCGTGATATCCTTCTATTGGTTATAAATTAATAATCATCTCTTTTCATCTTCTATGGTAATATTTCGGGAATTTTGTTAGAGATTCAAAACATACTCTATGTTATTATAGATAATTTGACAGTTGATTGAATCAGAATCAATTTTTTCGATAAACAATACTTCAGTATCCAATCCGTACCATAATCATTGGTCACACATATGAAGTCTACTGTAAAAGTATTAAGTAGATCAATTATGTATACCAAGAACAATTTTAATGGAAAGGTCCTAAAGATCTTACGATTAACCTCAATCCACGTAACACTTACCAATATTGTGCTGCATATAAATTACCACAATAACAACTATCGCGGACGTTACATAATGTTCCTTCCCGCTTCTGCGGACCGGTCTCTTTATCCAACGCCTCGAGCTGTTGCGGCTGCAATCTGGTTTGATCAGTTGGGCTTGAGCATTGAGACATTCGAGAAACAACCCAGTCGAAGCCTAAACCGAACCAACCAGAAAAAATACAGATAAGATCTCAGCGTTGTCTGATGTATGACTGCTACGGAATTCCTTAAATATTATTGCATTCTCAAAACATAAGTGGCACCTTAACACAATAATCGTGAGCTTTTTCCTGTTCAATCAATCTCTTTCAAACCCATACAACAGATTAGCATTAAAGCACCTGAAGATCAATACGAAGTTTTTATTATACATAACATTTTATAAGGCGATCCTACTATGTTTTCGTCTTGGTATTAATTTCATTCTCTATTGGTAGGCTAGCAACGCTAAATTAATTTAGCTTCGGCATATCCGCATGGCCTTGGTTGGTAGATACGTTCAGTAATGTTATTCTGAGCAGTGTTCCGTGTCATGAAGAACAGACCATAGGCGTGCTTTGGTACCTTAATAGGAACTGGCAGGCTGTGTGCAAGACTACGATGGGGTCACGAACACGCTGTTCATTACTTCTTGTGATAAATCGTTCTATAAATTAGAGGCACTGGCAATTCTTAATATATGTTATTTAGACTCAGTTCTATATAATACGTCGAACTTGTTTAAAATTCAAACTAAGTAGAATGTACCCCAGGAAGCGCAAGAGCATAAATAGATTAAAAATAATTACGTTTTTTGTGTTTGTTCTTACATTGATAAGTTATTTACATAACACGTTGAGTTACTTACATTTGGTTGCGCCGTCAGTTTTGCGTTTTCTCAACCTAGTTATTTAAAATTACACGCAATTTTTTTCTCATGCTCAACTTCAGTCACGAACATAGGCAAAAAGTTATATCGTTTTGTAACCTTGATCTTTTGTTAGTCGCTTAATAACTTTGTGTCGAATCCATGTGGTTATTGTTGAAGAGTTAATAACATATTCGGGAATAACAATGATTCTGGTTAATTAACGAGAATCGTAGAAACGCGTAGGTGTGTGATTTTGAGTACTACTACTGAAGCTTGATACCTCAGCGTTTGATTGAACCATTGTTTATTAATATTACTGTATCAGCCGGATTGTCCATTGCCGAACACAGGCTCCCCTATCAAGGGGTTTGCATTATCCCCACGCTTGGCAGGCGGCTCGGGGATCGCAGTGTAAGATGGCAATTCCACTGGAGGCGCTACATCCCACCTTCCAGTATTTTACACATAGTCGCCTCTTACGACACTAACGGAAGGAGACGGGGCAGCCATGGTTGACATTGTTGATCCTCTACCCATGGGATTGATAATATTAGGGTCTGATAATCTGCCTATAATGGACGCTAATAAGGTGGAGGTAGAATCATAGAGCGGCCGAACTCCGTTGTATTGTAAGCCTAATACGAAGCGACACGTCTTCACCAACTTGTCGAAATAAGCAATGGCGACCAGCTCGTACGGCGCATTATTGTTTTGTTGGTTTTTACGATATTCAATCGGGAGAATACGAAAAAGTCCTAAAATATGACATAACATTGGTACAAAGTAACGAAGTAAAGTTTCTTTACAAGTTTTTATTATCCGTTGCGAAGTCTACACGATATTGGCGACGAGTCTTTGTAGTATGTAGCTATATGTACGACTTTTTGTTTTCACTTTTTTGTAATGTCAGTTTCAAAGGCAGGAAAAGTCCCGAAATTGACTATATGAAAGGAATCATACGACATTATTCTGAAGCGCTCGTAGCCAAGTTTGCTTAGCCATTCTGAATCGATCAGCAAAGTTAAGCAACGTCCGCCGCGGTCATGACTTGGATGGGTGACCGCTGGTTGGGCATTACTACTGAGCGCTTCCGTGCTTCGGAGGGCACGTTAAGTCGTCGGTCCCGGTTGTTGTCTTAGGATAGCAGTCGTTACAGCATGGTGGTAGGGCACTTGCAAATGCCCGCCTGTCTAGCTACCACCCTCAAGTTGAAAAACTGTCGCCAAGCACCTAACGGTGTGTTCCGGCAGCTGTCTTTGAGAGCCAGTAACTCTAGGTTAGTCTGAACAACATCCTCGACCACATCATCACTTACCATCAGGTGAGATAGTGGTCAAAGGCTAACCTATCAGATATAAAAAAAAAATAAAAAAAATTATCCAACATATAATAACCTAGTAAAACTACTGACTTCTGAGTATCTGTAACTAAGTCGTAAGTAGTAAGAAATCTTTTCAACCTAAACTCAATTTGTAAATTGATAGTTGAGGGAAAGTAAACGAATATTTAGCGCGTAACCATTCTGAATTGTGAAATACGAATTCTGAAAATGATTTCACTTCACACCAATAAGAACAGTCTCAGATGTGCTGATTTCGAAACAACTCGTTCGAATTGTTGATTTATTCCAGAATTTTCCGATCGTGTCGTATAAAAACGTATCTCCCTTGTTGTTTACTTATATATGAGCTAGAAGATGAGTTAACGAGATTCATTATTAATATTTATCAGTTCACGGTACAACAATAACAGAGAATCAAGGCATCGACGCGTTAAAGAACTTATGAATATAAAGTCCATATTTACATGTGTCCCATCTTACATTCGGAATGGCCATCGGATCAATAAATGATAGCCATGGGTCGACGCACGATAACTTACTGAATAGTTATCCACTTTACGTTCTTATCGTCATATCTGTTAACAAGTTAAGACAATATAATCGGCTGCCTAATTACAGAACACACAGTCCAAGTACTGCTACTTATAAGTTATAATGTTATCTGGCCGTTGACCTATAATTTATGAGAGGGTCCTCTGAATGTAGCGTAGTGCTCTTATATTTATTTAGTCTATTTTTAGACATTATATCTGAGCTAAAGTTACCAGGATAATCAAATAAAGAACAAAAGTGATTTAAGTTTCATATTGATTGGTTCATTTAAGAATACGCAAACGATAAAAGTGTTTATAGCCGTCGCTCGGAGCAGGCGAGCGGGAACGAGAAATGGCAATACAACACGAGTACGGTTTATGAGCCCCAGACGCACGTCAAGATCAAGAATGCACACATTGCAAAACTAATATAGTACGTATACTGTTCAGCTCGTTCGTCACCCCTTTTTACGATCCCTAAAAGTTCACGTCCGTTGCAAATTATTGTTGTGAAAAACGCGCCCTATGCTCTCATGCGGGTCGCGTGCGCAGCGCGTGGCCCACATAGCACGCAAATTTGAACATAATGGGAACGTTTAGATCGTCACTTGAAACACGCATGAGCTTACGATGAGCATTTGAACTGTTTGATCACACAGCATAATATGTTTGAAGAGGTGACGAGCTGAGGGAAGGTGCGAAAGATCAAGGCTCGCGCGTCAAGCGCAAATTACGTTATTAGCATAAATAGGTAGGTGCTTCGCTAGGATTACACTGGTTGATATTTCGAAACCGGATTATTGGCTCACCGTAATGGGCTTGATTTTAAAGAAGTATGAGTATAGACCAGCTCAATATTGATTATTGCAATAAAATAATTGGCGTGGACTCCAATCCCATAAACGCATAATATAGATTGATCAACGAAACGTTAAATTAAATAGGTACTCGTAAATGACATGTACATTATTTCTTATAGGAGAACTTGCTACTCTTATAAAATAAGAGATGAGATGAGAAAGGAGTAATTGACTTTTTTGTAAACCATACTTTAATTAAATTCTTAGGTAGTCAACTAAGCCATCAGTTAAATTCGATCACCTTTTCCAGGTACTTCGTATTGCATGGTATAGCGTCTTTGTACGTATTGAGTGTTTTGATTAAATTCTAATTATTAGGTTGTCCCTTTGTCATGTACTGAAACATTATTTTGCATTCTGTCTGACGATGTAATCATCAAGAAACCTACCCACTAAACGACCGTTATCGACACCCCTGTTTCGGTTTATATTAGACCTTCACTGACTGGTGGTTGTTCCAAGCAATCAACCCCTATTCGTTATTTGTTGATAAGTGAATACGTTAACCTTTGCCCCCCTGAAAGGGCGAACTAGAACGACCGTTAATCTGATATGGACAACCACGGCACTTTATAACGAATCTCTACCTAAATATCACTACTAAAACAACGAGGGTATTAAACAAACATTAAAAAAAAAACTTTTAATATATTATATAGCTTATGTATATCAGGAATAATGTGTGTAACTCTAATGGTGAAAGAAGTTCTCAAATTGGTACAGTACTTTATAAGTTTATTCGTTACATAAAAAACACTAATCTTTCCTCTTTATAATATTAGTGAAGATGTAGATAGGTGCGTATGTTGCGTTGTGTGTGTCTGATATTGCCGTATTCTTGGATTCTAGAGCACTAAGACATCGTTCAATTTGAACGTCTTTTTAACGATGTATTTGTGCTTCACTACAATTATTCTGTACCAAAAACCGTCCCTATACTCGTATATATGTTCAAAAGATTTTCTCAAATATTTAATTTCATTCCTTTATTTGTCACTTGTTAATAACAGTAGGTACTTAGTAAATATTGTATCTTTATGTTACCATTATCCCTGTCAAACTGAAATTAAGCACTTTAATATTTTATTATTTTAGCACTTTTTATAGTTATAAAAATAATTGAATGAAATGGTAAGTTAATTACCAACCTACTCTACCAGCTAAAAAATTCACCATATCTTGCAATTTAACTCTCGCAGTGTGAAATACTCTTAACCCTAGAAAATCATCCGAGCATATATCTACTACATGTAGTTCACAGTACATAGGTTAATATATTAATATATATAATATATAAATGGTTAATACGTATTTTTTATTCGAAGTGTGTATAACGGCTACTACAGCCTAACTTAGAAGTTGTTGATAACAGCGCAAGTTAACAAATGACTTTATGCGATTTTATAGTTCCTTTTTCTGCCACCAGAACAAAAAGTCGGTGGGCAATAGTGAGTTATTCTGTGTTGGTGAGTCTGTCACAGATTACATGGTAGTAAGTTTTGAACTGCAGTCTCAGCGCTTGCGCATGGCTTGCTCAATCTCACGGTAGCATCAAATATCGTCACGTCATATTCCTAACTGGGAAATTTGAATCTAAATTGACGTCATTAGTTTTATAACGTACTTAATTTTATGCGGTTTAAAGCATTCAACTTGCGTATTAAACTAGTTATTGTAAGTATACTAGTCCAACATAACATTCACTCTCAATTTGAGTTAATTTTACGAGCACGCAGACTGGATCTATCCTAAAAACGGTAATACATACAACTTCATACAACCGTCAAGGCACGGTAATGTATAGATAACATTACCGTGATCAAGGTAAGGTAGGATAATAGCCCAATTTGTAACTTATAGCAACAAATAATACAAACCGGCCAAGTGTGGGTTGAACTCCCGCTAAGGACGAACTTTATGAAAAAAATAACGATTTTTTTTGTTTGAAGCTCGTGTGTTTACAATTATACCGTTTTTACGAAAGAACAATGACTTTATGTTACGAAAGAACAAAAACAAAGAAGGTTAGGTAACACCATTTCCTGCATAGAGATCATCCTTTATTTTTAACTATTTAGTTTTTTTTTCTTTGGTATTATCGTTTGTTTACTGACTATATGCCTTTATTAACATTACAAAACATTGCAGGCCCACAGGCAGTCCTACTTTTGTTATTGTTATTATTTCCAAAGATATAATACTTAAAAGTCGCACAAATGAAATAAGGTTCAGTAATATGGACCAATTTTCTAGATAGGTACCGTAAAATTTTTTTTTAGTAAAAAATGTAATCGACACTCTAAAGTGTGAAATAACTTGTTGAAGTCGGTACCATGATAGTCCAAAAGTATCTTTTATCACAATATTGTGCGCATGATACCGACTTCGACAAGTTATTTTACACTTTTGAGTGTTGCACTCGGTTCCATTTTTTGGTTAAAATTTTTTGGTGCACTCTTTTTAGTGATTCTTGCTATTTACGAGATCTACGATATTGGAGTGTAACTCAAAAACGGCTTGACCGATTTTGATGAAGGTTTAATGAGACCAAACGACAAGCATCAGCTTTCAAATAAAAAATCGGTTCACCCAGCCAAAAGTTCTTGGGTAACAAACATTAAAAAAAAACAAACGAATTGAGAACCTCCTCCTTTTTTGAAGTCGGTTAAAATAACGATTTATTACTGAACACTCTCGGTGTGCGAGGCCGACGCGCTTGCACCAGTTTCATTATAATACTCGTAATATCATTGACTCCAGACATTTGTTTTGATCAAGGGACTCGAGACCTTGGTCTTTCAACAGTTTCAACACAATATTCGTATAGTACCACCAAATGTGAACAGTGTCGTTTAATAAATAACGTTCCGGTGGCCCAAATACGCGTACATCTGTTACAAACAGCTCTCGTAAATAAAACGATTTATAATGATGTGAAATAACACATGTTTGCACAACGTATTCTAGCTAACTGGTCCACGTCCTCTACGTAATAAGATTCGTGGCGAATTGCTTCCGTAATGCTTAATTGCCTTGTCCACAATACAATGTGTTTGTAATTTGTAATAAAGAGCTTTTTGTGTACTCCGGTAATTTGTTAAGGCTTACACTAGTTACAATATCTTCCGAGTAGTTTTTACCACGTGCGGTTGATGTAAATAAACCTTAGCAAATAAAAAAAAAAACATTTTATACAATAATTAATAATAGAACAGTTTATAGACTTATATAGATATAGTTTTTGAGATAACTATTATCACGAAAATATGCTTTAAAATTAACAACGTTGACGACCCCTTTGATAAATAAATCAATATACCTAATTATATTTTATATTGTATTCAATGAGTTAGTTTTAAGCGGTTACATAGAAGTATTTTTTTCGACTACCTTCTTATGCAGGTGGTGCCTAATAATATATTTGAATTCTTAATACAATATTCATTTCTTTGGCTCAATGTTCTACGTAATATCATATTTTTGTTTTGTGTTCTTTCCTAAGGACATACAAGATACAACATAATACATACAAGCACAAAACTTTGTGTAATTAATTATAGTTCAATGCCTAGGTATGCTACCGTAAAACAACCAATAGTAAAATTCTTTCGATTTTAATTATATTCTATACAGTTCGAGATACTTGAGCCCGCTTGAGACCTCGAGCTGTATGTAAAAAATACTTTTTACATTCATTTTGAGGTCTTTTTCAGATTAATGACACATTCTGTGACTGTACGAAGCCCCCCGTGTGTGAGTCCAACTCACACATATTGCGTGGCGATACGACATCCTTGGTGCGCGAGTCTGACTCCGGCAATCATTTTTTCATCTATGATTAATGTAACTTCCAATCACTTCATGGTCTCATTAGAACTGTATGATCATGGGAGCTTAAAGCTTTAATTGCTTACTTCGACGTCTAAATAATCGTTGAATATAATGTAACTACACAAGTTATTGTTTAAAGGGAAACCCGACATAAAACGAATGAAACACGCTAGTTGAACTTGATTGTGATCAGCAGTCTATTGTTTAGTGCAAAAATATTCTTTGTCTTAGAAATTATTGCGTGCATGAGGAATAAAATGTACTGATTTGCACCTGTCAGTATAATTGACTACCTATGACCTCCTCAGGATATGACGAGTTTTACTATTTTATTTTAGGTAAGTACTTTATTATTTTTGCTATCTTAGGCTTTTCCTCTGTTAGGGTTCTGTATCGCAACAATCCGTTAATGAAAAGTGTTTATAAATCTGCACTTTGTTGTCGAAATAGAGCATATTGTACATTATATAGAAATTATCTCGTTATTTTAGGACTATTTCAATAGTGAAATAGTCCAAAAAATGGTCTAAAAGTATATTAACGGCATTCCATTTCTTTATTTTGTTCTTTATTGTGCTTTACTCGTTAAGAAAGGATACCGGTGAGCAAATTTATATGGCTCAGGTTCAGTCTCACATGGAGTATTGCTCTCACCTCTGGGCGGGAGCTCCCCAGTACCAGCTTCTTCCATTTGATGGCATTCAAAGCAGACCGATTCGAATCGTCAACGATCAAGCTCCACCCTTTGGCACTGCGTAGAGATGTAGGATCACTCTGCATCTTTTACCGTATCTATCACGGGGAGTGTTCTAAGGAACTGTTCGGTTTAATACCTGTAGCTGATTTTCGCTATCGGATGTCCCGCAAAGCATGATGTTTCATGAATTTCATGTCAACGTCCTGAAGTCCACAACCTTGCGGTTTTCACGACATTTACTACCTCGCACTGCCACAATATGGAACCAACTGCCATGTGAAGTATTTCCGAAGTGATACGACTTCGGAGCCTTCGAGAAGAGAGTTTAACCCCTCCTCAAAGGCCCGCAACGCATCCTCGAGACCTCTTACCGTATCTATCACGGGGAGTGTTCTAAGGAACTGTTCGGTTTAATACCTGTAGCTGATTTTCGCTATCGGATGTCCCGCAAAGCATGATGTTTCATGAATTTCATGTCAACGTCCTGAAGTCCACAACCTTGCGGTTTTCACGACATTTACTACCTCGCACTGCCACAATATGGAACCAACTGCCATGTGAAGTATTTCCGAAGTGATACGACTTCGGAGCCTTCGAGAAGAGAGTTTAACCCCTCCTCAAAGGCCCACAACGCATCCTCGAGACCTCTTATATTGCGGATGTATGTGGGCGACGGCCATATCTTACCACCAGGTGATCAGTAAGCTCTTTTGCCTTCCTATGCAAAAAATACCAATTTTGTATTAGATTGTGCACCTCCGAAAATTATTCAAGTATCATCAACAAACATATTTATATCATAAAAGTTCGATTATACGATCTTCAGACTTGTGACGAACAAACGGACAGACAGGCAGCCAGCAGAGTAACATTACAAGGGTCTTTTAGCCACAACTTTTTTGGTAATTGAACTTTTAAGAGACCGGCAAATTCTGGGTGCTATAGAACTCTTCGAGCGAATTCGTCCGCGAAAGTAATGCCACCATACTTATTTCTACCACCAACCAGAAATGTTCTCATTACTGTGTTCCTGTTTGTAGGGTATTAGTGCCGTTGAAATTACAAATAAAAATACAGGGACTTAACAACTTTGTGTCTCAGGGTGATGTCTGCAGTGCAGCTCGCCACTTGTGTTGAACTGCATCTGTTATAGGCAGAGGTTACCGCTTAACACCATATGAACCTAATGCTCTATCCATCACCATATACGATGAAAATAATTTGCAGTATAATTTGTTTTACTCTACTGACCTGGGTAGCCCCAGGAGGCTACTCTCAGATATTAATATTTTTCAAATCTAGTCTTTATCTATCTAAATAAGTGATTGTTTGTTTTATAATATGCCGCCAACTAAGCCCTAGTAACTAGTATTACACAAACAACAAAAGTTATCACAATCCCACGATGAGTGAGTTCCCATGACATCAATCTTCCTGTTTTGATTTCTACATTAACAACAGATTGCTAAAACTTTATTTCAAACTTTACTTCCCATCAACATATAACCTTACGACCTTATATATAGGGAGTGTTTTCGTGTGAAGATGTAAGGGGTGACTAAAAAATACAATGATGGTCCGTGCGAAGAACCCGCATGAATTTCCCCATGTCTGATCAAAGCCGCAGTGTTTAGGGCGGCAACCCCAAATAATCACTACGAAGTGGTACTGGTAAAAGCATATGGCAATTTTAATAACGATCATTAAGTTCTTGCTACGACGAAGTGCAAAAAGATTTATGACAATTACCATACATTTTCTCAAATCGAATGAGTTTAGTTAATTTTTAGGGTTCCGTACCCAAAGGATAAAAACGGGACCCTATTACTGAGACTTCGCTGTCCGTCCGTCCATCAGTCTGTCTGTCACCAGGGCTGCATCGAACGGTGATAGCTACACAGTTGAAATTTTCACAGATGATTTCTATTGCCGCTATAACTACAAATATTAAAAGTAGAATATTTAGTTTAATGTTCTCTTAAAATATAATTAGTTAAAATAAAATAAATAATTAAGGAGGCTCCCATACAATAAAAGAGGTTTGCGCCGTTTATTTGCTAAAAATAATAATAATGAAAACAGGTATAAACTTGAAATATTCACAGAATATTTAGTTGTTTATTTACTTTAAAAAAAAACAATTAGTGAGATCACTATTTAGGGTTCGTACCTACCGAGGACTAGAACTCAGCTCAATAGGACACAGTGAGCAAACAAATAAAAGTGTCTGTAACTTGCAAGATTAGGTTACAGACAATGGTACGGAACCCTTCGTGCGCGAGTCCAACACGCATTTGGCCGGTTTTTTTAAAATCTGTTATATACACCTACCTTTGTACCATCTATTTCAGCATCTTGGCGAAAGCGATTATTTGTTCTTATTCTGCTATCGAATACGTTATCAAAATTCAAAACCATTTTTTACGAATAAACTAGTTTCTAACCGCGACTATACCCATTCGTTGTATCATACGCATTGTAAATTAAAATATTTTTACAAGCAACTTCAATTTCCTTTCTGTGAGAACTTAATAGAATAAGAATATTAAGAATAAGAAAAGTAAATATAATTAATAATAATAATAATAATAATAATCATTTTATTGCAGATAACAAAGATCCATTTGAAGACAATTACAAAATTAAATTAAATAGAATGAAATAAGAATTAGAGTAAAGCTTATAATAATTTAGCCCAATATTTTTTAAAATTAAAACAATTGTCATAAATAGTTTTAACTGTCGTATTTACAGACTTAGACAGTGATACTCTAAATCTGGCAATTCGGTGTCTTATCACCGCATCGAGAACCGGCACGCGGGCCTCCGCGAACATAGTGGAAGCACTGCACCATCGCGGAAGGCGAAACATTATGCGGAAAGAGTCATTATACTGCACTTTAAGCGTACGGTAACTTTCCACCTTGTATTTACACCATAATTGTGGAGTGTACAGTGCAGTACAATACGTTTTAAAGAGCAATATTTTCGCATCACGCGAACAACTATTGAACTTTCTACCTAGCATATTGGCTCTAACCGCAAGAGACCGTCTTTCTCCATCAAGGTCATGGTCGTCAACGAGATCACTGGCAATAACATGTCCTAGGTACCTAAACGAAGAAACGTATTTATTAAAATCCATACGAATTTTATTATAAAATCGCAAACAATTACTTCTACCAATTTGTTTTTTTTCTAATTTAGAACCTGGCACCGCTATTTTGTTTCCTTTCCTACTTTATGATTACCAATCCTAGCAGGACTGAAGCGCAGATGCCTCAGATTTATTTTGAATTTATCCATATTTTTTCACTTAAAAACAAAAATAAATTGTCACTATAATAGTAAACACTATCAAATATCCAACTTATTATAACTCTTTAAAACCCTACCGATATAGTCATTAGTTTAAGTTGAGACAAATTACAACTGAACATATTATTTTACTTAACTTTTTAATTTTTTTTTTATTTATAGCTGTTAGAATAGACTTTGACCACTACCACACCTGATGGTAAGTGAAGATGTGGTTGAAGATGTTGTCCATGCTAACCTAGAATTACTGGCTCTCAAGGACAGCTGCCGGAGCACACCGTTGTGTGCTTGGCGAAATACTTTCTACTTGAGGATGGTAGCTAGCCAGGCGGGCAAACGCAAAATGCTCAACCACCATCTGAATGAAGAGTAAAAATGTTGAAGGCAGACTATAATTCGTATGTAAGTTACGCGTAGGGCTGCCATCACCTAAACCACCGATACCGGACAAAATCTAATAAAAACCCGGACATTTGGCTGAAATTGAGTTTTTCCCCGGACACCCATGAAAACGAAGTTACTACCTATTTTTTTTCATTTATACAGCTTATTTGCGCAAAAACTACAGTGCTACAAACATAATTATTCACTCATCACTTTCTGAGACAATCTGGTGATAAAAATAATTAAAAGCAGTGTTATTTGGCATCAAATTAGAAATAAATTATATAGTAATTAAACAACTTTAAACGGTTTAAATCGCGTATATTTTTCATTATTTTATCCCGACGTTTCAAACACTTTGCAGTGATCGTGGTCACGGGGTGACTGAAATGTCGGGACAAAAATAATGACAAATATACGCGATTTAAACCGTTTAAAGTTGTTTTATTACTATGTGTAACAATCGCGAAAACCTAAGAGAACAATAAATTATATGTTTTGGTTTAATACATAATCAAATAACTATTAGTACCTAGTTAGAAACTACAAACTGCAATAGTATTAAAATTTTTGAAGCCATCTTGTTTGGTTACGTAGATTAAGTACCCAAAACCGTAAAACTTTTTTTGTGTGTTAAAAGTAAGATGTAAGTTTAAATTTTGACGAGCTCAAGATCTTTTTACTTTACAAAATTTACAAATATACGAGATGAAAAATTATATTCGTGTGCGGTCCCGCGTCATCCACCCCTTTAGCCGGGTTATGCTCTGATCTGACCGACTGAGCTAACACTACAATTGTCACAATGCTTATTGTCATGTTAGCTCAGTCAGTTAGAGCATACCCCAGCTAAAAGGGTGGACGACGCGGGTTTGAATCCCGTACATGACTATAATTATTCCTCTCGTATTTTTGTAATTTTGGAATGTAGTCCGCAAAGCATGCGTTATTTGCAAACATAAAAATATTAAAATCTTTTTACTTATTTCGGTATTTTTCAGATGTTCAAACTTTTGTCAAAGTGATCTTTCTTTTCCAACAGGAATTTGGAAAAGTCAAAAAAACTCAGGTCCTTAAATTTATATTTTATTTCGAAAAAATAAGAAAGTATGTTTTGTAGTGAGTTTTTCTCCTTCGTCCATTGCCGCGAGACTAGCGAATAAACTCACAATGTGACTTGAGTTGCCAACTAATATCAAGATTATCATGTTTTCCGCCAGATTTCACTAATTGTTTTTAGCGTACGGTAATGAGAAAAAAAGCGCTAAACACCCTAGGAATATTCTAGACCTAGCGCCAAATGCGCCAAACCGTCAACACAGTGACTAGTGAGTGAATGAACGGGGTCGGCGGTAGTTTTTTATGGTGGGGGCCGGCGCGGCGCGGGGAACGTCCTGTTGTAGATTTTGCTGCGCCGGAGTTAACTTGCAGCTTACGAGTGAATATATATGCAACACCGGTGTTACAATCAATTGCTTATATTCCAATCAATCCGGATTCCCCGGACACAAAAGTGTCCGGGTTTTCCCCGGACACTATTTGAAAACCCCCACCGGACGCACCCCGGACGCCCTCTAAACTAGGACAAATCCGGGGAAACCCGGACGGATGGCAGCCCTAGTTACGCGGGTTCATCGCTTATCTTAGCGAAATCAATATGATAATTATGGCACCAACGGTCGAGGGAGTACTTGAGTATTAAGTATAAAAACTACTAGTTAATTTCAAATGAGGGGAGTTAGCGCCCGCATGAGCTATTAGCGGTACGCCAATTTACCCGCGTCTCCCCCTTACGCGGGCTATTTAGAACGATACCATACGAGGGGTGGGACGAGAACGCATCAAGAATAAAACTTTAAACTGTTTGTAACTTTGTATTAAATATTTGAACATTAATGTGTCCGTTAATAACTGTTCATTAAATCAACATTCTCGTAACTACTTAACTTTGTATTTTAAAGCCCTTTAATCAGTGTTATTGTAAGAGATTATAATAAATTACTGCTAACATATTCTTCGCTTGTTGTGATAATGCTTTTGTAAATGTACAGTTTAAACACATTATATTTAAGCAAGTTATGTACTGAGCCATTGATTTTGAAGCAGTGAGGGCTCATGGCTATGGACTGCTGAATCCTGCCACGATATATGTAAGAATACTGGGAATGAACAAAATATACGGCATTACTGTATCAGCCGAATTGTCCACTGTTGAACAAAGCCTCCCTCATTAGGGGAGGGTTTGCCATAATCCCACGCTTAGCAGGCATCTGATAGCATTTCCTTAGAAGGCGCTGTAACCCACTTTACAGTATTTTACCTTTAGTGGTCCCTTTCGACCCCCACCGGTACTAACGGAATCTAGCCCAGCCCCACACGGGCATTTCTTTAGTTTTCTGTACGCATCAAGACACCCTGAGTAACATGTACATACCTGATGCACATGTTAAGTGTCCAGAAATGAAAGGAGTCAGGAAACGAATTTAAACACAAAACAGTTAAAGTGCAATATATCATTTACTGAAAGAGCGAGAAACAATGATCTCTTGGTTCTCCGAGCGTGATGTTATTAAGCTCAAAATATAAACACAGAAATGTTCTATATTTAGTTAATTTGCGTGCATCTAAAACGCAAGTCACGTATACCAAAACAAAGGAGAGTGAAGCGACGACCACCGCTGCGCTTTCTCGGAACACTCGACACCGAATTTACTTTGAACTAAAATAAGCTGGACATATTCTAGATCTTGGGAATAAACTTGCATCATAGTTCTGCGTTGGCAAATTGATGAACTCCAATATAACTTTCGCTCGGTGAATTGCAATCAAAACTGCCGGATTGATCGATGATTCCAATATGCTGCATTCATCAAAGTTTATTGTTAAACATTGGTCAATACTCAATATCTTAAATACAGATATTGTAAGGTTTATCGTTTAATTCATATCATAAACCAGTCGGAGTAAATCGCGTTGCATCATGTTTGTTGCTATTTGGGGAGATCAATTACATGCGTACTTGAATCGTTAGCATTTGAATAAAGGTGCTCTACAATGCAAATTTTGTTCTATGTAAGTTTTTATGAAGCGTTTTTTCTACAGGTTAGAACATTATATTCACCTTAGTAAAGTGTAGAATGTTCCACTCTCGTACACGTAAAACTCATACATGTAATGTATCTAGAAATTCAACAAATCGATACTCATTACCTCGAAAACCTCTAAAGTATAGTAGCCCAATCATAAACATGGGTGTGCTGAGTGAATTGAAAATCAAACCTATTTAGAAACTAGCTGCGTCCCAAGACTAGACTATAATGACAAGTAATGAATTCTATATGTGAGATGAATTACATGCATATTTGAGTCCGAGAGCATTCGACATAAAGGTGCTCTACAATACAAATTTTGTTCTAAGTAAGTTCTTATTAAGCGTTTTTATACAGGTACCGGTATTTTGTTTCTACTCTACGAACATTAAATTCACTTTAATAATGTGTCTAGAAATTCTATAAATCGAAACTCATTATTTCGAACACCTCTAGTACTCTAGTAGTATAAGTAAACGAATCGTAAACATCATCATACAGAAATCTCTTTATTTAGAACCTAGCTGCACCCTGCGGTTTCATCTGTAGACAATAATGAAAAGTGATGATGATGAATCCTATGTATTAATCTGTAACCTAAATTATAGGGTTCGATTCCCCCTCGTGATAAGAAATTTGGTACTCTCTGTATTAATCTAAACTACCTATCTATATTTCAAGTATCAACCATTCATATATCCATAGGGACCCATACAAATATAACTGTTTCAGCTTGAAGGAGTATTACACATACATTGCACACTCGTTCACAAACTTTCGTAATTACAATATTGCTAACCTTTACTAATTGACTAAGGAGCTATAGGAGTCTCTGGTACTTTCGATAACATCGACCCTAGATAGTGAAAACAAAAATCCTAACCTAAATGTTTAATATTCAGTATTAAATTTCAGGTCAGTCCTTGACAAAGCTCACACATTTGCTGAACGTTTTAACTAAGCACGTTGGTTTATTTGTGTAGGCTGGCGAGTGATATGATATCAAACTGACATCGAGCCGTGAATTTTTGGAGGATTCGATATTCTAAAAATAGTTCGGGCTTATTAGTTGACTCAAGTAATGAGTTGACTGCTAATTCAAATCGTTGCATCATAAAAATAATGTAACGAGGGGTCTACGAATGTAAACCTTATTTTCAGCTGCTTCGTGATTTCTTGCATTGCTAGACCTCTGACAGAATTCATATTATATTACATATATATTCGTACGTCTATATTACAAATTCCTATTGTTATAGGATATTTTTTTTAAAACAGCTAATTGAAATTTTTAATGGCTTCTATATTAATACATATTTTGAAAATGTCATTCCATTAGCAAGTGAAAATGTTTGAAATTATATTTAGCAGGTTAGTTCTAATTCAATTTCATTGGCATCAAGCACAGAGAAAAAAATCTACAGATTATTTTTCATATAGCTATGTATAATGCCTTCTCCTACAATGAACTTATTTCCTAGCTCTAAGGGCTCATTGCATGACTGTGTACAGTCGATATCATTGTATGCCAACACAGGATAGGGGTAAACATTCCCAATATAACTTTATCATTGTTCAGTCCTTACTACGATAGTATTAAGGTTAACATTGGCTTGTTTTATATGCAATTGGGAATGATACGAGAGTGAGAAGCAGGGGAAGAGGTCGAGGCTATCTGGTGATAAGGAGTGAACTGTCAGTAAGTTTGCTGAGCCCAAAACTAAATAAAACCTATCGATAGCGGCGTAATATGGATTGATAAGTTTTATTACTCGAATTTAATCGCTTTAAGGTTGGTAACATCCATTGGACATTTAAAGCTTTCCTGTTCTTAACTTTACTTAAAAGTTTGTATGTAATCGTCAATTCAATAAGATTTTTTATTTTATTCATTGATGAGATGGGTAAAGCACCAGTTTGATGGTAAGCGACTGTCTATTACAGTTGCAGTGATACCGTCTGCATTGCTCTCGTCACTCCGAGACGTTAATTTTCATTATATCCATATACAGCCGTTTCAGGCTGAAGGAGTAATACACATACACACCCGTACACAAAAGTTCTTATATATTAAATTGGTGTGATATTAACTTTTACCACTTGAATAAGAAGTGTTTCGTTTAGCTATCGTTTGCCTAATAATTTAACTTGTTACAGTGCCCTTCATGCCTAAGCACAGTGAGTGTTTGTACACTACTGCTTCAAGGCAGAATACTTATGAGTATATTAAGCAGTTGGTATTTTGTAATATATCCCACGTTGGACAGAATCGGCACAAGATGTCCTATGTCTTCCACTATAGTTTAGGTAAGTATATCCATTGAATTTCCTTTTATGTGTCATATAATTTTTCGTCTTCGTTTTTATCCATAGTTTTTGGACTTTCCTCTAAACATACTGACAAAGATACAGCATTTACGTCTAAAAGAGTAAAGGAATGTACCCAAAAAAATAGCAAAACAGAAGTTAAATTTTCAATCTGCTGATCTTAAACCCATGATAAATAAATAAAATATTAACTACTTATAATGAAGTATTTTACATTTATACTTTTGTTAGAATGTCACGTCCTCATCTCTACCCATGGGTGTCGTAAGAGGTGACTAAGGGAAACACACCAGAAGGTGGGCACCAACGCTTTCTGAGAAACTGATCTCTCACGGCGATCGCCAAGACGCCTGCCAAGCGTGGGGGTTATGGTAAACTCCCCCACAATAGGGGAGGCTGTGTTCAGCAGCGTACAATCCGGCTGGTACAGTACACTTTTGATACAACTTGTAGATATTTGTGAGTAAAACATTGTTTTGGATTAATGTCAGTGAGGTCCAGACCATTGCCTTAATTCTTTGTCTGCATGGACAGTTGTCATAAAATAGTTTGGAGGTTGCAAACTACCAAGTTTGGAGCATTACTCATATAATTGCTTACTATTGTTTAGGCGTGACTTCAAATTGAGTTCCGGATCATCTGTTTTATTCGAACTGAGTGGGGATTCGTGACTATGTTTGCACGCCATGTCCTACCATAAATGTAATGTTTATTACGCCTAAGTTAAAAAAACCTAGCTTACCATCATAATCCTACCCATATACCACTCATGCGGGGTTGGTACAGTATATTTCTCTATCAACACAAATACAATCCAAAAACATATAAAAAATATTCTTTTGCCGACATCGTGGAAGCAATGCTAGTCGAACGGTTTCAGCTATGGACTGACGTGCCCCAGGTCCATGGTCAAACCAAGTCGCCAGATTGAGATTCACCGCTAGGTGGAAAAGCATTTGGTGATTACTCGCCTGGCTAAGTACCACCCTCAAGTAGAACAAAAATCGGCCAAGTGCGAGTCGGATTCGCGCACGAAGGGTTCCGTACCATTACCTATACAACATTAGACTTCATATTTGAACTTTTTTTGTTTTAACGTGCGCGAGTCTGACTCGCGCTTGGCCAACTTTTTGTATATGTTGTTATAGCGGCAACAGAAATACATCATCTGTGAAAATTTCAACTGTCTAGCTATCACCGTTCTTGAGATACAGTGTGGTGACAGACGGACGGACGGACAGCGAAGTCTCAGTAATAGGGTCCCGTTTTTATCCTTTGGGTACGGAACCCTAAAAAGCACCAAACAGCGTGTTCAAGCCCTAAGCGCCAGTAAGTAATTTATTTAATTACAGGCACATGAGACTTAACAACTGTACGAGTATATGTATCAGGGTGACCGGCGCAGTGCAATTCGTCACTTGGAACGAAATGTATCTATCATAGGCAAAGTTTGCCGACTAAGATAGGTGGACCTCGTGCGACTTCAACCACTATCCCATAAAATAAACTAATAAGGACAACACAAGGTAATAAATAGAAAATAGATATCGCGTCGTTTTTTTAGCCCTGTGGCCATTCTGATGCTAACGTTCTTTAAATAATGATTTCTTAGGCAGTATACCATCTACTTAAGAAGGCAAAAGGTTCATGTTCAAAAGCAATCATGGCCTTACTGACTCAAGTAGAAAATCTGACGCCACCATGTAATACTGGCAGCTAATACATGTATACTTTTATTTTTAAAGAGCATTGGAGCATGCTAGGTGAAGACAATAGACAGTTTCTTTACCACTTTGGGATGAAGAGCAACAGAACAGATTTGAAATGATATTTAGATTGAAGTAATAACAGATATTGCGGCGACTCCACTTAGCATGTGATAAGGACAGCAAAATAGGCTTATAATAAACTAGCGACCCGCCCCGGCTTTGTACGGGTGCGAATATTGGTCTGTATTTTAAGGTACTTTATTGGATAAGGAATAATGCTGTATTGCATAAAATTGCTTCGTAAATAAGCCATTATTTCTCGTAAAACGTAAAAGATAAAAATAGTTACTGTGGGTTATCCCTAAGAGATAGACATATGCCACGTAGACATTTTTGTAGACCCGTTTTAGATGTACAATACTGCAGTACATTATTTTGATATATCTCGAAGAGTTCAGCCAGTGTTTGCATTGTAAGCGCAAAAATGTGTATATATACCAACCATTTAAAACTGCATCAAAATCCGTTGCGAATACACAGATCAGAGAATTATGATTTGAGGTTGCAAAGTTGCAGGGATAGAGCAAACATAGGGACAGACAGCGGGAAGCGACATTGTTTTATACTATGTAGTGATAACTAATACTTACGTTTCACATTCATCATTCAAGATTTCCAACTTCATAAAAGCATAACAAGTTACTGCACATACTCGTATAAACAGTTTTTAATCCCTAAAGCTTACCGGTATCAGGTTACCGAGTGGTTGTTGGCAGGTTATCAGATCGACGAACAAGTACCTTCCTTGATGCGTCAGATTGCACTCACTGGTACCTTCTGTTAAATTTACATAATCGTATTACCTAATGTTTTGTTTTGTTTAGGGAGGACATAGATGCTGGCTACCGCCTGTGCGGTCGTCCAGCTCCACCGGGTTTTGGGCGAGGGCCTGGCCCTACAATAGCCCGGGAGGGAGAAGTGCCGAAGGCACTTCTCCCGAGACGGGCGTAGAAGGCGAAAAGCGCTTTCTACCTCCGTCTCCTGCGGACGCCGAAAACGTACCGCTATTATAGGAGGGGTTGACAGCGAGCTCAAGGGCACCACTGTGGTTCGGACCTCGGCTTGTCTCGCTGTCGAGAGACATGGGGGGGATCGGAGCAAAATGCCTCTGTGCAACTGCAGTGTTGCACAATTGGGCCCTACTGAATAATACTCTTTGATTATTTGGAGAGCAATTTATCGTGACCTTGTTTTTGCCTCGAGCTCGCCGGCGAGCTCGGTGTTTGATTGTGTGACCTCTAATTACCTCACACCTGGGGATTTTACCTCGACGACTTGCGGATAACGCTAAAGCTGCCAATGTAATGACTGCGATGGGGTCATCCGGGTCGTCTAATACCTGCCGTGGTCGGCGACGGGGGGGTTTGAAAAATGGGATAGAAGAGGCAGTCGAGTAGTTCGATGCCTGGACAACCAATGGGTTCGGGTGGTGGGGCGCTCGATCAAAGTATCGGCGGGCGCAGTCCTTATTGAACTGCGCTAGAGAGGGAAGGTTTAAGTCGCAATGCAACTCGGTGTTCCGGATATACCACGGGGCGCCGGTTGCATTACGAAGAAAACGGTTTTGGATGACTTGAAGTTTATGAAGGTGGGCCTCACTAGCATGACTAAACACTACTGATGCGTAAGTCATGATGGGGCGGATGCAGGCAGTGTAAAGTGTCTTCTTATTACTAAGAGACATTTTACTCTCTTTGCGAAGTAGGGGACCAAGGCGACCCATTATGAAGGCCGCTCTGTTACGGACGGTTGTTATGTGATCGTTAAAGGTGAGATGACGATCAAGGGTGACTCCGAGGTATTTTGTTCTAGGAACCCAGGGAATGGGTTCGTCGAACAAAATAAGCGGTTTCGGGTAAGGGGAGCGTGTCTTCTCAGTAAAGCACATAGCTGTGCTTTTAGCTGGGTTGACCGCGATGCGCCATTTTCGGAACCAGTCACCGATCTCGGTGATGGCCCGTTGCATGACGAAATAGGACTGTCTGTTGATATGCCACCCAGTGGTGTAAATGGCGGTATCATCCGCATATTGGGCTAAGAATATTTTGGGCTGAGAGCGTGGGATGTCACTGGTATACAGTGCAAAGAGAATAGGTGATAGCACGGAGCCCTGAGGGACTCCGGCTCTGACTGGGTGGGGGGAGGAGAGGGTGCCTTCCACGCGATAGCGAAAGCTTCTGGCTTTAAGGAAGTCTTGTAGGATGAGCACAAGACGTTCTGGCACGCCAAATTGGAATAGCTTGTAGATCAAGCCGTTGTGCCAGACTTTGTCAAAAGCTTTCGCTACGTCGAGGAAGACTGCTAGCGTAGTCTGGGGTTTGGGGTACTTATTGAAGCCCTCAATGATGTGCTCCGTGAGGCGGTGCACCTGTTGGACGCATGAGTGTCCGGGTCTGAAGCCAAACTGCTCATCTGGGATAAGGTGGTGTTCCTTAGCATGGGACTGGAGACGGTTTGCAAGTAACCGCTCGTAAAGTTTGCCTAAGGCACTGAGGAGGCTGATGGGGCGGTAACTGGTGGGGTCAGATGAGCTTTTGCCTGGTTTGTGAATGCCAATGACATTTGCACATTTCCAGGTGTCTGGGAATAAGCAGTGGCTCATAGCAGCATTGAAGATGCTGACTAAGAGATGGATGAGAGGAGGAGAGAGGGTTTTAAGAACCCTGTTGGAGATGCCATCGGCACCGGGGGATTTGCGCGGTCGGAGGGCCTTGATCAGTCTCTCCACCTCAGCGTAAGTCGCTAAGGTGATTGGTGGGAGTTCAGAGGTGACCACAGAGCTTTTACGTTCGACTTCGGCATCCACCGAATCGAGGTGAGCTTGGTCAACGTGATCTACGTTAGGGGAACACTGAGCCTCTAGGCTATCAGCTAGGCACTCAGCTTTGTCTTCGTCAAAGAACGCTGGGACAAGTGGGACTGGTCTGTATAAGGGAGGCATGTCGTTATGGTTACTTCCTTTCAAGCCTCGCGCCAAGTCCCAGTAAGCATGGTGGCTTGGCACGAGGTTTGAAAGTTTATCGCCCCATTGTTGATCACGCAACTCAGACATGCGACTTTGAACCATGCGTTCAAAGTGGCGTTTCTTAGTTTTGTTCTCTTTACTGGGGTAAGAGTCGTAATGTCGGGTCACTGCTTTACTCTCCGTCACCAATCGTCTCACATCCGCTGGAATGACAAGGCGCCGGTCATCCGGCACTATGACCTCCTTTGCGGATGCACCTACTACGGTGGAGAGGTGATTGGTGAACGAATCGATCGCAAGGGTTATGTCATCTTTTGTCAGGATATCGTCAGGGATCTTGTCTAGGTCCGGTGAACTGATAGCCTTTAGGGCATCGCCTACTTGCTTCCAGTTCACTATCGTCTTAGTGGGGCGGGGGAGGTCAGTCGTTGGGTCGGGACCTAGTCGCAGTATAATGGGTCGGTGGTCAGAGTGAAGCTCGTGAACCACTTCTATGGAGCGTAACCGGAGTGTTACGCCTCTGAATAGTGCCATGTCAAGCAAGTCAGATCGGTGGTTTTCCATATAAGGGTAGTGAGTGGGCTCAGTGGGCGCAATTATGTCAAAGTTAAGTTCTGCGATTAGGTTTTCGAGTGCAATACCTCTGGGATTGTTGACGTTACAATTCCATAGGATGTGCTTACTGTTGAAGTCGCCAATCAGAATGACGGCGCTTCCTAATGAGAATAGGGCTTCTAAGTCAGCTCGGACGATCGGCTTTTTGCAAGCTTGGTAACAGGATGCTATGACTATAGGTTGATGACCAGTCATAGCTAGGAGGCAACAAGATGCTTCCATATTAACAAGAGTCGGGGTAGGTAGGGGAATGCAGTGCAGGGACCTTTTGTAATAGATAAGAGTGCCTCCCCCACGGGAGTTCACTCTATCATCACGTACCGTTCTGTAGTTGGCAAACCTAGGGTTCGCCTTCCCCGGTTTTAGAAAGGTTTCCTGCACGCATATGATATCGATAAGGTGGGTACAACAAAAGTCGTGGACGAGGTCACGTTGTTTGAAGAGGCCGTCAGCGTTAAATGACGCTAACGAGACTGAGTACGGTTTCGTGCGTTCGGTTGTACTACCCATAGTGGTTGTACTGGGGAGGGGCCTGGGGAACGAAGCGCTTAAGGGCGCTAAGTAAATTCGCGTGTTCCAATGTGTATTGGATCACGTCCGCTGGGGATTGAGCGTATTGCATCTTGTGGAATAGCTCTTGTACCTCATTGATGTCAACCGACATAGCCAGATCGCTGACTAGGTTGATTGCCTCTTGAAGAGGGGCAGCCATCAATGGCATAGGTGGAGCTTGTGGCCGGGAAGCGGCGCGGGGAGGCGCGCGAATGGTGTTGGCGACGGGTGCCGGGAGCGCGGGGCGAGCCGGGGCCGGTGCGCGGGCAGGGGCCGCGGCGCGGGCGGGTGCGGGTGCGGGCGCGGGTGCGGGCGCGCGGGCCGGGGCGCGGGCGGTAGCGACGGTCTTAACCATACTGGGTGGTTTAGACCATGCGTTACGGGCTGGGAGCGGCGCGGGTATTACCTGTGAGGCAGGTACTACCGTTAGTTTGGGGCTTACCCGTTGGTAACGGTCGTAAGAGGGACGGGTTGGCCTATGCCTTGCCACCCTGTGGTTCACTCGTGGTGCTTTAGGGCAACCACGGTAATTCGCGGTATGCCCTTGAGCGCCGCATAACACACAGCTGGGTGGGTCCGGCGAATCCCGGGTGCGAGTGCACGCTGCTGTCGCGTGATCGCCTAGGCACTTAACGCACCTAGCGCGAGCGAAGCAGAATCGGGAGGCGTGCCCGTATAGTTGGCAGTTGTGGCACTGCGAGGGACTCCCATTCTTGTATGGGGCTTGGACATCGAGTCCTGAGAGGCCACAGACCTTTTTTAAATTAAAAATGGCCTTGCCTTCAGGAGTACGATCTAGTACTACGAGTACTAGATCGTAGGGACTGCGGTCCTTCCCGCTGTACATGCGGTGAACTGCATGTACGGGGAAGTCTTGTGCCTTCAGGTCGGCACATACCGAATCGGTATGTACCTCCTTGGGCACACCGCGGATGACCACTCGGAGGACTTTCTCCTCTTCGAGCGCATAAGTGTGAAAACTTATGCTCTCGTTGCGGAGGAGTTTTGTTAGCGCTCTGTGGTCGCTAATGGAGGAGACTTGGACTTTAATGCCCTGCTGCGTGGAGCGGGCATTAGTATAATGGATCCCACGATCCGAAACTAAACGGGACAGCATGTCCCATTTGGTTTTGTCCTGAATGAACAGGGGCGGAGGCGGTTTTTCGCGGCGCGCGCTCGCGTCCTGAGGGGACGCGGCAGTGGTGGCCGGAGCAGAGGGAGGAGACGCGGGGCGCGGGGCGGGGGTCGGCTTCTTGCCGGAGGCGGGGGCCTTAGCGGGTGCCTTGGCGGGAGGGGCGGAAGTTGCGCAACTAGCGGCTTTAGGAGCACGCTTGCGCTTTCTATCTACGACGGTATAGCCGTCGTTATCTGAGTCCGAGTCAGTGCGTAAGGCGCGACTCGGATCTACCTCCATCTCCGCTTCGGAGTCCGAAGTGGGCTCTACAACGGCGATGGAGGGACGGGTGCTCGCTGGCCTCCCGATCGGTGAGCGCGAGCGAGACCTCTCACGGGGAGGGGCTGCCACCGTGCGTCTGTTGTCTGGGCCCGGAGCGGGCGAAAGCGGACTGTCCTCTGAGAAGGACCGGGTCAGAGGAGGGACGTTGGCCTCCGGGTTTGAAGTCCCGGAGGGAGCGATGAGAGTGTCCGTGAAGCGGGCATTCTCTTCCTCTTCTAGGAGTTGCATATGTGCAACGTATAGATCGGGGTGGCGGAGGGCGAAGGTCTGAAGGACCTGCACCTCACCGTTAGAGGGACGGGACTGCATCCTGAGGGGAATACTCAGGACGCCCTATCCAGGGTTTGAATTCCCTCACACACCTTGTGAGCTCACTGTGTGAGAGGGAGTGTGTACCTACGGTGTGCCCTAGTTGTGTACCCTCTCCGAGCTTTTTTCTCGGCGGAGAGGGGTGCTCCTAAGCGCTACTCCGGGTTTGACTAGGGGCGACCCCAAGGCCAGAATTCCGGAGCCCAGCTTGCTTCGGCTGACCCGTGAAGCGGGAAAGGCCACGGTGCAAGGTTAAACCAAAACAACAACAGTGGCCGTTGTCACCGTAGGGTGTCACACTGCGACCGCAGCAAATGGCGGATTTGATCGTTCAGACGGGTTTGGCTGACGCTACCCCACGCCTGAACGACGTCGCTTAACAGCACAAAGTGTGTTGTTACGCGACTGTTACTATGTTGTGTCGGATAGTAAAGTGGTGAAATGCGCACCGAAAAGTGCGGTCGAAGCAAGACCACCAGCCCGATATGATGTTGTTCGTCCGAAACAAGGGACTGTTACCTAATGTGATCTTACGTAAACAAATGTACTTACTTACCAATTACTTACAAAGGTTGGCTATCGCAATCCAACGAGGCAATGCAGCCAGCGTTATGGGCACCTTTGCGCCAGGTACAATGAGGGGCGGGTTATTTGATTAACTTATTATATTTGTGACCGTGCTAAAAATTTTATTTTATTTTGTGTGTTTATATGATTAATTTTATAATTTAATATTTATATTTGACTATTTTAATTGACATTTTTCTATATCTTACAAAGTAATATTATTATGAATATTTTAAGAGTATAATAATATCGTAGTGTACGTATATTTTTACCCGACTGCCCAACTTTATTGGGCAGTCGGGTAAAAATATACGAGTGTTATGTTTTCAGGGTCCGTATAACTGATACGTGTTATCGTTAGTATGTATGTTTGTGAGTTTCTTTATTTTACCACAACTTCTAAGTGGCTTAACCGATTTTTATGTACGAGATATCTTTAGGCCTAGTTTCACCATACTCTGTTATTTATTTGACGCCTTGTTAATCATTTTAACGGACTGTTAACTGAACCGAGTGTCCCACCAACTGTTAATGGATGATTAATTCAGTTAACTTCATAGAACGTAGACTGATTTAACAGCTCTGTTATTTTTAAAGACCCATAGCTAATGCCTGATTTAGCGTAAACAAACATGGCATGGTGAAATTAGGCCTTAAATCTGTCTGGATAGCGCAAGTGACACTAAGGGCCTGTTTCAGAATGTTCGAGTAAGTTCCGGTTTTACTACCCGGAATATATTTAATAAATAAAACACTATCTTTGCGTTTTACAGTCTTCGATTTAGCCTATCCATCGGTTAAATAATGACAGTTAACATGCAGCGCGTATCAAGCTTTAACCGATGGATAGGCTAAATCGATGACTTTTATACCCATTGACTTTTATAACCATTCAATAATTTTATGTGTTGCATAGCAACCCGAAACTTTATAAGGACATTCTGAAACGGGCTCTAAGTACATTAAAATAATAAAATAAAAACTATATAACGAATTTTAGACGCCAAAAAATTTGTTTTTTATTCCAAACCCCCCGAGAGGGTCGAAATAAGGGGATTTAAAAACGATTCCATAAATATAACTAGCAGTTTTAATTTCAAAGGAACGATAGAACGTTTAACGAAAATAAATAATTTGCAGTCGGGGTTTTACTTTTTTAATTAATTTATACTTGTTAATTCATTCTTACTTTTATAAAAGATAATAAATTGCATATAGGATATTTTATAGCTTATAGGTCAGGGGTCGCCAAATGGCGGAACGCATCCGAACCGCTGACCTATATTTTGCGGTCCGCGAGAACACAGCAACTTCCTATTCAGTTGTCTTAAAAAAAACAACTTATGGACACACACACACATTTATTTTATTTGAAAAATAAAATTATTAATTTACACTTGACTTAAAAGTTCCCGCAACTCACTTTTGGTACTAATTTGGGCAGAGGTTCCACCTGAAGGGTATACTGGTATTGAGTCTGGTGACTCCTGGAGTTATCACAATAAATCTGAGCACTTAATTTTGGAAGCCACCGTTTATATAGAGAAAAATACTGCTGACAACGCGTAAATAGGTTTGTGAGGGATTCGGGCCTAGGTCAGTATTAGGTGTAATAGTACGTTATTTAATAAAAATGTATCCCCCGCATTATCTTTGTTGAAGTCTATTCTTAAACGGCCGGGTGAAAAAACGAGCTAATAAACGAGCTAGAATCGGAAAAAAAACTTTAAAAAAATTGAGAATGTCGTAGAAATCCTCAGCAGCTCTGCATCCTGAAGGTGAATGGAGCGAAAGTGCAATCGTTTACGGGATCACTACCTAAAGTTACTTTGCATGTATGCATTTGATATAAATTATCGATTTCCAAGAAAACACAGTTTAAAACACAAACATGAGGAAGTTTCCAGTGATGAGTTCTGAATTAAAATTTGTGTGTGGTAGTAAACTAAAAGTAATACTAAGAAAGTAATACTAAAATTTGCTTTGAAACTTCTTACTTTCTTTGGATCAACATAATATACGTGAAGCAGCATTTTCAGATATGAACTTCGTTTAGGATAAATTTCGATCTCGACTTACTGATGAATATTTCCAGGATTTAATGTCAATAGCTTTCTTTATTTTTATTCAGCTTATCAGCACTAAAATTAAGAACTCTCATACTGAAGAGCGAATTGTATAATTAATTGAATGAAATAATTTTCACTTATTTCCACGGGTTAATCGTATTTTCTATGGTTTAGCATATTTGAATTGGAGATTATCTGGAAGCAGATAATCTCCTTAAGACACGAAGAGGTCTTAAATGAGGCATATTTTGTAAGAAAATGTACTAATCTGGTTCTGAATTTTATAAGTTCTAATGCATTTGTGGTGAAAGAATTAACCTAAGTATTTTTAAAATAAGGTATAGAATAACTTGTTTTAAAATGTGTTGTAAATTAAAGTAAGGTATACATAATAACTAGGTTTAACATGTGTGCAGATTAAATTCTCACTTATAACAATCTTAGAATGATCTTCAAACTTTTTACTGTCTGTTTTTATATAGGAAGAGGAACCCGGATTTATTTTTTGGTAACAAAAGATTACGTATGTATATGTAACGTGTTCGATATCAATACATCATATCAGAAATATGCACACCCACCGCTCAACTCATAATAGTTTCATAAATTTCATAATGTATTGAAGTCTGACATAGCGTTTACTTTTACTTTCGTTGCAACCGCACTGTCCGCGTCCTCACTTCCCTCTTAGTAAGAGGAGGGATGAATTATATACCTATCTCGTTTATACGTATGATTTTATGGATATGTGTGTCTCGCTTCAACTTCCCTTTAGCTTTACCTTGTTCTGTTCATACCAGTTTGGATCACGCTTAGTCATCTCGGGTCAGAGATAGTGGTTTCAAATGTCATTGCTTATCATCCGGCAACATTTGATTCAATAAACACGTATTTTAAAAACTAAACATTGTTAAATTAAATATGTAGAACGACTGTCTAGGCACTATTTTGTTACTCCAAGACTACTTTCGTGGAAACTAACTGGATTACTTAATATTTATATGACAGAATAAATTTAATATGTTTAGTTACCTATATAAAATTTATTTGAAGAGTTAGTTGCTATGTTGGAAGCATTTCGTCTGGCCCACGTAATAGGAGGTGATGTATTACCATATAAAGGACACAGTACACGAAGAGCAGCAGAGATTTTTTGATCTGAAAAATCGTGGACTCAGTAACTCGGATTACATTTATTTTTATTATAAATTATAACTGTTAAGTTAGCCTTTAACCTCTACCACCTAATTGTCAATGATGTGGTTCAAGATGTTATTTAGGTTCAACTAGAATTATACTGGCTCTCTACACATTCCGAAACACCGTGTTGGAGACAGATTTTCTACTTGAGATTAGTAGTTAGCCAGGCGGGCATTTGCATAATGACCTACCACAACGCTATTACGACTGCCATCCTAAAACAACAACTGGGGACTGGGACCAACGGCTTAACGTGTCCTCCGAAGCATGAAACAAGTAATGTCACTAGCGGTCACCCATCTAACTGATGACTGCATTGGACTTGCTTTACTTAGTTAATCGCCTAAGAACGACTAAGATACGCTACGAGTGAACACACTACAGTAAATCAATAAAATGTATAAAGTAATTATGATCGCTTGGGTAGGCAGGGTAGATGCAATATACTAAGCAAGTCATCAAACACTCAATCATATATCTTAACTAAAAACAGCTTTCGTGAATGAAAAGGTCTATATTTAGAAGGGTGTGTTCGGATTAGCACAAATGATTGTGATCTGAGACAAATTTGAGAAGTCTGCACTTGTTATGGCCTGGGACAAAAACTCGTTTCACCACACTGTCATAAAATTAATACAAAACTGCATCGTTTTCGAATATTACTAATAAAATATTCTGTTGCAACATAAGTTTGCCTTGATGAAATAAATTCGTTGCTCACGAATTTAAGGGCGTTTAACTATTGGATTAGTTCGACGTCCTTGGTCAATTAGTTAAATTTAATGTTATTGCATGGAATTATAATAACATCTGCTGCAACAGCCATTTAAGGTAAAGATTACTTAAAGTTTAGACCATTAGAATAAATTAGAGTTCACTCAAACGATGACAGATATGACGAAACAGCTATTTAGTTATGAAAATCTCTGAATAATGTAAATTATATTTCGTCAGACTATGATAATAAATAAACGTATAATCGGATAGCCGTTGTAAATACCTATAACGGTATAAATATGTATATGTTATGTACATATATAAGTCTCCACCACTGAGTAATTACCTATATTATTATGTGTTACGATTCTAGATGCTATTCTTCTAATTCTCTCTGATATATAGGTAGTAAAATGCATCAACGCACATATTTCTTTATCATATTTAGAAAATACACAAATCAACACGAAAGTTAATACTTAAAGCTAGAGCTCTGAACTTTATCCGTATCACATCAATTACTGTCACAACTTCCACTGTTGAACAAATACCTCACCCATTATGGAGGTTTGCCATAATCCCCAAGCTATGTAGGGGATAATATAAGATGAAAGTTCTTCAGAAGGCGCTGCATCTACCTTCTATGTATTTGGTGCTTGAGGTGCGGCTGTTGTCGGTGGTTGGCTGTCATCGGTGATATCAATAATGGGTATTGATGGGGCGTCCAGATCTGGCATGTCTCTTCCTTGTTTTGGTGCTGTGGTTTGCGCAGATGTTTCCTTGATGAAGGTCTCGGCTGCGGTCACACGGGAGGTGCTGGCCCTAGGGGCAGATGCGGCCGGCATGGTGGGGCCGGCGGTTGTTACTGCCGCGTAGGATCTGCTGGGCTGTGGTGGGTCGGGGCGGCGCGGTTTATGGCCCGCTGGTGTGCTTGTTTGGGTTTTCTTGGGCTCAGGGCGTGGGGCAGATGTTAAGCTGCTGCTGGTAGAGGTGCTGGCGGTTTGTGCCGGGGGGGGCCGGTGTAGGGAGCTTCGAGCGGCGCTGTTCTCGTTGCGGCTGCGGGTCGCGCCCCAGTTTTGGGGTGCATACGCGCTTGCTGTCTTCGGGGACTGCGTCGTCGTTGGTGCGCTTGCGGCGGAGGTTCATCGCCATGGTTTGGTTGGTCGTTGGTTCCATGTTTATCTCCATGGACTGTAGGGTATTCAGGGCTGTCTGTCTGGCAGCGGCTATGTCAGGGCTGTCAGCATTGAGTTCTTCCTCAGTCAGGGATGCGGATTTGTTGGCCACATATTCCACCAAGGTCTTCTCGAGGGCTGGGGTTGCGATACCGGAGTTTATTATACTGTTCAGTACCGTTGCTTCGTACTCTAAGCAGGCACGGGGCGATTTCAGCAGGGCTTGGGTTTTCTGTTGGCTTGTCTGGCTGCTGGGGGGGGCAGGGGAGGAGTGGGCCTGTACTGGACACGCGATAGCGGGAGGGTTACTAGGGCCCGCTTCACTCCTTACGTTCCCCTCAGCGGATTTCAATTTCTTTTTCTCCTCTCTTCGTTTGGCTTCGGCTGTGCGCTGTAGGTATAGCTTCTTAATCTGCGCTTGGAAGCGTTCTGCGTCGGCGGGGTCGATCTTGTTCCTTATCCGTGACAGTGATCTGTCACGTATGGAGGGACCGAGAGAGCGGCTGCACTGCCTCGGGGCTCCAGGTGGAGTCCGTTCAGCGTCAGGCTTCTTCGTGGGGTTGTCTGGTGTCTGCATCGTTGCACCGTCAATGTGGACGTTCCTCGCACACGCGACTCCGCAAAGGGATAGCCGGGGCTAACCCTTTGAACTTCGTTGTGGCGGCTGTCTTCTCCTTCTGAAAACAACTCGCAATGCAACTCGGAACAGCGAGTTGCATTGCGAGTTGCGACCTAAACCTTCCATCTATAGCGCAGTTCAATAAGGACTGCCCCCGCCGATACTTTGATCGAGCGCCCCACCACCCGAACCCTCTGGATATCCTCCGACCCACATTTTAAACCCCTCGCTGCCGACCACGGCAGGTATTGGACGACCCGGATGACCCCAACTCAGCCATTACGTTGGCAGCATTAGCGTCATCCGCAAGTCGTCCAGGTAACATCCCCAGGTGTGAGGTAATCAGAGGTTACACTATCGAACACCGGACCCGCCGGCGAGCTCGAGGCAAAAATAATGTCCCGATTAGTGTCTCTCCAAATAGTCATAGAGTATTTTTCCGTAAGGCCCATTCTCAACGGTGCAACACTGCAGTTGCACCGGGGCAATTAGTTCCGATTCCCCCAATGTCTCTCGGCAGCGACTCAAGCCGAGGTCCGAACCACAATGGTGCCCTTGAGCTTGCTGTGAATCCCTCCTCTAGTAGCGGTACGTTTTCGGCGTCCGCAGGAGACGGGGGTATAAGGCGCTTTTCGCCTTCTACGCCCGTCTCGAGAGAAGTGCCTTCGTAGTAGGGCCTTCCGTCGCCCAAAATCCGGTGGAGCTGGACGACCGAACAGTCGGTAGCCAGCATCTATGTCCTCCATATAAAAAAAGCGAAAACCATTGTGTGCCAATGTTCCTACCGACCCAATTAGGTCAGGAATTGATATTTATATCAGTCAAAACGGGAACTACTGAGTGAATATTATTAAATAATCTTACTTAAAGGTGGACTTGGGTCATGCAGGATAGAAGCATAACGTTACAAAGTTTTAAAAAATTAAAAAATGTGTTCTTATTAATTGCTCTTTTCTAATACACATAGCTCTATTCTCTTAAATAATGTGCTATATGATGTTTTTTTTTATGCTTGATAGGTGCCTTTGACCACTATCTCACCTGATGGTAAGTGATGATGTGGTCGAAGATGTTGTTCAGGCTAACCTAGAATTACTGGCTCTCAAGGACATCTGCCGGAACACACAGTTAGGTGCTTGGTGACAGATTTTCAACTTGAGGGCGGTAGCTAGCCAGGCGGGCATTCGCAAAGTGCCCTACCACCATGCTGTAATGACTGCCATCCTAAGACAACAACCCGGACCGACGGCTTAACGTGCCCTCCGAAGCACGGAAGCGCTCAGTAGTAATGTCACCAGCGGTCACCCATCCAACTCGTGACCGCAGCGGACGTTGCTTAACTTTGCTCATCGATTCAGAATGGTTAAGCAAACTTCGCTACGAGCGATGTCTGTCTTTTACTCCTTTATTATGCTGAAGATAAAGAGTTGGTACTCTAAATCTAATCTAGTCTATTGTCAAGTAAGAGAGACAAAATGCAAAAATTGTGTCGTAGAATATTTGAAAACATCTCATGAATGTCAACTCCACGCAACTGTGCTATCAACATGTGACTTTAGTAAAGTGCTTTGTTATTTACATACAGTTGTAAACTTATAATACATTGTATTTACCACGTTTTATAGGGTAACTTTCATGTTTATCTTTGTCTGTCGTTCCGGGTGGTATCTAGCAACATTTTTTTATTGGGTAGCCTACCTATCTAATATATAGAGGAACTAAGTACCTTCGTGTAACTGCAACTTGGTAATCAAACTGCGTAAGTACTATGTGATTCACTTCTTCCAACATTTTAGAAATTGTAGGTTATATATCTTTTTCTCTCAGAAAATCTAGTTGTATTTTTATTTTTTTTCGGGATTCATCAAACCTCTCATTATATATTTTCTCTTCCACCTATATACGTACAAAATGCCCTTGACGAGTAAAGCAACACATATTTTTTTTACATATTTTCCCGATATAAAACATGAAATACGGACAAAATCTGAATATGAAAATCCTGGGGACGACGTAAACAAATGACAGATGAATTTATTCAGGGGTATCGCAATCGTGTTTCTGCTCTAAATTTCAAATTGGTAACGGCCCTGTTACATTTATTTTAAATGTTATTGTTGTTCGATGTTGCAACATCCAACACAAACACATTATTCACTTAGCTTGAGCATTCACAGTCAGTCACATATACATATAAAAAAAATATCATCAAGGCTGCATTCTACAAAGGGAGCAGAGGAATTAGTTAGTCACGAGTAGTTGTGAGCAAGCATGTTTTTAAAGTTAATGGGTATTTCTAACACCGAATTTTCCACTCAAGTATCAAATCCAGGAGCTTCTTAAGTGCTTTATTCATATAACCACGAGGCAGTCAGTCAGTACAATAAATAGGATTTTACGTGAAAAATGATACCTACATAAAGCTGAATTCATAAATATGTTCTATAATTTCCAATGTTTAGTAAGTTCAATGAAATTTTTGAAAATATTCCTGAGCCACAAACTAACAAAAATAATTTTCAAGTGATCCTACATCGTACGGATTTTTTCCCTGCAACACATTAAGTTCGGCGAAAGCCTCTATTTATGGTTATATGAAACTAAAGCGACTTCTATATTTGTTTCAAATTTACGGCTCCTCAAAGTTTGTACTAACAACAACAACCTTCTGTACCCGCCAGAAACAGTGCAAACCGGGGTTAGACTATACTAGAAGTATAATGTTACGATTCCACGCGAGTAGGTACGTACATGACTTCTAGAATTACGCCTAATTAGCTGTACCACACTTTAGCCTAATTTGACTGGACTAATTAGGTAAACAAGAAATATCGTTAAATTTATCACATGTTCAGCGTGCCTAAACGTTACTCGCTTTAGATTCTCAGTTAAAAATTACCTAGGTATACTTATAGTTCTCCAGACTAAGAGAGGATTGCTATCTCCACGCGTTCTCCTTTAATAGGGTTGGAAAAAATGGCTGCCCAATTAGTGGAGTGCCTTTATCCACTTCTAAAGGCTTTGCCGCTATAATGAGATTCCTCTCTAAAATGTGCTGATTGTGACATACCTAAAGCCAAAAGTGCTTATTTTAATTGGAACGTTTAAGTCCCTTTTTTGTTGCGGTATGAAACATATACCTTAACGGTGCAAGTGTGGTTTTGTTCAAGTTAGCACAGGAAAATATATGCTCAAAATTTAGAATACTTACAAAACTGGTTACCTATAATGATCAATTAGCTGCGCCCCGCGGTTTCCCCCGCTTAGAATAGGATAAAAAGATATGGTGAAATACGATGATCATGGTGAAAATACCCTATGTGCTTACTAATTAAACAACTTTGAACTGTTAAAATCGCGGATATTTTTAGTTTTTTCCTGCTATTTTTATATTGCGTTTAAAACGTTTCAAATTATTTCATTATTATGTGTAATAACCGCGAAAATCAAACTTTAATAAATTCAAATTCAAATTCAAAATCATTTATTCAATTTAGGCGTCTACGACGCTCTTATGAAGGTCAATTACAAATTTTAATATTGAAATATTCTACATTGTACTGCCACGTTCAGCAAAAAAAGTTTATAGAGCCACTGCGAGAAGAACGGGCAAGAAACTCCTGTAAAAATATCCTGTGTTAATCCGGCACCTAGACTATTTGTACTCCAATTTCATCCCAATATGTACGTACAGCCGTTTCAAAGTGAAGGAGTAACAAAAATACACACTCTAAGCCTCACTCACTCACAAACTTTCACTTCTACAATATTAGTGTGGTATTAGAGACATTTCTTAATGATACTAAAATTCCGTTTATCATGCCATTGAAAAACCATTACAATCGAATTGAATAACAAAATACCAGTAGGGTACCAGTCTCTAAAATCTGCACGGAAATGATTATTAATTTCACGACAGATGCATAATTAAACAAACACTGCGGTAAAATTCTCGTAATGAACGCTTATATGAAATTTATGAATCGTAAACCGGCCTATAACAATAATAATTTGTTCTACACAATGCACACTTATTACAGTGTTATCCTATAGATAGACAACTAACAATCCATTTTGCATGTTCTACAGCATTGTAGCATTCCAAGTTGGTATGAGTTGTTGGTACAAGCTGTGCTCGTAACTATCGGTTGTCATAACTATTGCGTTTACTGCCTGTAACTAATAATTTAAAGGGGGTGATCCATTCGACGGGCCAACAATACAACTGCTCTGCGATTTTTACTACTAAATAACATTCGATTGTCTGCTCATTGTTTCGTCGCTGGACTCGTGTTTTCTTCCATATCGAGCCAATCTGTCGATCTGCAAACTGATGAGGCTTTTTTATGTTATAGTGATGGAACAAGCACGAGGCCTATCTGGTGTTAAACGTCTGTAACAGATGCAGTTCGTCACACGAGGCAAACTGCTCCGCGACCATCACCCTGTGTCCTGAGACATATATGCCAGTAATTTCACCAGCAACCATACCCTTCGAACCGGAATATTACTGCTTACCGGCTTACTGTGGTAGAAATAGTAGGTATAGCGGTAGTAATATGGTAGGTATTGTAAGCTGACCTTGTTTCATCCTCAGTCATTGAGCTCAAGGGTTTAGGACTCTTGTTCTGTCATGCGTATTTCAGAACGCGCGCGGGTCCGGGCCGCATGCGGGCGATAGCACGGATCCTGGTCACACGCAGGAAAAGATTTCGTTTGCCCAACAGTGTCGTGCGTGACGCTAATCCGCGTTCCGCGCGTGTGATAGAAAACTGGAAAAACATGTATGAAATTAAAGGATGCCGGCAGCCCGCATGACGGCAAGATCCGCACGCGGGTGGCTTAAGAAAAGCAGCTTAAGCAATCAGTGAAAGACTGGAACTCCTTACCGTTGTCTATTTTCCCGATGGATACAACATGGGTGTCTTCAAATCTAGAGTAAACAGGTTTTTTCTAGGAAAGCGTGGCCCATCTTAGACTACATCAATGCTTAACATCAGGCAGGGTGTGGTCAAACGTGAACCTATCGTGAATAAAAAAAAACGGTTTAATAAGAGAAAGACAGACGAACCTCGGCGCACCAGCAGACTAATCCCCTCATGTAAAACCTTCTTAAAAATAATTGCGAAAAAACGTGTTCGGGTAGTTCAGTTGACGGTAACATGATCTACTCGCGCACTCAGCAGGTTCCGATCAACTACACTTACCAACTCAGGGAGTGTTGAATTTTGAAACAAGACCGTGGGAGGTTTTTTTCTGTAATAACATTGAAATTGAACACTGAGTACAATGTTAGTGAGCTGGCTTAGAAATGCTTTGTGCAAACTTGCGAAGTTCTGCCAAATCAGATTCTTATAATTGGACGACTTTATTACTACGCATTTGATAATCCAATACACTTAACCTTACATTACTTTAACCTGTGCTTTAAGTTAGCCTGTTGTGCTAACTGTTGTGTTATGCATAAGGAGGTGCTGAAAAGCTGGCGCATGGAAAAGTAGTACTACGAAAGATTCATAACTTTCTTACTCGCATAATAATCATTGGAATAAGTAAGGTCTTGCGAAGCGCACATCATGTAAATATAGTTATTAGGGCTCGTAATATGAGAGAGACCGAATTATACTTTATCATCTTTAAAGAAATATTCTTATGCTTATATGTACTTTTTCATGTCCGTTATTTTAACAATGTACATACATACATACACTTACGTATATAAAATCAAGCCTTTATTCCGTAGGTGAGCAGAGACCACATATTTCCACTTGCATATACCTCTTTCGCTTCATTTACACTAATCAATCCTTTCATATATAAGCGTCGGTTTAGGGTACTCCTGACCTGGCCTTTTTTCAGAACGCCTTCAATCATATTTCGGAACGTTCGCCTAGGTCTCCTTCCAATACTTTCCTTTCACTTGTCCTATGTATATGTAAATAAATATGCTTTTTTCCTATATTTATATGTAAATTAATAAATAATTACACCTTTGTTTCTATATCATAATTTTCAAGCACTGTGACATCATACACGTGGTAAGTAAGTACTGCTTGGATTCATATTCAGAAATTCAGCAGAGTAGCGACATCATTACTAGACTTAAGAGTTTAATATTTAACTTTTTTGTTCGGATTACATCCAGTAGTCTAGCTGATGGCCCTGTTGGCACCCGTTGCATATAACCGGGGGCGCGTGTTCTTTCCCGTTCGAGATAAAATATTTATTGAAAAATTATTTAATGTAATCCTTTTTTTACCGGCGATCTTTTGTTTTTTTTACATTTATGATTTCTACCCTCTGAATACGAACAAGGGAACTTTAAGTAGCAACCATAAAGGCAAATTAAAATCACTATGTACAGGTCCGAAGCTTCGTAACGCCCTGCAGTTGCTATTAGTAAGCAGCCGACGTTCAATCCAAGGTCAGTTGCTCCACTGGCTGTGGCCATCACTTCCTTGTTGGTAACCGGCGGCGGTGGGCTTGGGCAATGCCTCTCACCAGAATTAGGCTCCCGGTTACAACATGACACTCGCGGCTAAGTAGTTATGGATTGTTGATTTGTCTAACATTATATTAATACAAACAGTCTCTTACATGTTCGTTGTGAACATTACATGTTTTTAAATTATAGTTTTATTTGATTTTAGTGTCTTCGAGCACCACTTTTGGTACTAAAGAACAGGTGAAATACTATAAGTAACTTTCTAGACATAAGGTTTTATGTTTAGATAGTTACTTATAGTATTTCGGTGGAAGAAAACGGCTATTTTGTTTATGAAGTTGGTAGGTTCTTACAATATTCAAAGCTAATTCGTAATTATGAGCATTAAAACTTTTAATATATAACCTTGGATGAGGTATTTCAGAAGACATGTAGGTACATATTAAAGAATACGACAAGAAAAACTATGTTTTTACCGCTTACATAACTACTCCCACGTTAGCAATGTTATATAAGTTTTGTCAGTATGACTTGTTAATTTTTCTGCATGGAGTGCTAGGCTGGAATTGTACCCTCTCACATCATCCTGTGGGAGACGTAGACGAGAAATAAGAGATAACGAAGGGAAAAATACGTGAAGTTAGGAAGGACCTTCAAAATATGTAAAATTAGAAAAAATCCTTCTATCCAACTTTTACTGCGATCCCCCTAGATGCCTGCCAAGCGTGGGGATATAGCAACACCGCCCCCTCCATCCATTCTCTCTTGTTCAACAGTGAACGATTGTGATGACGTTATGATTGTTGATGTGATGTTGTTCACAGGGTTGGTTGTGTTATTCGCCTACAATATTCGAGGTATAGTCAAACTGCAAATCCTTAACTTTTCCTGTCATAAGTTATAACTATTTAGGTGTGAAAGAGATGAATGAAAGAAAGAAATAGTATGCAGCAAGAAAGCGAGAAGTAATAATGAGCATGAAAGGACTCTGATTATGTGAGAGGAGATACCTGTAGGATAGCTCGCGGGCCGGATAAATTGCACCCGGACAGGGAAAAATAAATTAAATGGGAATAATTTGAAAGTACCATTTGCAGAAAGGAGCATTTGGACTGCCTATGAGTCTGCTATGACTTATAGGTTGTCTAAATGCTTTTATTGTAGTAGCTGTAGTGTTGTATATAGTTCATAGTATTTTGTTTAATAAAGTACCTAATTAATATTAATACGCTACCTAGCAAACATAATCTTAAATAAGATGGCCCAGTAAAAGTCCTTGCATAAATAAATAAAAAAAATACGGTACTATATTATATTAAGGTTTTTTTCAAAGTTACATAAAAACACCTAAGTAGGTTTTAAACAATGAGATCGTGCGGTCTGCGTGTATGCATCATGTACAAGATACCGCAGGTCTACCTATAATGCTAGTAAGACATAAAGTGAATTAAAAAACGTTTTCCTTGTCCATAATGCTTATTAATAACCATATAGGTAACTAAGATGCTGGTATTTCCTTATTGCACCATAAACGTTAAAAGCCTCTACTTAGAAAAAGATGTGAATAACCTGTAAACATCGTATACTGGTTCTATACATGTATATGTAGTTATATACCTACATGTCTCATCATAATCACACATTCATTATGCGTAACTTAACTCAATAAGGGAGTTGACGATTTATTTTTAACGATTTAACCAGTACAGTTAGCCTAATATGTGTTTTTAAACGAAATACGCTTAATGTTGATGCTTTTCACCTATAACCGTTTCTCATATAAAATATCTATACAATAGGTTATATACATATCTCATTAGATGGTTGGGGCTTTAGTATGCTTGTCTAGTTGTCTACGACTCCTGGTACTGAGTAACTTTGTATATTCCATGCATTAAACAGCTGTCTCAGCCAGTACCTATTCCCACATATTTTTAGTTACTTTGAAGGTAAACAAACATATAGGTAATATATATTAATATATATATTATGTAAGAATGATTTCACTGTAAATCCACGCTGAAGTTTTTTTCAGAACGGCTTGATTAAACTCTAAATATAAATATACTCAAAAAACAGAACCTACTTTTAACACTGAAAAGTATGAAATAAATTTGTGAAAATGTTGTTCTCACCCTTTTTAGTGCTAATTACTGGTTATAGATTTTCACTCACCTTGTCACCATCGACAAAACTTGCAAGTAGCTAGTCATCTATGAAGGTTTGCCAAGAATTTTTTAGGTTACTTGAGTAAAAGTTATAAAGTACTCCAGCGGTTTTTATGCAATTTATATGGGACCACCAAAAAGGAATTTCATGGTACCTATAACAATAAAAAAATAATTATCAAAATCGGACTACCCTGTAATAAGTTATGCGTGGTCATACATAATACATATATAAATGTAAGGATCGAATTGAGAACCTCCTCCTTTTTTGGAAAAATGTTTAAAATGCAGCTTAAACTAACTTAGGATTTACTCTAATTTTCGCGCATTTCGGGAAAACAAGAGGTCGTAGCTGCCACGTGCATACGCATCGAGGTCGTGAACGAACTCCTAATTATTGGTCTAAAACGTCACTGAGGTAACATAGTAGTTAAATGCTAGCCTTGTTTATAACCTAAATACTGGTTAATCATTTCTTATACTAGATATCTTCAAGAACTTCAAATACGTCGGCAACACAAAATAATTCAGTGTATAGTCTGCTCACAAAAACTCCTAACCAAATACGAGTACAATTATAGTAAAATCATGCGTGCCTTTTTATTATCCCGGAACAAATTATGCGTTCGAAACAAACGTACGCAACACGCGTTCGATTACATAGGCACATCCTGAATGTACATGTTTAATTTTACGATCGTCCTTAGCACATAGGAGATTAGCTCATATGTCAACAGCCGTAAAACCCGTGAAGACACAGACGCTAACAAAAGTGTCACACCGCAATCGACACATGATCTGACGTTTTTAGTTATCCACGCCCTATATTCCCTTGATTATTGAGGGCGGCAAAGGTTTCTACGCACCCACAATTCAGCAGAAATGATTTCGTACCGAAAACGTCTTTAACAGAAAAACCCGATAAATTATCCGATCCCTTGTCCTCTCGACTTGCGTCATACTTACCACCAATAAAAAGGTCTGCTCCGTTATAAAGGTTTGTAGGTATTTACGACTATGAAATTATTTGACAGGCATGGCAAGACCTGAAACGATCATGGCTGCCCAAGACAGATATACAGGCAACAGACATGGTAACTGAGCTTGAACCCGTCTAAGATATTAATATATTTTCTTATTTTACTCCGAGGTACATATCTTTACCAAAGTTTGCTCACAGCACTACTTGGAGTTAGCTTGACAATGAATGTTGGGGTAGACACCAGCCTAACACCAATTACTACGCCAAATTAAAAAAATACAGAAAAAACAAATGAACCGTAGAATTACCTTTCATGACATTCGTCAACAATTGAGAAAAATACTATTGTAGTTACCGATTTCTTTAATTTATTATGATTAGCAAAGTATGAAGAAACCTATGCACTAGACAAATTAATGCTGGCATGTAGACTATTGTAGAATTTGGAGACGTGTAAATAGGTAGTTGCTTCTCATGACAGTGGATCGGTAGAAGCTAGTGAAAATACTCTAAGAATAAAAATAGCACCAGAGGATTTAAAAAAAAATACATGATTGTGTATGTTGTCGTATGAGTCCAAAAATCTCGTAATTAGCCTAAACAGAAAAAAAATATTGTAAGGTAAAAAGTGAAGATAGTGGTCAAAAGGCTCTATTCAATATTTAATAATAAATAAAATATATACTTATTATGATTCGTAAAAAAAAATAAGTTATCTAGTCTGCATTTTTAATCAAAAACTTAAAGTATTGAGTTTAGTGTAAGTAACTAATTTTAGGGTTCAGTACCCAAAGGGCAAAACGGGACCCTATTACTGAGACTTCGCTGTCCGTCCGTCCGTCTGTCGCCAGGCTGTATCTCAAGAACGATGATAGCTAGACGAGACGCTAGAGTCTGACTCGCACTTGGCCGTTTTTTTTGTACTACCATAAATTCTACATTAGTACTTTTGCAAACTATTGTACACTTAAAGTGATTTCATTATCACAAAATTCCCGTCGCAAAGAGAATATGTTAATCCTGTAATAGTATAAATTTACATAAACTCAGGTTTGTAACTTGGTGTTATTTTATTTATTGGGTTGTAATGCAATGCAAGGCCAGTAGTGGGCACCTCGTTCTATCTCTATACCACAGAAACTAACAAATTAAAATCCATTGCTCAATGTTTTTTTGTCTGAAGTCTTTTGTTTATGTACGCATTACGATGACGATAGATTTTAATTTAATTCCTCGACTACGTATATGTTAGCCGACCTCAATTTTAAATTTAGTATCAATTTAATTATGGTTCCGTACGCAATAGAAAACTATACTTAGTAAGTACGTAAAAAAAACTAAGTCATCACAAAGGCTGAAGACTTTGGTGTCCATCAGATTCTGCGAGATGCTAAAAGATGTGACGTAATTTCGCGAACTCTGCACTTCCGAGTAGGAAGACTAAAGTTTTTTTCTTGCTCTATCGTATATATGGTAATACAAAGGTATATAAAAAAAAACGACGATGATGATGATTGATTCGCCACATGATCAAAATGCTGACACCTGTTTGGATCATGGCATAAGCATTCCAATCCAACGGGGCAATGCTGCAAGAATGCTGGGCACGCTGCCAACTGGTGCCTTTTGGACTGCCTGTGACAAGGCAGGTGTGCTTGTAGGTTGTCTAAATGATTTCATTGAAGTAGCTGTAGTGTTGCATATAGTTCGTAGTATTTTGTTTGCATACAGCCGATTAAAAAAAGAAATATGCAACTTTATGTCATGTCACTTATGCCCTTATTTTGCGAATCCAACTTACGTTTTTTTTTTTGTATTTACGTTAAGTAGCTAAGGTCATCACCCCCATCTCATCCCTTGGTGTCGTCAGAGGCGACTTAGGGTAAAATACTAGAAGGTGGGCAGCAGCGTCTTCTGAGGAACTGCAATCTTACACTGCGATCCTCGAGACGCTTGGCAACCGTAATGATTATGGCAAATATCCCCCTTAATGGGGCAGGCTATGTTCAGGAGTGGACAACCTGGCTGATATACTTAGTATAGAATGTACATATTTGATCCAAGGTACCAAGGTAAAAAAAACTCATTTTAAGCCACTTTTGTATACAATGTGATAAGTACCTAAAAGGTAGACGTGAAACCGGATGTTTGTTCATAACAAACCAAAACCGGAATAGCTTTGATTGCGTTTCAAATATACACTCCCTATACATATCGGACCATAGTACCTATACATAAATATATATTTTTTTATTCCTGATAGGTTAGCCTTTGACCACTATTTCACCTAATGGTAAGTGATGATGTGGTCGAAGATGTTGTTCAGGCTAACCTATAATTACTGGCTCTCAAGGACAGCTGTCGGGATACACCGTTAGGTGCTTGGTGACAGATTTTCTACTTGAGGGTGGTATCTAGCCAGGCGGGAATTCGCAAAGTACTTTTTTTTTTTTTCTTTATTCCGAATAGGCAAGCATTTGACCGCAATCTCACCTGATGGTAAGCGACGATGCGGTCTACGGTGGAGCATGCTTGCCTAGAAGATACCTGTTCACTCTATACTTGAAGACTTCTAAATTGTAGCTCTCAGGGAACAATGACGCTGGGAGGGTGTTCCATTCCTTCGCTGTTCTTATTATAAAGGTGGACGCAAATCGCTTTGTGCGAGCAGGAGGAATGTCAACCATATACGGATGCCGTGTTTCCGTACGTCTTGTTGTCCGGTAGTGGAATGGAGATGCAGGTATTAGGTTATGCAACTCCATCGCACACTCTCCGAAATGTATCCTGTAGAACACTGAAAGACTGGCAACTTTACGACGATGTTCAAGGCTTTGGAGTCTGGTCTTCACCAAAGAATCGCAGCCTATGAGGTTTTTTGCACGTCTTTCAATGGAGTCCAAGGCTTTGAGCTGGTATTTGGCCGAACCGTCCCAGAGATGGCCGCAGTATTCCATACAAGACCGGACTTGCGCTTGATACAGGTTAAGAAGCTGCCCTGGTGTGAAATACCGCCTAACCTTCCCCAGGACTCCCAACTTTTTGGCAGCTAATTTAGCCTTGGACTCAATGTACGAGCCAAAATTGAGGTCCGATGTTAGGGTAACACCCAACAGTTCAAGTTGGCTCGTCACGGGTAGAGATACATTCTGGAAAGTGGGAGTCAGATGGAACGGACTCCGCTTGGCGCTAAATAGACACGCCTGGGTCTTGGAAGCGTTGAAGCTGACCAAATTGGCATCACCCCAATCGGAGACTGCTTGCAAGGCCAAGTTCATACGCTCAACCATGGCCTCTCTAAGAGACTGGATTTGAGCTCCACTAGCTCGTGCTTCGGCAAAATATCTCTCTACAACAGTGCTGTCATCCGCGTACCCAACAACACCGGGCTTGAGGAGATCGTTGATGTGCAGCAAGAAGAGGGTTGCAGAGAGAACTGACCCCTGAGGTACCCCGGCATTAATTGCCAATTGATCAGATGAGCAGCCGTCCACGACCACTCGTATTGATCTTTCCCTCAGGAAGTCTGTTATCCAGGCACATAAGCCAGCGGGTAAGCCGTATGAGGGAAGCTTGCTAGTCAGGCTGTCGTGCCACACCCTGTCAAAGGCCTTCGAGATATCCAGAGAAACGGCAAGCGCCTCTCCGTACCGTTCTATGGCCTCGCTCCAGATGTGAATGGCATACGCAAGAAGATCCCCAGTAGACCGTTTTCGGCGAAATCCGTATTGACGGTCACTGAGGATGTCATTCGCTTGAAGGTATGCCAAGAGCCTGTGGTTTAGTACACGTTCCATACTCTTACATAGTATGGAAGTGACTGAAATGGGCCTGTAGTTAGTAGGGTCAGCACGACTGCCTCTCTTGGGCACAGGCTGCACATTAGCAAGCTTCCATGTTTTCGGCACTTGTCCAGTCGCCATCGAGAGGCGAAAGAGGCGCGTCAGCACAGGAGACAACTCAGGAGCACACACTTTCAGGACTATGGCTGGTATACCATCCGGACCACTTGCTTTGTTCACGTCCAGATTACGCAGTGTTTTACGTACCTCGATCTGACGGATGCGAATTTCCGGCATAGATGCCTCGCATCTAGGTAGACACGGAGGTGCTTCGCCACCAGTATCCAGACGTGAAGATTCCGCAAAAAGATAAGCAAACAAGTTCGCTTTCTCCTCTGCGGTGTGGGCAAGTGATTCATCAGGTTTCAGCAGTGGAGGCAGGGAGGAGCGACAGAAGTTAGCTTCAACCGATTTTGCCAGTGACCAAAAAGCTTTACTACCCGCAGGATACGAAGCGAGTTTAGCTCCTATTCGGCATATGTGGTTGAAGCGTGCCCTTCTTAAGGCCTTTTTGCAGGACTTGGCAGCCTTATTAAAAGCTCTCTTCTTATTGCGAATGTCCTTCGATTTCCGGTTTCGAGCATCAGCCCATGCAACGTATGCTTCATGTTTTTGCGCTTCAGCGCGTCTGCATTCAGCTCCGAACCATGGACGGGCTTTGCCCGACTGTGGTGAGTCAGAAAATGGAATAAAATACTCCATAGCCTGACGCACCACACTCGTTACTGCATCCGCACAAACCGAGGGATCGCCAGAAGAGAAACAAACAGGCTGCCAAGGATAAGATGCGAAAAAACATCGCATCTCATCCCAATCTGCTGACTTGTAACGCCATACCCGCCGGTTGCCTTTAAGGCAGAGGTCGGGCGGGGAGTATACCGATACAGATTTCACCAGACAGTGGTCAGAGCTACCTAAAGGTGAAGAAACTGACACCGAGTATCGGTCTGGATCCGTTGTCAGCAGAAGGTCCAAGCAATTGGCTGTATGGCCGTCAACGTCAGGAACCCTTGTAGCGCCTTGGACTAGCTGGGTGAGATTTAACGTTAATGCTAGCTTATACGTCTCTCTCCCAGCATGGTCAGTGTTCTGGTGTGGGAACAGCCACTCCTGGTGGTGGGCGTTGAAATCCCCCAGTAACACTAACTGAGCGGAAGGGTACTGATGTTGTGCCACATCTGCCGTCGCACTTAGATAGTCCATAAGCCTGGTCGTCTCCTGATCACCGCTATGCGATCGGTAGACACTGGCATATAGAATTTTCTCTGAGCCTATGTCCACCAAAATCCACAAGACTGAGAAGCTGGAGTCTTCAAGATTACGGAGACGCCGACAACAAATGTCATCGCGAGCATATACGCATACCCCAGCTCGTGGTCTGAATTTGTGTTCCAGGACATAGCCAGGGTACGAGAGGTATGCCACGTCAGCCGGACAAGTTATCTGCGTCTCCGTGAGAAATAGAAGGTGCGGTTTTGCGGTCTCGAGGTGGTGGTGGACCGAGTTGACATTGGAGTGCAGACCTCGAATATTTGAGAGGTGCACTTGGAGCGAGAGGACGTGCATCCGCTGTGGAACCGACTTCTTATTTTTCCTGTTCTTCATGAATGTAGAGTGAAATAAGGTAGGGGGACAGCAGTGGGACGAGACGCTACCTGCCGACTCATTGGCACACAACTCCGATACCGCACGATTTGGAGACTAGTCCGGAGACCGCGGGGACGCCCGAGCCCCCCCAGAAATATCCATCGGGTCCTCTCATCCGTGCGCCAAACGGCACGATGGCGTATGCTGATCGGTTCAGAACGGCTGAGCAAAGTTCGCTACGAGTGCTTCAAAATATATAGCTCTTTATTTGCGAATGCGGGTGTTTTGTTTATATTATTACCACTATTTTTTCCACCACGTGCCAGTTCTACTGTTATCTATCTTGACCTAGTTTGAAAACAGTTGATTAGTAGCGCCCAGTGTCGTAATCAGTGCCTGTAAATTTATTTGACGTTTATTAGGTCCGCATGGCTACAACATGTAAATGCGTTTTAAATTTAAAAATGATATGAGTCGTTAAAGCGATCGAATTGAGAACTAAAGATTATCATTTTTTATAAATATGATTACAAGCACTATCGCGTGCTGTGCGAAAACCACTTTTACAAATTATTGGAGCACAAAATTTGTAAATGATATTATCATTATGTACCATAATGTGAAATTGTGGTCAAAGACAAGCAAAATATGAAGTCCAATGCTATGTAAACGATTTTGTAATGTAGCTGCGATATGCCTATGCCTGTCTGTACATGCTGATGCTACAGAGGCAGCGAAAAAGTGCGATAATAATATTAGTTCGGCAGGAGCAATAAATATTTTTTAGTTAATATTAAATGTACCTTAAATATTCTTACCATTATAGGTATATAAGTAAACCTTATTCATCACTAATGTATTATAAACAGGCCGAAGATGAAATCCTTTATTAGAAAGACCTACTATGTAGGGAAAATCTGACAAACAATGTATACTCGTTCAATAAAATTGATGGACGTGTACCTAGTTTAACTATCACCCTTAGATAAATGTCTCCCTCACGTTTGGCAAGCGTCTTTGGGCTCGCAGGGTACGATGGCAGGCCTTCTGATATTTTCCCTTTCGCAGCCTTTTACGACTCCTGCAGGGAATTTTATAAGGACTTTGGCACCGTCTCCAGTCCAATGCGCCTAATGAAACAACCACCTATCCAATATGTCTAAAACACCGTATATGGGCTTGGCTCCTCGGGCGAGGGAAACAAAATAATTTAGTATATTTATATATATCTAACTTCCTGATTCTTTTAATTTTTTGAAGTTCAAACGTTTCAGTAACCGTCACTGTCGTAGCAGAGTTTTACGATAGCAATATTATATGTTCGAAGACTAGAAAAAAAAACAGCAACAGTAAAGCGTTAACAGCTTCAAGAAATGTGTTTGCATTTACTTACTGTCCTTTGTTAAGAACAATCCAATACTCTTGCATTCCGTACAAATGACACAGCTCAGCAGATTATCTTTATAGCTCATGACAGGTGACTTACAACCGGTAGAGTCGCTTTATCCATAAATGGTATACGATTGAAATGTTGCGAAAAAAACGTCGATTCGTATTCAGACAGTGTGTGTTAGTAAATATAGCCTACGCATTTTGCGTAGCAAACAATCTACTTGTTTAAATTTAATTTGGATTAAAGAACAAAGAATCTTTTTCGTACTCAAGGTTGGGTATTACGGGTTGTCTGATGGGTATTTAGCGTGGTTTACATTATATATGATTTTGCCACAATTATTCGTAAAAACAATGGCAAGATAGCATCATCTTGACAGGATGATGGTAGGTTAAGAATGAAGATCGCTCAACCTAATAACTTTGTTTAATATATGTTTAAATACCACCTACCTGCGCAGCTTCATAATCATCTCAGTTTTGCACGTAGATACATAATTTTAGCTACCTTTCAAGAGAACACCTGTCGGCAAGCGCTTTTAACGGTGTTTTCCGTCGGCTGAGAGCTAGTTCCTAACTTTTTACCTTTTTTAGGTTTTTAATCTTTATGTAACCTGTTGGTAAGTGATGCTGTGGTCGAGGTTGGTGAACAGATTTTATTTAATACTGCTCAAACATAGCTGCCGGAACACACAATTAGCTGCTTGGCGACATATTTTCTACTTGACGATAACTAGGAGCATTGGCACCTTTTCTCGACCCCATCATCATAACTACAAATAAAAAAATAAAAAGGTATCGATTTAAAAAAAAGCGTCGAAGTCTAAAACATTCAGTAAAGACGCTTCATAAAAGGTCTTGGTCTAGTGTCGTTAAGCCTCGCTTCGGAATCTCGAAGGCTTTGGTTCAATCCCTGAATCGGACCTTTATTATAGGTTTTTGTGACAAAGGTGCTTTCCGTAGCAGTCCAGAGCTAGAAACTGTACCTGTCTAGATGGCAATCATCTGTGACCTAGGTGCAAGCATAATAAAATTTAGACTAAAATAACAATATGCCTACATAAGTACATATTTACCTACATATTATATCCACTTAATTTATCTTACGCTGCTACCAACAAAACGGACAAAAAATACATTTATTATTATAATGCGAATCCTTGAAGTGTAATATACATAATTTTTGCTACTCTTCACACTTCCTTGTTTTTTTAAGTTAACATTACGAGTTGGTTCAATATTAATTAAGCCCATAGATAATGTTCTATTAGTTAAATCGAACATCCGGGTTTTTAAATAGGTTTTTAATTGATATGATTGTGAGAAAAACTTCACTTTTGAGTTTTTGTTCTATAAGGAAACATCATGATTTGACACCTTACGTGCGAATAGAGTGAATTAAATGCTATTGTAGCATTTTAAAATATTATTGAGGCACTCGTATATCATAGCAGATTGCATGTTATTCTTTGTAGTACCAACCTTAATTATGTTAACTCTCATGGAAAAACTTACTCATGGAAATGAGTCAAAATATACAACATTCTGTCATGTGTGATACAACCCAGGTTTCGGGCATTCAAATATTTTGACTATTTCCATGAGTAATTTATTACATTCAAATTTGAAATGTGTCGAACTTCTGTGTTCTTTTAAACAAAAATACTACTTATATCCTTTTTATTCTGTGCCTATATTTTCACGATAACACTCTATAATATGTAGTTGGAAGTCGGGTAGAAAGCCAGTAGATAGATTGCTAGTGGGCTGAGCTCGAATTTACATAGTTAGGTATATGTAATCCCCGGGGAATCGAAAAATGCAATGAGGAGAAAAATATTAGAAGATGACATGCAGCGTCTTATTAAACTATTGAGTTTTTACTCTGATACAAACTGCGTCAGTCAAATTTAGGGGAACTTGCCTTCCTTCCCCACGGAAATAAAATAGATTATATTGTTTTCATATGCTGTCTTGGAATTTCTAAATTGCTTAAAATTATTTTTGCCCACGGGGCCTAATATTAGTAAGTTCTATTGAATGATAAAAAAACACTATGTTACTTACTGTCGCTTTTTGGTTCGGCAGATTATAAAAATTCACATGAGTGTGTAAACAACGTTTTAAAAATAGTATAACTGAGTTCAAATTTATGCAATACAGTTCATCCACGGTAATATTTCTATATAACATTACCGTGGTTCAGCCATCCTACATACAAGGTAGGTATATATATACACTGCATGTAGGTGAGTTGGTACCTAGGTTAGATCAATCACCTATGAACCTAAGGCTATAAATCGGTCATGCAATGCTGTAATAACATAGATCATAAAGCGTAGGATGAAACGACACGTTCTGCTGTATGCACTAGCAGAATATCTAATGGTGTGGGTAATATGTTTCCGATACTCAGTTTAAACGATTACTTGATAGTGATATCGCTATAATGTTGTGTTGAGTTTTCGCTATTATTACACATAGTAATAATGCAATTTTAAACGGTTTAAATTGCTTAAATTGTAGTGGTCAATGCAGTGTTTGAAATAAAAATAATAATATATATACTTACATTATATCTTTATTTTATAACTACCGTGATCCCTTACTATATAGGTACCTACTTAACCTGTGACCAACCACAGATTAAGTATGTATATATTAGAGGTAAGTATGTAAGTCAATTACCGCGTTTACTTTAAAGCCATTGACATTCAATAACACAAAGCAAATAAACTAGGAAACGGGAAAAGTGTGAAAACCCAATAAACCTTTTATCACGATTTTGACGAGTTCCTAAATGTCTGGCAGCATGTAACAAACAGACATAAAATTGGAATTAATTGGATAAAGCTCCGTCCAAATGGCAAAAAACCGCAAAAAATCAAATTGTTAATTGTTTTAAGATTATAAGGTCACAATGCCCTTGTATATCGACATCTATTTACATCTATTTAGTGCTCGAACATTCAATATATATGTAACTGTCAAAGTCGTATCGTATGTCAAAGTCAAGTAGCTGTGAAAACTGTGCCCGACAGTACGAAAAACATAGTACAGTTCGACCAACTTGTGTGTAACTCTAAGAGGGCGCTGTCGATAGAGACCACCAAGTTCATTTCCTAATTTTCGTAAGCAATTTCGTAGTTCCTTTTTCTGCCACTTCACAGATAACTTGGTTGAACTGAAAGTGTAAACCGTTAGCAATGAGTATTCAAAAGGTTACAACATAAGGGTAACTCGTCTTAGGATCATGTTGCAAATATCTACATAGATAATGAGGAGATTAGTTCTCGAGCACCTATTCTGTATGTATAACGTGTGTTCGCCGTAGTCAAGTTGCATCACGTCGGATTACCATCACATTGTTTATGAATAGAACACACAGAACTTGAAATACCAAGTGGAACGGCCATATGCGAAGAAAATGCTGTCAGTAAAATTTCCTGTCAACCTGGGCCCCAATTCTCTTAGCTATTGACCAAACGCCACGCTACCGCGATGCTTCTGCGATCGAACTGCTGTTAATGTCAAATTCGGTAGTCTGCTAATTCTAGCTCCTAATCGCAGTTGTATAGCAATCGCGTCGCTATCGAATGGCTGTGCTATGGCTTGCGAATGATGCCACTGAAATAAGATACGTAATAAGAAGATAATAAGAAACGTCAAAATATGGAACGGACTACCGACTTTAAGCCAGCTACACAATCGTTACAAAATAGCTTACAGCATATCAAATATGTTAAAAACTATTGAGGGCAAGCCACTGACTTGCGTTTGAATCTTAATAGCGGGCAGACTACGGATACTGTCAAGTTTTGACTCAAAACTACAATTTTCATGCAAATATGTTGCGTTAACGCCGTTCAATAGCTAAGAGAATCGAGCCTCTGCAAATTTCGACATTCGACAAGCTTATTTTGTTTGAACACGGTGATAATAATAACTTTCAAAGTACGTATTTTATTACTAGAACGCATTTAATGCTACTATGGCTTTAAACTCAAAATTTGCTTATGTTGACTCTTAGAGTTCCCAAGAGCCGTGCTTGATGGTTGGCGCACATTGATATAACTGGCAGAGAACTAGGCAGAGCCTATACCTACTTTACGTAATTCCACAGAACTTGACTTTTGATATAATATTAGAATGAGACCTGCCTGAAAGCTAGTTTCACAGAAGATACCAAAGTGTGAAATAAATGTGTTTAGAATTGTCAGGTAAATTTTTCATCGGAATTGTCACGATTTTCTTTATAACTATGCCAATCGATTGTAAAACCTATTTTCTATAAATAGTACCTACATACGATTTTGAAATCGAGCAGCGGCATCCCTATGAAATGTATTTTTCTCTAAAATTTTCTTGCATTTCGGTTGGAACATATACCGTAACTGTGCATTGCAGCGTGCGCTGATATGAGCCTTATTTCAATATAAATTTGTTTGATTTTCGTACTGACTGACAACTTCTAATATTGTATGTTTAAGTCCACAAACACATTAGTCCATCAGTCACATTAGTCTTTATTTTTAGGGTTCCTTACCCAAAGGATAAAAACGGAACCCTATTACTGAGACTTCGCTGTCCGTCCGTCCGTCCGCCTGTCACCAGGCTGTATCTCAAGAATGGTGATAGCTAGACAGTTGAAATTTTCACAGATGATGTATTTCTGTTGCCGCTATAACAACAAATACAAAAAGTTGGCCAAGTGCGAGTCGAACTCGCGCACGTTAAAACAAAAATCGGCCAAGTGCGAAAATGTCAACTTCCTAGCTATCACCGTTCTTGAGATACAGCCTGGTGACAGACGGACGGACGGACGGACAGCGAAGTCTCAGTAATAGGGTTCCGTTTTTACCCTTTGGGTAAGGAACCCTAAAAAGGTTAAAATATGAAGTCTAATCTTGTATAGTTAATGGTAAGGAACCCTTCGTGCACGAGTCCGACTCGCACTTGACCGATTTTCATTTATAGAATCAGTTTACTCTTTTACGGATATAGGTACCTACGGTTATATACATTGCGTTGATAAATAATAATACAACTTAATTAACTTAATACGTAATTGACATTTGCTCTCCTGTTGTGAAGTGATGATGTAGCTGACGATGGTGAATGGGGTTAATATAATAATAATATATAGGTTATGGCTAAACGTTAGGCATGTTATTTTGCAAGCCGTTCTACATTTTTTTCTATTCCTTAGCCTAGGTTAGGTTTCTGTTTACCTCAGTACTTGCAGGTTTAATTGCAACGCATAGGAAACTGCATGGTGTCTCTTATCACTTGGTTTAATTACGCATGCGTCTATGTGAAATATGTTTTTTTGTAATTTGAGCATTTTTATTGCTTAGAATGAGGTGTACCTACTACCCATTTGCTAATAAAGATTTGTATCTTTTTACACCGCCTGTTTTTCAAATGCGTAGGTAGAAAATATGTAGTATAGATCATGCCCGCAACTTTGTTCGCTTGAAAAAGTCTGAATTATTGTTCCTGCGCTGATCCCATTCCTATTAGAGTCGGTACATACAACATATTTTCCTTTTCTGCTTACTTCTTAATATCTCACACGTTTTGTTTTGCCTTCACGTAATGCACCCATGCCTTCACGAGCATATCTATATTATGGGTATACGTTCTTTGGCCTACCTAGTCCGGTAAATATATGTTTCTTATAATTGTATCTCCTCACGCCTATGACACATTTATCTGTTATTATCTAGCTTTTCAGTCACTGGCGTTATTTTCAAGCTTCCCCTTATACACCTACCTAATAATTCTAATCTTGTCCATAATTCTGAATTAACACAGTATACACTTCTCATAAGTCTCATGCTACCTCTGTACCAAAGTTCATCACAATCTGTTCAGTGGGGAAAAGCGTAAAGAAGCGTAGTAAGCGTGAACAGCGGCCAACCTCATTCATTCTCCGCACAAAAGGTTTTAGCAGTTTGTTTTGTGTTTTACGATACAAACAAAATATAAAAAGAAGAAAGGAAAATGGTTCCCAATTCGTCTGCTAATTTTTGTGTTTGTTACCTCAGAACTTATGACTAGGTGAACGGATTTTAATAATTATTTTTTTATTTGAAAGCTGATGCTTGTCGTTTGGTCCGATTTAAATTTCATCAAAATCAATCAAGCCGTTTTTGAGTTAGGCTCCAATAACTGAAAAATGTGTTCCTATCTTTATTATAAAGTCGTTGACAATGAACGACAATCGGTCCCGTAAGTAGCAAGGCTCACTAAAAAGAGAGATATTTTTTTTTTACCAAAAATTGAACAGACTTCAACACTCAAAAGTTTGAATAACTTGTTGTCGTTACCATGCGCACAATATTGTGATAACAGGTACTTTGAACCATCATGAAGTCGGTACTTCAACAAGTTATTTCACACCTTCGAGTGTTGAAGTCGGTTCCATTTTTTGGTAAACATTTTTTTGTTCGATATACAAAAATTGCAAAAATATAATTTTCAAGTTCATTTCAATAATTAAACGATTCGTGTTTTAATATCCTTTATTATACAACAGTTGCATTAATCACTATTAAAATGTAGGTATGCCTTTTATATATTTGCACAGCGAGGTATCTCTCTGTGCTAAGTAGTCTATATTTAAATATTCTTCGCTTGCTCGGGATTTAAAGTCGCACCCGCACCAAAAAACCACTTTCTCACTTCTTAAACTTTTTTATAGGATATAGCCATATATAACACAAACAATAAAATATTTATGATTATGGACACCTGCTATGTCTGGATTTCTGATCCACTCAGTTGACAACCCCAGGAATTCTGTTCTGAGTCACGGGTAGAAGTGAGTCACATATTGTTTCCCATAATCGCAGGCTTCAGTGCGATGCGATGTTTGTCACAACACTTGGCTGAAATTGGCATCGAAAAGCCTTTTGAGAAGAAAATATATGGCGATTACCTATGCACAGTGCGTGTCTAACTTTTGATGATATTTGAGTATTTTTTCTTATATTTTTCGAAGACTGTTAAACAAAATCCAATTTTCAAGGGATTATTGTCACGGGATAATTTTATTTACATATCTGATTATACGTAATTGATGGTAGGTACATAAGTACCTACATGAATTATCTGAAGACGTAGTTTCCATAAAACTGAAAAACATCCCAACAAGGTGGGCGGTATCATTTTGCAAAATTTTGATTGAGTTAATCGCATTTAATTACTCTCTCGATCTTTGTTGGTTTATAACTTACAATTACGTTTCACTTTAGCCGTATAGTAGGTATACGGACTACTCCATATCGTCCATTTGGATGTCGTAAATTACGACTACAGATAAAAATGTAAACTTAACCTAATGAGCGGCTTGCAAAAACTTACGACGAGAGGGCTTTTTACCGCGACGGGTATAATACCAAAATGTATTTTCAAAGAGGGTTGCGTCAGAGAGGCGGCTGGCCATAAAATCAAAACTTAACAATTATGTCCTTTTGTTATCCTTTGCGTAGTTAAGACATATTGCACTCTAGAGACTCTATATGAGTGCGATAAGAGTATGACATTCTAGCCCGGCTCAAAAACTTTCGCGATTACAATATACGTATATAATATATTAATATGTTAAGATTTACTTAGCATACGCAAAGTAGAATACCATTTTCGTAGCCAAGTCGCCAAGTCGTGATCAAGTTGACAACTTTCTCACTAATTCTAGTATACTCCTTGCGAAAAGAAACAATCACAATGTAGTTCCAGGTCAGACTAGCACAAGGAGTCCTACAGAACTGGTTTGGCGTCCGGAACGCCCGCTAGTCTGCCGCGCCCAAACAACACGACAAAAAACCTATCTTGTATACAAGTTTAACCTTACATGGATAACAACGCTCTTTATGCTGGTTTAAATGTCGTCTATTAGTATATTTCATTGTACATATCTAGATAACTAAAGCACTAAAGGAGAGGAGAGGATTCTAGGTTAAAGCCTGTTAACACCTTCGACCACATCATCACTTACCATCACGTGACATTGTGGTCAAAGGCTTACCTATCAGCAATAAAAAAAAAAAAAAAAAAAAAAAAAGAGGAGTATATGTGGATTAAGATCTTTTTTGAAAACAATGTTCCTAAGACAAGTGCTAAACAAGTGAAATTATACCTATATAACGTTATATGTTCCTGTTACTAAATGTTATTCAATTATTTACATATATATATAACTAGAATTTTAAAAGTTCAAACATGATCGAAATGTTTCTTTGACTTGCCTGTATTTTTTTATAAAAGAGCGTCCTTATTATTTATATTTAAAACTCTATATTTTTTTTTCATCCTCTATTTTTGAACATAATACGGGAGAACTATATACAATACCACAGCTACAGGTACTTACAGGCTAGGCAGCTACTTACAGGTTGTCTAAATACTTTTATTGTAGTAACAATAAAAGTATTTAGACAACCTGTAAGTCAGCAGACTCACAGGCAGTCTAAATGCTCCAGCAGTTGGCAGCGTGCCCAGCATGCTGGTAGCGTTGCCCCGTTGGATTGCAATGCTTATTCGTTGAGCCAAATAGGTGCCAGCATTTTGATCACGCGTCGCATCGACCAAGCGCTCAGATAAGTTTTGGAAATACGATGAGCTCTCTGTCCCCACGGACCCAACGTCTCTACACCAAACGTTACCCATATAGGTTATTATTTATTCTTTGAATATTACAAAATGACGAGAGAAAAATTATAGTCATATGCGGGACATAATTTTTCCTTATTTAATTTATTTTGCTTTTCTCATTACCTTACTATATTTAAATCATAAGATCAGTCATATTGTGCTATACACATCAGTACTATGTACCGAATTTCCGAAGTTTCATAGTGTTAAAATTTCTGTATTTGACAGAGCTGGCAAGTGCTAAATAGTTTTACTTGAACCGATTTTTAGCAAAATATTGGTACATATCTAATTAATTGTAACAGTAAAAAAAATATATGTTAATCTTGATCATATTCTCAACGCAACGGTCAAGTTAATTCCGAAACACATTTCCGTAGCACTATCTCGATTGAATAAAATTGCAAAGTTAAATAATTACGCATATAACGTCAATATATCTTAATTATTCATGTACTCGTATATAAGTGTATAAAAATAAAAGCAATGAATTTTCAAATCCTTATCGAAAGGGCAAATTCTTATGGATTAGGTATGTGTTTTTCATCCAAACTGACCGTATTTTTACAATCTCTGTCTCTCGTACACTTCTACGCAATCCCATCAGATTGCGTAGGTAGGTATCGTATTAGAATTTCAGCATTTGAGAGCGTCTTAAATTCAGTTTCTTAAGGGATTGAAGCTTTGATGATCATCATAACCACACCCCTTTACCTACTCTTATGGTTGCAAGTCCCAGGAAAAATTCCAGCTTCTTTCCCGGTAATGCGATAGACCCGACAGCTGCCCGGGAATCCATGGAAGTAATTCATCTCATTACATAGATACAAACTGCGTTAAAAAAGTTAAACACGATCAAAATAGCAGATTCAAAGCCCAAAGATGCCTACATAGAGAAAAACAACAATGGCAGCTACCTTTTTAGTTACCAACTAATCGCCACAAAAAGTTGAAATGTCAAGAAAAAATGCCCACGCTAATTAAATATAATACCTACACACAAGTTTTAATGGCATTTTCTATTAATGTTTTTCCTATAGTTTCTATTAGCACAACGAAAATTAGATGCTGTCTTAATTAGTATAAAAAACTTGCACAAGTGCTAGTCACCTATACCTTCTTAAGAGTACAGGAGTTACAGGACACATGGACACATATTGTTACCTTATTATTACGTATTACCTTAGTGTTCGACATTCCTACAAATAAACCTCAGATCATACGTCATATATATCACGAGGGCTATGCTGAGACCATAGATTTGAAGCGCTCGTAGCGAAGTTTGCTTAGCCGTTCTTAATCGATCAGCTGAGTTAAGCAACGTCCGCCGCAGGAGTTGGATGGGTGACCGCTAGTGACATTACTATTGAGCGCTTCCGTGCTTCGGAGGGCACGTTAAGCCGTCGGTCTCTGTTGTTGTCTTACGATGGCAGTCGTACAGCATGGTGGTAGAGCATTTTGCAAAGAAATCTGTCGCCATACACATAACGGTGTGTTCCGGCAGCTGTCCTTGAGAGCCGTAATTCTAGGTTAGCCTGAACAACAACTTCGACCACATTATCACTTACCATCAGCTGAGGTAGTGGCCAAAGGCTAACCTATCAAGCATAAAAAAAGCTCTCCTTGAGAGCTAGTAATTCTAGGCTAGCCTGAACAACATCTTCAACCATCATCATCACTTACCATCAGGTGATATAGCGGTCAAAGACTAACCTATCAGCAATAACGACGTTGACACCCGCCTCTTCAGTCCGCTCGTGACCACGACCAATTGATCGAAACGTCGAGGTAAATAAATAATATACATGTTTTTATCGCGATTAAGTCCCGTTATATACTTATAAAACAATATGTTCAAGTCGTGAAGATAAACCTGTTCCTTAGACAAGAGCAATATTCCCCCTTCATTAGCTTGATTGTGAATGAGGATTGTCATACATTGAACAAACAAAATGGACCATCGGTGTCTTGATAGGTGCAGTCACCGCAGTATCAGATATTCTTCCTGGAAGCAGGAGTTTCAAACACTGTGTTTAAGTGTGAATAGCATTGTAGTAAGTTAGTGAGTGAACGAGAGATGAGAACAGTGTAGTATCGTGCTGCACTGCAACTGTAATGAACAGGCGTGACCCTTACCATCAGGCGAGTAACTGTCCTATCTCACTTTACTTATAACAAATATAAAGAGCAGACTCTCGACAAAACCCTAGAACTACATTCGGTTCGATGGTCCATGAATTCTCGCCAGAGAGATCCGGGTTATGCCAAGAGTGTTAAGCAAATTTAAAATGGACAAAAATTTCAATACGGAGGCAGTTGGCAAGTACTAGCTGAACTTCTGCGATCAATTAAATTAAGAACACTGTAAAAGAATACTGCGAGTACATGGGAACGAATTGAAATAAAATCTTATGCGGTAGGTATACACAAATCGTTTTCTCAAAAGACAACTGTCACGTGTGATAACTGATAACACTATTCGCTTTCCTGATTTATCTTATCAAAAAACTCGTAGAAAACTTAACCCTTACCAACCTAACCGCGCAGTCTGAATGAGCTTCTGAATCTTAACAAGTCCATAGGTTTCTATCTATACCGCTTTACGGAAGAGAAGAGTGTTGTTATTATTTTTATATAATTTTAATGTACTTATAAGTCCTGACACAACAGGAAATCCTAGTAAACAATGATATCGTGTATTGATATTTATTATACAGGTAGTCTTTTTCCAGTATGCTGGACTTGATTCTGCTGTTTTAATAATAATTCACTGCAAACTATAGTAATAATTTATTTGCCAGAAAAGTTATTATTACTTCTACCATTATTTTTAACTAAGAGCATACTCACTTTTTGAGTCACAATACTAACTCACTACAATTTACTGTGGGTCTCAAACTAGGCAAAACCTGTATCTTGGCAACCCAATGAGGGTAAACAAGGTGCAACGATGACACTCAAACTTATGACTATGACCAGTATGGTCATGCTATGCTGATCCATTACATGAGTGACCTTCAGAATTAGTTACCAGTTGGTTATTTCAAAAGTAAAGTGTTATTTTATTTTAAAAAGCTGCTTTAAGAAATAAATTAATCAAACAATGGATTAGAAAATGCAAGGCCCTACACATTTTGGTAAACGAATCTTCATATTGGTATTTTTGACGTAGATATTACTATTTAGTATAAATACTAGACAAGTCGACATAGTTCCCAAATTTATTAGCCTAAACGAATGCAAATCGTGAATTTGAATATAGCAATCTGATATGAGATGAGATGATATGACTAAAATAACAACAATTGAGCCACCCGAAATAAATAGTCAAAATATTATAGATTTATGAAAACACAGTGGTCATAAGTCTGCGCACATAGCAAGGTACATACATCTTGTGTGATTATTCTGCCTGTATTCTACTCAAATAGCAGAATTTTTCACTTGTTTACGCAAACTTATAAGGCTTGCAAGAACGTAGAAAATGCACCTTTACGCTTATAAATGGCGATAATTAAGACTGATTGTTGATAATATTTATTAACAGTTAAATACAAAAGTGACTGACTACTTCACGATTTTATCGCAATAACTACGCCTTATGAGTTTCTGAATAAGACGAGGGTGAATGTAAGACTTTTCATTGATACATGGTCCCAAAATGGTATGTGAATGGACCTAATAGGAGATTCACTTCGCGTATGACTGTGCATCCCTCGTATCGTACCTAACCGGTTCTTGAGGTAGTAAAGTTTTTAGAGTTCTTTGGAGGTAAACGCAGCGCGATAAATTACAAAAGCAATTCGTTCCGTATACTATATATGAGTTGGTTATATCATAAATACTGATGAGTTAAAATTTTAACTCTTAGTGGAAGAGGCTCTTTACTATTATTCGGTTGCAGCAATAAGGTTTTATCTCTATTATTTGCTTGATTCATTGTGTGACAAAACGATATTGACATATCTCTCTTCCATCTTAGGTTTTATAGGAGTATTAGGTTTACAAAACATTGTACCTACCAAGTAAAAGATTGATTACATAATAAACCTAGTTTTGATATATTTTTAAAACTTATAAAATGTAATTTATTACTTTATCATAAAAGCGAAATAATACAGTCTATATTGCGGATAAGAGTCAGTATTTATTTATTAAGATGCACAAAACAAAGTATATTTTATATACATTTATGCATTTTATATGATTGATATAAGTCAGTCTCTGACAAAATAATCCTATGGAAAGAGTCAGTATGAAGCACAAGTCACAAGAGATACTGATAAACAAATTCTATGAAAAAGAGTCAAGATATAAAGTAATGAAATGAAAGAACTAACACCAGAAACCTTTGGCCAAATATTGTTTTTTTTTTTTTTTAGGGAGGACATAGATGCTGGCTACCGCCTGTGCGGTCGTCCAGCTCCACCGGGTTTTGGGCGAGGGCCTGGCCCTACAATAGCCCGGGAGGGAGAAGTGCCGAAGGCACTTCTCCCGAGACGGGCGTAGAAGGCGAAAAGCGCTTTCTACCTCCGTCTCCTGCGGACGCCGAAAACGTACCGCTATTATAGGAGGGGTTGACAGCGAGCTCAAGGGCACCACTGTGGTTCGGACCTCGGCTTGTCTCGCTGTCGAGAGACATGGGGGGGATCGGAGCAAAATGCCTCTGTGCAACTGCAGTGTTGCACAATTGGGCCCTACTGAATAATACTCTTTGACTATTTGGAGAGCAATTTATCGTGACCTTGTTTTTGCCTCGAGCTCGCCGGCGAGCTCGGTGTTTGATTGTGTGACCTCTGATTACCTCACACCTGGGGATTTTACCTCGACGACTTGCGGATAACGCTAAAGCTGCCAATGTAATGGCTGCGATGGGGTCATCCGGGTCGTCTAATACCTGCCGTGGTCGGCGACGGGGGGGTTTGAAGAATGGAATAGAAGAGGCAGTCGAGTAGTTCGATGCCTGGACAACCAATGGGTTCGGGTGGTGGGGCGCTCGATCAAAGTATCGGCGGGCGCAGTCCTTATTGAACTGCGCTAAAGAGGGAAGGTTTAGGTCGCAATGCAACTCGGTGTTCCGGATGTACCACGGAGCGCCGGTTGCACTACGAAGAAAACGGTTTTGAATGACTTGAAGCTTATGAAGATGGGCCTCACTAGCATGACTAAACACTACTGATGCGTAAGTCATGATGGGGCGGATGCAGGCAGTGTAAAGTGTCTTCTTATTACTAAGAGACATTTTACTCTCTTTGCGAATCAGGGGACCAAGGCGACCCATTACAAAGGCCGCTCTGTTACGGACGGTTGTTATATGATCGTTAAAGGTGAGATTCCGATCAAGGGTGACTCCGAGATATTTTGTTTTACTAACCCAGGGGATGGGTTGGTCGAACAAAGTTAAAGGTTGCGGGTAACGGGGGCGAGTCTTCTCAGTAAAGTACATAGCTGCACTTTTGACTGGGTTGACCGCGATGCGCCATTTACGGAACCAGTCACCGATCTCGGTGATGGCCCGTTGAAGGGCGAAAATGGACTTTCTGCTGATACGCCACCCAGTGGTATAAATAGCGGTATCATCCGCGTATTGGGCTAATAGGACGTCTGGCTGAGAGCGTGGGATGTCGCTGGTATACAGCGCGAAGAGAATAGGTGATAGCACGGAGCCCTGAGGGACTCCGGCTCTGACTGGGTGGGGGGAGGAGAGGGTGCCTTCCACGCGATAGCGAAAGCTTCTGGCTTTAAGGAAGTCTTGTAGGATGAGCACAAGACGTTCTGGCACGCCAAGTTGGTATAGCTTGTAAATCAAGCCATTGTGCCAGACTTTGTCAAAAGCTTTCGCTACATCGAGGAAGACTGCTAGCGTTGTCTGGGGTTTGGGGTACTTGTTAAAGCCCTCAATGATGTGCTCCGTGAGGCGGTGCACCTGTTGGACGCATGAGTGTCCGGGTCTGAAGCCAAACTGCTCATCTGGAATAAGGTGGTGTTCCTTAGCATGGGACTGGAGACGGTTTGCAAGTAACCGCTCGTAAAGTTTGCCTAAGGCACTGAGGAGGCTGATGGGGCGGTAGCTGGTGGGGTCAGATGAGCTTTTGCCTGGTTTGTGAATGCCAATGACATTTGCACATTTCCAGGTGTCTGGGAATAAGCAGTGGCTCATAGCAGCATTGAAGATGCTGACTAGGAGATGGATGAGAGGAGGAGAGAGGGTTTTAAGAACCCTGTTGGAGATGCCATCGGCACCGGGGGATTTGCGCGGTCGGAGGGCCTTGATCAGTCTCGCCACCTCAGCGTAAGTCGCTAAGGTGATTGGTGGGAGTTCAGAGGTGACCACAGAGCTTTTACGTTCGACTTCAGCATCCACCGAATCGAGGTGAGCTTGGTCAACGTGATCTACGTTAGGGGAACACTGAGCCTCTAGGCTATCAGCTAGGCACTCAGCTTTGTCTTCGTCACAGAACGCTGGGACTAGTGGGACTGGTCTGTATAAGGGAGGCATGTCGTTGTAGTTACTTCCTTTCATACCTCGCGCCAAGTCCCAATAAGCATGGTGGCTTGGCACGAGGTTTGAAAGTTTGTCACCCCATTGTTGATCACGCAACTCAGACATGCGACTTTGAACCATGCGTTCAAAGTGGCGTTTCTTTGTTTTGTTCTCTGTACTGGGGTAAGAGTCGTAATGTCGGGTCACTGCTTTACTTTCCGTCACCAATCGTCTCACATCCGCTGAAATGACAAGGCGCCGGTTATCCGGCACCATGACCTCCTTTGCGGATGCACCTACTACGGTGGAGAGGTGATTGGTGAACGAATCGATCGCAAGGGTTACGTCATCTTTAGTCAGGATGTCGTCAGGGATTCTGTCAAGGTCCGGTGAACTGGTAGCCTTTAGGGCATCGCCTACTTGCTTCCAGTTCACTATTGTCTTAGTGGGGCGAGGGAGGTCTGTCGTTGGGTCGGGACCTAGTCGCAGTATAATGGGTCGGTGGTCAGAGTGAAGCTCGTGAACCACTTCTATGGAGCGTAACTGAAGTGTTACGCCTCTGAGTAGTGCCATGTCAAGCAAGTCAGGTCGAAAGTCTTCCATATGAGGGTAGTGAGTGGGCTCAGTGGGCGCAATTATGTCAAAATTAAGTTCTGCGACTAGTTTTTCAAGTGCAATACCTCTGGGATTGTTGACGTTACAATTCCATAGGATGTGCTTACTGTTGAAGTCGCCAATCAGAAGGACGGCGCTTCCTAAAGAGAACAAAGCTTCTAAGTCAGCTCGGACGATCGGCTTGGAGCAAGCTTGGTAACAGGACGCTATGACTATAGGTTGATGACCAGTCATAGCTAGGAGGCAACAAGATGCTTCCATATTAACAAGAGTCGGGGTAGGTAGGGGAATGCAGTGCAGGGACCTTTTGTAATAGATAAGAGTGCCTCCCCCACGGGAGTTCACTCTATCATCACGTACCGTTCTGTAATTGGCAAACCTAGGGTTCGCCTTCCCCGGTTTTAGAAGGGTTTCCTGCACGCATATGATGTCGATAAGGTGGGTACAACAAAAGTCGTGGACGAGGTCACGTTGTCTGAAGAGGCCGTTAGCGTTAAATGACGCTAACGAAACTGAGTGCGGTTTCGTGCGTTCGGTTGTACTACCCATAGTGGTTGTACTGGGGAGGGGCCTGGGGGACGAAGCGCTTAAGGGCGCTTAGTAAGTTTGCGTGTTCCAATGTGTATTGGATCACGTCCGCTGGGGATTGAGCGTATTGCATCTTGTGGAATAGCTCTTGTACCTCATTGATGTCAACCGACATAGCCAGATCGCTGACTAGGTTGATTGCCTCTTGAAGAGGGGCAGCCATCAATGGCATAGGGGGAGCTTGTGGCCGGGAAGCGGCGCGGGGAGGGGCGCGAACGGTGTTGGCAGCGGGTGCCGGGAGCGCGGGGCGAGCCGGGGCCGGTGCGCGGGCAGGGGCCGCGGCGCGGGCGGGTGCGGGAGCGGGCGCGGGCGCGCGGGCCGGGGCGCGGGCGGTAACGACGGTCTTAACCATACTGGGTGGTTTAGACCATGCGTTACGGGCTGGGAGCGGCGCGGGTATTACCTGTGAGGCAGGTACTACCGTTAGTTTAGGGCTTACCCGTTGGTGACGGTCATAAGAGGGACGGGTCGGCCTATGCCTTGCCACCCTGTGGTTCACTCGTGGTGCTTTAGGGCAACCACGGTAATTCGCGGTATGCCCTTGAGCACCGCATAGAACACAACTGGGTGGGTCCGGCGAATCCCGGGTGCGAGTGCACGCTGCTGTCGCGTGATCGCCTAGGCACTTAACGCACCTAGCGCGAGCGAAGCAGAAACGGGAGGCGTGCCCGTATAGTTGGCAGTTATGGCACTGCGAGGGACTCCCATTCTTGTATGGGGCTTGGACATCGAGTCCTGAGAGGCTACAGACCTTTTTTAAATTAAAAATGGCCTTGCCTTCAGGTGTACGATCTAGTACTACGAGTACTAGATCGTAGGGACTGCGGTCCTTCCCGCTGTACATGCGGTGAACTGCATGTACGGGGAAGTCTTGTGCCTTCAGGTCGGCACATACCGAATCGGTATGTACCTCCTTGGGCACACCGCGGATGACCACTCGGAGGACTTTCTCCTCTTCGAGCGCATAAGTGTGGAAGCTTATGCTCTCATTGCGGAGGAGTTTCGTTAGCGCTCTGTGGTCGCTAATGGTGGACACTTGAACTTTAATGCCCTGCTGCGTGGAGCGGGCATTAGTATAGTGGATCCCACGATCCGAAACTAAACGGGACAGCATGTCCCATTTGGTTTTGTCCTGAATGAACAGGGGCGGAGGCGGTTTTTCGCGGCGCGCGCTCGCGTCCTGAGGGGACGCGGCAGTGGTGGCCGGAGCGGAGGGAGGAGACGCGGGGCGCGGGGCGGGGGTCGGCTTCTTGCCGGAGGCGGGGGCCTTAGTGGGTGCCTTGGCGGGAGGGGCGGAAGTTGCGCAACTAGCGGCTTTAGGAGCACGCTTGCGTTTTCTATCTACGACGGTATAGCCGTCGTTATCGGAGTCCGAGTCAGTGCGTAGGGCGCGACTCGGATCTACCTCCATCTCCGCTTCGGAGTCCGAAGTGGGCTCGACAACGGCGATGGAGGGACGGGTGCTCGCTGGCCTCCCGATCCGTGAGCGCGAGCGAGACCTCTCACGGGGAGGGGCTGCCACCGTGCGTCTGTTGTCTGGGCCCGGAGCGGGCGAAAGCGGACTGTCCTCTGAGAAGGACCGGGTCAGAGGAGGGACGTTGGCCTCCGGGATTGAAGTCCCGGAGGGAGCAATAAGAGTGTCCGTGAGGCGGGCACTCGCTTCCTCTTCGAGGAGTTGCATGTGTGCAACATACAGATCGGGGTGGCGGAGGGCGAAGGTCTGAAGGACCTGCACCTCACCGTTAGAGGGACGGGACTGCATCCTGAGGGGAATACTCAGGACGCCCTATCAAGGGTTTGAATTCCCTCACACACCTTGTGAGCTCACTGTGTGAGAGGGAGTGTGTACCTAGGGTGTGCCCTAGTTGTGTACCCTCTCCGAGCTTTTTTCTCGGCGGAGAGGGGTGCTCCTAAGCGCTACTCCGGGGTTGACTAGGGGCGACCCCAAGGCCAGTTATCCCGGAGCCCAGCTTGCTTCGGCTGACCCGTGAAGCGGGAAAGGCCACGGTGCAAGGTTAAACCAAAAGTTCGACAGTGGCCGTTGTCACCGTAGGGTGTCACACTGCGACCGCAGCAAATGGCGGATTTGATCGTTCAGACGGGTTTGGCTGACGCTACCCCACGCCTGAACGACGTCGCTTAACAGCACAAAGTGTGTTGTTACGCGCACTGTTACAATGTTGTGTCGAGTAGTAGAGTTGTGAAGTGCGTACCGAAAAGTGCGGTCAAAACAAGACCACCAGCCCGGTATGATGTTGTTCCGAAACAAGGGACTTGGGTAGGTGGTAATGCCTGACGTCTTAGAGCGCCTCTGCGCGTCGGCACGGCGAGCTCGTAGCTCACGTTGCACGGCGGTCGGCGGCTGCTCAGCTTCTGCACACAAAACAAAACTTCGTCAGGACTGCGTATTCCAAGGCACTGGTCTGCAACTAGCGTCGGAACGATGACCCGAGTGAGACGGCAATAGTGCGGGGACTATTGCGGTCTCACTGGGAGATACTGGCGGAGCTGTAGACAGGTGTGCACGGCGTGGCGGCACAGGTCGGAATGTGAAAATATTGTTGTGTAACATTGACACAAGATATATTTAAAAAGAGTTCTATAGATAAGAGTCTGTACAAAATAATTACAAAAGAATCCTATGGAAAAGAGTCAGTATGAAGCACCCACACTAGAGGTACTCGTATATACATACAAAAAACACAACGCATATGGAAAAGGGTCCGTTCAGTTATGCATCCTGCATGGACACAAGAGTAACTGACTGTTTTTCTTCAATAAATTCTTCGCAACAAACGATGTATCCGAGTAATAGAGGCGGACCTTCCACAGACAAACTTAACTAATTGTTTAGGAACTTTCTACGCAATAAATTACCCGCAAATGGGAAAGTGCAAAATTAGTTTTAAACTTTCGCACTTTGGTTCAGCTTTCCTCATAGTAATATGGTTTAGCTAAAGTTAATTATTTATTAATAACTGCTCTGGTGCAGTAAGTACCGAAACCCAAAGTACCTATATACATAAATTTATTTTAAACAGCGTTAGCATAGAAATTTCTTCTTCTAAAGTGTACTTTATAATTACTTACTATAATATCTATAGTATTATTTTTCCAAGATAAAAACAAAGTAAGTATACAGAACCTTGCGACAATATGCACATTACGAGAGGAATTATTATTAAACTGGCAAAAGAAAACAATGTGTCTACGAATAAATTATATCCTTATTTATCTCTAGACGTGATGGCAATGTTTTGTTTGTCTCAGTTGATTACCTAGTGGCTTAAGAATTTTCTGAATGCTCCAGAATTGGTGTTTTCAACTATTATATCTCATATATCTTACTTTATCACTAATGTGGGTACCAAGCAGTATACCCGCTTGTAATTCTCTGTTTTTAAATAAGTCAACAGATGAAGCAACCTTTAGAATACATTATCCTAGAAGTAGCAATATTGACTCAAATCGTTGTCAACAAGTGAAATTGTTCAGCCTTGACACTGTCCCCATTTCTACAGGTTGTTAGTTCTTACATCACCGTGGTAACATCGTGTAAAACACGTCCTATCGTCTTACAAAACTATATACGGTACCTCCTCAGTGATATACCTGTCAACGTACGTGCTTCGGGGCCTTAACTTCTCAGACCTGGCAACAATGCTGCTTTTACTACACATTGCGTCATACCTTTATAAGCAAGAGTCATTCATAGAGCCATAGCCCGTATTGCATTAGAAACATGCAAAAATAACATGAGAATGTGATAAGCAATCCATGCACCTTAAACGTTTTGTGCATAACAAAAAAACCTACCAATGAGTTCTCTGTGTAGTCTAGAATGTTTTGACGTTAAATCTCGGGTAATAAAACACAGGCTTAATCTAATAAATTATTATCAAACCCACGGATTTATGAGAACCAGTTGCCACGCCCACATTGCTGAACGTTGAAACCGCAAACGAGATATGCAAACTATTAAAAAAATAGTTAACACCTCGATAACTGATTTTCTAGTCACCAGGCTGCCAATGAATTGATTAAACGAGCAGTATTAGTTACAATCATTTTTATGGGTATTATGAAAGAAGTAGGTAAGCAGGTTCCGATCTATAGGTGAATCCACAAACCTATTGTTGTGTGGAATTCATTACAATTATAAGAAAATGAACAGCTAGTGGGCACACATTCTGCGCTGACACCCACGATAAATTAAACCGGTACATTAGCCAGTTTCTCATGCTCTTCAAATTATTTAATATTTTGGCAATAAATATGATCATCATAAACTGGAAGATGTCAAGTTATGAAAATTGGCATCCCCCATTGAACTCCATAAAGAACAGCCAGTCAGGTATCACATATAAATCACCAGTGGCAATAAACACTGGTTGAAGACTTCAAGGTCTGTAAGGTGTTAGACGAGAAGAGTTACTTGACGACATCTGAAACGTGTCCGAGGATCAAGGTAGACATAATCAGACAAATTCGTGAGTATCGTCCACACAGCTATCGGTACGTGTGCAACATGTTCATATTTGTCTTGTCCTTGTTCATTTTAAGACCCAGTGTCACAAACTCTCACAATGGATTACTTGGACCATAATGATTTAAATATCATTGGCATTGGCAAAAAGAAAGTGAGCGATGTAGTCATAGATTTTAATTACTATGTCTATTCTAGTTAAAGAGCTAGAAAACAGCCTCCAATTTGTCCGTGAACAGTTTCGAAGAAGTAACGTGTCGTTGCCTCACGACGACGTGCAGTGGGATTGGTCCCATGCATAAGTAAAATACTTAAGTACCTCGATATACCTACATTTGGTATTCCTGAAGAGACTGCTGTACCACCCAGGTGGCAATTGATTTTAAGAGTATTTCATAGAATTTACAAGCTAAATACAATGTTTGATGTTATCTCTCAGTCTTCTTGTGCTGCAGCGTATTGATGTTCAGATATTCAGGTTTGTTTTCAGTTTTCATCCTCGAAGCAGTAGTGTGCAAATACTACTGTGTTTAAGCGTGAAGGGCAATGTTAACAAGTGAAATTACCTGAAATTACTGTGCAAACGAAATATAAGGATTACTAACGTCTCCGATTGGACAAGCGCAGTGCAGTGACATGCAGAGTGAGGATGGTGACACTGCAACTGTAATGGAAAAGGGTGACGCTTACCATTAGACTGGTGAATTATTCGTCTTCTCACGTCTAACAGAAAAAAATATTGGTCTATGCTATGGCGCTAAAACCATTCTAGAAAACGACTTGTTCAAGAGATTGGAAGTCTTCAAACCTACAGGCTACAGGCTGTGCTACTTACTTACTTACTGTATAGCTTCTACACATTGCTCGGTAGCGAGATGTTCTTGAAGTTCTTCAACGAGGTCGTGTCACCCCTATCGAAATAAAGCCGTACCGCACCTGGTCCACGCTTTTAGTGCATTAAAACACTAATTTCGCTCGGTTACTACCTTCATACGTGCTGTAGTTTAGGTGCCCAAGATGTATCGCATTATCTTCGAGATCTGTTTATAGAGCTAAAATATTGCCACAATAATATTATATAAACTAGAGGCTCGTGTCGGGCAATAATTGTTGCGTATTTGGCTAGGCACTGGTTAAGCGTAGGCATTATAGAATTGATTGTGTTGTTCGAGTTGTTACTTTCGGGCTTTTGGACACGTGACCTCTGTAGTTCGGCGTTGAAATTAATTTGTCTCTTACAAGGTGGTAATCGCTATCGATTTTTACTCTGTCGATCACTCATACACTTATCATATACCTTTATGAGGTTGGCACGTATACCATAACGACCCTTCAGCGAATACCTTTGTTAATTCTGAGTATAAGGGAGTACGATACACTTGCTCGATTCTTACACATTTCCATTTTAACAAAAATGTTAGTGAGGAACTTGCAGATGGGTGAAATTCCCAACATCACCCTAAGAATTTTGATGTCCCTTCCGGTAGAAGAACAAGTTAACGGTGAAGGATATTCGTGGCCTGTCCTCTTCGGACTTCCGAACAGCTGAATTCTTTCGGAGCTTGGGTAGCTTTGGATAACTTTTTTACCGATGGTTCCTTAACACTGTGTCAATCAACTCTGTTTTATCAGAACCGGAAAAGATTATGTACGTTTTGATACAAGATAAGCTATGGTAGGAATAATGTCACTCATTGATAAAACTTCGATATGTACCTACTTATTACATTAGGGGTAATGATAAAACACTCTGTGAATTTGATAAGAGTTTACCGACATTAGTAGGTAACTAATAATTTAGAAGTTTTTTTACTGCAATGAACGATACTTGAATCCTTTTAATAAACGAAATTACGTTGTTTTCTATAGATGAGGATTCATGTGAAGGAACTTACGTAGCATATAATTCTATAAAATCGCGGTTTTTCTCAATGGTTCTGTTCTTTGCAACCATACATCACACAATAAACCTACTATTACATTTTGTATTGTATGTATAAAAACAATGATTTTTTAAAAACATTTTGGGGGGCCTTAGCGCGAGTCTGCCACAATTTAACTATAGATTTTATGATTGTACTAGTTTCCCGCCCCGGCTTCACACGGGTAATTACGACTATAAATTGAGATGTAAGCTATCCTATCTTTCAATTTAGATCCAATTCACACGGTGTGCAAATCAAATGTAGAATTGGTTCAGTAGTTTAGGAGTCCCACACGACACGTAATTTTAAAATTAAAGATAAGCCGACTTCATAAAAGAAGGAGGTTCTCTAATCGTCTGTATTTTTTTAAAATGCTTGATACCTCAGATCTTTGACTGGATGAATCGATTTTGATAATTATTTTTTTATTTGAAAAGTGATGCTTGTCGTTTGGTCCCATTTAAATTTTATCATAATCGGTCCAGCCGTTTTTGAGTTACACTCCAATAACTGCAAAACTATCTTGATGATAATATAGTCGTTGACAATTATAGTAGTAAGTAGCAAGGGACACTAAAAAGAGTAAAAAAAAATGTTGACCAAAACATGGAACCGACTTCAATACTCAAAAGTGTGAAAGAAATGTCGTAGTCGGTACCATGCGCACAATATTGTGAATTTGTTTAAACATATAGTACATTAAAATGTAGTACCTATACCCTACCACTAATGTTATGCAATTTCACCGGAACCCAATACCCTTCAAACAGGAACACAGTAATGTGAACATTACTGCGTGGCGGCAGAAATATGAATGGTGCCAGTAATTTCCAGGACAAACCCGCACAAAGATTTCTACAGCTACGACATTTCTACTAATTGCAGGTATTAATATGAGATTATCCAACCGATTAAGTACCATAAAATACAGCTTATTAATAAAAATGCGTGGCAGTCCATAGTCATTGAATCTAGGCAACCATTGCTCCAAAGCTGGAAAAGTAAATAAAAAAGGTAAAGAACTCCGTATCATTTTGTTAATGATACCTAAAACAAAATGAAATATAGCAGTCGTTGATGTCATAAGCGAGACGTCTCGTCCAAAGCTCTAGGATCCGTGAGGTTCGATTTGATACCCGTAACAACAACTATGGACTTGATTTTTTTTATGGGATTTGAGGACATTCGAGAAGTAGGGTCACCCGGTGGTAAGTGGTCACCGTCGTCCACGGAAATCCACAGTACCGGTGCTCTCGAGGAAGCGTTGCCGGCTTTTGGGATCATGTTCTGCCGAGACGTCCAATGCCGAAATTCACCTACAAGTATTAAACTGAACACTTCCTCAGAACGATTACTGTGATAGATGATAGAAAAGGTGCAAAGTGACCCAACCTCTCTACACAGTGACGAAGGGTCGAGATTCAAGCCAATCGGAGAGAGCTTAATCGTCGATGATTCGTCTCTCCACTCTGCGTTGAATGGGGTCAAATGGAAGGAGATGGTACTGGGGAGCACCCGCCCAGTGATGAGAGCAGTACTCCTTGTGACAGCGAAATTTAATGCCCTCGAAATGTCAACGCTAAGTATTCCGATACTCGATGAGATGGTAAGAAGGCTGTCTTCAAAACGCAGGGATACGACAAAGGGAGAAAGTTTAGCAGTAAACTTGTATCTTAGGATTAAATTTGACTATGTTCAGTCCGCCCCACATCGAGACAACAGGGTCTCGACTTCAGACACAAGTTTGTTTCGACTATAGACAATGTTTACCAGAGAAATTTTGGCAAGGCCGTTATATGAAGCATATCCGGTATACTGTCATCCGAACTACTGAATATCAAAGAGCTGCAACACGTCATTGATGTGCAAGATAAATAGAGTCGGAGATAGCATAGCCGTGTGGAATACCAGCATTAACCGGTTGATTTGGTGAATGAAATGAGGACACCTACAGAGGCTTCTATCTCATACTACGTTTTTCCTGCTTTAAGCAATTATTGCTCTACGTTGGAAACGGGTGAAGAATTTTAATATTTTTTTTTATATTTGTAATAAGACATGGAAAAATGTATGACCATTAAAATGTTCTAGATATGAACATAAGCTTCATTAGAGCAAAAGTATTTACAGAAACACAATAAATAAAAACAAACGAAACCGCAAGAAGTTAAATTTTTAAGTTAATTGCCCGTCATATTGTCTACTTTTTTAGGCACTCTTATATTAACACATGTTTTCATAACATTTGTTACACTAAGTATTTGTATAATTAATTACCAACAAGTACCGTAAGTAGGGAGGTAGATTTTTAAGCTTAGTGCATGATATTTCCATGTTCACGAGACCGGAAGTACTACAGTTTTGTATTTATTTGCTCTTGTAGCTAGCCTTATTGTGCATTTATCATTTTATTATCATGTTATTTCCTAAAGAATTCACCACGTAAGTTGATAGGGGTAGATACTGTAAGGAATCAAACGGTAACCTATTAACTATTAGGTAAGCTACTCGATAGCGTAGAATGTTTTAGATACAGAGATGTATTTTGTCATCATTTACTCAAAATGCGCATTTACGTGCTCTATTTATTCTTATCTGATTATCCTCTATCACTATTTATATTTTGGCTTATAAAAGAATAGGCAAAGAAATATTTTTGCTAGATAAGGAAGGACACTCGGAGAAATGCTAACTAGAATGGTAGAAAAACACATGGTAGGTACGTAAAATTTATTTAAGTAGGGACCTCGGAGTATAGTCAAATTAATTTGTTGAATTGGTTGGTTTCTCTTAAATTTATATGGCAAATGTTTATATATGGCACAGGTTAATATCAACATTTTGCTCGTATCTAATATGTTTGTGAAGAAATTACGAAGTCTTTGGCTTAAGTTTGTTTATTAATGAGTTTCAACAAGCTCGTGTCCGTATACCATCGAATTCAAAAGAGTAATCTACAATCAAAATGATTGTTGCGAATCGACTCAAACACAACAAATTATTGCAGAATCCAGCCCTGCTAAGTACCGCGCCAACATCTGGGGACCGGTCTCACCCGTTTTGCAGGCCCACGCAACTCCCCATACTGTACCATACCATATACCGACTCGTTTTATTGCCTCCCGCACAGTACACTGCAGGAAATCTTAGAAGCTATAGAAAACCTTCTGTAGTAACCTAGCGTTGTTTGTCTACATACAAAAAAGGTTCTTAAAACTTCGACGATAAATAGCTTACTTTATAAAAGCGCAGGTTCTCCAGTGGACACCTAATAACCGCCAGTTAGTTACCAAACTATTTGCATCCGACGACGTTTTTCCTTGAAACGCCTAGCCCTGCCTTATATTAGCTTATATACCAGAAAAGTTAACGGTTGCTTGGAACTTGCTTCACTATAAACTGATGTTGAAACGCCGCATTAGCTAATCTTATCATAGAAACTCAAATAGATCAAAAAAGTTATGAAATTGTGAACAACTGAAGGCTTGCGTTTAGAATTTTAAAGTTTTGTAATGATTATTATAGAAGCTGGGCACTAACACTAACATGACTAACAAATTTTCATGTTTTGATCTTTCGTGGCATTTAAATTATATTATCCTCGCGAGGATCCTGCTGTTAGATTGCGTACAGTATCACAATAGATTTCTTTTTCTATTATTTTTTGTTAATATTATTATCTTTGCAATGACGGATGTTCCGCAAATTACATTACAGCGGAAAAATTAGAGTCATGTGAGGGATGTAATTTTGTAAAATAGTTTTCTTTGGTTCAATAAGAAGAAGTAACATTTATATAGTATTGATAAAAATTAAATATTCATGCAACATAACATCTAGGTATTTTGATTTAAATTTCAAACTAGATGTCTTTGTTACTTGCCCAGTGCAAGACGGAATCGCAAACCGACGACACCCTCACCAACACAACATTTGTTTTATGTATTTACCAAACATCGTTATTCTTCGAGAGTCTCAGTAATAGGTACGGGTTGAATGTGCTTTTATTGTAAGCTATTTTACTTCAAAGTTTGTACATATACAAAATTTGACCCTTAGATAAGGAGGCTCTTTATAAACGTACGTATATACTGTTATAAACAGATAAAATAACTCTAGGTTACCCTGAACAACATCCTCGACCACATCATCACTTACCATCAGGTGAGATAGTGGTCAAAGGTTAACCTATCAGGCATAAAAAAAAAATATGGTGAAACCCCCTCGCCACCACGTGTATGTACGTAGGTTATATGCATTGTCGCCGAAGCATTCAGTTGAGTAAATTCAATTAGTAAATCAATCAGTCCATTAGTCAATTTAGTGTCCATTAATTTCTACATTTTATTAACGATAGAGCATAAAACAAAAACGCTGATAAAACAGTAAAGGGGTCCTAATATTTTTTATAGCTGAAGGCAGAAGGCTAGCCTTACCTAAGTGATGATGTGGTCGAACATGTTGTTCAGGTTAACCTACAATTACTGGCTCTCAAGGACAGCTGCCAGAACACACCGTTAGGTGCTTGGCGACAGATTTTCTACTTGAGGGTGGTAGCTAGCCAGGCGGGCATCCGCAAAATGCCCTACCACCATGCTGTAACGACTGCCATCTTCAGACAATGGCCGGGACCGACGGCTTAACGTGCCTTCCGAAGCACGAAAGCTCTCTGTAGTAATGTCACTAGCGGCCACCCATCCAAGTCATCACCACTTCGGACGTTGCTTAACTTAGCTGATCGGTTAAGAACAGCTATGCAAACTTCGCTAGGAGCGCTTTAAAGTATAGGTGTTTTAACAAAACATATTTTGTAAAATAAATTACCGGCTACCTACTACGGTTCATAATAATATACAGCCCTTATATTAAGGTAGGACAGCTAAGGCTTAGTAATAGGGTCCGTATTTACGGAACCCTAAAAACACTATCACATCTAAACATATCTACTTGTACCTAAGTTATGATTTCGTTTATAGATTCAGAAACTTCCTGTTTAGCAACAATACTTGATCCATAACCCACATGCTTTACTGACACCAATTGATGTGTACGACTTACTCATACCAAAGCAACTTTTTTTCACATTTTTTATTTGGTCATCTCTATAATTCAAGGCATGTGGAGGACGGAAGTGACGCGCGTCTGGCTCGTGGCGCTTCCGAGCGGAAGTGGCAGCTTCCTGATATTTCCATGGTCAAATGACGTTACGTATCCACGACAACTTTTGATTAAGGTGTTGTTTTTATCTCGGAGACAGTTAAAGGGTTCAGTATTAGCTCTGAAGGGATAATGAAATAAACCTTCTGCTTAATTCCTGACCCAATCCCGCGCTACGTGTGGTCAGCACGAACTTAATTCTTTTGCTCGTCAGATCTCTACTGACACCTTTCGGACACATATCCTTCTTCGCAATATCCATCCCTAACTACTTTGGATTCATACGTCCATATCATATTCACACACAAACAACACTCTCCTCGTAATGAGTTCTTCGTCCAACCGTGTTAGGTACTCATCACATTTACAGATTATTTTATTCTAGCGATGAAGACTTCAGGCTTGACCAATAATTCAGTCGTTAATTCCTAGCAATAATTCATAGAACCACTGTACTTACATTAATGTATTCAAGTTTGAGGAATAAGGTTGACATTGAAGTCACATACACATAAAAATAATATCCAATATTGGCGGCAAAAGTGCATAATTTATTAGAATTTAGATGTCACCCAATATTAGATTTTAGTACCAGTTACCGAGCAAAATCTTTGCATTGTATTTTCATATACCTATGTATATCTGTATAGTAACGTACGAGTATATCCTTGCTCTTCCTTTACTTTTGTATTTTACTAATAATAACATTAATAACCGTAACCTACCTGAGATTTTATTGTTTTGAAATACCTCCTTGCTTTACGATATTCCATTAAAGTTCCAGACAGCGTTTGCGTTTTTTTTAATAATCAATGTTAAAATGATATAAATTAACCGAATAATTTCATATTCTTCTATACCTCAACACGACTATTAAAAACATCTCTATTAGTCTGGATCCTGAAATTATAAAAACAGCAGTCATGCTTAGCTTCAAAGAAGATTCATGCCCGAGCAAACTGAAAAAACACGTGGTACGTACTGCTGAATAGTTTTAGTAAAGTATAGATTGTTATAACTTTTGAATGAAACGTATAAGCTTTATAAAAAAAATTAACATGCTAACTCCATTACAAGACTGCGTCACATTCTCGTTCGCCGAAACAACATCTGGAACTCACAAAATATTTATCAGATAGGTATTCTCGTAAATTGCCGGCCGAGACGCAATAATTGTGTTGTGGCACAAATTGCGAGTCATTGAACCTTTATTAATCTTTTTTTGTACACACCATCCGCATCCGTATTGCAATTTTCAATGCCTTCGTGATTAATGCAGTTCAATAAAAATATAAGCAATACGTATGAGTAAGTAGGGATGCATCATCAATGGCCGTCATTCTAAGAGACGTTCCTGGAACATCCCTCAATGTAAATTGCGATTTTTTTTACTTGAGGAAATACTTACCTACTTATTTGCTACCTACCTATATATGTTTGCTCGGTTGCACGCTGCGAGGTTGTTCGTTTTTACCATAGGTTTTACTAGCGGTATCCAATAATAAAAATTAGAGGTAAACACATAACAAAGTCCATCAATACCTATATTTTACGAATTCTATATCTAGGTACGAGTATATTGTATAGTTCTTGCATAACAACTAACTAGAATTCCAAGAACTGACTTTGAAAACATTGTCTTGGTATGCGCACTACCAAAGAAACTCAATCTGTTGTTTAAAAATCTCGATAGGTATTATATTAATAGCCCACCGGCAGACCTTATGCCAGCTCTTTTGAGAGCAATCCTTCAACTCAAGATTCAATTTCGAATCAAATTAATAATATGTAAACTATACGGTAAATCTAGACTTCAAACAGTAAGATTATCGTTAAATTGTGTTATTGGGGCAACAGAAGCTGGGGAAAATACTAGAGGAACCAGAGCATGAGGACTGTTGCAGCAAGACTCTTGGAGGGACCATGGCCTACACAGCCACTTAAACCCTCGCACGTTTGGTTTGAATAAAGTTTAAAGAGCAGCTTTGCCATTACAATACACAATATTTTGATTATCTTTATTAATAATATTAACATGCGGTTGGCGCTCCTAAGCAAAACAATGCCTAATCATGAACGGAATATTTGTTCGCAAGACAACAATAGGCCTATGCTGACGATTGACAAGCCGAATCATGCAAAACAGTGTTTCCGCGAAGCATTTCTGAAACCTATTGGCTCAATTTATTCGAAGTGTACTGGCTGCTCCAACGGTCAGATAAGACACCCATTTGCTACATCCTTATTCCAAGGACAGTGTTCGCCGGCGGCGAATCGCGAACGAAATGCTAATTCGTACGCTACGGTGAATACCTTATGCGATCTTAAAAAGCTGCCATGCCTACACATACCTACTTCGAGACATCCATAGGAAAATGCCGAAGATAAATGTGGTTCACAAACCGTATAGGTAAGTATAGACAAGGATGTTCAATTACTATTGATAATTATTTAGTCACGTATGGCACCATGTCTAAGACCGGTTTCGCTGATAGGCCATTTAGTGTCAATATTCGTACATGCCATCATTGTGCGAATCACGCATATAGGTACGGCAAGAAACAAAGACCAACTCGTCTACACACCGAATCCAATCGATTATTCCCGCTTCAGGAATACGTATGTGAGGCTGGTTATGAATTATAATTGCCTGAGCTATCTACTTCCACGCCAGTTTATGAATGACGTTAATGTAAACACAGATACTATGTTTACTACGAGTCTAAATCCATTAATACCACCTCGGAGAACATCAGTCGGAGAAAGATAAACATGGCCGCTCTGAAAGCGGGTCGTTGGCAACAACAGTGAAGCGCATCCGCCAAAAATAAAATCCTTGACCTTCCCGTCGGAGTTTATCTCATATAAAAATAAAAGTAGCCATGAACTTCAAAATGCGAGTGCGAGTAGCATTGCTAACGCATGTAGGCAAGTCTCGGGCCCGTTGGCCTTCGGTGGTTCACGAACAAGGCCCCTTTGTGTCAACTGAACGACTCGAGGTACTGCCTCAGCCTGTATGCCGACTATTTAGCTCCTACCACGCTATGTATATACTCGGAGCCACCACATTCGTATTTATCCAACTACGGAAAATAATACAGGCATTCTAATTGATTAAATAAATGAGCCCGTCAATGAGGGTCTGACAGATCGATAGGTTCAAGACCGTACTCGGTGAATGAGAATGAATCACTAATTATTTTAGCATACAATCAGTTCTTAGAAATGCGGAGATCTTTGACATTGCAATTGTTTGTGAAGATCGTGACCCTTTGGATCTCTTGACTTGACAAAGATGTATTCATTTAGGAGTTTCGAGAGGTAAAACCATTAAAATAATGGCCTTCTTAGCCGACACTGCCATTGAAGTAAACGGTCGTAAACTGTCGATAATAACTCTGCCATCTTAAAATATCAAAAATAGGCTGTTGGAAGCCTTTGTTCAACATTACGTCGTTCTTAATATCTCGGTCGCAGCACCAATTAACTTCGAAGGATCACGAGACAGGCGTCGCTTTGTTTCTTGTGAAAATTTGGCACGTTTTAGCTATTTGTGTCAATCTGATAATGTCATAGATTTTACTCGAAAATATGCCATCGAGGACAAGCTGTTTACCTTCAAATAGGAGCTTAGTTGATAAAGATCCCTCTAATGGTCGGATCATGTGTGTCCAACTTCAGTAACTGGTGGCTTTAAATCCAACATAGGATAAATTATAAACATCACCAACTTATGCAACGTATTCTAATTTAAACTCTATACATTATTTAATTTCATGATTCGTAATACATCTCGCTAGATTGATTTACAAAGAGGCCATGCCCTATTTATTGTGCATGTCTAGACACTAATATTTACAGCTTGGGCCCACCGAACAGAACTGTCATTGTAAGCAATTAAGGTTACCCATAAGAATATTGTATAGTCGGTATAGGCCCCACTTTGTATTCTGACGACATCGTTAAAATCGCGAGTAGCCAACGGTTAGAAGCTGCTGCCGTTCTTCGTAGCGTTCATGAGGCAGGCCTTAGTTCAGAAGTGGACGTCTTCCGGCTGATGATGATAATGATGAGGTTTTTTAATGATGATGATGCTATAACCACGATTGGGGAAAGATCTTAATTTTTACTGAAAGATCTTAGAATCTTAGATGATTCAAATGTTGTATACTAACTACCTCTTTAAATAAAATGTAATCCTAGTTTTACTATATTACCCATAACTAACCGATTATGCGTCAGTCCATGTGTTTAAATCACAAAAAATATTGAGGTACTAACTAGATATTACATGCGGGTCAACCAAATGAAGTATTTAATTGGGGCCTTAAGGTGCTCCCACTTTAGCACATGCTAAGTAGTGAAATATTTTGTTAAACAATATAAAAATTACCAAATAAAAACAAAAGTTATATAACATCAGTGTGTAAAATTAGCATAAATAAGTAGCAGATTCCAAGGCAGAAAACACCAAGGCACCTGAGACTATTTTAATTTAATTCAAATAAGTTGCCCAAGTACTTAGCTCGGTTTTACGTTGTTTGCATATGTTGTCACAATAAAAAAGCTGCAAAACTGATTAAGCAAATGGAAGTCGCGCTTTCGAGCGTGCACGGAGGAGGCTTCAAAGGCAAACCGCAAGTGGAACGACCAGTTTTTAGATCATCCCTCCCTGCTTTGAATAACATTGCCTCGGGCTGAGCACAAAATACGTATAAAAACATACGTGTTCCTAGCAACACCTTTACCTTTTGTCTTATTAAACCGCTACGAAACAAAAACGGAATCGAAGGAATCGTATAGTAGGCCTAAAATCTTTGTGTCAGTTTTTTTATAATATGTTTCTTTTATGTGATTGTGGCGGAACAAGAAGCCTACCAGATGTAAAGTGGATTAACCTCTGCCTAGTAATTTTTGTGGCTCTCAAGGACTGCTGCCGGCACACTGTTAAGTGCTTGGCGACAGATTTTCTACTTAAGGGTGGTAACTAGCCAGGAGGGAATTAGCAAAATGCCCTTCCACCTCAGATCATAGAAACAAGTCCACCATGCGGTGAAGCTGAAGCCGGCCGGCGCGGCGGGACCAGGGACGAGCGGCCGCTCGGCCATCATCGCTTATCTATCGCTTAAAATTGTTGCAATTATATTTATAATGTTTATAAACTCATTAGGTATGTTTCTTATTTCATCACACAATTTAAATCTATCTACATTTTAAACATCAAAGGAGACCATAGATATAAAAATATTTAAAATATCTTACAAGGTGTTAAGAACAGTCGGCCCAGTCACTATAAAAACAAAGAAAAAGAAGTGCTCACTTAAAACAAAGTCATTGTCTCAGATTCCGAACTTGCAAAATCATACTCGGCGGGATATTAACGACTACATTAATTCTGAACAATTTCACTCAGAAACCATCGTCATGACAGAAGAGCTCGTTATTGTCGACAGTACACGACAAAGCCCACTTAATTGAAAACACTATGGTGTATTCTGTGGGAAAATGTAGGAACTAAACTCAAAGACGATATTACAGTAGACAAGTATAACGAACACTCTTCCTCGTCCGGTCAGCGGCGAGGCCGTCTAATCTTCCTGAATGTTAATCATATCTTATTATTTCCTAGTCGTTGTGACGTCAGTTTTCACTGTATGATTTGGTGACGTCACATGATAATACCTTGATATTAAATAGTGGTTATCCGTACATCAAGAAGATACTCGTAAAATGTGCATTACACATTACACAGTTACATTACAGTTTTATACAACTAAAATAGTTATCAAGAAACTAATACTATCCGATCCAAGACCTGAAGATTCGAAAGCAGGTAGGTACTGAGGTATTCCTGACCAAAATTTGAGTACCTGGTATTCGGTTTCTGATACTGTATGTTAGATGGGAATATACTCGCCCGCAGATATATACCTACATATATATCACTTAAAGATATTTTTAATATTGTATAACGAAAACAAAAAAGCTATGAATTCGACAGAAGTTAAAATTTTTAGGAAGGTACACCGATGTTACTTCAAAGGGAACCAAGCACCAAGCAAAAATGATTTATTATAAGTTTAGGGATTGTTAAGACACTTAGACCTCTGCCTACACTTAGTATCTTCAGTGGTATATTATATAGAATAAATAGGAAGTGAGTATAGAATGTAAAGATATAATATGAAACCTTATTTTTATTCCCGTAGGAAGGCCGGCTAGTAGCTGAGTTGCCACTGAGATGCTAGCCTAGATGTGAGGGGTCCCGTGTGAACCATAAAAAGGGACGAAGGGAAAAGTACTAGCATATGGACTGGTGAGTCTTCTGTAGAACTGGCGTCACGTTACTAAACTGTGATCTAAGCGCCTGTCAAAAGTGGGGACAGCCTGTATTTTTAAACCCATAATATCCATACCCATTTTTTTTTTTTTTGCTGATAGGTAAGCCTTTGACCACAATCTCACGTGATGGTAAGTGATGATGTGGTCGAAGGTGTTAACAGGCTTAACCTAGAATTACTCTGGCTCTCAAGGATAGCTGCCGGAACACACCGTTAGGTGCTTGGCGACAGATTTTCTACTTTCTAACATATAACGGCTGGCCTCTCTTCTTAAGGATAGGAGGCTTGTGCTCGGCAGCAATCGATCCAACTGATACAGAAATAGCTATAGTCGTAAAAGACGCATCAAGAATATCTATTTAATAGGATTCTGAATAAACTCAATATGGAATGTGGAATTAAGGATTACCTACTTATCCTACGCTATGAGGGGTTGACAAAAAACAACTGTATTTTCTCGCCACTCTGTTCTATTGCTCGTCATCTCACTACTCACATATGTTCAACACATTTCCTTCTTCACGCTGTACATCCACACCTTTGTCCTTTCTCTATCTGTAGCAGTCCACATTCAAACTTACTTTTTCTCGTCATGTGTTTTCTTCCCTCCTACTGACAGTTCATATAACACTGGTTTATTTTTTTTTTCTCTCACTGCAGGTGCTATTGTTGCTTTCATATATGTACTCGTTTCTTATCTTGTTTATTATAATAGTCACAGATCTGTTATGTCACTTACTAAGGCGCGCTTCTTCCTAGTAAATTATTGAACCTACTGGTGCAAATCCCCGGTACCTAGGTCTCGTTTTGCTGCGTTTTAAAGTAAAACAATACACGCTAATATAAAAGAATAATAAAAAATAAACGCTAATAGTATATAAAGTAAAACAATACAATTTTAAATATGATTACTTTTGTAATATTATTTATCGCAGTAATAGTTTCAACTAGACATTAGGAAAATTAGAGGGGTGCGACTTTGTGAGTGGAAAAGTTTTACACCAACTCTTAGTCGGAGTAAAGGGTACGTACAATAATTAAACTGAGTCCATTCACCATCCCTTAAAAGATAATCAAAAGCTGTAAAGTAGATCTGCAAGAAAACATTGAAATATGAATCCGAATGGCCAGAAACGATTAGTTTGAACTAATCTAGTGTTGTGAAAAATTGAGGTGCTTACCAAGTTATCTGTTTTCCTTATATAGTTTTTGTATCTTCAAAATTTAATATCCGCTATAGTAACTTGCTTACAAAAACGCACCCACACAATACCTATAAGTATATGCTTCGATTAAGGATTTGTTTTTCTGTATCTATAGGTACTTCTATACTCATATTATAATGAGGAAAGATCTGTATTTTTGTATGTAACGAATAAACATAAAAATAACTGTACCGATTTGAAAACCATTAGAATCCTACATTACCCCTTATAAACATAGGCTATAGAATATTATCAAAAATATAGTTTATTTAGATTTTTTTGTAAATGAGGCACCCGTGCGAAGCCGGGTCGGGCCGCTAGTTAACGATACATTTATTAAATCTTATTGCACTTAGTCCAGTTTGATCTAAGATAGAGACTATATGCGTATCTATATAAAAATTACGTTTCACGTTGTATGCCCTCGATGGACCCTTAAACTACTAAACCGATTTTAAATTTTATTTGAACACCATGTGCAATTGGATCCAAATTGAAAGATAGGATAACTTACATCTCAATTTATAGTCGCAATTACCCGTGCAAAGCCGGGGCGGGCCGCTAATACCTATATATGTTGTTCACGCTGTACTCTATATTGTGGCACCAGTATAATCCTTTAATCATTTTCTTAATTTGTAACCCAAAATTCGTGGCTTAATTTAAAACCCCGTGACGATATTAGGACAATGGCTTCTTGGGGAGCCGACGCATTCCGTTGCATTTTAATTATGTTTGTCGTTAATATTTAAAAGTTTTAATAAAAAGCCTTTAAAAGTTTCGTGTTAGTATACTATTCCGTAACGTCTGACTGGGACAATGCGACGGGGCTTCTTTAGGGAAGTGCGTGACCAGACTCCCAAGCTGCTGCGGTTGGAAGCAGGGTTGCGCCCACAACTTACTTTAGGACATAATCTTATCGATATATTTTAATATCTTTAGTATAAATTCATCACTTTGGTCAGTCAAGCTAGGTATATTTTATTTATCGAACTGTAGCTGTTTAAAGCCCTTTTATAACATATTTGTAAAAGAGTTAGAAACCTTAAATTCTAGGAATGTTTTGCTGGAAAAACATACACGTATTTTAAATTTAATTTTCGTTACGTTCAAATTATTGGCATTGCATTACTATATTTCTACTTTTTAAAATGTTATCTAATTATTTCACAATAGCATTCCAGATTTTAATTTAAGGCTGCATTTAAGATTTCGAAGAACCTCGAATTCTTCTCGAAATTAACTGTTCCCAAGAGTTTATAGTTGTCAATAGAGATTACATTTGTTGCTTTTGACTAGGATTATAGGAATTTATAAAGCTGTTAAATTCTTGAATGAATAGGTACTAAATATATTAATTAACGAGTTAAGTATTCATTGCATTACCACCTCGTGGCAATTTATTATTAACGAGACAACGGTAAACCTCTAATCAATTTATAATTAGTCTATTAAAGATATTTTATGAACTGGTGAACAATAAGCAAGCAGTCTACATTATAATAAGTGACCATACGCTCATCTCCGGTCATGACAATAGAAAAAATGTCTAGGGGCATTCCTGGTGTATTCCTAAATTCCCTACCCTTAAAGAGAGCTCACAGATTTAGAGTAATATTGCATAATATTAGATAATTGATTCAAGAGTTACTTACTTCTCAAAAATCCATGATTCCAATAAGAAATATATATTTACTCGTATTAATTTTTAGAACACCACGTAACGCAGCCGTAACAATGATTTTCGACAAGTTTCGATTCTAAATCATGAGAAGAAAGTGATGGTTCTTCAGGCGCACGCTGAGAATTGTTTCTCAGGAAATTTAGGCAGTTTTTACCACATGATTTTCTACTTATTCGATATCTATATTCCGAAAATTCACTTATCATCCCAACACTAATGTGTTAAGCTTCACGCGGCTGGCATACTATAAAAGTGCATTGTACACCTCTTGGAAAATGTATGCTATGTCATCGGAGCATAATTTACATCCCTGTAGGATGCATACATTTTATGAGTAATTACACTATTACCAATATTTTATCACATCGGTACCTACACCTCAAGGTTTCCAAATGACTAGTTAACGGTCGTAACATTTTTATAAGCAACATCAAACATATAGAGGAATGAAGTGGGCGTAGTAATGATATAATATTGTGTGTAGTGCACACCTCATGTGTGTAATGATAGATTGATAATAGTAATAGTAACGAAGGAAGGATATCGAGATATATGAAAGAGTACATGTTGGATGGGGCGATGAGACCGCAACCACGAAGAAGAGGCTTTGCTTCAAGCATTTAAAGCCAATGAGCTTAGGAAGGTTACATAACCTTCCTAATTACGTCTGTATGGCATCAACAATGCCATACAAACGTAATTATCAACAAAAAATTGGAAAGCCAACATTTATTTTTATTACTGATAGGTAAGCCTTTGACCACAATCTCACCTGATGGTGAGATGGATGTAAATGCCAAAAAGCCTTTTAGTACAATGTTCAAAACGGCTTCATAATGTTTAAAAAGTACAACAGTGTTATATTATAAGTTTTAATTAAAGCCATTGAATTTTTTGCCAGGTACTTACCTACATGGTACCTTTTCTCTATAGTCTGAGTACTTATAACCTACGTACTAATAGTACGTAACCAATAGTTTCTGCCTATGATAGGGGAAATATCAAAACATATATTATTGAATATGTCTGTAAAAACACAATCTTTTAGGTATATGAAGCTTTGGATTTGCTATTAGCAGCCTGTATGATCTCAACCTTCTTCGGGAAGGTTCTCAGTAGCAGCATACCCTGCCTTTCAGATAAATAGGGGGTTTAGGGGCCAATTCCCTGGTAGGTGACGTGGGTTAGTTTAGATGATTTGGTAAGGGAATGAGACATACTTACGAGCTTATCCTTATTACGTGTTTTGTTTAAGTGTACATCACTGTGCTTTACGTATAACTCGGGGTTCATTCGCACAAAGACAGCCACTTGGAAAATGACAATAGCTGGCAGTCATAATTCCCAGTTGTTTAAAGAAGGGCTTCACAGATGTATCTACCGACACTCGCACTATTAAGGGGGTATTTGCCATAATCCCCACGCTTGGCGGGCGTCTTGGGATCGCAGTATAAGATAACAGTTCTTGAGAAGGCTGCTTAACTTCCAGTATTTTTCCCTTAGTCGCCTTATACGACTAAGGATATGGGGAGATGCAATTCTAACCCGGCACCGCACGGGAATGACACATACCTACGCATATTGGAAATACAACATTTGTATTTTTTTATTTTTTTATCAAAATGTGTGCTTTACAGACACTTTATCGTAACTTTATTGGTAGAAGAGACACATCTTTGACTATAATCATATGAATAAGATAGTATGATAGGGGCCCAAGGCTCTATCAATAAATATTTATGAATGACACAGGGCAGATATAACGTTACCGCAACGCAACTATCCTTCGTTTTATCATAAAATACGAAAACGCTCATTTCAAATGCAAAACTTGAGTCTTCGACACGGCTTCTTCGAATCGAAACAAAGGCTGTATGTTATTTATGTGTCTGTAGCGAAATAGAACCGACATATATCTGTATAAGTATACCCTCCTAAGTAATCATCTTCTAGCTATAGGTATGTATCTATAGAGTAGCTTATATCAGCATATAACACTATGTGCCAAAAAAGTGCAATAGTATTTGTTTTAAACTTTGAAATTGAGTGTGTGTATGTTTTTGTTTCTCGAAGCTTCTCTCTTCTATTCTCACACTTCCAATTTTATATTGCCACCACTTCAACGCTTTTATTTGGTCTACGAGTTTATACACGCAACTTCCAAGAAATATAAAGTACATTCAACATGAACATAAAGTTCGTAGGTTCTAAATTTAAATGCTGCTAATGAACCAATTTTGATAAAATCTGTAACATTATGTTTATGTTACTTAGGGTCCGTTTCAGAATATCCTAATAGAGTTTCGGGTTGCTAAGCAACACAGAGCGTTTCAAGCTTTAACTTTTAATGATAGGCTGAATTGATGACTGTGAAACGCAAAGATCGTGTTTTGTTTAATAAATATGTTCTGGGTAGTATAACCGAAACTTACTCGAACATTCTGAAACAGGCCCTTAATGTCTAAAGTAAATATAAGGAATATGTATTATAAGAAAATAATTACCCCCTTGTTTAAACACCCAGTTTTTACATTTCGTAAGGCATTACTTTCATCAAAGTATTTTTGTGAAAATCTATTTTTAGCCTATTTTTGAAGCGCTCGTAGCTAAGTTTGCTTACCGTTCTTAAGCGATCAACTAAGTTAAGCAACGTCCGCCGCGGTCATGAGTTGGATGGGTGACCGCTAGTGACATTACTGCTGAGCGCTTCCGTGCTTCGGAGGGCACGTTAGCCGTCTTGGTCCCGATTGTTGTCTTACGATGACATTATTATATCATGGTGGAAGCGCATTTAGCGAATGTCCGCCGGACTAACTACCACGCTCAAGTAGAAAATCTGTCGCCAAGCACCTACGGTGCGTTCCGGCAGCTGTCATTGAGAGCCAGTTATTCTAGGTTAGCCTGAACAACATCTTCGATCAAATCATCACTAGTATTATATACCATCAGGTGAGATAGAGGCTAGCCTAGAAGCTTTGAAAAAATCAATTTAAAAAAACATGGCACTATACTAGTAGCGTCACGGGAAAGAGAAAATCTTATAACTCTACTGGTTGTTAAATGAAGTATTGTTATGGGGATAAACGAGTAGGTATATAATAATCACTCCATACATACGAGTAAGAACATATTGTCACGCTTCTATTCCCGAACGGGAAGGTAGATGTGTCTTAAAATCTCTCCAGACATATTTTGATTTCATATACGTATTGTAGAACCGAATGTAATGCATTACAGTACGGTTTCAGCATTAACTTAGTAATAATTTAACATTGACGAGTAAAAAATTACGACACTCATTCCAATAATCATAATTCATAACTAAGGGCACAAAGTGTGTCTAAATAACTTTGAACTTTTGAGTCGTTACCTTCGGCGACAAGAGTGTTGCAACACGATATTTACATAAGTACATTATATAGTGGTGTTGTGTACTCAGGCACGCGTTAAAGATTTATGTTACAAATGCTGTTTGTTAAGTAAACACACCGAAATAGATTTGCGGTGTAGGTTGTTTTATATATAGGTATGTACCTACCGTTATTAACTGCTAGACCCATATATGGGTATAGGCGAGAACTCATAGTTCCGTCGACCCCACAAAATTTTAGTGGAAATAAAAGATATAACTTCTGTTATCCTACATAAGGGCAAAGAGCTGGGGGACAACCGGTTTAATTCAACGCGTATTTAACACTACAGACTTTAGTACAATAATGTATATTTTGTTAGGCATAGTTCCCCGTGGACTACCGGGTTAGAATTGCCCTTCGTCCCTTCCCGCATGTCTTCCATAAAATGTAAAAAAATGGCAGCAGCGCCTTGTAAAGACCTGCATTCTTCTTCTGCGATCCCCAAAACGCTGACTCAAGGTTATGGCAAATTCAAAGGGGGAGGTGTTCAACGATGAACGTTCCGGTTGATGATGATGATGATGCTAGTTCCTGGCTAAGAATTAAAGGACGGCGCCATATCTTCCTGTGGGTGATGTTAAAGACGACTAAAGGAAATAATACGCCGAATGAGCATCATAACACCACTCATTCGATGTGAGTGGGGTATTGCTGTATATTGGTTGCACAACAGGGCTCGTTACCATCTAAACGATTTTATTACCCGAAAAGTATACTACCAACGAGAAGGTTTCCCAAGAAAGGTTCGCGGCCGGCCAGGCTGAAAAGTCAAGCCAAAACTTGAATATCTTATAATGCTGTCTTCTGTATTGTTACGGAATACCAATTTTTGTATTGCGTCCTTTATGTTGTTACATTTCTGTATACCATCAAAGATCACATTAAGTTGTGATAAGGTTAAAAGATTTTTGAGAATTTTAAACTTGGTTGTTTTTTGTGATCTTTTTATTTTACCGGACCCGGCCTTCATTGATAAAACCATAGTAGAACTTTCTACTATGACAAAACACTACGAACTATATATACAACACTACAGCTTAGTAGTTGTAGTGTTGTATATAGTTTTTTAATGGTTTCGTTGTAGTCAACGAAAATATTTAGGGAAACCAAAGGCCATTGCTGATCCACATGCAGTCTAAACGCCCAAAACTAGTTGACAGTATGGTAGCAGCACCCCGTTGGGGATTGCAAGCCAAAGTTAAATAAGCAACAGCATTTTGATCACTCGTCGTCGTCGCATCGACCAAGCTTCTTTCGAAAAATACGTTGAGCTGCGGGCTCCCACATACCCAATGTCTATACTTCAAACGGCTCAAACATGTAACTTCACTAAGATAGAACACTCACATGTTATTTTTTAATAATATGATGAGACGAGAGAAGATCTGTTGGGCAACTTCTGTAAGAAATACTTTGGGTGAGGCATAAACCTGACACAGAATATATTGTTTCTTTAAAATAAGAACGTTGTTTATAGACGCCTTCAAAATGTAACTGACTCGTCAGGTAGCTACCGTGCCACTATGGAATTAGGTCTGGACTTATTTAATTGGAATAAAAATATTATTGCTATCCTCCGTACTCCGTGCTTTCTTTATGCACATTTTGCGCAATCGCAATTCAACTGTTTGATCTTAAAGAAATAACATTTCACTTCCAAAAACGTCACTGAGGCAACGTCTTTCAACAAAAAACTTCAAGCCAAATGGCGAATATTAATTGCAAAACAAAAATTAAAAAATCATCACCTTTAAAATACTTATAACAACATCAATAAACAGGTACCTACTTAATCTTCCAAAATAAGACCGTCGAAAGAGAAACTAAAGTCACTGAAACACTTTCCTTTGTTTACAATTTCCATGTTTTCAAAACAAAACGTAGATAGATTTACACGATTCATCTTATTACATTTTAACCGATTCGAAAAAAGGAGGAAGTTGTCATTCTAGTGTTTTTTTTGTATGTTACGAGATTACTCCGCCAAATAGGAATTGATTTTGATGGCTCTTTTTTTAAACCAATTTGAATACCAATCTCCAAGTTGGTCTCATTAAAATTTCATTAAAAATCGGTTGAGTACATAGTTTTTAAGTTATAGTCAATTAATTGAAAAACTTATATGATGAATAAACCATAATTGCAACTCATGTCTATAGTGAACAGACTTTTAGACTAGAGAATGATCTTGTTATTCATATAACTAAAGTGAAAAAGAAAGTTAAATAAAACGGAACCGACTTCCAACGCTAAAAAGTATGAAATAATCTTATTTTGATATATTTACGAGAGTTTCTAAAAAAACAACCGAGCTTTTCGGGGAATCTTTTCTGAAGCTCCGTCACTGGCCGGAGTGCCTGGCTCGACAACCCTAAATCATTATAAATTACTTCCCCATTTTGACGAAGGTAAGAAAAGACAGGTTAAAGTTTCAAATGCACGTTTGTAAGTTCACTCTCTACAAGACTGCTTCTCAGTTTGTCTGATTTCATATATTTATATCAAATTATTTAATATTTTAATGATAACATCTTCAATAATACATTTTGAGTTCGTTCGTGACGTTCCATATATAACTCGTAGTAGATTGCAGCTCAGAGCGAAAAGTGACTTATTATGGCACCGAGTGTAATGATCTATATCGAATGAGCTTGTATATACGAGTACATACGAGTACCTTCTTGATTTTATTTAAGTGCCACGTCTCATAAGTTTACAATATGTCATAAGTATACATGTGTCCTCCTTATTCTTTAAACATTAGAGGGGAAAAGTAAGTACCTATGCATTCCACAGAACGTATGGCATATTTCTTCAATCAACAAAGACTAATAGGTCCGTTTCCCCAGTTAAAAGTGTGAAATTCAATACACAATTGAACAAAAGCTGGTCTTGACATGGGATTTTAAAAAATATTCCGCTGTCACAATCCCTGCGATCCCGTATTTTTTTGTAGCACCCTCAACCCCAGTAACAAATAAAGCTCTTTAGAAATGCGCCGAGAACTTTATCGATATTTTTTATTATAATTAAGAATTATAATTACTAATTTTGAATTATGACGCAACCCTATAATATTTTAAATTTTTTTTTTACGTATGCTCTGCGGATTACATTACAAATTTACGAGAGGAAAAATTTCAGTCATGTGCGGAATTCGAGATTTCAGAGCTTGCGTTATTGCAATGATATAAAAAAAATAGCAACAGATTCTGCGCTTGAGCAGATCTCCACTGCACAGTTTGTGATACTTGGCGACTTCAACGGCTACCTACCATACTGAATGGCTTTGTTCGCGTACCGATCGTGTGGTGACATCTTTAAAATACTCTGACTCAAATGGTCTGTCGAGTGGACGTTCAAACTCCGACAAAATGACCTGATGTGATGACCTTCCCTGGTGGACTTTTTGTTAACTCGTATAGCTTTTCAGTATGTCCATTAACGCTTCCTTCGGATTGTCCGACCACTTCTTGACCCGGAGTTCAGTGTAGCATACACGCCTAACTCGGGCTTTCGGTTCGTGTCGAATAGGAAGGAATGCGGTCTTTATTTGTAGCCTACCCTTGAAGGAAGACTTTGCTTTTCGAAGAGCTAAGTTTCTTCTCAAAGGCCTGCATACGCATCCTTGA